>OY728130.1:351870970-354270970 GCA_963277665.1 Viscum album | reverse complement strand
TGTATATATATATCAATAAATACATACACACACACATAAGTATACTCAAATACATATATACAGAGAAAAATATATAAATAAATATAATATATATAAATATTTACATCCACACTAAATATATTTAAATAAATATAAATATTTAGAATTATGATTAAATATAATTATATATATATATATAAATACAAATAATTACATAAATATACACACACAACATCTATAAATACATATGAATACAAATTGTGTGGGGGATAGAGAGAGATTAATGGATAACTTCTTTCTCTACTTGATTCCAATGGAAGTGAACCACTATTCGTTCGAGTCTAATTCAGGAAAATATTCGAAGATAAATTTCTTGGATAAACCTAGTGATAATCAATTTATGCTAAAGCTTTTTATCCCTTCTTTTCCTCATTTCTCCTATTATGGTGTTCTAAGAGTTGTATTTTTAGATGAGTAAATTAGGGTTCTAGAATAGGAGTTTCTCTTGATGTTGGTTGTGGTTTTTCATGGAAGAAGACCTAATATATAATTAATTTGATACCCTATAATGGTAGTCAGGTTCTCAATTATGTATAGAACTTCTTGTTGATTATAGAGTTGTTTCTTGATTTGAGGATTGGTAAGAACTCTACAACTGCTAGAGATGTTGGGTCTCGAGAGTTGTTAATTTAGACATAGAGGTATATTAGTGGTCTCTTTTTTCTCTCAAGGGATGTGAATCCTCTCTAATGCCTATATGGGTTGGATTCATTAGCATTCCCTTGAATTTTTTTATCTAAAGCACTACTGAAAATTGAAAGTTCTCTTGGGTATCCTATAAAAACTGACTCACCCACTCTCTACCTATCCTACCCCACTATTACTTGAGTTTTCAAAGTTATTAATCTTGTAGGTGATTTTCTGAAGTAAGTTTGGATCAATAATGGAAATTACATATTCTTCCATTAATTTCACAATGAGGATATTCCCCTATTTTTCCTCATATTTATGAGGTGTGGACATTTTTCATTTGATTTCTATAATTAATGTGCAATATAGAATGGAAATGGATTATTAAATATGAAGCGATGGTTGATCAATCCATAGAGAAAATATTGAAGGAGTTTTGTTTCTCTACTAGAATGGTAGATCATATCTAGTATGAGCTTGTGGTCTATGTCTGAGTAGAAACTGATGGTAATAGAGTTGAAAAAGATTTTAGATGGTAGAACAATGGATGCTCAAGTAGGTTATATTGGGTTATAGAAATATAAAATGGATAAGTGTAAGGATGTTTCTGGTACTAAATCGGGGGTGAATTGATTAGTCAAGTTCAACATTGGAGGACTCTCAATATGCTAAGATTGGTTGTCTTTAATTACTCCTAAGTCTAAAAAGATTATTGGATATTAAACAAGTTATGTTGTAAATTTTTGGAATTCAATTTGGTAATGTGGGTATCATAATTGAGACAGGGTTTTCTGTAGATATGGACTCTATTGATGAAGCATCTTCTAGTTATCACTTTTACTGAAAAGGACCTATGAGGCTGGGTTGTGAACCAAACCAAGGAAGAATACCACACAACCAAAATGAATGAACTGAACATTTTCAAACTGAAAATGAAAATTATAGATCTATACAACCAAATTATAAGAAAAAAATATTTCAAGAAAAGATTAAAGGACATATAGATTTAATATTCTTCAGTCACGTGGGGATCTACATGCACAAAAAGAACACCACCACCCATACATGCATTTTATTAATTCTCAGAAAAGAAAATGATACAAATTTAATAGATCCAGTAACAACAAGACGATCAGAATAGAAAAAAGGTAAGAAATATTTACAATTTTATGATAAAACAAAAACAAAAAAACACTAACAGTGTCAGACAACTCAATGTCTGGTTGTCCTAATCTCTTCAGGTTGGAGGTGTGGTGCAAAATGAACATAGATATGCTGCTTCCGCTCACACTCATGGAACTATCACCAATAATGAGGTCCACACATCTTCCAAATAGGAAGGACATCATCTCCACCAGAAATCTGGCAACCAGATGTTGTTGGAAAGATCGCCAGGCCTCAATAGGCTTAAAAAAGGCAGCATAGGCGGCGATGAACAAGAGCTTCACCTAGAGGTACTGAGAGATTCTCCCAAAGAAAGCACTGAGAGAAAGAGAGAACTAGAGTGATCCACTGAAGTTATAGAGGCACAGGGGGAAATCAATTCCCCTTGAGACCAGCTAGAGACTTGAAACAAAACATCCAACCATCATCTACAACACACATGACACCAAACAGAAATCACAGTGCACCAATAACACATTGTGAGAGATGGACAGTGGTGATACAAAAGGTGGTGCGACATATCAATGGATAGGGATCAAAATAGGTGGATATACAGCATGTCACAGGAGATTAGAAGAAATAGGGTGTCCAAGAGGCTAGGGCCCAATAAACTAGAGCCCACACAAATCAACGACCCAGCGAGTCAACAAATCCCAGTAGAAAAGGATCCATTATAAATTTAAGCATTAAAATAATTCTAATCAATATAATTTTTCATGCATTCAAAATTTTAATGGGAAAGATAAACAAGGAATAAATTCAATAAGAAAATAAGAAAGAAATGTTATAATTCACAAATATAAACCATTTTCAATTTAATTTGGAAACATTGTTTCACCTATAGTTATGTAATTAGAATCAAATTCAATAAATCTAAACAAAACATGAATTTAGACAACACCATGGATTTATTCAAACTATCATGCGAGTTGATGTATGTGTGTATCTTTTCGACCCACACGGTTCCAAATTCTAAAACATCTCTAATAAAATTTATCCTAATATCATTGTGTTTGTACTTACCATGGAATACTAAGTATCTGAATAGGTGCATGATAGATTGTCTATCAGAATACACATTGATAATAGAATCATAAAGTCCAAGTTTAGAACACACACCTTTGATCCAAAAATCTTCTTTAACCACCTTAGCTAAGAAAATGTACTCAGATTCCATGGTTGAAAGAGAAACCATAGACTAAATATTGAATTTTCATGAAATATGACCACCATAAGTAATAAAAACATAACCAGTTCGAGACTTATGAGTATCAATGTTTCCAACATAGTTAGCATCAATAGAACAAAAAATTATTTCAGAAGTATCCATATTTTTACCATAACACAAAGCAACATTAGAGATATAATTGAGGTATCTTAAAAGACACTTAAGGGAATACCAATGTGTCTTCCCTGGTGTGGACATGAATCTAATTAAATTTTATATTTCATAGGAAATATTTGGGTGAGTGAAAATCATGAAATACATTACACTTTCCAAAATATTAATATAAGGTATTTGAGACCTAAAGTGTATATTATCAACAGTTTTGGGCGACTGTGTTAAAGAAAGTTTAAAATTATTTCTAAGAGGTATATTAAAGAGTTTGAGATATTCAAACATATATCTCTAGAGTATTTTTAAAACACAATCATGATGAGATTAATAAATAACTTTATTTGGTCTTTACTCAATTATTTCAATACCTAATAATTTCGTATCTGCACCTAAGTCTTTCATTTCAAACTTTTCTTTTACTTTTTATTTAATATTAGAAATGAGATTCTTATTTTTTAAAATGATTAGTATTTCATTAACATATAGAATCAGACAAAACATGTAGTTTTTAGTTGATTTAAAATGATCACATGAATTATAATGACTCCAAAAAAACAAGTTAGCCAACATAAATAAATAAAATTATAAGTACCACTACCTAGAGGCTTGTTTTAGGCTATATAATGATTTATTTAAAAGGTATATTTGATTCAATTTTAATTCATTAGGATAACCATCCAGAGGTTTCAAATAAATTTTATCATTTAAATCACCATGTAAAAAAGATGTTTTGACATCGAACTGTTCAATACATAGATCATTATAGGTATAAATGGTTAAAAAAAATTTAATGGAATAGTGATTTACAACAAGGTAAAAAATTTAGAGAAATAAATTCCCTCTCTTTGAAGGAAACCTTTTGAAACTAACCTTGCTTTATACTTGATTTTATTTTCATTGGTGTTGTCTTTTTTTCTTTTAAAGATCCACTTGGGACCAATTTTTTTCCATTAGTTGTCTTGTTCACAACAGTCTAAGTGTGGTTCATTTTTAAAGATTTCAATTCTCAATTCATGGAAAAGACCCACCACTTTGAGTCTTTTTCATTTATGACTTTCCTATAGGTTTTAGGATCATTATCAATAAAATCTAAGGCTACACAAAATACGTAAGATGACATATCGTAATGACTAAACCGAAAAGGAGGTCTGGGAACCCTCTGTTACCTATCTCTGGAGAGTTGGTAGTATCTATTAAGGGTTGTAGAATTAGATTCATATTTTGAATCAGAAGTGTAAGAATAATCATCCTACGCAATAGGTTATTCATTAAGATGTGAGTGTTGGATAGGAGACTCAAACTAGGATGGAAGCTCAATTTCATGAGCTTTTTCAGAGGTCGGTTCACTACTTCTAGGTGTGGCAGTCTTGGTTTTAGGAGATGAAGATTAATGAAAGGGAACATCCCTACTTATGATTCACTTTTGATATCCAAGTCTATATACCTAGAGTTTATACCCCCTAATACCCACAAGATACCCAAAAAAGATACATTTTAGTGATCTTGGTTCTAATTTATTAGTCTTAACATGAGAATATGATATACAACCAAAGAATATTAAGTGGGAATAAGAATGGGATTTCCATTCCACGACTCTTCCTGTATTTTAAACTGATTATCAAAAGAGTGACACCTATTTATTACGTAAATAATAGTGTTGGAATCCTCTGCCCAAAAAGATTTGGGGAGGCCTAATCATGAAATCATGCTCTAGGATCTTTCTAGGATATTCATATCCATACATTCTACTAATCCATTTTTTTAGGGAGTTTATATAACTGTTGTATGTTTCATAACACCTTCAGATTCACAAAATTGTATGAACTTAGGGGATAGGTATTCAAGCCCATTATCTATTCTTAGAGTTTTAACATTATTTCCATATTAGTGTTAAACTAAGGTTTTCCATATTTTAAATTTTTTGAAAACATCATATTTTTTTTAAGAATATAAATCCACACTTTTCTATAAAATTTATCTATGAAAGTAAGAAAATAGAAACCTCTGACATGAGGGAAATCCTAGATGGTCCCCATAGATCAAAGTGGATATATTCTAAAGGGTTGGTGGATTTGAAACTAGACCTAACAAAAATAACCCTCTTGTATTTTCCCATCACACAATATTCACAAAAAAAGAAGTTTTCTTGGTGTGATATTACTCAAAAACCCTTTCTTGTTGAGTTCCTCAAGGCCTTTGGACATAATATGCCCTAATCTTCTATAATAAAGAATAATATTATCAATATTGGTTGAATAGACAGTACCCAACTACCATTAATGAGTATTTCCATTCAAGACATACAAAACATTGATTAAATATCCCTTAATAATGGTTTTAGAGCCTTTGGAGATTTTAAGACAACCGATTTTAGACCTGGAGGTAAAGCTATTTTGGTCTAGGACCCCAAACTAAAATAGGTTTATTTTAAGGTTGGTAACCCATCTAACATCAAAAAATGTAATTATAGTATAGTCATAAAGTTCTACTAAAACAAAACCTCTAACCTCAAACTTACACCTCTTGTTATTACCTAAGAGGATATCTCCTTCTACCTTTTCAACTAATTCTAGAAAGGACTCTCTTAAAAGACACATATGGAAAGAACAACCTGAATCAAGGACCCAATCTCGATTGAGTGAATGGGTGGAAGCATTAAGGACCCCAACAGTTACATAAATAGGGTCTATAAGAAGGGATTTATTAGTGGGTTTCTTAGACTCTAACTACACTTGAGTTTCCTACACTCAGGTTTAATGTGCCTTTGTTTTCCATAATGGAAATTGGTTACCTTTCTATCCCAAGAATTAGACCTAGGTTTAGTTTCCTCATTTTTTTCTATTATCTTTATTAAAAAAAATTTATATTAGTTTTATATTGAGGTATACCCCTAGAGAACAAGGTCTTAGCCTCACCATTGATTCTAGGTATAAAATGTTATTCCTTAGAAAGAAGGGTTGATTTAACCTCTTCCAGGGTTAAAGAGTCTCAACCATATATCACGGTCTCAAAAAGGGTGTTGTAGGTATTATCTAAGGAGATTAAGATGATCATTTCTTGATCCTTATCATCAATATAAACATTAATTTTATATAAGTATAACATGACTTTATTAAATTCATATAGATGGGATTTAATTGAAGTGTTAGGTTTCATTTTAAAAATAAACATATGGTTTTTTTGTAGATCCTACCTTCTAATGAAGCAGTCATGTAATGTTTCTCAAGTTTAAGACAAATTATAGTAGTATTGGACTCATAAGATACTTCTATAAAGACTTTATCACCTAAATAAATCAAAAGGGAGTTATTTTCTTCAACTAAAAAATTGGTGGAAACATCCAAATATTCTATATTAGGTTGTCCAATTCCATTCATAGTTATGATACGTTTCTTAGGTATACAAAGGGAATCAATTAGACTCTACTGTACAAGAAGGTATATCATCTTAATTCACCAAAAATTAAAGTAATTACCACCATCAAATTTCTTTATTTCATATCTCATCATTGAAATGTTTACCCACAGAGTAGATTCCATGTTCTTACAAACAATGTTATCTATACACTCCCAAAAACAAACCAATATTTTCGGTAAACTATGTTTCATTCAAAGAGATATGAAATAAAAATAAATTTAAAAGGGATAATGGATTTAAATAAATTCAATTAGAAAGGAAATATGTGATATAAGAGTGATATTAATGCGATAAAAATCAAGACAGAAACCAGAACTATAAATAAAGAAAACCGGAAATAATAATTGAATTTGATAGAAAAGGAAGATAGTGAGGCACTAATACCACTTTTTGAGGTAGAGTGGTCACTCGAACTGAGGTAGAGTACCAAAAAACCAAAAGGACCAAACTGAATCATTGAAAACCGAAGTTGAAAATTATATATCAATATAAAAAAATACAAGAAACAAAATATTTCTAGAGAAGTGTAATGTACAAAAATATTTAACACGATTTATCCTCTTGGGGACCTATGTGCATGACAATAACACCACACCCACACACCCATTTTATTAATTATAAAATAAAATAAAATTATATGATGTAAATAGATCAAGTAAAAAACAAAAGATCATAAAAAAAATGTAAGAAAGATTTACAATTTTATGATAAAATGAAAACAGAAAAACACTTACTGTTCCAAAAAAATCATTGTCCGACTGTCCTGATCTCTTTGTGCTAGAGGTGGGGTGCAGAACGCACCAAGAACTTTTGTTTTTGCTCAAAATCCTAGAACCATCACTAAGAATGAGGGTTTCACATATTTTAATAATAAAAAAAGTTTCCTCCACCCAATGTCTAGAAATCGTATGTTTCTATGGAGAGAAAAATGCCTTGATAGGTTCTCATAAGGCAGTACAGGCGGCAGCGAATAGAGCTTCACCTGGAGGAATCGAATGCTACCCCCAGAGGATGTTCTAGAATCAAGAGAGAACCATAGTGATCCACCGAATCAATAGAGGCATAGAGGGCATCAATACCCCCTAACACTATCCAGTACATTGAAACTAAATAGCCAACCAATATCCTCCACACACATGCCACTAAACCAAAAGAATAACGAATTGATAACACATCAGGATAAATGGATGAAGACAATGTAAAAGGTGGTGTATCTTATTAATGGTTAGGAATAAAAATAGTAGGATATTCAGTGTGTCATAGGAGTGTGCGAGCAATAGTCCAACCAAGAGGAAAAGGCCCAATGAACCATAGCCTATCTGAATCAGTAGTCCAATGATCCAACAAATCCCAATAGAAAAGGTTCCAATATAAATATGAGCATTTAAATAATTATAATAAATATAATTTTTCATCCATGAATAGTTTTAATGGGAAAGATAAATAATTCATTGATCTAATATGATGACAAGAATTAAATTCCATGATTCACGGGACCAAACATCAGTTAGGTATGAAACAAAAGTTGATAGATAGGAGGTTGAAAAATACCACAATTTTTTTCTACCTATGGGTCAATTGGATATCTTAGATGAAGAAGTAGACCTTTCCTTATCACTCACTAAAGTTAAGGTAGATAATTTATCTCTCACTAATAATCATAAGGGGAAGAATCCTATAGTTTATTTTGAGGGATTCATGTTTTATAAATAAAAGAAATCAATACCTTAGAAAAACTACTTAGGGATGCATCAATCAACAATCCCTAGATAGATCAATATGAAACATGGAAGAAATGGAAAGGAAAATCTAGAAGATAAAAAATCCCTAGGAATGGCTCCATCTGAACTTGAATTTATTGTGCAGATAGATTTAGAGAGGGAATTTATGGGTCTTTTTGTTTTTAAGGAAGCACTTGGGGGAAGGATATATGGGATAACTCTAAAGGATTCATATTGAATCACACTAATAATTATTCATCTTGGATTTATAAGGAAATTAATCTTATTATAAAAGGTATAAATGTCAATTGGATTAGCCTAGACCATGGCCTTTGGGGTTGGGGGAAAA
The DNA here is from genome assembly GCA_963277665.1 of Viscum album. Lineage (NCBI taxonomy): Eukaryota > Viridiplantae > Streptophyta > Magnoliopsida > Santalales > Viscaceae > Viscum > Viscum album. The sequence goes on along the minus strand of OY728130.1, from coordinate 354,262,311 downwards.
TTTTGGAATATTTTGAGGGGACCCTTTAAACTAATCTGGGATTGAACATTGAAGATATTTTTTTTTAGTTGCACCCAAACTCAAATATAAACCAACTTATGTTTGAGAGGAAGATAAATGATCATTATTTTATATATTCTCTCACTTGGTTTTATCCTTTTTGGGTGAAAATCATTATAATATGGTTTTCCACAAGTGAGGATTCTATGTTATTATCCATTTTCAATAAAATGTGTCTGTGTGTATGCATGTGTGTGTGGTTAAATATAAATATATAAAAACCCATATAACTATCTATAAAAATATTATATTTACACTCATACATAAGTACATATAATTAAATATAATCATATATAAACATGCATTAATATATATAAATACATATAAATATATATATGTGTGCCTAAATATATATAAGAAAATAGATATATATGAATACATATAAATTCCCATAAAAATATATACATATATACACACACACACATGATTATATATATTCATATATATATATACATATGATTTTACATATAAAAATATATATACATATAATATATATAAATATATACATTTTTAATTAGTTTTTATTATCTATTAATCATTAATTAATATTTACATATTATAAATCAATTAATTCTCCTATGAAGACCCTTGTCGTCCTTAGTCCCATTCTCATCCAAATCCTTTCTCTCTGGTACTCCCTATTTGGATATGTAGACACCCCCTCACAACTTGATTTATCATTATTAGTAGACTCTTTCTTTGTCTGCTCCATTGATATATGCAGTCTCGGTACCCCAACTTCATCTATTGGTGGTTTTGGAAATATCATTGGGTTGTACGGTGAGGTTTGGGGTCGAAGGTCCACACAGGTGGTGCATGGGGTTGTATCCTCTCCAAATATGGTTGTACTTTTTATTTAGTCCTCCTCATTGCTCTGCCGTTTTTATAGGCTGTGAGGCAGCTGTAACGACCCGACCTACTGAGGACCACCTGGCCAGTAGATGATTGAGTCATCACAACCCCAAGCCCACCTTCAATGGGCTAGGGGCTGGCGACAAGAATTGAGAATGCATAAATGAAATGGTAGATCTTTTCTTGACATACCTGTACGCATGAGCCTAACTATATCTATGCAATAGTGTGGAGGAATAATAAAAGATATTAATTTCTAGAGTAATCCAAGCATGAAATAACCATTAGGGAATACATCAGAGTACATATGAATATAACCAAAGTAAAAAAGGGGTAAAATACATGAGAAACTAGTAATAAAGTCCCAAATTGATAATAACTAGAAAAAATGAAATCCGGGATAGCCTATATCATAATCTCTAATCTCAGCCTCCACACATAGCCTATGCACCTAAGTATCACTATGATCCACCGATGTCACCACCGAACTATCTTCCATCTTCATAAGACACGAGACGTGTTGTAAAATCCCATATAGGTGTGAGTATATACATACCTAGTAGGACACCCTAAAAACCACAAAGAGAGTAATAAGAGAGATACAATAGAAGTATTAATGTCAATCCAAAGAAAGAGGGGAAAAACCAACACACACACACACATGATAAAAAAAACCTAGATGAGAGATAAAGGAGATCTCCATCGCATAGCCCTTGATTTTATATCCAAAGAAGTCATGAGGAGGAACCACACCCCGCCACTACTCCACAACCTGAGGGGCTGCAATCTCCAATAGAAAGAGGAATTGTTCCCCGGTATGTTAAGGGGTGTCACTCAGTAGATAGTGGACTTGAACCCTAGTGCAATAGGTAGATTATACTATATAACTCAGTAGAGGTCCATCGCCTTATTGTGTTAGGGGGATTCCACTCAACAGGTAGAGGACCCACGCCTTAATATGTCGGGGTTTCTTCTCAATGAGAGGAAGACCTACACCCATGTACAATAGGGGAGTTCCACTTCATAGGTATAAATATAGGACCCACACCCTAGTGCATCCAGGGGTTCCACTCAGTTGGTAGAGAACCCACACCCTAATATGTTAGGGGGTGCCACTCAATGAAAGGAAGAACTATTCCCTAGTAAAATAGGGGTTTCACTCAATAGGTATTGATATAGGACTCGTGCCCTAGTACCATAGGAAGATTTCACTCAACCAATGCAAGGAGTATGGGGGATTTTCACCCTAGTACAACAGGGGGTTTACCAACCCCAGTCTCTCTTTTTGACGATCCTTCATAATCACTAACATCATCAACAATTTCCTAAAGAAGATTCATGCTCAAAATGTTCCACGTTGTATCTAAAAATACACCAAGATGGATACCATCGCATTTTGTGCAGAGAAATACTCTAGATAGGCTACTCACAGGCCAAAATCTGAGTCCAAACAAAGGAGATATGAGAGGAATAATTCTATAGGGAACTATGAAACATGTGTGGGTACCACATGGTGTGTGATCTCACTACGCTGCTTGGTCATGTGCTCCTCCAAACACGACTTCGAAACCATGTCACCACATGACATGTATGGGGTCCAAACGACATTCTTGAGCCACCCGGGGCTTACCCATGTACTCTTGGATGTGCCTATGTTCCTGGACATGCTCGGGTAATGGCTTGTGCCCGTGTACTCTTGAAGTACATAGATTTTCTTCTCATACAAGGTGCTAGGTTTATTCAAACTGGAACACAACTTGGACACCTGGCACATGGCTTGGCCACCTAGGGAGGGTCACACAATATGTGGTATATTTCGCACTGAATGTAATCCTTATATTCCCCTAGCATCGTAGCCAAGAGGGGGGATACTTGGAATTTGTTATTGGACTACACATTGTGTAGTATATTGTTTTCATAAAAACTGATGTTCTCAATGTGTTTCTCTATATATAGAGTCTATAACATGATTTCCACCCATTGAAAACTCAAAATACAATGAAATTTAAGGCAACAAGGTCGACTGTCGATTTCTCGGCCTCTGGTGTCCAGAAATCAGAATTAGGTCACCCTCAAGGTGCTCGTAGCACCGCCTGACACATCTCCCACTACCATATATAACCTCTATAGATCCTATATAAATATAGGGATCACCCTCATCCTATAACCTATCTTGATCCATTCATAAATCATTATCCTAGACATAATTCTATAATACGCCAAGAATCTGGGGGTTCCATTGTGCTCAAACTCATCCCAACAATGTTGAACTATTACCCCATAGTCCAACAAGGAATAATGTAAATAATAGTGAAGATAAATTCATGAGAATAATTTAAATCCTTAATTGTAAAATAATTATTGTCCAAAGATTTTATAATAGAGATATCGGTGGTCATAGAAAGTTTTGATGATCATAATTTAATTTAAATAATAAAATTATTTAAACAATCGCACACTATGAAAGGATAACACATATCAAAAATAAATAAATAAATATCAATGATCAATATTTTAATCAAAAAGGAGAAATCCGAAATTGATGATCCCTACCTCAATTTGAATCGATATTTTGTGAAGAATGTGTTCTTTGATGATGGAGAAAACATGTTTCATTCATTTCCTCTTAATCCACCTCAATTCAATCATCATTAATTGTTTTATATTGATTAGCCAATGAATAACACTCTCCTCCTCCTTTTATATATATCAAGGGTTATACAACTAACCCTTAGTGAATTTTCATGAAAACATGTTTATAGTGAGAGGGTTATTTTATGTTTATTAAATTAATTAAGTAAATAATTTAGTTAATTAACTTAACGCACCTACCAATGGCTGCTTCAACCGAATGTCCGATGAAGAACAACCTTAGGTCACGCCTAGGGTAAACTTCATGTTCTAGATTCAACCATGGTCTCGGATCTTTGATCCAAGGCTCCAATAAAGAGATATTCCATTATTTATGAAAAACTTTATACACATGATATTAATGTATTTACTATTTTTATAATATCAATTCTGGACTCATCGGACCTCAGAATATCATGTTGTCTTGGTTCCTGGAAATAAAAATATTTCTTAATATATTTAAAAGTATTATAATGAAAAAATATGGTCACTACAATATTCCCCCCTTCATGTATTTTCTTCCTAAAAAAGAACAAGCTAAACAAAAAGGTGGGATATTTATCCTGTATCTGGAACTCCTACTCCGAGGATCTCTCATGCATGCTCTCATACTGCCACAACACATGAACCAAGAGAATAGTCCATCCCTATAAGATCATCTCTCATTGATCCTCAATCTCCACTAGATACTCTATGAATGTGGCTCTATCCTCAATTTTTAGCTCATCCGAGTCAATGACATGCATAGGATCATGCACATATATCATCACCTACGATACATGGAAGACATCATGCACCTACTCTAGTTGTGGGAGTACGGCTAGGTGATAAGAAACCTCTCTAACCCTCTGTAGGACCTCAAATGGCCTGATGAACCTTTGGGATAACTTGCCTCCTCGACCAACCCTCTACAATTATGATTATGGGGGGGCTCTCAGGAAAACATGGTATCCTTGTTTAAACTCAAAGGTTCTATAATGTTGATCTGTCTAAGATTTTTTTCAGCTTTATATTGTCCTCATATGATTCTAGATCACCCAAACCTTTTCTGTCATCACCTGAACCATCTCTGGACCAACTAGAGATTCTTCACCAATCTTAGTCAAGCATAAGGGTGACCTTTAGGGTCTCCCAAACATGACCTAGAAGTGTTCCATACCGATCGTAGAGTGATATATATTATTATAAGATAACTATACCTATGAAAGACAATACTCCCAGATTTTTGCAAAGTCTAAAACACAATCTCTTAACATATCCTCCAACACCTGGATTGTGTAACTGGTCTACCCATCTGTTTGTGGGTGAAACGATGTACTGATCTACAATTGGGTCTTGAATGAATCCTAAATACCTCTCCACTACCATGACGTATACCATGTATCAAGGTAGAATAAAATATTTGAAGGTACCCCATGGATCTGGATGATCTTTCACATGTATAACTTCCCCAGACTCTTTATGGAACTCTACTCCTTGATGGAAAGGAAGTGTGTCGACTTGATGAGTTAGTCAACAATCACCAAGATAACATCATGAACATTCATTTTCCATGGAAGACCGATCACAAATTCCATGAATATGTTGTCCCATTTTCAATATGAGAACTCAATAGGATATCAAAAACCTATTGAAACCTATTAATCAACCTTCACCTATTGACACATGAGACACCGAGAAAAAAACCCAGTGATACTCCACCTCATTCCAGGCCACCAAAACTACTTTTGAAGGTCTCTGTGCATATTCCCCTCACCAGGATGTACATCCAAATGGGAAGTGTGAAACTCCCCCATCACATCCCCTCACATCGCAACCAAAACCGCCATCCATCCTTGTAAAAGGATGATGTATTCGTTTATTTTAGAAAATCCATCTGGTGAATCTCATGAAGATATCTATTCATGAATATCCTCGTAGTTTATGTCTCCCAATTTAGCCTCTCTCACATGCTAAACAAGTATAGGAGTCAACACCATCGAATGAAGATAATATTCACTCATCACCTCCACCAGGGTTAGCTATAAAGAATCCAACTACTCAAACGTATCCTCCAAAAAATGAGAATGGGACTTCCTACTAAGGGAATCTATCACCATGTTTCCCTTCCCAGTAGTATAGAGTATCTCAAAGTCATAATACCACAGGAACACCATTCAAAACCTTGGCATCAAGTTTATATCTCTTTGTGTGAGGATATACCCAAGAATATTATAGTCTATGTAAATAATAAAGAGCTTACCTAGAATATAGTGTCTCCACATCATCCAAGTGAATACTACTGTTGCCTGCTCTAGGTCACAAGTCATGTAGTTCTACTCAGGGGGTCTCAACTACCTCGACCCATATGCAATCACTAACAACCTATACATCAATATTCAATTGGGCCTAGCTTTAGATGCATCACAATACACTACATACTCCATTACCTCCTCTAGTAGTCTCAAAATAGGAGAACGCCTCAACATAAACTCTTCAAATATCCTCTAACACTACTCGGTCTAGGTAAACAACTACCCTTTCCATATCAGTCTGATCAAATGGGATGAAATCCTAGAGAATTATGCTACAAACAACCTATAGTACCATGCCAATCCAAGAAAACTCTACACCTCTGATACACTCTTGGATGGATCCCAAATAAGCACTATATTAATCTTCATTGGGTTTACAGCTAATCAATGATCATAAATTATATGCCCCAAAAATTGAACCTCGTTGATCCAAAACTGAAACTTCTCTATCTTACCATAAATTTGGTGCTACTAGATTGATTTGTGTACAATCCAATGATGCTATGTATGAACCTCCTTTGATTCAAAGTAAACAATTATTTCATTAATGATGAAAACCACAAATTGAACCAGGTATGGCTGGATGATCTAGTTCATCAAAGCCCTAAATATGTAGGGGGAATTTTTCACACTAAAATGCATCACCAGGAACACATAGTGTTTGTAGTGACATTGTAATGTCATATTCAAAATATCAGACTTGCGAACCCTCAACTAGTGGTAGTTGAACCTTAGATCAATCTTTGAGAACCAACTTGCATCTCAAAAATGGTTAAGTGGTCTTCAATACTTGTTAAGGGTTAATAATCCTTTATCATTACCTAGTTCAGGTGACAACAATCAATACAAACCCACAATCTCCCATCAAACATTTTCATAAACAATACTAGATATTCCTAGGTGGGCATACTAGGTCTGATGAAATCCTCCTCTCAAAGGTCCTCCAACTGCACCCTTAGTACTTTGAGCTCGATAGGGACCATTTGATATGATTAATAAGATATTAGTATAGTCTTGGGGTGTAAGTGAATGAAAAGTTTAATCTCCCACCTCATACGTAGTCCCTGAACATTCTTAAAGAATATATCCATAAATTATTCTACTACCGAAGAAATCTAGATGCCCAAAGAGCCTGTTGCACCAAGGTTTAAACTCTACAACTGATGGGTGATGAGGCATAGCCTCCTACATATAAGGCACACTCACTCATACATGATATCTCTCCCACCCAAAAAGGATAATCTCATCCCATCTTTCTGAAGGCACCTAATGCATCTGCGGTGAAATTCAATATGGTCCCAAACATTGGACAACCATTCCATACCCAAAACGATGTCATAATATTTCATCGTGATGACCAAGAGGTCCCACAAGAAACTCTCTCCATAGAGTGTTATCTCTTACTATCAGTAGAGAAGTGATATCAATGAATCACACCAAGTTAAAACATATAGTAAAAGTTGATGTGATAAGGTATTAATAATGAGATATAGATCTCACATAAGGTATATATAAATGAAGGAGTGACTTTCACTTGTTTCCACAAGTACTTAAGTAAGTGTATAATAAACACAGATCATACCTTGTATCATATCGTGAGATATCAGGTCATAAGACTCTATATCCTATAGCTTCTATTATCCCAGATCACCAGCTCCATGTTCCTGGCATGGGCTGACTAGTGGTGTTAGTTGTGGAAGTAGATCATAACATTACCCTCCACTAACATCTCCTCCTCTGAGGACTCCACCTACACCTCTTCTAGCACCACCTTCCTAGGGGGTTCATGTCCACACTGAGGAGAACCCTGATCGTGGAATTGACTCGGCCCTTATAGTATATCCACTGTTTTTCTTCCCTCCTAAGCACGTTAGGTTAGGAAATCACATGTCTTGTGATCTCACTCATCACATGCATAACATTTTCCCTCTCCAATATGACATATTTCTCTATTAAAACATTATGCCACATGTCCATGTGTCTGAGATCAGTTATGATGAGGTCTCCTATGTCGAGATCCTAATGATTGGAGCCTTATATCTAATGCAGATGACTCGTCTCCATGACACCCACTACCATCTCTATATTCCTAGCATCTCTGTGAAAGGAAGATCTCCATCACTAGTGCCCGCTCTAGTACACCAGTATAGGTGGGAATACATTGGGAACCTCACTGGCACGAACGTCTATACAGAGACCCTACTCAAACTTCCATGCCTAGAAGTAACCATACTTCACTATGATGATGGAGTACCACATAAGGTCATTGAACCTTGCATAATACTCAACAATCATCATACTACCCTATTAAAGCTCTAGAAGCTCCTAAATTAGAACTAATCACAATAACGAGGGGTAATACTCCTCACGAAATAGATTTTGAAAGTTAGACCATGATAGAATTGTCTCATCAAGAGTTTAAATGAATAAAATCAATTATATCTCTACTTATCCATAGAAAAGACTGGCCGCCAACACAACAATGTGATCAATTGGGGCTAACATGATCTCAAAGACTTAGATCACTAACTCAAGACAATCCTCTATTACCTAGGGATACGGCTCATCATGGAACCTCAGCGACCACTGGTACTAGAACTCATAGAGCACACTAAGACTACGTGTATCATTATCCCACCCATCTGATACTAACTACAACTCAACAAAAAGGGGTTCTTCTATCTTCCCTCTTGGATGAAGCTCCTCACTAGATGTCCCTTGAACTGAGACCTCATCACACATTGGATGTTCATCATGATCCCGAATTGATAACCTAACTATATATCTTCACGAATGAATCGAGAAAATGATCAATATGTAACATGGTAAGATGAGAATATATATTTGTGGGGTTGACTCATGAAGTAAAATCAAAGGAGCCAATCCTATATGATGCATGCACTATTTTTCCCTATAACCAATATCTCAGTATTCCAAGTCATTAAGTAGGTATTCATACTTTTGGACTATGGATATGTCAACCGCCACACCAACACAGGGTTTCTTGGTCATAAATCCACAATCAAGACACTTTGACACTATTTCCCTAAGTTCCCAACCAATCTGCACCATGGGGCCATCTCTAAATCGACCTAAGGATGAACCACCTCTGATACAACTCTGTAATAACCCAAACTACTAAGGTTGGCATGGACATCATAAGGCTAAGCAGTCATAACCCCAAACCCACCTCCAATAAGATAGGGGTTAGAGGCATAAATGAAATGGGAGGTCTTTTCTTAATGTCCCTATACACAGCACCCAACCATTTCCATGCAATGGTGTGGAGTAATAATAAGATATAGTAAAATATAGTGTAACACATGATTTAAATAACCTCTATACAATAAATTATAGTACATATGAATATAAAAAAAGTAAAAAAGGGGGAAATATGTGCCTAACCAAAAATGAATTTCCAACCTGAAAATAACTAGAAGACATGAAAGGTAAGAGTCTGACTCCTGATCTCCAAGAATGACCCCCACACATGACCTATCGACTCGAGTATCACTACACTCCACTAATTTCACCACCAAACTATCAGTATTCTATATGAGACACAACACGTGTAGACAAATCCCATACAGGGGTGAGTGATTATCCACTAAAGGAGGATAATATTAATTGTTAATATACATAATATACATGTTCTTTATTATTCATAAACACCATTTTAGTGCATTTTACACTTTGAACATCATTTCACATTATGATTGTAATACCTTCTTAAAATGCACTATTATGTGGTACATTTTTGAACATCATTTGAAGTACCAAATGATTCATATGATTATACATATTTTAATTTGATATTTTTGTAAATTTATCTACACTTCAATATGAACATGTTTCATTCAGGGATCAATGGAGAATTCATGGAAGAAGATGGGGATATTTTTTGATGAAAGGAAGCAATTCTAGAGAAGGCAGATTGAACACCATCCCACTGATGAGACGGTGGGGCCAAACATACAAGCCCAATGAATCCCAACATTCCTGAGATGAATTAAGACATGTATAGGAATAAATAAATCTGCATAATCCAATGCTAATTAGGCGTCCATGGTGTCCATTTTGGCAGCCCAAGTTAGAGATAAAATTTTGGGCCAGATTCTATGGCCTAGAAAAATAGCCCACCAATTAAACCATATCTAGAAAAACATAACTCCTTTTGGGCTGATATTTTACAGGCTGTTAGGGGACATCGGTAGTGTAATGTAAGTCTTCTATGGACCACCCAAAGTATGTCATCTAGAAGGTGTTTCATGCGCCTCGGTTTGGTGGATGCAAGATGGATGCCTTTTCGGGTCAAGGGTGGAAAGTCTTCTATCCCTTACTTTCCACCCACCTATGGCCTACCACAATTAATTTAGGAAACTTGGACTATTGGAGGAAATACCCAAGGGATCAAAAATGTTTATTTAAGGTAGTACTGTTGGAGGATTGAAGGATTTTTTACCTTTCTTTCATTGTAATGTTATGCTGCGGTTTTGTTGTCTCAAATTTGTCTTCCACATGTAAGTCGTTTTAATTCATCCTTGTTTCTTAATAAAAGTTCTTCTTCTCTTATTATTCTGTTCTTATACTTATCACTTTGATACCATTGGTTCATGGTGTGAACTTTTTCATACCAAACCTTGTGAGATTATCACACAACGGTGGAGTGATTGTTATTTTATTGTGTTTTTTTTACTTCTCCATTTCTTCCCTCATGAGTCTACTTTCCGCTTCCATTGAAACCATAGAATCAATGGAGGGCTAACCCACTTATGGGTTGATCCAAGGGAGTAGAAAGGGGCTAGATTGGATGTTATTTATCACCTTGTTAATGTATAATCACTTCTTTAATTGAGATTTTTATTTGATGATTTTTAAACTCCATCGTCCTTGTTGAATTTAAGGCCACACACTTCAAGTGCTAATACGAACCTTTACATTGAAGTGCTCAAAACTTTGATCCTTCAAGTGTATAGGTGATTAGTATTAAAGGTTTTAGGCATTAAACTAGTAAGTGATGATGTTGTTTTATCTCTTTAAATGAACTCATCTCAAATATAAGAAATTGAAATCATTGAAAAGGAAATACATCTAATCCACCCCGAGCAATAACCTAGGATCAACTCATTCTAATAAATTGAATTCACTTAAGTATCTTAGATTTCATTTAAACCCATCAAAAATCAACCCAAGTTGGCCACTTCAAATCCAAAAACAGTCCATAGAATGTACGTGTCTATAGGTTACTTCTTAGGTCTCTGAGGATTCGACAACCCAAGCTAAACTACGAGGACCGTCTTACCTTCTTCTCTTGGGTAAATTTGAGCGAGAATCAGTGAGTATATGCATACTCAGTAGGATTACCCCAAATCAAAAAAGGATAAATAGAGAGATATAATAGAAATATTTGGCTCAACCTAAATCAATAGTGAAATGAAACCTAATATATATACATATATATGTGATCATAAAGAAACCCAGATAAGAGAGAAATGGGATCTTTATCTCACAACCTATCCCAGGATGATGAGTCTAACTAAATCTCTAGAGGTTCATCATCAATACCCAAAATCATGTGTGTTTGTCTGAAGAATTCATCAGGAGGACCTTTACTTCCCCACTAATCCATAGCCCGTGGGGTTACAATCTCAAATAAAAAGAGGATGCACATCCAATTATGTAATGGATATTCCACTTCGTTGATAGAGGTCTCACACCCTTGTGTGATAGGGAGATTCCAATCAGTATCTCGATAGAGGACCATCACCCTAGTGTGTTAGGTGGATGCCACTCAATGGGTAGAGGACCCAAACCCTAATATGTTGGGAGGGTTCCACTCAATGAATAGAGGACCAATGCCCTAGTACAATAGGGGGTTACACTTGGTAGATATTTATAGAGGACACATGACCTAGTTCATTATGGGGTTCCACTTAGTGGGTAGAGGACTCATGCCCTAATATATCAGGGGGTTCCACTCAATGAACCGAGGACCCACACCCTAGTACAATTGGTGGTACCACTTGGTAGGTATCGATAGAGGACCCATGTTATAGTGTCGTAGAGGTTTCCACTCAATGGGTAGAGGACATGCACCTTAGTACCATATGAGGGTGCCACTCAATAAGTATTAGGAGTATGGGGGACCCACAACCTAGTAAGATAGTGGGATTTCCAACCTCAACCTCACTCTCTGATGAACCTTCCTAGTCACTACCATCATCAAACATTGTCTAAAGAAGTATCACACTTGTAAAATTCCATGTCATATCTCTAAAGTCACTATGAAGGCTACCATCACGTTTTATGTGGAAAACTGCTCAGGATATTCTACTAATAGGCCAAAATACATATCAAAAAAAAGTATATATAAGATGAATAAATTCTAGAGGGAACTACATGGCATGTATGGGTCCCACAAGGTGTGTGGTCCTGCCTTACTTTCTGACCATGTGATCCTCTGAACATGGATTAGAAACCATGTCAATGTACATGGAATTTACAGGGTCCACATGGTGTGTCTCGGACACTTGAGGTCCTAACTATTTTCTTCTAGTAATTCTTGTATTCTTCAGGTCATGTTCATGTTCCAGGACGTGTACTTTGCTTGCTGGGGTACCAAACCGTGCTAGTGTATTCCCAGAGTATACTGAAAGTCCTCCCACATGGGGTCCTGGGTGTGTTCTAGCTTGCGCATGACTTGACCACCTAGGGAGGGTCACATGAGATGTAATCCTTATCTTCTATGAAACCCTAGAGACACATTAAGGGGGATATACGGCGTGTGTTCTTGGACTACACACCATGTAGTTGAGTTTTCCCTATAAACTCAAGTTCACAAAGTGGTTCTATAGATACAGCCTCTCCATCATGATTTTCACCCATTGACTACTTTAACCATATTGAAATGAAAGGTAATGGTGTCAAACATCAATTTCCTAGCATTTGGTGGATGGAAATTTGAATTTTACTACCCACACAATGCTCGTAACACTACCCGATTTGACTCTTGTTGCCTACCATCACTGATCTTGGTCCCAAATCTATGAAGACCACATCTGCATCAAAAACCTATCCCGATACCACCTTAAATCATCATCCTAGACATCATTCTCCAATACCACATGAATCTGAGAGTTTAATCACAGTTGAACCCTCCCTAGCAATGTCGAATCGAGACCCCATGGGACAATAATGAAGAATTTGAAGAACATTGAGGAGAAATTAACATGAATGAAGTAAACCCCTCGTTATCCACGAATTCTTGGAAAATGATCACATAATAAAGATATCAGGGGTTATAACAAGGCTTAAAAATAATAATTTAATTTAAACAATCATATAATTTAAATGGGCCCATATGATGTAAGGATAATGCAGATCAAAAGAAGATAAATAAATATCCATGCTCAATCTTTTAATCATAAGGTAAAAATCCACAATTTATGTGACTATATAAATTTGGATCAATTTTTAGTGAAGAACTCACTTTATAGTGATGGAGCAGACCTGCCATATTTTCTACCTCTTGATCCACCTTGATCTGATCACCATTCATCTTTTGATGTCAATCCTTCAACGAAGATCTCTCTCTCTCTCCTCTTCTCAGATCTAGAAAGGGTTATATAGATAACCTTTGTAAAACTATCATAATGATTCATTTATTGATGGATTGTTAGTTTAGGATTATTAAATAAATAAAATTAATTAATTTACTTAACCCATCCGCCAATAGCTACCTCAACTGAATGTCCATTGCTGACCAACCATAGGTGACGCCTAGGGTAAAACACAAATTTTAGATTCAATTGTGATCTCATATTTTTTATATGAGCCTCCACTAAAGAGATTTTAAATTATTTATAATGAACTTCATGTATGATATTAATATATTTAATATTTTTAGAATATCAATTTCAGGCTCAACATAACTCAAAATCTCGTTCCATCTTAGCACCTGGCTCCAAAAATATTTCTTAATATATTTCAAAGTTTTAAAAGGAAAAATAGGGTCACTTTAGTAGTGGGAATTGGGTGGTCGATGTCTTTCTAGGGATCATCGTGTGGAAAAAACACAGAATATCATGGCCATCAGGTGGTTGATATCGTTCTAGATCTCATTAGGCAGGGAAGGCATGCAGTCATGTGGTGGGTGCTTGATGGCCAGTCTCACTCTCTATACCCCTATCATATTTGTTAGTGGTGGGGGAGACACCATCACTGGGATATTGGTTCAATCCATGAGGTTGACTATCAATGGTGGTGGTGGATGTGTATGTCATTGGGTGAGTACATGGTTTGGACATGGCTCAAGTGAAATCTCCTTGGGGTTTTCTTGAACCCTTGGGCCTGTTTGTATTTGGCTATGAGTCTTTGGGATTTTGGGAACTGTTTTTTGACTTTGTACACTGGGCCTTCAGGTCGTGTAAGGTTCATTAGACCTTTGGGCTAATAGGTCTATATACCATTCTTTCACGACCTATGGGCTATCAATCAAAGGGTTTGAAGTGACATAACGGGACAAGAAAAATGACTTGACACATTTTGAAATTGGTAAAACATTTTATGAAATCATTATCAGGTAGGTGACCTTGAAAGAGGTGTGAGTATGTAGACACCCATCATTCAACCATTTTTCCTTATACCAATGGGGGGAAGATGGGTTTTCTACCACATGACCATCTACATAGTGTTATCAGTCAAATGAAGTGGATTATTAGGTGGAAATTGAAGTGAGGGGTCACAAAATCATCATTGGGTGGATGAATCGAAAGAGATATGGGTGTGATTTCATTCATCATCTGGACCCCCCCCCCCCCCCCAACACAAAAAAAATCCAATGTGGTATAGAGGGATACCCTTCCCTGATTTTTCGGTTCAGCATGGCGCAGTTACTCAGTAGGGGTAGAGGGGGGAGACGTTGCATCTTCGATGGGTAGTACAAGTGCAATGTCTCTAGAAGGTGTGGGTGTTACATTTGAAAAATTATTTATCATGATTCATTCTACCTCTTGGGTCTCTGGTTCATCATATTCAGGTGCCCCAAGGTACACATTTTGATCTTAGACCTTCTGCTCAAATAAAATTATTGGGCCTTCTGGCCATGTAAAGGGATACCTCTCAACCCTGTTAAAATATTGTTTTCTTTTCTTAATAAAAGGGGCTTCAACCCCAACTTATTATATATATATATATAAATATTATGTGACTATATATATTTATATGTATTTTTCTATATTTTTATATATTTTTATTTATTTATATATATTTATGTATATTTATGTTTGTTCATATATATATTTATGCGTATTTTTATATATTTTTAAATTACAAGTATTAATTAATAATTAATATTTATAAAAAATGAATTAATTAATATGAAATATTATTTATAGTTTACTTATTAATAATTAATATTTAATATTTAAAAATTATTAATATTTATATATTAATAATTAATGCATATGTATAAATTACTTAATTTGAATTTATTATTATTATTATTGTAATACATTTAGTGGTGATTTGTAAAAATCTAATGATAATTAAAACAATTAACTCTAATTTTTAATAAAAATGATGCAAACATTTTCTAAAAAATAACAATTATTTATGGTTTTAACCACTGCTAAATTATGAGATTTTTTTTTCAAAAGTGATGAAAATTAACAAAGGTATTAAAAAACTTCTTAGACCCTATAACACCCTAAGAGGGGAGTGGTGAATCTAGGGTTCAATTTTTTATTTAAATAAAAAAGATATTGTCCCCATGTTGGTAGGAACTTGTAGAACCTCTCTAATAAAATTGTGAAATCACCCAACAAACATATGAAAAAAAGGAAACACAACATAGCAGTTTTACTTGGTTTACTTTTAAAGGATAGTCTATAGAGCATACACCCATAGTGTATTGGTCATACCATAATACAATAAACTTTAATAAAAATTTTAGATTATAATTGTTCGTTCATAGACACATTATGTCAGGATCACTGCCTTTATAAGAATTTTAGGGATAGTACACTTACCCTAATTATATCACTTCTGTTAGCTCCCCCTTGCTCAGTACTTTGGGTAAAGACTTTCTCTATATATCAACTTGAAGGTCATTTATATATCTAAGTATATGATGGTGATGTTTTCCATCCCTGTAGACTAAATAAGATTCTTTAATGCATTCCACTAACCTTTTCCCAAGAATTTCCCCAAAACTTATTTTTTTTCACAACTACTAATTTTCATGAAACATAAATCTTTTGTGTAACTTTCACTCCATGAAACATGTATCCGCATATGGGTGTCATTGCAGTTTTAGTCAAATTTTCCTTCATCAAGAAACATTGAATTTCACATAACTTAAAAGTTTCATGAATCTCACTTGGTTTGAGTCAAATCAAGATACTTTCTTCATATAACTTGAAATTTTCATAAATTTCAATTGGTCTAAGTTGAATCAAGCTACTTTCATCATGAAATTAATACAAGCATTGCTGCATCATGCAAGAAATAAGTTTGTACAACTCTTCTTTGTGAAACCCTAATTCACATAACTTATTTGTGAAGTAGATTAATTAGATATTACTTTAGAGTCTAACTTACTTAAATTATGGGAGTAGTATCATATTAATATATATGGATGGCCCTTTATGAAACTACCTTTCATGCCACTAGCCTTGCATGAAACTTTTTTTGTCCCAAATATGGTTAGCTAAAAACTCAAGAGGGGGTGAATTGAGTTCCTAAAAATTAATTTTCTTTAAATCCACCATCTTCAAGGTATGTAGTATCCAATGTTTTCCCTAAAAAAATAAAGAAACATAAATATAAGATCTCAGAGTTAAAAATATGAAACACAAAATATTTATAGTGGTTTAGGGTACAAAAATCCCATAGTCCACTCCACCAACAATCTACTCTATGAGTTTGGTGATTTTCACTATGATAGCTCTTTTTCTAGGGGATAATAGCTAAGTGAAAGCATATATTACTTATTAAAATAATTTATGATCTTTTAAATAGGAACTCCCTTTACAGGACCTATCCATTTCCTTCAAACACTCAATTACAATGAGTGCAGATAAAATAGAGATGAATGAAATTTAAAGAAAAATTGCAGCACACAGTTGCAAGTAGAAACTGAACATAGATAAATACACATCAAGAGAATATTATGATATTCAAATAAAATCTATATAGGTTCATATATTGAAACATATAAACTTATAAACACAACACACAAGCATTTTATATAGTTTTTTTATGTGCATCTGTTCATTCTGTGTGTTATCAGAGTGTTTGTATGTACATGTATGTTTCCTCACCTTCATGCAGGGGATAAATTTTCCTATTTATATCTGATATTTTATTTTGAACTTAAGAATAATAGATAATCACAATGGTCAAATGAATAATCCTTCAAAAAGTTGATAAGACATGTTATTTCTGCCATGTGTCCTTCTTTTCCAAATATAGATTAAGAATCTGTGGTGGCGATGTTATAAATATTCTTCTTCATATATTTCCATTATTGAAAAAATGACACTTTTTCAAAATTTATCTTTCCTTATTTAGACAAATCATTTACTGATATTCTTAAAATCATGAAATGACTTATCGAGATATTATTCTAAAATTAAAAAATTAGTCATGATGATGTTCTCAATAGCTTATATTGTGCAAGATAAAGCATCTTACATCACTGTTATCATAAGATAAATTTTCTAGAAAATTTATAAGATGAAACACTTCATATCTTTCATATTGTAGAATAACATGGTTTCACTATTTACATAAGAGAAATTATTTTTGATAAAACTCATTATATTATCATAAGATAATTATTCTTCATATTTCTCAGCCAAGAGACACTGTTAAGGAGGATTCTGGAGAGGTTCATGATGCAGATATTGGGCACATGGTGAGGGAGGTCAAACAGAAGCCCACCAATAAAGCTATGTTGAATGAATATAGTGCGGGCTGGGAGAAGTCAACAAGTGGGGTTCAACTTAGTGGACCTAATGTCAAAGATGGAAATAATGCTATGGTGGGAGGGGGCTACAGAACCTCTTCCTCTAGCTGAAACACCCCATTTATTTTGTTCTTCATTGGTTTCAGAAAAGGACATGGCGTATGCAGCTATAAAACCAAAAAAAATTGGGCTGGAGGACCCCTGAGAGAAGATTCACAAGATCAAGAACACAGTTTCCTCAAAAAACTTCAAGAAACTCGAAAAAGTGTGTGCTGATATGGTTCAAGGTGCCAAGGCCAAGTTGCTAAAAGTCAAGGGACCTGTTAGAATCCCTAACAAGGTCCTTCCTTCCCATAACTACCTGGAAGTCCCCTTTCAGAGTAGGGACCAGCACATGGGATCGGTTTGAACTATGTGTGCACAAGAAGGTGATAGATCTGTACAGCTCTCCGAGTGTGGTGAAGAAAATCACACCCATTGGGGTGGAGTTTTAGGTCACCATTGCAGATACTTCTTGAATTTCATTAGCCTTCGCAACTCCAAAGGTATTTTTCACTGATTTGAGTTCGAGTGAGCTCGCTGGTTCAAGGGTATGGATGATTCATTGATGCTCATTGGTTCGTAGTGTTGCATGGTTGGGATGGAGCTAACTCGCCGGTCCTGGGGAATGGATGGGATGTTGGTAATCTTTGGTCCCTGATGTGGCATGGATGGGTGATGTTGGCATGGTGGGATGGATTTTGTGTTAATGGGTTTGATGGATCTTGTTGGGGTGATGAATTTTGTATTGATTTTTGTAATTAATTTCTTTTATTAATATAATTAATTTTTTTAAAAAAATATTCTTCATAAGATAATTACTTACTAGCATAAGATAATCAATTTACATGGATTTATTTAATTTTTTAAGATAATTATTTTATAAATTTCCTTTTCATAAGATAAAATACTTCTCATAATTTTATTATAACTGAGAAAACTAGCTTTCAAAAAGTGGAAGACAACTTTCTTCATCTGTAAGATAAAATAATTTCTCATATAATAATATATTCAAAGAATATACTAATTTTACTTGGTAATATAATAATTTTACGTGTAAGATAATCACTCATCATAAGATAAATCAAACAACTATAATCCAAATAAAATTTCATTATATTTGTGTAAAATAAATTCCTTTTAAATAAATAAATTACTTCTTATAAGAATGTAGAATATAAAAGACTTAAAAAACTCATTAGAATAAAAATAGGTATTTTGTGGATCATTAAAACACATAAAAAATTGAGATATGTTATAACAACATAATTATGCCAAAAAATCTCCACATTTTTTATGATCACAGAACACTTTGAATAATAAATAAAAATTTCAAAACAAAATTAAAGAGATTTTAATTTTTTTTTATCCCTTTTATTTTCCCCCTTTTTGTGATATAAAAAAGAAGTAGAATAGATAAAAAAATTATAATTGATGTTTCATAAGAATAAGTGTAAATAATATGATTAAGAAATACTGAATATAAATATAATTTGTCTTGATAGAAACATTCAAAAACCAGATAAACATGATAGTGTTTTATATAAATAAACAACTAATAAGAAAGTAATTAGAATCATTTAATAAAACTATAAGTAAAAAACCATTAAAAATTTTAAACAACCATTCAAATTTTTAGAGGTTACATTTACTCAAATAAATAAATAAGGAAAGTAAGTTAGTTAAGTGGAGTTGGATAATGTTTCAAAGGTGGAATATTAAAGGATTGAGGTTATCCAATTGGTAATGAAGATGTAGGAATATAATCTTCAACACTTTCTCTAATAACATCATTCAAAGAAAGTAAAGATCCTATAAGTACAAATTTATCATCTTGGTCAATCCTTAATGAAGTAAAATTAATATTAAGAGAGGTTTTCTAATCCTATGTCAAATCAAAGTGATCTATAGGAATAATGATAACTTATAAGAAGGTTGAGGTAGAGTTAAAGAAACTTTTTCATCAAATCCTATGTTCTCCCTTGAATATATTTCATAAGGATATAATATTTCCTTAAATCTCTAAGAAGTGATGGCATAACGATATGACATTACAATTTCAAGAGTGAATCTACCTCTAAGATGGTATAATGCATCCGCAAAAATGTCATAACATTTTACCGTATCATTTTTATAGAATTATAATAAATTAATGAAACCACTCCATAATCTATGAGATAAATTTCAAAAAAAAGTTTTTTAGATCCCCTTTCTTGGAACAGTTCTAAATCAAATTCTTTAGAACTTCAAAATTGGTTATCAAAAAACCATTTAAACTAATAGTAGGAGAATAAAAGGATATCTCCTTTCCTTTTGAGGGTACTTTACACTCTTGAGGTTTAATAAATGCATCTTCTTCTACTTATTCTTATAAATATTCATATATCGATTTGTTTATTACCAACTGGTGAAAATTTCCAAATTTCTTTTCCAGCACCTCAAAATTATTGGCCAATGATCCAACCTTTCTTTAACAAGTGATTATGAAACAGGTATACGTTTGTACTTGTACCAAAACATCCTGGATAATTTTTACTATTTCCATTATCAAGGAACTAGTTTTATTCTGAGATTGCTCAAAATTTAAAAATAGATATTTTTAGAATTATAGGAATTCTCCTAATTTCAACAACCACATCTCTATGAAGATATTGTAACATATATTTAGAGAGAATATCACATTGAATAGAATCTATGGTAGAATTCATCATATCTATGGTGGGAGAAACTTCTTTTATCTTTTATTGTATATAAACATGATCCACATGCTTCCATCCTGATCCTTCTCCTATATAATATTTCAATTATTTTTCAAAAAGTAGTTGAAACAACATCTTCAACTCACCAATATCATTCTTTGAGATAACTTGTTCAAAATAAGTCCTTATTTTAGCTCTGGACTCAACTAAATGATTCCACAATGAGTTTACTTTAGTCATTATCTTGAAATAGATCTATTAATTTCTTTCATCTACATATTCTAATTTAGCTATGGGGATTTCAGAACTAGTATGGTGTGAGTAAATAGTATAAAGCAATGCTTGGTTCACTTCAACACTAAGATCTTCATCAATTTGCTGATTTTTATACACATAGGTAACTTATTCAATGTGAGAGGATTCTCTTGATTCTTATCTTTATCTTCTATTCACAATAATCCAAGTTTTATCTTCTTCTTCTTCTTTCTCTTCACCATCAACAATATTTAGACTGAATAAATTTACTAATTGTCTTCTAAATTTTCTATTGGTCTCTCCATATGGAGATATTTTGAAGAGTGGGATTTCTCCTAATGCAGTAAAAATAGTTTTCTCTTGACCAATGATGTGTATATTTATAATATTTGAATCCATATTTTCCTTTATATTGGAAATATGTTAAATAGGTGGTTGAGCTATAGTAAGAGCCTGAGCATCAACCACTTGAAACACCTCTGAGTAAACTTCTAGGACAACCTCATCCCCATCTTGAATTTCTTCATAAACTACAACTCTAACTCTTCTTTTCCTATCCATAAGAGTTACATTTTCTAAAATATCTCTTACAAACATACTTCTAATTGTATATTCTATGGGAGAAGTAAAACTTGTAGGATATCGAGAAAAAACATCATTCGCAACAACCATATGAGATGAATCCCCTTGATTAGTAGTAGGGTATATCTTAATTTATTCTTATGAAATTACTGACATTAACTTATTCAAGGATGAATTCCATAAAAGTAAATTTATCTTCAAAAAAACTAGCACTCAATGTTGTTAATCCATAACAACATGTGGTAGTGATTTATTCCAAACAAACACAAACTTTACTAAAACCCAAGTTTAACAAAATTCATAAATGGTAAAAATTTACTAATTTGTTTTGAATGTGGAACATATATTTCATAAAATATCATTCAAAACATCACAGGTTTCTCTATCAAAAACATATACAATAATGTAACATCTTAAAAAAGTATTTTTCTCATAATCACCATTTCATTGAGAAATAGATGACTGAATGAATTTCAAAAGAAACCCCCTCTTAGGTTCAAGGTATTTTAAAAGTTTCTTCCCCATTTTAGGCTCCCGAAAATGGGGCTTAATTGTTTTAAGAGATATTACACCATAAATTATCATTAAGGAGGTTCTGAAATAGGAATTTCTTTCATAAGGGCATCAAAAGACTTTATACATTATTAAAGATGATATCAAAACTTTTTTATGGTATACTGTTTCTGTAAAAAAGTACTCATTATCACCAAATTGAAATACAATTGTTTCATAGAACTCCCAAACTTCTTTATCATATAAAAACATTGTTCACTTCTCATAGAACACAAATTATCATCCTTGAAAATTTTTAACTATCTTAAGAACCATATTCATACCATCTAGCCAGTGAAATTGATATCTCTTCCACTCAATAATTTTCTTACGATCCTTAAACACTTGGATCTATTAGAAGTAACATCATATGATCTATTATATTTTTCTATTTTCAAAATAGGTTCTAAGGATAAAAGTATTTGTAAAAAAATGTTCCGATGGAAAATAGACAAAGATTATGAAGTTTGTAGGGGTTTAGCACATAGAACTAATTTATTTATTTTTTGTTTTGTGATAACCGAAGAGTCTCTTGGAGTGAAGATTAAGATAATCATTACAGACTAACCTACATGTCCTATTGAGATGTGACTAATACTCAGAATGGATGTTTTAAAAATCAAGTTAAATAATGAATATAAAATATTAACTAAATATAAATTCTCATTATAGAATAAGTATAAGAGAAATAAAATTAACTAAAATTAAATAATCCTAATTCTGATATGATAAAATATAATCTATCAACAGAAAATGGTTTAGTAGAAATTTATATAAAATTTATTTTTTATGAAAAACAAATCTGAATATATATCACCTTTTTATGCATGATCTCTTAAGAAATGATTCCTTTAATAAATGTACATTGTTCTAGAATAGTCTACCACATTTTTTGAAATTTTGATATCACTTGTGTTATCACATTTGATTGGAACATGATTAAATTGAAAAAAAAAATCCATTAGGGTGCTCTTCATCTATAGAACCTACGCACAAAAACATTCAATTGTAATATGTTCAGCTTCAATAGTTGACAGTGCTACAAATTTTTGTTTCTTACTAGATAATGATACTATTTATTTAGTAATAAAGTTAGGGGTTATTGAGGTTTTATTCCTATAAAATCTACACCCACCAAATTTATAATCTGAATATGAAGTTAAAATAAAATTATATGTTTTTGAAAAAAGTATAATAAGTTAAAAAGTTACTTTTAAATATCTCAAAATCCTTTTAGTAGAATTTAGATGATAATATTTTGGATTAGATTGAAATATTGAAAAAAGACATAATAAAGGCATAATTTCAGTCCAACTTGTGGTAAGATAAAGAAAACATCCAATGATTCCTCTATATAATTTTTTGTCAACTGGTTTTCTAACTTCATCCAGGTCATGTTTAATATTGGAGATCATAGGAGTTGAATATGTATCATTATTTTTAATTCAAAATCGTTTATATAAATCAAGAATATAATTGATTTGATTTAAAGTATTTCCAAAATATTTGTGATAAATTGTAAATCCAAATAAATAGTTTAAATCAGCCATCATACTCATTTCAAATCCTTTTTTCATAAGTTTTAAAAAACCATTACACAATTTTTATTTTTTTGATCCAAAAATAACATCATCAATATATATTTGCACAATCAAAGTACCTTTTGATGGATTTTTATTAAAAATAGTGGGTTATACCAATTCCAAATTAAAACCATTTAATAAAATAAAAGAACTTAATGTTTCATACCATTCTCTAGGTGATTATTTAAGCTCATATAGTTATTTGGTAAGTCTAAAAATAGAATTATGAAAATGAGGGTTTTTAAAACCATCAGGTTGTTCAATAGAAACTCCCTCTATTAAAAACCCATTTATAAATAAATATTTAACATCCATATGATATAATTTAAAATTCATATATGATGCATATGCTATTAAGATTCTAATTGCTTCTAACCTAGCTACATGTGTTATGGTATCTTCATAATCTAATCATTCTTATTGATTATAACCTTGTCAACAAATATATTTTTATTTATTGTGATTACACCATGATCATCCTATTTGTTCCTAAATACCCATTTAGTTCTAGTAATAGGATAGTTAGAGGGTCTATCAACTAATTCTCATACCTTGTTCCTCTGTAACTGGTTTAATTCTTCTTGCATTGCTAAAACCCAACTCTCATCGGCTAAAGCTTCTTCAATAGTTCTAGGTTCTTTCTAGGATAAAAAATAAGATAATTCTACAAGGTTTCCTACATTTCATATGGTCCTAATTCCTTCATCTAAACTTCCAATAACCATCTCTAGAGGATGTTCTTTAAAGTTTCTAGGTTTTCTAAGTGATACACTTTCTGGTCCACTAGTGTCAACCCTTACAGGATTTGGTTCACTAAACATAAATTCCAAATAATCATATTTTTAATTTTTAAAAAAAAATTCAGGTCACATGTACTTAATTTAATTACTGAACTCGTCATCTTGAGTAATTTTGTGATCAAAAGGATAACTTTCATCAAACTTCACATGAGTTGGCTCTTCAAAAATCCTTGACATTTTATTGAAAACCCTATAAGATTTAAAAGTAGTAGAATAACTTATGAAGATACCTTCACTAGATTTTAGATAAAATTTATTAATATTTTATTTGGTTTTTAAAATATAAACCATACATGTAAACACTTTGAAGTATCCTACATTTTCCTTTTTATTATTACATAACTCATAGGTTTTTTTATTTAAGATATCCTTTATTAGAACTCTAATAATGAAATTTCATGTTGTGTTAATAGCTTCAATCCAAAAATAATTATGTGTGTTATATTAACATAAAATTGTTCAGGAAATTACTTTCAAGGCCATAATACTCTTTTCAACAACACCATTCGGTTGAGGTGTCATGTGGGAATAAAATGTGTATTTAATACCATATTTTGAGAAGAATGAATTAAATTCATTATTATAAAATTCTATTCCTTGGTCAATTATTAAATATATAATTTTTTCAAATCCACTTCATTTTGATCAAGTTTTCAAAAATTAATAAACATAGAACAATCCTCACTCTTAAATTTCAAGAAATAGACCCATTAAAATATTAAAAATCATCAACCAATACATAAACAAATGATTTTTTAGAAACAATTTTTGTTCTAGTAGGTCCAAATAGATCCACATGGATAAAATCTAAGGGTCTAGCAGTATCAACCTCTTTAACTGATTTAAAATATAACTTGTGTTGCTTTCCCATATGACATTCATCGCATAGTTTCTTTTTATCCAATTTAAGATTAGAAAATTTTAAAATAACATTTTTCTTGGATAACGTTTTCAAACATTAAACAATACAATGTCTAATAATTTATTCAAAATCCATGATTAATTTACTTAATCATTTAAAAAATTTACATTTTTTCATCATAAAGAATTAAAATCTAAAGTATAGACATTATTTATACTTTTTACTCTAAACTTGAGTTATTTTTATCTAAAATATGATCAAGAAATGTTAGAAAAAAAAACCATATAACCAATATAAAAAATTTGATAAATACATATCATATTATGATTTAAGCTATAAACATGAATTACATTGTTAATGAGGAAAGATTTTGGATTTAAAATAGATTCAATGACAACTATCTTTCCTTTTTTATTGTCACCAAATATGACATAGACTCTATCAATATTAGATAGTGAGTGAAAGTTAGTGAAATATCCACTCATGTTTCTTGAACAACCACTATCCATGAACCATTTTGAATTTCTATTTATGTGGCTAATTCCTTATAATGAAAAATCAAATAATAAGATTTTTTAGCACCCAAATACTCTTGAGTATGAAAATGTTAGATATAAAATACTTGGGAACCCAAATCTATTTTTTTTCCTAAAAATCCAAAAAATATTTTTGAACATATTTTTGTAAAAAAATAATTTTTAATTCCACAAAACTAATGATTTTTTAGATTACTAATATTTGAATAATTTCCTTATTATACATAGTGAAAACAAGTAACTTGGGAGATATTTTTGTTCCTATTACTAGGCCTAAAATATTTTTTATAAAATTTGGGCCTTTCACTTTGACTTAATATTCCAAACTTTTCTCTTTTATATTGATTTTGACCAACAATATTTTTAGGTAATACTAACACTTAGTAAAAACACATGTGGAATCTTTGAAGTTCTGAACTTATTTTTGTAGGTTCTAAATTATTCTATTTTGTTCAATACATGTTTTAGTATATTTTTCCAACCAAATTTTAGAATCTAAAATTTTTTTATTTAAGTCCTCATATTCATTAAAAAAAATTTAAGAGTTTCTAAGAGATTTATTTTTATTTTTTAATAGTTTTTACTTTGTTTATAACATCGTATAGTACTTTTTTAATTCATCATATGAGAAATTTTCTTTTTTAGAATCAAATTCATTCTTAAAAGAATAATAAGACTGTTCTTGACTCTTGAAAAAAAAATTAAAGTGGGCCTGTCCCCCTTGGGAGCCTCTGAGCAGTGGCTTCCCCCCTTCCTCATGCACCTAGGGTTTCCCCTTTAAGATTTATCCTCCCCTCCTCTAGCATGGCCCGGACTTGGCGTCAATTGTCTCTTCTTGGCATGGCATCACTGGGGGATAGATCTGTGTGGTCCGACTTTGTTTTGGGCTCAACATTGGCTTCATTGGTTGTTCGGATTCAGGATCTCACCACAACTTGGGTGAGTTTGTCACCGGATCTAGTGTGATCTTGGATTTGATATTTTTTTGCAGCTACGATGCACATCATCAGTTCTAGTGTGCTCACCATCAGCTTCATTATACTTCTTCGAGTTCCTATCGAGGCTACAGTGTACTTGATGTTGGTGTGCTCAGTGTCGGTGGAGCTGGATCATGAATCCTTCATCTTCACCCCAGCTCGACGGTGGTTCTTGCATGCTCCGGTGAGCTCGAGGTCAGTGCCAGTGGCTTGGATGGGGGAGGTCATGCATTTTGGTTCTGCTGCAAGTTTTTTCTAGGTTTTTATTTGGTAAAATTAGGATCATGTTTGTTTTTATGTGAATTAGGGTATTGGTTGTTCCTTAGTTGAGTTATTGGAGGTGATATTGATGGTCTGTTGGAGAACCTGGACAATCTACAAGGTTTTTCTTTAGATGAGGATAGATATGCTCGTCTTCTCCACGCATGACTTTTCAGATTTAGAAGATTGAGAGGGTATTTCATATCCATTGGTATCTTTCTTGTGCATTATTTCATGGGAATTCTTGTTAAATAACCATGCTTTGGTGTAGATGTGCCTTAACGATGTTCATGTTGGGTAGAGGCACTTCTACATAGTCTTGTTCTGAGTTGAAACCCCCTTGTTTCTTGAATTTTATTAATTTATTGTTGTCTTTTAAGTCTTGGTCCCCCTACCCTTAAAAGGGGGATTATCTAAAATCAATAAAAAATTTGGCCTTCGGGCTATTCATTCAAGAGTGTACTTAATCCAAATGTTCCTCGAAACACATATTGTATTTTTTATTAGATATTTCAAATTCTAATTCTAAATATGAAGGTATTGAACCTAAGCTTGGTAGAATTATATCTAAGTACATTCACATTATATGTACCTTTATAGGAAACCACTATATTGGTACACATTTCATGGACAATTTGACATTAAGAAACTAGGTTAAACTCATCTAGACCTAGTCCATAAATTATAGTATTCATCGCTTTAGAATTCAAGTCATAGATTACTTCATTATTAGCATCCCAATTTTCTAATTATGTTTTTTTAATTTTATAAGGATTCACATTTTTGAGATAAACCATTAAGCCAAGTTTATTCAAATATATAGTAATTTGCGCCTTACAGCAACCATAATTTTCACTATTAAAATATAGAGCTCTAAACATTGACATACCTTCTTTGTTATCAGTAATAACAACCATTTGAAAAAAAATATTTTGAATTTAACCTTTTATAGATGTGAACTCAAGCATCATGATCTCTTATACCAATTGTTTCCCATATAATGGATAGATGAAAACTAAATAGGGACATTAATTTAGTTCTGGAAAATTTCTTTACTTTAAAACAATAAACTTTAAGGTATGAAAGATCCAATATTTTCCCTAACAAAATTAGGAAATAAAAATATAATAGAATAGAGAAAAAGGTGAAACAGAAAATATTTATTTGTGGTTCAAGGAACATAAATCCTCTAGTCTACTCCACCAACACACTACTGTATGATTTTGGTAATTTTCACTATGAAAACCTTTTTTACGAAGGATCCCAACTGAGTAAAAGTAGTTGTTAATTGTTACCAAATGTCAAAGAGATTTTAAACAGGATATCCCTTTACAAGACATATCAATGGCCTTAACACACTCAATTAAAATGACTGTAGATAAAATAATGATTCATGGAATTTGAAGGAACATTGCAGCACACAGTTTTAAGAAGTAACTAATAGTAGATAAAGATGCATCTAGGGAAGATGTCGATCTTCAAAGAACAACTCTAGAGGTTATTAGATTACAATCGATTAACTTGTAATCAAAAAACAGAATTGTTTAATGTTGTTTATTCTATGTACATTTGTTCATTTTTTGAGTTAGTTTTTAATGAAAATTAATCACGTGTGTTCCCCCAACGACTGATTGTGGGGGTTTGAATGTTTTACAATAATTCATGTCGGGTTCACCATTTTTTTCCTATGGAAATGAATCATGTTTGTTCACCCAATGGATGATTGTGGGTGTTTGAATTTTGAACAATCCTTCACGTTAGGTTTAACATTTTTTGTTTTGATGAAAATTACTTGATGAATAATGGTTGATTGTGGTGGTTTTAATGTTGCAAAATCATTCAGATAGGATTCACCATTTTCAAATGGATTCCAATGGGTTTTTTTCATGGAGCGAAAAACATCCATCAGTTCCCTTATTCGATATGTTTCATGAAACTACTTTCCGAAGGTAGGTGGGGATTGGGAAATGGGTCCAATGATTCTTAGGGACTCGCATTGGTCGAGGGGATGGGATGTAAGACTCATCACACCATTTTGAATGGAATTATTTCTTCCTCTGTGAGTCTCTTATAGATTAAATAAATATTCATAAATCCTTTATTAAATCTGAAATACGACATGATTCTCCCTTAAGTTAACAATCAACTATTATCATGTATTGGATTTAGAATCATCTATATATATATAAGGCTCTTCAAAGATGGAGAAAACTACATGTATCCAAGGTTCTAAATCAATGGTAACATTTTATGAATGGATTAGAGATTCTTATGTCATTTATTATTATGATGTTGGGTTTAATCCACATAGTGGGGTTCTCTAGAATTTATTATCATATAGTAAGATAAAGTTGTGTGGATGTTAGGATCGGACCCATGAAATTGGATTCATATGTATCGTTACAAAAGGAATCAAAATCCAAATAGTTTGGTGCCACTTAATGGGACACATCAAACCTTTTGGGGTCATGTGATGAGGACCAAACCATGCAATTTAATTTCATGCAGTAGGTAAGACTATCTGAAAGGTGTCCGACTGAGGGATGGTGTGGGACTTACTCTAAAGTGGCCCAAAGGACATAAAATGGATGTATCCTCCCAAGTTGTATATGTACCTACTAGGAATGTGGCCCAGAAAAGATTTGGGTTTATTTTGGGGTGTTGGTTTTGAACCTCAGATAGAATTCCTACATATCCCACTTGAATATAAATTAAAACCCAGAGAGTTCAGATGTTGGGACTTACACCTATAGAGGAGGCCCTGACTTGGTTGGTATCACAAGGAATATGACCCTTTGAGATGGATACTTGGATTTGAGGTCCCATGCCTATGGATCCCCTCTGAAGGTTTCTCTTATAGGGGATTTGTCCCTTTGAGATAGACACATAGATTTGAGGAACCACACCTATAGAGGACCTCTGAATATTTATCGCATATGGGATATGGCCCTTTGAGATGGATACATGGATTTTAGGGCCCACGCATATGGAGGACCTCTAAAGGAATGTGAGATGAAGATCCAGAAAAGGATTCCTTGCTGAGACATGTATTTGATCATGCATATTTCATGATCATTGCTAACCTCTAAGCCTACATGAGTCATTCTCAGTGTGAGGAACAAGAGAATGTTGAAAATATGATAAACCATATAATCTCTTTCATCTTATGTTGGATGATTTCAGGGCTACAGGAGAGAGAAATGGCTTTGAGTTGTCAATCTTCTCTCTTGTTTTTATAACCAGCATCAGGACTTAGGCACCCATATAGATATGAACTAAAAGAAAGATATGGTCTTACTCAAAGAGGTATTCCCTATTTCTAATTTTAAAGAATATGAGATAAGGATAAGGCATTACCTCTCATAAAAGGGAAAGGAAATAGGTTCTATAACTCAATGAAATGGGGTGGTACCTAGCATTTCCATCAAGTTTGGGATCCTCATTACCATGGGAATGTATAATTAACAACACTCTGAGGATCCCACCTACTAGGTAGGATAAATTTAGGACCTCTATTACCATGGGAATTTATAATCGATTGGATATGCTGGTGTTCCCTATACTCTAATAAAAAATATTTGGAGGCTTTGGGAGAGATCTTGGATTGGTCTCTCTCATATGAGTGATTCAAAGTAAGAAATGACCAACCATGAGTGGTATAAATGGGGGATAAAATGAGTCTCATTCAGGTGAGGCATGGGCGATCATAGGGAGACCTATCAAGGTAAGGCCTAGGCAAGCTGAAGAGGTCTCAGACAGGGTATACCTAGGTGTTTTGGAATTGATTTGTACAGGGTGGGCCTAACTAAGCTAGAGGTTACTTCTTTAGATGGAAAACTTGGGAAACAACACTTTGAAATTCCTTTCCTTAGGCTCCAAGGGTTTCCTGAGGTACCTTTGGAAGGGTGTCACATAGGTTCCATGTTTAGGAGGGGATCTTCATGCTAGTACTTTTCCACTATGTGTAAGTGTCTCCTTATATAGGTATCTTTTGTTTGATGCATTGGAGGAACTCTAATCCCACCATTCCCCTTAAATCCTTCCTATATAGTTTTGGAGAGCTACTTAGATGTTTTTGAGGGTCCGGGTGAAGGACTAGGGTTTGTAGAGATTCATGGATTATTTTTATCTTTTAGTTGTTTTTTAGAACTAGTAGTTGGATATTGACTCATGGTGATTTGGTTTGGCTGGGTCTTAAACCAAGGAGGATTCTTACATATCTATAACCATGAGGATTATCAAAAATTATGGTGATTTGGATTTTTGGGGGATTACACCTAATAGGATGCCCATATTTCTATACCCATGAAGAGTATATTGTCTCATGGAAATTTGTAATTTTTCTTGTGTCTTACACCTATAAGGATGCCCATATTTTTAGAACCATGAGGACTATCTTCACTAATGGTAATTTGGAATGAGAGGTGAGGTTATATGTGTTACAACCGAAAACATCCTTGACCTAGCCCAAAATTTTTATAATCTGACTCTCTATTTTTCATGGGGGTTAGTGATGGTAGTGAAAGGATCAGGACAAAGGCTCAGGACTATAGCCCAACATTGATCTTGAGTGGGGGAGAGGGGGTTCAGCCCTCACGGTATAGACTGACGGGCGTGAAGGGCCACCAGAGTGGGGTGGCATAGGATAATAGTCACCCAAGTGAGTTTCTCCATGATGGGGGCTCACACAGGTGGTTTTCCCAAGTGGGGGCTCACCCAGGTGGTTTTCCCAAGTGGGGGATCACCTAGAAGGTTCACCCGGGTGGTGGATCTACCTGGTAGATTTCCCTAGTGGGGGCTCACTCAAGAGGTGTTCTAATGAGGTTCACCCAGAAGTTTCTAAAAGGTAGGGTCTCTCCCAAGTTATTTTCCTATGTGGGGGATGACCTAGGAGGTTTTTTTAGGAGGTTTTACTAGATGGGGGCTCACCCAAGTGGTTCACCCAGGTGGGGGACTTCCAGCATGATTTGCTCAGATGGGGGATTTCTCAAGTGGTTTTCCCATAAGGGGATTCTCCCAAGTGGTTTAAATAGGTGAGGACCTCATCCATATATATGGATAGACATAATATCTTCCCCAAGTAGGGATAGACTATTTGGGTGAAGGAGTTACAGGATCAGTGATCTCACCCTGCTTGGTCATCTCAGAGTTCATCCGTTCTAAAAATTAGAAGTGGAGGGTTATATTAATAGACCAACAGGCAGACCAAAAGGAAGTTACATCACTAATAGACTAGTAAGATGGCCTTTCATGAAAGTGACTATGAAAATGGATTTCATAATGTCCTTACATGGAAAGGGCTACGTGAATGGCTTGGTGAGGGCCTTGCATGGGAGATTGAATTCCTTTATAAAATAGTTATAGCATACAACATCCATACCTTTGGATCCAAAAGTATTTTTTGGATTTGAGACCAGTAAAACCAAAGCATGTAAAGAGAAATATGCTCCTCGATATGGTGTATACATCAAAAAGTTACCAAAATACACTAAAAAATGAATTGTATTTCATAGACACCTTTTTATCAGTGATTTTAGAAATCCATAACCTACTCCTGGAGGGGGTTATCTCTACTAAGCCACTATATTGGGAATATTTTTTTTAAGGAATTGGTATCCCTTATCATGGAGTAATCTTTTCGCACATGGATATCCAACTCACTTCTTCTTCCTCCATGGAGACACATCTCTAATCAAACTCGATATTTGTTTCCTAAGTGAGAATAAAATCATCGGTAATGTGGAAAACAGTATGGAATGAATTTTTTTAGTGTCAAAGGTGTTATTATAGTGTTCATGTGTATGTGTATACTTCCTCTCCATTATGAAGTTTCTAACTTTTCCTATTTTCATATCCTCTTTGATTTTGAACTTAATAATACCTAATAATCACAATGATCGAATGAATAATCCTTCAAAAAGTTTATAATGTCAGTTCTTAATGGAATGTGTCCTCTTCAAAATATAAAATAATATTTCATGTTATTGATGTTAGAAATATTCTTATTTGGATCTTACCATTTTTGTAAAAATGGAACTTTTTCCAAATCAATATTTCCTTTTTTTAGAAAACTTCTTTACTAATATGATCAAAAGCATGAAATGAATTATTGAAAGATTATTCTAATGTTATAAAATTAATCATCATTATCCTAACAATATATTATACTTTCTAAGATAAGCTTCTGATAGTACTATTCTAGAAAGATAAATTTTTGAGTAACTTCGTCAGATAAAACACTTCATATATTTCATGGTGGAGAATAACATGATTTCACTATTTTTGTAAGATAAATTCTTTTTTATAGAAATCGTTAAATAATCATAAGATAATTATTCTTCATAGAATAATTTCTTACAGGATTAAGATAATAAATTTCCATAGATTTCATTGATGTTCATAAGATAATTATTTTACAAATTTCTTTTTCATAAGATAAAATACTTCGCATAATTTCCTTACAATTGAGCTTCCTATCTTGGATAAAATTAGAGATAACTTTATTCATCCATAAGATGAAATAATTTATTGTAGACTACAGTATTTAAAGAAGATACTGATTTTACTCTGTAAGATAATCATTTTGTATATAAGATAATCACTTAGTGTAAGATAAATTAAATAGGTAAAATCCAACAGAATAGATGACTTTATATTCACATATAATAGATTCTTTTGAAATAAATTACTCATTTATTATAATAATGTAGAATATGAAAATCTTAAAATAAACTCATTAGAATAAAGAATTGGATTTTTGGAATCATCAAAACACATAAACAACTAAGATATATTTGAACAACATAATTATATCCAACAACTTTCCTAGATCACTAAACTCTATCAATTTGATGTCACCTTTATCATGAAAATCTCTATATTCACATAACTCCATCTATATTTTTTGAGTTCATGAAACTATTATTTTTATGCAACATCAAAACTTTCATGAAACACTTTCCTTAGTGGTATTTCAATGAGGTGTCCCCAAAACCTATCCTTCATGCAACTTTATGAAAACCCTTCACCCTTTAATGAAACTATTGCATTTTCATGAAAATATTTTCTATGTCAAAAATTAATTTATTCATCCTCCAAATATTGGACCCCAAAAAATTGAAACAACATTAAAGAAAAATTAAATATTCAAAACTAGTATGGATTGAAAAAACATAACTTACCAAAAATTTATGACTATAAATAACCTTGGATCCAAAAATATCCCCCTCTAGTTGATTGGCAATCCAAATAGAAATATAATAAAGCATAAAACTCAAAACAAAACCTGAAAAAAGATGAAATAACTAATCCATATTTATAAGTCTATGTGAGTAAATCTTAGGGTATAAAACAATAGTTCAAGATAGAATTTCATGACTTGAGACAATTCTCAACCTAGAAACACCTCAAAACACCTTGAAATTCCACTCCTTACATTATACAAGTCTGGACGACCATTGAATTTCACAAAACATTATTTAATTTTACCAAAAATTTATCCCCCTTTAGAAATAAACCCAAAGTAACAAAATTTGTCCCCTTAGTACCCAAAATAAGCCTGGATCATATCTCCCCCTAATTCATGCTCCACCTTTACAACTACATATAAATTATTAAAAACATGGAGAGAGGGGTTAAATATGAACCTTATCATGAAATGGGAGGTGGATAAACACTGAGGTTCAATCTATGTTTCTCAAACATTGGTGTGTCTAATGGATTAGTCATGATGTCTGCCACTTTATTGATAGTTCCAACATGATCCATTTTAATCATGCCTTTTTTAAATATTTCTTTTATAGAGTAATATCTTATATCGATATGTTTGGTATGAGACTATTGAACTAGTTTTTTTATGATCTTGATCAAACTATTTTTTCCACATAATATCACCATAAAATATTTCACCTCAACACCAATATCAATGATTTTTTTATCCATCCAAATAGTTGAGTTAATGCCTTTTTAATAGATATATACTTTTCTTTATCTATACTAAGATAATTTCTTTTCAGTTTCTTAATAAGCCATACTACAAATTTGTTTTCAATGAAGAAAGAACCACCAATTGTGAAATTTTGATCCAACACATCAGAAACCCTATTAGAATCAGAAAATACTGACAATTAATGATCCTTTACTACTTCAATGTATAAGTCAAAATTGATAGGAACTTGAATGTATCTCATTATTCTTTTAACCACTGCAAAATGATTTTCTTTTGGTTTACTTTGGAAGTAATCCACTAAGCATGTTGTAAAGACGATATCAGGGTGGGTTGCCTTCAAATATAATAATATTCAAATTATCCTCTTGTGTGTGGTGGGATATATATATTTCTCATGCTCATGCTTCCTAAGTTTTGTCCCAACATTAATCGGAGTCGATGTTGGTTTAAAATCATGCATGTTAAACTTCTTCAATATCTCTGTTACATACTTTCCCTAAAAATGAAGGTTTGTTCCTTATTTTGAATAAAATATATCTCAAATAATTATGTGAGTTCACCAATCATGGACATTTAAAATTTTGACATCATTTGATTAGAAGATTCTTCCATGGATCCATGCTTTCTTCCTCCAAATATGATATCATCCACATAAAAAACACCATAAACTGATCTACTTGGGATTTCTTCATATAGATATTATGGATGATACCTCCCCATTTAAATTTCATTTTCTTCATATAATCATCCAATCAAGAATACCATGGTCTTGGTGATTTCTGTAGACCATATATAGGCTTTATAACACACTGAGATTCTAAAAGGTGAAAATTGTGTTTGATAGCATGTATGACATGAAAAACTGAGCTTAGATGAGAATGTGACATCTAGATACATTAAGATATATTTATTTTTGAATATATTTTATCATTTGGATATATTATGGTACACACAACACTTATATTTTTTTAGATATCATGTACGACACACAACAATGATCTTAAATGGCCCATGAAATATATAACCATTATAACCTAGACATTAAATCGATGGGTATGAATAGTATTAACTAATTCATGAAATATATACATATATATATATATATTATAATAAATATAAATTATTAATAAATTTTTAGTAAATAATCAATCAATGTTCAGTGAAGTAATTTTATACTTCAAAAATATGTTTTCTTTGAAAATAATTTTTATTATTTTTCATGAAAAAACTATTATAACAATTTTTTGTAAATTTTAGAAAATTGATTTGATTAAATGAACTTGATTTTTTAAATTGTAATATCAAAATTTACTTTAGGTTAAATGTTTTTATTTTTTGGAAAATATTGATTTTCAAATGAAAAGTGAAAAATACTAATTTTTGTAAAACTGTCATTTATTTTCAATAAATTAATTAATTTAGAAGTCCAATTATGTATTTAATCTGATTTAAAGTGAAGTAAGTATTATTTACTTATATTTAATACACTTAATTACTTTTAAATAAACTTTATATTGTATTATTTTATATGTTTTATTTTGGGTTTAAAAGCAGGATTTTTCTGAAAACTATTTTAAAGTGCATAATTTTTCTCCATTTTTACTAATTAAAATAACCCTTTATGAGGAACGATTTTAATAAAATATTTAAAATATATATTAATAAATATTAATTTAAATTCATACAATTATAATTAATATTTATAAAGATAATTTAAAATCATATTTATTTCGAAAAATAAATTTCTTGAAAACCTATTTTTTCATCGCTTCGACAGGATTAATTTTAAATTAAAATTTGAAACTTACATGAATTAAATTTGGGAAAATGGATTACATATTTTTAATCATAATAATTTATATTATATAATAATTTCAACTTAATTTTTTACTATAATGAATTATGAAAACAGTAAAAATTAATTACCATAGTTAAGGTGAAAATAGTTTTACCAGGGGTTAAATAAAAATATAAGGGTTAAAATAACCTTAAAACCTTTATAAAATATATTTTATGTACATATTTAAATATTATCCTTTCCAAGTTCTAATATATGGTAATTTATAATTTTTTTCATTATAATGGCTCTAACATTTTTCATTCTTTTGGAAACTTTCCAAGTAGTTTCCATGCGGGTTCCTTTCCCCACTTATAAAAGGACACCTGTTATCCTCTCCATTTTACACATTCAAATCTATTTATATCAGAAAATACCTTCCCAAATTATTTCAAAAATTCTACCCCCATGACTTAAATATATTATTGTAATCATAAATCTATTCTATGAAGGGTTTTGGTGCTAACGTAAGGAGGTTTTCTAAAGAAGTGATGTCATTCTTAAATGTGTATTTTTATTTCATTTCTTCTTAAAACTCCTTAAAATATTATTAAATTATTATTGTATAATAAAAAAATATTTTACACATAATAATATGTTATTATTTTGATCTAATAACTTAAATCTATCTCCTCTTTCATCAAATGGGAGTTGAAATCGTCATTCATTTTAATGGCAGACTACCGCCTCGTGAGCTGATGTCATTCGTTTTTCATCATCGACTCTCAAAGCTTGTTATAATGATGGATTTAAAGTATATATATTATATTTTAAACATATATATACTTATTTCATTATTATATCACACATACCTTCTTACTATCCATTCCATGAGGGATACGATAACGTCACTCATGTGTACAGCGAACTACCACCTCACGAAGCGATGTGATTCGTTATTTACTAAAACTTTAAATGGAAGGTAATGAGGATAATGTTAATGAATATATGTTATATAAATAACATAATTATGAAATTAATTAAAAATTTATAACTATTAAAATATTATATATAATTTTATTTCTTACACTAAAAAATGATAATGTCATTCGTGCGTACTTGTGGACTATCGCCTCCACGAAGCGATGTGACTCTTTTTTAAAAAATAAATAACATGAATAATGTATATAAATATATTTAAATAAATAATTTTTTATTTATTATATTATTATAATTTTTTGAATATAAAATAAAACATACCTTCTTTCCATAGTGATCCTTGAAAAATTGAAATGTTACATATGCGTACGTAAAACCTAATATCTCAACGTTCGTAACGTGGTTCATTTTTCATAACCATATTTCATGATTGATTTGAAAATTATAATTTGCATATAAATATCATAAATATTTTATGATTATTACTCTATATATTTTGAAATAATTACCTCTTTGACCATGGTCAACACACCAAATCCGTTTTGAAACAATGAACCAAACGTCCTCAAAACACCTAACATGGACTTAACTAATTAAGTTTTTAATTATGGAATTAAAAATAAATAAAATAAATGATTTAATTATAAGTTATTAAACCTATAAAAGGTTATTAATAAATCAAATAATTGATTTAACCTTAATATACAGGTGTTAAAGGATGTGCATGGAAAGTCAGGACTTGGGGTAATGGTTTTCTCATCTTACTTTTTATTTCTATGAGATATATTATATATTCACCACTTATTTTTATTGTGTTGTGAATATAATTCCCCTTTATATATAATAACATAAATACTTCATAAATAATGGTATTTTAATTTTCTATCTCATTGAAGGGTAATTGAAATAAAATTTTCCAATAGGTAAAGAATTTCTTAACTCAATTTCTTTTCATTAGGTTATATGACTTATTTGTTGACATTATTATGTAATGATTATGTGTGTAATAAATTTTTATTATCTTATTTGGTTTTAAATTTGATAAAAATAATTTATTCATTGATTAATTTTTAAATTCAATAGTATGATTTTTATAAGGGTTATTCATCTCAAATTCTCTTTCTTTTAGATATAAATTTTTTATATGAACCTATATTCATTTGGGAGGTTTATATACTACCCTTTGACATGTTATATCATGAAAATACTTATGTAAATTATATTTAAAGATTAATTTTATTTTATTATTTCATGGGGCTTATGACTGAAGAGTTGCTAAAGTGGGAAAGGCTTTATGTTACAATCTCTTTTCTTTTGAGATTGTTTATATTCAAGGTTCATTTAGAGGAAATCATATGATGTTATTTAATTTAACCTCACATATTTCATATCCACCGGTTTGGAATGTGGTTCACATGTTTTATTTCCACTTACTCCCATATTGTTTGAAGAAATATCAAGAAATTTGTTTCTAAGTGATACTGATCTTGTATTTTTTTTAGATCAGGTATCTTTCTCTTCCATATCCATGTTTTCTAAAATGTTTTTTGAAATGTTTAAAAAAAATTATTTTATAAAAATAAATGATTTCATAAATACATTTTAAATGATCTTTTACCTTCTTCTAAAAGGTTTTAAAAGGAAATTTCCTAACATTTTTTTAATGGGTCACTTTTGACTCCCTTTTACAAAATGTTTTGAAAATAATATCTATTTTTAACATTTATGGCATCAATGGATTTTACCACCATCATGTATATTATTTTCCTTGATGTTTACTTAATATTTTTCCAAGTTTGTTTTCAAATAAAAGTATTTTCCCAATATTTTTGGAAGTTTTATATTTTGAATGTAATTTTTAAAATAGAATGGTTATTTTCCAAAAAAATGTTTTATAATGATATTTTAATGGAATTTATATTCATCAATGACAACATCCCAGGATGTTACTTACACTCCACCAAGGATATGTGGTATTTATACCATAATTGTTTTTTCTATGGATGGATTATAAGTTTATATATATCTCATTTATTTTCCATGGGTTAATCATTTTTCAAAAAGATTGTTATGGAACTCATTTATTTTCCATGAGTTAACAATGTTTCAAAGAGATTGTTATGGAGCCCATTTTTTCTATGGGTTAATCATGTATCAAAGATATTTTCATGGCACCCATTTCTTTTCTATGGTTCAATAAAGTTCTAAAATGAATAATG
Source organism: Viscum album (assembly GCA_963277665.1). NCBI lineage: Eukaryota > Viridiplantae > Streptophyta > Magnoliopsida > Santalales > Viscaceae > Viscum > Viscum album. The sequence goes on along the minus strand of OY728130.1, from coordinate 354,222,477 downwards.
GTTTTTTCTATGAGTTTATGATGAAATAAATTCACTATGTACTTTATTCATAAATGGTACTTGGATGTTATTGATGATCATCGGTGAACCCCGATAGCACTTGGTGAGCTTATTATAGATTATATGATGAGTGTGCCAAGATATCATTAGGTGATCCCATTATATCTTATATGATGGGTGTTCCCAAATAGTGTAGGGTGAGCTCGATATATATTATATTATGGGTGCACCCAGATAGCATCGGGTGAGCCCAGTATAGATTATACAATGGATGTACCCAGATTGCACTAGGTGAGACCAATATAGATTATATGATGGGTGTTCCAAAATAGTACTCCAATGCATTGCATAATGTTCCTTGTATTAATATATAAGAAGTATGGAGTTATCAGTGGGTCACTCCTATGGATTTAATTAGGATCCATTTATTTCTAACATGGGTTTAAAAAGGTTTATGAAGATGATGTTCCAAGATACCAACACATTTTTTTATGATTATTATGGGTTTATATTGTTTTCTATGATGAATATTTATATAATTGGAACATGATTATTGATTTTGATGATTCTTGCCTTTTTTAAATCCTTATACCATGTTTTTAGGTTTTATGATCTATGTATTGATGGGTATAAATGTTATTATGTTATAATCATGCACTTTAATTATGTCATCATACCCTTATACTCTTCTTATACTCATTGATGAAACTAAATTTTTTATGATTAAGTTTACCCTCACTGATCATTTGATCTCACCCTTCCTATGTTTCCCTTTCCTTATGTTTTAAATAATGAGGGTAATGAATTATATCTAGAAAATATTTCAAATGGATGATGATAATGATGAATTAATGTGAAACAAGAAAATTTGGGTTAAGTAGGAGAAATTCTCATTTAAAAACATGTATATTATTTGTGTAAGAGATTTTCCTAATTCTCTAAAAATCTAAAACTAAAATTTCCAAGAGAATTTAAGTGATCAAATATTTCCTTTTTATGTTGTAAGTTTTGGTTGGAAAAAATTGGGTCAGATTTATCAGTATCAAAACTGGGTATGTAAATTTTATGTTATTAGCATCAGATCTAGGAGTGTGGGTTTGTGGGTGTTATAGTTGGTATCATAGGAGGTATTATATAACTTTTAAGACTAGGATATTTTCATGTGAGTTTATATTAATAAATGTGTATACCATCGTACGTTTATAAGACTAATGATGATCATAATTTCCAAGTATTAGACACCCCTTTTAGGTTTTAGACCATCATATCTTAAAGTGATTAATGACATTTTCAGAGAGTTTTTATTAGGTTGAAGTATATGTAACTATTTGGTTTAAATTAAAGCATTAATTTACTTTTTTGAGGAAAACTTTTTAAGGAATTGAATACCTTTAGGGTTTATATGATCTTAGACATTGATATAATTATGGGAACACGAGTTTTATTCTATAGATAACCATGGGATTGAAAAGTTATTTGGTGAATAAGTGATTCGTGTTATTTCAAGAAGATATCGTCATATTTTTGGGATTTAATGTTAAAATCTATGATATATCATTTGAGGTTAAAATACTCTTTAATGTTAAGGTAATTTAGTAATGATTTATTTTGAACCTTGTGTATTACTATTTAATTTTAGATATTAATGTATTATTTCATCATATGTAGGTTTACTCATTTCGGGAATTATATTACCATATTATACCCATTTTTATTAGTATATAAACATATCTAGCATTTATTATTATCCCTTTTATGGTTATATAATCCTTTAAAATTTAATTTTTAGTGCTTCAGGCATGAAAAATTTCATTTTGAATACTCGAAGTTTAGAGAAAATGATGATATTATGGTGGAAATTGACAAATGGAAGAAATTATACTCATAAAGTAAGTATATTTCCTTATTTTATTTTCCTATAAGGTAATTAATTAATCAAACTTAGTAAATGGATATTGAAACAAAAAAAATTCCTACTACCATCATTTCTAATGATATTAATGACCTTTTTCACACCACTTTGGTTTGTAGTTTTGTGGTTGTTGGTTTTCTCAAGATTATTAACTTTCTTGTGATTAATGATATTTATCAATATCCACCATTATTTATACTTTATGATTTACGTTCATGTCAAAATATTCACTTCCCACCTATATTCTCCTATGTGGAAACCTAGTTATGTGATGACCTTCGTATTTACCTGCCCCTCTTTTTAAGAGAATGTTTTATTAACCATTATTATGATGTGCGTTTCCAAAAAAGGTATTTTAAAAATCCCCAACCTTTATTTATTGATATAAAGTTAAAATTTTCAGGAAACACATTATTTGGGGGTGGGGGTAGGATGTAGCACCCTGGGATTTCAAAAGATGAAAATTATGTTTGAAAGTGCATATGACACACAATACCGAGATTAGATGAGAATGTAACACCCCAAGACAATACAATATATTTCTTTTCAAATAAATTTTATCTATTATATATTTTTAGGTACATGAAACATTGATATTTTCCTGTTTGATAGCGTATAGGATAAGAAACACTGAGTTTAAACAACCCATAAAATATATAACTATTATAACCTAGCAGTTAAATTGGCATGTATGAATAGTACTAACTAATTTATGACATATATATATATATATCCTACTCAATATAAATTATGTATAAATATTTAATAAATAATTAAACAGTTCTTAGTAAAGTAATTTTATTCTTCAAAAATATGTTTTCTTCAAAAATGATTTTTAATGCTTTTCAAGAAAAAATATTATAATAAATTTTTTGAATTTTTGTAAAATTTATTTGATAAAATAAAATTAATTTTTAAAAAATTTAATATAAAAAATTTACTTTGGGTGAAGTTTTGGGATTTTTTTAGAAAATATTGATTTTTCAATGAATAGTTAAAAATATCGATTTAGGTAAAAATTTCATTTCTTTCCAATAAATTAAGTAATTTAAAAGTCCCATTATGTTTTTAAAATGAGTTAAAGTAAAATAAGTATTATTTAGTTATATTTAAATCACTTAATTAATTTTAAATCAAATTTATATTGTATTTTAGTATAATTTTGTTTTTGGGTTTAAAACGGGATTTTTCTGAAAATAGTTATAATGTGCATAATGTTTATCTTTTTAAATTAATTAAAAAACCTGTAATTAAGAATTACATAAATGAAATTTGTAGAGTATATATAAATTAATATTAATTTAAATTAATAAAATTATTATTTCTAGTTATAGATTTAATATAAAATCATCTTTTTCTTGAAAAATACACTTCTTAAAAACCCTCTTTTTTCATTGCGTATGCGAGATTAATTTTAAATTAAATTTTGAAAACTATGTTCATTTAATTTTTTAAAATGTATTAAATATTTTTAATAATAATAATTTATATTATCAAATAATTTAAACTTAATTTATGACCATAATGAAGTGTGAAAATAAAATAAAAAAATTATCATAGTTGAGGTGAAAACAGTTTTACCAGGGTTAAACTAAAATTATAAGTGTTTAAATAACATGAAAACGTGTCTAAAATGTATTTTGTGGACATATTTAAATATTAATCTTTCTAATTAATAATATATTCCCATTTTGAATCTTTTTTTATGAGAATTACTTTATCAATTTGGATTCTTTTGGGAAATTTCTAAATAGTTTCCATGTGGGTTTCTTTCCCCACTTATAATAGGATGCCCCCTCGACTATAAAATTAAAATCTTAAAATCCATTTCTATCATCAATATATACTGTAATTATGTCCTAAATTACCTCCCCATGACCTAGAGATATTATTTTTATCATAAGTTCATCATGTGATGGCTTTTGGTGCTAACCTAAGGAAGTTATCTGAAGAAGAGGTGTCATACTTAAACATACATTTTTATTTTGTTTTTTATTACACCTACATTAAATATTCATAAATTATTATGATATAATGAAAAAATTATATCTCATATACTTATATGATATTGTGTTATTGTAATAACCTAAATCAAACTCCCCTTCTATCAAATGGGATATGAAAACATTATTCATGTGTATGGTGGATTACCACCTCGCAAACTGATGTCTTTCATTTTTCATCATCACCTTTAAAAGATTGTTATAATGGTGTATTTAAATTATATATATTATATTTGTAATATATTTATACTTATGGATCTATTATATCATATATACCTTTTACTTTACATTTCGTGAGGGATACGATAGCATCGCTCGTGTGTACGGTGTACTACCGCCTCACGAAGCAATGTGATTATTTATTCACTAACGCTTTACATGGAAATTAATAAGGATAATATTAATTAATATATATGATATAAATGACTTAATTATGAAATTAATTACATCTTTATCATTTGGAAAATATAATATATCATTTTATTTCTTACACCAAAAATTGATAATGTTGTTCGTGCATACATGTGGATTACTGCCTCCATGAAGTGACGTGACTATTGTTTCATAACTAAATCACATGGATGATTTATATTATAATATTTAAAGAAATAATATTATATTTAAGATATTATTATCATTATTTAAATATAAAAGAATACACACCTTCTTTCTATAATGATCATTGAAAAATGAAAAGGTTACAAATGTGTACTTACGCTAGATGAGGGCAATTGATGTCTACCCCATATGATTTACCTTATTTTAATAAATGGTAAGAATATTTTTATATGAATATACTTTCATGGAAAATAATTACCTCTTTTATCATGGTCAACACACCAAATCCATTTTGAAACAATGAACCGAACATCCTCAAAACACCCGTAAAGGGCTTCATTAATTAAGTATTTAAGTATGGTATTAAAAATAAAAAAAATAAAAAAATTATTTAAATGTTATTAAACATTTAAAATGTTCTTAAAAAATTAAATAATTGATTTAATATTATTATAAATAAGTTAAGTGACTTGCATGGAAATTCTGTACTGGGGGTAAGGGTTTTCTCATCTCATTTTTTATTTATCTGAGACATATGCTATATTCACCACTTTTTTTGTTGTGTGGTGTATATACAACCCATTTATATGTAATAACAAGAATACTTTATACATAATGGTATTTTAAGTTTCTATTTGAATTATTTCATTTAAGGATAATTGAATTGAAATTTACCAAGAGGTAAATAATTTCTTAACTCAGTTTCTTTTTATTGGGTTATATTACTTCTTCATTGACATTATTATGTCATGATTATATTTGTAGTGATTTTTTTATATTTTATATTTTATTTAAAATTATTTTATGTGTTTTTACATTTTATACACATAATTTATTCATTTATGAAATCTCAAATTCAATGGTATGATTTTTATAAGGGTTATTCATCTCAAATTCTCTTTCTTTGAGACATATGTTTATGATACGCACCTATGTACATTTTTATGGTGTATATACTACCCTTTTAAATTATATATCATGAAAATCCATATTTCTATGATATTTAAAGTTTAATTTTATGTTATTATTTTATGAGGATTAGGATTTAATAGTTTCTAAAGTAGAATAGGCTTTATGTTATAATACATTTTCTTTTGAGATTGTTTATGTTCAAAGTTCCTTTATAGTAAATCATATGATATTACTTTATTTAACCACATAACTTTCGTATCTACTAGTTATCAATGTGGTTTACATGTTTTATTTTAATTTCCTTCATTATTTACTGAATAAATATCAATCAATTTATTTCTAAGTGACACTGATCATATATTTTATTTTATATCAAGTATCTTTCTCCTCCCTATTAATTTTTTTTAGAATGTTTTCAAAAATATTATTTTATAAAAATAAATTATTTCCTAAATACATTTTACATAATCTTTTAACATCTTTTAAAATGTTTTAAAAGGAAATTTCTTAACATTTTTTAAATGGGACACTTTTGAATCCCTTTTACAAAATGTTTTAAAAAAATGTTTATTTTTTACATTTATGACATGAAATATTTTTCCCGGTATCATTTAGATTATTTTTCTTGGGGTTTTATTTATATTTTTCTGAGTTTCTTTTTAAAGAAAATCATTTTCACAATATTTTGTGATTTTTTTTGTTTTTAAAAGTGATTTTCCAAATGAAAAAGTTATTTTCCTCAAAAATATTTTTAACTATATTTTAATGGTATTTTAGTTCATCAACTACAATAACCATTGATGTTTATTATACTCTAGTGAGGATATGTGATATTGATACCATCCTTATTCTTTATTTGGATGGATTATGAGATTTATATGGATATATTTTCTTTTCCACAAGTTAATCATGTTTCAAAAAGATCATGATGGAACCCATTTATTTTCCATGGGTTAATCATGTTTCAAATATATTTTTATGTAAACAATTTATTTTACATGGGTTAATCTTGATTCAAATATATTTTAATGGAACCCATTTATTTTCCATGTGTTAATAAAGTTCTGAAAATAATAAATGTTATTTATATGAGTTTATGATGAAATTAATGCCATATATACTTTATTCAGGAATGGTACTTGGACATTATTGATAATCATGGGTTCACCCAAACAGAATTGGGTGAGTCTGTTATATCATATATGATGGGTGCACCCATATAGAAATAGGTGAGCTCATTATAGCTTACATGATGTTCCTAAATAAAATTTATTGAGTCTAATATAGCTTATACAATGGGTGTACCCGTATAGAATTGGGTGAGCCCGATATATCTTATATGAGGGGTGTTCCCATATACCGTTAGGTGATCCCAATATAACTTATATGATGGGTGAACCCAGATAGCGCTCTAATGAATTGTGTAATGTTCCTTGTCTTAATAGACAACGAGGAAGGAGTTACTGGTGGGTCACTTATTTTTATTTAACTCGTATCTAGTTATTTATAACATGGGTTTTAAAAGTGTTATCAATATGATGTCCTAAGACACCAATATGTTTTTCATTATTCTTTATATGGGTTTATAATGTTTCTTATGATGAATATTGATATCACATAGGCCATGATTAATAATTCTGATAAATCACTCCTTTATTAAATCCTTATTCCATGTTTTCATGTTTTATGATCTAGGTATTGATGGGTATGGATATTCTTATGTTATAATAATTCACTTTGATTATGTCACATACCTTTATGCTCTTCTTATGATAATTGATGACATTCAATTGTTAATGATTAAGTTTACCCTCACTGAGAATTTGATATCACCCTTTTTATGTTTCCTTTTCCTTAGGTTTTAAATAATTTGGTTAAGCAAATTATTTCTAGAAGGGATTTCATATTGATAATAAGGATGACTTAATGTGAGGTAAGAAAATCTAGGTTAAGTGGGAGATATTTCCAATTAAATACATGGGTATTGTTTATGTTATAGTTTAACTTAATTATCTAAAAATATAAACCTAAAATGTCCTTGCGAATGTATGTGATCTAATATTTCCTATTTAATGTTTCACGGTTTGGGTGAAAAAATTGGATCATATTTATCATTATAAAATCCTAAAATGCAAAGATCGTGTTTTTAGAATTGGATTCAAGAGTTTATGTTTCGGGCTGTTATAGAATTCTTTAGTGTACAATCCTTTGTTTCATTATTTCCAATTAGAAATATCACTGGATGTTCAATGTAAAATTCTTCTTCAAGAATTCTATTTAAGAATATTATTTTGACATTCATTTGATAAACTTTGTACCCTCTTTGAATTTTCATGGATAAGAAGAGCCTAATGGACTCTAGTCGAGCAACTAAAGGAAACATCTCTTTAACCTCAGTGCCCTCAATATGTGTATAGCCTTTACACAATAATTATTCCTTGCTTATGATCATAATTCCTTTCTCATTGAATTTTTTCTTAAATATACACTTTTTTCCAATCAAATTGTGATTTTATAGCCTCTTAACAATATCTTAAGTTTTTTTTATTAATATGATCTAGTTATTTATCCATTGCCTTAACCCATGATTTATCCTTTACTGATTCTTCAAATGATGTCTATTTCCCCATTGATAGGAGAGAATAATTCACTAAATTCCTCATTGTCCTTAACTATGTAGGTGTTTAACAATCCCTAATCATGAAGGATTGATTAAATTCTACTCTTATTCTTCACATATGAGGTTCTAGTTGAGTTTCATCATAAATGTTATCCTATTCTAATTCCACATATGAATCGTCATCATCTGGAGAAACTTGACTGGTAAGAAATACTTCCACAATTTCTATATTTGAACATATTATTTTTTCACATTGTTCTCCTTATTTAAACATATAAACACGACATCGGCAAGTTCTTCATAATTTTATCCTTAATGATCTTAACATCATTTCTCTTCAGAAAAATTCTAATATGATTATTATAGTATTTATAGGATCTACTCTTCATTGAGTATCTAAGTAATATTACATCATCTTAAGATTCACTATACTTTCCTTGATTGATTTATTTATTTTTAATTAATAATTAAGTTCTAAAAACTCTTAAATACTTTATTGATGGATTCCTTTAATTCCATAGAGCTTAATTCCCTCTCCTAGACTCATCCTTGTCTGCTTTTGAGTGTAAACCATGACTTGAATAACCTATTTCTAGTAGTGATGAGAAACAATACTCTCAATCAAAGATTTTCTATCCATATTCTTAACCTATTGACTGAAAAGTAATTTTTTTTATTATCATAAACCCCCTTTTGATGGTAGGGGGAACCCAACATGACTTCAGCAACTAAAACATTCAAACAAGACCTTGTTGATGACACGTCATTCTTGATTAAATGTTTTTTAGGTAATTTTAAAATTCAATGGATGTGTATTATGTTACATTGTTAGTCTATAATATCCTGATTGTGCATATAATTTCATTCTCAACCCTTTAGAGGTATCTCTTCATGTAGTTAAAAACTTCTAGTTAACTCTACATAAACATCACACATTCCATTATTCTATAATCACCATAAAAAATTATGAAGTACCTCTATCCATATGCATCAGACACATTCATTGGACCACACACATCTATATGGATTAGATAAAAAGATTTTATTCCCTTTTCATCATAAGATGATAAGAATTTCAAATTGTTTTTCTTTACATGCAAGCATCACATGTTTTTTCTTGGTCACTATTCATATTGTGGATGTACACTATAGCCTTTATCTTGGATAAGTTTTCCATGATTTATTGATTAATGTGACCTAAACTATGATGCTATAAGTTGTTTCCATATTCAATTATTATGAAGTAGTTATTTTATTTACTACCCACTGAGTATAAATTACCATTCATTTTCCAATATTTAATGATATTTTCCTACCTTACCTTTGATAGTTCATCTTTTATAATTAAATGTGACCACTATTCCTGAGTCACAGAGTTGACCCACACTTAGAAAATTTTGATTCTTATCATTCACATAGATCACTTTAGTTGTTTCATCTCATATCCTTATAATTTTGTATTTCTATTGCCTTTGATATTTAAGGAACCATCATTTCTGAGTCCCACCATTCCACCAAAAATTTCCTTAACATTTTTCAATAAATTCACATTTACAGTCATGTGGGATACGAATCCACTCTCAAGAATCTAGGTTCTACTATTTTTTTTATATTTAATTTTAATCTCTTTTAGGTTGTCTTTCTCAATCTTCTTTTTTTCTTTCCATGAGATATGTAGTTAAGCTAAATCATAATATAACCTCTCAAATATATTCAAAACATGTTTGGTTGAATCATATTCATATTCTTATTTCAAAGGAGTGTACCTATTTTCTAGGGTGATTTTTCATGGTTGACCAGTATTCACTTTTCTCTAAGTTATATACTTTCTATTTCCACTATCCCTTTTTATATAATAAATGGATTTGTTCCCAAATATTGAACAATGAAAACAATATACATTGAAATTATTTCTTATGTGTGATAAATTATATGGTCTCATTATCCTTTTTTGACTGTCAGGTGCTTCCCTATTCAGATAGGTCATTGATTCTTCACTATAATACATGGTTTGGCCTAAAAATCTACAAAATTTACAATTTCTAAGAAGAAATAATTTCACACTTTCATTCCTCCACATTTCCCTTACTTTCGTATTGGTATTTGGTTGGTTATTTTCTCTTGATAATTTTGGATTATTTTCAACCAACTACTTTGTTTGGTTTGAATCTATATATGTTAGAACTTTAGGTGGCTTTGCATTTCCATATATATAACCAACTTTATAATTCACTTTTTGTCGGTCTATATAATTTATAGCCTTTTATATTCCCATATCATAACCAACTCAACTTCTACTCATAAATTTTTTTCTTTTATCATTAAATTTTTCTTTTAATCCTTCAGATCAACATTTAACTCTTTCCAAAAGATTTGTATTTGTAAACCTTTTAAATTATAGTTTCTTCTTTAGTTCCTATAATTTTGTTTTAGTTTATATTTCAATCCTTAAGGAAATTAATTCTTCTTCAAGGCCCTCAATTATCTTATTTTTCTCCTTAAACCACAAATTAAGGTCATTGATAACTTATTTCTATTACTCAGTATTTTATTTAAACTCAAAAAACTTTCTTAAGATTTATTGAGATTTTAAATGTTATTTTTCCTATAATTGTATTTAATCAATATCTACTTCAAACTGATCCACATAATCTGAGGATTTTTTCAAAAAAATAAAAATTTTTCTATTTTTCTTTATTTGAATTTCAATATCATGAATTTTACCCTCAAGTTCTACCTTGAGATAAAGAAAACGCCGTCTATCGAATTTTCTTCCTATTTCATGGGTTCTACATTATCAACTATATCCATCGTGGAATATTCAAAATTAGATTTAAACTCTATTTCTTCTTCCCCTAAAAATTATCTATCATCATGTTCCTCTATGCAGATGAGGATCTTCTTCTAAAAATTCTATTTTTATTTGAAGTTGCCTTTTTTAAGGAACTATATTAGAGTCCTATGTATGATTTTTCCTTCACTTTCTTCATTATAAAATTTTCTTGAGCACAGAGCATTAATGTGACCTAATTTACCACATATAAAACAAGAAAAAGGAAGGTTGACTTAGAATCTCACTTTTCCTCTCTTGAATTTCCGTGTGATAATAGAAAGAAATTCATCAACCAAAATTTCTCCATTATCATTATCAAAATCAATGTCAATTTTTTCCATGGATTTTAATTCCATATCCTTGATCAAATTGGTTTCTATTATGGTTTGAATCTCATTTCATAATCCACCATACTTCTTAGTACACCATCAAGAGAAATTATAGATAGATCCCTTTTTGGAAGAGAAAAAATTTTCATATTGCCTATAGGTGGAAACCTTCTCGATATTTTATTTACAATGTGAATATCCCTAATTTATTCACCAAGACCTAAAATTTCTCCAAAAAAATTAGCAATTTGATTTAATAATCTATCTTTATTTTCATCTGGATTCATTTTCAAATCATATAACATATTATGTAGAAATTAGGGGGTTTCCTCTTTCACTTTATTATCACCATTGTATATATTTTCTAGTTTCTACCACATGGAATTTTTTATAGTGAAACTCACCGCCTTTAAATAGATTTGGTATGACAGATATATAATAAGAGTGCATTGATATTTGACATATTCATCAATAAGTTTCATGTATAATTAAATCATATACAATCCTATCACAACACTGACCTGAATCCCTTAAACTTTGGAAAAGATAACTTCCATTCCAAGAGATCATAGATGAGATCTCATTTTGTTCTTCTAAATGTTGAATTTTCTTTAATTTAAATAGTAACTCCACTTAATTTTACTAAATTATTTATCACAACCAATCCAAAAGATAGATATAATGCCTATAACCTAGGTGTTGATACCACTTCTTAGACCATGAAACGCCTTAATAGGGGAGGGTGAATTAGGATGTCAAATTTTTCTTTGAATAAAATGGATCTTTTCCCCAAATTTTTATGAACTTTTAGAACATATCTAACATAATTTTACAATCACACAACACACATATACTAAAAATAAACACAACAAAATATTTTTACTTGCTTCACCACAAAGGGCTAGTCCAAGGAGAATACTCTAAAGGGGTGTCATTCATTCCCAAATCTATTATGATTCACTATATTTTGAGGTTTATAATTATTCAGTCAGGGTCACTCCATGCTAGGATCACTACCTTTATAATAATTTTAGGGATATCACACTACCTCTATTGGATTACTTCTGTAAACTCCCCCTTGGTCATTGATTTGGGTAAAGTCTTTATCAACGTATCAACTTGAAGGTTACTTCTATATATGAGTAGATTATGATTTTGTTTTATATCACAAAAGAATTAATATGATTCTTTAATTAATTCTACTATCCTTTTACCAAGTATTTTTTCCAAAACGTCCTTTGTTATGCACCTACTAACTTTTTTGAAACCTCGGTCTTTTTCACAACTATCACTCCATAAAAGTTGTATTCGCATATGGTGCCATTATAGTTACACAAAACTTTCAATTTACTGAGAAACTTCAACTTTCATGTAACTTTAATGTTTTTTAAATATCACTTGGTCTGAGCCAACTCAAATTACTTTATTCATGCAAATGATACAAGCATTACTACTTTTCTTAATAAATAACTTCATGAAACTTTTCTTCATGAAACCCTACTTAATGAAAATATTTCAAAAATAAGAGAAACTATATATTCCTTTATGACTATTTATAGATGTATATATCCCTTTATGAAACTACCTTGCACACCACCAACTTTGTACACAACTTTCTCAGTTTCTTGAAATTTATCAATTAGACATTTCCTTTAGCGCACAAGTCACCAACATCATGAAAATCTATCAATATTTCATGAGGTCACGCAACTCTGATTTTCATGAAACAAAAGATATTTATTGAACAATTACCTTGGTCATATTTTGATTAGGTAGTCCTAAAACTTCAATTACACACAACTTCTTGAAAACCGTTTACCCTTTTAATCAAATATTTTATTTGTGTGAAAATATTTCCTTTTCCAAAAAAAAACTTTCTCTATCCTCTAAATTTTAAACCCCAAAAATTTGGAAAATAAAAGATAACAAATCTAACTTAAACACTAGTGTGTATTGAAAACAAACATAAAAGAACTAACAATTTCTCAGTTTGAATAACTTTGTTTCTAATAAAAATATTGCTAAAAAGGTAACACTTATAATTTAGAAGTGCTTTAAAAAAACCACCACTAAATTAATTTTTTTATATAGTGACAGGTGGTGGTGGGTAATAAATAACTATAAAATTAAATAAATATAGTAGTCACACATAATCCCAGATTATGTGTATACATCCAAAATCAATACTGCAACAGCCCAAAAGAATGAAATCATTATCTTAATATCTTATAAATAACTGCTACCATAACTATAACACAAATAACCCCCACTCCATCACTAAAAAACAACCATAAATACATTCTTCACTACCCAGTTTACCATTTCATTTACTAATTCTATATATACCATTTTCCATCCATGTTACATTAATTTTTTTCATATTTAATGACCAACCATGCATTAAACCAATTCAAGATTCAATCCCTGCATTATTCATTATCCAAATTTATTAAATCCTTCACCATTTTTTAGACACAACTCTTCCGACCATAATCATTATCACATTTATAGATCATCATTTATCAAATATAACCCTTTTACCATTACCAATTTTATTTATTCTAACCATGTTCCATTACATTGGGAAATTATAACACAATATCACCATAAATAAACACATCACCACATAAAATTCCACATAACCCATTCCAACAGTGGACGTAATATTCAAAAACCACTTCCTTTCCACACAACAAATAATTCCCATATTACTAGAATAACACAAATTCACATCCATCATTATTATAACTAATCCACACAATACCCTCCCGAATAACCATAATGACCAACTAACACTCTATTAAACCTGTTAAATAATACACCACATATAACATCAAAAAAGAGTAAAAATAGAATCAAATCATACCAAACTACCTCTTGTTGACCATGCTTCCATTTTAATTTATATTTACATTCATAAAAAACATCCCCATAATTACATATTACTATACTATCATATCATTATTGTATTAAAGTGGTTTTTCTAATTATTAAGGTAAAAATAATATCAAGAATAATATCCAAAGTTCTCACAATAGCACATTTAAAAATATCATATTTTCATTAAAACATAACAATAACAACAATAATGAATCATCATAAACAAAATCTTTTGAGCATACTCCTATATTCATATAACATTTTATGCATAAATAAGATCATCAATAATTTAAAATTTCTCCATCTCCATTTAATTACCATATTTACATGATTAACACGTTAGGTAAGTTAATTAAATCATGTAATTATCTAAAAAACAAGGTTCATATAGAAATAACAATAAGCGATAAGTATTGACACAAAATCAATGATGTGAAATTAAGTAAATTGAAATGGAATTTACATCTTAACTTTAATTTCCTTTGTTCCAATTAATTATATTATTTAAGTTAATCTATACCATCTACCCAAAGAAAAAAATCTTTATAAATCCATATTTTCTCTTAAATAAAGAACGTGAAGTCTTGAATCCCCTACCTCAACAGTTGCTTCAAAAATCATTGTGTAAGAATAAAGAGATAGAGATGATCACAAGGCCAAGCACATGAAAGTAAAGTCTCAACAACATATATCATAGGAACCTTCATTAATCACTCAATCCAATATCAACCAAACCAAACCAAAAATTCTGACATTGATTCTACAAGAAGGGATAACAATAAAAAATAAAGAAGAAGAGTAAATTAAATCACCTTCGATCATAAGAATATTGATATCTTAAAGCTGAGGGAAAAAATATACCAAGTGGGATTAAATATTTTCAAAGATTCACCTATAATCACTTAGGATTTGGGAGATATCAGGGAAAATAGAATGAATTTGAGAGACACATTGAATTTATAATAAAAAATATAAAACATGAAATTATTATGTGATGGGGTATTCCCACACTGTAATAATTTCAACTCAAATAAATATGCAAAAAAACACTACAATATCCCCATTATCTATTCCTAAATATCATGGTAAAAATTACATTAAAATATACTTAATTAAAAATGTCATGGTGTAACCAAAGTGGCCAACCATATCACTAAAACCCTAAATTATTTTATCATGATCCTCAACATTCTCCCCTAAAACTCATCAAACCCCTGAAAAAACCATGGCAAAATGAAAGTCATCACAACAAAAAAAACCTCAGATAGAAATAAACAAGAAACCAACCACCAAGGACTCCATGTTGTAGTGGGTAGAGCTGTGATAAAAATTCCCACTCATGTAATATTAACCATAAGTGACTACAAACTCACCATGATATGAATTAACTGATCACGGTGCAATAAACATTATATAAGACTAATCCAAAATCCCATGTAAGATTAACCAAGAGTTTCCAATCTACACATCAATTGTTATGCACCAACCAAATTTACAAAGTATTAATTCAAAGGATTGCATAATTTTAAATCCAAATCCTCCCAAGACTCTCAATTTCATGGAATGAAACTCATGTCACAATAAAAAAGACCAACAGGAATATGTTGACACTAAACTCTCAATGATTTTCATGCAGTTCAATACAAATCATCACACTGAAATCTCATACACTAGGGTAGAACACACCAAACCACCCCAAAACCCCTTCCTCTAGCAAACTCTCTATATATCAGCACATGAGGCCACATAAAAACTCTTTACATAACTGAAATTTCATCCAAAAACTCTCTCAAACTCCCATTGAACTTCCTCTCAGACTCCCCCACCAACTCCAACACCCAAAATACATAATGTAATGGTTTGGAAGGTCTCAAACTGTTATATTAGACACCTCTCTAATGATTCTCATCTTCAAGAATTAAAATCAACTTAGGAATAAAATGTTAAAATACTTCAATCCCAAATATCCTAGAGATATGACTCTAAAATGAGACTAATTTTATCCAAGGAACTACTCTTCAAATCCAAAGGACTATACCACTCGAGGGACATATCCTTGAATTCTTATAGATTTTCAAACCTACATGTCCAACACCCTTGACTCAAGAATTGAACTATAATAGGAGATTTTCCAAAACCTAACCACTATGTGAGATACCTATTAAACAATAATTAAACTATAAAAAGTGGTTTAAACAAAATAGAAAAAAGAAATAAATATTAATTATGTCAACACAAAATCCCACCCTCTTTCTAACCATTAATAATTTCTTAGTAACAAAACAGGCTCATGGGATTATGTTTCTAAAACTATTTATTTTAATAAACATGGATTTTTAACTTTTAAAATCCTTTATATATTTATAAAACCATATAAGTTTCTAAATTAAACCAAAAAACATATAATTTTATTTTAACACAGTAAATTTTAAACAATATCTCTTTAAAAAACGAGATTTAATTTTCAAACCCACTTTAAGAAAAGTAGAGTGATAATATGTCAAAAAAAATTATAAATTGGAATGATAAAGATTATTTATAAGATATTATTATAAATGCTATATGGTCACTGACTCAAAACAAACTGTAACACCCCAACAGAGATGCCACTAAACTAACTCTCTAAGTCGATTTTTCACAGGGCCTCAAGTGCTCCTCTCCATATTCTAGAGGTTGTTGACTCATAGGGAGAGAATATGGTGTGTTCTTGGAGAGACTAGGACTTCATATCATTGAAAAAATAACATAAATAAATTGATATAATCTGAAGTAGTAAATAAATAGAGTACAGAATCATTAAATAAACTGAAGTAGAATAATTCTATAATAATAAATAAAATGCTATAAAATCATGAAAACCCATGTCTTGCATACAACGCTGGTCACCCACTAGGCCAACCATACATAAAATAGTACATAAATAAATTGAGATAAAAGTATAGAGCTCTACTATAAACTCTATGACAGACCACAAACCTGGTCTCCAAGACACTATTGAGTTGCTCCAACCCGATCATAATTCACACAGGTGACTTTGATCGATCATCATCCCTACCATTATGTATTTATTCTCAATCTAAAAATCTGACATAAGGTCTACAAACACACTGAGTTTTACGTACATGGGGTGAGAAATAAATCTCATTACGACACCCCCAATAGTGAACCTTTAATCTACTATCATAAGTGTATTATCATGTAATTTACTTAGCCCATCTGAGACACAACTCGAATAATAAATATAACATATAGCATGAATGAAAATAACCTATATATGATCCTTGGGTCTATGATCTTTATCAACCATACCTACTTCATCCCAAACCTGAATGTCTCTGAACAAAGTTTCCTCATATATATATGAATATATATTTTTATGTGTATATATATTCCCATATATATATATATATTCACACACACAAACACACACACACACATACACATATATATATACGAGTAAGGAGACAAATTTCATAATCCAAACACAACCAATTCTTATGTATGTAATCTCAATTGACTAGACATCCTATAAAAAAGGAATTGAGTTGGATATTGTACCACTCAAGATGTGTATATTTAAGTCAATACTTAGGTCTATAATCCCGATCAACAAATACCTACTTTGTAACTACTGTAAATATGATCTATACCAACGGTTTTGGGAAAACTGTTGGTATAGTTCACTAATTTGGACCTATACCAACGATTTGGACAAAACCATTGGTATAGTTCACTTATATGGATATATACCAACGATTTTGGACAAACTGTTGGTATAGGGGGGACCTATACCAATGGTTTGGCCAAACCGTTGGTATAGGTTCACTAATTTGGACCTATACCAACGGTTTGGCCAAAACCAATGGTATAGGTCCATTATAGAGACCTTATACCAACTATTTGGCCAAACCATTGGTATAGGTCCCCCCTATACCAACGGTTTGTCTAAAACCATTGGTATAGGTCCCAAAATCAAAGAACTTATACCAACAGTTCTCAAAACCGTTGGTATAGGTTTATACCAATGGTTTTGAGAACCGTTGGTATAGGTACATGTATTTTTAATGGAATCTTCTTACAGCAGACATTAAATAAATCAAAATTTAAAATAATTATGATAATAAATATATATATTTATGAAATTATGTTCTTAATTTAGGTTAGTGGTTAGGTCGTTCAATCACAAATGGGAGGTGTTGGGATCAAAACCAACCAGATGATTATTTTTTGAATTACATATACCAACGGTTTATGGAACCGCTGGTATAGATTTTCCTATTACTTATACCAATGGTTTTCAAAACTTTTGGTATAGGTTTATACCAACAGTTTTCCCAAAACTGTTGGTATAGACCTATCCTGACGGCTTACTTGGAAATAGTTCTCCAAACCGTTGGTATAGCCTATACCAATGGTTTTGTGGCCTATACCAACGGTTCCAGCCCGTTGGTATAGGGTATTTTTCCAGTAGTGTGGCCATCACTGAAAATATATTTGAGCAAGCTATGTTACCACATAGGGATACATGTACTAACCCTAGGTTCATCTGTACACACCACCAATCACTATAATGAAGTATTCTAGGTAATATTTGTAAATCCTATAAATAAATAACTTTAACTCATATATATATATATATATATGGTACCTGAGTTATGTAAGGTGTCCATGTATAAATATAATCAAGAATAAAATAATTCCACTTTCACTATGAGTCCATCTAAGATATTCCTACATGGTAATCCAAGTATCACTCAAGGTGTATCTACACCTTTCTAGACTATGAGTCTATATAAGGAACTCTTACATAGGAAACTAAGTATCAATCAAAGAATATATAAACCTATCTAGCCTATAATACCTTCTATGGAATTCCTACATGGGAATATAACTATCACTCTCAATGCATATATTAACATTTCTAGCCAATGAGTCCATCCAAGGAATTTATACATGGGAATCCAAGTATCATTCAAAACATAATTTCGTTCATGTAACCTTTGAGCCCATCCAAGACATTCTGTGTAAGGAACCTAAGTTTCACTTATGGTACATATAATATCAATCAGCCTCAGATCTCATCCAAGGTATTCGATGTAAGGAACCTGAGTATCACTCAAGGAATAATATAAATTTATCCATATTATGATTTCATCCAAGGAATGACTACATGGTAATCCAAGTATCACTCAAGGAATATATAAAATCATCCCTCATATGAGTCTATACAATAAATTCCTACACATAAATCGAAGTATCACTCAAGGTGTACATAAACTCATCCTTTTTATGAGTCTATCCAAAGAAATTCCTACATAGAAATCCATTTATCAATCAAGGTGTAGTATAAATTGGACCCTAGAAAGTATGCATGGCTTCCAAAACATATAACCAAATAATAACATAAGATGCATTCCAAGAAGTACATTCAGTCATCCCCATCATATAATAAGTAGGATTAATATTCATATCTTTCTAAGTATGTCAAGTAATCTTAATAAAATAATCAACCAAATAAAACACTCAGCTTTTTGATCCTAGGAAGTATATCTAGGAATTCCTAATAAATTAATGCATCATGCTAGGCACATTAGCCACAAAATAAGAAGCACCTCTTGAAATCATAGATTCATCAATAGTAGTCATGTGAATGCATAAATAAAAGAGTGAGGGTAGAAGAATTCCTAGACCCATCACTACTACCACAACCTCATGAATTATATGTTCGGTAGTGGTTATAAGGTGAAACTCACTACCATCTCTACCCAAATCCAATGTACTAGCTCGGGATCGGTCAAACACTGGGAAATAACTAGGTCCCTCAGGTCAAAACACTATAAATTCATCCTACCTGGGATCCTCAATTTCCATATATAAATAAAGGTTTCCATCTCAGGAACCGTGAAAATAGTAATCTATAAGAGGCATCCTACATGGGATCCTTGGAAGGATTAATTAAATAGAGTCATCCTACATGGGATCCCCTAGGTCAAATATATGCAGATACATCTTATCTAGGATCCTAGAAATGGTATATATAGGCAGAGGCATCCTATATAGGATCCTTGGGAAGAGTAAACATGTATAGGGATCCTGAAAAGGATTCCCTAAGTCAGCCTGTAAGTGAAGGCATCCCACATGGGACCCTCGGTAATAGTAATAAGGTAGAGGAATCCTAAATGGGATCCTCTATGTAAAATGATATTATGGACTCTTGTCCTAAAACTAAAATTATTTTAAAAATAGCCTACATGGATGGATCATGGCCCACCTCAAATCAAGTGTCTCACTCTCTATAGATAGCTGGATTCGATTATCAGAGGAAGAACCACTTTATTTAGCAAAAAGACTGAAACACCTCCTAGGAGTCCTCAAATCACATCAAGGGTTTCAATATCACGATATACATGGGAAGATACTCAAAATGGACTACTAATGTGTCTAATTATAACTCTAATACATAAAATAGAAAAAACTCTAAAAAGGGTAGAAAGGGAGGAATACACAACGTGTATACTCGAGTACATGATGTGTACACTCAAAGCTTTACATGGGCATGTACTTCATCCAGACATAGTGTGTAGAACCCATTTATATGACATATATAACATGTACATGGAATGTACCCTATATGGGGTACCTAACCGGAAGAACCAAAATTAATTATATTTGTAACACCCCAATCTTCCACAGTATGCTTCTCTTTGAATAATACAGTATCGTGTGTTGTACGCAACTTTGAGTTCTAACACACACCACAACCAATCAGACTAGCCGTTATGAATAGTAATACCCACTTTTTGAAATTTTATAAATGTTATCATTCAAAATGGAATTCATTTTTTAGATTCAGAATATCGAAATTATCTTAGGGTGAATTTTTGGTATTTATCTAAAAACATTCAATTTTTTATGAATAGTGAAAAAAACACTAAGTTATTAGTTATAACCGACTTTTTATTTAAATAATTATTTATTTTAATTCAATTTATTTTAGGTAAAAATAGATACATAATACCTATATAAGTTCAATTTAATTCATTGAAGTCAATTTATATTAATTTTAGATATATATAAATTTTATTGAACTTTTCACCGTCTTTTACCCACCTCCTATGAGAATTTTCAAATTCACATAAAACTTAATTTTACCGCTTCTATGAGTGGAATTTCGAAAATTCGAGAGAAGAAGTTAAAATCAAGGAGGAAAATGTGGTTCAATAAGATAAAAATAATTTTTGGTGAATAGTAACTTTTTACTTTTATTTACCACGGTTAAAAGTAAATAGGGTAATTAAGGGTCAAAATGATATTATTATTACCCTAAAACATGTCTTAATTCTATTAGAAAAGTATAATTCGACCAAAAACAACCTTAGGAATAAAATATGAACCTCTTTGGTCCACTGGGAAAGGATCAGGACATTTATTATTGTTTAATTCAAAGAAGAGTTAAAAGAGTTAAAATCAAAGTTTAATTACTAAAACATTTTTAATATAGAGTTATAAATAAGATAAATTCAATTATAAATATTAATTAGAAAGATAGAAATATTTACTACATAATGGTATTTTATTTATAATTTTTAGGCGTTAAATAATTTAATTTATTTATGATACAATGGTGATGCAGTAATTACCTAATTAATGAAATATTAAAATAATTGATATAATAAATATCAAAATAAATGTAATTTATGACTTTTTATGAATTTAAATAATTTTATAGATTAATATGACATGTTAGTATTACTTAAATGAATTTTTTTCAAATTAATACAGTTTTTATGACTGTAACAAAAATCAATTATCAAATAGTGTCAAAATTGACATAAAAGAGTATTTAAAATAAATATTATATTATTAATTGATATTCAATTCCTAAAACTATAGGGTTCTTCCAAGAGACTTATATAATGATAGGTGTATCATTAATGAACCACTTGGGGTTATATTATATATATATGGTATGTTTATTAACCATATAATATAAAAATACCAAGAGACATGGTAAATGTCAAAGTATTTAACTAAGAGTTAAATATAAATGATAAGGTTAATTTAGTGACCCAAACCTGTCTAAAATCTATTGTTTGAAATTATTTAGACCCATACCCACCTTACCCTCTAAATAAGTCACTTTGGAGCCATTATAAACCGAATATAAATTTATTATAAAATAATATTTTAAGTTTTTCCTAAGGTTCCCCTCACCCCTCTTATAAAAGGGAACTCCCCCTTCTCTCAAATTCATACCTTAAAAGCCTTTTGGTTCGGCCAAAAACTGCCCAAATATACTCTCATCTTCCATCACTTCAACCTAGAGGCCTTATTTGGATCTGAAATCCAACCTAAAGATCCATTTTGATCAAATCAAAATGAAGAACCCGAAGAAGAGGTAATGATTTCACCACCCTCATTCAAGTTCCTTTATTCTTCCACTTATTCTTGCTTTGTTATTTCCATTATAAAATAACAAATCTAGTATCTTATATATACTGTGATGTTATTATAAATATGGTACAACCATATTCAGTATTCTATCCATCCCTTGGATGACATGTCACCGTACGTGCGTACGTACGGCTTACTGTCTCTACGTCGTGGTGTAAATTGTTATTCAATACATTATTATTTGGATGGGTATAATAATGATGTGTAATTCATGTAGATAATAAATATAACATGATAATTATTCTATATATATTATATACCATCCAATTATATATTATTATAAAATCAAAAGAATGGTATTGTCGCTCGTGCGTACGTACGGACTACCGTCTCCACGAACGTGATGAGATTCATTCCTCATCATATCCATTCAAGTCTAATGATGATTTGATGATTAAAAATAATTTTTAAGGACTTGATATCATTCTGGGTATGAATAAGATACAACCTATCCATAAAAAACATGTGTTATATAACAAAACGTATAAAAGAAAACAAGTAAGTTAACACCCGAAATGACGATAATACTAAGATATTATTAACAAAGAAAATTTAAAAGATCATATATGATATCATATTAATGTATATGATTCTTGTATAATTTAATAACAATTATTTCACCATTATACATAAGGTTAAAATACCCTCAACCAAGGAAAAGTACAAGGTAAGGGTTTATTTCACAATCTCTTCATTATCCGAGGTTGTTTATACGTAATTATCTACTCGGACCTCTTTATCATCCACCTACATGTTTCTTAAAAATTTATTTCAAAACATTCTTAATATTTTACATAACATGGGTTAAAATAATTTATACCCTTTTTTGACTTTTTATAAGATGTTTATAAAGGAATCTTTCTGTCATTTTCCAAACAAGGTCCTTTTTAACCTTTAAGACAGAATTAAGGTAAGAATGTCTTTTTTTAACTTATATGGCAGGTGTGGCTATTTTCTGCCGTTATAAAATCACCGAAGCTTCCCTTAAAATCTTATAAAAATATTTTAAAAGTAAATGTTTCATTTTATAATGATGTGACTTTTAAATTATTTCAAAAAAAGAGATATTTATCTCAAATAGTTTTGATTTCATCTATGTCAACATCCTTTGATGGATTTTAAGCTTATTTGAAGTTGATTTATTATGATACAAAACTTCCATATAATATTGAAGGTTTTGTGATATGTTTGACTGAGGATGTGTTATTTTTATACCATTCATGGTTTATGGAGAAAGTATTGACATTTCGTATGCTAGTTTTTATACAAATGTTTATGTTATGTTTAAACCTGTTCATATGAGGAATGCATTGGACTTAGTAAGTGACGGGTGGAGCCCACTATAACTCCTTGATGAATCGGTATGTCTCTTGAGACAAACTAGTGTCTTGACACAAGGCCTTGACAAAATCTTATTTGTAGTCTTGGCACAAGGCCTTGACTATGTGGTTATGATAGTTTGGTATTATGCATTTCATCATTATGAAAGTGGTTATTTATATTGCATGTGATTATTCTACTAGTAGAATATCCATGTGAATAAGTAAATTGAATTATTTCATTTTATCTTTTCCATATTATGTCTAAGTTCAAGTTTAAAAGGCTTTTATTTTATTTATACATTTCCTTAAATGTTTATGTTTATTTATGAAATTTTCTGCTATATTGTTATCCTTACTGATCATCTGAGCTCACCCCTTTCAATGTTTTAATTTTTACCAGGATGTGAAGAATTATTTTATGAATGACCTGCAGGGAATGTATGAGGGGATATAAAGGCAAGATTTTTTTGTAGTTTTTTTCACATTATGATGTAATGTAAGACTTATTAATATATCTAGTTTTTTCAAGGCTACTAAACTAATCAATCTTTCGAGACTTGATCTTTTGTGATCATGAAAATGTTATGTAATAATGCACTAACTCTGGGTAACTGGGTTCGGGGCATTACAGTTGGTATCAGAGGAAGTTTAGTACAAACCTGGGAATCTAGATTTAGATAAACTCTGATAAGAGCACATAGACCTAAGATGGACTTTGAGGATTAGTATAGAAGAACTTCCTATAATTTTGGTATTGTAGAGATTTTGTGACTTTTTCAAGAAATACATCCCTGTCTGGATACGAACAGGTAGAGGCGGTATTAGCACAGATGTACCTAGGGGTAAAACTCGAAAACACTGCTTTGACCTAGACTCGAACGGGAGCTGGTGCACAATAACTGGCCTTACTGCACTCTTGGTTATGACACTCCCGAGGGATATGCTTAGGATAATTCTCATTTTCTTTACAAACCATTGTTAAGGGTTTATGAGTATATACTTCTCAAAGAAAACATTTTTTTATGATTATGGATTATATCTATAAATAGTTCAATTTATGTTAAGTGTTTTACAAGTATGGAATTATGTATTTTGATTCATAAATTGATCTAGTTTATTCCATTGTTTAGAAATGGTGCCTAGTGGATGAAATGGAAATTGTATCAATGCATGCACTCCATGTAGGGATTTCCCTCCTGCTAAAGATAATTATACTGGAGTCGGTGATACAACTGGTGCTGATCTGCTTATCACCATACTGGGGAAACTCACTCAGGTTATGAATAATAACCATACCTGTATGGAGCACCCCGATCCGCAGCGTGGAGGATCAATGTTAGATCGCTTAATGAGAAAACAACCACCAACATTAAATGTGGGTACAAATCCACTTGTAGCTGAGTAATGGATAAATTCCCTAGAGAAAATATTTCAGACTTTGGGAAGTAGTGAAAGGGAAAAAGTTGTCATGGCAGTTTACCGCCTCACTGGAGATGCTGATCAATGGTGGTCATTGATTCAAAATATAAAGGAAGATGAAGAAGTATCAAGTATGGAATTGATGTAGTTTAAAGAGATTTTCTTAGAAAAATAATTTTCTCATGACCATCGAGCGGATATGGAAATACAATTTCTGATTCTGAGGAAAAAGGAGGATGAGAATGTCGCAAAGTATGAGGCTATCTTCACAAGGTTATTGAGGCATGCAGCAGATTATATACATAACCCAAGAAGTAAGATTGATCATTTCTTTGATTAGTTAAAACCTTTTCTCTGTTGAGCATTATCCTCACAATCCTTCTCATCATACGAAGATATTGTCTCATGTGCTATCAAGACATAAAAATAATTCTATAAGTCTTATGACTTTAAAGAAAAACAAGAGAAAAAGAGATCTACTGATCACTCTGAGAATGTAAATAAGTGGAAGAAGGGAAAAGTTGAATATCCATCCTATAGTAAAGGTGGGAAGAAACACCCTGGTACTTGCTTGAAGGGAATGGGAGTTTATTACAAGTGTGGTGAAAAATGACACCAAGCTCTTGATTGCAAGGGGAAGAAAGAAGCTACCGATGTTCAATGCTACAATTGTATGGAGATAGGACATTATGCAAATGAATTTCCTAAGAGTTAGGGGAACTTACTTTAGAAAAGGCCAAGGGATCAAGGCCAAGCTTATTCTATCACTACTGCTGAGGTAGAAGCTCTGAAAGACGTGGTGGTAGGTAATTTAATGGTTTCCTCAAGTTTAGAAAATGCTTTATTTGATTATAGATCATCACATTGTTTCATATCTTCCCAGTTTGCCAAGAAAATTATATATTTCCAATTTGATTTAACAAGGTATTTTTCAGTTAAAACTCTTAAGGGAAGTATCATTGCAATAATGTTTTGTGAATCAGTCCCCATTAGAGCATATAAATGTTCTTTTTCTGCTGATCTCATCGTCATACCTATGATTGAGTTTTATATAATCCTCAGTATGAATTGGATTTCAGACCATGATGTGAATATTTATTGTAAGAATAAGGTGGTTATGATTTTTTATGATGATGATAAGGAACACCTTATCTTTAGAGCGGAATCGTCACCACCTAATTCTTATCTCGATCCACCCCCAGTAGCTCAACTAAATTCAATTATCAGGGAGAAAGAGAATGAAATAACTTTGGGTGAGGAAAGAAATGTTCAAATAGAGGATGTACCTATTATAAAAGAATTTATAGATGTGTTTCTGGAATATTTACCTGGACATCCTCTAGAACGAGAAGTTGAGTTTTCAATTGAATGAATTCATGGTTCAAGGCCCATATCGAAGACCCCTTATAGAATGGCCATTGTGGAATTAGTTGAACTAAAGAAACAACTATATAATTGAGTAATAAGGGATTTATTCACCCTATTGTATCTACATGGGGATCCCCTGTCCTTTTTGTAAAGAAGAAAGATGGATCTATGAGTTTATGTATCGACTACAAGGAAATCATTGCTATAAAAATAAAGAACAAGTATCCCCTACCTCACATTGATGATTTATTTGACCAACTGCATAGAGATCAATACTTTTCAAAGATTTACCTTCGATCTAGATATAATCAGTTGTGTGTGAAGAAGTAATACCTTTCGAAGAAAACATTTTGAACTAGGTACGGGCATTATGAGTTTATAGTAATGCCTTTTGGATTAACTAATGCACCCTTTGTATTCATGGATCTAATGAACATAGTTTTCAAATAATACCTTGATGATTTTGTAGTGGTGTTTATTGATGATATTTTGGTATACTCCAAAAGCTATGAAGATCATGAAAATCACTTGCGCATTATCCTGAAGACTCTTAGAAGACATGAATTATATGGGAAGTTTTGCAGGTGTGAATTCTGGCTTCAAGAGATTTCTTTTCTTGTCCATATTGTCTCCAAGTATGGAATCTCGGTTGATCCTTCTAAGATAAGAGCAATCCAAGAATGGCCAGCACCAATGAGTATAACTGAGGTATGTAGTTTTATTAGTTTAGCAGGTTATTATTAGCGCTTAGTCCCAAATTTCACCCGATTAGCTAACCCATTAAAGAAGCTCACACAAAAAGGGGTTAAATTTTTTTGGACAAAAGAGTGTGAATAATGTTTTGAAGAACTGAAGAGAAGATTAGTCAATGCTCTTATATTGACTCTACCATCGGGGAATGATGGGTTTGTTATTTATAGTGATGCTTTAACGAAAGGACTTGGTTGTGTCCTTATATATAATGATAGGGTTATTGCCTATGCATCACGACAGCTAAAAATTCATGAGCAAAACTATCCTACTCATGATCTTGAGTTAGCTACTATAATATTTGCTTTGAAATTATGGAGACATTATCTCTATGGTGAAAATGTGAGATATATACCAATCACAAGAGTTTGAAGTATATTTTCTCACAGAAAGAACTCAACATGAGGCAAAGGAGATGGCTTGAACTACTCAAGGATTATGATTTCACGATACACTACCACTCAGGGAAGGAAAATAAGGTGGAAGATGCTTTGAGAAGAAAGGATCATGGAGTTTTAAACAAAATGAGAGTTGAAAAGGATCCTATATTCATGGATCTAGTAAAGATGGATATGGGAATCACCATGGAAGGTGAAACATCAATACTTTTTCAAATGGTTGCCAACCCATCATTACTATAAAGGTTAAAGAGTTCTCAGACCGATGATGAAGAGTTTCAAAAGAAGATTAAAGTTGTGAATGATGGGAGATTGAGTGACTTTGTATATAAAGATGGAATTTTGAAATTTGTGAAGAGACTTTGTGTTCTCGATATACCTGATCTAAAATGGGAATTGTTGGATGATCCTCATAGTTCTAATTTCTCTATACAGCCTGGGAGCACCAAGATGTATAGAGATTTCAAGGAACATTTTTGGTGGAACAACATGAAGAGGGAGATTTCTGATTTTGTGTCAAGATATATGGTTTGTCAATAAGTGAAAGCTGGAAGGAAATAGCCTTGAGGAGTCATGCAACCTCTTCCCATACCTGAGAGTAAATGGGATAATATTACGATGGACTTTGTCATGGGACTACCAAAGACTCCAAGAAGGAACAATGTATTATGGGTCATTGTTGATCGTCTTACCAAGTCATCACATTTTCTTTCAATAAGAGAATATCTACCACTTGAACGTCTAGCAAGATGTATATTAATGAATTTGTGAGACTTCATGGAGTACCCCTATCGATTGTTTCTGATTGTGATCCTCATTTTACTTCAAGATTCTGGAAAAGTCTTCAGAAGGCCTTAGATACTGAAATTCGTTTGAGCACTACCTACCACCCTCAAATAGATGGACAATCATAATGGACTATTCAAACCTTATAAGACATTCTGATATCTTTATCACTTGACTTTTAGGGTATGTGGGATCAATATTTACCTCTGGTAGAATTTTCCTATAAAAATAGATTCCATTCGAGTATTCAGATGGAACCATATGAAGCATTATATGGAAAGAGATGCCGCACACCAACCTGTTGGGATGAAGTTGGTGAAAGAAAACTTGTAGGCCCAGAACTAGTGGAGGAAACGATGGAAAAGGTGAAGGTAATCCAAAACCACATCAAAGTAGCTCAAAGTAGGCAGAAAATCTATGCTGAAAACCGAAGGAAGGATTTGGAATTTCAGGTAGGAGATCATGTTTTCTTGAAGGTGTCTCCATGGAAGGGAGTTATACTTTTTGGTAAGAAAAGTAAATTGATCCCCAGGTACATAGGACCTTTTTAAATTCTAGAACGAATTGGGGATGTAGCTTATCGTTTGGCAATGCTGTCAAATCTCACCAAAGTTCACGATGTGTTCCACGTATCACTGTTGAGAAAATACATGCCTAACCCAATGCATGTACTCACCTATGAAGAATTAGAACTGGAACCTAATATGTCTTATTGTGAAGATCCTATCAAGATTCTTGATACGAGAGAACAAGTGCTGAGAAACCGGACGACTCATCTGGTAAAAATTCTATGGAGAAACCATGAGATAGAAGAGGCAATGTGGGAACCCGAGGAACTTATGATGAAGAACCACCCGAGTATTTTCAAGAAATAATATTATATAAATTTCAAGGACTTAATTATTTGAAGGAGGGAGAATGTAACACCCCAACCTTCCACAGTACGCTTCTCTTTGAATAATACAGTAGCATGTGTTGTACGCAACATCGAGTTCTAACACACACCACAACCAATCAAACTAGCCGTTATGAATAGTAATACCCAATTTTTGAAATTTTATAAATTTATCTTTCAAAATGGACTTCATTTTTGGATTCGGAATATCGAAATTAGCTTAGGGTGAATTTTTGGTATTTTTATGAAAACATTCAATTTTTGATGAATAGTGAAAAAACAATAAGTTATTAGTTAAAACCGACATTTTATTTAAATAATTATTTATTTTATTTCAATTTATTTTAGGTCAAAATAGATACATAATACCTATATAAGTTCAATTTAATTCATTAAATTCAATTTATATTAATTTTAGATATATATAAATTTTATTAAACTTTTCACCGTCTTTTACCCACCTCCTAGGAGAATTTGCAAATTCACATAAAACATAATTTTACCGCTTCTGTGAGTGGAATTTTGAAAATCTGATATACACGGTTAAAATCAAGGATTAAAATGTGGTTCAATAAGATAAAAATAATTTTTGGTGAATAGTAACTTTTTACTTTTATTTACCACGGTTAAAAGTAAATATGTTAATTAAGGGAAAAATGATATGATTATTACCCTAACACATGTCCTAATTCTATTGACTAAGTATAATTCGACCAAAAAGCCTTAGGAATAAAATATGAACCTCTTTGGTCCACTTGGATTAGATTAGGACATTTATTATTATTTAATTCAAAGAAGAGTTAAGAGTTAAAATCAAAGTTTAATTACTAAAAAAATTAATATATGGTTATAGATAAGATAAATTAAATTTTAAATATTCCTTATAAATATAAAAATATTTCCTACATAATGGTATTTTATTTATAATTTTTATACATTAAATAATTTAATTTATTTATGATACAATGGTGATGGAGTAATTACCTAATTAATGAAATATTAAAATAATTTATATTATAAATATCAAAATAAATGTAATTTTAGACTTTTTATGAATTTCACTAATTTTATAGGTTAATATGACATGTTAGGATTACGTAAATTAATTTTTTTTAATTAATAAAGTTTTTATGACTTTAACAAAAATCAATTTTTAAATAGTGTCAAAATTGACATAAAAGAGTATTTAAAATGAATATTATATTATTAATTAATATTAAATTCCTAAAAATCTAAGGTTTTTCCAAGAGACTTATATAATTATATGTGTATCATTAATGATTCACTTGGGGTTCTCTTGGATTTATATGGTATTTTTATTAACCATATAATATAAAAATACAAAGAGACATGGTAAATGTCAAACTATTTAACTAAGAGTTAAATGTAAATGATAAGGTTAATTTAGTGACCCAAACGTGTATAACATCTATTGGTTGAAAGTATTTCGACCCATCCCCACCTTAGCCTCTAAATAAGTCACTTTGGAACCATTATAAACTGAATATGAATTTATTATAAAATAATATTTTAAGTTTTTCCTAAGGTGCCCCTCACCCCTCTTATAAAAGGGCAATCCCCCTTCTCTCAAATTCATACCTTCAAAGTCTTTTGGTTTGTCCAAACCATCCCAAAATATCCTCTAAACTTCTCTCACTTCAACCTAGAGGAATTAATTTGATCATAAAGCCAACCTAAGGATCCCTTTTCATCAAATCAAAAGGAAGAACCCGAAGAAGAGGTAATGATTTCACCACCTTCTTTCAAGTTCCTTTCTTCTTCCACTTCTTCTTTCTTTGTTATTTCCATTATAAAATAATAACTCCAATATATTCTATATAATTTGATTTTATTATAAATATGGTACAACCATATTCAGTATTCTATCCATCCCTTAGATGATATGTCACCATACGTGCGTACGTATGGCTTACCGTCTCCACGTCGTGGTGTAAATTGTTATTAAATACATTATTATTTGTATGGGTATAATAATTATGTGTAATTCATGTAGATAATAAGTATAACATGATAATTATTCTGTATATATGATATACTATCCAATTATATATTATTTTAATATCAAAAGAAATTACATTGTTGCTCGTGCGTACGTACGGACTACCGTCTCCACGAACGTGATGAGATTCATTCCCCATCGTATCCATTCAAATCTAATTCTCATTTGATGATTAAAAATAATGTTTAAGGACTTGATATAATTCTGGATATGAATAAGATATAACCTATCCATAAAAAACACGGCTTATGTAACAAAACGTATAAAATAAAATGAGTAAGTTAACACCTGAAATGATGATAATACTATGATATTATTAACAAAGCAATATGAAAAGATCATATATGATATCATATTAATGTATATTATTATTGTATAATTTAATCACAATTATTTCACCATTATACAGGAGGTTAAACTACGCTCAATAAAGGAAAAGTACAAGGTAAGGTTTTATTTCACAATCTCTTCATTATCCGAGGTTGTTTATACATAATTATCTACTGGGACCTCTTATCATCCACATCCATGTTTCTTAAAAATGTATTTCAAAAAATTATTACTATTTTACAGAATATGGGATAAAATCATGTAACAACCCGAGATTTTATGATGATTATTCTTTTTAATTTCATTGATGTCTTGTGTTGTACGCTACATCAAGATTATATTGTGCTATACACAACACCGTATTTTCTTTCAGTATATGCAACACTATTCTTGGATTTTGTTACACACAATTTCAAGTTCGTTTGATAGTAGTCATTCTATGCAACATTGAGTATATATATATATATATTCAATATATAAATGAAATATGGTTGGATTCTGTTATACAAAACAACGAATAAGTATTTCACAACACGCAACCCTGACTTGGCTTACATTACACGCAATCGCGACCTTCCACGATAGCGTGTGTTGTACGCAATACCGAGTTTCACTAAACAAAGATATGCTATTAAAATATTATATAAACTAGCCGTTATGAATATTTATACCCACTTTTTGGAATTTTATAAATTTTATCTTTCAAAATGGACTTTATTTTTGGATTTGGAATATTGAAATTAGCCTAGGGTGAATTTTGGGTATTTTTCTTAAAACATTCAATTTTTCATGAATAGTAAAAACACTGGGTTGCTATTTAAAACCCGACTTTTTATTTAAATAATTATTTATTTTATTTAAAATTATTTTATGTCAAAATTGATACATAATACCTATATAATTTCAATGAAATTCATTGGATTCATTTTATAATAATTTTAGATATATAAAACTTTTATTGAACTTTTCACCGTCTTTTACCCATATCCTAGGAGAATTTGGAAATTCACATAAAACATAATTTTACCTCTTCTATAAGGGGAATTTTGAAAATCTGAGAGACATGGTTAATATCAAGGAATAAAATGTGGTTCAATGAGATGAAAATAGTTTTTTGGTGAATAGTAACTTTTTACTTTTATTTACCACGGTTAAAAGTAAATAGGGTAATTAAGGGTAAAAATGATATTATTGTTACCCTAAAACATGTCCTAAGTCTATTGGATAAGTTTAATTCGACCAAAAAAAACCTTAGGAATAAAAAATGACCATTTAGGTCCACTTGGATTAGATTAGGACACTTATTATTATTTTATTTAAAGAATAGTTAAAATAGTTAAAATCCAAGTTTAATAACTAAAACATTTTTAAGATAGGGTTATACATAAGATAAATTAGACTATAAATATTAATTAGAAATAAAAAAATCTTTCCTACATAATGGTATTTTATTTATAATTTTTAAACATTAAATAATCTAATTTATTTATGACACAATGATGATGCAGTAATTTCCTTTTTAATGAAATATTAACAAAATTGATGTTATAAATACCCAAATAAATTTAATTTGAGACTTTTTATTAATTCCACTAATTTTCAAGGTTAATATTACATGTTATTATTGATTTAATTAACTTTTTTATAACTAATCATGTTGTTATGATTTTCACAAAAATCAATAACCGAATAGTGTCAAAATTGACATAAAATAGTTTTTAAAACAAATATTATATTATTAATTGTTATTATACTCCTAAAAATCTAAGGTTCGTCCAAGATACTTATATCATGATAGTTGTATCATTAATGGACCACTTGGGGGGTCTCTTGGATGTATATGGTAAGTTTATTCACTATATAATATAAAAATACAAAGTGACATGGTAAATGTCAATCTAATTAACTAAGAGTTAAAACTAAAATATGAGGTTAATATAATGACCCAAACCTATATAAAATATATTGGTTGAGATTATTTAGACCCATCCCCACTTTATCTTCAAAATAAATTATTTTGGAGCTATTATAAACCGAATATGACTTTATTATAAAATAATATTTTGAGTTTTTCCAAAGGTGCCCCTCTCCTCCCTTATAAAAAGGGCACCCCTTCCCTCTTCTCTTCACACCCTTTTGATCCTTGAATCTCAGAAAACCCCTGATCATTTCTATTCTACACTTCCATAGAAACATTAGGGAGGTTATTGTCTTCTCAAAATACCAACTCTACTTCCTTAATAGGAATCTTAATGGAGGAGCGTCGAAGAAGAGGTAATCTCTTCTTCCGATTTTCTCAAGATTCTTTCTTCTTATACTTCTTCTTATTTAGTTGTATCATTATAAAGTAATAACATCAGTATTAATTATATATTGATATGTTATTATAAATATGAAACAACCCTATTTCACCTTCTATCCATCCTACGGAAAACAAAAACACCGCGCGTGCATACGTACAGAATACCGTATCCACGCTGTGGTGTAATCTATTTTTGACCACCACCTTACTTGGATGGGTATAATGGTGTAAATAAATAACTATATATGATTATTGTAAAGTTATATTGATTCTTAAATATTATACATACACTTCAATACAATTCCATGATCATGGGAATGATATCATCGCTCGTGCGTACGTACGGACTACCGTCTCCACGACGCGATGAGATTCATTCTCCATGTTAACCATTCATGAATGATTATAAAGTATATATAATGAATAATAATGAAATATATGACATAATGATGATATTGTATTTATGTATATATATATATATATATGTATGTCATCTACTTAATTCCATTCAATTCAAAAAGGAAACGAAAACAGCGTTCATGCGTACGTATGACCTACCGTCTCCATGAACGGTGTATTTCATTCCATTTATTGATCTATCATATATATTTATATGCTGAATATATATTATATATAAATAATTTTTTACATTCTATAATTATGTAAACCAGTATATAAGTAATAATATCAAGAACAACAAGTCGAAACTCGTACGATAAATGAAATGATTTTACCCAAAACGGTGCTTTAACATGGAATTTAAAAACGAACGGGTAATATAAAGTCACCAGTCAACCATATATGATATCATAACAATAAATATGATTCTATAATAAGTCAATGAAATTATTTAAATAATTATACAGGAGATTCAGAAACATACGAAGCATATCGAACATAAGGTAAGGGATAATTATTCCAATCTCATTCTTATCTGAGATTGTTTATTCGTAAGTATTTACTGGGGTTATGGTTATCATCCATGTCCATATGTTCTCAATATGTTTTCATAAAATGTTTAATTTTCTTCCATGTATGTTTAAATTCATTTTTACCCTTTTTTTTACTTTTACCACATCATATGGAAGGAATCTTTCTTTTGTTTACCATACGAGGTACTTTTTGACTTTTCTGACAAAAGTACGAGGAGAATGTTTTTTAACATATATGACATGAACGGATTTTTTACGATATTATAACGCCTTATTTTCAGGAATCTTCCTCTACAATATTTCATAATTATTTTAAAAAAATCCTTTTCTTTTAAAATTTCATGGAATTTAGTGAAAAGAAAATGGTTTTGGAAAAGAAAGGATATTTTCCTCAAGAATTCATTTCAAGTGTCTTATCAAAACCATTTTCCATATAAGATGGAATTATTTCATATGTGTATGTTTCAAGTATAATGTCTCTATGATTTACATGGTTTCACTTTTCTTATGATGAAATGATATCCATTTTTTTATATGGATTATGTTATGAAGGGATGATTTTTATGAAACCCATTTTATTCTTTGGGTTATGATGAATGATTTATGTTTATGTTGTGGCACACGAAAGAATAATTTCATTATGAGATTTGTGGGACCTGTATCTCCCTCCAATGAATTGGGTAAAGATTTATATCTCATGAGATAGACATGGCTAGAACGGTAATTTAATCTGGTTTAGTGATACAGGACTGAAACGAGGAGTGAACTCGATTCAGAAACGGACCTTCTCCACTAAGATGGTCTTGGAAGAAATGTCTTGGGTACTATGGAAATCATAA
The DNA here is from genome assembly GCA_963277665.1 of Viscum album. NCBI lineage: Eukaryota > Viridiplantae > Streptophyta > Magnoliopsida > Santalales > Viscaceae > Viscum > Viscum album. The sequence continues at coordinate 354,186,615 of OY728130.1, read as the reverse complement.
AAAGTTCTGAATGGTTTCCAAAATTACATGATTTATTTCCATGCTATTTTATCAATATTGATGTTCCATTATTATACATGCCTTACGTACTTCCAAGATTTATGTCTTTGCTCAAGATTTTGATGTTTAAACATTATGGTCATGTTTTTAAGTTCAAATGTATATGTTTTGTTTTATTTTATCCATGCTTACCCTTACTGAGCATTTGAGCTCACCCTTTAATGTTTTCTTTTCCCCAATATTTCAAGAAAGTTTTTAGGTAAGAAAAAAAAGGGGAAGATCTTTATGGGAGATGTTGAAGATCTTTCACCACGATTAGAAGATTATATTTCAAGTTTCCAAAGACACTAAACTATTATGGTCCTTGTGTTTCTGTTTTTTTATGTATTAAGTATTCTAAAAAAGTAAATTAATGTCCATGTATGTCAATCTTTGGGTCTCTACAACTGGTATCAGAGGAAAGGTTTAGTCAACCTTTGGAAACTAAGATGTGTGAACTTTAGTGAGATCCCTAGAGATATTTCTAAGGTATGTCTAGGGATGTCCCTAAGGTTTATTATAAGTATAGGTTACAATACAAGAATTATGTTGATGATCATGAATAACCTAGGGTGAACCTAAGGTGTCATGTAATAAATAATGTGTGATAATTTAGTCACCCCATAAGTAAATTTTTATGATTACGTGGTTCCTCATTATTTTAACTAATTCTTACACCATGGTATTTAGTTTTAGTCAATGGAGGGAACCAAAAGGAATTGGTTCAACATTGAATCCAATGAAAAAATTGGTGACTATGAGCAAAGAAATTGTGTAATGCCTAGAAAGAAAGATTTTGTGATTTTTCCAAATCAGTCATCGTGATATATGATTAACAAGGTGAACTTTAGTGGTATTCTCAATTCAAAAAATAAGAGGAAGATGGAATTTTATGCATGTTTGCATGTTGAGGAGCATAGAGAAAGGAAGATTGAGATTTCTAAAGAAGGAAAGAATAACCTTGATGAATACATCAAATGGAGGGGAAGATGTTATCTGTGTGGAGAGAAGGTTCATAGAGTGACAGACTGTTATAGAGTTCAATGACTTATCTGTGGAGAACATGGGCATTACCCAACTCAATGCCCTGACCTAAGAGGTTACTTCTAAATCAAGGAAGGAATTATTACATGATAATCATTGAAGAGGATGGTTTGAAGTGTTTATGTATTGGTATTCAAGAATAATGTTGTTGAGGTACTTTTATGGTATATTGGAATACCTATATATTGGTCCATTGTGGTTTTCCATAACAATATAGAATCAATAACCATGAAAAGTGATTGAAATATTTTTGGAAAGCAGATGATATGCGCATAATGAAGGGATAAAGAGAAAATAATATATTTGATAGTATTCATGATCTCATTACTAATATAAGGACAAAGTGATATCATGGTTTGATTATAAAGAATTTTTGGGATTTTGGAATGTGGAAAGAGACAACTTTTGACAGCATTCATGTTTTCAACTAAGGTTCTATGGTAATTCATGTTGCAATAGAATACATGATTAAGGTATTCACATGTTTGGAATGTGACCAACAAGATATATTGTATGATATATGGGGGATAAATGATGGTATTCACATGCTTGGTAGATGACATTTCTAGTAATTGTTTTCTTTATACTCTGAGCTTGGAAAGAAGTATTTTAGATAAACCTAAATATTGGAATAGATTATGTTAAACATAAGTTAGTATTGTTTAAGGATAGAACTTTTTTTGATATTATTGATTGGATGTTATAATAAAGTATTTTTAGAAAAAGGACAACCTGCAGGATGGGCGACAACCCGTCACGTCGGACAAGGTTGTGGGAATCGAACCCACAACCAAAGTGCGACAGGCCTTTATCGCCTGCCACTGGAAAAAAGGAAGTCCCTGGTTATTAGAAACTAGTTTTATTATATAAAACGATATTATAGATGAAGTATAAGTCCATTTTTGGAATCATATACGATTAAACTCACTATATATTGATTTATGTATATTTGATAACTTTTACTAACCTTTTGTTTGAGACAGATGGAATGACCCATCATTCTATCACATGATATTCTAACACATCACGGAAGACAAATTCAACTTCATTTCTTTAAGAGATGATGTGGAAATTGTTCAAGGCACAAACAACAGTGAGATTGTACCAAAATCAAGTAAGTATTTTTTTAATTATTCTTCAACTTTAGGGGAATGATCTTGACAACCAAATATGTTTTCCTAATGTCCTCATATCCGATGAATTAGATGGTACCTTAAATCATCACAAATTTATGGTTTTGTGATTGATGGATTTTTCATATCCATGTTCTCTACCACTCTCCATCAGAACTTGATGGTTAGATTTCTCTTCCATATCCATATTTTCACCTATGTTGTCTTATGTGGAAACCCAATGCTGAGTTACTTTGGGTGACCGTTATGATTCTAACTTCCATTTTTAAAATGATGCTTTAGTATTCCTTTTTACGATGTGGGTTTCTATGAAAGAAACTTTCAAGTAGTAAACCATTTATAACCCCGACGAATTTTGAGGAAAAATTCATTTTAAGGGGGGTAGAATGTAACAACCCGAGATTTTATGAGGATTATTCTTTTTATTTTCATTGATGTCTTGTGTTGTACGCTACACCAAGATTATATTGCACTATATGAAACACCGTATTAGCTTTCAGTATACGCAATACTATTCTTGGATTTTGTTATAGACAATTTCAAGTTCGTTTGATAGTAGTCGTTCTACGCAACATTGAGTGTATATATATATATATATTCAATGTATAAATGAAATATGGTTGTATTCTATTGTACAAAACAATGAAGAAGTCTTTCACAACACGAAACCCTGACTTGGCTTACATTACACACAATCACGGCCTTCCATGATAGCGTGTGTTGTGCGCAATACCGAGTTTCACTAAACAAACATATGCTATTAAAATATTATATAAACTATCGATTATGAATAGTAATAACCACTTTTTGGAATTTTATAAATCTTATCTTTCAAAATGGACTTCATTTTTGGATACGGAATATCGAAATTAGCATAGGGTAAATTTTTGGTATTTTTCTGAAAACTTTCAATTTTTGATGAATAGTGAAAACACTCGGTTATTATTTAAAAATCGACTTTTTATTTAAATAATTATTTATTTTATTTAAATTTATTTTATGTCAAAATTTATACATAATACTTATATAAGTTCAATGAAATTCATTGGATTCATTTAAAATAATTTTAGATATATAAAAAGTTTATTGAACTTTTCACCGTCTTTTACCCACCTCCTAGGAGAATTTGAAAATTCATATAAAACTTAATTTTACCGCTTCTGTGAGGGGAATTTCGAAAATCCAAGAGACACGGTTAATATCAAGGACTAAAATGTGGTTCAATGAGATGAAAATAATTTTTGGTGAATAGTAACTTTTTACTTTTATTTACCACGGTTAAAAGTAAATAGGGTAATTGAGGGTAAAAATGATATTATTGTTACCCTAAAACGTGTCCTAATTCTATTGTATAAGTGTAATTCGACCAAAAACAACCCTAGGAATAAAATATGACCATTTAGGTCCACTTGGATTAGATTAGGACACTTATTATAATTTTATTTAAAGAATAGTTAAAATAGTTAAAATCAAAGTTTAATAACTAAAACATTTTTAATATAAGATAATACATTAGATAAATTCGACTACAAATATTCATTAGAAATAAAAAAATATTTCCTACATAATGGTATTTTATTTATAATTTTTAGACATTAAATAATTTAATTTATTTATTATACAATGATGATGCAGTAATTACCTTATTAATGAAATATTAACAAAATTGATGTTATAAATACCCAAATAAATGTAATTTGAGACTTTTTATAAATTCCACTAATTTTATAGGTTAATATTACATGTTAGTATTTATTTAATTAACTTTTTTTGAACTATTCATGCTGTTATAAGTTTCACAAAAATCAATTACCAAATAGTGTCAAAATTGACATAAAATAGTTTTTAAAAAAAATATTATATTACTAATTGTTATTATATTCCTAAAAATCTAAGGTTTGGCCAAGATACTTATATCATTATAGGTGTATGATTAATGGACCACTTGGGGGTCTCTTGGATGTATATGGTAACTTTATTAACTATATAATATAAAAATACAAAGTGACATGGTAAATGTCAATCTAATTAACTAAGAGTTAAAACTAAAAGATAAGGTTTATATAATGACCCAAACCTATCTAAAATATATTGGTTGAGATAATTTCGACACATCCCCACTTTATATTCGAAATAAATTATTTTGTAGCTATTATAAACCGAATATGACTTTATTATAAAATAATATTTTGAGTTTTTCCAAAGGTGCCCCTCTCCTCCCTTATAAAAAGGGCACCCCTTCCCTCATCTCTTAACACCCTTTTGAGCATTGAATATCTGCCAACCCCTACCCATTTATCTTCTCCACTTACCTAGAAACATTTTTGTGGTTCTGGTCTTCTCAAAAGACCAACTCTACTTCCTTAAGAGGAATCTTAAAGGAGGAGCGTCGAAGAAGAGGTAGACTCTTCTTCCGATTTTCTCAAGTTTCTTTCTTCTTCTACTACTTCTTCCTTAGTTGTCTCATTATAAAGTAATAACTTCAGTATTACTTATATACTTATATGTTATTATAAATATGAAAAAACCTTATTTCACCTTCTATCCATCCTACGGAAAACGAAATCACCGCGCGTGCGTACGTACGGAATACCGTCTCCACGTCGTGGTGTAATCTGTTTTCGACCACCACCTTACTTGGATGGGTATAATGGTGTAAATAAATAACTATATATTATTATTTTAAATATATATTGATTCTTAAATATTATAAATACACTTAAATACAATTACATGATCATGGGAATGATATCATTGCTCGTGCGTACGTACGGACTACCGTCTCCACGACGCGATGAGATTCATTCTCCATGTTAACCATTCATGAATGATTATAAAGTATATATAATAAATAATAATGAAATATATGACATAATAATGATACTGGATTTATTTATATATATATATATATATATATATATATGTCATCTACTTAATCCCATTCAATTCAATAAGGAAACGAAAATAGCGTTCATGCGTACGTACGGCCTACTGTCTCCATTAACGGTGTATTTCATTCCATTTATCGATCTATCATATATATTTATATTCTGAATATATATTATATATAAATCATTGTTTACATTATGGAATTATGTAAATCATGATATAAGTAACAATATCAAGAACAAAAATTTTAAACTCATTCGATAAATGAAACGATTTTACACAAAACGGTGCTTTAACATTGAATTTACAAAAGAACGGGTAATATAAAGTCATAAGTGAACCATATATGATATTATAACAATTAATATGATTTTTTAATAATTCAATGAAATTATTTAAATCATTATACAGGAGGTTCAGAAACATACGAAGCATATCAGACATAAGGTAAGGGATAATTATTCCAATCTCATTCTTATCCAAGATTGTTTATTCATAACTATTTACTGGGGTTATGTTTAGAATCCATGTCCATATGTTCTCAAAATGTTTTCCTCAAATGTTTACATTTCGTCGATATATGTTTAAAGTAATTTTTACCCTTTTTTACTTTTACCACATCATATGGAAGGAATCTTTCTTTTGTTTACCATACGAGGTGCTTTTTGACTTTTCCGACAAAAGTACGAGGACAATGTTTTTTTAACTTATACGGCAAGAACGGATTTTTTACAGTTTTATAACACTTTATTTTCTTGAATCTTACTCTACAATATTTCATAATATTTTAAACAAAATCCTTTTCTTTTAAAATTTCATGGAATTCTGTGAAAAGAAAATGGTTTTGGAAAAGAAAGGATATTTTCCTCAATAATTCATTTCAAGTGTTTTATCAAAACCATTTTCCATATAAGATGGAATTATTTCATATGTGTATGTTTCAAGTATAATGTCTCTATTATTTACATGGTTTCACTTTTCTTATGATGAAATGATATCCATTTTTTATATGGATTATGTTATGATGGGATGATGTTTATGAAACCCATTTTATTCTTTGGGTTATGATGAATGATTTATGTTTATGTTGTGGCACACGAAAGAATGATTTCATTATGAGATGGGTGGGACCTATATCTCCCTCCAATGAATTGGGTAAAGATTTATATCTCATGATATAGACATGGTTTGAATGGTAAGTTAATCTAGTTTTGTGATACTGGACTAGAACGAGAAGTGAACTCGATTTAGAAAGGGACTTTGTCCACTATGATGGTCTTGGCAGCAATGCCTTGGCTACTATGGAAATCATAACAAGTGCTGAACGGTTTCCACAATTACATGATTTATTCCCATGATATTTTATCAAGATTGATGTTCCATTATGATACATGACTTACATACTTCCAAGATTTATGTCTTTTCTCAAGATTTTGATGTTTAAACATTATGTTCATGTTTTTAAATTCAAATGTATATGGTTTGTTTTATTTTCTCCACGCTTACCCTTAATGAGAATTTGATCTCACCCTTTATATGTTTTCTTTTCCCCTGGATTTCAAGAAAGGTTTTAGGTAAGAAAAAAAGTGGAAGATCTTTATGGGAGATGTTGAAGATCTTTCACCACGATTAGAAGATTATATTCCAAGTTTTCAAAGACACTAAACTATTACGGTCCTTGTGTGTCTGTTTTTGTTATGTATTAAGTATTCCAAAAATGTAATGTAATATCCATGTAAGTCAAGATTTGGGTCTCTACTAATCATTTATACCATTGTTTGACTTTTTATAAAATGTTTATAAAGGAATATTTCCATCATTTTCCAAACAAGTTCCTTTTTAACCTTTTCGACAGAATTAAGGTAAGAATGTCTTTTTTTAACTTATATGGTGGGTGCGGCTATTTTCCGCCATTATAAAATCTTCGTAGCTTCCCTTAAAAGATTATATAAATATTTTTAAAGTAAATGTTTTGTTTTATAATTATTTGACTTTTAAATGATTTCAAAAAAAGAGATATTTATCTCAAATATTTTTGATTTCATCTATGTCAACATCCTTTGATGGATTTTAAGCTTATTTGAAGTTGACTTATTATGATACAAAACTTCCATATAATATTGAAGGTTTTGTGATATTTTTGACTGAGGATGTGTTATTTTTATACCATTCATGGTTTATGGAGAAAGTATTGACATTTCATATGCTAGTTTTAATAAAAATGTTTATGTTATGTTTAAACCTGTTCGTATGAGGAATGTATTGGACTTAGTAAGTGACGGGTGGAGCCCGCTATAGCTCCTTGATGCATCGATAGGTATCATGAGACAAACTAGTGTCTTGGAACAAGGTCTCGACAAAATCTTATTTGTAGTCTTGGCAAAAGGCCTTGACTATGTGGTTATGATAGTCTAGCATTATGCATTCCATCATTATGAAAGTGGTTATTGATATTGCATGTGATTATTAGACTAGTAGAATATCTATGTGAATGAGTAAATGGAATTATTTCATTTTATATTTTCCATATTAGGCTGAAGTTCAAGTTTAAAAGGATTTTATTTTAGTTATACATTACCTTAAATGTTTATGTTTATTTATGAAATTTTCCGCTATATTGTTATCCTTACTGAGCATCTGAGCTCACCCCTTTAAATGTTTTAATTTTTCCCAGGATGTGAAGAAGTATTTTATGAATGACCTGTAGGGAATGTATGAGGGGATATGAAGGCAAGATGTTGTTGTAGTTTTTTTTCAAATTATGATGTAATATAAGACTTATGAATATATCTAGTGTTTCCAAGGCTACTAAACTAATTGGTCTTTCGAGACTTGATCTTTTGTGATAATGGAAATGTTATGTAATAACGCACCAACTCTGGGTAACTGGGGTCGGGGCGTTACAATATTTATATTTGTGTTGTAATTGTTTTCAATACACTCCCACCCAATCCATATTTTTTTGTATTTTCTAGTGACACTTTTAAGGGGGTAAGTGTGAACTAGAAACAACACATCAAGAAAATTATAGCATAAAAAATGAAAAATTCAAAAACAAACATAGCATGATCCTAATACCTCCATTATCGAAACCCAAAAATCAATAATATTCAATTTTCAAAAATCGTCACCCATCCCAACACACAACTGCCTTGAGATACCCATCGTACTGATCTTCCTATAGCCGATATAACCCTCACCAGACATCAACATCCATCCATCACTACATCATCACTAACACCCCATGTCTGTGTCGTCATCACCACTCGACGTCGTCATTACAACTCACCAACATCATATAAAGAATCATACCAAAAAGCTTGAGAACTGCCTGTCGGAGACCATCCTCCACGACGCTGGAGCCACTGCATCAATGCCTATAAAAAAACACCATCTTCATAGTCAATAAAAACTTCAACCAGGACAATCCGAAATAGAGGAACCATTTTCGCTTCTCCCTCATTATAACTATCAATGACGACTCCATAATCACACCAAAAATGAGAAACACCAAACCATATACACGAAACACCAACTTCACTAAGCAAGAATAAAACCGGTACTCTCAAAATAACACAAATCATCTTCACCAATATCTTCAAATAAGAATCATTGATCAGATTAGACAAATCATGATTCGTCTTCACATGATAATACCGACCTGGGTCATGCTGGGAGCCCCAAAAGCCACCGCACCACACATCCCAAAACCATACAGATACCACCGCACCAGATCTGACTAGGAGAGGCACTGAGGAATGCAAGGTTAGAGCAGGGATTTTAGCACCTGAGGGTTCCAAACACCTCCATTATCTATGAATCAAGAAACCTAGAATAAGACCAAACAAAATTAACTAACTCCAGTAGCTCATGCAAAATCGTCGTCTGCCTAACCACATAACCCAAAGTTTCTTTGTTACCACCACACCAGCTCCAACTCGGAGAGGAATAGAAGATATTGATGCCAGAGTAAGGTCAGAGTGACTGAGGGATTCCATGGCACCCAACAATCGATAAGAAGACCAAAAAATCCACGAGGAGGAAACCACAATATATAGAACCTGAGGGGAGAAAGATTCCCATAGAATAAACAATCGCTGAGAAGAAGACTGGTAGGCCACCATGCTGAGGGACCAACACCACTTCTGAGGTGGGAAGGTTCAACATGATCCATCCAACATGGCTTCATGAGGTTTGTAAAGTACACCACTATAGCACATGGGAAGACTAGTAGGCCACCATGTGGGGCAGAACAATATCGAACAGGAAGCACTGGTGCGGGGTGTTGTGAGTGTGATGTGTGTTTGGTAACCATTTTATCCATAGTGAAGGTGTGACTTTTATTATAAGGGAGTGGAAAACCAATTTTTTCAATATGGGATCATTTTTTAGTATGTTATTATAGATAAAAATGAACCATAACTGTGCAATCTATTCGATCTGATCACCTGTGATGTCTGATATTTTTTGTGCATTGTATTCTCCCCTTATCTCGATTAAGAGTTGAAATTTTTTAGTCCTCATTCATGAAACATTGACAGAAGGTCAAACCAATAATTTTGATCACCATTTGATCTTCCTAAAATTTCTAATATGATCGAAATATCAGGCTGATCTATTTTCATAAAAATGAATATCATAACAAATAAATATAGTGTGAATCAATAATGTTTTTTCAGTGGTGGTGATCTCTCATGAAACAGGTAGTGAATGAATGTGCTGATGAAAATGGGTGGATATATATGATATTTGGAGGTACTGAGTCAATGAATTCATTCCTATAAATACCATCAGAGTAGCTCATTTGGTTGTGTGATTTTATCACTATTCCACGATATATTTATTGAGAGAGAAATAGATTCAAAAAAAAGCTATGTATTTGTGAAAGATGAGTTTCCATTCATTTATTACAATCATATGTATTTGAGATCACATAATGTGTGTTTAAATTTTCATGAACCTGTTCTGTGAAGAAGAAGAAGAAGAAAGCACAAAATATAATAGGACTGGTGTTTTTGTACATGTCTGTTAGAAGGATTCCATAACACACTCATGATCTAAAACTCTCATGAATAAATATTATCACAAACTGATAATATCATGAAGTAAATTGAATTTCTGAAAAAAAAATTGTGAAGTAGAAGGAGAAACTATGAATACTGTTACATGGAGAAGAAATGTGAAAGAGTAGTCCCGTGTATTTTGTTATGCAATCGAAAATTAAAACTATGAATGAAATGATCTTCATGCATGAAGGTTGATTTGTATAAAGATATTTTGGTTTTATATTTTGTTACACGATGAAAAATGATAATGTCATGTGAAATAATATTCATGCATAAAGGATGTTTCATATAGAGGATTTGTGGCTTCTTATTTTAGTTACGTGAACTCAAAATGGTTTTCCAAGTGTTTTATAATGAATATAGTGAATTATTCATTGTTTTGTGAAAAGTAGTATCATTTTTAAGGAATATACTTTTTCTTTCATCATATTCAGGTTTACATTCATGATGGAAATAAGTATTTCATGCATGATCTGATTCATAATTGAATGTAAAAACATTGAGAAATTAATAGTATGTGTGTGAGAAGTTTTTGAGAATTCTATATCCTTTAATAGAATAAGTGTGTACATGATCATATTTTTGACATAAATATTAAAAAATTTATGTGTATACTTTTTTCATGAATAAAAATTGAGAAATCTCATACATATTCTATCACGCAATGGAGTATGCATGAAATCATATGCAGATATCTTGAGATTGTGAAGGTAAGTGAGACAGTGTGTGTCCATGGTGACTTCGTGAGAATTTCTCAAAAAAGAGAGATTTCACTCAGAATCATTTAAGATTATGCAAAGGGAGACCAAATATAATGGACCTAGCCTTTTATATATATTATTATGTGATTTTAACCATCAAATACAACCCATGATCATAAATTCTAGTGTCTTTGGAATTAGGTACATAAAACTGAAAAAATGGGACAAAAAATATCTTTTATTTAAACTCCATAATGAACTCCAATATTCCTTTGATCCCTTACATATTCATAGGATAACCAATGGAATATATGAATAAATGGATGAGCTAAAACCCGAGTAAGCGAATAAGCATATGAATAAAGAAAAGCACGTGGGTTAGAAGGCATAACATGGTGGAATAAAAAGGAATGAATATACATAAGGAAGCATAAAAATTTTAAACAAGGTATCATGAGTCAAGGATCATTACACATAGAGAATCATGAGTCAAGTCTAACCACTTAGACTGTCGCACATTGAGCACAAGTCAAGGATGACCACCAAGACCATTGGAAATGAAATCTCATGAGATAAAAATTACCCAATTAATTTTAGTTCTATCTGGGAACACATATCATAACATTTTCTTGAATATATTTTCCACATGAAAAATAAACATAAGGGTTACTCGTGGAAATAAATGGGTATCATAATCATGACATAAAGCATAATAAATGACGTACCATAAAGGTATCCCTGAAAGAATGGATTTAAATCATAAATGTGCATTAAAAATGGAAAATGGTCATATATCATGATAATTTATGTCCAACTAAATTTAAAACATGTAAAAATAGTGCTTAAAAAACTTTATAAATGAAACATTTTAGTGCAGTTTAAGGAAAATTTTAAAGATCATTTAAATCAGAAAAGACACAATATTTTCATATAAAACCAAAAATGAACCAAGATATTTTTTCAATATAAAATTATTTATTTTAGAAAAATAATGGTGGCTTAATAAATATTATGAAGGGCACCAAAAAATTGGTAAGTAATCGAGAAGTTCTCTTTAATCGGGCTTGCCTCTCAGGAATAATTGAGAAGGGAACCTTTATAAAACATGAATTTTACAATAAAATAAGGATTAAATGATTTGGATGTATGATTTTGAAACATATAAACATAATTTTTAATATATTATAAAAAATAAATAATAATTAAATTGGGGTAAAAAGAGAGAAATCATAACCTGAAGAAGAAATGGGGGTTCGAAGAGAATCCCTTTCCTTATGTCTGAAAGTGTTCTGCACTTGTACTTAATGTCCTAGATAATAAAAGTAAATCCATTAATTAATTAATTAAGAAACTTTAATACATTTATTTTATTTATTATAATTTTATTCAGTTCATTTATAACCTTTTTATTGAGTTATAAGATACAATTTCATCATTTGGGAGTGTTCATTTCCTTGGTTTTCATGATTGGTTCACTTGTATACATGTATAGAAAATCATGTAAATGGAATATTTGTATAGAATTGAAATTATATGTTATTAATGAATGTAAAGAATATAAAATGTTATTATATATCATTTTTCCTATATGTAAGGATGATTCATTAGATGAAACTTTAATGATAATCATTTGGATTAATTTGGCAGTTTTTAGATCATCAGGAACTTGATTTGTTTCATTATTTTATATAATATGTATATATACTCGTTATATAATATTAAATAGGTTGTAATACATATATTATAATTTCTTTTAATAATAAAAATGGTTTTATGAACAATCTTTAAGGTGTAATTTAAAATGAAAAGATGTCATCCACAAAGGCAGTAAATCGGTACATCACGAATGATGTTTTTGTTTTTAGAAAAAAATAAGAGGGGAAGAGAAAATATGATGGTTTTTTATATTAACAAAATAAAATTATAGTATATGAAAGTTACTAGAGTTATCATGTAATGTGTATAAGTGGAATTTATGAGATAATAATAAAAGAAAATAAATTTAAAAGAAATTAAAAGACAAATAAAGGTTTTTACCTCTTGAATTCCTCTCCTTGAGAACCTCCTTAGAGAAATTGAGTTTAGGATTTTGTTGAGACCAAAGGATAATAGAAGTGGGGATATAATTGGGAGGAGGATTTTGAAGAATTTGGATAAGATTCAAGTATTTTTAGTTGTGAGGATAAGAGGTGGTGAGGGGTGATATTTATAGTGGAGGAGAGGAGTGTTTTCTATTATTCGACTCATTATTTTATTATTATTTTAAAGAAAATAAATAGTGTTGATTATTATGAATAAATATAGTAAATATTTTATTTTACTTATAACCAATGTACAATTAAATCTTCCATGACTCAACCATGAATCAAAAAATCATTTATTTACTTGTACCGTAAATTACTACATTTCACTATTCACCAAAAATTCAACTATTTTAAAAAAATCCCAAACATTCACCTTAACTAATTTTTTATGTATAGAATTAAAAAATGAAATCCATTTAATAAAAATAATATTATAAATATGAGAAATTAAATTTTTAAATAAACCATCATTTATTTGAAAAATATCAATTTTAAAATCATAACTGATTTTAAAACACTTTGAAAAATTAATTAAGGTCTTGTAAAATTATATTATAATCATAATACAATAAAATAATAATTCAAAAATATATTTTATGAAAATAAATTTTATTTTAAATCAATATAATAATGATAACATTATAAATAAACAATTATGTTTCATAAAAATGTAAATACTTAATTTAACATTTTTAAAACATTTATTTACTTATACTATGATATAATTATATCATATTTTCATTTATAGGATGGATAAGTTTTATATATACTTTATTTGGTGAGGTTACTATTATATTAGAAATATTACTATTTCTAAGGGTCGCATTACTATTCTAAAGGTCAAGTTACTATTCCATTGGTATAGGTTCCTTAATTTATGAAAACGAACTCGTTTCATTAATTCTTTATTTATAATGTTTTTATTGTGTTATAAATGTTGTTTTATGTGATTTATACTATATGAAATAATTATAATAAGGTAAATTTTATTGATAAAATTATGGGTCGTTACATTCTTCCCCCCTTAAGAAAATTTTCCCATGAAATTTTGTTTGATAAACAAAGGGGAAAACATGTGAGGGTATTTCTCCTTAATTACTTACTTCGGTTCCAATGATGCCTCTTCGTACTTATGGTTTCACCATAGTACATTGACCAAGTGAGTAGTCTTGTTGCATAAAACTTTATCTCTATGGTCTAAGATCTTCATTGGATTCCTTTCATATTAGAGATAGTTTTATAGTTATAATACCTCTGAATTTAGTACTTGTGGGGGATCTGGTATGTACTTCCTCAAGAGGGATATATGGAATACATCGTGTACTTGGGACATGGTTGGAGGAAGTGCTAGTAGATAGGCCACAGCTCCAACATGATCAAGAATCTTGAAGGGGGAAATGTATATGGGATTTAGATTTCCTTTCTTACCAAATATCATGATCCTGTTCTATGGAGGTATATGAAGGAATACCATGTCTCAAAACTTAAACTCTAGGTCTCATTGATGATTGTCTATATAGCTCTTATGTCGACTTTGGAATTTCTTGATGTGTTGCTGAATGTTTTTCACCTTTTCCACCATTTCTTCTACCATTTAAGGTTCAAGTAGCTTTCATTCACTAACTTCATCCCAGCATACCAATTTTCTACATCTTTTCCCATAAAGGTCTTCATATGGAGCCATTTGGAAGATCCAATGGAAACTATTTTTGTAAGATAAATCAACCAAAAGTAGATGTTGGTCTCATCCTCCCTTGAAGTCTATAGAACACTCTCTCAACATTTATTCTATTTTCTAAACAGTCCTCTCAGATTGTCCATAATTTTGAGGATGATTGGCTATAAAAAATCCAATTTAGTGTTTAGATCATGTTTGAGACTTTTCCATAATTTGGAGGTGAATCTTGGATATCGATAGAATACAATAAATAGTGGTACTCCATGAATCCTTACCACTTATATAATGTATATCCATGTAATTTGATCTTGGTAGATGTCCTATATAATTGAGATAAAGTGGTTTTTCTTTATAATATGATCCATAATGAACCATATATCATTGTTTCCTATGGATGTCTTCAGAAGTCTGGTTAAAAAGTCAATGGTGATGTTTTACCACATTAATGTTGGTATGGGTAATGGTTCCATCATATCCTTATACTTTTTACTTTCATCCTTCACTTTTTGACATACAAGGCACTTCAATGTATATCCAGTGATCTCCTTCTTCATATTGTTCCACCAATAATGCTCTTGGAGATCTCAATACATCTTTGGGCTCCCTAGGTGAATAGAGAAGGTAGAATTATGTGAGTCTTTCAGAATTTATATCTTTATCTCCTTATTGTATAGAACATATAGTCCTGACCCAAATATCATGACTCCTTGTTCATCCATTTTGAAATCTGAGGATTTATCATTTATTATATCTTCCACCTTTTTATGAATTTCCAAATCATTTCTTTTAGAATAATTTATTTTATCTATAAGGGATGGTTGAGAAATAATTTGATAAAGGATTTATTGTAATGATTCCCATTTCCATCCTTTACAAATAAAAAAATATTCGATGATTTTCAATTCTCAACATTGATAAAGTTGTCGGATCCCTTATACTTAGAGAATCTACCACCTTATTTTCTTTACCATGATGGTAGTGGATTTAGAAGTCATAATCCTTGAATAACTCTAACCATCTTCATTGTCTCATATTAAGATCCTTCTATGTGAATATATATTTGAGGTTTGTATGATTAGTATATATCTCAAAATTCTCTATATATAGATAATTCTGCCAGATTTTGAATGTAAAGATCATACCTTCCAACTCCAAATCTTGTGTAGGATAGTTTTTCTCATGAATTTTCAACTTTCTTGAGTCATAGGATATAAATTTTTCATTTTTCATCAATACACATTCTAATCCCTTCTTTGAATCATCGTTTTACACCATAAATAATTTTCCACTTATCAGGAGTGTGAGTCCCGACATAGTGATAATCCTTTTTTTCAACTCTTTGAAATCATCTTCACATTCACTGGTCTATAAAAACTTTACTCCCTTTTGAGTCTAATTTATTAGTGGGTTTTAAAATTGTGATAATTTCTTCACAAATCATTGGTAATACCCAGCTAGACCAAGGAAACTATGGATCTCTATTACAGATGTTGGCTTGGGCCACTATTTGATTACCTTTGTCTTGTAAGGGTCCACAAATATTCCCTTTCTATTGATTACATGACCTAAGAATGATACTTAATCCATCCATAACTCAAATTTATCTTACTTTGGATAAATTTTCTCCCTTCACAAAGTCTTCAACATAGTATTCTAATGTACATTATCCTCCTCCTTGATTTTGAAGTATATTAGAATATTATCAATAAAGACTACAAAAACTTTGTTGAGGTAATATTTAAATACTTCATTCATTAAGTCTATGAGTATTTCTAGAGAATTAGTGAGTCTGAAGGGAATCATTACAAACTCATATTTTCTATACCTTGTTCTAAAGTTAGTCTTGGGAATATATTCTTTCTTCATATTTTATTCATGATATCCTGACAGAAGGTCCACCTTATAGAAGTAATTGGGCCCACATAACTGATCAAATAAGTCATTATCTATGTAAGGGTATAATATTTCTTTATCGTGATTTTATTGAGCTCATGATAATCAATGAAAAGGCGCATTAATCTATCCTTCCTCTTGACAAAGAGGACGGGTGGACCACATAGTAAAGAACTCAGGTGTATAAAACCCTTATCTAGATTATCCTATACCTGGTTCAATAGTTCTTCTTGATCAATAGTGTCTATTCTATATGTTTTCTTTGATATAGACAGAGATCCAAGAAAACGTTCAATTGAGAACTCAACTTCTCGATTAAGAGGAAGACCATTCAATTCTTTGGGGAACACATCGGTATAGTCCCTCACAATGGACATGTCTTCGAGAATGATTCTATCAGTTGTTTCAATCATTTTATCTAGATATTCTTGCTCATAAGGTAATAATATCCATAGTTGAGACAATTGTTTGAAGGAGTTTCATCTTCCTCCTTACACTTTTAAAGAATTGGAGCATGCTTCGGGCTGTGAAGAGTGATCTCCCTTTCCTGACAGTTGGTTTTGTCCTTATATAAAGATAGCCAATCCATTCCAAAAATAACAATAAAATCAACTAGAGGAAGTAAGAAAAGATTTGATGGAGGTTCAGTCCATAAACAATAACCAATGAGGATTTATATACTTTGGATGTAATAATTTCCCATTTACTATTCTCATAGATAACTCAACCTCTATATTTTAAGGGTGTTTTTGAATAGTTTTACTAAACTTGAAAGATATGAAAGAATGTGTAGAACCATAACAGAATAGTAAATTATTTATTCTAGAATGAATAAATAGTGTACTTGTCACCACGTCATTTCTAAGATCTACCTCAGTAGTAGTGATAGTATACTCCCTTCCTTGCTGCCTTATAGGTTGTTGTTGATTTCCTCCAACCACCCTTGGCTTATGGAAATGGTTCACATAATTCTCATGTTCCTTACAGTTGAAACAATGAACTATAGGATTATTGTTGATCCAAACCTTCCTTTCTTATTCCACATTTTTCGGATTATTCATATCCCTAAGGTAGTTAATAGCCAGATTCCCGTCTCTTCTACATTTTAAGCATCTTCTAGTTCCTTTCAGACAGTTCCCAGTATACTTCTTCCCAAAATTATAACACATGGGATGTTGGTTTTGCTTTCCATTATGGGATTTATCTACTTATGCTCCCATATTAGACTCCATTTTCCACTTTTTATCATCGGGTCCATGAGACCATTAAGAGTATCCAATCTCTATTTCAACCTTCAAAGCCCAACGAACAATCTCTTCATAGATTACAAAGTATCGAATCATCAATGATTTTTGTATACTTTTCTTTAGTCCACTAAATATGTGATCCATATTACTTTCGATGTTCATGAAAAAGATGGAGGAGTACCATGCAAGCCTTGTGAATTTTTCCTCATATGCCCTGATAGACTCATCTTCCTTTTGCTTAAATCTAAGGGACACCCTTTCAATATTAAGACGAAGATTTTAGGGAAAATATTTATTGAAAAATATTTTATTCAAATCTTACCATTCCATGGAATCAAGTTCCTCCTTGGACTTCATTTTCTTGATCAATTTCCAACATTGATAAGCCTCCCCATCAAAACGATAGACTTCCAGTACAACTTTCTCTTCTTTTGGGCACTGGAGGACAGATAATATATTTTCAATGGAGTTAAACCACTTTTTCATGATGAGGTAATCATAATATCCACTAAACATGGGAGGACTTTGTCACATGAAGGATTGGACAAAATTTTTCTCTTTCTTTAGAAAATTAATGCATTCCACATGATTCAAGTTATTATTCATAACCTAATTTAATTGAACAAGTACTTTCATGAAGTTTTGAGCACACATTCCCATCATATTTACTATATTATTAGGAAAATCGACACATTTCCTATCACATTGATTATTGTAATAGGTTCTCCTACTTCCATAAATTAACTATGAAAAAGAAATTACAATTATCGGGCTTGAATACTTAGCTAATAATCATAATAAAAGGAAACTTTGAACATATAGGGATAAACTTGTAAATGAAAAACATATTTTAACTTATGATTCCCTAAGTTTCAACCTAGTCTATCTAGGGTAATAGAATTATATAGGGTTCTTACTAAAGTTACCTAGTCCTAATCTCCAAAAATAAATAGATCATTCTATGAAACCAACTATAATGACCCTAGCCTTTTACACATAATATTACATGATTTTAACCATCAAATACAACCAAGGATCATAAAGTATAGTGTATTTGGATGATTAGGTACCTAAAACTTAAAACATGGGACAAAAAACATCTTTTATTTAAACACTATAATGATATCATAACTTCCTTTGAGACATTACATCTGCATAGGATAACCTGGTGAATACATGAACAATGGGATGAGCAAAAAAACCTAATAAGGGAATAATCATATGAATAAAGCATAGCACATGGGCTAAAAGGAATAACATGATGGACTAAAAAAGAATTAATATACATAATAAATAATAAAAAATTTAATCATGGTACCATAGTAGATTTGTAAACAATATACAACATGACATAAGCATGAGTCAAGGATCATTTCACATAGAGGAGCATGAGTCGAGGCTAACCACCAAGATTGTTGTACATGGAGCACGAGTCAAGGCTAACCACCAAGACTATTGCACATGATTTATAATGAGACTAAACATTGACCAATGAATTGGATCTCTATATTAGTTCACCCATCATAACATGTTCATGAATATGTGTGTCGTATGAAAAATAAACATAAGGTTTACCCATGGAACGAAATGGGTATTATAATCCTGAAATAAAGAATAATAAATGGGTGTATCATAAAAGTTTCCATGAAAGAATGGATTTAAATCATACATGGACATTAATAAGGTAAAATATCTATATATCATGATAAATTATGTTCAATTTAATTTAAAACATGTAAAAAGAGTGTTTAAGAAACTTTAAAAATGAAACATTTTAGTGTTGTTTAAGTAAAATATTGAAGAGCATTTAAATAGAAAAAGGAACAATATTTTATATAAAATTAGAAATGAACCAAGATATGTTTTCATTATAAAATGAGTAATTTTATAAAAATAATGGTGGCTTAAAAAATATTATGAATTGCACTTGAAAATGGGTTAGAAATCAGAAAGTTCCATTTAATTGAACTTGCCTATTGGGAAGAATTGAGAAGGGAACCATTATAAAACATACATTTTCCCATGAAATAAGGATGAAATGATCTAGGTATATGATTTTGGAATATATGTATAGAATTTATAAAAATTATATAAAAATAAAGAAGAATTACATTAGTTTAAATAGAGAGAAAGCATAACCCGAAGGAGAAATGGGGGTTCATAGAGAATCCCTTACCTTATATTTGAAAGTGTTTTTCACTTGTAATTAATGTCCTTGATAATAAAATTAAATAGATTAATTAATTAATTCAGAACCTTTTATATATTTATTTTTTTATTTTAATTTTATTCAGTTCATTTATGATTTTTTTTTAGTTAAAAGATACAATTTTATTGTTCGAGAGTGTTTGTTTCCTTGGTTTTCAAGATTGGTTCACTTGTATACATGTATAGAAAATCATGTAAAATGAGAATATTTTTACAAAATTGAAATTATATTTTCTTAATGAACTTAAAGAATATTAAATGGTCTTATATATAATTTTTATTCCATGTGTGATTATGACTCATTAGATAAAAATTTAATGATAATCGTTTGGATTAATTTGGTGGTTTTTTATCATCATGAACTAGTTTTGTTTCATTATTTAATATATTGTATATATAATAGTTACAAAACATTAAATAGGTTTTAATGCATATATTATAATATTTTTTAACCATAAAAATGGTTTTATGACCAACCATGAATGAATAATTGAAAAACAAAAACACCTCATCCACAAAGATGGTAAATCGGTACCTCACAGACGATGTTTTCATTTTTAGAAGAAAATAAGAGGGGAAGAGAAAATATGATCTGTTGTTCCATTAACACAATAAAATTAAATTATATAAAATATTATTTAGTTATCATATAACATTTATAATGGTAATTTAGGAGAGAATAAGAAAAGAAAATAAATTGAAAAGAAATTAAAAAGAAAAAGAAAGAGGTTTTTACCTCTTGAATTCTTCTCCTTGAGAACCTCCTTAAGGAAATTGAGTTAGGTATTTTTTTTGAGAAAAAAGACTTTTATATATGGTAGAGGTACTTGGGAGGATTACTGGTAAAAATTTGGACATGATTCAAGGATTTTGAGGTGTGAGGAGAAGAGTTTGTGAGGTGTGGTATTTATAGTGGAGGAGAGGGGTGTTTTTTTATTATTCTCTTTATTATTTTATAATTTTTCTCGGGACAAGAAATAGTGTTGATTAATGCGAATAAATATAGTAATTATTTCATTTTATTTTTCATTAATGGTCACTTGCATAATACATGACTCAAAAATTCATTTATTTATGAATATCGTAAATTACTGCATTTCACTATTCACCAAAAATTCATCTATTTTAGAAAAATACCAAAAATTAACACTAACCATTTTTCAACATTTATAATTCAAAAATGAACTCAATTTTATGAAAATAATTTTATAAATATGAGAATTTAATTTTTAAATAAAATCATCACTTATTAGAAAAATACCAATTTTAGAATCATAAATTTTTTTAAGAAAGTGGTGGCATGAACTGGATTCCCAATTCAAGCCTCCAAGGGAAATTTATTAAATTCAAAAAGTTGCCATACAAAAATGAGGTGTAATGTACTTACACCAGCAGGTAGATTGGGAGGAAAATCAAAATACTCAAAGAAAAACCACACCAAGACTTGAAGTCATCTCAGCATATGTTCATCCTTCCTTCAAGGTTGAGTATCCATTACCAGCCATTCCTGAATTCAAAGTAGGGACTCCAAGAGGAAAATCATATATCTTTGCATTAGAAAAGTCCTCAAAACTTTATAGCTTCCATTTATGTTCAAGAAACATACCCAAAAATAGCATATCAGACCCATTCCAAAGCAGCCTATAGCAGGAAAGATCAAAGCCTCATTCCAAAATCACCAAGCAGAAATAGGTTCAGATCCAAAGACAGGAAGAAAAAACTGAGCAGTAAATAAATACACAAGACTATCGAGAGGTGTTTAAAGGTAATAGAAAGATCCATAAATTCCGAGCTTCATTCAATGTAGGTTGACCTTTAAAACCCAGCCAACATAGAAACTCAGATCAAAGAAAAAGCAGCAATATCATTAGATCCGAATATCACCAATTCAGAACAGATAATCAGATCTCGTATTTCTTTAAAAACAACCAAGACATCTCATAAACATTACCAATATACAAAAAATATTAACAGAACAGAAAAGTCCCAATCATCCAATGTGAAGTACAAGAAAGGAGCAAAAAGGCTGAAACAAACCACCAGCCTCAAATAGTAAAGGACTTCCCAAAATCCAGCTTCTAAAAACTATTTAGACAAGTTCAACAAAGATTACAAAGCAGGGAGAAGAAAGGTAGATGAAACCAGAAATCCCGAATAGAAACTTCCAAGTAAGGTCAGAATCATTACACATATAGTTCCTCAGATGAATGAAATAGAATTAATGAGTAGCGAGGACACCAATCAAAAATAAAACAACTAGCAAAATCCATCAAAGAAACATTAGGGAGTTTTTTGAAACTCTCTCTTAAATATATCGTTGAAAATGTCCTATTTAATAGCAAGGTAAGTGTCATTTGAAATCTCCCATTTTTTAAGGGAATTATATAGAATTTCATCTCAAATTTTCACTAAATATTCAGGATATTCACAACCGGGCACATTCTGCTTCTCAACCCCTTCAACATGTTGCTTGTCCTCTACATGTTGAATTGTGTTAGGGGGAGATACTTCCCTTATTTACTTATACTGTGATATAATTATATCATATTTTTATTTATAAGATGGATGAGATTTATATATAATTCACTTGGTTAGGTTACTATTCTATACTAAGATTACTATTCCTACAGGTCACATTACTATTCCAAATGTAAAGTTATTATTCCAACCGTATAGGTTCCTTAATTTCTAAAAATACAACTTATTTCATTCATTCATCACTTATAATGTTTTTATTATGTTCTTAATGTGGTTTTATGTTATTTATACTATATGAAATAATTATAAGAAGGGAAACTTCATTCATATAATTATGGGTCGTTACACCAAAGCTACTCACTTAGAAGGCCGCACTATATATATATATATATAGTGAGTGTGCACGGTAGCATTGTGTAATGGATTAAAGAAGATAAAAAGTACACACAGTGTTGTGCATTTGTTATTTCACAAAGAAGACACAAAAATAGTATGACAAATTACATGCATTAAATATTTTTATGTGTTGTTGAGAACAATATTCTTTAATAACACATGATGTTGATGTGTGTAATAATTGATTTGATTTGAAGCAATATTTTTTTAGTAAAGTAAATAAGAAGTAAACTTGATGTTAATTGATAAATATTAAGTTCTTCATTCTATTATTTTAGTGAGTTGAATTAGGAGTGTTATCTTCTACAATTTAGGAGAGTATACCGATCTGACTAGTATGTAGTGTTGTTGATTATATTCAGTGGAATTCAAAGAGTTTTAGTTAAAGTGAGAAAGTGTAAAAATAGTTTACTCAGTGGATCGAAGTGGATGATTAGTTTTTTGTTGTAGTGGTAGCTTGAAGTTATTTTTATCTTTCTCATTATGTTAAGTGTTATATTTTTGGAACTCTGGTGAGATACCATTATCATTTGGGAAAAGGTTCATACCTACCCACAATAGTTTTAGGATGACACATGACCAACCCACATATAATTTTTGATTGATTTATAGTGGATAATATGTTTCTTGAATCATACCAAACATATTAAGCATGTAGTCACCTACTTATGGGGAAAATATGTAAAAATACTATGTGATGTGATTTATTTAATTTCTACATTCCATGTGGTATAATTGAGTTTTTAAACAGGGAAGATTCATTCACTCTAATAAGTGTAGTGGTTCAAATTAAAAAGGTGTAAAAAAATATAATAAAAATTAGTAAAAACGTGGGCACACTTATTCACCCCCTCTCATTGTACTACATGTTCCACTGGGAATTACAATTGGTATCAGGGCATAGGTTACACCTCTGATTGGATCAATTTTATCATCCCAATTATTTGTATCAGACATATATGAAGTGTAGAATTGAATTTGGAGAAGTAATAGAGTTTTCCCAGATGAAAAATCTAGTTCCTATCTCTGTCAGTTCCAATAAGGAGGTTTTTGGAAAAACCTTGAAGAACAGACAAAAGAAACAGGCAATAAAGCTGAGAATGAATTTGAAGAAGAAAGAGGATTCATCAAAAATTGAATATAGTTAGGATGGTAGTCTATTAATAGTATCTATTAAATCAGTTTATAAATTTATTGCCCTAAAACATTACTATATTTTCCTTTAGAACAAATTTTATTTCATTTATAGCTTGCAATACTGAGTTAGTTCTCAATACACGCAACACCCAATTTAAAAAACACTATTTAGACATGTTTTAGATAGTTAAATTTTAACACTTTTAAAGAGTTTATATAGTAATTTTATATATTATATATCCAAAAAATATTTTTAAACTAATCCAATATATTTTATAGGCCTAATATAAGAACAATTCCAATATTACACATAAAATACTATATTTTTTTAAAGGCACTTTTACCGCCTTTTAATGCCTAACCTATTTTAAATTTAAATTTTGGAACCCTTATAGATTTTATATTTCAAAATAAACATTATCTTTGAAACTAAAACACAAAAATTAGATCAAGGTGAATTTTTTATATTTCTCTATGAAGTTTCATTTTTAGTGAAAAATACTGAATTTTAATCTAAAACTGCTTTTTCATCTAAATTATTTATAGTGTTATATTATATTTTTATTTAGTTTTAAAGTCACGTTATATCAACTATTTATAAATTAGTCCAATTTAATTCATTTTAATCAATTTCACCTTGAAATTGGTTATAAAAACTTAGCCAACTTTTGGTTATTTTTACTTTAAAAATCTGCATTATCGTCTCATCTATAGGATTAAATTTAAAATTATTTCTTCCACTTCTATGATTGAAATTTGGAAAAATTGGTTCCAAATTTGGAATCATAGAAATTTATATTGTGTAATAACTCAAACTTAATTTTTTACCAAAAATATTAGTGAAAGTAATAAAAATTAATTACAATGATTAATAAAAAAATTAAGCTTAACTATGTACTAGAACTTAAAATTAAGGGCCAAAATAACCTAGAAAATTGTATAAAATTCATTTTATGGACATATTTATACCCTATAATCCCTTTTATTTACTTTTTTATATTATTGGAGTCACTTTAAATTGGAAAAATGTGCGTCGAATTCCCTTTTCCAAAATTAAGAAGAGTGCCACTCCTCCTCCACTATAAAAAGGCCTATTCTCCTCCAACTTCCTCACACATTTCAAGAAACTTTGGATTGAATAATATCTACTCAAATATATTCTTAAAATACCTACCCTAAAACTAGAAGCCTCACCTTAGGCATAAATCAAACCAAGGAATCCCTTTGATGCAAACTAAAAAGTGTTACCCAAAAAGGTGGTAGCATCTTTCCTCAAGCTATTTATATTTTTTTCATTATTCACCTCATAAAATATCCTTATTCAATGATTATATAACAAAAACAATTATCCTAAATATACTGAGGTTTTTTTATTCTATTTTTTCAACTTACACGTACACAAACTTCCATCTAATGGGTAATGACCATATTATTTATGTGTACGGTGAACTATCGTCTCACGAAATGATTATTATTATTTTTTCCTTTAAAAACTTTTATGGTTGGTAATTATGATAGAAACTATATTTTTATATGTTATATATGATATTTATTATGTATTTAATCATTTTTAATTCTTTTACAAGACATATCTTTATCCTTTCCATTTTGTGTAAATATGATGACATCATTTGTAAAGGTGTGGTTCATTCACACTATACATGGAACACAAAAAGGATGATTTTAATTAAACATATGTAACATAAATGAATTATATATAATATTAGTGACCTAATTACCTTTATAGAAACATAATATATCATTTTTTACCCTTTTCACACACTAAAAAGTGATAACGTCGTTCGTGGATGTGTGGACTATCGCATCCCCGACATGATATTATTCCTTTTACATCACAAAAATTATATTTATAAATATATATGATTACATAATATGGTATTTATGATATAATTATCATTATATAAATATATAATGTCACTTGCCTTATTTTCATAATGATCATTGAAAAATGGGAACATTACTCACGCGTACGTAAGACCTACCATCTCCATGATTGTAATGTTGGTTCATTTTTCATAAAAATATTTTTTGATTGGTTCCAAAAGTATAATTAATATATAAATATGATAATTATGTCATTAGTTTTATACTTTATATGTTTATATAGTGACTCTTTTTACCATATTCGACCTACCAAAGTTTTTTTCACACATGAACCTAACTTGGTCAAAAACACTCGATGTAAACTTAATTGTTTAAGCAGTTATAACATTGTAATAAGTGAATTAAAATTAATAATAATATTGAAAAAAGTTATAAATAAATTATATAATTAACATAATCTTATTATTCTAGAATATAAAGACATGCATGACAAGTCATACTCAAGGTAATATATTTTGTTTCAATTTACATTCCATTGAAACTTATTTTTGTTATGCACCAATTCACTTTTATATGGTGTATATACTACCCTTTTATATGTTATATTATGAAAATGATTATTATTATGATATTATAAGTTTTATTTATTTCATGTTTAATTATTATTTAAATGTTTCAAAGTGTTATGAGACACTTTGGAATGTTTAAAGATTATTTTTCCTCAAGAATGTTTTAATGTCAACAACCCTTGTTGTTACTTATCCTCCTTTGAAATATTATTAATAAATCTGTATTATTTATTCAATATGGATATTTGATAAGTATCATTGTTTATTCTATATATAAATAATTATTTGGGCATTCAATACATGATTTGGGGACTGTTTAAGGAAATCCTTACGGGTTAGAGACTAGTTAATGAAATCCCCTCGATTCATTGATGGTATCATGAGGTGAATTGGTTGGAAAAATTAGAATATTTTAAACTATATCTAGTTAGTAATGGTATCATGTTCTTAAGAATCATAAAGTTCAATAATTAATAATTTCCTTTATTTATAATTAATTTATTATTATTTATCCATGATATTTTTCATCGACATATCTATAGATGCATTTTATTTTCATTTTATTAATTAAATGGAATCTGTTTTCAGTTTCTTACCTTTCCATATTGATATTACATTATCTAGTTATTTGAATGAAATGTGTTATTAGTTATTTACCTTAATATGTTGATTATTCTCAACAATTCATTATTACTTCCACTTTACTTACCCTTACTTCACTTCAAAATTAAATTTTTATTATTATCAAACACTTTTAAGGAAAAAAGTGAGAAACCAAGTCAAGCAATGAAGGAGAGAACAAAGTCACAAAAATGGAATTGCAGCCTACCCGTGTTAACCTCTCTAAACAGTTTCCATGATATAGTGTTTACTTGGATGTCTGGTTGCTCCATTAGAAGGTCTTCAAACCTGAATGCCAGCTTTCCCCATGATTGGATGTACTCCTCTACATTGATCTTTCCATTTTTGAACCCCAGAACCATAATCAAGTCCTTCTTGTCCATCCATTCACTCTTCTCATCATTGGTGTCCACATTGAGAGTCTTCATCATCATTCTTTCTGCCTCCTCATCAGTAGCATTGATTGTTAGAACAGTTTCAAGCATAACCTCATATGAGATCATAAGAATATCAAGAGGGTTATCATCCACCTCCCGTTGTTGGCTGACCCACTTGAGAGGATGGTGGCTGCAGTCCTTAGACTTGTCCTTCACCTTCTTTGCCAATCGGGTCTCCATCGGTAAGGGTAAATATGATTAGTCCTTTTTCTCCTTCCGTTTGCCCCTTCTATTCTTGCTCCGCCTTGGACTAGGGTACCTTCCCTGATCCTCATCCTCTGTATCGCTAGTAAAGCGGCTTGATCGTTCGTCACTGGATTCTCTCTCAAAAGATGTCTCCTCATTCGCATAGGCTCGAGCCAAGTCATTTCCAACATCTTGGGCGGGGTCCTCAACTACCAGAGCATCAAACCGATTTACCATCTCAATACCTTGGACCACTGTGGAACTTCCCCTGACTGCAACAACACTCTTACCTGCCTGTTCAAAGGGCGTAACTCCTCTGTCGCGCTTTCCACCATCCGAGTTCAGCACCTCTGCATAAGAGGCCTTACCATGCAACGTATAGAATCCCTCATCCACTATTTGTGAAACCTCCCGGTTGCTGACACCTCCAGATGGTTCCTCTTCCCCAACCCCAAGCCCTGAAGTAGCCTGCATCTAGAGTTGAGGTGCACACAAATCATTCCTCAGTCGGTTAAAAACTTCGGTCACCAAGGGGTTCACCTCCTACGATACCTACAGGCCCCTTTCATCTGCACAGTTAGGGGCCTCACCCACTGGGTTCTACTCAGACATGGAACCCTCAGTCACCAAGGGAACCACCTCCTGTGGTCCACTCGCTGAGCCCCTTGTATCGGTACATCCAGAATTCCCACCCACTGAAATCTTCTCAGGCACTTCGAGCTCGGTGTGAACTTGTGTCCCATTGCCGCTAACCATAGTCGCCTCCTTGGAGAGACTCATAGCCCCCCATCGACAGAGAGATTGTGAATGACCCAGACGCTTACATCCCGAACAGAACTTCGACCAAGCTTCATATATGACTGGCTGCTTACACCTAAATTCCTCTCCCACTGTAATCCAGACGTACTCAAAGGGAACCCTGGACACATCCATTTCTACACATACGCGTGGGTTAACTGGATGGCACAGGGACTCCGTTTGGATATCGAAGCAAAGGTATCTCCCAACCAAGTTAGCAAGAATAAGAATCACAGAGGGATTTTGAAACGGTAGGGGGAGATTAGGTAAACTCACCCATATCGCCATCAATGGAGAATCACGGCGTATATGAAATTCATACGACCAACAAAAAAGATAGAAGCGGGTACCATTGAAGCTGTGAGGATCCCCATACTAGGCTCTGATTAGATCTTCCTCTAACGAGAATCATATCATAATATGCCTGTTTTCGAGCAAACCCACCATCGCTCGCTCCTGTAAACCCCACGACGCGAAATATGGCTTTCCAAGACTACTAAACTAATCAGTCCTTTGAGTTTGATTCCTTGTAATAATTCTAATGTATTAAAATAATGCACTATCTTTGGGATTTTAGGGTCGAAGCATTACTATTGGTATAATAAGATGTTTATAAGTAACCTTGGAAACTGGACTTATAAAACTTAGATTAAGGACCATAATCCTAAGATAGAATTTGAGGATAAGTATAAAATAACATCCTATAATTTTGGAAAGCTAGAGATTATGTGGGTATTCCTACCAATAAAACCTTATCTAGATACTATAAGTAGAAGTGGTTCTAGAACAAATGTATATAGGAGTAACAACTCTGAAAAGGTGTGTTGGGCTTGACTCGGTGTAACTTGGAACACAATAGTGGGCCTTACTTAACAACTAGTTTGACACTACTAGGTGATATTCTTAGGATAATTCACATTTTATTTACCGACCATTATTAAGGATTTAAAAGTAAAATGTCCCCAAAGAAACCAAATATTATGATTCTAGGTTATACAATGCAAAAAATTTATGTTGTGTGTTATACCATATTTGTAATTATACATTATGATTTTATAAACTAATCCAGTATATGTCATTTTTTAGAAATGGAACCTATAAGGACAAATAGTGTTAATAGTTGTGGAAAATGTAGAGATTTACCTATTTAGGAAACCATTATAGTTGATATTGGAATGGAGTAAAACATGGAAATATTTAGGAAACTTAATTAGGTTATGATAAATAACCTTTCTTATATAGAGAAACCTATCCAAAAAAAGAGAATATATTATGCTAGATCAGTTTATGTGAAAGAATCCCCCATCATTTAGTGGTGCTACTAATCCAATTGTAGATTATCAATTGATTAAGTATATGAAGAATATATTTATATCCTTAGGATATAGTGAAATGGAAAAGGTTACACTTGTGGTATATTTTATCAAATATGATACTAATCAATGATGGTTTTTCATACATAATACAAGGGAGGAAGAATAAATAAAACTCATCGAATATAGATCTTTTAAGGATACATTATTTGAAAAATACTTCCCTCGTGATCAACAAATTGATATGAATAAGAATTTCTTTAGCTTAAAGAAAAAGGAAGAAGAAAGTGTTGCATAATATAAAGATACCTTTAAAAGGTTAGTCAGGTATACTAGGGGTTCCATATGCAACACAAAGTGGAAGATTGGACACTTATTTGAAGTTATTAATACAAGTCTTATAAAGGCTCTAATATCTCTGAATTTCTCATTATAAAAAGAGATAGTATTATGTTCCATAAAAACAGAGAAGGAATTATCATGATCTTACATATTAAAGGGAAACCAATATAATAAGAGGTCTTCTATACATCATGAAAAAGTAAATGTGTTAATAAAGTATAAGGGAATGAATCAATTCCCACCTTGTGAGAACTGTGGGAAAAATCACAAACAGAAATGTTTGAAGGGACTGAGAGTTTTTTTTAAGTGTGGATAAAATGGTTATCATATTAAAGACTTCAAAGGAAAGAAGGAAAATGTTGATATTCAGTGTTTCATATATAGGGAGATGGGGTACTACTCAAATGAGTTCCCTAGTAATCAAGTTAATATGACACAGAAGAGGAAAATAAGAGGTGGAAAAGAATATGTGATCACTATAGCAGAGTTTGAAGTGACAAATGATTTAATGGAAGATATATTAATTCTATATTCAAATTTAGAAAATGCCTTATTTGATTCTAGATCATCATACTCTTTTATATATACCTAGTTTTCTAAGAAAATAAAACATTTCCCTTTTTATTTAATTATAGAATTGTTAGTAAAACTACTAAGGACAGTATTATTGAAACAAAGATGTGTCGTGTTGTTCCCATCATGAAAAAAAATGTGATTTTCTTTCTAACCTTGTTATCATACCTATGGTTAACTTTTATATAATACTTGGTATGAACTAGATCTCAAAATATCATGTAAAAAATTATTTCAAGATGATGGAAATTATGATTTTTGAGGAATATATATAATCCCTCGTCATTAGAGCAGAAGCTTCTTCACCTCATTCTTATCCAAACCCACCCCCATTAGTTCTACTGAATGAAATTCTTGGGGAATAAGAAAAAACAATATCTAGTTATGAAGAACGTAATATTAAAATTGAATATGTACCTATTATGAAAGAATACATTGATGTATTTCTTAAGTAATTACATGGACATCCCCTAGAGCATGAAGTTGAATTTTCCATTGATTTAACCCTTGATGCAAGGACAATATCAAAGAATCCCTATATAATATCCATGGTGTAATTAGTGGAGTTTAAGAAACAACTAGACGATTTAGGTAATAAGGGATTTATTATCCCAATTGTTTCACAATGGGGATCCCCTGTCCTATTTTTTAACAAGAAATATGAGACTATGAAGTTGTACATTGATTATAGGGAAATCAATGTTATTTAAATAAAGAAAAATTATCATCCACATTGAATTAATGACTTATTTTATCAACTATATAGAGCCCAATATTTTTAAAATATTGATGTTCATTCAGGGTATCACCCATTGCAAGTGAAGAAATAATATATTCCAAAGACAGATTTTCTGATGGGGTATATACATTAAAAGTTTACTGTAATTCCATTTGGACTAACTAATCCACCCTCTATTTTTATGGACCTAATGAATAGAGTATTCAAGGAATATCTTGATAATTGTTTTTTTGGTATTCATTGATGATATTATTATGTATTCTAAAATATATTAGGACCATGAAAATAACATGCTGACCATTCTTAAGAATCTTATAAGGAAAGAGTTATATGAGAAATTTAGTAAGTGTGATTTCTTCCTTCAAGAAGTTTCTTTTATTGGCCATATTGTCTCCAATGATAGAATATCAGTTAATCCTACAAAGACAAAGGCACTCAGAGAATGGAATATTCCAAAAAAACATAATTGTTGTATGTAGTTTCATTATTTTTTCAGGTTCCTATCGGTGATTCATTCATAATTTTACCTGATTGGATAACACATTAACCAAGCTTATACGTAAAGGGGTTAAGTTTTCTTGGACAAAGAAATGTAAAGAATGCTTTGATGAAGTAAAGGGAAAATTATTAAATGCTTAGATTTTGAATCTACCATATAAGAGTGATGGTTTTTCATATATAGTGATTCATATAAGAAGGGATTTGGTTGTATCCTAATGAAAAATGACAATGTTATTGCATATGCATCAAGAAAATTGAAGACTCGTGAACAAAACTATTTAACCCACAATCTTTAGTTAGAAGATGTATCATTTTCTTTGAAAATATGGAGGAATTATCTCTATGGAGAAAGATGTGAGATATACATAGATCATAAAAGCTTGAAATACACCTTCTCACAGAAAGAGATCAATATGAGACAAATGACTCAAGATATTTAAAGATTGTGATTTCTCAATACACTACTACCCAGGGAAAGAAAATAAGGTAGTATATTCTTTGAGTAGAAATGATCATAGAGTTATAACCCAAATAAGAATTGATACAGATCCTATGTCCATAGATCTAGTAAATATGGATATGGGAATTTCATAGGAAGGGAAGATATCAATCGTTTTTCAAATGATTTCAAAACCATCTTTATTAGAAATGATAAACAATTCTCAATCTGATGATGAGGACTTCCAGAAGAAAATTAAAGTCATTAATGAAGTAAAATTAGAATATATTTTTTGTGATGATGGTGTTCTAAAATTTGTAAAGAGGCTATGTGTTCCATATATACCTGATCTAAAAAGGGAGTTCTTAGACGATGCTCATAGCTGAAATTTCTCTATACACCCTGGGAACATAAAGATATATAGATATTTTAAGGAACATTTTTAGTGGGATAACATGATGCGAGAAATTTCTGATTTTGTTTCTAGATGTTTAGTTTTTCAACAAGTGAAGGTTGTGAGGAAGCATCTTAAAGGAGACCTACAACCTATTCATATTACTATGTGAAAATGGGATGAAATTACTATGTACTTTTCCTGGGACTAATAAAGACTCCTTTAAGGAATGACGCAATATGGGTTATTATTGATCGCTTAACCAAATATGATCATTTCATTACTATAAGAGAAAAAATTATTCTTGAGTGCCTCATAAATCTATATATTAATGAAGTTTTAAGACTTCATGGTGTACCTCTATAATTTTTTTATCAAGATCCCCTCTTTACATTGAAATTATGGAAAACTATTTAGAAGGATCTCGACACTAAGCTTCATTTGAGTACTACATACCACCCTCAAACTAATGGACAATCTGAAAGACAAATTCAAACAATGGAATACATTTTGAGGTTGTGATAACTCGACTTTCAAGGTATGTGGTATCAGTACTTACCTTAGGTAGATTTTTCCTATAAAAATAGTTTCCATTCAAGTATTCAAATGGAACCGTATGAAGTATTATATAGAAAGAGATTCAATACTCAAACCTGTTGGGATGAAGTTGGTGAAATGAAACTCATAGGCCTAGAACTTTTTTAAGAGAGAATAAAAAAGGTAAATTATATACAATCTCATATTAAATTATCTTAAATTAGGAAAACGAGTTATGTATAAAATCAAAGTAAAAAATTAGAGTTTCAAGTGGGAGATCATGTTTTCATGAAATTATCTCCATGGAAGGGTGTTATTAGATTCGGTAATAAATGGAGACTTAGTCCCAGGTATATTAGAACCTTTAAAATTCTTGAAATGGTTGGATTTTTTTCTTATTGTTTGTTAATGCCACCAAATATTTCAATGGTAAACAATGTGTTCCATATATCTATGCTAAAGAAGTAAATGCTAGAACCAACACATGTGACCACCTCTAAAGAAATAGAGTTGGAACCTGAACTTTAATAATATAAAGAACTCATCCATATTCTTGGTACCATAGAGAAAGTATTGATGAATCAAACGACTCGTCTAGTAAAGGTACTATGGAGAAATCATAAAATGGAAGAAGCAACAAGGGAATGAGAAAATTATATGAAAGAGAACTACCCACATCATTTTGAAGGCAATACCTCTAAAATTTTGAGAATGAAATTTTTTGAAGAGGTAATATTTTATCACCCCCAATACTTTTCCATAATCTCCTTTACAACAAATTTAATTTCATTGATAGATTTCAATAGTGAGTTAGTTTTCAATGCACACAACACATGATTTAAACAAAACACTATTTAGTCAGGTTTTGAATAGTCAATTAAATTTTAACACATTTATAAATTTTATATAGTATATTTATATATTATATATCTAACCAAATATTTATACACTCATAAAATATATTTGATGGGAATAAGATATGATAAGAACCCAATATTACACATAAAATACTATATTTTTATAAATGAACTTTTTCCGCCTTTTAATGGAGAACCTATTTTAAAACCAATTTTTGGAACCTTTATAGATTTTATATGTAAAAATGAACTTAGTCTTTGAAATAAAAACATAAAAATTTGTTGCAGGTGAATTTTCTATATTTCTCTATGATGTGTCATTTTTAGTGAAAAATACTGAATTTTAATCCAAAACTAGTTTTTCATCTAATTTATTTATAGTGTTAAATTATATTTTAATTTGGTTATAAAGAAAAATTATATTAATTATTTAGAAATTAATCTAATTTAGGTAATTTTAATAAATTTCAGTCTGAAATTGGGTATAAAAACTTAGAAAATGTTTGGTTGTTTTTACTTTAAAAACTTGCATTGTCATCTTGTCTATAGGATTAAATTTAAATTAATCTATGCCACTTATGTTATTTGAATTTGAAAAAATGGATCTTGTATTTGGATTCCTAATAAGTTATAATTTATAATAATTTCAACTTAGTTTTTGAATAAAAATATTAGTGAATTTAATTTAAATTAATTACAATGATTATGGAAAAATTAAGCTTAACAAGGGACTAAACCTTACACTTAAGGTCCAAAATGGCCTATAAGCTTGTTAAAAAGTCATTGGATGGCCATATTTAGACCTTATAATACCTTGGGTCTACTTGGATCTATTATTTTATCCACTTAAAATGTAAAAAACATGGGTGTAATTCCCTTTTCCAAAATTTACAAGAGTGTCACTCCTCCTCCGCTATAAAAGGAATCATCTCCTCCCACTTCCCAACACATTTAAAGCCACTTTGACATGAAAAATATCTACCCAAATATATCTTAAACATAAATAATGTAAACCTATAAGCCTCTACTTGGGTGAAAATCAAACCATGGAAGCCCTTTGGTGCAAACCAGGAGTTTCCCAAAGAAGAGGTAACATCTTTCCTCAAGCTCTTTAGTTTTATTTCCATTATCCATCCCCCTAAACTATATTTATTCTATTATTATATAAAAAAAGTATAATAAATATACTTAAGTTTTTTTATTCTAATTTTTTTACCTAAATTTACACACATATTCATCTAATGGGTAACAAACATACTGTTTATGTATACGATAAACTACCACCTCACAAAACAATGATTTTTTGTTTTTCATTCACCGCCTTTAATGTCTGGGAATTATTATGTAAAATCTATTTATATATGTTATATATGATATTTTTTATGTATTTAATCTTATTTAATTATTTTACAACACATATCTTTATACATTCTATTTTATATAAATACGATAACATCGTTTGTGGAAGTGTAGACTACCGTCTCTTCAAAATAATGTGATTCATTTACTCTATACATGGAACATATAAATGATAGTTTTAATTAAAAATGTCACATAAATGAAATATATATAATATTAATGATATTATTACCTTTTTGGAAATATAATATATCATTCTCTTTGTTACCCTTTTCACACACTAAAAGTGATAACATCGGTCGTGGACGTGTGGACTACCGCCTCCCCGACATGATGTGATTCCTTTTACATCACAATAATTATATGTATAATTATATATGATTAAATAAAATTTTATTTATGATATAATTATCATTATTTAAATATATAATGTTACTTTAAATCTTTCGATAATGATTATTGAAAAATGGGAACGTTACTCATGCGTACGTACGACCCACCGTCTCTATGATTGCAACATTGGTTAATTTTTAATAACCATATATCATAATTAGTTTAAAAAGTATAATTTATATATAAATATGATAATTATTTTATTATTTTTATTTTTTATATATTTATATAATGACCCATTTTACCATAGTCGACCAACCAAATTGTTTTGACACATGAACCGAATTTGGTCAAAACACCCAATATAAACTTAATTATTTAAGTAGTTATATAAAAAATTGTAATAAGTAAAGTAAAAATAATAATAATAATAAACTTTAAAACTTTTATTAATAAATTATATAACTAATATAAGTTTATTATTCAGGAATATAAAGACACACGTGACAATTCGGACTCAAGGTAAGTTATTTTTCTCAATTTACATTCTATTGAGACTTATTTTTGTTATGCACCAATTACCTGGTATATGGTGTATATAATCCCCTTTAAAATGGTATATCATGAGTCTCATTATTCATATGATATTATAAGTTTAATTTAATTCATGGTTAATTATTATTTAAATTTTTCAAAGTGGTGTGGGACACATTGGAATGTTTAAAGATTTTTTTTCCTTAAGAATGATTTAATGTAAACAACCTTTGTTGTTACTTATCCTCCTTGAAGGTATTATTAATAAATTCATATTCTTTATTCAATATAAATATTTTATGATAAGGAAATTTTTTATTTGATATATGAGTAATTATTTTGACATGTAATACATGGGTTGGGGACCATTTAAGGAAATCCCTACGGGTTGGGGTCCAGTTAATGTAAGCCCCTTGATGCATTGGTAGTCTCATGAGATGAATTTGTTTGAAAAATAAGAATAGTTTAAACTATATCTTTATGGTAAAGGTATCATGTTCTTGAAAAACATGATTTCTGATAATTATTCATTGAATTTCTTGAGAATTCATTTATTTTTATTTATCCATGAGATTTTTCATCGACATATCTATGGATGCATTTCATTTTCAGTTCATTGATTAAATGGTATGTGTTTTTAGTTTCTTACCTTTCCATATTTATATTTCTTTATCTAGTTATTTAATGACATGTGATATTAGTTATTTACATTTCCATGTTGAGTATTCTCATCAATGTATTATTTATTATGCATTTCTTATCCTTACTGAGCATTTGAGCTCACCCTTATTATGTTTCCTTTCCCTGGGTTATGAATAGAAGTCCTTAGAATGAGATTCAAGGATGTTTTTTACTTATTTTAATTATGTATCATGTTATTATTTCTTATTTACCAATTTATTATGGATATCATGTATGTAATATGACTTTCTACGATAGTTAAAATGGTCAGTCCTTCAGGATTTGATTCCTTATAATCATGCCAATGTAATAACATAATGTACTTGGTCTAGGATTTTGGGGCTGAGGCATTATAATAAAAACTATTTTGATGAGTTGGGTTCAAGAGGTGATGAAGAATAACTTATTGAATCACTCAGTAATTTTTATTTAGAAATCAAAAAATATTTGAAGAATGTTCCTACCGAAGTTGTCACTTACATATTTTATTTTATCAAGGGACTATATAATGAAAAGATACTACTTGAAAAGGAAGATGAGTGTATGGAGAAATCCTTGGAAAAAAGTTTCATATATGTAAAATTATCACACAAATTATTTAATAAAAATATTAAACTACATCACTTTGCAATGAACATTTATCATATGTTGAAGAAGAATTGAATAGAAATGTGTGTGAGAAAGAAGTAACAGAAAAGGTCCTTTTTGTGATGATTCATATGATTGATGAATCTCATAAAACTAATATGGTTATTAAGAACTCTTAGTTAGAAATCATTGAAAATTATGAGACATTCATACAAGATGAAAAATAAAAAAAAATAGTCTATATTTCATTATAGTGAAAGAGTTATTTTGATTGAAGATGAATTGCAAAAGAATGATTGTGAGAAGAATGTAACTGAGGTAGTTTATATGGAAGTGATCTATGCATTGAGGAAACTACATAGAACCTATGTGAATGTTAAATAATCCCATATATAGGTTAAAATAAATAAAATTAAAGATTTGAATAATTCTCTACTAAAGGAAAATCAAATTCAAGATGATCAAGTTCAGAAAAAGAAGAGTCAGTTAAAAGACAAACTGAAAGTTATTGAGGATGATAAAACTTTCCTTAACATGAATTGTCTTAAAATGGAAGTTAATTTGAATACTCTAAGGTAAAAAAATTAAATAATTCCCAAAAATAATGTGAATATATGGTAAAATCACTTCAAGATCATAATAACTCTTTAAATATGAGATATCTAGATTTGGATGTCAACTTCATAAATCTAGAGAGAAACCAAGATGAATCATTACAAATGCTAAGATCAAAAAGGATTCCAAGAGTAATTTTTAAAAGAGTGTTACTTATGAAAAGACTCATTCAAGTGGAAATAAGATATTGGCATTATCTAGAGATAAATCTCTTACAAGATGTTTGAAACTGGTAACTCTTGATCCATAAGTTTTTATTTGTACTAATATTGTTTCTTCTACAAGTAAAAGTTCCAAAAAGAATTCCAGACAAGAATCGTAGAAGAATAATGATTGAAAAATCACTATATTATCAATTTTGGATATTAAGAACTGTTTTGATTCTTGTTCCCTACAAAATCTCATATAAAGAGTTATATTATCCAAAAGTAATAAGATGTCAAATATAGCCAAGTTGTAGCAAATAATAAGAAATCAAGATTTGTTATCTATTATTGGTGCTGTTAGAAATTTGGGCATTGGTATATTTACAATTAGAATAATTTTTCAATACATGTATTCAACCCAAACATAAAAATCAATAATTTAAATCAAATAATTAAATCACTCGCCAACAGTAAATAAAACACTAGCATAGCACAAGAATCGAATTCACTTATACACCCCCTAATTACTAAAATAAATAATCCACAATGAAAAAATATTATCATAGTTCAAAATAAACACCATCATTCCCTTCAACAATATAATTTACTCATCACTACCACACCACTATCCCTTAAACCATCAAGTAATAAAACTACCCCTTTATTGTCGCCACCAATCATGTCTACCACATAATGGGAATAACAATCCTAGTTAATGAAAGGTCCTAAGAAATACCCTCCAAGGAAATAATAATTATATTTTTATAAATTTCATCTCTTTAAATAATGCTTGAAATAATATTAAAGAAAAAAATTAATTCAAAACATTAAAATTTAACTTAAAACCCACACATATAAAACTTTTAAAATCAACCACAATTTTTCCATCAAAAAATTCCTTTTCCAAATAATCATTTCAATGAAAAAATCATAATACATTTAAAAAAAATTCAACAAAACCTACATATAAGACACTCTCAATCATTTTTTTAATACTACTTTTAAAAACATCACAAACTTAATTAAAAATAAAATATTCATTCATTTAAGAAAACATATTATCGAATAAGAACATAATTATTTAATCAATTCAAGTAAACATTATCAAATATCACTACACGCATTATTAAACATCTTGAGAAGAGTTCTAAAAATTAGTTTTTCTAATGATTTTTTAGTTAGAGACCACATTATCACAACAACATGTGTTTATTTCCCTGTATTCCTTCTTTCCAAGGGTGGGAAGCCTCTACTACCATTGTTGTAGATGTTGGATCCTTGATCAAAATGGGATGATGGGATGTCAGTCCCAACTTCTATGGATTCCTCCACAGAGATTGTTTCCTAGTTCGGATCTCCCTTATATATTTGATTCATGTTCATGAAACTCATTCCCTATTCCATCTCGAGATGGAAATTAGTTAATTACACTGCTTCTATCTCTATAGGGAGGCAACCTTTCATTTACAGTATATGGTGATGTTAGACACTCTGGGCATCATTGGATGTTGGGTGTGTTGGGAACCTGTGAATATTTCTATTTAGAGGGAATCTGATGTGAGGCATCTCAGGTATGGAACCCAAGTCATCATACATCAATCACGATGTAATGATGCCAAGGGAGTAAGTATTATAAGGATTTATACCTTATACATACCATGTTTAATACATGGGGTAGGTATTCTAGATTAGCCCACAAGTTCTATGTCCAGTGGATATAGATTGGGATGTCATGTTGAGATAGATCAGGGCATGATTTTAACATCTTATGGAGATGGATTAGATGCCATGTAAAGACGGATCGAGGAAGTCAGTCCCTATGAGGGAATATGTCATACCATAGTTTACCATTACATATC
Organism: Viscum album; assembly: GCA_963277665.1. Taxonomy (NCBI): domain Eukaryota; kingdom Viridiplantae; phylum Streptophyta; class Magnoliopsida; order Santalales; family Viscaceae; genus Viscum; species Viscum album. The sequence goes on along the minus strand of OY728130.1, from coordinate 354,146,356 downwards.
AAATTCTTTGTGAGAATGATCTGGAGGTTCACCCCTAGGAGGGAATATATCACGCCTGAGTTTACCAATGTGGATCCAATTCCTTGTGAGGTGGACCTGGGAGGTGCATCCCTAGGAGGGAAGATGTCACACTTGATTTTACCAATGTGGATCGAATGCCCTGTGAGGTTAACATGGGAGGTGAATCCCTAGAAGGTAATAAGCAACACATAAATTTACCAATTGGGATTGAACACCTTGTAAGGAAGATATATAGGTGAATTCCTAGTAGGGAAGATGTCACACATGAGTTTACCAATGTGGATATAATTCCCTATGATGTGGATTCAGAGGTGCATCCCTAGGAGGGAACACCTGAATAGTTTACCAATGTGGATCAAATTACCTTTAGGTAGATCTAGAGGTGCGTCCCTTAGAGGGAACACCTAGATAGTTTGCCAATTTGGATCGAATGCCCTGTGAGGCAGATCCGGAGGTACATCCCTAGGAGGGACCACCTAGATAGTTTACCAATGTGGATCAAATTCCCTATGAGTTAGATCTGGAGGTGCATTCCTCAGAGGGAGTATTTCACACCTAAGTTTACCAATGTCAAGATTGAACTGCATGGAGGTTTCCTACATACCATTTTTAGGAGAAAGTGATCAAACCCCTCATAGTTTGATGCAACGGTTTAAGGTTATCTGACAAGACTGATCCATTCATTTTAATGTCATGTGGTAAGGATTATCATAGCGTGGAAAGAGAATTGATGAGGGATGGTGAGGGGATTATGAATGGAAGATACCCAAGTGTCTAGGAGTGAGTAGTAATGATGTGGTTGGGACTTAAGCGTGGGAGAGTCCCATCCTTTCTTCCTCGTGTTAGGTCAAGAGTTCATCCCATGTCCATTGTGTGGGGTAAGGTTATAGTTTAATGTCATGTGGAAGGATGTGGGGTGGAGGTCTTATGCATGGAATATGACCATCATTTTTTCCTCATGTCATTTCATGAGGGAATCTCATGCCATTTCATGGGGTAATATTATAGTTTAATGTCATGTGGAAGGATGTGGTGTGTAGGGCTTATGCATGGAAGATTCCCAAACATTCTTCCTCATGGAAGATTACAGTTTAACATCATGTGAAAGTATGAGGTTTTCATGGATTATGCATGGAATTTTTCCATGGATTATGCATAGAAGTTGTCCAATAATTTCACCCTCATGTTAGGTCATGAGGTCATCTTGACATGCTGATAGGTCAAGGGATATGATTGGGGCTTACAACAGAGTAGGAGGCCCATGATGTATTCTTAGGATCACTGGGGAAACATTTAGGGATTTTACTCTAGGGCTACCCATTCATCTTCCTCATGTTGGTTCATGAGGTCATATCTACTTTCTAGGGGTAAGAGAATATGGTTAGGGATTACACTTGAGATGGAGTCTAAAGGTGGCTATTTGGTGGTCATATCATGATCATTACATGAGGCATATTATTCTTAACACATAATGTATCTCATACTTTTAATAGGATGAATCATATTCTTTATCGTATAACGTATACTATAGTATAAATTCATGTAGTGAGTAATAATGGGAATCTTATGCTTGGCACATAAGGAATCTCATGTTTATCAAAGGAGGCATCGTATTCTTTTTCATATAGTGTATACTAAAATTTAAATTCATGTATTGAGGACTATATGGACACTTATTATTGACGCATAAGTCATCTCATGTTTTCCATAGGTGGAATCCTATTCTTTTTCATATAGTGTATACTATAATTTAAAGTCATGTAGTGAGGACTACAGAATGTCATCTCATGATCATGGCATGAGGCATATTATGATTGATACATAAGGCATTCTATTCTTAAATGATTGGGTATATTATAGCATAACGTCATGTATTGAAGAAAACTAGGAAAAAGATGCCTAGAAATGGCAGGTATGGGACTTACACAAGAGCGACCCTCTCCGGTTCAACCTGAAATAGGAGTCAGATGATGGATTTTTAGGAGTTTCTTGATGAATGTTTCGAATCAATATACTCAGGGTAATCTGGGTTAGGTATCTCAAATCATGACATAGGAAAGGGACCAAGTGGGGTAGGTTGACTCAATGCATTTTAGGGAGTGTAAAGGAGTATCTATAATCATGGTATTCTAGGGGTGGATGTTAGGGTTGTAGAAGGCTGAAAACCAAAAAAAATTCATCCTGGTCCAAAATTTTATGGTGTGACTCATCATTTTTCATGGCAGTCAGTGACAGTAGAGAAGGGACTGATTCAAAGGCTTAGAAATGCAACCCAAAATTGATATCAAGTGGGGTTGTGGGGGTGTAGCCCCTATGGTATGGACCATCAGGCACAAAGGTTGGGGACTTGTGAACGATGGGGCTTCATGGAGCTCAGGGATCTTGTGAAGGTTGGGGATTCACAAATCTCAGGATCTCAAAACGTTTAGTGATTTTTAAAGCTCAGAGTCTCGTTAATTTTGGGTCTTCATGAAGCACGGGGTCTCACAAAGGATGGGTATTTATAGAGATCAGGGTCTCTTGAAGTTTGGGCCTTTGTGGAGCTATGGGTCTTATGAAGTTTGGGTCTTCATGGAGGAGTGTCTGGCGAATCCCATGGGTAATGAGTCACACAGATTCATGAAGCTTTTGAGCTTCGTGAATTGAGAGCGTAAACTCGCATCTTGGCATATTTTCCTATTTAATTAATTCATTATGGGGTATTTATATGGTGTGGGTTTTGAAATGATTGGAGGTCTTCCTGAAGCTTTATGAGCTTCATGAGTGGATGGGGCTCCATGAGTCCAAATGATGATGCATCAAGGTTACCATCAGGCCTTTGCATGCTTGTGAATGGATCTCCGTAAATCTGAACATACAATGTGTAGAGGTTACAATAAAATCTCTACAAACCAAACCTCCATGACCAAATCTCAACAAGTGGATCCCATTGAATGGACCTCTGAAAATATAACCTTCACAACTAGATCTTCATGAAAGGGACCTCTATGAACTGTTTTCGGCAACCTGGCTTCAAACGGACAAAAATTATGATCTATAACTCTACTTAGGCTCTATGAATATTCAAATATAATAATTATAAATGATCTATTATTTTGGATCAGATTCCTTAGAATTTGGTCCATTCATTGGTGCATTTTATCAGTGCCAACAATTAGCGTGTTCAAATATAAAAAAATATTCTTAAATTATTTCATTTCCAATTAAATAGAATCAATTACTCAAAAATATACAATTTAACTTATAATTCATAACAAGGTATTAATATTTCATCCATAATTTCATTAAAATTTTAACATGCATTCCATTAATCCACCTAAAAACTCTAGGGGATTTAAGATATATCAAACATGATGAGTAACATATTATATTAAACATGATTTCCTTAATAATTCACATATATCAAATTAAAAAACATTACATCCATTTATCATATTTTTAGTTTGACTTATACAAACCTAACATGCTCTTTCAAATCAATATCAACATGTTTAGCTTTCAAAATAGTAAATCTAAATCAATTCATAACATGTTATATAAAAACGTATTATAATATGAGGCTGAAATAATTCATCATATCCAATTTAATGGAAATTTATCTTAGTAACATATCAAAAAGTATCAAAAATCCACCAAGTTAAACACTCAAAATATACACTTTAAAAAAATATTAAAATCATGAAGTTGGATTCAAAATTTTCAAGGTCTCCATTTTTCCATTGACTATTTAATTCAGGAAAAATTCATTGATTCTTAGAGTTTTAATTTGATACAAGCTTTATATCCCATTAAATAATTAAATCGCATAAAATCATAAAAATATATTCATAAAAAGATTTACCATATATAAAAAACAATTAAGATAAGAATTAACTCACAACCTAGGAAAAATTATTAAGATGGAAGAAGTAATAATATTGAGAATTCTAATAATCCTCTTCATATCCCTAAAACCCAAAACCTAACTCACTAGTATGAAATAAATTCTTAAGATTGGAACATGAAATTTTACTTAATATTATTTAATTATCTTCATTTTCATTTCCTAGAATCACCCCAATTTATACACAGGTGTAATCATAATGATGCATGTTCTCAATCTAGGTTTCTACCCTATAATCATTAATAAATTTCCTAGTATGTTTAGTAAGCCTAAGGTCCTTACACTAGATCATCTGGGGGGACTAAATTCATGTGTCCTAGATAGTCACCCTTAATAGATCATATGTTGAGTTTGATAAATACAGTTACCTTACCAAACTCATGCAACAATCACCACTGCCTAACTCCAATATTCATCTTGATTCACATCCATAGATCTAATACCAATCTTTTGCAACTAGTTCCCATTGGTAACTCTTCTTTGGATTTTAATGAAGATGAGAGTGTCCCTCGATGCCTGCCACCAATAGGCTACTAGTTGGATACGATCATTGAGTGTATAATCACATTTATATGGGAGGAATTACCCTTAAAATTCCAAGAATATAAGATAAACTAGAAATCAAATCAATTTAATATATAAAAAACTAGTATCCCACAAATTCATGTAATATAATACTTAAAATAAACTCCAAATAAAATACCAAAAATAGCTCCTATAGAAGAAACTCATGAAATCCAACCATGAACTCTACCAACTAGTAAGGTTTATCTTGTTTACTAACTCTTTTATATGAATCTGATATATATATATATAATGGGATGATAATATATGTATACTCAGTAATATAATCCTCAAAATCTATCATACAAACGTGGAATAAGAATACTAATAACTCAATGAACAAATAGTAGAACTAACTCACACCTATATTAGGTAAACTATACCCAATATCACCAAGGATCACTCACCCAATACTACATCCAAGATATGTTAACATGAAATCAAAATAATATATACATCAAGAAGCTACCCCACAACCACTTCCCCACTAATATGGTCCTTATAATGCCCTAATTCTATATGGATTATGCTACAATCCCTTCCATATGCTCATATATTACAAACATGTATAACCACATACTATATCTTAGTCATCACCACATATTAACAACCATATACCATACCACAACCACACATCACATCCTTTTCATATTATGGTATCATGAACTTTAAGGAAATCATCCTCATACACTCCTACATCCATGCACATCCCCCTCTATTTATCCACACCACAACCACATAACAAAGTCTTATAGTATATATATAAATTAAAATCTAAATCCATTAAAACCAGTTTATATATACCTACTATGATCCATCATAACCTGTACTAAGTCTGAAGGGAGAGTAGCAAAGAAGGAACCATCATCCACTCATTACCTTTCCAACCTAGATAGTAGGGAAAATACCTAAAACCAAAAATTATATATGTATTGATAAGGTTGCTCATCTTGGGCGGTGGTGCATAATATTTAACAATAAAATAGAATGAATATAGTAGTCCCACGCAATATTATCCAAAGGATTATCACCCAAAATAAACACCACAACATCCCACACGAACCACCTAACCAACACCATCTATTATTGACAACTACATCCATAACTAAAACACAAAAAACCCTCCCCTTAAACCAAAAAATATTCATAACAGTATTCAACACCCCCATTTTACTATTTCATTTAATAATTTTTTATTTACTATTTTCCATCCATGTTACATTCATTTTTTTCTTGATTAATGGAAACCCATACATAAAACAACTTTAATATTCAAGTAATTTATTATTAATTATTTAAATTTATTCTATAATTCACCATTTATTATACATAAATCTTGCAATTATAGTCATTATCCCATTTATATCCCATTATTTATTAAATCCATATCATCACCCATTACCATTTTCATTTATTCTAACCATGTTTCAGGTCACTGAGAAACTATAACACAACCCCATAATAACCAAACCACTCATTGTATAAACTTCCACATATCCTATACTAACAACCACCATAAAAACCAAAAAATCACTTCCTTTCCACACAACCAACCATGCCTCTTCTACTATAATGACTCCATAACTCATCCATTACTACTACAACTAAACCACACCACATCCTCCTAACCTTCCATTATGTCCTATAAGCACCCCTTTAAATCCAGTAAGGAATATCCCATATATAGCATCAAACAATAGTAAAAATAACAACAAATCATAGTAAAAAATCCATTTTTAATCATGCTTCCATTTTAATTTAGCACCATAATCATAAATGACATCACCATAATTCCTTATTACCATAGCTTCACTATTGTATTTATGTGATCTATCCAAATATAATGGTGAAAATCATATCAATGATAGCATCCATGGTTATCAAAACAACACATATCAATCAATAATATTTTCAATAGTATAAAATAAAAAGCATGAAAATAAACAATTTAAAACAACATCCTTGATGAATCCTCCCATATCCATTTAAACATTTATATATTAATAGGAACATCCATAATTCTAAATTTCTATGATATGTATTTTGTTACCATATTTAAGTGATTTACCCATTATGGAAGTTAATTAAAACATGTCATTAGTAGAAATAATGTGTCCATAACAATAACATTAAATGATAGGTATCCATACATATTAAATAACATGGAATTGAGTAAATTACATGGAAATTCACCATATTCCCATCAATTTACTTTAGTCTGGTTCATTATATTATCTAGGTTAATTCATACCATCCACCCAAAGAAAAAAAGCAAGATAATTCCATAGGTGTACATAAATAAATAAAGATATGTCTCTAATCCCATAACTCAACCAAATATTAAATAATCAATGCATAAGAATAAGGATAGGAAGATGATAATAAGGCCAAGAACATGTAAGTAGAAATTGAACAACCTATAAAACAAAAATCTTTATTAATCACCCAATCCAACATCACCCAAACTAAACTAACATTACTTCCATAGAATCCCAAAGAAGTAATAATAAAAAATGAAGGATAAGAAAAGATTAAATGACCATGGATATAAAGGATATTGATCTATAAAATATAAGGGATAAAATATACCAAATGGGGCTCTAATAGGTCTAAATATTCACTTATGATCACCTAGGGTGTTATAGAAGTTAGGTAAAATGAAATGAATTTACGATAGAACTTGAATCTATAATAAAGATTGGGAAAACATTATGTCATATCATGATGGGGGTAGTGTCATGACGTAATAGGGTCGACTCCACTAAATCTCTAAAAAACCACAACATCATTGTTATCTCTCACCAAATCTCATGGTAAAAACTATACTAAAATTGACTTAATTATGAAGTTCATAGTGTGACCAAAGTGACTATGTCATAGCACTCAAACCCCTGAGGATCGTGGCATGATCAATGACTTTATACCCTCAAACCCAATATACCCCATAGAAAAATATATCATAAAAAATGGTACCACCATGCAACCAAACTTAGATATACATAATCAAGAAACCAACTAACCAAGACTCTACAATGTGGTGGGTATAATCATGAAAAAAAATACCCATGTAATATTAACCATAAGTAACTAAATACTCTTCTTATAGTGAATTAACCTATAACGACGCAACCAAACTTGCATGAGATTGACCCAAAATCCAATGTGAGATTAACTTAGACTCTCTATGATACAACCCTATCATTATAGTGGAACAAAATTTGTATAGGATTAACTCAAAGTCTTGTGTAAGATTAACTCTAAACCTATTAAGACTCTATACATCATGGAGCAACACTTCATGTTACAACCAATAAGACCAATCTTGATAGGATACCACCAAAATAACACATCTTACACCCTTCACTACAATATGCATCATCATGTTACAATCCCATCCATCATATCACGCCACACTAAGCCACATAAAACCCCCTTATTCTAGCGAAATCAGCATGACGCAACACATGAGGCCACACTACAACACTATAACTATCTTAAATTTCATATCAAAACTCTCTATAACTATATAATTCTAGGTAAAAATTAAATCTCTTTTAATGTTAAGGGATTGTTTCTTGGGTTTTGAGTTTTTTTTTTTGGAGTTCCTATAGAACCTGTGCTAAGCACATCTTTTTAGAAAATTTTACATCATAAATGTGGATTTTACAACACAAATATGGTGTTAGGAAAAATCCGTGAAATAATTTATGGAACAATAATATTTCAAGCCATAAAATATTCATTATGTTGTAAATTTCATTTACATCATAAAATAATAAATTGGGGGGAATTTAACTCAAGGTGATGTGATTTTTAGCATATATGAGTTATGGGATATTTATGCCATTAACAAGGTTTTTACAACATAAATTATATATTGTAGTAGATTTTAACACACTGTACATGTGATTATTTATTTGGTTAACATGCATGCCTCCCTCTCGAACCTTTAGGTTCACTGGGGGTGATTTTACTTCTTCTGAACTGCCTCATTTAGTGTTCAATCTCTGGAATGGTTGTACCACTTCTCTTGGGTAATCAATCTTTCTTCTTCTTTATTTCCATTGGTCGTAGAAGAGTCATTGGTTTTGTTTGTGGAATAGATTTTGTTCAGTTTTTTTTCTATAAATCCTTTTTATTTTTTCCTCATGCCTTGTCTTTCATAGGCCAATCTATTTTTTTATCTCCATTGCTGAAGGTGACTTCTTTTCATCCATTATTAAGGAAGGTGTCTCTATACAAGGATTATAATTATTAAATTAGTATATGTTATTTTCAATTACTTTGGTTTATTCAATGAAAATTCATTATTTGATAATATAATGGATGTTTTTTTGGAGGTAAATGTTTTTAAAAGAGGACTTCTTTAAAAATGGATTTTTGCACACCAAGTGTTTTATTAAATTATTTTAAGAGTGGTTTTGGTTTTAAAATGGGTCTTCAATCAGAAAAGTGTAAATTTTTTCATATGAAAATTTTTTATTAAATGTGATCATGGTTTTGAAATGACTTTTGACAAAATTATAACATTTGGAAACCTTTGGTGAATCAGGAATAGACTTATCACTCTTTATGTGTGTAATGTCGTAAGAGGTTTATTGTAACTTTAGTTTGTGTAATTACACTAGAGTTTATATTGGTTAGATCCACCTTAGGTCTGGATTGGGGATTTTCTTTCATTTATAACATGTATACCTATAGGTTAGAACCCAAATAGTGTGATTTTCCATTTATGGTTGGTTTAGCACATGATAGAATTTTCATGGTTATTTTCTCACATTATTATCCAATGGTATATCCATAGTTGGTTTTCCTATGCTTTCTTTTTTTCTTTAACACTTGATATATTCCTAGATTTGGTGAATATGGTATGGTTTTATGAAAACCAAAGGAATTTTTTGAAAAATGGTTTAATTTTATGAAAATTATTTGTAAACTATATTTTTCTTAAAGCTATAGAAAATGCATTCTTGGTATTAGAACTCATATAGATTATTTTGTGGTATCCTACTAAGCTTTGTTCTTACTCCATACTTTTTTCTGTAGGTTGTTATAGATGTTGTTTTGTTCTACTCAAGTAAAAGGAAGGGAATTATGTAGTATGTTTATTTCTCTTTTTGGTCATCACCATTATAGTGGGATAGTTTACCAGTGAAATATGGTCACATAGAGACATGTCTAGTCTCAACTAGTTTTATTTTTAGGTTTATCCAGTTTTTCTTGGTTTTGTATGTCTCATGGATATGTTCACTTTCTTCCATAATTTACCTTGTTGGTTTTCATTGTCTAGTTTTTAAATGAGACATGTTTCTTCCTTTTCCTATACTTCACCTTGTGGTGGACCACTTTGGGTGAATTTTTTAGTTGAATTAGGTTGTTTTATTACACTAACCACCACTCAACCTACTATAATCATCTCCCAACACCTATATCACCCAAAATACATAAGTTAATGGTTTTTAAGGGACCAAGTCATTACACACATAGGATTATGGGACCAAAGAATCCTTTTTTATAAGTGTTTCAATGATTTATGGTGGTTATTATAATAATAGAATGGCCATTATTTAGAAAAATATTTAAAAAGTGGAATAATAAGATGTGTTTAATAAAAATCACTTGAATTGCCGTACTTCATAATCAACATACTTCACATATGTTTTTATATTTACTCATGTTTTTTAGAATCTTAATATATGTTAGCACATAAATTAAATTTTTTTATTAGATTTTTATTTTTGGAGATAGATCACACATACACATACATACCTCCTCATGGGAACAATTGTTCACCACTTGTTACATTATTAGTGTATATAGATTATTTTGGAATATTAAGTGTTGGGAATAATAATTATTCATTAATGATCAAAGAAAATATACAGTGTATCAAATAAATTTTGAAATTTAATTCCTAAATAGTGAGTTGGAAGAAGAAGTTTACATTGAGTGACCTGAGGGTTTTTTCTTGAAAATAATGCCACAAAGTATTGACACTTATCATGTGTCTTAAAAAATATCTAATAACCTAATATTCTAAAATTTAAGGTTGTTTAAAACATATAAATTTAAATAAAGGGACTATAAATACTAACCTTTTTCTAATGTAAATAATGAAAAGTCATTTTATAGATTAAATACTTTTTTAGGTGAAAAAGAAGTATATATGTATGGTGTTTTTTTAACATATGAAGAAAATATTTGAGATGTTAATGCTGGGAAAAATGATTTTTTTTTTGAATGAAACTAATTAAATATCATAATTACATATTTATATCCCAAGAACAATATTCAAGATATTTATTGAATAATTTTACTATATAAGACTCAAATAAAGTATCAATATATCATAGTGGTTGTAAAGTTTAGAAAATAATAGGTTGATGAAAATAATAATGATATAAACTTTAAAATTTTGATTGGAAGTTTATTATAAATAAAATAACATACAATCCAAATATTTTTATGCAAGGAATCTTTGTGCAAGATTTCAAAGTGATCCTAAATAATTATACATGAATACTAATAAATGAATCTTGAGGGGTGTCAAAGTAATATTGAATTATGAGTTATTTTACAGTATAGAAGATCATAATAAACTATTTAGCTATGGTGATGCTAATAGGGTAGGAAATATGGATTAAAAAAACCTATTTCATGGGGTACATTCATTCTTAGAAGAAATGTTTCTAATTTAAACATCAAAAATAAAAATTATATCACGTTTAGTACTAATGAAGTTGAGTATATGGTTGTTAAAAAGGTATAAAAACAAATTTTATGGATAAAGGAACAACTCAAAGATCTAAAGGTGGAAGATATTTTTTTATAATAAGTCTTTGTTACAACTAATAGTTTGTAATTTGGATTTTTTTACAATGAGTAAGTATGTTGGATTTGTTAACAAATGCATGAATAATGTTCTGAGTATATATGGTGTCTTGGATGAAGAAATTAAGGATAATATAGTTAAAATATACATGGAAACCACATTTAGAATCTTTTGGGAATTAATCATAAAGATATATATTTCCTTTTATGTATGGAAGTCATTTCAGAAGTCAATTTTTGGAAGTTATTGGAAATCCATAAATGTAGTCCGAAATATTATCTTAATTTGAAATTTATAAAAGTAATTAAAGAACCCCAAATTCATAATAGTAACCTAAAATAGATGTGAAAGGAATTAGTGTAGATCATGTTGAGAAAATGGTAAAGTCTTAGAGGATTTACCTATGTGTATAAGGATCATCCAAACCAAAATATAAAGGAAACCAAACTAAGAGGAAAAGAATTATACCATGTACCTAATTAGTAAGGTTTATCTAGATAGTTAATAAAGGAATATAGGATTCAATATAATTATTTTCAGATAGGTTTCATAAGTTTCATCTCATTTCATAAGAGTTATTGGAATGTTGCATAAAGGTGATTGGAATAAAACATAAAAATAAATCTAGACAGACTTGGAAATTAGAAAAATTACCTTGATAGAGCTAATATTTTCTTTATTTTTTAAATTTATTTAAATTATTTAAACCCTAAAAATTTATAAATTTAACCTTCTTTAAATTCATTTTTGATTTATGGTGTGTTTTGGGATAAATTTGAAAATTTCTTAATTCTATAAATTTAACAGATTTTAATCACTTTGGTATTTTTAGAATATATTTTAAAATATTTATCTAATTGATGTGATTATTATTTTTAGGATTCCTTGATTTGTGGGATTAAAATTTTTATTCTAGACCAATATATTATTTGAAAATATAGAGGCTTAAAAAAATAAATCATGTTTAGAAATTGTTTGTGTGGACAGAGTGGACCCTACTCCAGAAATGAGGCATAAATCATGATATACACCTCCCATTAAAGAAATTATATTTTTATTAGAAATAGGTATTATAGGAATGTTTCCCCATTAAATTTTAAGGATTTTTTCACTCATTAAGGGGTCCATTAAATGCTCAAAAGTTGATGATAATTTTAGAAACATTCGGGCAGAATAAAAATTATAAGTAATTAGGAGATAACTTTTACTACACGTAGAGGATAAAGATGATTTTTTTATGAAAAATGTATAACTTATTTATAAAAAACTTTCAAGAAGACTACATTAGATTTTTTTTCCAAACCAAGGGGTACCACATGGAAATTTTAAAGAAACATTATGGAGTCAAATTTTCAACCATTGATGACCCATTATGACCCAAAACTCATTAAATGGTCCATTATGAAACCCCAAGGAAACTTCCATGCATATAAATAATATTATAGGAGTAGATTTAAGATAATATCAACTAGAAAGGTAATTTATGGACAATGGATACTACTTTAGTATTTTTCTTTCTTTTCTTTTTATTTTTCTTTTATTTCCCCATATAACACATTCATTTTTATATTAAAGTGTTTCACTTTACTTATTCTATCCATATTTCTCTTCAAACTATAAATTATTTCTCTCTTAAATCTTCTTTCATTATCTCTTATAACTTAGAAATGGCAAGTGAATAACCAGAGGCTTGGCCTTCGAGGATCTTTCACGGTGTTCTTTATTATTGTTCGTCAATGTATCATGTTTTTAATCTATTTGTGGTGAATATGAAAATATTTTATGGGTGTAGTGGTCTTACATAGTGAAACTATTTCCAAATCCATTTATTTTTATTGATTCATTATTTTTACCTCCCATATCTTAATATTTCCCTTCATAAAGTGGAGTTAGGGTTCCCTGAATGAGTGAAACAACATATGGTGGAGTTGGGCCTTTTAGGAATTTCATTCTAAATTAAGGTATTATCCTATTTGAATATTATAGGAGGTGTGGTTTGGTATGTTGAAGGCATGATAAAATTACAAACTCAATAAATAAAAATAAATTAATTCATTAATTAGTTTTCACTAAATGAATTATTAAATTGAATTTAAATAATAAATAAATAATGAATGAACCAGTGATATCTAACCCTAGGACCAAGACCTTTCGTCCATAAGTTCATTTTCTTGGGATTTGAATTTAGATTTAAATATTATATTGAATTATTTTAATTTTATGTTTTCTAAAAACCCAAAACAATTATTTTCATAAATAATATAAAATCAAGAAAATAGAATAAGTGAGCTAGAATAAGTTATTGAACAAACTACAATGCTCCTAAAGTGAGATGACCCCGGTCAGGCATTGTGTTGCATTAGGAAATTAAAATTTCTTTTTTCACACCCTTCAATAGGATTGCATTAAAACTGGCACCGTTTCTAGGAATCTCAATCGTTATTTTGATCATTTTTTCTAAATTCACATATCTGTAAATATTTTTCATTTTTTATTTATTTAAAAAAATATAAAATACTCTTTTTACTTAATGTATTCAGATTAATATTATTATGAATGGCTGAAAATTACTTTTTTATTATCAAAACACTTTTGAGGAAGAAAGTGAGAAACCACAGAAACAGTCTGAACAAAACTCCAAATAACATAGGTAGAAAAGGAAATCCAAAGAAATCCACTAGGCCTACCCCACCCTAGAAAATTATCCTGCAAACAATCCTTCACCTATGCATGGCCCTTTAGCAATCAGTCTCATGCATAAGTTCATGGGTACGGTACCGATGGCATAGTCATACCCTCTCAGAATCCCACTCCAAAAGGCATGCATCGATGAAGACTTCGTGAGTTGGTCCCCCTCCGGTGCAATTATAAGAAAAAGTTGTAAAAGACACCAAAGATCCAAATAAAGACAAACAAACAGAACACCTAAGGGCTGCACCTCAAACACCCCTCTCGAAATACCAGGCCAAATCCACATTAACCTAGATCATTAGAGAGGAACTTAATATTACTTGAATCCCTCTCCCTGAAATGTTTCCTGGATAGGGATGGAACATGTAAATCATCCACCTCAAAAATCCTCTTCTCTAACATAGAAGTAAGTTGATCCCACGTCTGAATGTACTCTTGAATTCTGATTATCCCTCTTTTGAAACCCCCAACCATAATGGAGTCTGGTTTTTCAATCCATGTATATTGTTCCTCATTAAGAGACACCTCCAACGACCTCTCCATCATCTCGGTTTCCTCCTCCTCAGATTCATTGAGCATCAAGGTCTACTCCATCACTTCTTCTTTAGATCTTAAAAGGAGAGCCATGACTTTGTCACCCTGTTCCACTGGACTTTGAGAGTAAAAAGGCTCCTTTTTCTTCTTTTTTTCGTTCATCTTCTTTGTAGATTGGGTATCTATAGGAGGAGGTAATGAGGAGTAGTCCTTTTCCCCTTCCTCTTCCCAAACCCCTTATTACTCTTTGTAGGTGACTCTTCATCTGCTACTTGGTCATGTTCTATCCCTTTAGAAACCTTCACACTAGTCCCATATCCCTCAGCTGGGGTAATGAGAACAGAATTCACATCGGCCTATATGAGGCCTTCCAGCCTATTGCACATGGAAAATGAGGTCTGAATCGGGGTCAGACCCCCTTCCTCTTTCACCATTTGAAAATTCCTTCTAGTCCTATCACTATTATCGCCCAACAGAGTATTCTCCATACTCAAATCGTCCTCCCCATCTAGCAATGTCATGCCAAGAGTCTCGGCCAGGCTGGGCTATATGAAGCCATGCCCCATGAACTGAGGCTTCATGAAAAAGTCCTCTAAAACCACACCTTGAGTAGCACAAGCAGTATGCATTCTAGGACATTACTCGTTGATGACAGATTTGGAGTCACCTGCAAGTTGAGACTGATCATTCATGGCCACTACATTGTCATTAGGCCATGTGACAGGTCTTCTCCCACCACTGAGTTCACCTATTAATCTGCTAAAAACATCTTGAACTTTAGGATTAATGGGGTAGAATAGCATTTTCTCCTTCCTATCCTGGTTGGCACCAGAAGAATTCAAAGAACCAGTGTCAACTGTATTTGTGCCAGCCCCTATGTTGTCTTTGTCTAGAACTTCAAACTGGTCCACCGTAACAGCGGCCGATGGACCACGTCCCTCATCTGGTCCACTATAATTCCCCCATCCATTCCTTCATCCAGTACACCCTCCACCACGCATTTCTCAGGAAATCCACGATTACCATTGCACACATCCTCCTTAGATCCAGTATTCCTAGCCCCCCGCTTGTAACTCTCCAGTGAATGACCCAACCATTTGCAAACCTGGAAAAAATGAAACCACGACTCATATACCACAGGCTGCTTACACTAGAATTCTTCCCCTATAGTAATCCAGACAAATTCTAATGGAACCTTTGATTTGTACACCTCCACACACACTCGAGGGTTAATCAGATGAGAGACCACATTGGTCTGTCTATATGAACATAAGTATCTTCCGAGTAGGTTACCAAGAATTTTAACAATCGATGGATTCTAAAATGGCAGAAGAAGATTCAGAAAACATACCCATACCACCACTAATGGAGATTTGCACTTCATGTGAAAATCATATGACCATCGGGAAAGGTATAATCATGATCTGTCGCTGATGCGAGGATCCCTCGACCATGACTTTATCAGATCTTCCTCCAAATCAAAACGGATCAAGATGTTCTGGTTGTCCAGAAAACCAATGGTTTCCGTTTCTTGCAAATCCCAGGAACTAAACACAAATCGGTCAAACAGATCAACTGAGGGTCTTCTCTTCGAAAATCGAGCGATTAATGACAAACTATGGAGGCCCAAAGCTTTGTTAAACTCAGCAACTGAAATCGGAAGATTGGGACGACCAACCCTGAGCCAAAGTAAGAACCTGAGGTAGTAGTGGAAGAAATTTCACCACTCATCATTGAAATTAAAGAACCTGAGGAGGTAAAATCAGAGGTACCTAAAGATTCATTTGTCCAAGATCAACCATTTTAAGGAGAGATATATGAAAAGGGATTGCTTTATGATCTACATGTGGGAGACCAACATGAACTAGATAACTTCTTGAAAAAATGTGAGGAACAAATTGATCTCACAAAACATTGAAAAGAAGAAGATCCACCACTATTGAATATCTCACTATATATGGAAGAATAATCTACCCAATTGGTGGAATTAGAAGAATGGATAGAGGATCCCAACTAATTAACTCCATCCAGTGATGATCAACTCCAAAAGACACTTTCCATTGAAGAATAGATTCAAGTTGAACCAGCTTAGGGAGATAATACATTGTTGAACTCAAACTCACTTAATTTTTTTAAAAATAATTTGAGTATTACTCCCATTATTTTTGAATTTTTATAATCGGTTGACTCTTATTATGTCCTCAAGGATAATGAGGAAAAAGAAATTTTACCTGTTGAGGAATACCTGGATCTCCATGAGGACATTGAATATTTTCTATAGGGAGCACAAGAAGAGATCCTAGTGGCTATGCCTAAAGAACAAGATATAAATAATTTCGACATTAAAATGTAATATTTTGAAATTAATTCTTCAAATTTAAATCTTTATTCTCCCTTTGAGTATTCTTTTTATGTAGCACATCTAGAGAAACCACTATATTCTGAAAAAGACATTGCACAAGTATCAATGAAGGAGTAGGAGGTTCCATACTTCATCCTACCTCCACCATTAAAGTTATACCACAATGAGAAGGGGGTAGGTATGACGTACTCTATCCATGTAGTATTACTAAAAATAGAAGAAGAATTATAAGATAGAAGGATCCATATGTGGTGGCTCAAATCTACAAAAATCCACCCATTGAAACATTATGGATAACAATTGGTACTTCTCTCTGGAAGTAGTAAAAATTTAGGGCCCACTTAGGGGTATCATGCCAAGATTTATCATTATATTATTTCTATGAATTTATATTACAATTTCATTTTTAGGATTAGTTCAGTATGCACCCCACCCCCTCTTATATTTTTGAGCATAAATGACATGATCCTTATTATTAATTGAGTAATTTTTTTTGTAGGTTCATGATGTCAAAAGGAAGTCCCCAAATAGTGGAGAAGGAGAACCAAATATTCATTTCAAAAGGGAGTTCAATTTTATTGTTTATCCTTAAAACTCTCTACATTTTTGTCCCAATCTTGTTTTTAGATTTAAACTAAAATTTTATATCCACATTTGAGTTATTTCTTTAATTAACTTATCTAGGATACATGAATTTCTTAAGAATCCTATGATTCCATGTTTTATATTTCAATGTTAATGAGATTGAATGAGTAAAATGGAGAATTTAATTATTAACTTGAAGAATGGATATTGAAAAGAGGACTCATGATTTGAGGGAATTGATTGATTCATGTAAATGATATTTCCCAAACATTTTTTTCATGCTTTGAATTTATGAAATTCATGTGAATTTCTTTTTTATTGTTAGTCATTCCATGAGTTATTTTCCCTAATCGCATGTCACATTCCTAAGAGTATTTATAGACCAAGTACTTCTTATTTATTCTTGATCATATTTCTTGAGTGATCTTGAGACATGTCACCTACCAAAACTTTCATTTGAACTTTTCAAAGCTATGAATGTGTAGAAACACATTTAAAATAATTGAGAAATATTTTTATAAACTACGTATCCATAAAATAACACATTGACATCAATCATTATTTAGCCCATAGAGACCATTAATGACCTTTATAGGAATGAGACATGTTTCAATCCATTTTTATCCATTCCTACCTTCCACTTAGTATTTTCATAATATTTTAAAATTGAAGTGTGGGTTTAAGGGAGTAATGGTAGAAGGGATGAAATAAATTTTAAGTAAAAAAGTTTAGGGGTGATAATTTTGGGAAATTAAGTTTGTTGATTCATTCATGATACTTAATTTTTCCCCTCTTAAATTAAAAAAATGAAAAATGAAAAAAAAGAACCAAAAAAATGATAAAAATGGGTTGTGATTTGGGAAAATCAAAATTTACCATTACTAGACCTATGATTTTTATCATAAGTGGTTAATTTGTGGGTTTTAGGTTTATTATAATCATAAATTTTGAAAAACAAACTACAAAATTTCATTTAAAAAGAAAAAAGTATAAAAGTAAAAAAAATCCATAGGGTGCACAAATCCTTCATTATGCTTTATTTGATCATAACCTTTACTTTAAATTTTGGGGAGGTGGGAGTTTCTACTTTTAAGGGTAGAATTACATTACATATTTATTTTTGATATCATGAATTGTACTTAAGAGATAAACATCCTCCTTGAGCCTTAATTTTCAAACATCAATTCCTACCAACCTTAAGCCTCAGAGTCATTTGAACCTTTAAAGAAATCCCCCATGATTTTATGTGACTTTTTTATTTACAAAGTGTAGAAAGTAGTTCCTTTAAATGATTATGGATAAATAGCATTTTTTCATGATATGAGAATAACTCCACCTGAATTTTTTCATGAGTGATGATAGAAAAGATTCAAGTGGGGTAAATCATGAATTGGCATATCTAATAAAAATGAATTAAGGAACTTGAACGAATGAAAACAGAAGTACCATCATTTTTCAAAGGGGAAAAGTAAAATTAATAAATTGATTTTTTATTTTAAAATTTGAAAATTAAATTGATATTTTATATGTATTTTTGAAATTTTGATTTGACAATGATAATTGTTTGATTTTATCATTTTGGAATTTGAAAATTGGTAACATCAGTGGCCTCTGAATTCAATGTTGAGATTTTATGCTTGAGTAAAATAATGATTTAAGTGTGGGGTAATTTATAGAGATAATATTTTCATAATTTTTCATATTTTTTATAATTATTTAATCCCTCCAAATTTATCAATTTGAGCTTATTTGCATCCATTTTGGATTTATGGTTTATTTTAGGCAGAAATTTGAAAACTGATTAATTCTCTAAATTTAATAGATTTTAATCACTTTGGTATTTTGATAATAAATTTTAAAATATCAATCCAATTTATGTGATTATTTTTTTAGGATTATTCAATTTTTTTCTATAACTTTGTCTTCTGGACCAAGATGTGACTCGAAAATCTAGAGGCCTGAAAAAATAAACCAATTTGTGAAATCGTTTAGGAGGATAGAGTGGAAACCACTTCATAAATGAGGTATAAATAATGATACATTCCTCCAATTAAGTTTATTCCATCTGAATTTGAAAGATGACTCATAGTCATGTTTTTCAATTAAATTTGAAGGAGGTATTCACTCATTAAGGGGTCCATTAAATGCTTAAAATAGGATTATGATTTTGGAAACATTTGGGTAGAATAAAAGTTCTAAGTAATTGGGAATTAACTTTTATTAAATTTTAAGGGTAAAGATTAAATTTTAAGTGAAAATAGAAAAAGAATTATTTTTGAAAAACTTTATAGAAGACTGAATTCAATGATTCGGCCAAACAAAGGGGGTAACAAGTGTAAAATTTTGAAGAAACATTCTAGAGTCAAATTTTCAATCATTCACAACCCATTATAACTCAAAACTCATTAAATGGTATGTTATGACACCCCAAGGACTCTTCCATGCCTATAAATAAGAGGATAGGGGTGGATTTAAGAGAATATTGATCTATGAGGGAAGATGTGGATGACGATTATTTCTTTAGGATTTTTTTTCCTTCTTTTCTTTATATTTTTTTTTATTTTCCCATATAACGAATTCATTTTTTTAATAATTTATTTCCCTTTTCTTATTTAATCCCTATTTCTCATCAAAAACTAAATTATTCCTCTTTTACATATTCTTTCTTGATCTATTTTTATATAGTAATGATAAGTGACTAACTTAAGGCTTGGCCTTGGGGGAGGTTTCTTGGTGTTCTTTATTATTATTCCTAAATTTAACATATTTTTAATATATTTGTGGTGGATGTGAGAATATTTCATGGGTTTGGAAGTAATCCACCAAAGTAATATTTCTAAATACATTCAATCGTTTTCCCTCCCATATATCAAGCAATCCATTCATACGGTGGAGTTTGGGTTGCCTAAAGGGGATGAAATGGTATACGATGGAGCTGGGTCTTTTATAATTTCATTCTTGGTTGAGGTGTTATCCTATTTGACTATTAGAGGATGTGTGGTTTAGTATTCTAAAGGAATTCTAAAATCACACACTCAATATATCAAAAGAAATTAATTTATTAATGAGGTTTTACCAAATGAATTATCAAATTGAATTTAAAAAACAAATAAATAATGAATGAACTGATGTTATCCTACACTAGGACCAAGACCTTTCTTCAATAATTTCATTTTTTGCATCTACATTTAGATTTAAATTATGTATTGAATTATTTTAATTGAATTCTTTCCAAAACCCCAAAACGAATATTTTCATAAATAATATAAAAACAAAAAAAATAAATAGAATAGGTGAACTAGAATTAGTTATTAGACCAACTACAATGATCCTTAAGTGAGACAACCCTATTCAGTCTCTATTATTCATTATGAAATTACAATTTCTTTTTTCATGCCCTGTGACAGGCTTCCCTCATGCCTATTTTATAAGGGTTATTTTACCATAGAGGATAAAATCTCAAATTCCGTTTGCATAATGTGAAAGGGTCATTTTTTTCAATCATAATAGTCATTAGTGCAGCCCATGAGATTTATTCTCTTTATGATTTATGGTGAATACCTTGGTTGAAGAGAGTGAAGGATTTATCCAGTTATAGATCGATGAATATATTCATAGTGAAAGATTATTCTGAAATTAAGGAAAAATATACAGTGTTATATTTATTGATTTGAATGTAGGACTTATGTTGTTTAAGTAGATATGGTAATTTAATAAGGTCATTAAATGAGCCATGTTCCATGGTTTCTTCATGCATGAATATTTAAGAATGGTACCGAGCCATTAGTAGCTGATATTCAAGCACCCTATTTTTCATGAAGGAAAAATCCAAGAATTAAATAGTAAAAATTTAATTAAATTTAAAAAAGTAAATATTTTGAGATTTTTTTAATTGTTCATATTTAAAAAAATTTATATGTGAATATTTTTTCAGTTCACCAGATAGCATGATCTAGACAATACATCATCCATGGGTTCAGGAAATGGTAGTGCTATCTCGCCAACAAATGGTAGGGAAATTAGATGAGGGGTTTATCCAATGGATGCGTGCATGGGTGATGGTACATAAAGAGTTTGATCATAAGTTACTACTGAAAAGTGTAACAAGGTCTATTCACTAGGACAAGTGGCCAGGATTAGATTGCAATAGGATATTGGTAGTCTCCATTCCAAATATAGAGACCATTGTAAATATATGAGGTTAGTGAAACTGGATTGACCAGATGAATCCTTATATAAATGGATAGGTTGGGTACTTGTGCATAATAATCAATAATCATAATATTGATTCAAAGTATAGAGTCTATAATCACTATTATTAGTTTTTTACTAGCTGAAATTTTTAGTTGAAGTGTAATTCTTGTAGCTTTTGGTTGTAATGTAAATAAAAGTAGTGTTTCTCATATGGATGTATGACACATTGTTTGAACCATATATACTCTCATGTATTTTAATTTATCATTTTCTATGTGAATTTTTGTGAGGAGTGATTTCACTTGAGTGTGTGTGAGAGATTACTTAGTTTGGTAAGTAGGGTTTGAGGTTTCCTATCTTATGGTAGAATAACTTCATGAGATTCCTTTTACATAGTTTGTTTGTATCTTTATGTCATTATTTAGTGGTTTGTTTCTGATAATTAGATACTGGTATCTAATACCTAAAAGTGGTATTATATCTTATCGGTTTTAACTTTTTTAAATCATACTCAGAGGTATCACGAGTAACACACACTTTTCCTTTGAAATTATCTTTGTTTTTTAGTGGGAATTTATTGTCATGAAAAATTATATCATTGTAAGAAGTCAAGACCAAGATATAAAAGTTTAATAGAATGTATTTTAGATTTTGGAGATTGAATATGGAGTATAATCCCATTAAAAAATACCTATAGTTTCCATTGGCTAGAGTTAAACCAAAAAATATAGAGAAAGAATAATGAGAATGATTGGATAGAAAGGTACTTATGCTATTGAGGATGTCACCAGCACTAAATTTTCCATTTAACATCCAAGAGATGAATACTATTTTTGAGATTATAAAGGATCATGTAGACATGTATGAGAAGCCGATGATACTTAATAAAGTGTTCATGATGAATTGGTTGTTTAGCATGAGGCTATCAGAAGGGAGTCCTTGAAAAATCATGTGAATGAATTCAAAATAAACTGAGGGAAAATTGAATCAGTGAAGGTTACCTTCATAGATTTTTTATAATTTATTTTAATGTTTTATTCACTAGTAGAGTTGTGGGATTTGATGGTAACAAAAATATGTAATTCCTATGCCCTAGATGATTTAGTCTTTGAGGGTGTTAATAATTTGATCCTAAATAAAGAACTCAGACGGAGGGAATTCCAATAACCATCTAGAAGTATGATCAATACTAACATATGAGTAATTTCATCCCAATAGTAAAATCACAAGAAATAATATGTTTATAATCCTTAAGAATTAATCCAAGGAAAATTTATCTATGTGGGTATTATATTCTAGTAGCATGGGAAAAGAGGACATCTTCAAAGTTATTACAAGAATTGAAAATATGATTTTTAAAGTCTATTAACTTATGAAATTTTAAAAACCATGATTTCAACTAATATAGGAAACATATTATTGCTTAGTGATAACATTTGAGTGGAGTCATGAGTGATTGACTCAGGAACATCATTCCACTCAATCGTAGTGTAAGGATGTATAGAAAATTATGTGTCTAGAAAGTTAAAAAAGATTTATTTAGAACATGATGAATCTATAGAGATCATTGGTAACTGAGATGTTAATTTCTAGATGAATAAAAGTGGTTTTTTGAAATTTATAGAAGTAATGCATATCTTGGGGCTATAAAAGAACTTAATTTGTGCTGAAAAACAGGATAAATCAGGCTATGGGACTAGCTTTGAGGATGAATTTTGGAAGGTGACTCAAGGATCCATGGTAGTTTCATAAAGAGTAATGTATGGGAAGTTTTATCTGACTAAAAGAACATATAGAGGTTTAATTTTAGGTGTTTCAATGTTTAATAGTACAAATTTTTGGTATTGTAGGTTTGGTTATCTTAGTGAGAAGAACATGAAAGTTCTAATAGAAAAAGAAATATTAAAAGATTAGATACACTAATTTTAGAAGTAATGAGATGTGTGTACTTGGTAAGTATAATAGGGTGACCATGAAGTTGAATAAATGGAATCCTAGATCCTATAAGTTAGATCTTTTTGATTTGGGTTTTAGGGTATCATCCCCTATATGATATCACAGTAGGTCTATTTACTTTGTGTCTTTCATTGACGATGTAATAAGGAAAGTATAGTTTTATCTCTTGAATACAAAGATATATGTATTCGAATAATTCAATAAATAAAATACCACGGAAGAGATGGCAACTGGATATAATCTAAAATGAATTAGATCTAAAAATGGTAGTGAGTACAATGAAAAGAAATTTAGAACTCCCATCATAAGAAGAGTATCAGGATGGAGAATATTTTACCTAGTACACTGTAGAAGGATGGTATTTCAAGGTGAATTAATTGGACACTAACTAAGAATGAATAGAGTGTGAGAGTTTACTCAGAATTCCCAAGAAAATTTAGGTGGAATTATTGAATATAGTTTCATACCTTTTCAACAGAAGTATTTATAATCCTTTGGTATAGAATCACTATAACAAAAATGGTTTGGGAAATAACAAAATTTTTCCCAATTAAATTTTTTTGGTATCATCACCTTTGTCCATGTCTACCCAAAGGATAAATATAATCTCAATGCTAAATCTAATACATGTTTTTGTGTTGTTTATGGACATGAAAATTTTATATTTAGGAAATAGGGAAATGATCAATGAATGATAATCAGGAGCTAGTATGTTCTCTTTAATGAGAGATTTTGTTGGGAAAAATTCCTCAAGGTGTCCTCCTGGTATGTTTTGGGTGTGGTTTTGTTTGTTAACAAATCTAGATGACCGCAAATGAGTATGGTTGGTGTTTTCCAAAGATAGGTCTTTAAGGTGGTGCAATTTATCAGTGTTTTCCAAATTTTTGGGCCTCAAAATCGAGAGTTTGATGTTGTAAAAGGAAGGATTTCTTCATAAAAGTGAAAGGAATGAATAATATTGAAGAAAATTGGAAAAGGATGAGTACGACATACCATAATGCATGGGCCATGTACCATGTTTTGGTAATGGTACACAGAGCATTGGGAATGGTACGTGGAGCGGTGGAATGTTTTCACAGAGAAGTTTGTGAAACTGAAAGTGGTTCATGGTGGAAGGCAACATGGTATGTGGATGGTGTTTTATTGATAAGGGAGAGTGATCGTGTAGAATCAAAATGGTACGCAGACCGAATGAAAAATAGTTCATCGGTGGCTTGCAGTTCGCATTGATATGAGGATCAGTAAGCGGTGGAGGCTAGATTGAAGATTTTTTAAATCTGAGAATAGAGGATTTTGTGGATATCTTTTCCTATATAAGAATCGCTAATCCCACCTATTACGGCAGAGATTGAACATCATTAGAAAACAAATTTTTCTCTGGAAATTTGGCAAAGTCTGAAAGTGGTTCATGGTGAAGGTGTTTGTGAGGATTCTTAACCCACAAAGGAAGTATGGTATGCAGAGGAGGAAGACCGGTGCGTGGAAGGAGTTGTCTCGGTACATAGAGGAGGAATCTATGGTATGTGAGAGGGATAATTCCATAAGCAGTACGTGAAGGGGGATCTCTGGTATGTGGAAGCGAAGATAGTACGTGAACTGAGAACAGTTTGTGGATGAAGGTTATTTCATGGAGGAGGTTTACAGAAGCCGTACACGGTAGTGGTACGTGATAAAAAAGGTGGAGATAGTCTATGAACAGAGGCGGTTCGCAGAAGAGGTAGCAGTACGCAGATAAAGCGGTCTGTATACCAAACTCAGTAATCAGTATGCGAGAGAGGATAACAGTTCACGATTTGCACAAGGAAGCTTTCAAAAGATTCAAATCATTTTTTGAAAGGATTTTCTAGAACCTATAATACCCGGGAAGGTGGAATTCATCTATGTATGAAAACAATACTTCAAAAGATCATCTACCTATAGTTGAGGATGTAGGAATTCATGAAAATGAAGGGACCTAAATTTTCATACATTGTGTTTGACCTACAAGTCCATAAACTGTGATTGGATTCTTTTCCAAGAGAAATGAGTGAAGGAAGAGGAACACAGTGACCCTTTCCACCAACAGTGATCCAGAGAAAGAGGAAAAGGAAGTGACCCTTGGGAATGTAATGAGAATACCCTAAACATTGTAAAGGAAATGAGCCTGGGTATATAAGATCTAGCTCGAACATTGTACTCATTATTGGAAGTGATCTTTAGTGAATTTGGTACAGCAGCACATTGTCATTGTATTCACCTTAGACATAGCCCGATGAGGGTGAATGAAGTAAAAAAAATCATGTGCACAATTTCATATCTTTCATTTATTGCTATGGGAGGAAGAGAGAATTGAGTTTTGTTTGACAACAAAACAAGATATGAAGGGAAAAATTATTAATCTATTACACCTTGATTAAATCCCACCCTCATGGTATTCGACCTAGTAGACCTCAAAATTGGTATCAAAGTGAAAGGTTGAAAGTCATCAGTTATCTCTCAAGAATAAGAAATTGAGGTGGTCCATCAAAAAGTAATTCTGATCTTTGATGGAAATAATTTTCAACTATATAAGAATTGGATTTAGCACTACTTCCGATCAGTAGGTATGGATGTCACCACAAAAGATATGCATGGAATATTAGCTAAAATTAATAACAATTCTTTATCAGAAGTGAAATAAGAGAATTGGATGCTAATGTTAAAGGTATAAATGCTTTAGGTGGAGCCCTATCAAATGAAAATTATATGAAAGTGATGTCTTGTAAAACATCACATGCAATGTGGGAAAACATTTTGAACATTTATGAGGCTAACACAAAAGTCTGAGAAGTAAAGCTATAGGTTCTATAGAACAAGTATGAGGATCTTAGAATGAATCCTAATGAGATTTTGGATGCATTCTTCGATAGGATAAATATTATTATTGAAAACATGTGGGGTCTTGGAGATTTCATTGAAGATATAAAGATTTTGAAACGTATCTTGAGAAAACTTCCACCATGGTTCAATCTGAAAGTATCTATATTGGAAGACAAATACCCAAAAGAGATAACACTAGATAACCTACTGAGTACCCTTGTAGTATATGAAATGGGAAACGATGATAATGATGTAGGGGAAAAGGGGAATTATAAGGAAGTATCATTCATGTCCATGAAGAATCTCTCTATGGAAGATTGTCCTGAGGAGTAAAATGAGGATGATATCATGGAATTTCTTTCCTCCAATATACAAAGGGGAAAATGGAAGTTCAAAGGTAAACTTCCATTTGCATGCTTTTGATGCAGAAAGATTTCGCATTTTTCAACAAAGTGTTCTAAGAATTTTGATGATGAAAATGAAGAAAATGATGAAATTACCCAAAATAAGTATTTATAAAATGATAAAGATAGGAGAAATAAAAGGATAAAGTTATTCAAAAAGAAGAATCTGCTTTAAAAAGAGGATCAAAGTTCAGAAGAATCTGAGGCAAAAGAGTTGGAGTACTGTAGGGATCATAAAATAGATGCTTTGGTGGCATTTGTTAGAAATTAGGTAACAAGAGAATAAAGTGATAATGAAGAAGGAGAAATTGAAGGAAGATTTTATCTTCATTCTGAATTAGAAGCCTCCCTGGAAGAGATATATATTTTGAGTGCTAAAACAAAAAAAAACAAACAAAGTTGTTCGTGATGCCAAACTCTTTATGTAGCAATAGGAAGAAGAGAATTCTAAGCTAAATGAAGAAATTGAAAATCTAAGGACTTCAATGCTAGAAATATCAGTAAAGGTGATTGAGTAAAAACTAAAAATTGAAGAATAGAAACTTGAAATTTATAGTTTTACTGAAACTAGAAAAGATCAAATCGATTGTATTGAACAACTAGAAAAGGAAGTCGTTAGTTTTTGACAAATAGTTGATGATTCAGAGAAACTTCTAACTATCAGTTCAACGTTAGGGATGAATATCATACAGGCCATAGAGAAGATGATATTTGAGTACATTGGTCCATCAAAACAGAAGCAACAATCAATTCGGAATAATAAGGTGTGTACGGGGCTTAATATAAAACAAAAAGTCATTATGGTTCAGGTCAGACCACAAGAACCCACTCTAAGATTTGAGATCTATTTGGGTATGATGTAGAATCAGAAGATTCAGAGAACTCAAGGCCCAACTAGTGGTTCATCATTTTCACATAGGAATGTACCTCACATAACATGCTATTTCATTGGTAAGATGGTACACTCTCAAAATGTATGCTTCATGGAAAAGAGGTACCGAAGGCAATAAGACCAACAAAGGTGGTTGTATAGAGCTCAAAATTCAAGGTCAACATCTGATTGTATTTTTTTTAGGTGTAAAAGATTCGGAGATATGGAAAGATATTGCACATCAACAATGGAGATGTGTGTGCTGAGGTAGACTAAATTTATTCATAAAAATAAGCAAAATGTATCATCAAGATAGCTATAAATTCAAAATTGATTTTCATACCGGTAATTTGAAGTTGGTCCATCATATACTGAGGAAGATCAATATTATCCTTCCATGTTGGGTATGAAGTCAGAGACTTTAATTAAAAAGAAAAGGGTTGAGCAAGAGATGGTTGCTGAAATTGCATTCAAGGCATCAGATCACACTGGGATATGGATCATTGAAAGTGGATGCACTTCCCATATGATGGGAAATAAGGATCTAGTGACCAGTATCAGGTATGATAAAGAATGAATAATAAGATTTAGTAATGATGGGGGATTGAAAATTATTAGTTCAGGAAAATTTAGGTTTTGAGGAAAATATATGATACAAGCAAACGTCATGGTTGTTGAGGGGATTAGTCACATCCTGTTTAGTGTCAGTCAATTGTGTGTCTCAGGGCATGCCATAAGATTTTTTAAGAAATTATGTATCGTCAAGGAAAAGGGTTGTGTTTTTGTGTTTCAAGTAATGCATACGAAATCGAATCTCTACCTCGTGAGTGGAAAAGAAGATATGTGCTTTCTGTCCAAGGATGAAGAAAAAAAGTTATGGCATAAGCATCTTTGCCACATAATTCAAGGTTCCTTGGAATATCTGGTGAAGTGTGAAATATCTCAAAATATCCCTAGATTATCATGTGATCTTACTCATATGAGTGATGCCTATCAATAGGGTAATATCCTTCAAAAGACATATAATCCAAAGGATAGGTCAATAAGATTACTTGAGTTGGTTCATATTGATGTGTGTCAGCCAATTTTGTCAAGGGCTATTGATGGGAGGAGATATTAAGTTATTTTCATTAATGAATATATCATAATGGAATGGGTATCCATAGTCACCCACAAATCTGAAGTGTTTAGTTGCATTACAAGATATCGATGGGAATGTGAAAAGATGGTTGGTCAGAAAAAACAGATGATTCGAACTGATAATGGAACAGAATTTACAAATATCCAAGTGGAGGATTATCTTGAGAAACATGGAATAAGGCATCAAGTTTCAGTAGTAAGAACTCAACAACATAATGGAGTAGTTAAGAGAAGAAATCGAGTTGTCAACAAAATGTCCAGAACCATACTCATTGAAAAAGACCTTCTAGAGAAATTTTGGAAAGAAGTAGTAATGATAGCAGTATATACTTCAAACAGATCTTCACTTTGTTTAAAAGAGGAAAAGACTCCATATGAGTTATGGTATGGAAATAAGCCATCATTGAAGTAATTTCGAATATTCGGAAGTAAATGTTTCATTCTCAATAAGGAGAAACATATAAAATTTGAATCTCATGGGGATGAAGGTATATTTCTTGGCTACTCAAAGAATATAAAATCATATGAATGCTTCAATAAGTGTATGGAAAAGATAGTTGAAAGTCATGATGTGAATATAGTGGAGAATAAACATAATATTTAGAAAATACATGATCAGGCTCAGGAGGAAAGTGAAGAAGAGATGAGCAGGCCAGGAGATGCTCCAGCCCTAGAGGTTGATTCAGAATAAGACTTAGATGATGAGAACAAATCAGTGTCTTCCCAAAGACTAGCAAGAAGACCTGAAATTGATAGGTAGAACATAATTGGTGATTAGATAGCACCAATGTATAAAATAAGGATGAAGTCTCTACAAAATGAATCATACTTATCACAAGTGGAGCCTAAAAGATTTGGTGAAGCAGCTGAAGATGAGAATTGGGTTCAGCCAATGAATCAAGATATTGACCAAATTAAGAAGAATCAAACATGGGAAATTGTTTCCAAACTAGCACACAAGAATTTTATCAGGACAAAGTAGGTCTTTCACAACAAAATAAATGAATATGGTGTTTTCATTCGAATCAAAGAATGACTGGTGTACAAAGGTTACTCCCAGATAGAGGGTATATATGTTGATGATACATTTTCACCTGTTGCAAGGCTGGAGATAATCATATTATTCTTGGCCATAGTAGTGTAAATAAAGTTTAAGGTTTTCCAGATGGATGTCAAGTCATCATTTCTGAATGGAGTTCTGGAAGAAGAAGTCTACATTGAGAAACCAGATGGTTTTCTTATTCATGAATATGAGAATAGAGTTTTTCAGCTGAAGAAAGATTTATATGGATTGAAGCAAGAACCAAGAGCATGTTATTCAAGGCTTGATCAATTTCTGAAGAAACTTGGTTTCCAGTGTGGAGGAGTTGATTAAAATCTATATTTCAACAATGAAAATAGTCAAAGGATGATGGTTCTAGTTTATGTTGATGACATGATCTTTGGTGGATCAGATGAAGCACAATACAGGAAATTTTCCGAATTCATGAAAACAAATATTGAAATGTCGATGATTAGTGAGATGACATTTTTCTTTGGATTACAAGTGATGAAAGGAAGAAATGGAACTTTTATTTCTCAATAAAAATATTCCAAGAAGGTTTTGAGAATATTTGTAATGGATAATTTTAAATATATAAAGACTGTGGTTGCTACCCAATTGAAATTGTCACGGGATAATGAAGGAAAGGAAGTTAATATCATAGAATATAGTCAAATCATGGGAATTTTGTTGTACCTAATAGAGACAATGCCTTATATTTTATTTTTCACATGCCAGGCTGCGAGGTATTAAAGAAATCCAAAGGAGAGTCGCATGATTGTAGTAAAGATAATTCTTAGGTATATCAAGGGAATAGTGGATTTTGTCGTAATGTATATTGGAAAATCTCAACCAGAGTTATTGGGATATATAGATATAGATTGGGCCAGTTCAGCAAATGATAGGAAATCAACAACAGGATGTTCCATTTATCTTGGAGGGTTGTGTATTTCTTCATTAATCAATAAACAAGATTTCATTTCATTGAGCACCGTAGAAGCTGAATACATTGTAGCTACTCAATCTTGCATGCATCTATTATGGATGAAGCAACGACTTGAAGATATGGGGATTGAAGTGAAATCTCCG
Source organism: Viscum album (assembly GCA_963277665.1). NCBI lineage: Eukaryota > Viridiplantae > Streptophyta > Magnoliopsida > Santalales > Viscaceae > Viscum > Viscum album. The sequence continues at coordinate 354,115,350 of OY728130.1, read as the reverse complement.
ATCAGAATCTATTGTGATAATTCAAGTGCTATAAATCTTAGCAAAAGTATATTCCATCACCCAAGGACAAATCACGTTGAAATAAAATATAATTTTATCAAAGAGAATGTGGAGAATAGGCTTGTGAAGTTGGAGTATGTGCCTACAGAACAACAAGTTGCAGATATTCATACAAAGTCCTTACCCAAAGAAGCATCTGAAAGTCATCGACTGGATCTAGGAGTCCATTCAAATCCCCACACTTGAAAAAGTGTGGATGTGGGTCCTCCTCTCCCTGAGGTATGATGTGTATTTCCATTATATGTTGATGTGTGTTCTTTACCATGTTGCAGACAACCTTGAAGTGCCCTTCGGGTTCATTGAAAAAGGGGGACAAAGTGTCTTTATTATTGGGGGAGAAAAGACATGGAGAGAAGTTGTTAAGTGGAGCAATGAGATAGGGGGAGTTGGAGCTAATCTAAAGCTACAGGGGAGTATTATATCTGATGATGCTAGAATTGATCAATCAAAGATTAGATATCACAATAGCTGAGGGTCGTGATGAAAGTAATTCATTGGTATTAGTATTTTAGTGTGATGGTATCAACAATTGGTGATTATTAATGAAGTGATTCATTGATGAAATTTCCATTATACTCTTGTTTCTCACATCGAGCATGGCTCATGTGGGATCAGAGTATGTGTTGAGTAAATCCTTGGTCGCTATCTTAATAGCATGAAGCGAATGGTGGTTGAAGTTGAAGGAGTTTAAATGTGGTATCAAAATACACAAAATTGTTATGAGAAGAGTTGTCAACAAACTCAAAGGGGGATATTTTTGGGAAAAATCCCTCAACGTGTCCTCTCAGTATGTTTTGAGTGTGGTTGTATTTGTTGGCAAATTCAGATGACCGCAAATGTGCATGGTTGGTGTTTGCTGAAGACAGGTTTTTGAGGTGGTTCAGTTTCCTAATGTTTACCAAATTTTTAGGCCTCAAAATAGGGAGTTTGATATTGGAAAAGGAAGGATTTCTTCATAGGAGTGAACGAAGTAAAAAAATTTAAATAAAATAGGCAAAGTATGGGGACCGCGTACCATAATTCATGGGCCACGTACCATGTTCCGAGAACGGTACGTGGAGTGCTGGGAATGGTATGCGGAGCGGTGGAACAGTTCGCCAGAGCGGTTTGTGAAACCGAAAATGGTTCATGGAAGAAGGTAGTGTGGTATGTGTATTGTGTTTTATTGGAAAGGGGGAGTGATCTCATAAGAGAAAAATAGTACGCTGACTGAATAAAAAATGGTTTGTGGGTGGCTTTCATTTCATGGTGATATGAAGATCGGTAAGCAGTGGAGGCTAGATTGAAGATTTTTTAAATCTTGGATTAGAGGATTTTAAAGATATCTTTTTCTATATAAGAATTCCTAATCTCACTGATTACTTCAGAGATTGAACATCATTAGAAAACTAATTTTTCTTTGGGAATTTGGAAAAGTCAAAAAGTGGTTTGCGTTGAAGGTGTTTGTGAGGATTATTAACCCGAAAAAGAAGTCTAGCACATGGAGGAGGAAGTTCGTTACGTGTAAGGATTTGTATCAGTACGTAGAGGAGGAATCTCTGGTACGTGAGAGGGAGAATTCCGCAAGCGGTACATGGAGGGGATCTCTAGTATGCAGAAGCGAAGACAATCCATGAATAGAGAATAGTTCACGGATGGAGGGTATTTCACGAAGGAGGTTCGCAGAATAAATATGTGGTAGTGGTATGTGATAGAGAAGGCGGATGAAGTCTATGAATAGAGGTGGCTTGTGGAAGAGGCAGAAGTACGCGGAGCAGGCGGTCTGCATTCCAAACCAGGTAATCAGTACACGGGAGAGGAGAACGGTTTGCGATTTTCAAAATGAAGCTTTCAAAAGCTTCAAATCAGTTTTCGAAATAATTTTCCAGTACCTATAGTACTTGGAAAAGTGGACTTAATCTACGGATAAAAATGGGACTTCAACAGAGCATCTACCTATAGTTGAGGATGTAGGAATTCATGAAAATGAAGGGACGAACATGTCCATAAACTGTGCTTGACCAACAAGTCCATAAACTATGAGTGGATTATTTTCCAAGAGTAGTGGGAGAAGGGACATGAATACGGTGACCCTTTCCACTGGTAGTGAGCTAGAGAAAGAGGCATAGGGAGTGACCCTTGGGAATGGAGTGAACAGACCCTAAACTTTGTAAAGGCAGTGAGCCTATGTATAGAAGATCTAGCCCAAACATTGTACTCATTATTGGCAGTGAGACTTAGTGAATTTGGTATAGCAACACATTGTCGTTGTATACTCCTTGTATGTAGCCCAGTGAGGGTGAACCTAGTAAAAATTGTTATGTCCTATGCATGATTTCATATCTTTCATTTATTTCTATGGTAGGAAGAGAGAATTGAGTTTTGTTTAACAATGAAACAAGATCTGAAGGGAAAATTCTTAATCTTTCATACCCTGATTCACCCCCCCCCCCCCTCTCAGGGTATTCAACTGAGTCAACCAAATAATTGGTATTAGATCGAAAGGTTGAAAGTTAGCAGTTCTCTCTCAAGAAGAAGAAATGGACATGGTCAATCATAAAGTAATTCCAATCTTTGATGGAAATAATTTTCAACTATGGAATAATCGGATGCAGCACTACTTCTGATCCGTAGGGATGGATGTCTTCACAGCTGATATTCATGGAATATCATCTGACATTAATAATAGTGATTTATTAGAAGCTAAAAGAAGATAATTGGATATTGATGCTAAAGGGATCAATTTTTTAGGGGTATCCCTATCAAATGCAATTTCTACGAAGGTGATGTCTTGTAAAACATCACATGAAATGTTGGAAATTTTTTTGAACGTTTATGAGGGTGAAAAAAAAGTTTGAGAAGCAAAGTTGTAGGTTCTATAGAATAAGTATGAGGATATCATAATGAATCCTAATGATATTGTTGATGCATTCTTTGATAGGATAAATATTATTGTGGAATACATACAGGGTATTAGATAAGTCATTGAAGATATAAAAATTGTGAAATGTATCTGGAGAAAACATCCACTGTGGTTCAATCTGAAAGACTCTGTTTTGGACGACAAAGACCCGAAATAGATAACATTATATAACTGACACAGTACCCTTGTATCATATTAAATGAGAAACGATGATAATGATGCATTGGAAAAGGGTAAGTCTAAGGAAGTTTCATTCAAGGCCATGAAGAATCTCTCTATTGAATATTGTCCTAAGGAGGAAAATATGGATGATCTCATCGCATTTCTCTCCTCTAATATGCAAAGGGGAAAAGGGGAGTTCAAAGGTAAACTTCCATTTTTATACTTTTGATGTAGAAAGACTGGGAATTTTGCAGCAAAGTTTCCTAAGAAGTTTGATGATGAAAATGAATAAAATGATGAAATTTCCCAAAACAAGTATTCATAAAATGAGAAAGGGATGAGAAATACAAGGAGAAATTTCTTCAAAAAGAACAATTTGATTTCAAAAGATGATGAAAGTTCAGAAGAATCTGAGGCAAAAGAGTTTGAAAACTATAGGGATTATAAAATAGATGCTTTAGTGGAAGTTGTTATAAATTTGGTAACAAGAGAAGAAAGTGACAATGAAGAAGGATAAATTAAAGGAAGATTTTATCTTTAGGCTGAATTCGAAGCCTCCCTAGAATAGATAGATATTTTGAGAGCTAAAACAAAGAAAGATAACAAATTTTTTTGTGATGCCAAACTCTTTATGTAGCAATAGGGAGAAGAGAATTCTAAGTTGAATGTAGAAATTGAAAATCTAAAGTCTTTAATGCCAGAAAGCTCAGAAAAGGTGGTTGAGTACAAACTCAAAATTGAATGACAGAAACTTGAAATTGATAGTTTGAATGAAACTGGAAAAGATCAAATCAATCGTATCGAACAACTAGAAGAGGAAGTCGTCAATCTGTGAAGAACAGTTGAAGATCAAGAGAAACTACTAACTCTCGATTTAAAATTAGGGAAGAAGATCATACAGGCCATATAGAAGATGATATTTGAGAAGAGTGGTCCATCAGAACAAAAGAAACAATCAATTCTGAATAATAAGGAATTTACAGGTCTTAATCTAAAATAGAAATCAGTTATTGTTCAAGTCATACCACAAGTACCCACTCTAAGATTTAAGATCGATTTGGGTATAAAGTAGAATCGGATGATTCAGATAACTCAAGGCCCAACTAGTAGTGCATCATTTCCACATAGGAATGTACTTCACATAAGATGCTATTGTTGTGGTAAGATGGGACACTCTCAAAATGTATGCTCCATAAAAAATAGGTACCGAAGGGAACAAGACCAACAAAGTGGTCATATAGAGCTCAAAATTCTTGGTTATCATATGATGGTCACTGTTTTAGGTGTAAAGGATTTGGACATATGGAAAGATATTTCACATCAATAATGGAGAGGAATGTGTCGAGAAAGAATAAATTTTTTCATAAAAATTAACAAAATGTATCATCAAGAGATATAGAAATTCAAAATCAATTTGCATCCCTGCAAGTTGAAGATGGTCCATCATATACTGAGGAAGATCAAGATTAACCTTCCATGTCAGGTATGAAGTCAAAGACTTGGATCAAAAAGAAAAGGTATGAGTAAGCGGTGGTTGTTGAAATTGCATTCAAGGCATCAGATCGCACTGGGATATGGATCATTGACAGTGGATGTCCTTCTCATATGATGGGAAATAAGGATCTAGTGACCGGAATGAGGTAAGATAAAGAAGGTATCGTAATATTTGGTAATGATGAGGTCTTGAAAATTATTGGTTTAGGAAAATATAGGTTTGGAGGAAAAGACATGATACAAGCAGAAGTATTGGTTGTTGAGGGGCTTAGTCACAACTTTCTTAGTGTTAGTCAATTGTGTGACTCATGGCATGCCAAAAGTTTTTCCAAGACATTATGTATCATCAAGGAAAATGGCAGTTTTTTTTGGAAGGAAAGAATATGAAATAGAATCTTTACCTTGTGAGTGGAGAAGAAGATATGTGTTTTTTGTACAAGGATGAAGAAAACAAGTTATGGTATAAGAATCTTGGCCACATAAGTCAAGGTTCCTTAGAAGATCTTGTGAAGTATGAAGAAGCTCGAAATCTCCCTAGATTATCACATGAATGTACTCATACATGGGATTCCTGTCAATATCGTAATATCATTCAAAATTCATATAAGCCAAAAGAGAAAAGGTCAATAATATTTCATGAGTTGGTGCATATTGATGTGTGTGGGTCAATTTCACCAAGGGATATTGATGGGAGGAGATATTATGTTCTTTTCATTGATGACTATATAATAATGGCATGGGTATCCATAGTCACCCAAAAATATGAAGTGTTCATTTTCATTACAAGTTATCTATTGGAATGTGAAAAGGTGTTTGGTTAGAAAATCTAGATGATTCGAATAGATTATGGAATAGAATTCACAAATATCCAAGTGGAGGATTATCTTGAGAAACATAGAATAAGGCATCAAGTTTAAATAGTAATAACTCCACATCAGAATGAAGTGGTTGAGAGAAGAAATCGAATTTTCAATAATATGGCTAGAACCATGCTCATTGAAAAAGACCTTCCAGAGAAATTTTGGAAAGAAGCAGTAATGACAGAAGTATATACTTAAAATAGAGCTTTATTTTGTTCAAAATAGGGGAAGACTATATATGAGTTATGGTATGGAAAGAAGCCATCATTGATGTACTTTATAATATTAAAAAGTAATGTTTCATTCTCAATAATGAGAAACATAGGAAATTTGAATCTCATAGGGAAGAAGGGATATTTCTTGGCTACTCAAAGAACAGAAAAGCGTATAAATTCTTCAATAAGTGGCTGGAAAAGATAGTTAAAGTCATGATGTGACTATAATGGAGAATGAACATAATATTTAGCATATAAAAGATTAGGTTCAGGAGGAAAGTGAAGAAGAGATGAGCAGGTTAGGAGATGCTCCATCTTTAGAGGTTGATTTAGAAGAAGACTCAGATGATGAGAACAAATCATTGTCTTCCCAATGACCAGCAAGAAGATATGGAATTGATAGGAAGAACATAATTGATGATCAGACAGCACCAGTGCAGACAATAAGGATGAAGTCTCCAAAAAATAATCATACTTATCACAAGTGGATCCTAAAAGCTTTGGTGAAGTAGCTGAAGATGAGAATTGGGTTTAGGCCATGAATAAAGATCTTGACCAAATTGAGAAGAATCAGACATGGTAAATTATTTCGAGACCAGCAAACAAGAATGTTATCGGGAAAAAATGGTTCTTTTGCAACAAAATTAATGAAGACGATGTTGTCATTCGAAAGAAAGCATGACTACTTTGAAAAGGGTACTCCCAAATAGAGGCTATAGATGTTGATGAGATGTTTTCACCTGTTGAAAGGCTGGAGACAATCATATTATTCTTGGCCATAGTAGTGCAACAAAAGTTTAAGGTTTTCCAGATGGATGTCAAGTCGGCATTTTTGAATGGATTTCCAGAATAAGAAGTCTACATTGAGCAACCAGATGGTTTTCTTATTCATGAAGATGAGAATAGAGTTTGTTAGCTGAATAAGGCTTTATGTGGCTTGAAGTAAGTACCCAGAGCATGGTATTCAAGGCTTGATCAGTTTCTAAAGAAACTTAGTTTCCAGCATGGTGGAGTTGATTACAATCTGAATTTCAACAATGAAAACACTCAATGGATGATGGTGTTGGTTTATGTCAATGACATAATATTTTGAGGATCAGATAAAGTATGATGTAGACAGTTTTCTGAATTCATGAAAAGGGAGTTCGAAATGTTTATGATTGGTGAGATGAAAATTCTCCTTGGATTACAAGTGACACATGGAATAAATTTAACTTTTATTTATCAATAAAAATATTCCAAGGAGGTTTTGAGAATATTTGGAATGGATAATTCCAAAGATATGAAGACTTTGGTTTCTACCCAGCTGAAATTTTCATAGGATGATGAAGGCAAGGCATTTAATATCACAAAATATAGGCAAATCATTAGAATCCTCATGTACCTGACAGTGACAAGGACTGATATTGTATTTGCCACAAGCCAGGCAGCGAGGTATCAAAGCAATCCCAAGGAGAGTCACATGATTGCATTAAAGAGAAGTATTCGTTATACAAAGGGAACAGTGGATTTTGGATTAATGTATAATGGCAAATCTCAACCAGAGTTATTGGGATATATATATGCGGATTGGGATAGTTCAGCAGATGATTGGAAATCAACATAAGGATCTTCCTTTTATATTGGAGGGTTGTGTATTTCTTGGTTAAGAAAGAAACAAGATTATATTTCATTGAGAACCGTAGAAGCTGAATGTAACGCCCCGAACCCAGTTACCCAGAGTCGGTGCATTATTACATAACATTGGAATGATCACAAAAGATCAAGTCTCGAAATACCAATTAGTTTAGTATCCTTGGAAACACTAGATATATTCATAAGTCTTACATTACATCATAAGGTAAAAAAAACTACAACAACATATTGTCTTCATATCCCCTCATACATTCCCTAAAGGTCATTCATAAAATACTTCTTCACATCCTGGGAAAAATTAAAACATTGAAATGGGTGAGCTCAGATGATTAGTAAGGATAACAATATAGCGGAAACTTTCATAAATAAACATAAACATTTAAGGCAATGTATAACTAAAAAAATCCTTTTAAACTTGAACTTTGGCATAATATGGAAAAGATAAAATGAAATAATGCCATTTACTTATTCACATGGATATTCTACTAGTCAAATAATCACATGCAATATCAATAACCACTTTCATAATGATGGAATGCATAATGACAGACTATCATAACCACATAGTCAAGGCCTTGTGCCAAGACTACAAATAAGATTTTATCAAGACCTTGTGCCAAGACACTATTTTGTATCATGAGACCTACCGATGCATCGAGGATCTATAGCGGGCTTCACCTGTCACTTACTAAGTCCAATGCATTCCTCATATGAACGGATTTAAACATAACATAAACATTTGTATTAAAACTAGAATAAGAAATGTTAATAATTTCTCCATAAACCATGAATGGTATAAAAATAACACATCCTTAGTCAAACATATCACAAAACCTTCAATATTATATGGAAGTTTTGTATCATAATAAATCAACTTCAAATAAGCATAAAATCCATCAAAGGATGTTGACATAGATTAAATCAAAACTATTTGACATAAATACCTCTTTTTTTGAAATCATTTAAAAGTCACATAATTATAAAATAAAAAATTTACTTTCAAAATATTCTTATAAGATTGTAAGGGAAACTTCGACGATTTTATAATGGCGTAAAATAGTTGGACCCTCCGTATAAGTTAAAAAAAGACATTCTAACCTTAATTCTGTTGAAAAGGTTAAAAAGGACCTTTTTTTGAAAACGACAGAAAGATTCATTTATAAACTTATTATAAAAAGTCAAACAAGGGTATAAATGACTTTAACCCATATTCTGTAAAATAGTAATAATGTTTTGAAATACATTTTTATAAAACATGGATGTGGATGATAATGAGGTCCCAGTAGATAATTACGTATAAACAACCTCGGATAATAAAGAGATTGTGAAATTAACCCTTACCTTGTACTTTTCCTTGGTCGACGGTAGTTTAACCTCCTGTATAATGTTGAAATAATTGTTATTAAATTATAAAATAATCGTATACATTAATATGATATCATATATGATCTTTTAACATTGCTTTGTTAATAATATCTTAGTATTATCGTCGTTTCGGGTGTTAACTTACTTGTTTTATTTTATACATTTTGTTAAATAAGCCGTGTTTTTATGGATAGGTTGTATCTTATTAATATCTAGAATGATATCAAGTCCTTCAACATTATTTTTAATCATCAAATGAGAATTATACTTGAATGGATATGATGGGGAATGAATCTCATCGCGTTCGTGGTGACGGTAGTCCGTACGTACACACGAGAGAAAATATCATTCTTTTGATATTAAAATAATATATAATTGGATGGTATATCATATATAAAGAATCATTATAATTTTATATTTATTATTTACTTCAATTACACATCATTATCATACCAATCCAAATAATAATGTTTTGAATAACAATTACAACACGATGTGGAGATGGTAAGTCGTACGTACGCACGTATGGTGACATGTCATTAAAAGGATGGATAGAATAATGAATATGGTTGTACCATATTTATAATAAAATCACAGTATATATAATATACTGGATTTATTATTTTATAATGGAAATAACAAAGAAAGAATAAGTTGAAGAAGAAAGGAACTTGAAAGAGGGTGGTGAAAACATTACCTCTTCTTCAGGTTCTTCCTTTTGATTTTATCAAAAGGGCTCCTTAGGTTGGATTTATGATCAAACTAAGGCCTCTAAGTTTAAGTGAGGTAAGTTGAGAGAATATTTGGGCAGGATTTGTCCGAGCCAAAAGGATTTTAAGGTTTGAATTTGAGAGAAGGGGGAGTTCCCTTTTATTAGAGGGGTGAGGGGAACCTTAGGAAAAACTTAAAATATTATTTTATAATAAATTCATATTCGGTTTATAATGGCTCAAAAGTGACTTATTTTTAGGATAAGGTGGGGATGGGTAAAAATAAACTCAACCAATAGATTTTAGATAGGTTTGGGTCACTATATTAACTTTATCTTTTTTATTTAACTCTTAGTTAAATAGTTTGACATTTACCATGTCTCTTTGTATTTTTAAATTATATGGTTAATAAACATACTATAACAATCCAAGAGAACCCCAAGTGGTTCATTATTAATATATATAACCTTATCTAAGTCATTTGGAAGAACCATAGATTTTTTGGAAAATAATATCAATTAATAATATAATATTTGTTTTAAATACTCCTTTATTTCAATTTTGACACTATTTAATAATTGATTTTTGTTAAAGTCTTAACAAATTTATTAATTAAAAAAATCATTTAAGTAATCCTAACATATCATATTAACCTATAAAATTATTTAAATTCATAAAAACTCTTAAATTACATTTATTTTGATATTTATAATATCAATTATTTTAATATTTCATTAATTAGGTAATTAGTGCATCACCATTGTGTCATAAATAAATTAAAATATTTAATTTCTAAAGTTTTAAAAATAAAATATCATTATTTAGGAAATATTTTTATCTTTCTAATTAATATTTATAATCGAATTTATCTTATGTATAACCCTATATTAAAAATGTTTTAGTTATTTGACTTTGATTTTATCTCTTTTAACTCTTCTTTGAATTAAATAATAATAAATGTCATAATCTAATCCAAGTGGACCAAATAGGTTCATATTTTATTCCTAAGGTTGTTTCTGGTCTAATTATACTTAGCCAATAGAATTAGGACATGCGTTAGGGTAATAATAATATCATTTTTACCCTTAATTACCCTATTTACTTTTAACCGTGGTAAATAAAAGTAAAAAATTTACTATTCACCAAAAATTATTTTTATCTTATTGAACCATATTTTACTCCTTGATATTAACCTTGTCTCTCGTATTTTCGAAATTCCACTCATAGAAGTGGTAAAATTAAGTTTTATGTGAATTTGAAAATTCTCCTAGGAGATGCGTAAAAGACGGTGAAAAGTTCAATAAACTTTTTATATATCTAAAATTAATATAAATTGAGTCCAATGAATTAAATTGAAATTATATAGGTATTATGTATCTATAAAAATAAAATAAATAATTATTTAAATAAAAATTCTATTTTAACTAATAACTTAGTGTTTTTCACTATTCGTCAAAAATTGAATGTTTTTAGAAAAACACCAAAAATTCACCCTAGGCTAATTTCGATATTCTGAATCCAAAAATGAAGTCCATTTTGAAAAATAACATTTATAAAATTTCAAAAAGTGGGTATTACAATTCATAATGGCTAGTTTGTTTGGTTGTGGTGTGTGTTAGAACTCGAAGTTGCGCACAACACACTCTACTGTATTATTCAAAGAGAAGCATACCATGGAAGCTTGGGGTGTTACATTCTCCCCTCCTTCAAATAATTGTGTCCTAGAAATTTCTATAATACTACCGCATGAAAAGACTCGGGTGGTTCTTCATCATAAGTTCCTTGGTTTCCCACGTTGGCTCTTCCATCTTATGGTTTCTCCATAGAACTTTTACGAGACGAGTCGTCCGGTTTCTCAGCACTTGTTCGCTCGTATCAAGAATCTTGACAGGCTCTTCGCAATAAGACAGATCATGTTCCAGTTCTAATTCCTCATAGGTGATTACATGCATTGCGTCAGGCATGTATTTTCTCAATAGTGATACATGGAACAAATTGTTGACTTTGGAGAGATTTGGCGGAATTTCCAAATGGTAAGATACTGCCCCAATTCTTTCTAGAATTTCGAAAGTTTCTATGTACATGGGACTCAATTTACCTTTCTTACCAAAACGTATAACTCCCTTTCATGGAGATACCTTCAAGAAAACATGATCTCCTACCTGAAATTCCAAATCCTTCCTTCGGTTGTTGGCATAGCTCTTCTGCCTACTTTGAGCTGCTTTGATGTGGTTTTGGATTACCTTCACCTTTTCCATCATTTCCTCCACCAGTTCTGGGCCTATGAGTTTTCTTTCACCAACGTCATCCCAACAAGTTGGTGTGCGACATCTCTTTCTGTATAACGCTTCATATTATAACGACCCATACTTTACATACATTGTTAATACTTCAAAATTGAATCACACTTATTACAACATATGACAAAACCACAAAGGACCGTATAGGTATAGTGTCTTTAGAAACTGGGAAACATAAACAACTGGTTCATAAATCTTCTACAATGTCTCCCATTTATTTCATCATATCTAGGGTCCCTTTTAGCACATTCTACTTAATATACATTTTCCTGACCTGGGGAAAAGAAAACATAAAAGGGTGAGCTCAAATGCTCAGCAAGGGAAAATAAAGGAAATAAAAATCATATCATATCTTTTTGAAAATCATAACCTGCAAAAGAGATCATAATATCTTAACATGGAATAAATCATAGAAGTGAAAATGAGATCCCCATAATCATAACATGAAACTTGAAACTTTGTGGCATGCACACATAATCATGGAAAATCATTTCTTGTTAGTCATGACTCGTTGCCAAGACTATCTTAGTGGACAAAGTCCCTTTCTGAATCTAGTAACCCTCGTTTCAGTCCTGTATCACTGAACCGAAATAACCTTCCGTTCCAGCCATGTCTATCTCATGAGATATAAATCTTTACCCAATGCATTGTAGGGAGATATAGGTCCCACCCATCTTATAATGATACCATTCTTATGTGTGCCACAAAATCATAAACCATACATCATTCCATAACCCATGTAATAAAAATGGGAATCTTAAACATCATGACATCATAAAACAATTCATATACAATAAAGGAATTCATAAAAATAATTCCATCACAACATAATCAAATCAATGTAATAATAGGGATAAAAACAGAACCCTTTATTATCTTAGATGGAAAATAATTTTGATAAAACACTTGAACTTCATTCTTGAGGAAAATATCCTTTCTACTTCAAAAATACTTTTCCTTTATTAACATGCCATACAATTCTAAACTAAAAGAAGTTGATTAAAAATAAACTTGAAAACTTGTAAAGGAATATTCTGTTTTAAAAATCCATTCATGCCGTATAAGTTAAAAAAACATTCTTCGTACTTTTGTCGGAAAAGTCAAAAAGTACCTCGTACGAAAAACGACAAAAGATTCCTTTCATTTATTTTACTAAAAACTCGCCGAAGGGTAAAAATGGATTTAAAAAATTGTTGGTGGATGGAAATAATATTAAATATTTTTGAAAAATGTATATGGATGATAAAATACACCCCAGTAATTATCAAAGTAAAAACAATCTCGGATAAAAGTGAGATTGTGATATTTCCCTTACCTTAGGTCCGATTTGATTTGTACGTGTCTGAAGTTCCTGTATAACGGTTTAAATAATGTTATTGACTTATTCCAGAATCATACATATTGATATGATATCATATATGGTCATATTCTTAGCTTCTTGTTAGTAATATTTCATTGTTACTTGTTACTCGGGTCTTTATTGCTTTTGTTCTTATGCGTGTTTTGCCGAATAAATTCTTATTATTCTTTTAAGGTTATAGATACCTTATATCCAGAATGGTATTAGTGTAACATATATCATATTTATTCATTCAATTCATTTATATAATTAATATGTAATGATGATCATGTAGAACGAGTCGCATCACATCTTGGAGACGGTATTCCGTACGTACGCACGAGTGATGATATCGTTCCTATGATCATGGAATTGTATTGGAGTATATGTATATTATTTCAGTATCAATATTACTTTATAATAATCATAAATAGTTACTCATTACACCATTATACCCATCCTTGTAAGGTGATGGTGGAAAATAGATTACACCACGGCGTGGAGACGGTATTCCGTACGTACGCACGCGCGGTGATTTCATTTTTCCGTAGGATGGATAGAAGGTGAATGAGGGTTGTTTCATATTTATAATAACATATCAGTATTTAAGTAATACTGATTTTATTACTTTATCATGAAACAACTAAAGAAGAAGAGGTTGAAGAAGAAAGAAATTGAAAAGATCGGTAATGGATATTACCTCTTCTTTGGAACGCTTCTTTGAATCCTCCACTTAGGGAACTAAGATTGGTCTTTGAAGAAGACCAGAACCTCTAGGATTATTCTAGGGAAGTGGAGAGGATAAAATGGCAGGGGTTTTCCGAGCTTGAGTGATCAAATTGGTGTGAGGAGGAGGGGGAGGAGGTGCCCTTTTATAAGGGAGGAGAGGGGCACCTTAGGAATATCTCAAAATATTATTTTATATTAAAGTCAAAATCGGTTTATAATGGTTCCAAAGGGTCTTATTTCGAAGATAAAGTGGGGATGGGTCTAAATCCTATCAACCAATAGGATTTAGACAAGTTTAGGTTATTATTTTAACCATATCAATTAGATTTAACTCTAAGTTAAATAATTTAACTTTTACCGTGTCTTTTTGTTTTCTTACACTATATGGTTAATACACTTACTATAACATGCCAAACGAACCCCAAATTGTTTATTATTAATATATATATCCTTATCTAAGTCATTTTTCCAAACCTTAGATTTTTAGGAATAAAATAACAATTAATAATATAATATTTGATTTAAAAACTATTTTGTGTCAATTTTGACACTATTTGATATATGATTTTTGTGAAAGTCATAACAGAATTATATGGTCGAACCAAGTTGATTAAATCAACACTAATATATCATAGTAACCTATAAAATTAGTGTAATTCATAAAAAGTCTCAAATTACATTTATTTTTGTGTTTATAACATCAATTATGTCAATATTTCATTAATAAGATAATTACTGCATCATCATTGTGTCATAAATAAATTAAATTATTTAATGTCTAAAAATTATAAATAAAATACCATCATGTAGGAATTCTTTGTAGATTTCTAATGAATATTTATAGTAGAATTTATCTTATGTATAACCCCATATTAAAAATGATTTACTTATTAAACTTTGATTTTAACTATTTTAACCCTTCTTTAAATAAATTAATAATAAATGTCCTAATCTAATCCAAGTGGACCTAAATGGTCATATTTTATTCCTAAGTTTGTTTTTGGTCGAATTACACTTGTCCAATATAATTAGGACATGTGTTAGGGTAATAATAATATCATTTTTACCCTTAATTACCCTATTTACTTTTAACTGTGGTAAAAAAAGTAAAAAGTTACTATTCACCAAAAAATTATTTTCATCTCATTGAACCACATTTTAGTCCTTGATATTAACCGCGTCTCTCGGATTTTCGAAATTCCATTCACAGAAGCGGTAAAATTAAGTTTTATGCAAAATTCAGTTTTTAACCTACCACTTAGTGGTTTCACTATTCATCAAAAATTGAAATTTTTCAGAAAAATACCAAAATTTCACCCTAGGCTAATTTCGATATTCCGAATCCAAAAATGAAGTCCATTTTGAAAAATAAAATTTATAAAATTTTAAAAAGTGGTTTTTACTATTCATAACGGCTAGTTTTATTTTAATAGCATATCGTTGTTTAGTGAAACTCGGTATTGCGTACGACGCAAGCTAACGAGGAAGGTCACAATTTCGTGTAAAGCAAGCCAAGCAAGTGTTGTGTAGAAAAATATTCCTTTGATGATTTATATAACATAAAAGTCTTGGGTGTTACACATATGGTACCATCTGAATACTCAAATGGAAGTTATTATTATATGAAAATTATACCAGAGGTAAATATTGATCCCACATACCCTGAAAGTCAAGTGAGTAAGATCTCAGCATGTCTTCTAAGGTTTGAATTGTCCGTTCTGATTGTCCATCTATTTGAGGGTGGTAGGCATTTCTCAAATGAAGTTCAGTATCTAAGGCCTTCTGAAGGCTTTTCCAAAATCTTGAAGTAAAATGGGGATCACGATCAGAAACAATCGATAGGGGTACTCCATGAAGTCTCACAACTTCATTAATATATAGTCTTTCTAGACGTTCAAGTGGCAGATCTTCTCTTATAGCAAGAAAATATGCTGACTTGGTAAGATGATCAACAATGAACCATATTGCGTCATTCCTTCTAGAAGTCTTTGGTAGTCCCATGACAAAGTCCATCATGGTGTTATCCCATTTCCACTCAGGTATGGGAAGAGGTTTCATGACTCCTCCAGGCTGTTGCCTTCCAGCTTTCACTTGTTGACAAATCATACATCTTGACACAAAATCAGAAATCTCTCTCTTCATGTTGTCCCACCAAAAATGTTCCTTTAAATCTCTATACATTATGGTGCTCCCAGGGTGTATAGAGAAATTGGAACTATGAGAATCCTCCAACAATTCCCTTTTTAGATCAAGTATATCAGGAACAAAAAGTCTCTTCCAAAATTTCAAAATTTCATCTTTATACATAAAGTCACTCAATCTCCCATCATTCACATCTTTAATCTTCTTTTGAAACTCTTCATCATCGGTCTGAGAACTCTTAATCCTTCATAGTAAATATGGTTTGGCAACCATTTGAAAAAGTATTGATGTTTCACCTTCCATGGTTATTCCCATATCCAACTTTACTAGATCCATGAAAATTGGATCCCTTTCAACTCTCATTTTGTTCAAAACTCCATGATCCTTTCTGCTCAAAGCATCGGCCACCTTATTTGCCTTCCCCAGGTGGTAGTGTATTGTGCAATCATAATCTTTGAGTAGTTCAATCCATCACCTTTGCCTCATGTTGAGTTCTTTTTTTGAGAAACTATACTTCAAACTCTTATGATCAGTATAAATCTCAAATTTCTCACCATATAGATAGTGTCTCCAAATCTTCAAATAAAATATTACAGCTGCTAACTCAAGATCATGAGTAGTATAGTTTTTCTCATGAATTTTCAGCTATCGTGATGCATAGGCAATAACCCTATCATTCTGCATATGGACACAACCAAGTCCTTTCTTCGATGCATCACTATAAATAATGAACCCATCATTCCCTGGTGGTAGAGTCAATATAGGAGCATTGACTAATCTTCTCTTCTGTTCTTCAAAACATTATTCACACTCTTTTTTCTAAACAAATTTAACCCCTTTTCGTGTGAGCTTCGTTAATGGGTTATCCAATCGGGTGAAATTCTGGACGAAGCGTCGATAATAACTTGTTAAACCAATAAAACTGCGTACCTCGGTTATACTCATTGGTTATGGCCATTCTTGGATTTCTCTTATCTTAGAAGGATCAACAGAGATTCTATCTTTGGAGACAATATGGCCAAGAAAATAAATCTCTTGAATCCAGAATTCACACTTGCTAAACTTCCCATACAATTCATATCTTCTAAGAGTCTTCAGGATAATGCGCAAGTGATTTTCATGATCTTCGTAGCTTTTAGAGTATACCAAGATATCATCAATAAATACCACTAAAAAATCATCGAGGTATTCCTTGAAAACTATATTCATTAGATCCATGAATACAGAGGGCAAATTAGTCAATCCAAAAGGCATTACTGTAAACTCGTAATGTCATACCTGGTTCGAAATACTGTCTTCAGAATGTCTTCCTTCTTCACACGCAACTGATGGTATCCAAATTGAAGTTCAATCTTTGAAAAGTATTGAGCTCCATGAATTTGGTCAAATAAATAATCCATGCAAGGTAGGGGATACTTATTCTTTATTGTTATAGCAATGACTTCCCTGTAGTCAATACATAACCTCATAGATACATCTTTCTTCTTAACAAAAAGGACAGGGGATCCCCATGGAGAAACACTAGTGTAAATAAATCCCGTATTACTCAATTACTCTAGTTGTTTCTTTAGTTCAACTAATTCCACAGTGGACATTCTATAAGGGGTCTTTGATATGGGCCTTGAACAAGGAATTAAATCAATGGAAAACTCAACTTCTCGTTTTGGAGGATGTCCAGGTAAATATTCCGGAAACACATCTACATATTCTTTCAAAATAGGTACATCCTATATTTGAACATTCCTTTCCTCAACCATAGTTATTTCATTCTCTTATTCCCCGATAATTGAATTTCTTTGAGCTAATGGGGGTGGATCTAGATAAAAATCAGGTGGTGACGTTTCTGCTCTAAAGATAAGGTATTCCTTATCATCATCATCATTAATTCTAACCTCCTTATTCTTACAATAAATATTCGCATCGTGGTCTGAAAGCCAATCCATACTAAGGATTATATCAAACTTAATCATAAGTATGACGATGAGATCAGCAGATACAGAACATTTATATGCTCTAATGGGGACTGATTCACAAAACATTGTTGCAATGATACTTCCCTTAGGAGTTTTGACTGACAACTCCCTTGTTAAATCAAATTGGAAATATCTATTTTTCTTAGAAAACTGGGAAGATATGAAATAATGCGATGATCCAGAATTAAATAAATCATTTTCTAAACTTGAGGAAACCATTAAATTACCTGCCACCATGTCTTTCGGAGCTTCTACCTCAGCAGTAGTGATAGAATAATCTTGGCCTTGATCCCTTGTCCTTTTCTGAGATAAGTTCCTCTGATGATTAGGACATTCATTTTCATAATGTCCCATCTTCCTACAATTGTAGCATTGAAAATCAGTAACTTCTTTCTTCCCCTTGCAATCACGAGCTTGGTGGCCTTTTTTACCACACTTGTAACAGACTTCCATTCCCTTCAAGCAAGTACCCGGGTGTTTCTTCTCACATTTAATACAGAATGGATATTCAAATTTTCCCTTCTTCCCCTTATTTCCATTTCCATAGTGATCAGAATATCTATTCTTCTCTTACTTTTCTTTAAAGTCATAAGACTTAGAGAATTATTTTTCTATCTTGATAGCACATGAGACAATATCTTCGTACGAAGAGAAGGATTGTGAGACTAATTCTCGATGGAGAAATGGTTTTAACCCATAAAATAAATGATCAATCTTACTCCTTGGATTACATATATAATTTGTTTCATACCTCGCTAACCTTGTAAAGTTAGCCTCATACTTTGCAACATTCTCATACTCCTTTTGCCTTAGACTCAGAAATTGACTTTCCATATCCGCTCGATGGTCATGAGGAAAGTATTTTTCTAAGAAAATATCTTTAAACTCCCTCTATTCCATACTTGATACTTCTTCATCTTCCTTTGTATTTTGAATCAATGACCACCATTGATCAGCATCTCTAGTGAGGTGGTAAACTACCATGACAACTTTTTCTCTTTCACTACTTCCCAAATCCTGAAATATTTTCTCTAGGGAATTTATCCATTGCTCAACTACTAGTGGATTTGTACCCCCATTAAAGGTTGGTGGTTGTTTCCTCAGGAAGCGATCTAACATTGATCCCCCATGCTGTGGATATGGGTGCTCCATACAGGTAAGTTTATTATTCATAACATGAGTGATTTGTCCCAGTATGGTGATTAGCTGATCAGCACCAGTTTTATCTCCAACTCCACTATAATTATCTTGAGCAGGAGGGAAATCCCTACATGGTGTGCGTGTATTGATACAGTTTCCATTTCTTCCATTATGCACCATTTCAAAATAATGTAATACACTAGATTAGTTTATGAATTTCAATACATAAATCCAAACTTGTAAAACACTTGACATGAATTGAACAATTTATGGATATAATCCATAATCATAAAAATGTTTTCTTTGATATGTATATAATCATAAAACCTTCATAATGGTTTGTAAAGAAAATGAGAATTATCCTAAGTATATCCCCCGGGAGTTTCGTAACCAAGAGTGCAGCAAGGCCCATTGTCGTGCACCAGTTCCCGTTCGAGTCTAGCTCAAAGTGGTGTTTTCAGGTTTTACCCCTAGGTACATCTGTTCCAGAGCTGCCTCTACCTGCTCGTATCCAGACAGGGATGTATTTCTTGGAAAAATCACAAAATCTCTACAATACCAATATTCTAGGAAGTTCTTCTATACTAATCCTCAAAGTATATCTTAGGGCTATGTGCTCTGATCAGAGTTTATCTAAATATAGCTTCCAAGGTTTTTACTAAACTTCCTCTGATAACAACTGTAACGCCCCGACCCCAGTTACCCAGAGTCAGTGCATTATTACATAACATTGGCATGATCACAAAAGTTCTAGTCTCAAAAGACTGATTAGTTTAGTAGCCTTGGAAACACTAGATATATTCATAAGTCTTACATTACATCATAATGTAAAAAAACTACAACAACATCTTGTCTTCATATCCCCTTATACATTCCCTACAGGTTATTCATAAAATACTTCTTCACATCCTGGGAAAATTAAAACATTTAAATGGGTGATCTCAGATGCTCAGTAAGGATAACAATATATCAGAAACTTTAATAAATAAACATAAACATTTAAGGCAATATATAACTAAAACAGAAGACTTTTAAACTTGAACTTAGGCATAATATGGAAAAGATAAAATGAAATAATTACATTTACTTATTCACATGGATATTCTACTAGTTGAATAATCACATGCAATATCAATAACCACTTTCATAATGATGGAATGCATAATGCCAGACTATCATAACCACATATTCAAGGCCCTGTGCCAAGACTACAAATATGATTTTGTCAAGGCATTGTACCAAGACACTAGTTTATCTCATGAGACCTACCGATGCATCGAGGAGCTATAGCGAGCTCCACCTGTCACTTACTAAGTCCAATGTATTCCTCATATAAACAGGTTTAAACATAACATAAACATTTGTATTAAAACTAGCTTACGAAATGTCCATACTTTCTCTATAAACCATGAATGGTATAAAAATAACACATCCTCATTCAAACATATCAAAAAACCTTCAATATTATATGGAAGTTATGTATCATAATAAATCAACTTCAAATAAGCTTAAAATTCATCAAAGGATGTGGACATAGATGAAATCAAAACTACTTGAGATAAATATCTCTTTTTTTGAAATCCTTTAAAATTCACATAATTATAAAATAAAACATTTACTTTAAAAATATTCTTATAAGCTTGTAAGGGAAGCTTCAAAGATTTTATAATGGATTAAAATAGCCGCACCCACCGTATAAGTTTAAAAAAGACGTTCTTACCTTTATTCTGTCGAAAAAGTTAAAAAGGACCTTGTTTGGAAAACGATGGAAATATTCCTTTATAAACTTCTTATAAAAAGTCAAACAAGGGTATAAATGACTTTAACCCATATTCTGTAAAATAGTAAGAATTTTTTGAAATACATTTTTAAGAAACATGTATGTGGATGATAAAGAGGTCCCAGTAGATAATTACGTATAAACAACCTCGTATAATAAAGATATTGTGAAATTAACCCTTACCTTGTACTTTTCCTTGGTCGAGGGTAGTTTAACCTCCTTTATAATGGTGAAACAATTTTTATTAAATTATAAAAGAATAATATACATTAATATGATATCATATATGATCTTTTAACATTTCATTGTTAATAATATCTTAGTATTATCGTCGTTTCAGGTGTTAACTTGCTCATTTTCTTTTATACGTTTTGTTACTTAAGCCATGTTTGTTTATGGATAGGTTGTATCTTATTCATATACATAATGATATCAAGTCCTTAAACATTATTTTTAATCATCAAATGAGAATTATACTTGAATGGATATGATGGGGAATGAATCTCATCGCGTTCGTGGACACGGTAGTCCGTACGTACGCACGAGCGACAATATCATTCTTTTGATATTAAAATAATATATAATTGGATGGTATATCATATATAAAGAATAATTATAATGTTATATTTATTATTTACTTCAATTAATCATCATTATAATACCCATCCAAATAATAATGTTTTTAATAATAATTACATCACGACGTGGAGACGGTAAGCCGTACGTACGCACGTATGGTGACATGTCATTCAAAGGATGGATAGAATACTAAATATGGTTGTACCATATTTATAATAACATAACAGTAGATTGAAGATACTGGATTTATTATTTTAGAATGGAAATAACAAATAAAGAAGAAGTTGAATAAGAAAGGAACTTGAAAGAGGGTGGTGAAAACATTACCTCTTCTTCAAGTTCTTCCTTTTGATTTGATCAAAATGGCTCCTTAGGTTGGCTTTATGATCAAACTAAGGCCTCTAGGTTTAAGTGAGGAAAGTTGAGAGAATATTTGGGTAGGGTTTTTCCAAGACAAAAGGCTTTGAAGGTATGAATTTGATAGAGGGGGGTGCCCTTTTATAAGAGGGGTGAGGGGCACCTTAGGAAAAACTTAAAATATTATTTTATAATAAATTCATATTTGGTTTATAATGGCTACAAAGTGAATTATTTCTAGGATAAGTTAGTGATGGGTCAAAACCCACTCAACCAATATATTTTATACAGGTTTGGGTCACTATATTAACTTTATCTTTTTTATTTAACTCTTCGTTAAATAGATTGACATTTACCATGTCTCTTTGTATTTTTATATTATATGGTTAATAAACTTACTATAACAAGTCAAGAGAACCCCAAGTGGTTAATTATTAATATATATAACCTTATCTAAGTCATTTGGCCCAATATTAGATTTTTAGGAAAGAAATATCAATTAATAATATGATATTTGTTTTAAATACCCTTTTATGTCAATTTTGACACTATTTAATAATTGATTTTTGATAAAGTATTAACAACTTTATTAATTCGAAAAAAAATTAATTTACGTAATCCTAACATATCATATTAACCTAGAAAATTATTGAAATTCATAAAAAGTCTTAAATTACATTTATTTTGATATTTATAATATCAATTATTTTAATATTTCATTAATTAGGTAATTAATGCATCACCATTGTGTCATAAATAAATTAAATTATTTAATGTCTAAAAATTTTAAATAAAATATTATTATGTAGGAAATATTTTTATCTTTCTAATGAATATTTATAATCGAATTTATCTTATGTATAACCCTATATTAAAAATGTTTTAGTTATTTAACTTTGATTTTATCTCTTTTAACTCTTCTTTGAATTAAATAATAATAAATGTCCTAATCTAATCCAAGTGGAACAAATATGTTAATATTTTATTCCTAAGGTTGTTTTTGGTCAAATTATACTTATCCATTAGAATTAGTACATGTTTTAGGGTAATAATAATATCATTTTTACCCTTAATTACTCTATTTACTTTTAACCGTGGTAAATAAAAGTAAAAAGTTACTATTCACCAAAAATTATTTTTATCTTATTGAACCACATTTTACTCCTTGATATTAACTTTATCTCTCAGATTTTTGAAATTCCACTCACAGAAGTGATAAAATTAAGTTTCATGTAAATTTGCAAATTCTCCTGGGAGATGGGTAAAAGACGGTGAAAAGTTCAATAAAATTTTTATATATATAAAATTAATATAAATTGACTCCAATGAATTACATTGAACTTATATAGATATTATGTATCTATAAAAATAAAATAAATAATTATTTAAATAAAAAGTCGGTTTTAACTAATAACTCAGTGTTTTTCACTATTTATCAAAAATTGAAAGTTTTCAGAAAAACACCAAAAATTCACCGTAAGCTAATTTCGATATTCCGAATCCAAAAATGAAGTCCATTTTGAAAAATAATATTTATAAAATTTAAAAAACTGGGTATTACTATTCCTAATGCCTAGTTTTATTGGTTGTGGTGTGTGTTAGAACTCAAAGTTGTGTACAACACAAGCTACTGTATTATTCAAAGAGAAGCGTACCATGGAAGCTTGGGGTGTTACACTGAATACATTGCAGCTACTCAAGTTTGCACGCAGCTATTATGGATGAAGCAACAACTTGAATATATGGGTATTGAAGTGAAATCTTCAATCAAAATCCATTGTGATAATTCAATTTCTATAAATATTAGAAAAAATCCAGTCCATCACTTAATGACAAAGCACATTGAAATCAAATATAATTTTATCAAGTATAAGTTGGAGCATGGGCTTGTGAAGTTGGAGTATGTGCCTACAGAACTATAAGTTGCATATATTCTTACAAAGGTCTTACCCAAGGAAGCGTTTGAAAGGCATTGACTAGCTCCAGGAGTCCAGTAGAATCCCCACACTTGAAAATGTATATGTGGGCCCCCCTCTCCCCAAGGTATGATGTGGATTTCCCTTATGTGCTCGTGTGTGTTCTTTACCCTATTGCAGACAACCTTGAAGTGCCCTTCAGGTTTGTTGACAAAGGGGGAGAAAGTGTGACTATTCTAAGGGGAGAAAATACATGGGGAGAAGCTGTTAAGTGGAGCAATGAGATAGGGGGAGTAGAATCTAAGATGAAGCTAGAGGGGATTATTATATCTAACGATTCTAAAATTGATCGATCAAAGATTATATATCATGATAGCTTAGGTTCGTGATGAAAGAAATTCATTTGTATTAGTATTTTAGTGTGATTGTATCAACAATTAGTGATTATCAATGAAGTGATTCATTTATGAACTTTATATTATACTCTTATTTCTCACACTGAGTATGGATCATGTGGGATTAGAGTATGTGTTGAGTAAATCCTTGATCTCTATCTTAATCGCAAGAAGCGAATGGTAGTTGAAGTTGAAGGAGTTTTAATGAGGTATTAAAATACACAAAATTATTTTGAGAAGAGTTGTCAACAAACTCAAAGGGGGAGATTATTGGGAAACAAATATCTTAAGGTGTCCTCTCGGTATGTTTTGGGTGTGGTTGTGTTTTTTGACAAATCCAAATGATCGCAAATGTGCATGGTTGGTGTTTGCTGAAGGTATGTTTTTAAGGTGGTGAATTTTCCCAGTATTTGCCAAAAAAATTGGCCTCAAAATCGGGAGTTTGAGGTTGGAAAATGAAGGATTGATTTATAGCAGTGAACGGAATGAATAATTTTTAAGAAAATCGACAATAGATGAGGACTGTGTACCATAACGCATGGGTTGTGTACCATGTTCCGGGAATGGTACACGGATCACTGCGAACGGTATGCGGAGCGCTGCGAACGGTATGCGGAGCGGTGGAACGGTTTTCCAGAGAAGCTTGCAAAACCGAAAACAATTCATGGTGTAAGGAAATGCAGTACACATATGGTGTTTTATTGAAAAGGTAGAGTGATCGCGTAGGAGAAAAATGGTATGTGGACCGAATGAAAAACGGTTTGCGGGTGGCTTGCGGTTCGCGGTGATATGAGGATTGGTAAGAGATAGAGGATAGATTTAAGATTTTGTAATTCTTAGATTAGAGGATTTTGAAGATATCTTTTCCTATATAATAATTTCTAATCCCAGTGATTACATTATAGATTTAACATCATTAGAAAACAAATTTTTCTTCGGGAATTCGGAAAATTCCTAAATTGGTTCACACTGAAGGTGTTTGCGGGGATTCTTAACCCATAAAGGAAGTCAATTACATGGAGGAGGAAGTCTGGTATGCAGAAGGAGTTCTCTCGGTATGCGGAGGAGGAATATTCAGTACACAAGAGGGAGAATTTTGTAAGTGGTATGCAGAGGGGGGGATACAGTAGGTAGAATTGAAGATAGCCCGCGAACATAGAACAGTTAGAAGACGGATGGTATTTCATGGAGGATTTTTGCGGAATCGATACGTGGTAGCGGTACGTTATAGTAAAGGTGGATCCAGTTTGAGAAAAGAAGAAGTTCGTAGAATAGGTAGAAGTATGCATAGAAGGAGGTCCGTGTACTAAACCTGGTAATCTGTATGCGAGAGAGGAGAAAGGTTTGTGATTTTTACAAGGAATCTTTCAAAATATTAAATCAGTTTGCGAAAGGATTTTTCAGTACCTAGCAGTACCTGAGAAGGTGGAATTCATCTATCGAGAAAATGGGACTTCAATAGAGCATCTAACTATAGTTGGGGATTCTTGAATTCATGAAAATGAAGGGAACTACATGTCTATAAACTGTGTTTGACCTAAAAGTACATAAACTATGAGTGGATTCCTTTCCAAGATCAATGAGAAAAGGAAGAAGAAGGTGGTGACCCTTTCCACTGGTAGTGAGCCAGAGAAAGAGGCATAGGGGGTGACCCTTGGGAATTTAGTTATCAGAACCCAAACATTATAAAGGTAGTGAGCCTGGGTATAGAAGATGTTGGGAAAAAATCCCTCAAGGTATCATTTCAGAATTTTTGAGGTGATTGTGTTTGTTGACAATGTGGACCTTCATGTTGTGTTTATTCAAAAAACAGACCACGATGTATTATTTTCTAACAAAGGGGGTTTACAAGGTTATTTGTCAGGTTCAAGATATATTTTTGGCTATCCATGTTAGATTAAAGAACCTCAAAAAAGAAATGGAAAATCTGGAGGCGGTACAAAACAACAGATACAAGGTGGCACTGTTTTCTAGTGTTTGCAAAATTTAGGGGCCTAAAAATCAGAAAATGGAGAGATGCATTTTTGGAAAAGGGACATTCATTTAAAATTTAAGTGGGGTGTGAAAAATAAAGTGTTGTGTGAAATATTTTTTGTGGTGTGTGAAAAAGGAAAGAGGTGCGCAAAAAATTAGCGCGATGTGTGAAAAATTAACACGGTGCGTGAAAAATAATATGGTGCGTGAAAAATTGGTGTGGCATGAAATAGAGGATTGGTGTTTTTAGTGAAAGATGTGTTTCAAGATCAGAAGGTTGAAAATTTGAAAAGTCATGAGTTGCATGAAATATTGGAGTAGTGTACGAAAAATGATGTTGTGTGGATGATGAGTTTTTCACGCTCGAAGAAGATTACGCGTGGAAGAAAGGTTTTTCACGTGGGGGGTCGATTTTGCCTATAAATATAAAGTGACTCCCTTTATTTAGAGCTTCTCAAGACTTAGAGAGTATCCGAACACTAGTGCGTGAAATTGGAGTGCACAAGAGAGTTTCGTGAAAACAAAATTTTGTGCGTAAAAGACCTGTTTGCGCGAAAAGATAAGGGAGCGCGAAAATCGGTGTTGCGCAAAAAATAAATTTTGCACAAAAGCAGAAAATTACATGCAAGGTAGTGTAGATGCTGTGCGTAAAATTTAGTGGTTGCACGTAAAATTGATGTTGCATGAAAAGTGGATTTTGTGAAAAGGCAGAAAATTACGCGCAAGGCAGTGTAGAGGCTGCACGTAAAATTTTGTGGTTGCATGTAAAAGAGGTGTTACGGGAAAATTGTATTCCGCACAAGGCAAGGGTATTACGCTCAAGGTGCATTAAGGGTTGCACGTAAAAATTATGGTTTCCCGGTGCAAAGTGAGATTCATCTATGGGTGAAATTTTTACATCAATAGAGCATCTACCAACAATTGAAGATGTAGATTTCATTAGTGATAATGAAGAGACCTATAGGTCTATAAACTGTGAGTGGATCTTCTGAAGAAGTAGTGAGCACACTTCAGTTGAGAGAGTTGTAATATTTCATATTATAAGTGGTTGTAAACCAGGAGGGACAGTGAGTCCTCTCCAAACTTGTAAACAGCAGTGCACTTATAGTGGAATTGGTACATCAGAACATTGCCAGTGTATGCTCCTTAGATGTAGCCCAGTGAGGGTGAACCAAGTAAAAATTGTTGTGTCATGTGCATACTTTAAGGTTTATTCATAATCTGCAACAGGAAGGAGATAGAAGAGGGTTTTGTCTAACAGAAAAACAAGATCAAAAGTGGACATTGTTTTAATCTGTCATACCCTGATTCACCCCCCCCCCCCCCTATCAGGGTATCTAGCCTAGTGGACCTAACAATTGGTTTTAGAGGGAAAGGTTGATATCAGTCTCCCTATCAAAAGGAGGTCATCAATCATAAAGGGATTCTGATATTTGATGGGAACAATTTTCAGCTATGGAAGAATCGAATGCAACACTACTTCTGATCTTTGGGAATGGATGTGTTTACAGCAGCAATACATGGTATCACAGCTGATATTAATAGTGGTGCATTATCAGAAGCTTAGAAAAGAGAATTGGATACTGATGCAAAGGGAATCAATGCTTTATGGGGATCCATATCCAATGCTATCTATACAAAGGTGATGTCATGAAAAACCTCACATTCCATGTGGGAAAAGCTATTAAATATATATGAAGGAGATACAAAGGTTAGATTAGTGAAGTTGCAAGTCTTGTGGAACAAGTATGAAGATCTGAGAATGAACCCGAATGAATATGTTGTTGCATTCTTTGATAGGGTAAATGTTGTAGTGGAGGAAATGAAAGGTCTTGGAGAAGTTATTGAAGACATAAATATTGTGAAGCGTATCTTGAGGAAACTTCCACCATGGTTCAATCTAAAAGTTTCAGTATTGGAAGATAAATTCCCGAAAGAGCTGACATTGGATAACCTGAAAAGCACCCTTGTTGCATATGAAATGAGAAATGATTATAGTGATGTTATGGAAAAGGGGAAATCCAAAGAGGTGTCATTCAAAGCCATGAAGAAGCTCACCATTAAATATTATTAGGAAGAAGAAGAGACAGATGAGCTGATGTCATTCCTCTCCTCAAATCTTCAAAGAGGAAAAGGAAATTTTAAATGGAAACTTCCACTTGCTTGCTTTCGATGTGAAAAGGTTGGATATCTTGCAGTGAGGTGCCCCAAAAGGTTCCAAGAGGATGATGATGTTGATGAAATCTAAATTCCCAAGAAAAAGTCTTCAGCCTATGGGAAAGGAAAGAAATAGTTCAAGAGAAATTTCTTTAAGAAGAAGAACCTTCTTTAAAAATAATGTGACAGTTCAGATGAGTCTGAGGTTGAAGAGGTTGAAGAGATAGAGAACTACAAAGATTGTAGAGAAAATGATATGGTGGAAGTTTTCGGTAGTTCTCAGAAGGATAAAACTAAAGATAAATAAGAAGAAGGAGTTGAGGGAAGAGTTGACATGGAAGTTGAATTAGAAGCTTCTCTTGAATAGATAGATATTTGGAGATCCAAAACGAATAAATCCAAAAAAGTGGTCCATGATGCCAAACTCTACATGCAACAACAAGAAGAATAAAAGTCCGAGTTAATAGAAGAAATTGAGAAACTCAAGTCATCAGTACCATATAATTTTGAATCAGTTAGTGATTACAAACTCAGAATTGTAGAAAAAAAAAGAGATCGATGACTTGAATATCACAATGAAAGATCACTTCAAGCGTATCGTAGAGCTTGAAGAGGAAATTGTTAGTCTATGAAGAAAAGTGAAAGACCAGGAAAAACCTTTGATCCCCAACACATTCTTGGGAAAGAAGGTCATTCCAAAGATTGAAAAGATGAAATAGGATCCTAGTAGTTCAGCAGGAAAGAAGCATCAATCGATCTTGGACATTAAGGCTGATTTGGGGCTTGATCAGAAACAAAAAGCAGTGAAATTTGAAGTCAGACCGCAAGCACCCATTCCGAGATTAAAGGTTGATTTGGGCCCAAGGAAGAATCTGAATATTTAGAGATCCCAAGGTGAAACTAGAAGTGAAGAAGTTACATGAAGGAATGCACCTTATATCAGGTTTTATTGTTGTGGAAATATGGGACATTTATAGTATGTGTGTTCCATAGACAAGAGATACTGAAGGGCATAAGAATAGTGGTGGCAGCCAAACAGAGAACGGTTCTTTGGAATATGTTTTGAAGGACACTGTTTTTGTTGCGGAGGATTTGGACACATGGCTAGGTACTGTATTTCGACCATACAGAGGAATATTCCAAAGAAGAATCAAAATGTTCGCATGCAGGAGATCAATGAACAAACAGGTGAGTTGAAAATGAAAAATAGATTTGCAAATTTGCAAGATGAAGCTGATCCATAATACCCTTAAAAAGATCATAAGTATCAATCCATTCTAAGTGTGAAGGCAAAAATATGGACTGAGAATAAAAAGAATGAGAAGGCAGTGGTGAAATAAATTTCCCTTAAAGCATCATATTTCTCTAGTGTGTGGATCCTTGACAGTGGTTAGACATATCACATGATAGGTAATAAGGATCTTGTTACAGGCATAAAATATGACAAAGAAAGAGTTTTCAAGTTTGGAATTGATGAAGGCCTGAAGATTATTGGCTCATAAAAGGCCAATTTTGGGGGAAAAGAGATAATACGTGATGATGTCTTAGTAGTAGAAGGCCTCAGTCACAATTTTCTCAGAATCAGTCAATTATGTGACTCAGGACATTCTATAAGGTTTACTAAGAATATGTGTACCATAAAAGGAAGATATGGGGTAGTGGTTCTACAGAGAAAAAGAACAAAGGTAAATCTATACCTGGTAAGTGGAGAAGAAGATATGTTCTTTCCGTCTAGAGAGGAAGAAAACAAGTTGTGGCATAAACGACTTGGTCATCTATGCCAACCATCCTTGGAAGATCGGGTAAATTTTGATGCAGCAAGAGACCTCCCTAAGCTATCACGTGTTCATACTCATACGTGCAATGCATGCCAACATGGGAAGATCATTAGAAAAATGTATAAGTCAAAGGAAAAGAAGTCAGCAAGAGTGCTCCAATTGGTGCATGCTGATATTTTTAGTCCTATAACACCAAGAGAAATTGATGGAAGGAGGTACTATGTTCTTTTCATTGATGACTATAGCATAATGGCATGGTTATTTGTTATTTCCCATAAGTTGGATGTGTTCAGCTACTTAAAAATGTACTGGAGGGAGTGTGAAAGGATGTTTGGACTGAAAATTTTGAAGCTTCATGCTGAAAATGGTACGAAATTCACAAATAGTCTGGTGGAAGGCTATCTCAAGAAACATGGGATAAGGCATCAAGTTTTCTTAGTAAGAACTCACCAATAGAATGGAGTGGTTTAAAGGAGAAATCGGATCATCAACAACATGGCCAGAATGATGCTCATTGAAAAAGACCTACCAGAGAGATTTTGGAAGGAAGTAGTTTTGACATCGGTCTACATTTCTAATAGGGATCTATTGTGTCTGAAGGAAGGAAAGACTCTGTACGATATGTGGTATGGAAAGAAGCTAACAGTGAAATAATTTCTAATATTTGGAAGTAAGTGCTTTATCCTCAACAAGAAAAAACATAGGAAATATGAGTCATGGAGAGATGAAGGGATATTCCTTGGCTACTCAGGAAAAAGTAAGGCATATAAATGCTTTAAAAAAAGGCTGAGAAAATTAGTTGAGAGCAATGATGTCATTGTAGTGGAGAATGAGGAGATCATTTAAAAATGCATGGAACAATTTCCTAATGAGAGTGATGAGGAAGAAAACAAATTAGGGGGAGAAGAAATTGATGATATTGATTCAGAAGAAGATACGGATGATGAGCATGAGGAAGTAAAATTTGTATCTGCACAAAATCCAAGGAGTCGAGCTAAAATTGAAAGGCAGAATATCATTGTTGATCAATCAGCTCCAGTTCAGACAAAAAAAATGAAATCACTGCTGCAGAAATATTTCCTATATCATGTTGAGCCGAAATTCTTCGATGATGCAGTTGAAGATGAAAACTAGGTTCATGAAATGAATGAATAGCTTGATGATATTGAGAAGAATTAGACATGGGAGATTGTTTCGAGGCCCGCAGATAAGAATTTCATCGGGACTAAATGGGTCTATCGCAACAAGATGAATGAAGATGACATAGTGATTTGGAAAAAAGCATGATTAGTGTGAAAAGGATACTCCCATATATAGGGAATAGATGTTGATGAGACATTTGCACCGGTTTCAAGACTAGAGACAATTAGATTATTCCTAGCCATTGCAGTGCAACGGAAGTTCAAAGTGTTTCAGATGGATATAAAATCGGTATTCTTGAATGGGATTCTAGAGGAAGAAGTGTATATCGACCAGCCAGATGGTTTTCTTATTCATGAGGATGAGACAAGGCTTTTTAGCTGAAGAAGGCGTTATATGGGCTGAAACAAGCACCAAGAGCATGATACTCAAGGCTTGACAAGTATTTGAAGAAGCTTGGTTTCCAGTGTGGTAGAGTTTATTATAATCTATATTTCAATAAAAATAGTAATAAAAGGATGATGGTGATGGTTTATGTCAATGAAAAAATCTTTGGGGGATCAGATGAAGCATAGTGCAGACAGTTTTCTGAATTCATGAAACATAAGTTCGAAATGTCTATGATTGGTGAGATGAAATTTTTCCTTGGTTTACAGGTGACATAAGGAAGGAATGGCATGTTCATTTCTCAATAAAAATATGCCAAGGTGGCTCTGAGAATATTTGGAATGGAAAATTACAAGGAGATGAATAATCTGGTTGCAACATGAATGAAATTATTGAAAGATGATACTGGCAAGGCAGTTAATATCACAGAATACAGGAAAATCATTGGAAGTTTGCTATACTTGACTGCGATAAGTCCTTGTTTTCACCACATTCCAAGCAGCGAGATATCAGAGTAATCCCAAGGAAAGATACATGCTTGCAGTAAAAATAATACTTAGGTATATCAAGGGCACAGTGGATTTAGTCTTGATATATAGTGACAAATCTCAATCATAATTACTGGGATATACTAATGCATATTGGTTCGGTTCAGTGGATGATAGGAAATCAATGTTGGGAGGTTCTTTATATCTTGGTGGTTTGTGTATTTCTTGGCTTAGCAAGAATCAAGATTGCATTTCATTGAGCACTACATAAGTTGAATATATTGTGGCCACTCAAGCATGCACACAATTATTGTGGATGAAGCAGCAGCTTCATGACATGGGAGTTGAAGTGAAGTCTCTGATCGGAATCCAGTGTTATAACTCAAGTGCTATAAATCTCATCAAAAATCATGTCCATCACGCAAGGACAAAGCACATTGAGATAAAGTATCATTTTATCAAGGAGAAGGTTGAGCAGAGAATCGTGAAGTTGGATTATGTGCCTACAGAACTATAGGTTGCAGACATTATGATGAAGGCCTTACCCAAGGAATATTTTTAGAGGCATCGACTGGCTATGGGAGTACAGTCGACTCCCCACACCTGATAAAGTGGGATGTGGGAACCCCCACTCTCCAAGGTATGGTATGTTTTTCCCTAATGTACTAGTGTGTGTTTTTACCTTGTTCTGGACAGCAAAGGAGTGCCCTTTGGGTTCGTTGACAATGGGGGAGAAAACAGTGATTGTTCAAACAGTGATTGGTCAAGAGGGAGATAGAGTGGCTATTTGATAAATCATGATTTATATAGGGAGAAGGTGATAGGTGAAGCAGCAAGATAGGGGGAGAGAAATGAGAACGGGGGAGAGTATGAAATCTGACAATGCTTGAAGTGATCGATCAAAGAATAGATATCACGATAGCTGAGGATCGTGATAAAAGTAGAAGAGTGGTGTTGGAATGGTTTCAGAATATTTATAGCTATCACCAATTGGTTTTAGAGTGGTATCAAAAATTGGTATCAGTTTGGTGTCAACAACTGGTGTTACAAATGAAGTAATTCATTGATGAAATTTTCATTTACTCTTGTTACTCACGCCGAGCATTTCTCATGTGGGCTTAGAGTATATGTTGAGTAAATATTTGATCATTATCTGTATCTCAGGAGGAGAACTATGGTAGTGGATAGAAGAAGATTTAATGAGGTATAAAAGTGAAAATAATCGTTATAAAAAGAGTTTTCAACAAACCTAAAGGGGGATATTGTTGGGAAGAAATCCCTCAAGGTATCATTGAAGCATTTTTGAGGTGGTTGTGTTTGTTGACAATGTGGACCTCTGTGTTATGTTTGTTCACAAAACAGACCATGATGTATTATTTGATGACAAAGGGGGTTTACAAGGTGATTTTTTGGGTTCAAGAGATATTGTTGGAAATCTATGTTGGATTAAATAACCTCAACAAAGGAATGGACAATCTGGAGGTGGTACAAAATAACAGATACAAGGTGGTGTTCTTTT
Source organism: Viscum album (assembly GCA_963277665.1). Lineage (NCBI taxonomy): Eukaryota > Viridiplantae > Streptophyta > Magnoliopsida > Santalales > Viscaceae > Viscum > Viscum album. The sequence goes on along the minus strand of OY728130.1, from coordinate 354,081,854 downwards.
CGAGTGTTTGCCAAATTTTTGGGCCTTAAAATTGGAAAATGGAGAGATTCATTTTTGTAAAAGGGACATGCGCATAAAATTTAAGTGGTGCACAAAAAATAAAGTGTTGTGTGAAATATTTTCATGGTGCGTGAAAAAGGAAAGAGGTGCGCGAAAAATTAGCGTGGTGTGCGAAAAATTAACACGGTGCACGAAAAATAATATGGTACGCAAAAAATTGGCGTGGCACAAAATAGAGGATTGGTGTTTTTCGCACAAGAGGTGTTTCAAGATCAGAAGTTTGAAAATTGGAAAATTCATGAGGTGCGCATAATATTAGAGTAGTGCGCAAAAAATGATGTTGCGCGGATGATATGTTTTTCGCGCTCGAAGAGGATTATGAGCAGAAGAAAGGTTTTTCGCACGGGGGTCGATTTTACCTATAAATATGAAGTGACCCCCTTCATTTAGAGCTTCTCAAGAGTTAGATAGTATCTGAGCTCTAGCATGCGAAATTGGAGTGCATAAGAGAGTTGTGTGAAAACAAGAAGTTTGCGCGTAAAAGAACTGTTTCCGCGAAAAGCAGAGGGTGTGCAAAAAGTGGTGTTGCACAAAAATTGGATTTCACGCAAAAGTAGAAAATTATATGCATGTCAGTGTAGAGTCTACATGTAAAATTTTGTGGTTGAGTTTAAAAGTGGTGTTGTGAGAAAAGTGGATTTCGTGAAAAATCAGAAAATTACGTGCAAGGTAGTATAGAGGTTGCACGTAAAATTTTGTGTTTGCGCGTAAAATAGGTGTTGGGAAAAAATTTTATTTCATGCAATGCAAGGGAATTACGCGCAAGGTGCGGTAAGGGATGCACATAAAAATTGGGGTTGCCCGGTATACCCGGTGCAAAGTGAGATTCATCTGTGGGTGAAATTTGTACATCAACGGAGAATCTACCAACAATTGAAGATGCAAATTTCATTAGTGATAATGAAGAGACCTACAAGTCTATAAACTGTGAGTGGATATTTTGAAGAAGCAGTGAGCACACTTTAGTTGATAGAATAGTGAGATTTAATATTATAAGTGGTTGTAAACTAGGAGGGATAGTGATTCTGCTCCGAACTTGTAAACAGCAGTGCGCTTATAGTGTAATTGGTACATCGGAACATTGTCAATGTATGCTCCTTGGATGTAGTCCAGTGAGGTTGAACCAAGTAAAATATTTTGTATCATGTTCATGATTTAAGGTTTATTCATACTCTATAATGGTAAAGAGAGAGAAGAGGGTTTTGTCTAACAGCAAAACAAGATCAAAAGGGCCAGTTGTTGTAATCTTCCATACCCTGATTCACCCCCCTCTTAGGGTATCTATCCTAGTGGACCTAACAGAAGATCTATCCTAAACATTGTACTCATTATTGGAAGTAAGCCTTAGTGAATTTTTTGGAGCAGCATATTGTCGTTGTATGCTCCTTGGGTGTAACCCAGTGAGGGTGAACCAAGTAAAAATTGTTGTTTCATGTGAATGATTTCATATCTTTCATTTTTTTCTATAGGAGGAAGATAGAATTTTGTTTTTTTACAATGAAACAAGATCTTAAGGGAAAAGTCTTAATCTTTCATAACCTGATTCACCCATGCCCCCTCTTAGGGTATTCGACCTAGTGGACCTAACAGAGTTTCATGGAAGGAATACAACTTGGATTATAAGTAATTTGAGAAAAAGGGATCAAAAAAATTCCATGTTAATTTGGTTATGATTATTAAATAATGAAAAATTATAATGGGTTTAGATGAAATCATTGGAGTTTTGGAAAAGAGACCAGTGAAAGGAGTCCTAGAGAGATAAAGGGTTGTTGAGGATCATGTGGGTGAATTCGAAGTTAGGGATCTAAAAGTTAGAGCACTGTAAGATGTAGTACTAGACATAACTAAGATGCAAGTTAAATTTTAAAAATATTCCAAACTCAGAAGACCGGTTCAAATGTTTGGAGATGAAATAAACTTACTAATTATTAAAGATATTGGAGAAACAAAGATTTCAAATGAGTTAGCCAATATTAGTGACTATGGATAGTGGGATCCAGTGATGAAAGAATAAATGTTTTCGTTTGATACCAATAGAACATGAGAACTGACTAAGTTATTATCAGAAAATATATCACTAAATAATAAGTCGGTATTCCAGTTAAAGGAAGAAGTAGATGGTATGAAAAGTTATAAGGAATGGTTGGTGGTGAAGAGATTCTAAAAAAAATAGGGAATTGAATTCTATGAGATTTTCTCATAGGTGGTTAGGAATGATACCATCTAGAAAATGTTGAGCATGGTTGTGTATTTTTACTTAGAGAATATGGATGTAAAGATGGTCTTCCTTCTTGATTATTTTTAGGAAGATATTTACATGAATAAATTTTTAGGTTTCACATATGAGAAGTTACTCACTGGTAGTTAAGAAAGATACCATTTAGACAATGTTGAGCATGGTTATGGATTTTTACTAAAATAAGATGGATGTAAAGATGGTATTCCTTCTTGATGATTTGGAGGAGGATATTTACATGAAGAAATTTTTAGGTTTCGTATATGAGAAGAAGTTACTGGTGTAAAGTGTAACTTGAACTATTCACTGGGATATGCGGTCTTGAGATGATTTCAATAGGATATCAATAATCACTATTACAAATAGGGGACCTCCACAAAGATAAAAGGTAAGTTCAACTAGCTTGACTGTATGAAACCTTCTACAAAAATATAGTTGGGTATTTATACACAATGATCATGATTCAAAGTAGTTATTCAAATTATAGAGTCCTTAATCTCTATAATTAGTTTTGTACAATTTAACATTTTTAGTTGACATGTAATTCTTGTATCTTTCTATTGTAATGAAAATATAAGTGGTTATTATCCTATATATATAGGACACATTATCCAAACCAAATAAATTATTCTATCCTTTACAATTTTTCATTTTAATTTTTGTGAGGTGAGACTTCACTTGAGTTTGTGTGATAGATAACTTAATGAAGTGAGTAGGGTGAGAGGATTCCTATCTTACAATACACTAACATCATGGGAATCCTTTAGAATGAAACAATTTCCACTTTATAGCATCATCTAGTGGATTGTGTTTAGTGATCAGACACTAGGATTGAATCCCTATTAAAATATGCAAAATATCTCATTCAATAATGGAGAACAAGTTAGACTAATATTGGTGGAGGATATTCATATTCAACTATTAAAATAATATCATAATGGATAATATGTGAATATATAAAAATATAAGAAGAATGAAGGAAAAGGATAGGGGGAGATGATATTGAAATCATAGAAACAGATTTTATATAAAATAGGCTTGAACATTCTAATATAAATATTGAAAAATAAAAAGAAAATACAATGGAACATACATAAAAATCTGGTTTAGAAGGTGGAGGAGGATATAATGGATCCACTTAAGATCATCATTACCATATCTGATTTATAAAGAGGATATGAATCAGGGAGTACAAGTACTACACTTATAAATTTATAAATTGAGGTATTGTAACTAAGTAATTTCAATTTGGAATTATCTACATCCAAATAAAAAGTTTTGTTGATATATTTTTTAGAATACATAGAGTATTTCTTTACAAAAAGAGGATACTCTCATCTATCTTGAAGAAATTAGAGAGTAGTGATTATGGAAGTTGAAAATTATATATCTAGATTTGAGGATGTCAGGGGTTATGATTACTAAACAAATCATTGAGAGACCCTCAAGTATATAAACTAAAATTAGATTCTTTGAATTAGATTATAGAGGAGGAGTAGAAGATGTTTCCCTTGTATTTTCAATAAGACTTTCCAGAATCTTGATAAGGTGGTGTGCCTTGTGTGATTAGAAACTAAAACCAAAAAATTATATAGGAAGTGATCCTTGGTATAGAGTAACCATGACCAAACTTTTATCCACTAAACTAGTGCATTAGTGGATTATGGTACACTGGAACAAAATTACATGTAAAATTCATAGATTATACCTTAGTAGTGAATCAAATAAAATACTTGTATGTTTATTACTTAATTATTTTCATATAAATTTATCATTTATTGAGGTTATATGGGAGAGTAATAGAGTAACTGGTTGACCACCATTTATTCTAACATGGGAAAAATATACCAAGGAAAGATAAATGAGTGAAAGAATAAGTTTTATATATAAAACACCCCAATTCACCTCCCACTCTCCCAATGCGTCTTGGGATGTAACAAGTGTTATCACATCAAAAATATTATGTTCAACCTTGAAGATTGGTTTTGGAAATTATATGGATCCCATATCTTGATAGAACATGATAATAATTCTAGATGATGATGAAAAAAAAGTGGTTTTTAATCTTGAAGTACAGATAGTGGGTGATCTTGAAGAATTAGATATTCAAAGGAAGAATAATAGGAAGATTAAATGATTGTTGATAGGGTCATATGTGTATGTTGAACAACTTTATATTGAACAAACTTAGCTTGAACAAGTTATTTAAGACCAGAATGTAATTCATAGAGAATTAGAATCATGTATTAATTTGAATCAAAAGTTAAAAGAACAAGTCAATGTATTAAAAGTTAGAGTTAATATATTGATGAATAAAATGATATAATTAATTCCCTTGAGGAATAATTTTTTGTGTTTAAAATGAGGACATCCAATGATCCCTCTAAAGATGATTTATATCAAAGAAAAATATTTGGAGGGTTTAATGATGAAGATGTGTCCCATGTATATTTTTAGGAAACTGATGAAGAAGAACTATCCAAGGTTCTAATAAAGGGAAGTGAGGAAGATATTATAAAAAAGAATAAATATCTAGATAATATGTTAAAAAATAATGATTCACTAATAAGGATCTCAAGCAATATAATTGATAAATAATTTCAAGGGGTATTCCTTTTTAATAAGTAAAAGGATGAGAATAATATATATAGTGGAAAATTCACAATCAATATTTTTAAATAATAATTGATATTAATAGAATGAGCACTAAAATAAATCATGTAATTCAACTTCATATCAAATGAAAAAAGGATAAAATACCTTTAAAGTCTTATAGTATCTTTCCAATAAGGAAATGAAAATCAAGTGAAGCTATTGAAGCATGGTTTGTTATCTTCTATTGGCCATCAATGGTTTGGTACTATAATATAAGGTGTATAATGGTACTCAGGTCGAATCCTCAGTGATGGTACTATTTTTTAGAATCAGTTTTTTTTTGTTTTTTCTTTTGGATAGGGGTGCTTGTTTTCAAATCTATGGTAAAATTATTTATGCTTATAGGTTGATTTAACCATTTCAAATTAATTGGGTCAAGTTCACTATAAGAACCCGATATTTCACTATGTATTTTCCTTAAATAAATATTATTTTTCTCTGCATGCAACATCAAACTAAAATTAGATGTAAAATATTAGATAAATTTTATTAAAGAAAATTATAATAAGAATAAAACCTCTAGTAAATAAAAATATAATGATCAATTAAAAATTCTTCCATTTAGTGGATAAAAAACTAATATGATTAAAAGGATTGTATTTTCTCAGATACCTATTTAAAGTGTTAATAAATTAAATTTAATAATTCAAAATTATTATTATGATAATATGTAATTTTACATTTTATAAATTTGAAATTAGTATAGAATAATATCAAGAACACTTAATGTTCAATCAATGCATTTTCGATAAAATTATTTTTCTTTATATTCTATAATTTCATTCCAAAAATAAATTTTATAATTTTATAATTTTAATTATATAAAAATAAAATCATTTTTTAATTTATAATTTCAAATTTATATTAATATGAATTTTTAGTATTTTTATAAAAATTTTGATTTTCTATTGAATTGTGAAAAATATTGTTTTTATAAATACTGTGAATTTTATGAGATTATTGGTATATAAGAATGACTTTGAAATTTATGAAAACATTTTCTAGAAAAAAAAAATATTTTATTAAATACGTTTTAAATTAAAAAAATATTTATTTTAGTTTACAAACCTATGTTTGACTTTTTTGAACTCAATTAACACTATTCTCAAAAATTGTTTTTAATACGTTATACATTTATTATTTTAAAATTAGTTTTTATCACTTTTAAAAAGTGAATATAATAAAATAGATTTAAAATTTTTAATTATAAGGTTTATATTATGTAATAAGAACCATTTTATTTTTACTCCTAAAAATGAATTTCTTAGGTAGAAACTAGTTACCACAGTAAAATCCAAAAAGGGTAAAAATGGTTAACCAAAGGGGTGGAAACTAGTTACCAAGATAAAAACTCAAAAGGGTAAAAATGGTTAACTAAAGGGTTAAAGGGTCAAATATGTTAGAAAAACTTTTATAATTAATTTTTTTATGTGTGTATTGACCAAAAATTTCTGCACTCCATTATTTTTCATTTTATAGTCTTTTTGACATTTGAAGTATGTGATCACTTTATATTAAGTTGTTATATTTACAAAAAATTACATTCTCTCTTCTTATAAAAGGGGATTCTCACCGCCATTTAAAGACCACTATATATTTTTGTTTCCTATTGAAAATCAACCCCTTTTTATAACCCTAAAAACCTATTCCACTTATTTTAGCTTCTGGTCACAAAAAAAATCTTAAACCTTCAATTTCTAAGGAATCCTCAAAGGGAAACTTAATGTTTTCAATTTAAGTACTAACATTTCCCTAATATTGTTTCTTTTCAATATTTACCTTTATAATATTTTTTCCAATATTATATAATGAATTAAGTATTTATATAATAATTAATTTTTTTATATTGTGTTAATAACCATTAACCACCTTTCCCCTTTTCCCCTTAAAGAAAATGAAAAACAACATTCATGTGTATGTGTATATAATCGCCTCCATAAAGCATCATGATTAATTTTGATTCAATACCATACATGGTTTGTTCTAATGTGTAATTTAATAAATAATTATTATATTTATAACATGTTATATATTTTTAAATAACAAGCCATATTATACATTTCTCCTATTCTATGGAAAATGAAATCAACATCAATGTGTACATTTCCACTACTACCACCATGGAATAGTGTATTATATTTTTAATAACTACCTTTAATACATGTTAATGATAATGGTTTTAATGGATAAATATGATTTTTATGAAATTATTATTATTTTTGTAAGACAAATTGGATAACCTATTAATAATATGAGCAACAAATGATCATTGTAAATTCAATCCTCTAAAATTAGCATACTAAGAGAAAAAACAATTATTCATACTATATAATAGTTTTATATCAGTTACCTATTATTATAATTATATTAAATTATAATTTATTACTTTATTAAAAACCTAAAAAATATCATTATTCTATGAAATAATGATATTATAACTAAATCACGTCATAATCATCCATTAATTATGGTATGTTCATGTTTGGGTTGGTCTAACTACCTACTTAAAAAATGATACAAAATAATATCATAGATGCCTATGAGAAATAAATCACTGATAATATATAATATAAATAAGTAAATAATAAATATATTTTTTATTCTATAATTGTAATATTATTATTAAAATCATTGATTATGATACCAACACATGATCATTAAAAATCATTGAAACATGATCATCGCTAATTTCATCTTTAAGAATCATAACAAAAAAACCCATAGAATTATAATGCATCAATTTCATCACCTTTTATGATCTGGTAATTATTAAATTTGGGAGAATAATTAAGAACAATGCTGCTATTATGAAACTAGTTCAAAATGATCATTATTACTCACACCTGATATTAAAAGTAGATAATAACTAACTAATACACATGTAGATAATAATTAAAATTAAATTTATAAAGGTTATAGATATTAATTATGTTCTAAAATAATTTATTACGATAGTTATTTTTATAATACAAGATATTCAAGTGCTTTTGTGGAATTCAAGAATTAATATAAGGGGTTCTTTGTCTCAAATTTAATTTCTTGAGACATATTTCATATTGTGCACCATGATATATTTGATATGGTTTGATTACTTCCTAATAGATTAATTTTTCTATATTAATGTGATTCATGGGGTTTTAAGATCTATATCATGTTATTTATTTACATGGACTTTAATTCAAAGGATACCAAGGTTGTAAGGGTTTATTTCTCTCATTTTCAAATCCATGAGACATGTTTGATATTGTGCATCATCATTTCATTTATAGTGTATTCACTTACCAATTCCCTTATAGTATAATGAAATTATTTCTTTTCATGGTATTTTATTATCCAATTCAAAATAAAACTCTTATGTTCTTTTAATTCTTACATTAACACTACCGAAAGAGTTTTTTTCAACCTAATTTCTATTTGTTGAGTATATTCCACTATTTGATTTTACTATGTGGTATTTTATCTTTTTTCTAGGTATTTACATATCTAACACATATTCAACTTTCTAAATATCTCTTGATTCATGAATTATGAAATTATTAAGGAATTTGTCTAAATCGATTTATTGTCTCTCTGAGTTAAAATGTTATTAATAGAGAATCATTCTTCCAAGTTTGATAAATTATTTAATTTCTTATTTCATAAGTATTCATTGTTTTATCTTTAGTTAAATAATGTTTTTAAATAAAGTTTTTCCTCCATTTCCATATTCATTATTCCAAAACAGAATCCTTCATTATTTTGAAATAAATATATCTATTTACTCATGTGACCTTTTTTTCATTACCACTTTTAAAATGGAAGTTTTACAACCTCTTTTTATTATGTGGGTTTTCAACAAAAGTATTTTAAAGTATTAAAAAATCCTTTCAAGATAGTATGTTTTATATTTTAATCCAAATTTATTATAAAAAATTATATACTTTTCAAGGATCCATTATTAATTATCCTTTTTAAAAGTAAAATTTTTCAAAATTTTCCACTTCACCTTTTCAAAAATGAATTTTGAATGATATTTGTAACTTCCTATTCATAAAAATTAAAAAAATCTAAAAATTATTTTATAGTTTCACTACCATTTTCCTCTTTATATCAAAATGATTTATTCCATTAAAAATTATTTTTCATGAATCACACATTAAATTTTCTTAAGAAATGCTCCTTTGGGGTGATTATGTTTTTTGAATCGACCATTTACAATATTGAGGTCAATTTTAGTGCGACCATCTAGAAATATTATACAAACGATGTTCATTACAAGGGTTCTTTTTGATAAGATGAATGATTGGTTTCAAGAGTGATAGATATATATAGATGATTTATGGGTGAGGTACCATATGTTCCTTCAATATATTGGTTATAAGTTTATATCTCATGAGACATGTATACGTGGGTGAAATTGAGTTTACCCATTAAGAATGAGTGTGAGTAGTGACTCATGAATATGTGAGTGAGAGTAGAGACTCACGAAGGTAATGTTAATCTATGCTTATATAGTCATGGTTACATGTAGGGGAGATTAATTCATGATTCAAAAGGATTGGTGATATTTTCCTTCAATGTGTTCTATGGGAAAGGTGATTCTCTTCAGGTGAAGGATAATTTCATCCTTAATGGCCTCAAACTATACCAATAAAACTGTAATTATTTGGATACAGTGGATATGGACTCAAATATCATATGTAACTCTCTTAAATTTCTTATTTATAATACTTGTAAAATCACTTATTTGAACTGAAAATGTAAGACCTTCATTACCAATGTTATTGAGATTCTCCACATGTGGCATGAAGGGAACCATGTTTTTGATTTTATTACCACAAGGGTTTCCCAGGAGTTCCCCCTCATGTCATTTTATAACACTAGATCCCTTACCCCGTGTTTTTTTGAAATTTTCATAGGGTATTCACTTCTATAAGCCCCCCTAATTAGTCACCCTTTCATGTTCCTCTTTCCTCTTATTAATAAAAATTCAATTCTTGTGTATGATTTTCCTATGTAACTATTCCTCAAAGACATTAAACCTTGAGATTGTGTGTTATTTTTTAGATTTAATGACTAAATTATGAAAATTATGTAAAATAGAGAAAGGTTCATCTCACTTTGTATCAAATTCAGTATTTAAAGAAATTGTTTTTAGCATCAGATCTAAGAGTGTCAGTATAGGAAACCTTAGTTGGTATCAAAATAGGGTTTACTTATTATTTATGATTAGTTTAATTATTTTGGTGTACTATGATGAGATAAATTTTGTGAAAAAACTAGGTATAAGTCTAATATATGAGTCTAATTATAGGATAACATCATGAAATTTTGGTAAAGTTTTGAGTTTATGGTTTTCCAAGAAATTACATCCCTAAATGGATATTGGAAAGTGGATGTGGTCATGGTATAGATGCACCTAGGTATAATCACCCTAAAAAATATGGTTGAGTATCAACTCAATCTTAACATGGGTGAATGATGAGTGGGCTTAAGATTTTAAACCTAACTAGACACTCTAAGGGGATATGATTTGGTTCACCACATTATCTTTAGAATCCATTATGAATGATTATTATGTTAAATAATTAGGTTAATGAATATGAGATAACTCAACATAAAGAAAACTAGATTGTACTAAGAGTGATTTTGGTTGAACTAAAAGCTAATGTGATGGTTTTTAAGAGTAACAAATTTCTAGGTTGATTTATTTATATTTATGTTAATTCTCTTATGATATTAATATCGATCATTATGGATTAAATATTTTGGTTTTATAAATTTTTGGATCTAGGAGGAACCAAGTTAATAATGGATGTGATTGAAAATATAGTAATTATCCTAATTAGAAACCAAGTGGGATATAATCTAGTGTTGAAAATATCATGGTCATAATCACCTATATATCTCCAGTTATGATTAATAACTTGAGTATTTTTAAATATATAAATATAACAAAGAAGATAGTGACGATGTTTCATAGAATATCGGGTGATAAAGATGATGAAGGAAAAAAGATTAAATTTATTATGTGTCAAAAAAATTTCAAGAATCACAAATGGAAATTTATTAAAGGAATTGGGAGATGTTTTATGTGTGGAAAAAGGAGGTAATAAAGTAACTAATTTCCACATAAAATTAAATATATCATTATAAATGGTGAAAGGAAATAGAGTTCTTATGGAGGTGCCACTAATAGTTAAATTTCTTAAATGTGGGGAACTTGGGAATTATCCAATTCAATTACCTAATACAAGGTATAAAAAGGATAATAATCACTAGTAACCTCTAAGATAATGGAAATCCTATAAAATCACAATTGTGGAACTATATTCCAAAAATTATAGGGAATAGGAACACTAATCATCCACTTAAGAACTGTGAGTGTTGTATTTATATCTTGTTCATCCTAATCCTTTTATACCTAGAATGTTTACTAAAAACATAAAATAAAAACCCTAATGATTATATGTTAGATTATTAGTAAAAAAAATCAAGTGTTATTACTATTATATCCCAAGTATATAACTCCTCTCTAATAGATGTCTATTGTAATGTGATTCTAATAAAATCCTATTATCCTTTATTTATAAAAAATTGATTTGATATTAGGAATGTATTTTCTATATTGACATATAGGACATGATAATTTCCAATATATCACATCTAAAAAATAAACCCATGACCGTATATTAATACAAGGTTAAATATAAACTCCCTATGAAAAATTACTCTCATTATATTAGGGTATTTGTCAAAAAGTGTTAAAGAAAAAATAAACACTAGTTAAATTAATATTATGAGGGAAAAGTAGATTTCACTAGTCAAACTATAGTTAGTGAAGATAAAACCTTGTTTAAAATTCAATATTTATCTATGGAGGCCTTTTAACTTTCTAAGCGTGTAATAATTAAAATTCGGAGGAGGCAATTTATTTAAGGGGAGAATGTAACGACTTGAGATTTCAATATGTATTTTACTTAAATAAATATTATCTTTCTCTATATGTAAAATCAAACTAAAATCAGATGTGATATATTATATGTCCATTATTAAATAAAATTATAAGAATAATAAAACCTATATTAAATAAAAGGATTATAATAAATTAACAAATCTTATATTTAAAGGATAAATAAAAAATATAATTAAAAAGGATTATTCTTTATCAAATAACTAATTAAAGTGTAAATAAATTAAATAAATAACTTTTAAATGATTATTATGATAAAATTTAATACTAAATTCTTTCAATTATAAATTTTTGTGGAATAATATCCATAAAACTCGATGTTCAAAAAGGGCATTTTCAACAAAAACAGTTTTCTTTATTTTTTTTATTTTTATTTAAAAAATAAATTTTATAATTTTATAATTTGAATTAGATAAAATAATATCATTTTTAAATTTATACTATCAAATTTATATTAGTATTAATTTTTATTATTTTTCTAAAAATATTTATTTTTAGGAGAATAGTGAAAAATACCGTTTTTAGAAATACTATGGATTTTAAGACGGTATTAGTATATGAGTAAGACTTAGAAATTTATAGAAAATTTTTATATAAAAAATATGTATTTTATAAGATAAATTATAAATTTAAAAATATTTATTTTAGTTTAAAAACTTATCTTTGATATTTTAGAACATAAGTTACAGTATTTTCTAATACTGCTTTTAATACATTATAAATTTATTATTTTAAAATTATTTTTTATCAATTTTATAAATTGAATAAAATAATATGAATTTAAAATATTAAATTATAAGTTCTATTTTATGTAATAAGGTCCATTTTATTTTTTTTATTCATAAAAATGAATTACTTAGGTAAATATTATTTACCATGATAAATGCCAAAAAAGTGAAAAGGGTTAACTAAAGGGGTAAAAGTAAAAACATGTTAAAAACATTTTCCCAATTGAGTGGTTGATGTGTGTATTAATAAAAAATTATCTCCACTCAATTATTTTTCATTTTTTAGTTTTCTTTACATGTGAAATATGTTCTCCCTTTATATTAAGTTGTTATATTTTCAAAAACTCCATTCTCTCCACTTATAAAAGGGGTCTCTCACCACCCATTCAAGACCAATATAAATTTATATTTCCTCTTTAAAATATGAAATTTTTAATTAATATATAAACTTATTCCACTTATTTTATATTTTGGTCACAAGAAGTTATCCTAAACCCTCCATTTCTATGGAATCTTCCAAGGGAAGCTCAAAGTTCTCAACACAAGTACTAAATTTTCTCTAACATGTTTTATTTTATATATTTAACCTTAAAATATTTTTTCCCCAAATATTATATGATAAATTAAATATTTAAAATATAATTAATGTTTATATATTTTTTTAATAACCATTAAACACATTTCTCCTTTTCCCTTAATGAAAATAAATAATGATATTTGTGTATATATTCGTAATTCCACCTCTACGACACGTCATGTTTAAATTACCTTAACCACTTTACATGGTTGTTCCTAATGTGGAATTTAATAAATAAGTGACATATTTTTAACATGTTTTATATTCTTTAATATTAAACCATATTATACATTTCCTTCATTCTATGGAAAATGAAATCATCATCTATGCATACATATGGACTACCACCTCCATGGGTTGGTGTATTCAATTTTTGATCAATGTCTTTCAAGGATGGTAATGATAATGGGTGTAATGAATAAATATAATTATAATTAAATTATTAGGATTTTGGTAAGACAAATTGGACAACCTATTAATAATATGAGCAATAAATGATCATTGTAAATTCAACTGTCTAAAACAGACATACTAAAAGGAAAAACAATGTATTGATACTATTTAATAGTTTTATATCCATCATATATTCTTATAATTATATTTATTTTTTATTTATAACTCTAATAAAATATAAAAAATATAATTATGTCTCTAGAATAATTATATTACAAATAAATCACTTCATAATAATCCATAAATTATTATGTGTTCATGTTTGAGTTAGTCTAATCGCCTATTTGAAAAATGCTATAAAAATAGCATAAATCACTATGTGAACTTAATTAATGATAATATATAATATAAATAATTAAATTATGATTTATTTTTTGGTTTTGGTATGGTAACATTAATATTAAACTCATAAATTATGATATGAATGTCCGTTCCTTAAAAATCACTTAAACATGATCATCTTCGATTTCATCTTTAAAGATCGCAATCAAAACACTCATAGAATGAAATTGTAACATTGTAAATAATTATAAATCATAAATTATAGTACCTTTTATGATATAATTAATATTAAATTTTTTATAATAATGAATAACAACACCGTTATTGTGAAACTAGTTCAAAATGATCAGATTACTTATACCTGATATTGAAAGTAGATAATAACTAACTAATACACATATAGAGAATAATTATAAATAAAGTTTATAAAATGATATATATATATATATATGGATGAGGCTATCTAATATTTTATTAAGATATTTATTTTTATACGATGTATTTAAGAACTTTTGTGGAAGTCGGGAATTAAGGTAAGGGAATCTTTGTCTCAAATTTAATTTCTTGATACATATTTCATAATGTGCACCATGATATATTTTATATGGTGTTATTAATACCTAATGGATTAATTTTATCATATTCATGTAATTCATGAGGTTTTATGATCTATAACATGTTATTTATTTAAATGTCCTTCAATTTAAAGGACACAAAGGTTATAAGGGTTTCTTTGTCTCATTTTCAAATCCATGATACATGTTTGATATTGTGCACCATCATTTATTTTATGGTTTATTCACTACCATATTACCCTAAATTATAATAAAATTATTTCATTTCAAGATATTTTAATTTCCAATTGATTATAACCCTATTATGTTCTTTTTATTCTTATGTTACCACAACCGTAAGGTTTTTTAACACAATTTTAATTCAGTGTGTTATGATTCTTCTTCTTGAACTTATTTCATATAAGTTTGGTAAATTATACTATTAAATTTTATTATATGTTATTTTATATTTTTTCTAGGTATTTACATTTCTAATATATAAATACCTTTATAAATGTGTCTTGATTATTGAATTGTGACATCCATAAGAGATTTGGTTAACTCAAATTTACTTCATTTGAATTAAAAATGTATTACTTGAGCATCATTATTTTAAGTTTGATAAATTATTCAATTTATTATTTCATAATATACTCCATCTTTTATATCTAGGTAAAATTATTTTTTCAACTCAAATATTCTTTCTCAAATAATTTTTGTCTCAACGGGAAATGTTTTTTAGAGAAAAAAATTATTCTCCTATAAAGAAAGTTTTTCCTCTATTTTTATGTTCATCATTCAAAAAAATACTTTATTATTTTGAAATCTAAATACTTATTTACGCATGTGAACTTCCTATTTTCCTTAACCACTTTTCATTTTGAATTTTTACTACCTATTTTTACAATGTGGGTTTTCAACAAATTTATTTTATAAAGTATTAAAGAAAAATTTCCTTTCAAGATCGTATATTTTATCTTCTACAAAAAAAATTATAATAATAATTATATAATTTTATATTATCCATTATTTATTATCAATTTTAAAAAGTAAAATTTTTCCCCATTTTCACTTTTCTTTTTTAAAAATGACTTTTTAATTTAATCTATATCTTCTTTTTTTATGAAAAAGTTTAAAACATTTTCTAAAAACTCTTACAGTTTCTCTACCATTTTCTTCTTTATCTCTAAAGGATTTATTACCTTGGAAATTATTTTTTAATAATCACCCACTATTTTTCCTTATGAAATAATTTTTTGAGGTGATTGAATTTTGGAATCAAATCATTACATTCTTGAGGTCAATTTTGGTGATACCATTTGAAATTTTGTGAAACCCATTTTATTTCCATGGGTTCTTTATGATATGATGGATGGTTAGTTTAAAATGACACACATATGTATGGATGATTAAAATTTGGGGTCTTATGTTACCCTTCAGTTCATTTTCTAGAAGTTTATATCTCATGAGACATGTATACGTGGGTAAAAATAAGTTTTCCCGCCAGGTGTGACTATGAGTAGTGACTCATGAAGGTGTGAGCGTGAGTAATGACTCAAGAAGGTAATGATACCTTATTCTTATGTTTTTAAAAAAAATCATAATTATTCTATATGTCAAGGGAATATTACATTTTTATTTCATAATCCTATGATTATGCTTCATCGATCATGTCAATCATCTCAAGATTCTATACACTTTTTTCCATGGTATATATTTGTTCATTTGAGAATATATGTCCTTCCATCATGACTTATGGACAAATATTATATTCCATTTTCTTTTTAATAATATATTTTTTCAACAAATATTGTTTTCTCATATTCTTATGATCCAACCCTTGATGAAATTTTTATGAGTTTTTTCATTACTAAACCTTTAATCTCACCCATTTATTATATTTTTATTCTATGGGTTATGAAGATGAGTATAACTTATGATAAGTATAGAAGGTATTATAGTGTAACTCAATTATAGAGAAATATTTACAAGTCTCATAAAATAATTTTTCTATATATTTGGTCCTTAAATACATTAAACCTTTCATTCTTTAGATTGTGTGTTATTTGTGAAATAAAATGTTTATTTTATTTAAATGATATGAAATAGAGATAGTTTTATCTTACATTGCACCAAATCTAGTGTTTAAAGAAAGTGTTTTTAGAACTAGATATAGAAATTTCAATATGGGTCCCTTGTTAATTATTTAGGATGCAATCATATGATATTGTTGAGCGTTTAAAAACATTGCATTAAATTGACATCCACTTCATAAGATGATTTTTATCAGAGTTCCAAAATTTTAATATTTTAATTAAGTCCTTAACAAGGGTTATAATCTTAATCAATTATTATTGATGGAAGTTTAAATATTTCATGAACCCATGTGTAGTTAAGGTTCCAATAATCTATGTATTACACATGTCAAATAAAATATGTCATTAATTCAAGACATGTCTTTATTAATATACACGATATTAATTTAAATAATGTTAAATGAGAAGAAACTCTCAATCACTAAACATACCCAAATTATAAGTTACCCCAATAAGATATTTACTTATCTATTTAGGTAATTAATAATCAACTTAGGATGTTTATGGTAATGAGTTGGATCAAGATGAAAAAAATGAGTAAATAAAAGAGTTTATTCAAATAGAATTGAATCAATTTTAAGAAATTAATAAAAAATATATAGAATGTGCATTATGAAAGTAATTTATAAAACAAAAAACATTATTTACATATAAATTAAATTAAAAAAATTGTGATTAAAAAAACAAATGAAGAAGAACATGAAATAAAAGAGTGGAGGAGTGGTATCTCAAGTAATAACTTGAGTTTATCAGGTTACCTCAGCCCTTGATCAATGGTTTTGTAATTATAATTCTTATATAAAGATTCTGAAATTCCAACCCCTTGAAATTAGAAGAGAGGGTTTCATTTATAGACTAAGGTAGTGGACTATTTTCCTTCCAAAATTTCCCTCTAAGTTGGATCAATTATTTTAACCTTAAGGTAGACTTATCTTGAGAAAGTAAATTCTATGAAATTATAGATATATATATTGAAAGTACACCCATTGTATTTAATAGCCATTATAAATTTGAAGATAAATATATGGTTTTTTTCCTAAACCATGTGTTTCTTTCTTGGATCGTCCTTATTTTTTCCATGTACTCAATGTGAATGATTTTTAGGCTAGGAAGATTTCACTGTATCAAAACAAAATATTTTACAAAGTTATTATTTTATATATGATATTTCTCTCCACCAATTTACATACTTTTTAGACAATTTTATTGAGTTGAAAGTCAAGATTAGTAGGATTCTGTTCAATCCTAGGAATAATTATGTACTTGAAAATATATCTTTTGTTGATCCACTTATTGGTTGATTTGTGATTAGAAATATTTATAAAAATTGTGATGGATTTTTATCATACATCTAGTGGAGTCACATTAAATTTGGTATTTTATATTGGTCCCAAAAAATAAAACACTATGGTTAACCTAGTATGCTTGATGGATCTGTTAGGCCTTCTTGAGTGATCCATATGACCCCTATAATGGATGAACTAGCCAAAGTTCCTATTGAATTATTTTTAGAAAATGGAATGAATCACCCTAAAAAATTTGTAATCAATAATTTGGATTAGTAGGGTGTATATTATAATAAATTTATCAAATTGGATTGTCCTCCAATACACTTTTTTTAGTATTTTCAATATACACTTTTAAAGGTAAGTGTGAACCCAAACAATTCCAACCAAATAAAAATAATCAAAAAGTAAAAGACAACCAAATCAAGACTATTTGGAGCTGCCCCTCCCCATCACCTACATCAACAAAAAAGCTTCCACCTTCACATGGCCTCTTGGTTAGCTGTCCCATGTAGGGTTTCATGGGCCCGGTACTGATGGCAAGTGTCATACCCTTTTGTTCTTACAACTCCAGATGGTTATGCATTAGTGGAAACTTCCTTCTCTAAAACCACATCTGAGGAAGATCCTCGTAGTATGACTGATGACTTTCACATTCAAAAAACATAATAGAATAACCAAAATAACTAACAAACGGTCATAGATACAGTCAAAGGAAGCATAAAACATTTACTTGGAACACTGTCTAAATCGATTTCTCGTGCATCAAACTAGATTGTAATTGGATAAATTTGAGCAATGATATTTATATATTCTTATGATAAAAATGGGAACATTGATTGTAAATTATGTATTTTTCAATGAAAAAACTAGTAATTAGATCAATTTGAAATCATGGATAAATATATAATATAAAATCCCACATAGTTATGCTAGTGCATGTCCTCGGGAATAAAAAAACAAAAATATACATCGAAATAATTTTTACTCACCAACAAATGTTAAAATTTTGTTTTCTATAATCAAGGGGGTCTAATACTAGTTCACTAATCCATAATATATTATAACACAAATTTTTGCCAAGATAAATTTTAAAAATAATTCATTTTTCATAATCAATAGTTAAATTGGAAAATGTAGTCACATAAAACTCACTCTTCTCAAAATAATGAAAAATTATTCAATGAGGTTCATGTATTCACCAACCTAAATTAAAAAATATTAGATTTTATAAGAGATCAAAAATATATTCCTATCCCAAAGTTCAAAATAATTAATAGGTATTTTATGGGGGTTTTTAGTGTCTATGCGATGGTAAGAAAATAATATCCAAAATATGGGGAAATATGGGTAGTAACATATACATAGAAAAAGAAATGAACATTTTTTTAAATGAGGTAGGAAAGGACATGGAAAAAAATTTAGAAGCTAACAACATGTGAGGAAAGAAACAAGATATATATATATATAAGGGGCGAAATAGAAAATATATACAGAAATAAAACTATCTCATAATGAATCTAGTGTTATTCTTTTAATTTTTCACTTCTTTTTTATATATTTTTTTCTTTTTTCTTTTTTCTTTTTTCTTTTTTCTTTTTTTAGTTTTCCATTTTTTTATTTTTTTATTTTTTAATTTTTTAATTTTTTTTATTTTTTTATTTTTTTATTTCTAAACACTTTTCAATAAAAATTTTACAAAATGAAATAAATAGAGTTCCATACCTGAATATCACTAAATGAAAACCTCTCACACAGACTTAAATAGATTTTTTCCATTAAGTATATGAAGAAAAATTAAAAATCATGGAAAGTAAGACAAAAATGAAATCTATTTCCCTAACACTTAAATTTCAATAAATAATACAATGAAAATCCATTTATATGTTGGGTGGGATAAGGTTTTTGTCTTGTAATTTGGTTATCAAATAAATCCATTGGATTGAAGGGGCTTTCAAAAGGAGGATTAGTGTATGGGTAATGATAGGCTGTTTGGATATAATGATTCTTATATGGTTTATAAAATTTATTTATCATATTATTGAAAACTCAAGTAGGAAATTCATCTTGAAGGTTAAAAAACTAGACTCATGATTGGGGGGGACACATAACATGAAAAATAGTCATAGGTGACCTTGGCATAAAAGCTTAAGTTGTGCCTAATAGGTTGGGGAAAATCATTTTCCCATAAAAATAGTAAAATAAAAACTATTTGTTCATAGAATTAAATTTTATATCCAAGTTTTTTATGAAAATACAAAAATTTTGAGATTTAAAAAAAATTCCCTTAACTCCCCCCAAATATTTGGATAGAATTTTAAAATTAAATAGTGATTAATTGTGATTTTTTTATTTTCAAACACACACACACACAAGCAAAGGATAAAAAATTAATTAGTAGGTCAAAAAGTGGTAAAAAATAAAAAAGAGAAAGAGAGAATAAGAGATAGGTAGAGAGGGAGGGAGGGAGAGATTCAAAGGGAAATAGGTGCCCTAGTTTGGAATAAGTAGGTCTCCTTCTCCATATATTGGTGGGTCCATTCCAGTAATTGGGGATCTATTGGAAGTTGATATGGTTCTTGGGTATGTTTCCTCTCATGGTGATTCTTTAGTCAATGCCCATTAACTATGAATGCCCTTTTGGTAGAAGGTTCTTGGAATTACACTTCACTAAATGGGTAAACATTAGTAATGATAAAAGGACCTTCCCAATTAGAGTTAATCTTACCCGAGTGAATTCAAAAGTGATAATTGAGGGGCATTACCTTTTCACCTTCATGAAATACATTACACATAACATGTTTTTCATGGAGTTACTTATATTTTTTCCTTGTAAAGATTATAATTCTCATAGGAATCAAGATAAAGCTCCTCTGATTCATTTAATTGAATCAATCTCTCTTCTCCAACTATTTCAAAATCCAAATTACATGTTTTCACATCCCAAAATGATTTATATTGAAGTTAAACTGATAAATAACATGATTTACAAAAAAAATCGAAATAGAGACATCTCAATGGGTGTATTATAGGAAATTCTATATGCCAAAATTTCTTCACCAAGTTTTTCTGAACAATATTCTCTTATGGGTTTAATAATTATTTCAAGAACTCTTTTAACTTCCCAATTTGAAAGTTCATCCAAGACATTTTTTGGGGGGTGATAAGTAGTGGATGTTTTATGTACAACCCCAAATTTTTTAAAAAGTGACTCCATGGTTTGATTACAAAAATGTGTTCTGAGGTCACTCACCAAAGCACATGGTGTTCCAACCCTTATAAAATATTTTCATTTTATAAAACTCACTCATGGTTTGTCCGTCATCCTTTCATATGGGTTTGGAGTCTTCCCACCTAAAATAATATTCAATGGATATAAAAATATATGGGGAACCATTTGATATAGGGAAGGTTCCCATGAAATAAATTCCCTAAACATTAAATATTTCACATAATAATAAGATCTTTTGGGAAATTTTATTTCCACTAGAAATTTTTCCAAATTTTTGTCACATGAAACATAGTTTACAAAAATCATGTGATTCCTTGAAGATTTAAGGGTAGGATAATCTAGAGTTTAATAGTTTTTTAGATTTCCTTTGAGGTACAAAGTGTACAACTATAGGCAATGAATGTAAAAATCCTAATATGGAGGAATTTTCCTCCTTATCAATGATTACCTTAATTATCATGTCGACCCTAATTTTCTAAATTTCATTATCATCTCAAAAATAATTTTTAATCTCTATTTAATTTTTATTTTTGTTCTCTTAAAATATCATGTGGGAAAACACTAGAAAATAAAGTAATTTATAATTGAGGAATTCCATTCTAATTTGAGAGAGTGAAATGAAAAAATTTCCATGGTAAATTCATTGTCTATGATTATAGAATAATAACAATTAGTGATTCAACTCAAATGATCATCCATAAGGTTTTATTTTTCAGTTTTATACCAAATCTCAAATTAAAATTCTTAAAACATCAGAATTCATCTTATTAGCCTTATTTTGGAATCATTTTTTGTAGGTAAGAACTTTAAAGAAAATTAGTCAGTGAAGATAATAGTTTTAGAACCTATGATATAGGGCCTAAATTTCTCTAAAGTAAAAAAACCAAAGATAAATGTTCCTTTTTAGTGATAGTTTAATTTTATTTAGTTTCATTTAAAGTTTTTTAGGAATAATAGATGACACATGTAATATTTTCTTTTATTTGACAAAGTACAGTCTTTATGGTCTTTTCAAATGCATCACACATTAGTTCAATGGGTAGGGACCATTCAGAATATTAAATTATTGGAGAATATGTGAGGGAATTTATGAGTTCAATGAAGGATATCTTGTAGGACTCGTCTAAATATAATGAAACATATTTTTGTAGTAACTGAGTGATAAGTAATGAAATATTGATGAATTTATCTATGAATCACTAATATAAGATAGTTTTTCCATGAAAGTATTGGATTTCTCATACTAAATTTGGTTCAGTAAGTGATTTTATTACCTCTATTTGTGAAGGATCAACTTGAATACCTTTATGAGAGATTATGTATCCTATATAGATCCCACTAGTAACTATGAATTGAAATTGTTCAATGTTCAACACAAGGTTACAATCGATACATTTTTAGGACCAAATAGATTTAAAGTATGAAGTATTTTAATGAATCACTATAAATAGTAAATTCATCCATGAAAACCTCCATGCTATTCTCAATGGATTCAAAAATTATTCTCATCATGCACCTATGGAATGTCTCGAGAGCATTAAAAAGTCTAAAAGGTGTTCTCCTATATTCATATTTTTTAAAGGGGAATGTTAATGTTTTGTTTATTGGTACTAATGTGCGATTAAGATTTTTAAATAGGAAGTGCATCTATTAATAAAACAATAATGTAACTTTTTGGATAATATTTTTAGCATTTATTCTAGGAAGGAAGTGGTAAGTGGAATTTTTTAATGTATCATCTAATTTTTTATGATCAATGTATACATGCCACTTGTTTTTACTCAGGTTGGGACCATTTTTTCATGTTAATTGGTGAGAAAAGTTATGTCATCCTTTTTTGAACTACTTAAATTAGACTAATACATTAAATATTAGAAATATGTTAGATAATATCAGCTTAAATAATCTTAGTAATCTATTCATTTACTACCTCAAGTTTGAGTAGATTAAATATTATTTCAGGTTGCCTAATGGGTTTGGATGATTTATCTAGATGGATATGATAAAGTAAAAGGTAAATATTGATGTTTAGTATATCATATAGGGTTCATACTAATTCATTTTTATTTTCCTTTAAGATATGGATGAGTTTTTATTCCTTAGTTTTAGTAAATGAAGTGGAGATGATGATAGGGTATGATTTATTATGGAAAAGGAATACATACTATGGGTGTTTGGTAAGTTGTTTCAATTTAGATGATTCATTGAAATATTGGATAGTATTTTCTAATGTGGAGTGGAAAATATCATAGGTGGGATGGTATTCTATAGAGATTCCAAGATTCTTTAGATTTATGGATTTTTGAAAATAATGGTCAACATCAATGTCTCCATTTATTGTCTGGTTAATAAGGATGAAAATTTAAAAAAATTCTTAGAATTGGAAAAACATTATGGATCAGAGTTTAAATCACTCTCAGGGATATTTTTGGAAGAATGGATGGAGAAATCGAAGTGATTATTTAAAGGTTATCACATGGATTCTAAAATGTTGAACTTGACTAGTTTCTCACCAAATTCCTCAGATAATATTCTTGTATGAACATCGATATTGGCTTTAGTAGTAACAAGGAAATGTATTCTTAGAATCATAGGATATTAGAAAGAAGATGTATCACCTTTAATGTAAATTACTTAGAAATTATCTGGGAAGATAAGATCATTGACTCATATAAGAACATCCTTGATTATAACCTTGAGACAGGTTATTCTTTGATTGGATAACTATATAACTACACTCATTAAGTGAAAGGGTCATAAACCAAGGTTTTAAAATATAAACATAGGCATGACATTGATTGAGTATCCTATGTCTATGAGTGTATCATTAAATTTTGAACTCCCTATTTGTCATGGAACTATAAATATCTTTTCACTTCATAGGAATGGATAGTCGATATTAGAAATTTTCAATGGATTTGAGTTACCTCTTATGTGTGAATAATTCCTTAAATAACTTTTCATACTTACTAACTTTTTTAACAACATATAGAAGACTGATGTTGAATTTTTCATGTTTGAAAAGGTATAAAATTTTTAAACTATGTTCGAAGGGATTCTTAGTTATATATATGGATTGATGAAAAGAAATTAGTTTCCATAGAGGGATAGAAGGTGGTGATGGATTAACTTTGGGTTGTTTTTTTATCATTTTGTTTTTTTATTTTTTAAATTAACATTTGATGGAGATTTAGAATATTCTTCATGAGGAATAAAAATTTAATTTTATTCTCTAAGTGAAATTTCACTTAATTTAACCTTAAGGTTGGTTAATAGATGAGATAGAAGCTAGGAAGAATTGTTTTTTTTTTGCTCATATGGGAAGCAATTTGACCAATTCGGTTTTAAATGTCTTTAGGATTTAATGGTTGGAGGAGGAAAGTTCACTATATATCATTCTAATGGTTTCTTAGAAGAAGATACATGTCATGTATTAGTATTTACTTGATTAAGGTTCTTTTAAAATCGATTGTATTGGTTTGGGAATTGATAAGGCCTATTAGGATTGTGGAAACCAGAAGGAGGAGTATTTTTCATTTAATTCTAGGGAACCAATCAATGTGGTTTTTGTAAGTTAATCCAACCATGACTATACTACAATTGGTTTGGATTTTGAGGATGGAATTGATAGTGTTAAGAGATAGCATTATAATACCTTATGCTTAGATGGTATTTACAACCAATGTTTTGGGTAGGATAAAATGGATCATAGAGTAGCTAGTTATAATTTTTAACAAATTGACCGAGAGGCTGAGCGTGGGTGTTTCTATAAGCATATGTTGTATTAATCTCCATTTTTATAGAAGAATATGATGTATTATCCTTTAATTGTGGGAACGTGTATATTGGATGGCAGGTTTATTTATAGATAACATAATTTTTTATGGGTCTATGTAATTAAGAATGAGGAGAAGAAGAGTTGTATGATTTAGTATCCACTAAATGTTGTCTTACAAGACCAGTAAGCTCACTCACCCACTCTATCATCTTGGTGGGTTTTATGGACTAAATCTCTTGGTCTTATTTCACTTGATCATGTGATAGATTATGGAATTGTTGTGTATTTTCATCCATGTTAATTATAAGATTTTATGCAATTGTGAGATTTTTTTCTATAATAGAACCACTACTTGAAGTATCAATGAGAGTTCACTCTATCACTAATAACCCCTCATATAATTATGGGATAAGGAGTTAGTCAAGGATTTGGTGGTGTGGAAAAGTTCCTACAAGATTTTGAACCAATCCTATTATTCATGGAGTTATTTATATGGGAATTGTATAATTCCACTAATTTATTTTTAGATAGAGGTAGTTTTAGAAGTGAGAAATAATTTCTCCAATAAAATATGCTTCATGTTAGTCCATCAGTTTGTGGAACTCTGAAGAAGGTAATATATCCATGATTTGGCAGAGAAAACTAGGGAAATGATAATTCTATGAGTTTTATTTGTTCTTCAAAAACCCATTTAGGATTCATCGTATATAACACTACTTGGAACTCTTTGAGGTGAGGATAAAGATCATCACTAGATATACCATGGAAATTAGGTATAAGATTAAGGTGCAATGAGTTCTTGTAGGTTTTTTCATATGATTAGATATATCTAGATCAATTGGTTAAGAAACTATTGGGTCTTGGGTGTTTTGATTATCTCTAATGATTTTATAAAGTTATCAAATTTTTTACTCAATTTTAGGGCCCAAAAAATTTAGAGGGATTATTCAGGATACTAAAAAGCATCAACAATCTCTAAAATTTTGTTTTTAATTTAATGAAAATGAATGTATTTAAAAAATGGGTTTTATTTTTTTTAGATTTTTTTTTGAATAAGGGTTTTTTTCTTTATATTTTATATTAATGTTTTCTTGGATTTTGATTTTTATTATGTTTGATGATAATCAAGAATAACTAAATCTTTAAGGAAGAATCCTTGGAAATGGATCCATTTGAATAGTAACCTATTTTCACCTATAAAACCTAAAAGGTCTAGTAATCTGATATAATGTGTATAGAATCACTCAGGTTGAATCCTCAATAGTGATACTATACTTTTGGAATCAATTATTATTACTTTATCTTTTTGATAGGGGCGTTTGTTTGTATATATTAGGTAAAATGATTAATGATTATAGGTTGATTTAACTATTTCTAATTGATTTGAGTGAGTTCATTATTGGGGATTTAATTTTTTATATAATTGAGATTTTAAAAAAATCATTAAATTAACATATAATTCACAATATAATATTTCATCAGAGTTCCCAAATGTTAAGACTTTAATCTAAGCCCTAAGTAGGGTTCTTATCTTATTCGTTTCTCATTAATGGAAGTTTTAGTATTTCATGAACCCATGTTTATTTGAGGTTACAATAATCCATGGAATCCACATGTCAATCAAAATATTTCATTAATCTATGATATCTCTTTCTTAACTTAAAAAATTTTAATTTAAAGAACGTTAAATATGGAAAAAGTCTCAATCACTTAACATAAACAAATTATGAATCACCCTAATGGGATAATTACTCAACCATTAAGGTTATTAATAATTAAATAGGTATTTTTTTGGTGATGAGTTATATGAAGATGAAAAAAATGGGTGAATAAATGATTTTTGTGTCAAACACACACACATAAATGAAGAGAGATAAACACATTATTATGGTTGGATAATAAAGGGAAAGAGGGAAGGGATTAAAACATAATTAAGAGTATCCTAAAAATTAATAACAAGACTATAGAAGTTGTATTATGAAGATATTTTATAGAATATAAAAAATTCATTACACAGAAATGAAATTAAAACAAGATTATGTGATTTTAATTGAAAACAAATGAAGAAGAACATGAGATGAAAGAGTGGAAGAGTGGTCTATCAATTTATATCTTGAGTTTTAAAGGTCCTATAATCCTGTTATCAAGGGTTTGTTCATTCCAATAATCATCTAAATATTCTAAAATTCTAACCCCTTGAAAGGACAATATGGGAATGTATATATTGTTCAAAGTGGTGGAAAATTTTCCTTCCAAAACTTCCCTCTAAGTTAGATAAATCATTTTTCCCTTAAGGAATCCTTTTCTGGAGAATTAAAACTCTAAAAATTTATAAATATTGATTTTAAAAGTACACCCTCCAAATTGTATGGCCATTAGACTTCTGGAGCTGAATATATGGTTGTTTTTTTAAACCATGTATTGTTTCCTTAGATGGCCCTAAATTTTTTAATATCCTCAATATGAATGAGTTAATGAAACCATATAGAAACACAATCTTCTGAAAAAAAATCTTATATCTTGAATTTCTCTCCACTAATTTTCAGACCAATTGGACCAGTGGATTGTGAGAAAATTTAATATTATTAGGTTGTCCTTAAATCATGGGTAGAATTTTGGGCTTAAAAATATTTCTTTTATTGGGGAACTTATTGGTTAATCTAGGATTTTAAATTTCTATCGTAATTAGAATGGATTCTCCTCGAATATCTGGTAAAGTGTCATTAAATTATAGCTTCTATATTGGGCCTTAAAAAATAAAACACTCATGTTAGTCAAGTCATCCAGATAGATTGAGTGGGAATTCTTGAGTAATCTATATGCTTATTCTAATGGTCGAACTAGCCAAATATGGTGTTGAATGATTTCTAAAAAATAGAATAAAACACCCTAAAATAGGAATCTCACAATTTGGATCAATAGAGTGATAGTTATCGTCAATTTATCAAGATGCATTGTAATTGGATGAATTTGAATGATTCTCTTTATATATGTTTATGATCAAAACATGAACATTAATTTGAAATTGTGTATTTTTCAATGAAAATTTGGTAATATGATTAATTTAAAATCATGAAAACATATATAGTATAATTTACTCAAAAGGAATTATGAATATAAACTAAGTTCTTTGTTAGATGAAAGTGATCATCTTAACTTGAAGTCTTTCTGTTTGGAGGTTAGGTTAAAAAAATTGAAGATGTGACTATAAAAAATAATAAAATTAAGTGTGAATTTTTTGATACATCTAGGAAGATTTAGAATATTCATGAAGTCCAGATACCATCTATTATTAGAAAAGTAGGTTTTAGGTTTGATACATCATCATCCAAATAAATTAAGAAATCTGTAGTGAATTAAAAAAAGTGATAAGAGGAGTTCATAAAGATAAATTATGGAAAACAATTTAGAAATAAAAATAAAGCTTTTGAATAAAAAAATTGAATTAAAAGAGAGTAACATGACAACATGTGTTTTTATTGTGGAATAGTTTGTCACATA
This sequence comes from Viscum album, assembly GCA_963277665.1. Taxonomy (NCBI): domain Eukaryota; kingdom Viridiplantae; phylum Streptophyta; class Magnoliopsida; order Santalales; family Viscaceae; genus Viscum; species Viscum album. Next base: position 354,053,464 of record OY728130.1, on the reverse strand, counting down.
AAAAGTTTTTGTGGTAATATTATTTGGTTAATTTTAAATTGTGAAAGTAAAGGGACATCAAAGTTATCAAAACCATAATAAATAATGTATAACTCATATACTTATAATTTTCATAATTATAATTGTGGTTATTTTTTCTTGAATAATTGGTAAAAACCTAGAATAAAGGATATTCCCAGAAAAGGGAATTAAAACTACACCATGGAGGTAACTTTTTCCATTGTGGATAGCAAAGTCATTTGATAAACAAGTGTAGAATGAAGCTTGTGGTATGGAATCCATGTATGAGAAGAATAATCAATCATCATTAGAGAAAAATATTTTATGGGTTTCATTACAAGGACATATTAAAAGGTATTTTAATTTGAGAAGAAGATGATGAATGTTTTGATAGACCTTTTCACCTGGAACTAGTAGAAATCAAGTTGGGATGGAAAGAAAATTGTTACATTGGATAATAGATGTATATATATATAAGAAAGTAATTAAATAAGGAAACATATATTAAATTTAGAATCAAAGGTTGTTTACTCAAATCAATATTTCTCAGTGGAATTATGCATGGATGCTTAAAATCCAAGGTTAGCATCTAGAAAAATTCCAAGTCTCTCGTAGAAAAATAAGTTAATGTCACAATGACATCCAACCTCTTACCAAAGATTATCATGTAATATAATACCTTTACCATTACATCTCAAATCCATAAAGTTAAACACTAGTGTCATCAACCTATATACTTGATGTCTCTTTTTATGACTTCCTAGGAATGAGCATGCTCACTAAACACCATTGTCATGGATTTATCTTGGTAGTACTATTCCCATCAAAGGTCTTGAGATATCAACTTATTTCAAGGGATAGAATGGCTAAATCCTTTCTCATGTAATCCATTAATGCAATATCACTCATGACATACCCAACATATTGTTGCTCAAAAATCCTTCAAGGTATCATTGTAGTGGTTTTGGGTTGATTTTTTTTACAAAGAAGGTGGACATGGAAATTTTTGGAGTTCTAGCATGGTTATTGACTAGGTATGTTGGAAAAATATCCAAGATAGAGTAATGGATTCCCTAGAGGTGGTACAAAAAATTGTATATACAAGATGGCGCCATTTTCTAGTGTTTGAAAACTTTTTGGGGTCCAAAATTTAGAGAATGACTCAATCATCATGAAAATTGTATTTCAAGTAATTCCTTATAAAAATATGGTAATGTCATTAGTTTTGCGAGTACTGGGTTCTACAAAGGGTATTTCATGAATGTGTGGATCATCACAAATGAGGATCATGAATGTGTAAAGGGTTGATGGTAATCTCTGTGACTCTGAGAAGTGGATCATCATGAATGTGCAAAGGGTTGATAGTAATATCCATGACTATGAGAAGTGTATCATCATGAATGTACGAAGGTTTGATGGTACATCTCCATGAATATGACATATTTGAAAATGGGAAATTTCCCTAGTACTTTGTGAAAATAAGGAGCATTACGAATGAGATGGGAGAGCTTCGTGAAAAGGTGATGACATGTATGTAAGCTTCTACAATGGAAGGTAATGCCTATAAATATTCCTTTACCCCCCCCCCCTTATAAAAAGAGAACAAAACTTAACAAATATTCAAAGGCTCCGGATTCATTAAGGTGATTCATAAGGGTTGTTCTTGAGAATAAGTTCATGAAGAAATGAAGTTTGAAAAAGTCTTGGAAATTAAATCTAAAGTGTTAAAGTTTGTGAAGGATATATAATCTGACCGAAAGTGTTGATCTTCACGAAGGCTAATGGATATTCATAAAAGTTGTGTGCTTCACAAAGGCTAAGTGAGATTTTTTAAAGTGTTTGTGATTCGTGAAAGGAGGTTTTTTCATAAAGGATATTTAAGCTTCGTGAAAGAGGTGAGAATTGTGAATGTTGTGGGGTTTGTGAAGGTAGTATATACTTGTGAAGAATTGGGTAGTTTCATGAAGGTTGTGAGAATCATGAGGGAATTAAGCATCACTAAAGTGTTTAGAAAGTATTTCCTAGTAATTATATGGTAAAGTGGTATTCATTAGGTGGATAAAAGTTTAACTTCAATAGAGAATCTATCTAAAACTGAGGATATATTCATTATTACAAATTAATGGACCTACATGTTGATAAACTATGTGTGAATACTTTCCATAGTAGTGATAAAAGGAAGAGTAAGAAGTTTATCCTTTCCATTTGAAATGATCTATCGAAGGAAATATTGAGGGAGTGACTCTTGGGAAGAAGTGAGATATCCCTAAACATTGTAAAGATAGTGATCTTGGAAACATAAGTGATTTATCCAAAACCATTATTTTGATAGTGAGCTTTAGTGGATTTGGTACATCAGAACATTGCTATTGTATGCTCCTTGGACGTAGCCTAGTGAGGGTGAACCAAGTAAAATTTGTGTGTCCTTGTTCTTTTTTTACATATTTACATTCCATGTATCATAATCAGATAAATTTTGAAAGGATAAGATCAACATAAAAGTTAAATAGAAAAAAAAGTGAACCTTATAATAAAGAGGTCAAGATCTGATGAGGTAGGAATAATTATGAAAAAAATATCCATACCTTGATTCACCCCACCCCCCACCCCCTCTTAGGGTATCTAAGTCACTTTTGGGCCTAAAAATTGGTATCATAACATTTATTTATTTATCAGATTTGTTTACTCTAACTTGGTTCAGTCAATTATTTAAATTGAAGTTTCATTTTTCTCATTTCTCAATATGTAATGGAAAAGGAAATAACTTCAAATAAGAATCAAAAGTCTGGTGTAATTTCTCAGTGTGGAAGTATCTATGGAAATAGTGAAATTCAGTTGAAGAAAACCAACAACGTATCATATTGTGAGACAATTTATTCATTCAAAGATACTGTAGGAATGAATAAACAACCTGACATGCCAATTGATGTTAGGACTACTGATGATGAAGAAATTCCAAGAAGGCCATTTTTATATTTTATCAACATAAAAAAGAATTGGATTAGAAATTAAAAGATTAAAATAAGTCTCAAGATATTAGGATCCAAAAACTATAAATTGATGACAACAATCTAAAAGGTTTAAATCAAAGTCTTATTTATGTGGCTACTGATCTGAGGGAGAATAATGATTCCCAAGCTGAATGACTGAAAAATATGTTTAATAAGATAGAAAAACTAAAAGCTTATGACAAGTAAAAAATCTAAACTTAGTAGAAATTCATAATTTGGAAGCTAGAAATAATGATCATGCTACATAGCTATCTGGAATAATTTATGATAACCAAAGGCTATAGCAGGAGAATGTATGATGTAATGATTCTGTTGCCCAAAAAGATTCTAAAATAAAAGAGTGAGCTGACATAATAGATAAGATCACCTGAGAATTAAAAGATGATATAACTAGTGGGATGACTCTCATAATAGAACATAATACTCAAATTAAATCTAAGGACAAGAATATTCTATAATTGGGAGAAGAGCTAGAATTGGTCAAGAAAGAAGTGGGCAAATCTAATTTCAACAAAACTCCAAGATTAAAGGATACTTTGAATTTACTATTTGACTATCCTTTATAATTTTATAATGAATTGAAAATAAAATATTCTATTTCTGAGGAGAAATTTAAAATGATTGCCTTATCCCAAAGTCCATGAATTTTAGGAAAATATGGTATTGGATATGATAAACCTTTTCTCGTGCCTAAGTGGAAAAGAGATGTGAACAGTTCAAAAAATAGGAAAAAATTTATAAGTGATGGAAATAGACCAAATAATACTTACACAAAAATTCATGACAATGTATACAATTTCTGTAGAATGGATTGTCATATTTAAATTTTTTTTAAAGCTTTGGACTGTGAAGATAGAAATATTGTCAAATATAATAATAAGTAGAAGATTATTAAAATGTCTAAATGGAAGGTATCTTGGAAGATAGTATCCATCAAATACTATTATTATGGAATACAGGGACACACCATGAGTATGTGTCTAGAATCCCAAGGGATCAATGTCAAAAGAAGACGAACTATGGATGAATCAACATCTTAGCTAATAAATGATGACATGAGGTATTTTTTTAATGGTAGGTGTTTTAAATTTTCTAATCATGGGAATTTGGAAAGATATTGCATCTAGAAGAAGGTAGTGAAGGAAAATGAACTCAAAAGTATATCTTCAACTTCAGTGATGTATAACGATAAATACAATACTGGAAGACAAAATGATAAGTTGAAAAATAGGTATAAAGTCTCATAGGAAACCCAAGGATCTCAATGAAAGGTGTATCGAGCACCTCCTATATTACACTCAAAGAAACTATCTTAGAAATAATGTGAACAAACCTGGAAGAAAATGGGAGGAACAACTCTAGTTGTGGGTAACATGAATGTATGTTCAGTGAAGGACCCACCCCCAGCAAGAAATAGTGTGGTGACTCAGATAACTGATAAAATAAAAATAAATAAAGAATGTCTTGAAAAACTTTCATTTGATGCCACAAGTAGATAATTGAAGGTAATAGAAAGATACCTCTAATAGAGTCAAAATCAATATCATATGGTTAGTGGAGAGATTTCTTCTTAGAATAAGAATCATGAAAAATATAATTTTAATGGAGAATAAAATAAGGAAATTTGTACTAGTGTTTTTAAACCCCAAATTGTGAAAAATAACAAGCTTATAGAATCTACATATCATAAGAAGACTAATAATATGGGTAAATAATTCCTAGTTATATGGCTAGACAAGTTGAATTTTTCTGGGAAATTGGAACAAGTAGAAAAATAGTACAGTTCTTTGCAAAGAAAGTATCAAAGGGTTGATTCTTCAGAATCGACCAAAATCCACTCCTTGAGGATTCCAGATTTACCCCTATCCCTATGTGTTTAAATTATATTAAATTATGTTCAAGTATTTCATGTTTTATGGGGGATACAATTCAAGGGGAATTTGCATTAAAAGATGCAAAGTGGTGATGTGATGTGCTCTAGTTTGTCAAATAATTCAAATCAATTACCTAAGATGAAGAAGAAATCTAGAATAATTACTTGAAATGAGTTAATGGTAAATGGTTTCTTGAGATGAATGGAACTAATTGAGTGTAATGGATAGGGATGGGGTTATTAACTTTATCTCTTTTTTTCTATAATGAGTATTAACTTAGTAGGAATAGTGGTTTTGTTGATGGCTCATTTAAAATTACCACATGTGAAGAAATTATGTTGGAGAATAAGAATGTCTGGGGGTCTAAATAGTGGTCCTAATAATATGAAGAGATGCATATCATAAGGGGGGAATTCTATCTCCTAATCATATGTAAGGACCATGTGGACTAAGTAGGAGGAACAAAAAGACCCCCATGTACATCCTTAATAAAGGAGGCAGAGTTCACTCATGTAATGTAGGGTCTCAATGGTATAGAAAGGATTAAAGTTTATATTATTTGAAATCAAGAAGACCTATTGGGAGAGAAGAAATAAAATTCCTATATTTCAGGGTTATCTATTTTGTTATAACAAAATGGTATGAGCTGACTATTTTTAGAATACTAAGATGCTGCGAGAGAAGATTAAAAATGTTTCCAATAAGTTTTCTACCCATTTTAAAGAGTAGTTCAACATCTAAAATCAATATAGAAATTGGTATTAATGATTTATATCAATCTAATGTTTTAGGTTTTATGGGATATTGTTTCAAGACCAATAGATAATAATTTTATTTAGACTAAATGGGTCTTTTACAGTATGATGAATAAAGATGGTACAGTGATCCAAAACAAAAAATTACTTGTGTACAAAGGGTACTCCCAGATAGAGGGTATCGATGTTTATGATACATTTTCACCTATTTTGAGGCTAGATACAATTATATTATTCTTGTCAATATTAGTGCAAATAAGGTTTAAAGTTTTCTAGAAAGATTTCAAGTATGCATTTATGAATGAAGTTCTAGAAGAATAATTTTATATTGAGAATCCTAATGGTATTCACATTCATGAATATGAAAAGGTAGTTTTTTGACTCAAGAAGGTGATATGTGGGTTGAATCAAGCACCAAGTGCATGGAATTCAAGACTAGATTAATATTTTAAGAAGCTCGGTTTTCAAAATGGTGGAGTTGATTATAATCTCTATGTCAAAAATGATAGTAATCAAAGGATTATGGTGTTGGTGTATGTCAGAAACATAATATTTGGTGAATCATATGAATCATAGTGTAAATAGTTTTTATAATTTATAAAAAGTAAATTTGAAATGTTAATTATTGGTGAACTGACATTTTTTCTTGGTTTACAAGTGACACAAGGAAAGAATGGCACTCATTTCTCAATATAAATATGGGAAGGAGGTTTTGAGAAGATTTTTAAGAGATATTTACAAGGAGATGATGAATGTGGTGGCTACTCAGATTAAACTATCATGGGATGATGAGGTAAATTTTGTTAATGTCACATAATATAAGAAAATAATTGGCAGTCCATTATAATTGACAGCGAAAAGACCTGCTATTGTTTTCTCAACATTACAAGCATAAATATATCAAATAAATACTAAGTAAAGACACTTTATTTCAGTGAAAAGAATACTTCAGTATATCAAGGTCGTGGTGGATTTTAGTTTTCTATATAATGAAAAATCTCAGCAAGAGTTATTGGGATATACAGATGAATATTTGGTTAAATTGGTAAATAATATAAAATCATTGTAGGGTAGTACATTCTATCTTTGTGGATTTTGTATTTCTTGGATAAGAAATAAATAGAATTTAATTTAATTAGGCACCACAGAAGATGAATATATTTTGGCTACTCAACCATGCACACAGTTATTGTGGATGAAGTAGTAGCTTGATGATATGGGAGTTGAAGTGAAGTCTCCAATCAGAATCCATTCTGATAATTCAAGTTCTATAAACCTTATAAAAAATCCATTACATCACTCAAGGAAAAAATAACATTGAAATCAAATATAATTTTATCAAGGATATGGTGGATAATGTCCTTATGAGGCTAGAGCATGTGCCTACAGAACTATAGGTTTTGAACATTTTGGAAAAAGCCTTACCCAAAAAAACATTTGAATGTCATCGATTGTCTCTTGGAGTTCAGTTGACTCCCCTCACTTAAAAAAATGAGAATTTGGGACCCCTCCTCTCCAAGTTATGATGTTTTTTCCATAATTATATGATCTGTGTTCTTTACCCTATTGCAGATCACAACGAATTGACCTTAGGTTTCATTAACAAAGGGGGAGAAATTGTGGCTATAAAGGGGGATAAAATGTCTTATTCATAATCAAGATAAGGGGATAATATGGTAGGGGAGTAGTGAATTAAGGGGAGTTTTAAATATGAAGATGATAAATATGATCAATCAAAGTTTATATATCATGATATATGGGGTTTGTGAGGAAATTAATTGAGTGGTTTTGAAAAAAAGTGATTCATTTATGAACATTGCATGCTACTATTTTTTCCCACACCGATCATGGATCATGTTGTCTTAGAGTGTGTGTCAAGTAAATCCTTGATCACTATATGAATCAAAATAAGAAAATGGTGGTAGAAGATGGAATAATATTTAACGAGGTATCAAAATAAGAATAGTTTTCAATAATCTCAAAGGGGGAGATTATTGGGAAAAATCCCTCAAAGTATCATTGTATTATTTTTGGGTTGATTGTGTTTGTTGACAAAGTAGGTGGACATGGAAATTTTTGGAGTTCCAGTATGGTTTTTGACTAGGTATATTGACAAAGTTCAAATATAGAGGAATGGATTCCCTATAGGCTATATAGAAAATTTTATATACAAGATGGATTCATTTTCTAGTGTTTTACAAATTTTTGGGGTCCAAAATTAATAGAATGGATCAATAATCATGAAAGGTGGATTTCCATGAATGCCTCATAGAAATATTATAAAGGCATGAGTTTTGTGAAGACTGGGTCTTGTGAAGGGAATTTTGTTAAGGTTTGTATCATCATGAATAAACATCATGAATGCATTAACAGCTGATGGTAGTCTCTATGACTATGAGAAGTGGAGCATTACGAATGTGTGAAAGGTTGAGGAAAATATTTTCCACTATGATAAGTGGATCATCATGAATGTGTGAAGGTTTGATGGTATATCTCTATGACTATGATAAGCTTCTTGAATAGTAAATTCCCTTAGTGCTTCATGAAAACATGGAGCATCATGAACGATATGGTAGAACTTCAAAAAAAGGTGATGATATAGGTGGAATCTTCTAAAAGGAGATGAAACACCTATAAATAAGCTTATACACCCCTCAGAAAAAGAGAGAAAGACTTAATGAAGATTCAAGGATTCAGATTCATAAAGGTGATTCGTAAAGGTTGTTCTTGAGAAAACGTTTACAGAGAAAGGAAGTTAGCCAAGGCTATGAAAACTGACCTGAAGTGTTGAAGTTTGTGAAGGTGATATAAGCCAATCAGAAGTGTTGAGATTCATGAAGGCTGAGTGAACTTCTCAAAAGTTATGTTATTCATGAAGTCTAAGTGTGATTCATAAAAGTGCTTGAACTTTTCAAAAGGAGGTTTCTTCATGAATGTTTTTTGAGCTTCACAAAAGTGGTGAGAATTTTGAAAGATGTTGGGTTTGTGAAGGTAGTATATACTTGTAAACAATTGGGAAATTTCATGAAGGTTGTGAGCTTCGCAAAGGCAGTGAGCATCACAATAGTGTTCATAAAGGATTTCCTAGTAAATTTTTGGTAAAGTGGTATTCATTGGGTGGAAGAAAGTTGAACTTAAATAGAGCATAAATATACAACTTAGGGTGTATTCATTATCACTAATGAAGGGACCTACATTTCCATAAACTATGTGTGAATTATTTCTAAAGAAATGATCAAATAAAGAGGAAGAAGGTGATCCTTTCCACCATTAGTGATATATATAAGGAAATATTGAGGGAGTGACCCTTGGGAAGTAGTGAGTGGTTCATAAACATTTTAATGTAAGTTAACCTTTTCATATAAGTGATCTATCCCAAACCATTATTTTTTCAGTGAGACTTAGTGTAATTTGTACAAAGATACATTGTCATTGTATGCTCTTTGGACGTAACCTAGTGATGGTGAACCAAGTAAAATCTAAGTGTCCTTGTGCTTTCTTTCCTACTTTACATTCTATGCATCATCATCAAATCAAGTTTTAAAGGATAAGATCAACATAAATGTTAAATAGAAAACAAATTGACCCTTATAATAAAGAATTAAAGATTCAATGAGGCAAAAAGAATATACATACCCTAATTCAGCCCCCCCCCCCCCCCTCTCAAGATATCTGAACACCTTTTAGTTTCAACACATATACTACCTTGATGTGATCATATGTCATGATTTTCATCAATACATAAAAGTACATGAGTCATGATATCCACTAATTATAATCTAAAATTCTAAGGATCAACACACATGTTCACTAATGGGAACATCCAATGACACATAAAAATTTGGATTTACTATTGACAAGTCTATTCTCATAACCTCATATCTTGAAGATTTCTAAGGGAGAACACTATGATAATGTGTATCAATGTCTTATGAACCTCCTACCCTTGATAGCCTATATTTTCTATGTCCCATTAGAAAATATCATCCAACCATAGAACACATATTCAAGAAAACTTTCATGGAAACTCTAGATCCTCATCATAGTAGGGAACTATAATGACCTTTTAGTGTCACGTGTATTCTTTGGATATTATCACATACAAGATTCATGCTAATGATCAATAATTATGAGATAATAAACTTCATTAATAATTAAAACATGTAATCAAGTATTAAGAAATTTTATTCTAGGGAACCAACTCCAATAAACTCCCACTTTCACTAGATCCAAATAGAAACAACTTCTAGTTCATTGGATATCAAATGGTACTCATGCCTCTACTGAGAAAAATCATTATCCAAGTGGCCCACCATGTTTTCCTCCATGGATACTCTCCTCACTGCAAATTCACCTTATTGAGAAAAAAATATCAAGAGATGAAACCTATGAATTATATTATATGTCCTTTGGTGTGACCTCACCTCTTTGGAGAGATTCATCATTGTAGTGTTATCAAAGAAAATTGTGATAGGGTCTTTACTTCTAGGCACCTCATCAAGATCTTGGTCAAAGTTTCAAATCCAAGCTGCTTCCTTGGATACATTGGAAGTTACAATATACTTAGACTCTATTATAGAATCTGCTACAACCAGCTACTTAGAACTCTTCTAATTCATAACTCCTCCATTAAGACAAAAGATATATCCATACTACAACATTATATAATTCTGGTCTATCTAAAATATATCATCTATATAACCCCTGATGACTAGATTATCACCTCCTCTATAGAATAGGGTTGTATCCTTAGTTCACCTCATATATTTAAGGATAGCCTCAAAAGAAGTCCAATGTTGTTCACCTAGATCTTCTTGATATATTCCTACCATTATTAAAGTATAGGAAACATAAATACTCATATATCACATGGAAATCATGATAGATCCTATCATAAAATAATATGGGATCTTACTCATTTTATCTATTTCCTATTATGTCTAAAGACACATTCTCTAGAAAATATGTATACCATGTGAAACTGGATTAAATGCCCTCTTAGATTTCTCCATGATAAACCTATATAGTATATATTCAATGTATATACCTTGAATTAGTCCAAGAGGCCTCTTAGATCTATCATTCATGATCTTGATCCCTGGAATACAGGCTACTTCACCTAATTCCTTCATGGAGAAGCACTTTATCAACCATGTCCTAACCACTTGTAAGGTTGATATATCATTTCCAATTAACAATATATCATAAATGTGTACTACTATGAAAATAATTAAACTCCCACTAAACCTATTTTAAATACATGGATCACATTTATTCTTAATGAAACCAAATTATTTTATGGATTCATCAAACCAAATATTCCATTAACTGGATTTTTTCTTTAATGTATATATAGATATCTAGATCTTACATGAATTTTTGGAATTTCCTAGAGTCAAAAAATCTTATAGTTGTGTCATATACACACTCTCTTGAATTTTATCATTAAATAAAGAAGTTTTTAAATCCATTTTCAAAATCTCATAGTCATGGTAAGCTGCAATGGAAAGAAAAGTTATAATGTCTTTAAACAAGGAAACTGGAGAAAAAAATTCATTATAGTCAATACCTTGATTTTTTTATAAACTATTTAGCCACTATACATGATTTATAGGTATTTAATTTACCTTACATGTTTATATTTCTCATGAATACCCATTTACACCCAATAGTATTTACATTAATTAGAAGATCAAGAGAAACCCAAACGTAGTTTTGATATAAGGAATCCATCTCAAAATTCATGGAATGTTTCCACCTTATATCTTTTGATCTCTATACTACCTTCTTGTAGGAGAGAGGATCATTATTATCAACTAATGATGATTCACCATCATTAGTGACTATAAACCCATATCTCCCTGGTTCTCTTACCTCTCTAGTGCTTCTATATAGTACTTATGTTTTGGTATAAACTTCTTCCATGGGGACATATGTAATATGATCCTATACCAACTCTTGTGTATCTTGAGTATCAACATCATAAAATTCAATATTTTTCCCACTATACTTCTTGAGTATGTGTTCCCTCACAAGAAATATGGCCTTTCATGCAATAGTTATGTTCATTTTTGAAGATTTGTATAGATATATTCCCCTTATTTCCTTGGTATTCCCAATAAAGATACACTCCATGCCTCTAGGTTCTAGTTTTTTTCATGATATAGCCTTAAAAACATATCACGTCTCCATTCATGAACATGTGATAAAACATGTTTCTTTCTACTCCATAACTCGAAGGGAATATAATTTTACACTTTATTTGGTACTTGGTTTAGTAAGTATGATGTTTTCTATGATTCATGTCCCCAAAATGATAATTAAAGGTTTTAATTTATCATCATCAACCTTACCATGTCCATTAGAGTACAGTTTCTACCTTCAATAACACCATTCCACTGTGTTGTTTAAGGTTTCGTGAGTTGAGATAAAATCTCATACTCCCATAGAAATTCAATAAAGTCTCGGTTAAGATATTCACAAAATAGATCAAATAAAATTTTATTTATCTTATTACCAAACATATTATCAACCTCATTCTTTAAATCTTTTAACTTCTCAAAGGATTCATACTTATACCTTGTTAAGTATATATAATCGTACCTACTCAAGTCCTCGATAAAAGTAATAAAGTATGAGAATCCACCTCTAGATTTTACTTGAAAAGGTCTGATAAAACACTATTTTGTTGAATATTTTATTGATAATAAATGACATAATTTTCTTACATTGTGCTAAATATTTTCATTTATAAAATATTTGGGATTAGATCATTCATTTGAAAATTTGATGAAAATTCCAGTTTTACCCTTTTAAAATTCACTGTAGTATTTCACACATAAATATTTTAATATAAATTATTTGAACTTAAACATTTGTAATAGTGTTCCTAACTTACTTTTATACAACTTTTATTCTAGACACTAGAGATAAATGGTGCATTTGGATGTAGTAAATGGGCCATTAATTCAGTGATGGTCTGGACATGCGAGATTAGACATCACTTTAGTGTTTTTACTATATATTCTACATCAGTGCATGTATTAAGACCCAATTTTGATAGGGGATTGAAAACTCAATTTCACACATATTATCCTTCTTTAAGGACAGATAATTAACTCGTTTTTTGTGTTCAAGAAGGCAGTTAAAGTGGTATTAAAATATTTAGCAGAATCTTCTCATTCGCACTTGAAACAACTTTTAACCTAGCCTCCCCTCCACTCTATAAATATGTACTTTTATTATTTGTAAGGGTTGTGAAGTGAATTAGGAAGTTAAGGGAATAGGATAAGAGGTTCCACTCCAATTATAAAAGCAATTAAATATGGGTATCTCTTGAAGCAAGTATCCCTTCGTCGAAGCCCTCTTCTTCTTCCTCATGTTGTAGTGTTTGTATTTTCATAATAAACTTCGTTGTTCTTCTTTTATTTATTCTATTTTCTTTTTTTATTTTAAATTTTATTATTATATTAATCTTACTCTTTGGTCTGTAACTAAATAGTGGAGACTAGATTGGGTTCTACCTTTTCAATCCTTTTCTCATGCAAAATGTCTCCATGATGACCACACTGCCCATGGAAGAGTAGTTTTTTTAGAGATCAATCTATCTTCTACCCTCTTAATTTAATTATTTTGAAACATTGAGATACTATAATTAAATTAATATTATCCATGAATTGATTTTTTAAATTAGAAGAAATTAATCAAGCAATTTAACAATTTACACAAAAACACGCGAGGTCGAGTGTTGTTTGAATTGTGACAGTGCGATCTTAATCGGTAATAAAAGACCACACGGGATAAGTTTATAGAGTTAAAATATAATACCTAAAATAAATTAATCATCATTTATAGAATTTATATGTGCTCTAATTGACCACTGACCATAATCTAACCTTATAACATCAATCAAAGTAGGGTGTTGCGATTGCGTGTTCCAAAGCTATCCCAGGGTTTAAGTAATTTCATTTTTGTGGTTAAGTTAACTCTCATAGGGTTAAAGGGTTAAAAATTAGAGGATAATAATTAAGTGGGTATTAATTTAAATTATAATTATTAATAAGTAAATGAATAGGTATAGTTATATCGATTATGACTTTTAATATTTTCTAAAAAAATATTCTTGTTGTGTCATTTTAATTGAACTTCATTTCAAAAATAAAAACAAAAAAATACAATCTTCTTCCAGAAAACTTATTATAGATTTATAAATGATAAAAAAACTCATCCTTTTAATAGTATTCTTATTTAATTTTATTTTATTTTCAAAATACCTTTAATATGTTGTTAAACTTACTTCCTCCTTTGAGATACAACCTTGGTCATCCACTCTACTACACCTAAGTACCCCAAAAACCATTAATCATTTGAGGGATCCCATGACATTGCATTTAAAATTGGAATCGTTTTTGAGGAGGCAAGTATTTATTTAAACCAATTATAGTTATTTATTTTATTTTACATTTTATCCTATTATTCTCTTCTTTCTTCCTTCTTTACCCAATCTGATTTTTTTTATGCTTCTTTTATTTTCTTCTTCTTTTTTTTGGACCATAAACTCAAACCACTCATTTCAATTATGGTCCAATTTACTTATTTATATTTTTATATGATTTATGACATGAAATAATCTAGAGGATCTATTATATCTTGACCCTAAGATTGAACGTAGCCTTCGGGCTCGAATAAGACATTCTTAGTCTACAGGAAGTTTCAACATTAAACTGGTTGGAGAATTTCTCCATTCCAAGAACACTGAAATTGGAAACACTTCTAAGTCCAACTTAAAACAATAACTAATGGCTGAAAATAATAGAAATTAACTTAATAGAACCATTTTAGAATTGGATGCACTTGATATTAATTATCAACCAAATTGCATTGCATACCCAAATCTCAAATCAGACTTTGAACTGAAATCTGGATTAATTCACCTTCTTCCAAAATTTCATAGATTATCTGGTGCTGATCCAAACAAAAATTTAAAATAATTTAATGTGGTTTTCTCAACCTTAAAACTGATAAATGTTTCGGAAGATCAAATCAAACTAAGAGCATTCCCATTCTCACTTGATGGAGCTTCAAAGTACTAGATGTATTGTTTACAACCTGAAGATGTAACTTGTTGGAATGATTTAAAACATCTTTTCATGAAAATATATTTTCCAGCATCAAGGACCACTTATATTTGTAAGGAGATATTTGGGATCAATCAAGTGCAAGTCGAGTCAATGTATGAGTACTAGGAGCGATTTAAGAAGTTATGTGCAAGCTTCCCACATCACAAAATCAGTGAGCAGCTCCTCATTCAATAAATCTATTAAGGACTCACACCTATAGAGAGGAGAATGGGGGATGTTTCATCTAGAGGGGAATTATTAGACAAGACACCAATTTTTTCATGTGCTTTGATCGACAAGATGGCACAAAACTCCCAACAATTTGGCGATCGAGGTACACTAAATGTCAGGGGAGTATGTCAGGTAAGTCCTTCCTCTCTTGAAAATCATTTGATTGATACTAAGTTGGAAGAATTGAACACTATGGTGAGGCAGATTTCTTTGGTACAAAATACATCCCAACCCCCTCCTTCAAGGCCTTGTGGAATTTTCACTGAGACAAGCCACCCAACTGACTATTGCCCCCAACTACAAGAAACAAAAGATTGTGCAATAGTGTTTCCTGGGAGACCATATCAGCAGCAGAAACAGCCACATCCCTAAAAGAAGTTTGATTCCTTTGCACCAGTATACAACCAATGGTGGAAGGATCAATTGGACATGAGTTATGCATCTAGACAATAAAAAAGGCCCCCCTTTCAACAAAACTTCAATCATCATCCACCTTACCAATAGGATTTCCAACACCCCAAAGGCAATTTGAAGCTCAATCATCAACAAGTCAACAACAAGGGAATTATCAACCAAAGGTAGATTCTAATACTGATTATCTTTTGAAACAAATTTTTATTTGTCAACAGAATGAGTTGAAGAGTCAAGGATCAGAGCTGAGAGAGTTGAAGACTCAAATGATCCAGATTTCAACTTCCCTCCATGAACTAGTAAGTAATAATTCTAGAAATATACCTTCCCAACCTACTCCAAATCCCAAGGGGAATGTTAGTGACATCACATTGAGAAGTTGGAAGAAAACTAATGATACTTCTACACCCACCATTCCACCAGGATTCACCTCAACTCTGTAGAATCCCCATTCAAAACCAGCTAATGAGAAACCCAAGGAGAAAGATAAAGGTAAGAAAAAGATTGATTATGTTCCTCCTAAACCCCTAACATTTATAAACAGAGTTGTACAAACCAAGAATATAACTTAAGAGGCAATGAAAAAATAATTTTTGGACACATTCAAGCGTGTTGAGATCAACATCTCTCTTCTTTAATCAATAAAGAAAATCCCAAGGTATGCCAAATTTTTAAAAGAACTTTATACCAATCGAAGAGGGATCAAAGGAAATGAGAAGATAAATCTTTGAAGGAATGTGTTAGCACTCATTACACCAACTCTAGCAATGCCAACAAAGTGAAAGGATCCATGGACATTCACTATTCCATGCACCATAGGGGAGTTGTACTATTTTGATGCTCTGTGATTTGGGAGCATCCATAAATGTGATGCCTCACTCTGTATTCTCTTCTTTATAGGTTGGTGAGTTGAAGCTGATGACAGTAGTGGTGAAGTTGGAAAATAGAGCTACGACATATCTAGTGGGAGACCTTGAGGATTTACTTGTTTGGGTAAGAGACATGATCTTTACAGTAGATTTATATGTGCTTAACATGGAGGATGACCAGGTAAGTTCTCATGATCCCATTATCTTAGGTAGAACCTTCCTCAAAACTACAAAAACTATCATAAATTTCAATGAGGGTACACTTTCCATGGAGTTTGGAGATGAAGTTGTGATATTTAATGTCATGGAATCCATGAAGTACCCCTCATAAGACCATTATTCTTTTTTTATCTCCCATATTGAACCACCAAGTAAAAACCCCATAGATTTTGATTGTCCTGTGCTTAGGGAGATTATGAGTATTGGTTCTATTTTGATGTCTAATAGTACTTCCACACTTATTTATAATGAAAAATACTATTATATTTTATTTTGAAATGGAATCATATTCTGATTTTGATCATGTGAACTTTGATTATGACATGGTTGTTGAGTATGCTGATGAATTTGATACTTTATTCTCTAATTTTGATGATGTATATTCTGATACTGATGTTCATTGTGCACATATTTC
Source organism: Viscum album (assembly GCA_963277665.1). NCBI lineage: Eukaryota > Viridiplantae > Streptophyta > Magnoliopsida > Santalales > Viscaceae > Viscum > Viscum album. Next base: position 354,036,560 of record OY728130.1, on the reverse strand, counting down.
AGTTAATTCAATTTATCCATCCATACACCACCCCCTTACACTAGAACTCAATCCATTTCCACTAAATCTCAAATACTCATACTTGTTGAGTGGTGAGAAATTACATGTTATCATTACTAACAATATTCCTTTTGAACATGAAGAAAAACTTTTGAATATTTTGAGGGAGAACATCAGGGAAATTGGGTGGGCCTTGGCTAACATATCAGGTATTATCCCCTACATTTTCATGCAAATGATTCTTTTAGAGGATGGGGCTAAACCGGTTAGGCAGCCACAAAGGAGACTCAATCCTACACTTTTGTAGGTTTTTAAAAAAGTGGTTGAAAAATTTCTTGAGGCAGGTATAATCTATCCCATTTTAGATTCCTAGTGGGTGAGTACTATTTAGGTTGTGCCTAAGAAAAGTGGTATTACTGTTGTTAAAAATGAGAAAGATGAGTTAGTTCTAATGAGGGTGCAAAACAGTCGGCGTGTGTGTATTTATTATAAGAAAATAAATCAGTCCACTCGCAAGGACCATTTCCCCCTCCCATTTATTAATCAAATGCTTGAGAGACTAGATAGGAAGACACATTATTATTTCTTGGATGGATTTTATGGATATTTTCATGTTCCAATAGCTCCAGAGTATCAATAGAAGACTACATTCACTTGTACCTTCGGCACATTTTCCTACTAGAGGATTCCGTTTAGACTTTGCAACGCCCTAGGCACCGTCCAGAGATGGATGGTGAGTATTTTTTCTAATTTTATTGAGACCTACATAGAGTTATTTATGGATTATTTTACAGTGTATGGATCTTCATTTGATGAATGTCTAAGTAGTTTGGGAAAGGTGTTGAATCATTGTATTGAGAAGAATCTGGTCTTGAACTTTGAAAAGTGTCATTTCATGGTAGATCATGGCATTGTCTTAGGGCGTGTAGTGTCAAAACATGGGATAGAGGTTGATAGATCTAAGATAGAAATTATTGAATCCTTACCATATCCTTCATGTGTGAGTGATATTAGATCTTTCCTAGGACATGCAGGCTTATATCGGAGCTTCATCAAATATTTTAGTAAGATTTATCTTCCTTTATCGCGATTACTTCAAAAGGATTTTGATTTTTTATTTGATGATTCATGTCGGGTAGAATTTGATGAGATGAAGAAGTGTATGACCACTCCATCGATCATACATCCCCCACAATGGGACATTCCTATTGATCTTATGTGTGACGTCTACAACATCGCAGTTGGAGATGTTTTATCTCAGAGGGTGGAGGAATTTTCACATGTGATTGCTTATACATAGAGGACACTAGATTCAACCCAATCAAACTACACAACCATGGAAAAGGAGTTTCTTGTTATCATATTCTATTTAGATAAATTCTATTCATATTTATTGAGATCCAAAGTAGTTTTTTTCTCTAACCATTCTACACTGAGGTACCTCTTGAAGAAGACAGAAGCAAAGCCCAGACTTATCTGATGGATGATACTTCTTTAGGAATTTTATATTGAGATAAAGGATAAGAAGGGGGAAGAAAAATTGGTGTAATACCACATGAGTAGGCTTACTCACACACTAGAGTATGACACCTTGGACCAGGTACCACTTTGAGACACTTTCCCGGATGAGCATCTTTATTCCATCTCAGGTACGCATCCTTGGTAGGCTGATTTAGTTAACTACCTTGTTGCCTCTGAAATCCCTAAAAATTTAAATAAACATCAAGTCCAAAAGATAAAGAGTGGGTTAAGATTTTATTTTTGGGATGATCCATACCTATGGCACATGTGTAGTGACCAAGTTATTAGGAGGTGTGTTCCTGATCATGAATTGGAGTTTTTTACATTTTTGTCATACACTTTATTGTGGTGGACACTTTGGACCCCAATGGATATCTAGTAAAGTTTTGGACTCTAGATTATATTTTCTTAGCTTATTCCATGATGCTCATGTGTTTTGTAAGTCATGCTCTCATTTCCAACACACTGGGAACATTTCTAGGAGACATGAGATGCCCCAACAACCCATACTATTCTGTGAGATTTTTTATGTATGGGGAATCTATTTTATGGGTGATTTTCCAAGTTCCTTTTGTTTTTTTTATATTTTGGTTGCTATAGATTATGTGAGTAAATGGGTAGAGTTTAAGTCCACCGTGACTGATGATTCTCATGTTGTAGTGGAATTTTTCAAAACACAGATTTTTTGTAGGTTTGGAGTACCAAAGGCCATCATTGGTGACCAAGGGATGCACTTTTGCAATCAGAATTTGGATTCCCTACTTCATAAGTATGGGGTGACACAAAAAACATCAACATCATACCACCCTCAAAAAATGGTCAGGCTGAGGTTTTAAATAGGGAGTTGAAACAAATTTTGGAGAAAATCGTGTAGCCGAATAGGAAATATTGTAGAAAGTGCTTGGATGATGTGCTTTGGGATTGTAGGATAGAATACAAGACACCCATTGGTATGTACCCATTTCAGATTGTTTTTGTTAAAGCAATTCATCTCCCCATGGAAGTTGAGCATCAGGCTTATTGGGCTATAAAGAAATGCAACATGGATTTGGCACAAACTGGAATCCAAATGAATTTGAAAATTTAAGAGCTTGAGGAGATTATATTGTCTTCATATGAGAACTCAAGGTTCTATAAGGAAATATAAAAAGTATCTCATGATATAATGATCCAATAAAGGGAGTTTCATGTTGGAGATAAAGTCCTTATCTATAGTTCATGATTGAAGCTAATGTCTGGTAAGTTGCATTCCAGATGGTTAGGTCCTTATGTTGTGAATAATGTTTTTCCTTATGGTGTAGTGGAGATCACACAAGAGGATGCATGAAGGAGTTTTAAATTCAATGGGAAACGTTTGAAGAAATACATTGAGGGACTTCCTACTGATGTAGTGGATTTCATCACACTGCATGACCCCATCATCACTTGAGCATATCATGATGTTCCTAACCCTTTAACTTCTTTATTCTTTGTCCTATTTAAAATTATACATTTCATGTGCATATATCATCTCATGAGTTCACATTGAGGACAATGAGATATTTTAAGTGTGGGGGAGGGGACCTTTTAGTTTAGTAATTTCAATTGTTTTCCTATTTTTCAATGTTTTTTAAAAAAATATGTGTTTTTCAAATTTTGGGTGTTTATTTTTCAATTTTTTTGCGTTCTTTTGAAACTTTTGAGATGATTCTCATAATTTTTTTTAAATCCATTTCAATAAGTGAAACAATATATCCCATGAAACCAAGCTTAAATGAATTCTGAAAATAACTTTGTTTCAAGTTCAAATATTTAGTAATTTCATGGAAAGTACTTTGAATTTTGAATATCATGCCACATCTCACTATATATATATTTGAAATCACTTTTATGTGATAATTATGAACTATTATTTTCATATTATTTACATTTATCTCACTTCTTGAAAGAACTAAACCATTCTTTATTTAACCAGAATTTGATTTATTCCTATCAAAACTTGAGGGTTTGAGGTACTTATATTTTAAATGATTGAGGCATTTGTTTGGTATTAAAGACCCTATTTCAAAGAATCCTTTTTATAATGGCCTACATTGAACATTTAATCCTTGTATCCCTTATAATACATGAGCATCCTATTAGGTTAGCCACATTACAAGAAAATTTTCCCTATCTAACCAACTCTTGAAGTAAAATTGCATAATCTAGTTGAACTTAAGTGTGGGGGAAGCTGTCTTATGTTGTGCTACCACATTTTGTGATACTTTGGGTGTAAAATTAAATTATGAAGATATTTTTTTGTTTCTAAATAAAATAATTATATCAAAATCTATTCCTTTTCTTTAGCTTTCATGATAATTGAAGTTGTGCCTTTCTAGAGCTTCTAATAGAGGAAGAAAGTTGTGCCTATCTAAAGCTTTCAAGAAAGTCATGATTGAGAAAATTGTAGTTTTTTCTGATGAAATGTTGAATGGTGTGAACATTCCTTTATTTTTCATGATGATGAATATTAATTGATGCTATGGGGATTGAGTAGGAGTCCATATTTAAGTGAAAATTATATTAATGCAATTTTTCTTCAAAAAGAGTCAAGCCCCGTCATCCAGCCTTAGAATTTTTCACATCTAAATCCTACCAAATGAAATCCACAGAACAACCCTAGAAAGTTTTTATGATAAACATATTTCCTTGACTCATATTGGGTGGAGATGTAGGAATTTATCAAGCCTATGGTGACCCTTGTATGAGTTTGGATGAGAAAGACATTGCTGAAAAATTAACATTTGTGTGATAAGAGAAAATTCAAGTGAAGTAAGTGTTTTGTGCATGGGAGGATAAATGAAGTGGAAATATATTTAATGACATAAATGGAGAACTTGAAATAATTTTTTTTATGAGACATGATATCTTTTTTTTCATGGTGTGGAATTTTTGGATCTCAATGATATGTGTTTTAAAATTTGTTTTGATTTGATATTGATGTTTACTTGATATGAGGTTTTGCCCGAGAGTGCAAAAGGGTAAGTGTGGGGGAGTTGATAACACGCTATTTTTTTGAATATTTTATTGATAATAAATAACATAATTTCCTCAAATTGTTCTGAATATGTTCATTTATGAAATATTTGGGATTAGATCATTCATTTGAAAATTTGATGAAAATTCCAGTTTTACCTTTTAAAATTTTACTGTAGTATTTCACACATAAATATTTTAATATGACTTATTTTAACTTAAAATTTTGTAAAACTTTTACTCACATAATTTTCTACAACTTTTATTCAGGAAACTAGAGCTATAGAGTGCATTTGGATGGAGTAAATTGGCCATTAAGCCAATGGTGGGCTGGACACGTGAGATTGAGCATCACTTTAGTGTTTGGGCCATATATTCTACATCCATGCATGGATTGAGCTCAAATTTTGAGAGGGATTCTAACACACAATTTTTCACATATTATACTTCTATAAGAACAGATAATTCATGCGTTTAGGTAGTCAAGAAGGCGGTTCAAGTAGGATTAAAATATTTGGAAGAATTTTCTCATTCACACTTGAAACCACTTTTAACCTAGCCTCCCCTCCACTCTATAAATATGTATTTATCTCATTTTTAAGGGTTGGTACGTGAATTAGTAAGTTTATTAAATATTATAAGAGTTTACAATCCAATTATTCAAGCAATTAAATAAGGGTATCTCTTGAAGCAAGGATCCCTTCGCTGAAGCCCTCTTCTTCTTCCTTATGTTGTAATGTTTGTGTTTTCATAAACTTCTTTGTTATTATTTTATTTATTATATTTTCTTCTGTTATTTTAAATTTTATTATTATCTTAATCTTAATCTTTGGGCTGGAATTCAATAGTGGATTCGATATTGGGTTCTACCCTTTCAATCCTTTGCTCATGCAAAACGTCTCCATGATGACCACACCGCCCATGGAAGAGTAGTTTTCTTAGTGACTGATCTATCTTCTACCATATTCATTTAATTATTTTGAATAATTGAGCTACTTTGATTCACTTAATATGATCCATGAATTTAGTTTTTAAATTATAATAAACTAAGCAGTCAATTGAATAATTAACCCAAAAACACGCGAAGTCGAGTATTGTGTGAATTGTGAGAGCGCAATCTCAATTGGCGATACAAGACAACACGGGATAAGTTTTTAGAGTTAAAATATAATAACTAAACTCAATTAATCCTCATTTATATAATGGATATGTGCTATAATTAACCACTGACCATAATATAACCTTATAACATCAATCAAAGTAGGGTGATGCGATTGCATGTTCTGAAGCTAGCCCAGGGTTTAAGTAATTTCATCTTTGTGGTTAAGTTAACTCTCATAGTGTTTGAGGGTTAACAAATTAGGAGATCATAATTAAGTGGGTATTAATTTAAATGATAATTATTAATAATTAAATTAAGAGGTAGAGTTATATTGATTATTCATTTTAATATTTTCTAAAAAAACATCTTATTGTTCGAACTTCATTTCAAAAATAAAAACAAAAAAATACAGTCTTCTTCTAGAAAACTTCTTTTAGATTTATAAACGATAAACAAACCTCATACTTTTAATTATTATTCTTATTTATTTTTATTTTATTTTCAAAATACCTTTAATATTTTTTTAAATTTACTTCCTCCTTTGAGATATAACCTTAGTCAGCCACTCTGTTGCACCTAAGTACCCCAAAAACCATTAATCATTTGAGGGCGCCCACGACAGAACCTTTCAAGGTCTCCACATATTAATGTGTACCAATTATAGAAGCATTGTTGTCCTATCACCTAGACCATCAAATGATGGTTTTTTTATCTTTCCTTGTAAACATGAAATACATCTTTCAAGTGGTTTAAGCTCAGTATAGTCTAAGTAACCATCTTGATAGAGATTTTTCAAACTCTTCTCATTTACATGACCAATCTGGTGATTCCATAACTAGGTTTCATATGAGTCATGTATATTTATTTCATTATTAATTTATAATAATGTTTTTTATATAATTTAATACATAAATACCATTATTCAATTGATTTATACCATAACATATTCTATATTTATAAAAGTAAAAAATCTTATTTCCAAATCGAAAAATAAATCCATCCATGTATAAACAAGGAATGGAAATTATTTTCTAGGTAAAACTATGAACAAAATAAAAATTATTTAAAACTAAAATAAATCCTATTAGTAATGTGAGATGGTAGTCTCCAATGGATAGAGCTTCCAAACTTGATCCATTGGCAGCCAATAGATCCACCTCATCTCTTGAAACTTTTTGAAATCTACTTGGTACCTATATTTGGATATATATTTCATCACTATAGGTAGTATCTAATACCCAAATTGTAGATATTGAAATACTACACTCAATAACAATGCATCTATAACCTCCTCTCACATCTTTGGCTGGGTGTAATTCCTCTTCCAGTATCCATTCTTACCACATGAAAAACATACTGCATCATGTTTCTTTCCTTTCCAAGAAAGTGATGGGTTCTTGAGGTGTTCTTCCTATCCAGACTACACCCACCAAAGTCATAATATGAATATGAAGTTAAATTAAAATTAGAGTTTTCTGAAAAAAGTATAAAAAAGGTAAACATTTCCTTTTAAATATCTCAAAATCCTTCTAGCAGTATTTAGATGATATTCTTTTGTATTAGATTGAAATATTTCACAAAAACATAATTAAATAATAATGTTTAGCCTACTTTTAGTAAGATAAATCACACTTCCAATTATTTCTCTATATAACTTGTTGTCAACTGATTTTCCAGCTTTATCTAAGTCAAGTTTAATATTGTAGATCATAGGAGTTTAATAAGTATTACTATTTTCAAGTACAAATATTTTAAGTAAATCAAGAATATATTTTCTTTAGTTTAAAATATTTCCAAAATATTTTTGATAAATTTGAAATCCAAGTAAATATTTTAACTCAACCATCATACTCATTTCAAATTCTTTTTTCATAAGTTTTGAAAAAACATTACACAATTTTTAGTTTGTTGATCCAAAAATAACAACATCAACATACATTTTCATAATAAAAGTACATTTTGATGAAGTTTTCTTGAAAATAGTTGGTTATTTTAATCCCAAATTAAAACCATTTCAAAAAAGAAAATAAATTAATCTTTTTTACTATGCTTAGGTGCTTGTTTAAGCCCACAGAGTGCTTTTATAATTCTAAAAATAGAATTATGAAAATGAGTGTTTTAAAAACCATGAGTTTGTTCAACATAAACTTCCTCCCTTAAAAATACATTTAGAATAGAAGATTTAACATACATATGATATAATTTAAAATTCATATAATATGCATATGCTATCAGGATTCTAACTGCTTCAAACCTAGCTATATGTGCAAAGTTATCTTCATATTCTATTCATTCTTCTTTATTATAACATTTTTCAACTAATCTAGATTTATTTATATTGATTACACCATTATCATCCTATTTTTTCCTAAATAACCATTTATTTTTAGTAACAATATTTTTATAGGGTCTATTGACTAATTCACATACCTTGTTCCTCTTGAACTGGTTTAATTCTTCTTGCATTCCTAAAACCCAACTCTCATTGGATAAATCTTCTTCTACAGTTCTAGGTTCTAGTTGGGATAAAAAAGAAGATAATTATACAAGGTTTCTTATATTTTTTATGGTCCCAATTACTTCATATAAACTTCCTATAACTATCTCTAGAGTATGGTCTTTCAAGTTTCTAGGTTGTCTAAGTGATATACTTTCTGGTTCACTAGTGTCAAACCATATAGGATTTGGTTCAATAAACATAAATTCCAAGTAATCATATTTTCTATTTTTAAAAATATATTCAGGTCTCATTCACTTTAGATAATTAATCAACTCATCATCTTGATTCATTTTATGATCAAAAAGGATCACTTTCATTAAACTTCACATATCTTCAACAATCCTTGACCTTTTACTAAAAACTCTATAATATTTAGAAATAGTAGAATAACCTATAAAGATGCATTCACTAACTTTTAGATCAATTATAAAAATATTTTACTTGGTGTTTATAATATAAACCTTATACCCAAACACTTTGAGTTATCGTACCTTTTCCTTTTTATTATTACATAACTCATGGGTTGTTTTCTTTAATATGGTCCTTATTATAAATCTATTAATGGAATTTAATGATGTGTTAATATCTTCAACCAAAAAATAATTAGAAATTTTTTATTTACATAAAATTATTTGGAAAATTTATTGCAAGGTATTATTCCTCCTTTCAACAACACAATTCTGTTGAGGTTTCCTAGGGGAAGAAAAGGTGTATTTAATACCATATTTTGACTAGAATGATATAAATTCATTATTCTCAAATTATCCTCTATGATAATTTCTTAAAATATAATTTTTCACATACTTTTTATTTTCTAAATATTACAAAAATTAATAAAGGTGGAACATTATTCACTCATAAATTTTAAGAAATAAACCCAGTTAAATCTTGAAAAATCATCAACCAACACATAAAAAGGGATTTTTCAGCAAGTATTTTTGTTCTAGTAGGTTCAAACAGATCCACATGGATAATCTCAAGAGGTATAGAAGTAAAAACCTATTTAATTGATTTAAAATATGACTTGTGTTACTTACCCATTTAAAATACATCACATAGTTTCTTTTTATCCAATTTAAGATTAGGAAAATTAGAAATCAAATTTCCCTTGGATAACTTTTTCAAAGAATAAACATTACTATTTCCAATACTTCTATTCCAAATCCTTGATTAATTTACTTTATAATTTAAACAATTTACATTTTTTCTATAAAAATAATTAAGATCTAAAGTATATACATTATATGTACTTTGTTTTATAAACTTGAGTTATTTTTATTTAAAATATAAGAAAGTATTGTTAGAAAAATAAACCATATAACAATCATCAAAAATTTGAGAAATACTTATCATATTATACTTTAATCCTTAAACATAAAGTGCTTTATTGATGATGATATATTATGGATTTACAATAGATCCAATTTTGACTATATCTCCTTTTTCATTGTCACCAAATGTGACACAAACTCCATCAATCTTATATAGTGAGTGAAAGTTAGAGAAATATCTACTCATGTGTCTTGAATGCTGTAAGACCCCGACCCCTCTAGACCAGAGCCGGTGCATTACTTGTGATATTGGCATGGTTAGAAGGAATGAAAATCCTGAAGGAACAAACAGTTTAGTAGTCTTGAAGAAACTATATACATATATGTAACATAAATTACAATTAAAAAGGTTACAAGATACAATACATAATAAAACTAAAAACTACAACCACATGAACTCTATAAAAGACCTTCTCTTCATCACCTATTGATGGTAAAAAATGAAAGGGTTAAGCCCAAACAATTAGTAAGGGTTACAAATAGTAGAATCATGAGTACAATAATAATTGAATCACAGTCAATCTGACATAATCAATATGGCATAGTGAATAAATGAATAACTAATGCCATTAATAAACTGAAAATGAAACTGCATCAATAGATTTTGTCATAGTGAAAACCTTATGGATAATAATAATAACTGATAATGAATAAATAGAATTATTATTAATTGGACTTCATTATTTGTCACATGAAACCATAATACCATAAAAATGGTTTAGTTCTATGGGTAGAAACCCGTCCGATTTTTGGAAACAAACTCGAAGGGTTTGCCGCCAACTGATTTGTCTCATGAGACCTACCGATGCATCGAGGGGCTATAGCGGGACCCACCCACCACTGGATGTCCAAATAATTATTTATACATTGATTCAATACAATATCAATATGCCTTTTCAATATCCGTATAGAGTATAGTATACGGATTCATCAAAATTTCAATAATTAAAATAACTTTCCAAATAAACATTGTATGTAAAATGGTATACGGTTTAGAAAACAAACATATCTATGGCATGAGATTATGTATATTTAATATAAATACAATTTCAAATGAAAATTGTTCTCAAATTGGTAGTAGGTACACCACATAAGGATTATTAGGTGCACAATACAAAGTTAGTCACAACAAAAAGGTAGTTTAGATGAAGTCCCTTACCACAATGCAATCAGTCGAATCATATGACCAGAACTTAATGAAAATAAAATGAAACATTTAATAACATGAATATAAATAGAATAATGTTATTATATATCAATGGACATCACACATACATCACATACAAGGAATAAGTGGCGAACAATGAAAATCTCACAAAAATGAAAGTGAGATGAGAAACTCCTTACCTTTTGCTCTAGTGTGTTCTTGATTGTTCTTAACGACCTGAATAATCAAATTTAGATTCATTAATTAATAATTACAGAACCTAATAAACATGTAATTGATATTATATAACCTTATTAAGTTCATTAATGTCCTTTTTTATGGGTTTAAGAGATTCAATCTTATTGTTTTGGAAGCATTTTCTAACATGGTTTCATGATTTGTTTACTTGTATTCATGAATGGAAGTTGGTTTGAAATAAGTTTAAACATATAGAATTGTTAATATACATTATTAGTGACATTAAAAAGATATAAATTATCTTATAATAATTCTGTTTATATACCATGAGGATGACTCATTCGATGAGTTAAAAACAAACACTTGAATTTGTCTTGGCAGTTTTGTGCTCAATAAACTTGTTTTGTATTATTATTCCATATTATGTACGTGTAAAAATTACAGAACATTAATCAAGATAAAATACATATATTATGACTTGATTCAACCATAAATATGGTTTCATGACCAGTAATTAAGGAATTATCGAAGAACTAAACTTCGTCATCCACGATGGTTATAAATTGGAACCTCATGGACGTTGATTTCATTTATAAAAAATAAAAGGGAGGGAGTAAGAATATTGATGATGGTTCTTCCATTCACATGATATAAATCTAGTATATAGATGATACTGGAGTTATCATGATCATTTGGATAGAGGATTTGAGGGTATGATAACAAATGAAGATAAATTCAAATGAAACTAAAAGAAAGAAGAAAGGTGTTTTACCTCTTGAAATGACTTCCTAGATAACCTCCTTAAGGGAAGGGATTTTGGTCTTTTGAAAAGACCAAGAGCTTCTTGGTCATGAGTAGTGACTAGGGAAGGGTATTTGGGTAGAAATTTTAGGAGCTTAAAGGCTTATAGGAGTGAAGAGAAGAGGGAGTGATGAGGGGTTTTTTTAGTGGAAGAGATGGGGTATTTTTCATTATTTTAATCATTATTATAATATTTTTGCCCAAGATTATGAATATTCTTAGTTCATGTGACCTAAAATAGTAATAATGGCATGTGAGTTCGAACCAAGTGGCCTTGAATCACTTATTATTTCATAAATAGTGTATTTTACTGATAATTTGTATATACGGTATTTTATCCTATTTCACTATTCATCAAAATTTCTAGAATTTCATAAAAATACCAAAACTTTACCCTAACCATTTTTTGATGTGTAGAATTTAAAAATGAACTCCATTTTTTAAAATTAATTTTCTATATATTATTAATTTAATTTTTAAATAAAGTCATAGTTAATTTGAAAAATAACAATCTTAAAGGTGCAATTAGTTTTATTTCTCATTAAAAAACTAATTAAGATCTCATTATCTTATTTCCTTAAGAAAATAAAATAATTTTATTATTTACTATTCATAAGGGTCATATTACTATTCATATTAATATTCATAAGGGTATGTTATTATTCATCAAAAATCAAGTTTTTTCTATTAGACTCCAAATGACTTACTGATCACAACTCTAGATGACCATTTTTTTGAAATTCAAAACATAGATGTGGAAAATTTATATTTAATGGATAGGTTTCTATTATCTCCAATAAAACATAGTGTTGCTTCAAAGGAAGACATTGATAAATATAATGTATTTAATGGAAACATACCATAAAATGTTTGGGGTGCTACATTATTCCCTCCTTCGGAAATTTTGTCCTCGAAATTTTATGTATAAATCCCACCAAAAAGATGTGGGTGATTTTTTCTCATTACATCCTTAGGTTCCCATGTTTCTTGCTCCATATTCTGGTTTCTCCAAATAACCTTTACTAGACGAGTTGTTCGATTTATCAATACCTACTCCCTTATGTCAAGAATCCGGATAGGCTTTTCATAGTATGACAAATCCGGTTCCAGTTCTATTTCTTCATATGTGAGTACATGCATTGGGTCTGACATGTATTTCTTTAACAATGATACGTGGAACACGTCATGAACTTTTGAGATATTTGACAGCATCGCTAAACGATAAGCTACAGCTCTGATTCTTTCCATAATTTCAAATGGTCTGATGTATCTAGGGCTCAGTTTCCCTTTCTTACTGAACCTCAAGACACCCTTCCATAGAGATACTTTTAGAAATACATGATCTCCCACTTATAATTCCAAGTCATTTCTCTAGTTGTCAGCATAACTCTTCTGCCTACTTTGGGCTACTTTAACATAGTCTTGTTTTTTCTTCACCTTTGTCGTGGTCTCTTCAATAAGTTCTGGGCCTATAAGTTTCCTCTCACCAACTTCATCCCAACAAGTTGGAGTTCAACATCTCTTTCCATATAATGCTTCATATGGATCCATTAGAATACTATAATGGAAACTATTATTGTAGGAAAATTCCACCAAAGGAAAGTACTGATCCCACATACCTTGGAAGTCAAGAGAACATGACCTCAGCATATCTTCTAGAGTTTGAATAGTTTTTTTAGATTGTCTATCAGTTTGAGGGTGATATGCGGTACTCATATGAAGCTCAGTACTCAAAGCCTTCTGGAGACTTTTCCAAAATTTTGACATAAATCGGGGATCTAGATCAGAGACAATTGATATAGGTGCACCATGAAGTCTCACAAATTTATTAATATAAAGTCTTTCTAGGTGCTCAAGTGGTAAATCCACTCTTATTGGAAGGAAATGTGTTGTTTTAGTGAGGCAATCAACAATTACCCATATTGCATAATTCCTTCTAGGTGTCCTCAGTAGTCCGGTGACAAAATCCATCGTAATGTTATCCCACTTCCACATAGGAATAGGTAGAGGTTGCAACACTCCTTTGGGATGTTGTCTCTCCACCTTCACTTGTTGACAAACTAGACACCTTGACACATAGTCAGTAATTTCTCACTTCATATTATCCCACCAAAAATATTCCTTCAGATTTCTATACATCTTGGTGCTACCCGGGTGTATAGAGAAATTTGAGCTATGAGCATCGTCTAATAGTTCCCTTTTTAGCTCAGGTACTGATGGAACGCATAACCTCTTCCCAAACTTCAAAACTTATTCTTCATACATGAAGTCAACCAGTCTCCCATCCTTAACTGCATTAATTTTGTTGTGCAGATTTTCATCATCGGATTGAGAAATTTTTATCCTCTCTAGTAAAGATGGTTTAGAAATCATTTGAAAGAGGATTGATGTTTCCCCTTCCTTAACAATTCACATATCCATCTTTAGTATATCCATGAACATAGGATCTCTTTAAATCCTCATTTGAGTCAGAAGGCCATGATCGTTCCTACTTAATGCATCTTCCACTATATTCGCCTTTCCTGGGTGGTAGTGTATTGAACAATCATAATCTTTGAGTAACTTGATCCATCTTCTTTGCCTCATATTGAGTTATTTTTGCATGAAAATATATTTAAAACTCTTTTGGTTCATATAAATCTCACATCTCTCTCCGTAGAGACAATTACACCATATTTTCAGAGCAAAGATTATGGTTTCTAACTCAAGATCATGAGTTGGATAATCTTTATCATGAGGCTTCAACTGTCTTGATGCATAAGCAATAACTTTATCATTTTGTATAAGGACGCAACCCAGTCCATTCTTTGATGCATCGTTGTATATTACAAATCCATAACTTTCAGATGGAAGAGTCAAAATTGGAGAATTGACCAATATTCTTTTCAATTCATCGAAGCATTTTGTGCATTCATTTTTTTCATACAAACTTAACTCCTTTACATGTGAGCTTGGTTATCGGGTTAGCCAGTCGGGAAAAATTCTGAACGTAACACCGATAATAACCTGCTAAGCCAATAAAACTGCGTACCTCAGTTATGTTTGTTGGTGTGGGACAATCTTGGATTTCCTTCATCTTTGTAGGATCAATGAGGATTCCATCCTTAGAGACAATATAGACCAGAAATGAAACTGATTGAATCCAGAATTCGCACTTTCTAAAATTCCCATATAATTTATTACTTCTAAGAGTTCTTAGAATAATCCTCAAGTGATTCTCATGGTCTTCATATATTTTTGAGTATACGAGGATATCATCAATGAACACCATAAAAAATTTATCAAGATATTCCTTGAAAACTCTATTCATTAAATCCATGAAAACAGAGGGTGCATTTGTCAGTCCAAAAGGCATCACCGTAAACTCATAATGCCCATACCTGGTTCAAAATGTTGTCTTAAGAATATCTTCCTTCCTCACACGCAACTGATGATATCCGGATCGAAGGTAAATCTTTGAAAAGTATTGAGCTCCATTAAGTTGGTCAAATAAATCATCAATCTGGGGAAGAGGATACATATTCTTTATTGTAATAGCATTGATTTCCATGTAATCAATGCAAAGCCTCATGGATCCATCTTTCTTCTTGACAAAGAGGACACGGGATCCCCATGGAGAAACACTAGGTTGAATAAATCCTTTTTCACTCAAATCCTCTAGTTGTTTCTTTATCTCTACTAATTCCACAGTGGCCATTCTATAAGGATTCTTTGATATAGGTCTTGCATCGGGAATTAAATCAATAGAGAACTCAACTTCCCACTCTGGAGGATTTCCAGGTAAATCCTCCAGAAATACGTCAATGTACCCTTTCACTATGTGCACATATTCAATTTGAAGATTTCTTTCCTCTCCCATATATATATTTTTATCTTACTCTCCAAGTATTGCATTCAGTATAGCTACTAGGGGTGGTTATAGATAAGAATCAGGTGGCAAAGTTTATGCCCTAAATACAAGGGATTCCACACCATTTTCAAAAATTGTAACTTACTTCTTCTTAAAATAAATCTTCGCATCATAATTTGATAGCCAATCCATACTGAGAATTATATCAAATTCAATCATTGGTATGATGATAAGGTTAGTAACTAGAGCACATTTTGGTGTCTGGAGGGGGACTAGTTGACATGCCTTGGTTTCAATGATACTTCCCCTAGGATTTTTGACTGATAACTCCTTTATTAAATCAAATTGGACATATCTAATTTTCTTGGAAAACTAAGATGATATAAATAAATGAAAAGATCCAGAATCAAATAAAGTGTTGGCTAAGTTTGAGGAAACAATTAAAGTACCTTCCACCATGTCACTAGGAACTTCAACCTCCACGGTTGTAATCACATAGGATCTCCCTTTCTCTCTTGGATTTTTCTAAGGCATGTTTTCTTGGTGCTTAGGGAACTCATTTTCATAGTGTCCCATCTCTCGGAAATTTTAGCATTGAATATCATTGAATTTTTTATTCCCCTTGCATTCACCAGATCGATGACCCTTTTCTCCGCAGTTATAGCAGACTCTCATGCCTTTCAAGCATTTCCCGAGATGATTCTTTCCACAGTTCTCGCATAATGGGAAACTATTTGTTCCATTTCTCTTCTTTGGTGCTCCTTTTCCTTTGTTATCAGAGTACCGCTTCTTATCTTGGTTTCTTTTTCAAAATTTTGATCTAGAAAATTCCTTCTCTGTTTTGATGGAACTTGATAGAATTTCATCATATGATGAAAATGATTGAGAAGTCAGTGCCCTTCAAAGACTTGGCTTAAGACCTTCAAAGAAATTATCAAACTTGTTCGCTGAGTCATGTATGTAATCTATAGCATAATTGGCTAGCCTTGTGAAGGTAGCCTCATACTCTACAACACTGTATTCTTCCCTTTGTTTCAAGCCAAGGAATTTCCTCTTCATTTCAGTTCGTTGATCACGAGGGAAATATTTTTTGAAGAATATTTCCTTAAAATTCCTCCATTTAATATCATCTATCTCTTCTTTTTCTGTGGTATTTTGAATCAGGGACCACCATTGATCAGTGTCTCCCTTGAGACAATATACTGCCAGTACTACCTTTTCATTTTCATTGCATCTTAATGCCATGAATATATTTTCAAGGGACTTGATCCATTGCTCAGAAACCACTGGATTAGTAGTCCCACTGAAAAATGGGGGATTCTACCACATGAAACGATCCAAAACAGGTGTGGAATGGTTATTTGTTACAACTTGAGTAATTTGTCCCAATACGGTCATGATCTGATCTGCTCTAATGTTGACTATATTGAATTTATCAGTATGGAGATCCCTACCTTTCCCACAAGTATTGATTCCCCTTCTTCCATTAGACGCCATTTCTAAATAATGGGATACACTAGATTAGTTTATGAATCTCAAAAAATCACTCAATATAGATTGAAATTCTATACATAGCTAATCTTATAAACATGGTTCCTTTGAGAAAAAATTTACATTAAACTCCATCAAAATGTCTTGTAAAGAAAATGTGAATTATCCTAAGTATATCCCCCAGGAGTGTCGTAACCAGGAGTGTAGAAAAGCCCATTATCGTGCACCAGTTACTGTTTGAGTATAGCTCAAAGCGGTGTTTTCGGGTTTTACCCCTAGATACATCTGTGTCAAAGCGGCCTCTACCTGCTCGTATCCAGACAGGGACATATTGCTTAAAAATATCCACATAATATATTCCTTACCAAAATACCAGGACATTCTTGTATTTTTATCCTCAAATACTACCTTAGGGATTTGTTCCCTACTTTACATTTCCTACTATAGTTTCCAAGTTTCCTACTAAACTTCCTCTGATACCAACTGTAACACCCCGAACCCTCTAGACCGGATCCAGTGCATTACTGGTGATATTGGCATGGTTAGAAGGAATGAAAATCTAGAAGGAACGAACAGTTTAGTAGTCTTGAAGAAACTAGATACATAGATGTAACACAAATTACATTGAAAAAGTTTATAAGATACAATACATAACAAAACTAAAAACTGCAACCACACAAACTCAATAAAAGACCTTCTCTTCATCACCTGTTGAAGGTAAATAAAGAAAGGGGTGAGCTCAAACACTCAGTAAGGGTTATAAATAGCGGAATTATGAGTACAATAATAAGTGAATCACAATCAATCTGACATAATCAATATGGCATAGTGAATAAATGAATAACTAATGCCATTAATAAACTGAAAATAAAACTGCATCCATAGATTTTGTCATAGTGAAAACCTCATGGATAATAATAATAACTAATAATGAATAAAGATAATTCTTATTAATTGGATGTCATGTATCTGGAACATGAAACCATAATACCATAAAAATGGTTTAGTTCTATAGGTAGAAACCTGTCTGATTTTTGGGAACAAACTCGAAGGGTTTGTCGCCAACTGATTTGTCTCATGAGACCTACCGATGCATCAAGGGGATATAGAAGGCCCCACC
Organism: Viscum album; assembly: GCA_963277665.1. NCBI lineage: Eukaryota > Viridiplantae > Streptophyta > Magnoliopsida > Santalales > Viscaceae > Viscum > Viscum album. The sequence continues at coordinate 354,018,505 of OY728130.1, read as the reverse complement.
CACCACTGAATTTCCAAATCATTATTTATACATTGATTCAGTACAATATCAATATGCCTTTTTAATATCTGTATAGATTCGAGTATACGGATTCATCAAAATTTCCATAATTAAAATAACTTTCCAAATAAACACCGTATGTAAAATGGTATACGGTTTAGACAACAAACATATCCATGGAATGAGATTATGGATTTATAATATAAATACAATTTCAAATGAAAATTGATCTCAAATGGGAAGTACTTACACCACATAAGGATTATTAGGTGCACAATACAAAGTTAGTCACAACGAAAAGGTAGTTGAGACGAAGTCCCTTACCACAATGTAATCAGTTGAATCATATGACCAAAACTTAATGACCATAAAATGAAACATTTAATAACATGAATATAAATAGAATCATGTTATTATATATCAAAGGGTAGTAAACATATACCGCATACAAGTAATAAGTGGTGAATAATGAAAATATCACAGAAATGAAAGTGAGATGAGAAACCCCTTACCTTTTTCTCTAGTGTGTTCTTGATTGTTCTTAATGACTTGAATAATAAAATTTAGATTCATTAATTAGTAATTCCAGAACCTAATCAACATGTAATTTATATTATATAACCTTATTAAGTTCATTAATGGCCTTTTTGATGGGTTTAAGAGATTCAATCTTATTGTTTTGGAAACATTTTCTTACATGGTTTCATGATTTGTTTACTTATATTCATGAATGGAAGTTGGTTTGAAATATGGTTAAAAATATAGAATTTTTAATATAAATTATTAGTGACATTAAAGAGATATAAATTATCTTATAATGATTATAGTTATATACCATGAGGATGACTCATTCGAGGAGTTAAAAATAAATGCTTGAATTTGTCTTGGCAGTTTTGTGATCAATAAACTTGTTTTGTATTATTATTCCATATTATGTACGTGTAAAAATTTCAGAACATTAATAAAGATAAAATACATATATTATGACTTGTTTCAACCATAAATATGGTTTCATGACCAGTAATTAAGGAACTATTGAAGAAAAAAACTTCGTCGTCCATGATAGTTATAAATTGGAACCTCATGGATGTTGATTTCATTTATAAAAAATAAAAGGGAGGGAGTAAGAATATTGATGATGGTTCTTATATTCACATGATATAAATCCAGTATATAGATGATACTGGATTTATCATGATCATTTGGATAGAGGAGGTGAGGATAGGATAACAAATGAAGATAAATTCAAATGAAACTAAAAGAAAAATAAAGGTGTTTTACCTCTTGAAATGACTTCCTCGAGAACCTCCCTAAGGGAAGGGATTTTGGTCTTTTGGAAATACCAAGAGCTTCCGGGTCATGGGGAGTGACTAGGGATAGGTATTTGGGTAGAAATTTGAGGATATTCAAGGATTAGAGGAGTGAATAGAAGAGGGAGTGATGAGGGGTTTTTATAGTGGAGGAGAGGGGGTATTTTTCATTATTTTAATCATTATTATAATATTTTTTCCCAATATTATGAATAGCCTTAGTTCATGTGAGCTAAAATAGTAATAATGGAATGTGATTTCTAACCAAGTGGCCTTGAATCACTTATGATGTCATAAATATTTTATTTTACTGATAATTTGTATATACGGTATTTTATCGTATTTCATTATTCCTTAAAATTTCTAGAATTTCAGAAAAATCCCAAAAATTTACCCTAACCATTTTTCGACATGTAGAATTAAAAAATGAACTCCATTTTTTAAAATTAATTTTCTAAATATTATTAATTTAATTTTTAAATAAATTCATAGTTAATTCAAAAAATAACAATCTTAAAGGTGCAATTAGTTTTATTTCTCATTGAAAAAATAATTAAGATCTCATTATCTTATTGCCTTAAGAAAATAAAATAATTTTATTATTTACTATTCATAAGGTTCATATTACTATTCATATTACTATTCATAAGGTTGTGTTACTATTCATCAAAAATTAAGTTCGTTCTATCAGACTCCAAATGACTTACTGATCACAACTCTAGATGACCATTTTTTCGAAATTCAAAACATAGAAGTGGAAAATTTATATTTAATGGCTAGGTTTTGATTATCTCCTAAATAACATAGTGTTGTTTCAAAGGAAGACAGTGATAAATATAATGTCTTTAATGGAAACATACCATAAAATGTTTGGGGTGATACAAATGCCACTATCCATAAACCATTTTGCATTACTATTTATGTGGCTAGTTCCCTATAATGAAAAATCAAACATTATGATTTTTTAGTACCCAAATACTCTTGGGTCTGGAAATGTTAGCTACAAAATACTTTGGAACCCAAATCTATTTGTGTTTTCCTAAAAATCCAGAAATTAATTTTGAAATGTTTTTTGTAAGAAAATAATTTTATTTCCACAAAACTAAAGATTTTTCATATTAAAAATATTAGCATAATTTCCTAATTCTCTATATTAAAAACAAGTAACCTTGGAGATATTTTTGTTTTTATAACTAGGCACAAAATAGTTTTTATAAAATTTGGGCCTTTTACCTTGACTTTATATTCCAAAATTATCTATTTTAAGTTGATTTTGACCAAGAATTTTGTTTAGGTAGTCCCCCCCTTAGTAAAAAAACTTTTGTAATCTTTTAATTTTTGAACTTATTTCTATAGGATCTCAATTGTGCTATTATATTCAGTATATGATGCAGTATATTTCTCTAACTAGCTTTTCAAATATAAAATTTTCTTATTTAAGTCCTCCTCTTCATTAAAAATTTTTTTGTAGGTGTTTTTGAGAGTTTTATTTTTATTTTTCAATATTTTTTACTTAGTTTCAAACATGTTATAGTACTCATTTAATTAATCATATCAGAAATTTTATTTTTAGAATCAAAATCATGCTCATAAGAATAATAAGAGTGTACCTAATCCAAATGTTCCATGAAACATATATTGTATTTTTTATTAGATATTTCATATTCTAATTCTGAAGATGAAGGTGTTGAAATTAATCTTATCAGTATCATATCTAAGGTCCTTCATATTGTATGTACCTTCATAGAAAACCGATATATTGGTCCACATTTCATGTACAAATTGACATTGAGAAACTTGGTTAAACTCATTTGGACCTTTTCCACATATTATATCATTCATTTATTTAGAATTTAAGTCATATATTACTTCAGTATCAGCATACCAAGTTTCTAGTTATGTTTTTTTAATTTTATATGGCTTCATGTCCTTGAGATAAACCTTTAATCTAGTGTTATTCAAATAGATAGTCATTTTCACCTTCTAGAAACCATAATTTTCACCATTAAAATAGGGAGCTATAACCATTAACATGCCTTCTCTGTTATCATCAATAATAACCATTTAATAAATATATTTGGACTTTAACTTTTGATATCTATAAACTCAAGAATAAAAATCTCAGATACCAATTGTTGTCTCAAAGAATGGATAAATAAAACTAAATGAGGGGTGAATTTAGTTCTTGAAAATTTCTTTACCTTAAAACCACCCACTTCAAGGTATACAGGATCCATAACAAAATAATGAAATAGAAATATAAGATATCAGAGGAAAAATATCAAACACAGAATATTTATAGTGGTTCGAGGAATATAATTATCTTAGTCCACTCCACCAACACTCTAATCTACGATTTTGGTAATTTTAACTATGATAGAACTTTTTCTAGGGGCTCCCAGCTGATTGCAAGTAGTTGTTACTTATTAAAAAAGGACCAAAATATTTAACCAGGATATCCCTTTACAATACATATCCATGTCCTTAACACACTCAATTACAATGAGTGTATATAAACTAAATATGTACGGAATTTGAAGGAATGTTTCAGCACACAATTGTAAGCAGCAACTGATAATAGATAAAGACACATCCAGATAAGATGATGATATTCAAATAATAGCTATATAAGTTCTTTAATTTAAATACATAAATTTGTAATCACAACACACAATTGTTTTATGTGGTTTCTTATATGTACATTTGTTTATACTTTATGTTTGTTTTTGATGAAAATAAATTTCATGTGTTCCCCTAATGACTAATTGTGGGGGTTTGAATGTTGAAAAATTATTCATGTTGGGTTCACCATTTTGGTTTCTAGTGAATAAAAATCTTGTTTGTTCACCCAATAGCTGATTATGGGGGTTTGAATGTTACACAATCATTCTTGTCAGGTTTAACATTTTTTTATGATTAAAATCACATGATATATAATGGTTTATTGTGGGGGTTTTAATGTTTCATAATCATTCATGTTGGGTTCTCCATTTTCAAATGGATTCCAACAGGTTTTGTTCATGGATCCATAAATATAAAACAGTTCCCTTATTTGAGTTGTTTCATGAAACTACTTTCCAAGGGTAGGTGGTCATTGGGAAATGGATCCAATGATACTTAGGAACTCACATTGGTCAAGAGGATGGGAGGTAGGGATAATTGCACCCTTTTGAAGGTAATTATTTCCTACTCTGGGACTCTCTTATAGATTTAAGAAATATCCATGAATCCTTTATTAAATCCCAAATACAACACCATTCTCCCCTAAGTTAACAATCAACTATTAACATGTATTGGATTTAGAATCATCTGTATATATCTGAGGTTCTTCATCAATATAGATATTTGAAAGTATCTAAGGTTCTTCATCGATGGTAACCTTTTATGAATGGATTATATATTATTATATCATTTTTTATTATGATGCTGGTTTTAAGCCACACATTTGGTTGATCTAAATTTTATCATCATCTAGGAATACAAGATTTTCATTGATGTTGGTATTGGATCCATGATATGGGATTCATTTTTATCCTTATGAAATGAATATAAACCCATGTAATTTGGTGACATTTAAAGGGACACATCATACCATTTAAGATCATGTGATGAGGACCAAACTGTGCAATTTAACAACATGCAGCAGGGATATATATCGAAAAGGTTCCTAGTCAAGGGATGGTGTGGGAATTACACTGAAGTGGTCCAAAGGACTTGGATGGGATATATCCTCCCAAGTTGTATATGAACCTACTGGGAATGTGTCCTAGAGAATATAAGTGTTGATTTTAGGGTGTTGCGTTTGAACCTCCTGGAGGCTTCCTATATATCCCACGTGAACAGGAATCAAATCCCATATATTTTAAATTTTGGGGATTACACTTATGGAGGATTCCCTGGATTGGTTGGTCTCATAGGGTATATGACCCTTTGATATTGATGCTTGTATTTGAGGGACCACACCTACAGAGCACCTCTGACGGTTTGTCTCGTAGGGGATATGGACCTTTTAAATAGACACATGGCTTTGAGGACCCATGCCTATAGAGGCCCTCTAAAGGTTTTTCTCATAGGGTATATAGCCATTTAAGATGGATACATGGATTTTAGGGCCCACATATATTGAGTCCCTCCTAAGGAATGTGAGAGGAAGATCCGAAAAATTATTCTCTATCGATACATGTATTTGATCATGTGGATTTCATGATTTTCATTAACCTCTATACCCATGTGAGTCATTCTTAGTGTGAGAAGCAAAAGAAAATTGAAGATAAGAGAAACCACACAATCTTCTTCATCTTCCAATGGATGAGGTTAGGGCTATAAGAGAGAAAAAGGGCTTTGAGGTGCCCATCTCGTCTCTTGTTTTCATAACTAGGGTTAGGACTTATACACCCATATGGATACAGCCTAAAAGAAAGGATAGGGGATTACTCTAGGAGGGATGACCTATTCCCAGTTTTATAGAAGACGAGAGAAGGATAATTCACTATCCCTTGTCAAAGGTAAAGGAAATAGGTTCCCCTCACTCTCTAAAATAGAAAGGTCCCTATAATTTCCACCAAGGTTGGGATCCTCGTTACTAAGAGAATGTGTAATTGACAACACTCTGAGGATCCTACCTACTAAGTAGGATAAATGTATGGCCTCTATTACCATGGGAATGTATAATCAATAGGACATGCTGGTGTTCCTTGTTCTCTAATCATAAATATCTGGAGGCTTTGGAAGAGGTCTTGGATTGGTCCTCCTCGGACGAGTGATCCAAAGGAAAAGATTCCATACCATTAGTGGTATAAAGGATGGATCAAATGAGGCTCACACAAGTGAAGCCTGGGCGGGAATTCGGAGGCCCATAAAGATATATTCTAGGAAATATGAATAGGTCTCACTCATGGTAGACCTAGGCGGACTGGAAGTGATTCACATAGGGTGGACCTACAAAAGCTAGAGGTTACTTCTTGAATATGGATAGTATGTGAAACAACACTTGGTAAGGCCTTAATCTAGGCTCAAAGGTTTTTATAAGGTTCCTCTGGAAGGGTCTCACATAGGTCCCAAGTTTGGGAGGATACCTCCATGATCGTACTTTTCCACTAGGTGGATGTAGATCCTTGTGTAGGTATCTTAAGTTCGACACACAAGAGGAACTATAATCCCACCTTTCCCCTTAATTCTATCCTCTCTAGTTTTGTAGATCTACCTAGATGGTTTCTAGGGTCTGAGTGAAGGACTAGGGTGTGTAGATATTTAGGGATTCTTTTAATCTTCCACTGGTTTTCTGTAACCATGAGGAGTATCTTGAATCATGGTGATTTTTTCTGGATGGGTCTTACAACTAAGAGGATGACCATGTATCTGGAAGCATGAGGATTATCTATAATTATGGTGATTTGGTTTGGTTGGGTCTTAAACTTAGAAGGATATTCATATTTATGTACCCATGAGGAGTATCTTGACTCATGTAAATTTAGAGGTTTGTTTGGGTCTTACACATAGGATGATTCTCATTTTCTAGAACCATGATGGGTATCTTGACTGATGGTAAATTGGAATGAGAGGTGGGGTTATATGTGTTACAACCCAAAACATCCTCGACCTGGATCAAAAGTTTCATGGTGTTACTCTCTATTTTTCATGGGGGTAAGTGATGGTAGTAAAGGGATTAGGATAGAGTCCCAAGTCCATATCCCAATACTAATCCTGAGTGAGGGTGTGGGGGCACAACCCTTGTGTTATGGACCAGTGGGCGTGAAGGGTCACCAGAGTGGGGTGGCATGGGATAAGGGTAGGCCAAGTGAGGTTCAACCAAATGGGGGCTCACCCTGGTGGTTTTCCCATGTGGGGGCTCACCCAGGTGGTTCACCCAGGTGGGGGATCATCCAGAAGGTTCTCCCAAGTGGGGTCTCTCCTAGGTGGATTTCCCAAGTGGGGGATCACCCAGGAGACGTTCTCAGGAGGTTAACCTAGAAGGCTTTCCTAGGTAGGGTATCTCCCATGTGGTTTTATCAGGTGGTGGATCACCTAAGAGGTTTTCCCATAAGGTTCTCCTATATGGGGCTCACCCAAGTGTTTTTTCCAAGTGGGGGATCACTCATATGGTTCACTCAGATGGGGTCCTTCTCAAGTGGTTCACCCATATGGGGTCTCTCCAAAGTGGTTCACCCATGAGGGGACCTCATTCACATAGAGGGATGAACATAATAGATTTCCCAAGTAGGGATGGACTACTTAGGTGAAGAAGCTTCATGATCAGAGATCTCACCCTGCTTCATCATCTGAGAGTTCATCCATTATCAAAATTAGAAGCGGAGGGTTCTATTTATAGATCAACTAATGGACCTAGAGGAAGTTTTGGAGGAATATAATATTGTGAGGGAATTTTATAAAAGTTACTACACCAATGGATTGTATGGCATCCTTGCACAGAAGGGGCTGTGTTATTGGATTTCATGAGGGCCTTTCATAGGAGCTCGAATTCCTTTATAAAATATTTATAGCTTCTAACATCCATAACTTTGGATTCTTAAGTCTTTTTGGGCTTTATGACTAGTAAAATAGAATCTTTTAAAGAAAAATATGCTTCTATATTTGGTGTATATTCCAATAAGTCCTCAAAAGACACTCAAAAATGAATTTTATTTCATAAATATCTTTTTAACAGTGATTTTAGAAATCCAAGACCTACTCCTTGAGGGGGTTCTCTCCACTAAGCCACAAGATTAGGAATAATTTATAATTAATCCTTATCCCTCATCATGAATTAGTCTTGTGGAACATGGAAATCCAACTCACTTCTTCTTCTTCCAAGGAGAAAAATCTCTACTCAAACTCAACATTTGTTGCCTAAGTGAGGATAAAATCATTGGGCATGAAAAAAAGTGCATGGCATGAATTTTTCAATTTCAATGATGTTATCAGAGTGTTCTTATGTGAATGTATATTTCAGTTCCTTTATGAAGTTTCTAACTTTTACTATTTACATCTCCTCATTGATTTTTAACTTAATAATATACAATAATCGCAATTGTTGAATGAATAATCCTTTAAAAAGTTAATAATATGGGTTCTTAATAGAATGTATCAATTTCCAAATATAGAATAATCTTCTGTAGTAGGGATGTTAGAAATATTCTTATTTGGATATTTCCATTCTTAGAAAAATGACACTTTATCCAAATCGATATTTCCTTATTTAGAGAAATCTTTTAATGATATGATTAAAAGCATGAAATTAATTTTTGATAGATTATGATAACGTTATAAGAGTAATGATGATAATCCTAACAATAGATTACACTTCAAAAGATAATCATCTCATAACACTATTCTTGTAAGATAAATTTTTTAGCAGCTTTATAAGATAAAATACTTCATATATTTCATGGTGCAGAATAACATGATTCACTATTTTTGTAAGATAAATTCTTTCTGAGAGAACTCATTATATGATGGTAAGATAATTCTTCTTCATAAGATAATTTTTTACTAGCATAAGATAATCAATTTACACTGATTTATTTGATGTTCATAAGATAATTATTTTACAAATTTCCTTTTCATAAGATAAAATACTTCACATAATTTCCTTATGAATGAGATTCCTATATTTGAGAAAATGAGAGATAAATTTCTTCATCTATAAGATAAAATACTTCATTGTAGACTAAAATCTTCAAAGAAGATACCGATATTAATCCATAAGATAATCATGTTATGTATATGATAATAACTCATCATAAGATAAATCAAACACCTAAAATACAAAATAATAGATGACTTTATATTCACATAAAATATATTCCTTTGAAATAAATAAATCACTTCATATAAGAAGATAGAATATGAAAATCATAAAATAAAATCCTTAGAATACATATAGGGATTTTTTTAGATCATAAAAACACCTAAATAACTTAGATATGTTGTAACAACGTAATTCAATCTAACAATATTCCTATCACACTAAACTTTATTAATTTGACATCACCTTTAGTGTGCAACTCATTTTCTTCACTCAACTCCATCTGTATTTCACGAGTTCATGAAACTCAAATTTTCACGCAACATTAAAACTTTCATGAAACACTTTCCTTAGTTGTATTTATATGTGGTGGCTCCAAAACTTGTATTTCATGTAACTTCATGAAAATACTTCACCCTTTTATGAAACTATTTTATTTGCATGAAAATATTTCATTTTTGAAAAATAAATTTTTTTAGCCTCCAAATTTTGGATCCCAAAAATTTGGAAAACATTAGATGACAATGACTTCTTCAAAACTAGAGTGGATCAATAACAATCATAATATACCAAAAATTTATGACTTTAAATAACCTTGGTTCAAATAATCTCCCCCTATGGTTTGTTGGTAATCCAAATAGAAATTGAATAAATCATAAACCTCTAACAACAACCTGAAAGTAGTGAAATAACTCATCCATAACTCTAATTCTATGTGAGTAAAGCTCGGTGTATAAAAAATATTTCATGAGAGAATTTCATGCCTTGAGACAATGTTCAACCTTGAAACACCTCAAAATGCCTTGAAATTCCTCAAAATGCCCCTCTATATATGTATAGAAGCAAAGAAAACCATTAAATTTCACCAAACACTATTTAATTTCAACAAAAATTTATACCCATTTGGAAATAAACCCAAAGTAACATAATTTTCCCCTTATCACTCCAAAAAACCATGGATCATATCTCCCCCTAAATCCTCCACCACTTTTACAACCAGATAGAAACTATTAAAAACATGGGAATAGGGGTTAAATATGAACCTTTTCATTCAATGGGAGGTTGTTGAACACTGAGGTTAAAATAATGTTTCTCAAACATTAGTGTGGCCAATGGATTAGTTGTGATGTTTTCCACTTGATCAATAGTTCCAACATACTCCATTTTAATCATGCCTTGTTTAAATTTTTCTTTGATGAAGTGATATCTGATCTCAATATGTTTGGTATGAGAGCATTGAACCAAATTTTTTATAAGATCCATCACACTCTTATTGTCACATAATATCACCATCGGTTATTTCATCTCAACACCAATATCAGTGAGTTGCTGCTTCATCCACAATAGTTGAGTGAATACCTTTTTCACAGAGATATACTTTCATTTAGCCATACCAAGAGAATTTATTTCAAGATTCTTGATCAACAATCATAAACATATGTTTTCAATGAATAAGTAACCACCACTTGTGAAATTTTAATCCACCTCATTAGAAACCCTATGAGCATCAGAAAATACTAAAAATTCATGATCCTTTCCTACTTCAAAGTATAAGAAAAAAATGAGTGTACCTTGAATGTATCTCATGATTATTTTAACTACTGAAAAATGTTATTCCTTTGGTTTAATTTCAAAGAAATTAACTAATCATGTTATAAAGAATATATGATGGTGTATTTTCATAAAATACAATAAAATTCAAATTATCCTCTTATATAGGTTGGGATCCACAGATTTCTCATCCTTGTGCTTCCCAAGTTTTTTCCCAACATTAATCGAAGTCAACATTGGTTTGGAATCACGCATGTTGAACTTCTTCAACATCTCTATTGCATATGTTTCCTAAGAAATGAAGGTGTGTTTCTTATTTTGAATCACCTACAGACACAAAAAGTATGTGAGTTCAAAAATCATGGATATTCAAAATTCTGATTTCATGTGATTAGAAAATTCTTCGATGGATCCATGATTGCTTCCACCAAATATGGTATCATCCACATACACAAGCACCATAAATTGATTTCCTTGGGATGTATTCACAAATATATTATGGTTGATACCTCCCCTTTTAAATTTTGTCTTCTTTAGATAATCATCCAATCAATCATACCATGCTCTTGGTGCTTTCTTTAGACCATATAGATCCTTTGTAACACCCCAAAGATTTTAAAAGATGAAAATTATGTCTGATAGCATATATTACATGAAAAACAATTATTATATGATAATGTGACACCCAAAGACATTACAATATATTTATTTTTAAATAAATTTAATCTTTTAGATAGCTTATGGTTCATGTAACCCTCATATTTTTGTTTTTGATAGCATATACGACACATAACATCAAGCTTAAATGACTCAAAAAATATATAACCATTATCACCTATCCATTAAATTGATGGGTATAAATAGTATTAACTATTTCATGAAATATATATATATATATACTGATCAATATAAATTATTAATAAATTTTTTGTAAATAATCAATAAATTTTTAGTAAAGTAATTTTATTATTTAAAAATATGTTTTCTTCGAAAATAATTTTTATTCATTTTCATAAAAAAATATTATAATCAATTTTTTGAAATTTTAGAAAGTTTATTTGATAAAATGAACTTCATTTTTTAAATTTACATGTTAAAATTTACTTTGGGTGAAATTTTGTGATTTTTTTAGAAAATATAGATTTTATATTCAATGATATTAACATCATTTTTATCCAGAAAAAATTATAAGATGAACATTGTGGCATTTATAGGATATATAGTTCATTGAGTATCCAAGTTATATTCCATAATTTTTATAATCATTATACTTTACTTGATTGATTTCTTTATTTTGAATGAAACATTTAGTTATAAAAACTTAGAAACACTTTAGTGATGGATTCCTTCCATTCCATATTTCATAGGGCTTTATTTACTCTCATTTACTCATCCCTATCTGATTTTTAGTGTACACAATGACTTGAATAGCCACTTTTTAGTAGTGATGAGAAACACTACTCTTAATCATAATAGTTCTGTCCATATTATTGACCTATCGATTTCTTTATTCAACGACCCAATTTTTTTAAGGTGTTCTCACTAATGACACCTCATTATTGATTACATGTCTTTTGAGGTAATTTTAAAATTCAATGGATATGTATTATGTTACATTGTTAGAATATAATATCTTGATTGTGCAACTAGTTTCATTCTAAACCCATTAGAGTAATCTCTTCATACAATTAATCACTTCTAGTTCACTCAACATAAACATCACACATTCCCTTATTCTATAATCATAAACAAAAATAATTAAGTACATATCTCTATATGTGTCAGAAAAATTAATTGGACCACACACATATATGTGGAATGGATAAGAAGATCTGATTCCTTTTTCTCCTCAGATGATAACAATTTCAAACTATTTTCCCTTACATGCAAGCATCACATGTTTTGTCTCAGTTGAACTTCATATTGTGGATATACATGATATCCTTCATCTTGGATAATTCTTCCATGCTCTGTTGATTAATGTGACCTAACCTCTGGTGTGACATGTTGTTTTCATCATCAATTGTTATGAATTATGTAACAACCCAAACTTTCATTAATGGAAATACCTATTGATCTAATTAAATTTTTCTTTATGTAAAATGTTTATATAAAATGTCAAATTATTTGGTTTTATGTTAAGAATTGTGATTATTTCTAATATAGTCGTTGAACAGTGATCACATGATTAGTATAAATATAGGGCTTTAATAAATCCAATTTACTCAGAAAAAGGAAGTGATGGCCTCATCCAGTAGACGTGCCCCATATGAAGCCCATTTTTCAGAGCTCAGAAAGAAGGTGGCATCATTAGGATTCGCTCTTGACCAAGATCAAGCCGATCTTGAACATGTTAAGCTCGAGCAGGACCGCCTGTGAGAGAATTGGAAGTTAATAGAGATTACCACCCGAGCAATGTTATCCAAGCCACCCCAAGAGTCTATAACCATCACACACCTTACTCTTCGGTCTTATACGGGTGTTATAAGGGGTTATGTAACAAGACCTTAGCACTATGGTATGTACATTATTTTTGTATATAATAATGAATATACTTTCATTTTATTATTGTTACCTTGTAAATAGTTTTTTAAAGCACAAATAGTATTTTTAGTTAATGTTCAACTAAGAAATCTATTTTAATGAATTAATGGATTTTTGAATTAAATAATATTTTAATAAAATATTATTATTTTTATTAAATTAATTTTTATTAAATATAAATGTTCTTGTAATTTTATGAATACAATTGTAATTTTTATTAAGGTTTGAAAGCCATTTTTGTCAAAACCCGTGAATTTTTTATAAATATCGGTTTTTATTTTAAAAGTAAAAATTAACATATTTAGAAAATTATTTAGATAAAATTAATATTATTTATGGAATCGGGATGTTGAAATTATCCAACGGTGAATTTTTCATAATTTTCTGAAACAGACAAATTTTTGGGTAAAAATTAAATATCGTTTAAATATATAATGTGTTTTATGACATCATAATGACCCAATAGTGATGTAATAAAATAATATAAACTTTATTTTCGTCCAATATATGTTTTAACATTAAAATAATGTAATTTTGGGTTTTTTTTTATTTATTTTACAAAGCTTTAGTGGACCCTTCAAGACTTGTTAAACATTTTGTCTTTTCAAATTGTTTTCCTTGGGAGTGTGACTCACCTCCATATAAGCAACCCCATTATTTTAAGAATTTCGGACTTTGGCCTTATAAAATATTTTTTTCCACTCCCCTTTGGAAAAAACCATGGGAAAAACCATGGTCGGGTTTGTGGTTTTGATTAGTTTAATGTGAGATGTCCCAAGCCTAAATAATAAAGAATTCCCTCTCCTTTCCTCTATAAACCCACACAAGCTCCCACTTCATCCTCACTCAAAGCCTTTGGAGTTCATCCAAACTCTTCCCTCCTCTATCTAGAATCCTCTAAAGGTTCCCCAAGCTCCCAATAATCCTCTCTCATGCCTCTCTCAAGCCTTTGGAAGCACACTTCCAAGTAAGGGTTTTTTCTTCCTTTCTCATTTTTGTCTAATTTTCTTAATGTTATTATTCCCTTATAATTTCAATTATAAATGTTTGGGTATGGTTTAAAACCTACCCCATACTGCCCTATTTATATTTGAATTACGAGATACCCCTTTCTCTATCAATAAATACCTCCCATGTACACCCGTTACTATGTCGAAATTCCGAAAGGAATTTATCTCTCCTCACTTACATTCAAGAAATTATTTTGTATCATGAATCTAAATTCTATTAAAATTGTTGGGACATGTATCTATATGACCCTATTACTGTACATTTCATGTACATATGATTAGACACCCCTTTATCTCTCATCAACCATTTTTATGAATTCTTACGTCACGTCGTTACGCTGCTGAAATTGCACCGATTTTCCAAGCCAATGTCATTGTGTAGTGAATACCACACTCATTTCTCTATCAATGGTATTCACCTTTATACACATTTACTTATTTATTATAAAGTTTCATGTATGAATTATGCATTCCTTTATCGTGTAATAAATGATGATGTTTTATGAATCCATGTTATATGATCCATGTGGCACACTTATGCATGAAATGAAATGTTTAAGAAGGGTGTGCCCTTATAGTGCTCCAATGCATTGGGTAAAGTATAGTATCATGATACGTCATGTGAAATGGGTGTTTACTCATGCTAATTCAAGTGAAATGAGATTTTACTCGTGCTTCATGTGCAATGATGGTTTACTCATGCTTCATGTGCAATGAGCCTTGGCTCATGCTAATTCCATGTTAAGTGTTGTTGCCACATTTCCATGTTATGATTATCATGATTTATCATGCCTTTATGTTCATGCTTCTCTTGTGCTCTATTGATATGCCCATTGTCTAACATGTATTGTATTCCTCATTTTATTCCATGATTATTCCCTTACTGGGCTTTATAGCTCACCCTTTTCTTATGCATGTCCTCAGGTTATCCCATGTAATACTAAGTACGAGGGAATGTAGTGGTCATGTAAAGGAAGTTTTCAATAAATATGTTGTATTTAATGTTTTAAGTTGTTATGTAATGATCCTAATCCCCAAAGACATTATACATCTTTATATTCTATGTTGTATCAAGTGAATTTTATATAATAAATTATGTTTAATTGTGTAATAAAAAGTAGGGTTGCCACAGTTCGTATCATAGGATAGGTTTAGTTATTTTTGGGATTAGGATTAGAAAACCCTAGTAAATTCTTAGAGACAATACTAAGTATAATAAAACCATCCCTAAGTTTTTTCGAGTATTGAGTAAGTGTTTTATCAAGAAAATACATCCATGTCTGGATATGAGTAGGTAGAGGTGGCTCTGGAACAAATGTATCCTAGGGGTAAAACCTAAAAACACCACTTTGAGCTAGACTCAAATGGGAACTGGTGCATGACAATGGGCCTTGCTTCACTCTTGGTTACGACACTCCTGGGGGATATGCTTTAATAAATTCACAAGCTTAGTATGAACCATTATTAAGGGACTAAAAAAATTCCCTAAGAATATATATTAGAAGGTAGATCATGGATAACATAGACTAAAGCCAATAGATTCATATGTTAAGGAAATAAAAGTTATTTATAAGTCATCAATTTTGTCCTTGTATTACCCTTTATGTGTTACCCCTAAATTTCCTTTTATTCCATCCAATGGCCAGTAATATGAGGACTTGAGATAAAAACCGATGTGAAGATCAATGTGATGACTATACTAATGAGATGCTCAATCTAATGGGAGCGGGAATCATGAACTTTGTCATGATTCTCTCTCAAATAACTCAATATTTGAATAGAAACATGGGTCAAGATGAACATTCAACCCTCCCCCCAAAATAACAAGTCGCTATTGAGAGCTTCATGAGACAAAGGCCTCATACTTTTAATGGATCATTCGATCCTTCAATCACTAAACAATGGATCAACTCCATTGAAAATATTTTCTCCATCCTTCAATGTTCTGAACAAGAGAAGGTTCTCTTGGATGCTTATCGTATGGAGGGTGAAGCTGATCAATGGTGGATGTTGATCAAAAATACGAAGACTGAGGAGGAGATCGAGGTGTTAGAATGGAAGGATTTCTGGAAGATGTTTTTTGATAAATATTTTTTGCACACCCTCTATCTTAAGATGGAAAGGGACTTCCTTTCCCTCAAGAAAAAAGACGATGAATCTGTTGGAGTGTATGAGGCAAACTTCACAAGTCTTTCACGATACGCTTATGGCTTTGTCGTTACCCCTGAATCCAAGGTTGACCACTTCTTTGGTGGGATGAAACCTAGCCTGCGGAAAGCGCTGGAGATATGTGACTTCGATAGCTATGTGGAAATTGTCCAATGTGCCCTAAAGGTCGAAATGGAGATCGAAGAATCTCATGGGTATCATGGGGATAAGAAGCATAAGGTGGAATTCAATGCTGGTGGTCCGATGGATAAATCCAACAATGCTAAGAAGATCCAGCACCCCACTTTCCAAAGGTGTGGAAAGAAGCACCCTGGAAATTGCCAGAAGGGTACGAGGAAATGCTTTAGGTGTGGAAGAGAAGGGCACCTAGTTGTTCACTGTTGACAAGAAAAACTCGCGGATGCAACAGAGGAGAGGAATGATCTGTTTGAACCTCAATGTGTTGTTAATTGCTACAACTACAGAGAACCAGGGAATCTTGCAAATCAGTGCCCTAAGCCAAGGGTTTTTAGAGGCAACCAACAACCTCCAAGGTAGCAAGGGAAAGCTTTTTCCATCACTACTATCGAATTGAACCCCGGCAATGAAGTGGTGACAGGTATTCTAGTTATTCATTCAAGAATAGTGAATGTACTTTTTGATTCAGGTTATATGCATTCTTTTATATCTATAAAGTTTAGTAGAACAATTATATCACCACCACAAACCATGGAAGTGAAGATGTCGATGAGTATGGAAAATGGGGAAATCATTGCATCCCATGAATATAACTCCTCCCCTATCATAATCTATGGATTAAACTTCTCGGAAAACCTCTTAATACTCCCTCTGGTGGAATTTTATGCAATTATTGTCATGGATTGGCTTTCCTTATATAGATCCAACATAAATTACCGGGAGAGGGATATCACTCTCCATGTGGATAATTGACCCCCGATTCTATAAAAGTGCAAGGAAGAAGATGAATCTTCTTTAGTTTCATCATCTCAGGCATGGATATTACTGCCCTATGAGAACGCATATCTAGCTCAGATGATTGAGTCCAAGGAAGAAACCATCCTTAAAGAAATGCCTATTGTGATGGAATTCGCTGAAGTGTTTCCTGAGGAATTGCCTGGTACTCCTCCTAGAAGAGATGTTGAATTCTCAATTGATCTTATACCTAGAACATTTCTAATATCCAAGAATTTGTATATAATGGTTGTTGTAGATCTTGAGGATCTGAATAAACAACTACAGTAGAATCTAGATAAAGGGTTTATATGCCCAAGTTCTTCACCATGGGGTGGACCAGTCCTCTTCGTCAAGAAGAAGGATGGGTCAATGCACCTTTGCATCGATTATCGCGAGCTTAACAAAATCACAATAAAGAAAAAGTATCCTCTCCCACAAATTTATGACTTGTTCAATCATTTTAATGGATCACAATAATTCTACAAGATAGATTTGCGGTCAAGATATTATCAAGTAAGGGTGAAGAAGGAAGATATTCCCAAGACTGCTTTTCGTACAAGATATGGGCACTATGAATTCATATTAATGCCTTTCGGACTCACTAATACTCCATCAATCTTCATGGACTTGATGAATAGATCCTTTGGATATTACCTCAACAAATTTGTGGTAGTCTTTATAGATGATATTCTTATATACTCCAAAACCAAGTAGGATCATGAGGATCATCTGAGAACTGTACTAGAGACCTTGCGGAAGGAGAAGCTATATGAAAAGTACAACAAGTGTGACTTCTGGTTGAATGAGGTCTTATTCTTGGGCCATATTATCACAAGCAATGGGATATCTGTGGATCCCTCCAAAACAGATGCAATTGAGAGATGGCCGAGGCCAACATTGTTAACGGATATTCATAGCTTCTTGGGGTTAGCTGGATATTACCGATGATTTGTGAGAAATTTCTCACGATTTTCCAACCCTCTTACCAAGCTAACTCGGAAGGGAGTAAAGTTTGCTTGGAGTGATGAATGCAAAGAAATATTTAAGGATTTTAAAAGGAGGTTTATCATTGCGCCCATGCTCACTTTACCCACAAGTGGAGAAATTTTTGTGGTATTCAGTGATGCTTCAAAGAAGGTCATGGGATCTATGTTGATGGAAAATGAAAAAGTCATTGCCTATGCTTCAAGGCAATTGAAAGTTCATGAATAGAACTATCCAACACATGACCTCAAGTTAGCTACAGTGCTCTTCACTTTGAAAATTTGGCGGCATTATCTCTTTGGGGATAATTGTGAAATATATACGTACTAAAAACCCCTCAAGTGTATATTCACACAGAAAGATTTGAACATACACCAAAGAAGATGGTTAGAGCTGATCAAAGACTATGACTGCTCAATCCATTACCACCCTAAAAAAGAAAACAAGGTGGTGGATGCCCTAAGTAGAAAGGAACCACTGATTCTATCATTGATGAGAATTGAAAAGGATCCAATCTTCTTAGATTTAATAAAGATGGACATGGGAATCATAAAGAAGGGAACATCATCAATCCTTTCACAAATGATTTCTCAACTGTCACTTTTGGAAAGGTTAAAGGATGCTCAAAAAGGATGATGTGGGAATTTAGGAAAAAGTGGAAGCTATCGAAAAAGGGAAATCCTCAGATTTTAATGTTAATGAAGAAGGAATTGTGAGATTTGTGAAAAGACTATGTGTTCCATCAAGTCCAGAGCTGAAGAAGGAACTTTTGGATGATGTACAAAGTTCAAATTTATCTATTCACCCAGGAAACATAAAGATGTATCAAGATCTCTGAGATCATTATTGGTGGGATATATGAAGAATGAGATCACTAAATATACATCAAAGTGCCTGGTGTGTCAGCAAGTGAAGGCAGAGAGGCAGAAATATAAGGGGATGATGCAACCATTGCCCATACTAGAATGGAAATGGGAGAACATCACTATAGACTTTGTCACTGGACTTATGAATACATACAAAGGCAATAATGAAATATGGGTTGTTGTGGATCATCTTGCAAAGGCTTAACACTTCATTGCTATTCGGGAGGATTTCTCATTGGATCAACTGGAATGGATATATATCAGGGAAGTAGTAAGGCTGCATGGATTACCACTATCTATTGTGTCCAATCGATATCCAAGATTCACCTATAAGTTTTGGAAGAGTCTTCAACATGCTCCGAATACTGAACTAAAATTCAGTATGGCCTATCATCCTCAAACTGATGGCCAATCCGATTGGACTATAAAAACACTTGAGGACATGTTGAGATCGTGCTCAATGGACTTTAAAGGAGGATGGTATCAACATCTTTTTCTAGTTGAGTTCTCTTATAATAACAGTTTACACTCGAGCATCCAAATGGCACCATATAAAGCCCTTTATGGGAAAAGGTGCAGAATACCGGCATGTTGGGATGTGGTCGGTGAGCGTAAGCTGCTTGGACCAGAAATGGTCAAAGAAATGGTGGAGATGGTGAAAACCATTTAGCAGTATATCAAGGTAGTCCAGAGTCGACAGAAGAGTTATGAAAATAACTGTTGACGAGACCTTGAGTTTAAAGTTTGAGACATGGTATTTATACGCATATCTACATGGAAGAAGGTTATGAGGTTTGGAAATAAAGGGAATTTAAGTCCAAGGTACATCGGCCCCTTCGAGATTCTTGATTGTATTGGAGTTCTGGCCTATCGACTAGCACTTCCACCTACCATGGCCAAAGTACATGATGTCTTTCATGTATCCCTCTTAAAGAAGTACATACTATACCCTTCACATGTACTCTCTTCAAAGGTGGTACAATTAGAGTATGACCTTTCTTATGAGGAGAAAATATTGAAGATATTAGATCGTAGAGAAAAAGTTATACGAAATAAGATAATTCCCTTCGTCAAGGTGTTGTGGTGAAACCACAAGTTTGAATAAGCGACATGGGAATTGGAGGAAATGATGAAGCAGAGTTACCCAAATCTGTTTTAGTGTGGGAATAGGAAATTTTGAGGGCAAAATTTCTTAAGGGGAAAAGATTGTAATGACCCAAACTTTCATTAATGGAAATCCCTCTTGATCTAATTAAATGTCTCTTTATGTAAAATGTTTATATAAAATTTCAACTTCTTTGGTTTTATGTTAATAATTGTGATCATTGCTAATATAGCCATTGAATAATGATCACATGATTAGTATAAATATAGGGCTTTAACAAATCCAATTTACTCAGACAAAGGAAGCGATGGCATCATCCAGCAGACGTGCCCCATAAAAAGCCCATTTTTCAGAGCTCAGAAAGGAGTTTGCATCATTGGGATTCGCTCTTGACCAAGCTAAATTCGAGCTTGAACACTTTAAGCTTGAGCGGGACTACCTATGAGAGAAGTGGAAGTTGATAGATATTACCACACGAGTAATGTTATCTGAGCCACCCCAAGAGTCTGTCACCATCACACACCTTACTCTTTGGTCTTATGTGGGTGTTATAAGGGGTTATGTAACAATACCTTAGTACTATGTTTATGTACATTTTTTTTGTATATAATAATGAATATACTTTCATTTTATTATTGTTACCTTGTAAATAGTTTTTTAAAGCACAAATAGTGTTTTTAGTTAATGTTCAACTAAGAAACCTATTTTGATGAATTAATAGATTTTTGAATTAAATAATATTTTAATAAAATATTATTATTGTTATTAAATTAATTTTTATTAAATATAAATTATTGTATAATTTTGTGAATGAAATTATAATTTTTATTAAGGTTTGAAATCCATTTTTGTCAAAGCCCATGAATTTTAGATAAATGTTAGTTTTTATTTTAAAAGTGAAAATTAACATATTTAGAAAATTATTTAGATAAAATTAATATTATTTCTAGAATCAGGATGTCAAAATTATCCGATGGTGAATTTTTCATAATTTTCTGAGACAGTCAATTTTTTGGGTAAAAATTAAATATCGTTTAAATATATAATGTGTTTTATGATATCATAATGACCCAATAGTGATGTAATAAAATAATATAAACTTTATGTTCGCCCAATATATGTCTTACCATTAAAATAATTTGATTTTGGGTTTGTTTGATTTATTTTACAAAGCTTTAGTAGACCCTTCAAGACTTGTTAAACATTTTGTCTTTTTAAATTGTTTTCCTTGGGAGTGTGACTCACCTCCACATAAGAAACCCCATTATTTTAAGAAGTTCGGACTTTGGAATTATAAAATATTTTTTTCCACTCCCCTTAGGAAAAAACCATGGGCAAAAACCATGGGCTGGTTTGTGGTTTTGATTAGTTTAATGTGAGGTGTCCCAAGCCTAAATAATAAAGAATTCTCTCTCCTTTCCTATATAAACCCACCCAAGATCCCACTTCATCCTCACTCAAAGCCTTTGGAGTTCTTCCAACCTCTTCCCTCCTCTATCTATAATCCTCACAAGGTGCCCCAAGTTCCCAAGAAGCCTCTCTCAAGCCTCTCTCAATCCTTTGGAAGCACACTTCCAAGTAAGGGTTTTTTCTTCCTTTCTCATTTTTGTCCAATTTTCTTAATGTTGTATTTACCTTTTAATTTCAATTATAAATGTTAGGGTATGGTTTCACACCACCCCCATACTGACCTATTTATGTTTTAATTATGATAGATCCATTTCTATCTCAATAAATGGCTCCCATGTACACCTGTTACTATGCCGAAATTCCGAAAGGAATTTATCTCTCCTCACTTACATTCAAGCAATTCTTTTGTATCATGAATCTAAATTCCATTAAAATTATTGGTACATGTATCTATATGACCCCTTTACTATCCATTTCATGTAAATATTATTAGACACCCCTTTCTCTCTCATCAACCATTTTTATGGATTCTTACGTCACGCCATTACGCTGTCGAAATTGCACCGATTTTCCAAGATAATGTCATCACTACTCGAAAATAGGTTTTTACCAATGCATTTATACCAACAGTTTAAGAAAACTGTTGGTATATATGTGGTAGGCATGTTTATCCCTACGGTTTTAAAGAAACTGTAGGTATACCGTCCTCAAAAATCAATCCCATCGGGCTCATCCCTACGTGCCACTGCCCCCGAAAACTCTCCTCACCCCCATAACCCTCTTCTTCCATGCAACCCTCTTCTCCCTTGATTAATCATTGTGATTATCTGGTGAGTTCTTCTCCCCCGGTGCTTATCCGGTGAGTGCCTCTCCCCTACAACCATCTTCTTCCTCATATTATCCATCGCGCTCATCCCGTGAACTCTCTCCTCCATTGTAGTTGAATTCACGAGGCAACTCGTACAATCGTACGAGTTTGTGGATGGACCTATCCCCTTCGATGACTGAAGAATCGATTTGATGCTGCTTCAAACGCACAGACTCGGAGCGAAATCACTCACCTGGGTAGACTTGGTGCTTCCATCAGGTGAGATCATGTTTCTTTTTTAATTTTAAATTTGAAGGTTTTTAATCGGTTTCAACCCGACGCACCTCACATACCTAGGGTTAAATTTATTCCCCTCGGCTCCCATCTCTTATCTCTTCTGTGGTGTTTCCATCTTCCATAGCTCGGATGAGCTCTTCCAGTAGCACCCTGATGTAGAACTCCTCTGGGTCTCCATATCCTTTGCTCAGCAGGTGCCACCACCAACATCAAAAGCAGGTATATACTAATTTCATTCCATGGATCACTCATTTAGTCTATCACTTGATTTTCCTATAGATAATATAGAAAATAAATTCATTTGGTGAACATATATGTCTATTTTAGTGTTTATATTTTATAATTGTTTCATTGAAATGGAAAAGGTTCTGTCTTTTGAATCATTGCCCCTCCATCGAATCCCTGCTCCTGTGGTGTTTCTCTTGTAGGCCCTTCCATCGAATCCCTTCTCACAATCTGATCTTTCCTTTTCATCTCAAATTAATTACTCTATTATCATGTTCATCATATTCTGCATATAATTAGTACCAGTTAAGGTAGGTGGATCGATTGATCTGGGAAAATTAGACTGATGGGTGGATTGGTTTTGGGCGGGCCTGTATGTCTTTTAGCAATTCTATTGCATTATGTATATATGTGTGTGGCTAAATTTCCAGTAACTCACAGGTCTCCAATTATTTTTCTTGGTGTCCTTTTGGGTTTATTCTTCCCTATTGTAATTTTTGGTTTGGTCAAACCCAGGTTTAATGGGTTGAACCAATTTTTGTGGTTTCTTTGGTGTTTAGGGTTCGTGGTAGTTTCTTATTGGTTGTTTGGCCATCCACCATCAGAGGAGATGAATTTTTTGTCATGTTTTGTTGATTTTAGGTAGGTTTTCTTATGCCCTTACTCTCAAGGTAAATTTTTTAATGATGAAATACAGGTTTTTTTGATACATTTATTTAAAAACCATGCATTTTGATAAATATAATCTTTTTGATATAACATTATGACTTAACTCATCCATTTTCATCGACCATTTTATCTTCATCTGTGAGTTGTCAATCAATCTTTCAATAATTCCCAAATTAGAAAATTTATCTAGAACACAATCTATATTATTAAAATAATGATACATATATTAGGGATTATCTTAGAATTGTTTCATAGATCTTATACCAGCAAAAATATTTTCAATTGGTGAGGAGTTTCTTTCCCTTTAATTGATTGGTTCATAAAACATAAGTTGGTGCTGCATATATTGTGTAATTGGAATTGGTAAAGTAAAATGTTGGTCTCAGATTTCCGAGTTGGTTATTTGGATGGTATTCTATATTAAAAGTGGGTATATCTCTATTGATTATGGGTGTATTTTCCAATTAAACAATGTATTTATTAAACTGACCATGCAATACACATTTCCCACAATATGGAAGCACCACAGAAATCATAGATAGACACTACACGCCACAAGACACCCATGGGAGACACCCCTTGACATCTACAAATAGTTAAGGGGCCATTAACTTAGGAACTGAAGTCGATTGGCACTCAAGCCTTGATAAATTCCCATTTCTGGTAGAAAAGATACCAACAACTTTATTCTTAGTATAGTATAATGAAATGGTTTACACCCTCATGACCAAGTAGACCATCTGGTTCATTGAATGGTGCCCAACCAAGTTCAAGAGTAGGATAAACTACTAAACATTGATTGTGGTACCTATGAGGTTATTTCCATAGTGAAGAGGGTTATGTGCACAATCTTCAACTCAACTAATGTAGCATAGGTTCATATTCAATGGCTAAGTGTACTAGTATGGTGTTTCTAACAACTTTCTATATAAAGAACATAATGAAAAATGAAGAGATTATTAAATGAAACTGCTTCCTCCTTTCTTGAAGGAACATGATTTGACCCATGGGGCGGTGTGGTTCTTATATATTGGGCGGTGACATGTATAGTCACAGGATACAAGTATGTTTTTGTTTATTTTTTATTTTATTTTCTTTATTGCATTGGACACTTTGTTATTTTACTTCTTTCTATGGATGGAGGGTAGTGATGTTATCCTGACTAGTTGGCGTAGATCACTTGTATACTGTAATACCATGAGGTGTGAGTGTGAGGAAACATTGGAAGATAGAGGAGCCTAGGGGTATTCCATGAGATGAAATTGTTTTTCTAAAACATTGTGTGGGAACATTTCTGGAGTATGTTGGAGTCATGAAATAACCCCAAGTGTCTCCATGAGATATCATAAATAACCCCTAGTGTCTCCAAGTGTCTCCATACATCATATCATCCTCGCATGGGTTGGCCACTCACCCAATCTTATCAAACCTATCCTAGTCTATCCTCTCAGTCACATAGTCTAGATTCATCTCTCAAGGATTATCACATGCCTTGATGCACATCTCATCATCCAACTAACAAAGAGGATTATTCACATTATGATTATCCTAGTCACAAAATCACACCATGTCGAACCCATCTACATTATATTCTGAATAATCCGGTCAAGAACCTCATCAAAATCATGTATTATAACCCAACACCACTAACCAGATTCCATCCTAAGCTAAATCACACCAAGCCTCTTGGCATTATAATGCCAATCTGTCTGACAATACCCAATACCCACACTAGCATCTCATACTTAATATCTTTAGTTGAACTCACTGGTAGAAATTCCACCTATACCAATGCTTTTTTCCCAATGGTTTTAACAAAACGTTGGGAAAAAGACCCTATTCCAACGGTTCATATGAGTCATTGGGATATATCTATCTAAAATCACTTCGCCATCAGGATACTTCTCCTATCCCTAAGATTCACTTCTCCAAACCATCGGCACCACTCACATATTCCTCCCGTCCTCACCGCCGCTCCCATACCGACCACCCCTCTTCGTCACTCCCATCCCGACCTCCCCTCACCGCTCGTTTCTTGCCGATCACCACTCGCCGCTCCCCGCTCATCGGCACTCACACATCACCCTTCAAGCCACAGTTATCCATACCCTACAGGGCCACTCTGCTCCTCCCATCATTGCTGTCGCTCTCATCCCCCTTGAGTTCCCCTCCTCCCATCCCGACTCCCACTCACCGCTCGCAGCTCCCTGCTCATGGTCGCTTGTGAATCCCCTGTCTACTATGTAAGCATCAATTCTAACTCTCTATAAGCTTCAATTCAGGTTAATTATGAGTTATTATTAGTATTTATATGATTCATTCAGCCTATATACCAGTCATTTCCAATGTTTTATATGATTTATTTTTGCTCTGTTGATGATTCATGCCTTTACAAAATTATCCAAAGGAGGGTGATTCAACAATACATCATTGAGTTCACCTGTACATTGAATCAATGTTTTTTTATTCCACATTTGCATACGTGAAACCCAATAACTATAGGACGTGTGTATTATAATCAATATCCCAATTTGTTTGAGGGGTGATCTTTCTTATTTATATTCTTTTCTTATTTCCTTTATGTTGATACAATGTGTTTGACTTTATATTGTTTTATGATATCGTTTCTCTTCTTCGATGTGATGCTTTTTAATGGATTTTCCCTTTTTTGAGAGGCATCTCACATGAGAGATCTCAAGATCTGTCTTGTTTAAGCTCATCAAAAACTAGATGTACAATTTCCACATCTATCACCATAATTCCCAATCCTCTTAGGAATATTTTACTTAATCTAAACCCTCGTCTAGTCCATACACATATCATCCAAATTATAAGACATATGTTAGACCACTCATATCCCAATCGATATCTTATCCACTTGGAAACCTAGTGATAGAGTGATTTCATTTCCATAAAATCACTAAAGAATTTTATCTAAACCTAGGTGTCTTGTGAACACCATATCTATAGGTCTACTATGTTAATATATTTAATTTCATTTACCATCCTTAGACTCCATAACTCCCATGGAACATAGTTATAATCAATCCATTGTAAATCTATGATCGAATAATCAAGTTAGTGTTTAAGGGTCTATCTAGGCTCTTAATACTGTCTTTATATACATAAGAATTCTTATTTAAAGAAACAATTAATTTAAGTAATGGTTGATCACCCATGGAGGTGTTTATACTTCATCTTCTAACTGTTAAATGATGTATTCCCTCCACCTGAATAAGGAATTAAATAACTCCCCTTCCATGTTCATGTAAAACCTATATTTTCCAAAGACATCATACTAACCACAAATATATAGGTGAGAAAAATCAGAAGACTGGTCCATGATCACATCCTTAGTCGTAGCTTCATCACAAATCTTCATGCCTTAAGACTTATATTAATCATATGATTTGACATATACTTACCAGATTAGTGAATGTTGATTCATATTCAATCACTAACAATTTTTCCTACTCAATATCTAAGAGATCTCAAGATCTAGCTTGTTTAATCTCATCTAGGAAGTTTTTGTCATTGAAGATTAGTTGGAATCACTTCTAATAATGTTTTTATCCTTCCATTCCATAATAACTTTACACCACAACCTATCTTGACCCTTTAGTAATGGTGTATCCATGTAATTTCCCAAACAAACTTGTATTGAACAAAACCAAACTAAGCTGAAACTTGAGCCAAAATAATTATATACCATTTATAGGAAAATTAATTGTTAATTAATAGGAATGCACTTTTTGATAGTATCATTTTGAAACATGGATTTGTTTCCCCCTTGCTTGCAGGAACATGATTTGACCCATGTGGCATTGTGGTTCTTATATGTTGGGCGGTAACATGTATAGTCACAGGAGATAGGTATGTTTTAGTTTATTTTTTATTTTATTTTCTTTATCGCATTGTCCACTTAGGTCTTTTACTGGTTTCTATAGACAGGTAGTAGTTATATTCTATGAAGGAGGCCAGAAGGGGTTCAGATTGTTTCAGTCTGTTGGCTTTGATCCGAGGTAAGATTCTATGATTACTACTTGTCTCGCACCTCATATATTTTGGGGATTTCAATGTTTTTGGTAGGGCTTTGGATCGTTTTGTGTTGGTTCGGGTGGATTTGGTTCTCACCAATAGAGTTAAGGATTTAATGTTGTTGGTTGGTTTTTCACTAGTTATGTAGGGTCCTTTATGTGTTTTAAGGTTCTTAATATCCTTTTTGTAGTGCGTTGATCCCTGATCATTGGTTTCGAGTCACCAAGTCAAGGGTGACTCGCCTGTGTGTTCATAGGTAAGTAAGTATATGTATGTGGGTTTCCCCGTTATGTGTATAGTCAACCATGGCAATGATTATACACGTATGGGGCTAGGTGTTCCCATGTATATATATAAAAATGAATATGTAGGTGAGTGGATACTGGTATATGAATATAAGCATATGTGTAAGGATCCACTTTCACATGCTCATGGCCATGCGGGTGTGTGCATAGGGGATAGGTGTCCTTGCATGTGTGTGAAGGTGCGTATACCCAGTGGGTGAGCAGCAGATTTTAGTTAAAAATCTCCAAGAGCCGAATTTGAGGTCTTGGTTCCACCTTGAGGTAGATTTCCTCTCGTAGCCTCTTTAATTTAAGAATGCTTTAAATTGAATTAAGCTTCTTTCTTAATTTTTCTTAATTATATTGAATTGTATATCTTGAATAAGTTTTCTTTAATATAATTGTTTCATTTGATAAATAAAGTCATGTTTTTATAATAAAACAACTTTTAAAAACAACGAATATAAAATATATATCTTTATCATACCACAATCCTGAATCAAGAGTCTGTTTTTTATAACATAAGATCGGTTTCTATAATGTGAAGGAAAACTACATGGGATTTATTTGGAATCATGGCCAGAAGATGATGCCCCACAGATGTTGCTAGAATGGGCCAACACGCCGCGGTCACGCCGCGGTCACGCCGTGGTCACCCCTCGGTCACGCCGCGGTCACGCCGCGGTCACGCCGCGGTCACGCCGCGGTCACGCCGCGGTCACGCCGCGGTCACGCCGCGGTCACGCCGCGGTCACGCCGCGGTCACGCCGCGGTCACGCCGCGGTCACGCCATGGTCACACCGTGATTTGGGCCTGCTCCAGGACGACACCCCACGGCGGTTCGTAGTCCTGTCAGAATTCGATGTATGATACCTAGATAGAGTTTAAGATACATTACTCACCCATAGTTAATGGGGAGGGAGGCGACGGCCAGAATGTTTCCCCGCTTCCTCTCGTTCCCTTCACTCCTGGCCGGAAGATGCTGCCCCACGGATGTCGCCGGACCGGGCCAACACGATGCGGTCACGCCTTGTTAATGTCGTGATTTGGCCCTACTCCAGGATGACACCCTATGGCGGTTCGCAGTCCTGTCATAATTCTATGTATGATACCTAGATAGAGTTTTAGATACATTACCCACTCATAGTTAATGGGGAGGGAGGCGATGGCCGGAATGTTGCCCCACCTCATCCCGCTCCCTTCACTCCTGGCCGGAAGATGCTGCCCCGCGGATGTTGTTGAACTAGGCCAACACACCGCGGTCACGCCGCGGTCACACCATGATTTGTCCCTTCTCCAGAATGACACCCCATGGTGGTTTTCAGTCCTGTCGAAATTCAATGTATGATACCTAGATAGAGTTTTAGATACATTACCCACCCTCCTTCCTGGACCCCAGACAGCCCCTCCACCCTCCTCCCTGGACCCCGGACAGCCCCCCAGACAACCCCCCCACCCTCCTCCTTGGACCCCAGACAGCCCCCCCAACCCTGCTCCCTGGACCCCAGATCCGAATCTAAGCTCTCTTCAAGATTCACCCTAAATCCCAATGGAAAAGAGGGTTTTAGAGCTTCGGAAGAAGATGAGAGAAGAGTGCAAACCCTAATTGAAAAGAGGAAGCAAGAAGAGGATTAGACTCACCTGGATCTTCAATCCAAAATTAATGGCACTCAAAATTCCCAAGTGACGTGTACAAGTCAACTCCGCCTCAAACCGAGGCACGGTGTGGCTGGTACCACTAAAAGTGTCTCACTTTTATTTGAAATGGATAACATTTTAAATTAAAACAACAACAGACATACGGAAAACCAACCAAATGGATTCAAATTGTTTTGAAACTTTAGAAAAATGATACATGAGTCATTTGTGACATGTAAGAGTCAAACCCCCTAAATCCGAGGCACGGTGTGGCTGGTACCACTCAAATTGTTTCACTTTTATTTGAAATGGACAACATTTTAAGTGAAAACAACAACTGGCATACGGAAAACTGACCAAACGCATTCAGATTGTGTTGATACTTCAACAAAATGATCCATGGGTCATTTTTGATGTGTACGAGTCAACCCCGCCTCAATCTGAGGCATGGTGTGGTTGGTACCACTCAAAGTGTCTTTCTTTTGTTTAAAATTGATACTCTTTTAAGTAAAAACAACTGGCATACGGAAAACCGACCAAATGCATTCGGATTGTGTTGATACTTTAGAAAAACGATCCATGGTTCATTTGTGATGTTTAAGATTCAACCCTACCTCAATCCAAGGCACAGTGTGGCCGGCACCACTCAAAGTGTCTCTCTTTTGTTTCAAAAGGAAATCATTTTAAGTGAATACAACAATTGACATACGGAAAACTAACCAAAGGCATTCGGATTCTATGGAAACTATAGGAAAACAATCCATGGATCATATGTGACTTGTACAAATCAATCCCACCTCAATCAGAGGGACGTTACGGCCAGCACCACTCAAACTGTCTCAATTTTATTTGAAATGACAGGATTTTAAGTGAAAATAACAACTGGCATACGGAAAACCGACCAAAAGTATTAGGATTGTGTTGATACTTTAGGAAAAGGATCCATGGGTCATTTTTTATGTGTAAAAGTAAACCCCGCCTCAATCTGAGGTGCGGTGTGTCCAAAACCACTCAAAGTGTCACTC
Source organism: Viscum album (assembly GCA_963277665.1). NCBI lineage: Eukaryota > Viridiplantae > Streptophyta > Magnoliopsida > Santalales > Viscaceae > Viscum > Viscum album. The sequence goes on along the minus strand of OY728130.1, from coordinate 353,987,874 downwards.
TTTTGTTTAAAATTGACATCATTTTAAGTGAAAAAAACAACTGACATACGGAAAACTGACAAAACACATTTGGATTCTATTGAAACTTTAATAAAACGATCCATGAGTCATATTTGATTTGTACGAGTCGACCCCACCATAATCCAAAGTGCGGTGTGGTTGGCACCACTCAAAGTGTCTCTCTTTTGTTTAAAATGAACATCATTTTAAGTGAAAACAACAATTGACATACAGAAAACTGCAGATTCTATTTAAAATTTAGGAAAACGATCCATGGGTCATATGTAATGTGTATGAGTCATCCCTACCTCAATCTGAGGCGTGGTGTGGTCGGCACCACTCAAAGAGTCTCTCTTTTGTTTCAAAAGGACGTCATTTTAAGTGAATACAACAACTGACATACGGAAAACCAACCAAAGGCATTCTGATTCGGTTGAAATGTTAGGAAAACGATCCATGGGTCATATTTGACTTGTATGAGTCAACCTCACCTCAATCCGAGGGCTAGTGTGGCCTGAACCACTCAAACTGTCTCACTTTTATTTGAAATGGATAGGATTTTAAGTGAAAACAACAACTGGCATATGGAAAACTGAACAAACGCATTCGTGTTGTGTTTATACTTTAGGAAAACTATCCATGGTTCATTTTTGGCACGTACGAGTCAACCCTACCTCAATACAAGGCGTGGTTTGGCTGACACCACTCAAATTGTCTCTCTTTTGTTTAAAATTAACATCATTTTAAGTGAAAACAACAACTGACATACAGAAAACTGACCAAACACATTTGGATTCTATTGAAACTTTACGACAACGATACATGGGTCATATGTGACATGTACGAGTCAAATCCACCTCAATATGAAGCGTGGTGTGGCCGAAAAAACTCAAAGTGTCTCTCTTTTGTTTAAAATTAACATCATTTTAAGTGAAAACAAAAATTGACATATGGAAAACTGACCAAACACATTCGGATTATGTTAAAAATTTAATACAATGATACATGGGTCATATGTGATGTGTATGAGTCAACCTCGCCTCAATCTGAGGTGTGGTGTGGCCGGTACCACTCAAAGTGTCTCTCTTTTGTTTCAAAAGGACATCATTTTAAGTAAATACAACAACTAACATACGAAAAACTGACCAAAGACATTCAGATTCTGTTGAAACTTTAGCAAAACGATCCATGGGTCATATGTGACTTTTACGAGTCAACCCTTCGTCAATCTGAGGGCCAATGTGGCTGGCACCACTCAAACTGTCTCACTTTTATTTGAAATGGATAGGATTTTAAGTGAAAACAACAACTGGCATACGGAAAACCAACCAAACAAATTTTTATTGTGTTGATACTTTAGGAAAATGATCCATGGGTCATTTTTTATGTTTACGAGTCAAACCTGCCTCAATCAGAGGTGTGGTGTGGCCAACACCACTCAAAGTGTCTCTCTTTTGTTTAAAATGGACATCATTTTAAGTGAAAACAAAAACTAACATATGGAAAACCGACCAAACACATTCTAATTTTGTTGAAACTTTAAGAAAACGATCCATGGGTCATATGTGACATGTACAAGTCAACCTAGCCTCAATCTGAAGCATGGTGTGGCCGGCACCACTCAAAGTGTCTCTCTTTTTTTTAAATGAACATCATTTTAAGTGAAAACAACAATTGACATACGGAAAACTGACCAAAAACATTCATATTATGTTTAAAATTTAGTAAAACGATCCATGGGTCATATGTGACATGTACAAGTCAACCCCACCTCAATAAAAGGTTCGGTGTGGCTGGCACCACTCAAAGTGTCTCTCTTTTGTTTCAAAATGACATCATTTTAAGTGAATACAGCAACGAACATACGGAAAACTGACCAAAGGCCTTAGGATTCTATTGAAACTTTATGAAAACAATACATGGGTCATATTTGACTTGTACGATTTAGCCTCACCTCAATATGAGGACCGGTGTGGCTGGAACCACTCACACTATCTCACTTTTATTTGAAATGGATAGGATTTTAAGTGAAAACAACAACTGGCATACAGAAAACTGACCAAACGCATTCAGATTGTGTTGATACTTTAGGAAAACGATCCACGGGTCATTTTTGACATGTAAGAGTCAACCCTGCCTCAATTCGAGGCACGATGTGGCTGACACTGCTCAAAGTGTCTCTCTTTTGTTTGAAATGAACATCATTTTAAGTGAAAACAACAACTGACATACAGAAAACTGACCAAACGCATTCGGATTCTATTTACACTTTAAGAAAAACATATATGGGTCATATGTGACGTGTACGAGTCAAACACGCCTCAATACAAAGTGTGGTGTGGCCGTCACCACTCAAAGTGTCTCTCTTTTGTTTAAAATGAACATCATTTCAAGTGAAAATAACAATTGACATACAGAAAACTGACCAAATGCATTTGGATTCTGTTGAAAATTCATGACAACAATCCATGGGTCATATGTGACATGTACGAGTCAACCCCGCCTCAATCCTAAGTGTGGTGTGGTCGGCACCACTCAAAGTGTCTCTCTTTTGTTTAAAATGAACATCATTTCAAGTGAAAACAACAATTGACATACGGAAAACCAACCAAACACATTTTGATTTTGTTGAAAATTTATTACAATGATCCATGGGTCATATGTGACGTGTACGAGTCAACCCCACCTCAATCCGAGGCGCGGTGTGGCCGGAACCACTCAAAGTGTCTCTCTTTTGTTTCAAAAGGACATCATTTTAAGTGAATACAACAACTGACATACGGGAAACTGACCAAAGGCATTAGGATTCTGTTGAAACATTAATACAATGATACATGGGTCATATGTGACTTGTAAGAGTCAAACACGCCTCAATCTGAGGGCCGGTGTGGCTGGCACCACTCAAACAATCTCACTTTTATTTGAAATGGACAGGATTTTAAGTGAAAACAACAACTGGCATACGGAAAACTGAACAAACGCATTAGGGTTGTGTTGATACTTTAGTAAAATGATCCATGGGTCATTTTTGACATGTACGAGTCAACCCTACCTCAATCCGAGGCGCGGTGTGGCCGACACCACTCAAAGTGTCTTTCTTTTCTTTAAAATGGACATCATTTTAAGTGAAAACAACAACTGACATACAGAAAAATGACCAAACGCATTCGGATTCTGTTGAAAATTTAGAAAAATGATCCATGGGTCATATGTGACATTTACGAGTCAAACCCACCTCAATCCAAAGCACGGTGTGATCGACACCACTCAAAGATAGTTATTTACATTTATACCTTCACAAACTTTGAATCTCTTGATACCACTTTGAAATATCATGACAGATGAGTAGGGAGTCAATACTTTTTCAATCTCAAAATCATTCATTGAACCTGTAAATAACATATTCATGTAACCATGCTTATAATACTTTTGGAGCAGTTCACAGGTTACAAAAACAGTTAACAAGTTTTTTGATTTTGTAAACTTGTTTTAGATTTTCTGCAACCATGATCAAAAAAGTTTTAGAGCAGTTCACAGGTTATAAAAACAGTTCACAATTTCTTGGTTTTTTAAACCGATTTTAGATTTTCTAAAACCATGCTCTAAAAACTTTTAGAGAAGTTCACAGGTTACAAAAATAGTTCATAAATTCCTGATTTTGTAAACATATTTCATATTTTCAGTTTTCTGTAAACAAATTCCAGATTTTGACAACCCAACACATTACTGAATTCATGGCTTATCCCTTTTAACAGATCTTTCTAAATATATTCTTCTCTTTTAGAGATCACTCCCCCAAAAGGTTAGGCACATATCAAACTCTAAACACACCTATCATTTCCAAAACCACACAATAGATGTATCGTGAAACCTTAATAACCCGCACTATCGGCTCAATCAAATACCCTAAATGATTTTCTATTTAAACACCCTATGAAAACTAATTTCACACATCAAGGATTCCTCACTAGAATCACAATTCCACCCCAACCAATTCAATCAAAATTCCACCCCAACCAATCCAAAGCCAGTTCCACAAACCTATGAGACTTCTAGAACAAGGATTATATCTTTGCAACAAATACATCACTCCCCACCATAGAAGTTTCATCATCATTAACTCACCCAAAAAACCTCAACCACTTTTTCAAACTCTCTAACCACTACTAAAGACAGAATTAGACATGTCTATATTTCCTACACCAGAGCAACCAAATGAAACATCAACTGTCACTCATTCCCTGCATCCTTTAATGAAACCCAAGGTATTATTCAATATTTGATCTACTATGAGGACCTCACCCATAAATAGTCAATGATGTAGTTTCCACCATGTGGCTTCACAAAAACTCTCCATGATCATAACCCCTAAGATGTTTCATATCTGTCCAAAATACAGTAGGTTATCTAGACATATATCCATTTCCCCCATTATTCTAATGAAGATATTATTGTTTTTGGAATGATCGTCACTAAATAATTTTATGCTATGATTTTATCGATGAATACCACCAACATTCATCTATTTTCGATGTCACCAATCACTACATGGACATGTCAAAGTCATTTAAAATTCTTGGGCATCCCTACCCATGACAATATCATCACATCGAAATCATTCATCCGCCTACTCATAGATTTCTTCCCTACTCAAGAAAATCAGTCTATGCCCTCTAACTAGTCCTACCCCTAGTAACCACATGCACTAGAAAAACACCAACACTCCAAGAGATTCTCATTTAATGAAAAACAGGCACCTCCATGTGCTTCCTACCAAAACCAAATATCTCATGCACAGTATCCACCCAAAGAGAAAGTTTGCACATAAAACCACATCAACCCACATTTCCTTGAGCACCTATTATTCTCGTGATCAATTTTATAAGTATAAGGACCACCCATTTTAATATACATTACACGGGCTAGGCACCCAAACATGTCCATCCCTCTAGAATCCAACCATAAGGGTAAACCACAAGCACTCAAGTTCTCTTCCTCAAAACCAAATCCTCCCTGCATTCCAAAACCCATATCATGTTTCACCATTCATGTACTAATTTCAAAGGTCTAAAAAATCCATCTTGATGTCACACACCCAAAATCACACATATCCTACTTGACCTATCTCATATTTTGATGCATTTATCTAAGACTAATTTTACTTCTGAAGTAATCACACATTTATTCCATTCATTTTCTCATCTACTTCCAGAGCCTTAAACACCATATTTTCTTCTTATTTCTTGAAAAGTATTTTCAATTTAACATTTCATAATTTCTTCTAGTGATTACTAAACCATGTTTTTTCCATATTTTTTTATTGAAACTCTCTTCATAAGGTGAAGTTAACCTCACATTCATCGGGAATCAATATTATGAAATCAATCTTAAGGACATTTTCAATTCGTTAAGGTGTTCTATTCTTTCGATCATCATATTTTCTTCATATTTTGATAACCATAGTTTCTCAGTATTTATACAACCTTAAAAAGTAAAGTGTGTGACTTTTAGTTAGTCTATTAACCAAAATTGTCCTGATTTTGGGAAGATTTGAAGACGGCTGAAATCATTGGGGAGAAATCTGTTTGTCCCCCTTTCTGTGGCATCCATTTCTCTCGGTGGTTTCAAACTCACAAAACATATTCAATACATTTCTTTCGGTGGTCCTATGACTTTAACTGGAATCTAGATCCTCTGACTGCTTCACTTTGGATGTTTCGAAACCTCTTGCAAGTTTTGTGTGGCTTGAGGTCGACTAGTGGGTTAGCAATCTGGTCCTTCATCTCTGACCTATAGATATGGTATTTCTGTCTTGGATCTTGAGAAAAAGAGTCATACCATGAAGGTTCACAGAACATGGAATAAATGGAGGCCTAGAAGGAGGGTGATGTCGGCAGAGCCATTTCCAAGGGAGTTCCCCTTCAGAACAGATTATTAGATTTAGGTGAAGGGCCTTTAGATGATGATGATTCATGGAGTGGAAAAGGGTTGGTAACAGAAATCCCAAGAAGGTTGGGAATTTTAAAAATGAGAAATCTTCAGTGATTCAAGAAGGAGCAATTGAACCTTATAAGAATTATCAGACTTTATTAGAGTAAGAGGATGAGAAAACAATATTTTTCTACTAGAATGGAATGAATAAAGGAAAGAAATTGGCCATTTAATTTGATGATCGCCTAGTTACTATTAACCAACCAATTTCTTTAATATATCTCAAAAATTTCCTTTGGATTTTCAATCTCTCCAACTACTGGCTTCTCAATATTTATCAAACCTTTTGTAAACAGTTATCTTTAAACTATTAACACTTTGTATTTAACTTAAAGATCAGTTTAACAACAATTTTGTATACTGGAGAGGTGCAGGTTTTCAGTTTTATAGGTTAGGGTTTACAGGTTGCGAAATATATTGGAGAGGTTTAAGTTTATAGTTTTATAGGTTAGGGTTTACATCTTTGGAATCAGGGGTTTACATGCAGGCTGTCCACATACAGGATGCAGGCTGTTTACATGCAGGTTGTCCAGTTTTGGGGATATAAGATGTATACCAACGGTTTTGCAAACCATTGGTATATAGAGTATGATGGACAGAGTATGCCAATGGTTCTGAACCTTTGGTATACAGGTACATAGGACAAAGTATGCCAACGGTTCTGAAACTGTTGGTATACAGGTATGCCAACAGTTCTGAAACAGTTGGTATACAGGTATGCCAACGGTTCTGAAACCATTGGTATACTGTGGGTTGGAATAAAATGTATACCAACGGTCTGAAAACCATTATTATACCCACTAGTACCAACGGTTCATCAACCGTTGGTACATATATATACCAACGGTTTAAGTAGAACTGTTGGTATAGATTAATTTCAGACCATATATGCCAACGGTTTTATAGGAATCGTTGGTATAGAGCTACTGCCACGCCTCACATACCAACGGGCTGTGAAACCATTGGGAAATACTATCCCAATGGTTTTATTGGATATCCCAATGGTTTAAAACCATTGGGAAAGATGGAATTTTCAGTAGTACATTGTGTAGTGAATACCATGCCCATTTAGCTATCAAGGGTATTCACCTTTATGCACATTTACTTATTGATTATGAAGTTTCATGTATTAATTCCACATTCCTTTATCGTGCAATAAATGATTATGTTTTATAAATCCATGTTATATGATCCATGTGGCACACTTATGCATGAAATGAAATTTTTAAGAAGGGTGTGCCCTTATAGCGCTCCAATGAATTGGGTAAAGTATTGTATCATGATACATCATGTGAAATGGGTGTTTACTCATGCTAATTCAAGTGCAATGAGAGTTTACTCGTGCTTCATGTGCAATGAGGTTTTACTCATGCTCTATGTTAAATGAGCCTTGGCTCATGCTAATTCCATGTTAAGTGTTGTTTCCACATTTCCATGTTATGATTATCATGCTTTATCATGCCTTTATGTTCATGCTTCTCTTTTTATCTATTGATATTCCTATTTTCTAACATGTATTGTATTCCTCATGTTATTCCATGATTATTCCCTTACTAGGCTTTATAGCTCACCATTTTCTTATGCATGTCCTCAAGTTATCCCATGCAATGCTAAGTACGAGGGAATGTAGTGGTCATGTAAAGGAATTTTTCAATAAAGATGTTTTATTTCGTGTTTTAATTTGTTATGAAATGATCCTAAGCCCCAAAGACACTAGACCTCTTGATCTTATATGTTGTATCAAGTGAATTTTATGTAATAAATTGTGTTTAATTGTGTAATAAAAAGTAGGGTTGCCACAAATTAGGTGTTTCCTTTACTTACTATTTATATAAATTACCATTAATTATCCACTATTTCATTTAATTTACCTACATTACCTTTGATAATTCATATTTTATAATTAAATGTGACCACTAGTCCTGAGTCTCAGAGTTGAATCACACTCATAAAATTGTGATGCTTTTCGTTCACATAGACCACTTCCATTTTTCTAGCTCATCTCCTTCCAATTGGGTATTTCCACTACCTTTTATATTTAAGGAACTATAATTACCAAATCCCTACATTACTTCAACAATTTACTTAACATTTTTCAATAAATTTACATTTCTAATAATGTGGGATAAGAATACACTTTCAATAATCTAGGATCAGCTATTCTTTGTAGATTTAAGTGCAATCTATTTCAGGTTGGATTTCTAAATATTCTATTTTTCATTATATAAGATACCTATTTGAGATAAAGTATAAGATTTCCTCTCAAATATCTTAAAAATATGTGTCATTTAATTTTATTCATCATCTTCTTTTAAAGGAGAGTACATATTTTCCATGGTGATTTTTCTTGGTTGACTAGTATTCTCTTGTCTCTAAGTTCTATAATTTCTATTTCCACTTTCCCATTTCCAACAATGAATGGATTTATTCCCAAAGCTTGAACAGTGAAAACAATATGCATTGAAATTATTTATTATATGTGATAAATTATATGATCTCATTCTCTTTTTTTGACTATCGGGTTCTTCCTCATTCAGATAGCTCATTGCCTCTTCATAGTAAGACTAGGTTTGGCCTAGAAATCTACAAAATTGACATTTTATAAGAGGAAATATCTTCTCACTTTAATTCATCTTCATATACCCTGCTTTCATATAGGTATTTAGTTGTTTATTTTCTCTTGATTATTGTGAATTATTTTCAACTCACTACTTTGTTTGGTTTGAAGCTGTCTTTATTAGAACTTTAGGTTCCTTTGTGTTGTCATATATATAACCAACTTTCTTCTTCCCTTTGTGTTGAACTATCTCATTTATAGCCTTTAATGTTCCCATATCATAACCAACTCCACTTTTACCCATAAATTTGGTCTTTTATCATTCAATGCTTCTTCTACTCCTTCAGAACCACATTTTACTCTTTCAAAAATATCTGTATCTGAGAAACTTTTAAATTATGGTTTCTTGTTTAGTTCCCTTAATTTTGTTTTAGTTTCTAGTTTAATCTTTATGGTAATGAATTCTTCTTCATGGCCCTAAACTATCTTATTTTTCTCCTTCAACCTCAAATTAATGTCATTGATAAATTTTTTCTATTATTCAATCTTTAGTTTAAACTCTAAAACCTTTCCTAATATATCTTGAGTTATCAAATTTTATTTTTATTCTCATTATAGTTAATCAATCTCTACTTCAATAGGATCCACATATTTTGACGATTATTTCAAAAAAAATATTTATATTTTTCTTTATTTGAATGTAAATCTCATTAAGTGAACCCTCAAGTTCCACCTTGAGATTAAAAACACCATATAACTGATTGTCTTCCTCTTTCATAGGTTCTACCTTATCAACAATAGCCATTAGGGAATCTTCAAAATAAGATTTGAAATCTATTTATTCTTACTCCCAAAATTCTATATCATCATGTTATTATTTTTAGATAAATCTATTCCTCTCTAATTTCTTTTTTTATTTGAATTCACCTTTTTTAAGGAACTTTCTCTAAGGCCTCTGTATGATTTTTGCTTCAATTTCTTCATTATAAAATTTTCTTGAGCACTGAACATCAATGTTCCCTACTTTACCCCACCAAAAAAATATCAAAAATATATTACCTTAGAATCTACCTTTTACTCTATTGAATCTCATAGTGATAAGAGAAAGAAATTCATTATCCACATTTTCTCCATTATCATTTCCAAAAGCAATGTCAAGTTTTTTCATGGATTTGAATGCCATCTCCTTACTTGATCAAATCAATGTATCTTATGGTTTTAATCTCATTTCATAATCCACCAGACTTCTTAGTACATCATCAATAAAAATAATAGATAGATCCCTTTTCTCAAGAGAAAAATCTTTCATATTCCACATAGGTGGAAACCTTCTCAAGATTTTATTTACAATGTCAATATCCTTAATTTATTCACCAAGGCCTCAAATTTCTCCAAAAAAATAGTAATTAGATTGAATAAACTATCTTAATTTTTACCTAGATACATTTTCAAATCATAGAAAATGTTTTATAGAACTTAGAGGTTTTCCTCATTCACTTTGTTATCTCCTTTGAATATATTTTCTAGTTTCTCCCACATGGACTTTGATATAGTGAAACTTATCACCTTTAAACAGATTTGGTATGATAGATATGAAATAAGAGCACTTTGAGATTTGGCATCTACATCAAGAATTATTCTATCTAATTCAGTCATCAACAATCACATCACATCACTGAATTGAATCCCTTAAATTGTGGGAAAGAAAACTTACATCTCAAGACATCATAGATGAGATCTCATTTTATTCTTCCAAATCTAAAATTTTATTTCATTAAAAGGTGAACTCCCATTATATTTACTAAATTCTCTATCACAACCAATCCAAAATACAGATATAATTCCTACAAACTAGTCTCTAATTCCACTTGTTAGACCCCAAAACACCCTGAGAGGGGAGGGGTGAATCAAGATATTAACATTTTCTTTGAATAAAATGTATCTTGTCCATAAATTGGTAGGAACTTATGGAAACCATCTAATGGAATTTTGCAATCACATGACACATATATACTGAAAATAAACACACAAAAATATTTTTACTAGGTTCACCACTAAGGGCTAGTCCATGTAGAATACGCCAAAAATGTGTCGTTCATACCAGAAACTACTAAGCTTCACTATATTTTGTGGATTATAATTACTCAGTCATGGTCACTATGTTCCAAGATCACTACCTTTATAATAATTTTACGTATAACACACTTCCTCCATTGGATTACATCTGTTAACTCCCCCTTGGTCATTAATTTGGTTAAAGTCTTTATCATCTTATCAACTTGAAGGTCACTTCCATATCTGGGTAGATGATGATGATGTTTTATATCACTATAGGATGAATATGATGGTTTAATGAAATCCACTAACCTTTTACCAAGTATTTTCCCCCAAAACTTTCTTTTTTCACCTACTAACTTTTGTAAAACCTTAGTCTTTCACACAACTATCACTCCACAAAACTTGCATCTTTATATGGATGTCCTTATAGTTTCACGTAACTTTTAATTTACCAAGAAACTTAAACTTTCATGTAACTTGAATGTTTCTCAAATAACACTTGGTCTGAGTCGATTCAAGTTACTTTTTTCATGAAAATGATGAAATCATTACTGCTTCACTTAAGAAATAACTTTATGAAACTATTCTTCATGAAACCATACTTCAGGAAAATATTTCACAAAGCATTGAAACCAGATCTTCCTCAAGATTTTGGATTTATTAAATGATAAAATAAGTTTCTTATTTATAGATGTATATATCCCTTCATGAAACTTTCTTTTGTACCACCAACCATGTACCCAAGTTTCCTGGTTCCCTGAACTTTATCAATTTGACATTTCCTTTAGTGCAAAAGTCACCAACATTGTGCAATTATATCTATATTTCATGGGTTCACACAATTCTAATTTTCATGTAACATCAAAAAAATCTTAAAACAATTACCTTGGTCATATTTTGATGAGATAGTCCTAAAACTTTTATTACACAAAACTTCATAAAACTCCTTCACCCTTTTAATCAACTATTACATTAATGTGAAAATATTTCCTTTTCTAAAAAAACTTTCTCAATTCTCAAAATTTTATACCCAAAAAATTTTGAAAATACTAGATAACAAATAAACCTTAAACACTAGTGTGGATTGATAACAAAAAAATATAGTAACAATTTCTGACTTTGATAACCATGGTTCCAATTAAAATATTTCTAAAAAAATAACATTTATAATTTAGAAATGGTTTAAAAAATAACCACCATGTTACTTTTTTCATATATTCATGGGTGGTGGTGTGTAATAAATAACAAGGAAATGAAATGAATATAGTAGTCACACACAATCCCAGTCTATGGGTTTACATCCAAAATCAACACCACAACAACCCATAAGAATGGCATCACTATCACAATATCTTAGAAATAACTATTTCCATAACTAAAACACATCTAACCCCCAATATATCACTACAAAACAACCATAAAAACATTATTCACTTACTAATGTACCATTTCATTTACTAATTCAAGATTTACCATTTTCCATCCATGTTATATTCATTTTTTTCATATTTAGTGAAAACCCATGCATTGAACCACGTTAATATTAAATCCCTTCATTAATCATTATCCACATTTATTCTATCATTCACCATTTATTAGACACAAATCTTCCAACCATAATAATTATCACATCTATATCCTATCATTTATCAAATACAACCCTTTAACCATTACAAACTTTATTTATTCTAACCACATTCTATGCCACTGAGAAATTATAAGACAATATCACAATAAATAAACCCATCACCACATGAAATACCACATAAATCATTCCAATAGTATACATAATATCCAAGAATCACATCCTTTCCACATAATCAATAATTCCCCAACTACCAGAACAACACAAATTTGCATCCATCATTACTGCAAACAATCCACACAATATCCTCCCAACCAGCCACAATGACCAACCAACACTCCTTTGAACCCAGTAAATAAGACACCACATATAGCATTAAAAAAGAGTAAAATTATAATCAAATCATACCAAACTACCTCTTATTAACCATGATTCTATTTTAATTTATCATTACATGCATAAACGATATCACCATAATTCCATATCACTATACTATCAGATCATTACCATATTTACATAATTTATCCAATTATGAAGGTGAAGATAATATCAATTATAATATCCAGAGTTATTATAATATCACATTTCAAATAATCATATTTTCATTAAAACATAACAATAATAATAAAAATTAATCATCATAAAAAATATCATTTAAGCATCCTCCTATATCCATTTAACATTTTATGCATAAAAAAGATCATCAATAATTTAAAATTTATACCATCTCCATTTCATTACCATATTTACATGATTAAAACATTAGGGAAGTTAATTAAAACATGTAATCATGAAAAAAACAAGGTTTACATAGCAATAACATTAAAATATAAGTATCGACACAAAATTAATGATGTGAAAGTAAGTAAAGTGCAAGGGAATTTACCCATTATATTCAATTTCCTTTAGTCCAGATAATTATATTATTTAAGTTAATCTATACCATCCACCCAAATAAAAAATCATGATAATTCCATAGTTTCTCCTAAATAAATAATTTGAAGTCTTGAATCCCCTACATAAACTATTTCTTCAACAATCATTATGTAAGAACAAGGAGAGGGAGATTATCATAAGGCCAAGAGCATGAAAGGAAAGCATCAATAGTGTATAGCAGATGAACCTTCATTAATCACTCAATACAACACCACCCAAACCAAACCAAGATTTCTAACACAGATTCTTCAAGAAGTAAGAACAAGATAAGATGAAGAATAAGAAGAATAAATTGAATCACCTTCGATATTAAGAATATTGATATCTTAAAACTGAGGGGAAAATCTACCAAGGGGGGATAAAATATCTTCGAAGATGCACCTATAATCACTTAGGGTTTGGGAGAAGTTAGGGAAAAGAGAATTAATTTGAGAGAAACATTTAATTTATAATAAAAATTATAAAACATGACATTAGGGTGTGATGGGGTAGTGCCACAGTATAACAAGGTTGAATCAAATGAATCTCCAAAAAACACACTGAAATATCACCCTTATCTCTTCTTCGATATCATGGTCAAAATTCCATTAAAATATAATTCATTAAAAATTTCATGGTGTGACCAAAGTGACCACACCATATCACTAAAACTCTCAAAGATTATAGAATGATCCTCAACCTTCTCCCCTCAAACTCAATAAACCCCAGAAAAAACCATGGGGAAATGAAATGCATCATGACACAATAAACCTCAGATATATATAATCAAGAAACCAACCACAAAGGAATCCATTTAATAGTGGGTAGAGTTGTGATAAACATTTCCAATCATGTAATATTAACCATAAGTACCTAAAAAATCACTATGATATGACTTAACTAATCATAGTGAAATAAAGATTCTATAAGATTAATCCAAATCCCATGTAATATTAACCTAAAATTTCCAATCCATGAATCAATTATGATAGACCAAAAAAACACATAGGATTAATTCAAAGGATGACATAATATTAAATCCAAACCTCCCAAGACTCTCAATTTCATGGAATGACACTCCACACTATAATCAACAAGACCCACATGAACATGTTGACACAAAACTCTCATATCTTTCCATTCATTGCAACACACATCATCACACTAAAATCCCATACACCATGGTATAACACACCAAACTAAACCAAAACCCCTTCCTCCAGCAAACTCTTCATATATCAACACATTATTCCACATAGAAACTCTTTACTTAAACTGAAATTTCAGCCCAAAATTCTCTCAAACACCCATTGAACTTCCTCTAAGACTCCCCCACCACCTCCAACACCTGAAATACACAATGTAATGGTTTGTAATGGATGAAACTATTGCATTATATACCTCTATAATGATTCTCATCCTCAAGAATCAAAACCAACTCAAGAAGAAGAAGGTAAAAGACTAAAAACTCAAATATCCTAGGGAGATGCCTCTAAAATGAGATCGATGTTATCCAAGGAACTACTCTCAAAATATAAAGGACTATACCACTCAGGGGATATACCCTTTAATTCTCATAGATGTTCATACCTACATTTCTAATGCTCTTGAATCAAAAATTTCACTACAATAAGAGATTTCCCAAAACCTAACAACTATGTGAGATACCTCTCAAACAAGAATTCGGTTATTAAAAAAGGGGTTTGAATGAAATAGAAAAATTAAATCAATATCAATTATGTCAACACAAAATCCCACCCTCTTACTAACCATTAATCATTTCTTAGTGAAAAAACAAGATCATGATATTATGTTTCTAAATCTATTTATTTTAATAAACATTTATTTTTAACTTCTCAAAGCCTTTATAGATTTATAAAACCATATAAGTTTCTAAAATAAACCAAAAAACAACATATACTTTTATTTTAACCAAGTAAATTTTAAATCATTTCTCTTTTAAAAAAACAAAATTTAATTTTAAAACCTACTTTAAGATAAATTGAGTGATAATATGTCAAAAATATTATAAACTAGAATGCTAAATATTATTTCAAATATCTATTTATGAATGGTATATGGTCATTGACTCAAGATAAACTATAAAATCCCGACATGGATTCCACTAAATTGATGCTTCGAGCTGGTTTTTCACAAGGCCTCAAACATGCCTCTCCATATTCCATGGGTTGTTGACTCGCAGGGAGGGCCTAAGGTGTGTCCTTGGAGAGACTACGACCTCATATCAAAGAAAAAACAATGGAAATAACTAGACATCATCTAAAGTAGTAAATAAATAGAGTGTAGAAGCAATAAATAAACTAAAATAGAATCATGATATGATAATAAATAAAATTATATAAAATCCCGAACAACCATGAAATCCGTAAAAAATGGGTCACCCACTAGGATGACCATACATGAAAGAGTACATAAAGGAACTAAAATAAAAGTACATGTATCTACTACTAAATTTGATACATACCACATATCTAATCTCCAAGACACGGTTGAGCTTCCCTAGCCTGATCATAATCCATACGTGTGGATTTTATTGATCATGAAACCCTAGTCTTCATCCTTACCATTATATATCCATTATAAACCTAAAAATCTAGCATAAGGTCTACGAATACAGTGAGGTGCGCGTACAAGGGGTGAGAAATAAATCTCAGCATGACACCCCCAACAGTGAACCTATAATTTTCTATCATAATTTCATTATCATGCAATATAATTAGCCCAACTGATACACAACTAGAATAATAAAGATAATATATTTTATGAATGAAAATAACCCATAGTTTATCCTTGGGTCCATGATCCCAATCAACCATACCTACATCATCCCAAACCAAAATGTCTCAGAACAAAGTTTCCTTATGTATATATACATATATATTTATATGTGTATATATATTCCCATATATATATATATATATATATATTCCCATATATATATTCACATATATATATTCCCATATATATATATTCCCATATATATATATTCCCATATATATATATATTCCCATATATATATTCCCATATATATATTCCCATATATATATATGAGTAAGGAGATAAATAATATAAACCAAACACAACCAATCCTTGGGTCCCTAATCTCGATCGACTAGACTTACTAGAAAGAAGGAAATGATTTGGATGTTATACCACTCAATACGTGTATATTTAATTCAATCCTTAGGTCCATAATCCTGATCTAAAAAATACCTACTTTGGCCAGCATTGAAAATGTCTCTGAGAAATATATGACACCACATGGGGATACATGTACTAACCCTGAATTCACCCATACTCGTCTCCAATCACTATAATGAAGGATTCCAAGTAATATTTGTACATCCTATAAATAAGGCACCTTACCTTATATATATAAAACCGGGACCCAAGGTACGTAAGGTGTCCACATATGAAGATAATAAAGAATAAAATAATTCCAATTGCACTATGAGTCCATCCAAGGTATTATTACATGGGAATCCAAGTGTAACTCAAGGAATATATAAACCTTTATACACTATGAGTCTTTATAAGTAACTCCTAAATATGAATCTAAGTATTAATCAAGGAATATATAAACCTTTCTAGCCTATCAACCCATCCAAGGAATTCCTAGATGGGAATTTAAGTATCACTCAAGGCATATATAAAAATTTCTATCCTTTGATTCCATCTAAGTAATTCATTCATGGGAATCCAAATATCACTCAAGGCTTAATGTAGTTCATGTAACCTTTAAGCCCATCCAAGTCATTCCACGTAAGGAACCCCTATGTCTCTTATGGTACATATAATCTCAATTAGCCTTTATGCCCGTCTGAGGCATTTTGTGTAAGGAACCCAAGTATCGCTCAAGGAATAATATAAATTCTTCCATATTATTATTAAATCTAAGTAATTCCTACATGGTAATCTAAGTATCACTCAAGGCATATATAAACTCATCCCTCCTATGAGTCTGTCCAAGAAATTCTTACACAATAATCCAAGTATCACTCAAGGTGTATAGAAACTCATCCTTCCTATGAGTCTATCCAATGAATTCCGACATGAAAATCCAATTATTACTCAAGTTTTAATATAAAATGGACCCTAGGAAGTATGTCTGGGCATCCCAAACATATAATCAAATAGGCACATAAGATGGATTCTAAGAAGTAAATCTGAGTATCCCCATCATATAATAAGTAGTCTTAGTAGACAGATCCTAGGAAGTATGTATAGAAATCCTAATAAAATAATAAACCAAATAAAAGGCTCAGATTCTATATCATAGGAAGTATATCTAGGAATTCCTAATCAAGTATCGCATCACACCAGGAACATCGACCACAACCCAGGAAGCACCTTTGGAAATCATGGCTTCATTAATAGTAGTCATGTGAATGCATAAATAAAAGAGTGTGGGTGGATAAATTCTTAGACCCATCACTAATATTATAGCCTTGTGAATTATATGTTCATTAGGGATTATAAGTTGACACTCACTAATATCTCTACTCAAACCCAATGTACTAGCTCGGGGTCGATCAAACATTGGGGCACCAACCGGGTCCCTCATGTAAAAACAATGGAAATTCATCCTACTTAGGATCCTCGAATTCCATATATAAGAAAAGTAATCCCTCTTGGGAACCATGGAAATAGTAAGGTACAGGAGTAATCCTACATAGGATCCTTAGAAGGAGTAAGTAAACAGAGGCATCCTACATGGGATCCTTTAGGTTGAACATAAGCGGGTATATCCTATGTGGGATCCTAGAAATGGTATATGTAGGTAGATTCATCCTATACAGGATCTTTTGGAAGAGTAAACATGTAGAGGGATCCTATAAGGGATTCCCTAAGTCATCATGTAAGCGAAGGCATCCCACAGGGGACCCTCAGTAATAGTAATAAGGTAGAGGCATCCTACACGAGATCCTCTAGGTCAAATGATTAGATGGAATCTTATCCTAAAAGGAAAATTATTTAAAAATTCGTCTAGATAGATGGATCATGTCCCACCTCAAATCAAGTGTCTCACTCTCTATAGATAGCTGGATTCGATTACCATAGTAAGAACCTCTTAATTTAGTAAAAGACCTAAAATTCCTTATAGGAGTCCTAAAATAACCTTAAGGGTTTCAACATCACTATCTAAATGGGAAGATATTAAAAATGGAATAATCATGTGTCTAATTCCAACTTCAGGATATAAGATAGGAAAATCCTAAAAAGGGTGGAAAGGGAGGAGTACACAGTTTGTATACTTGAGTACATTATGTGTACCCTCAAAGATTCACCTGGGCATGTACTTCAGCCAAACATGGTGTGTATAAACCATATATACAGTGTGTATAACATGTACATAGAATGTACCCTATATGGTGTACCTAACCTGAATAACCCAAATTGATTAAATTTGAATTTTAGTTTTTATTATTGTCAAAAAACTTGATTAATAAAAAGTCAATGTGTTGATTAATAAAAATTAATTGTGATATTAATTGAGGAGCTGGTATTAAGTTACAAGACTTGTGAAAATATGGATGATCATTCTTTAAACAATTATTCTAAGAATAAGAGGAGGAGGAGGATCCATGCATAATATTGTTTGAGTATTGTTGTGGAATTTTGATTAGGTTGGAATTTGAATTTTTATGGAATGTGGAAAAGGTTTTTTAATAGATTTTACCAAAAATTACCCAACCATTACCAACCAGCTGAGGGACTTGTACCACTGCTGAGGTGGGAATGTGAAACCTCAGATAGCCAGCATAGTAGAAGGAGGCTTGTATAGAAGGACACTATATAACATGGGAAGACTGGTTGGCCACCGTACGGGGCGACACGACAGTAGATGGGAATCACTAGCATGAGGTGGTTCCAGTGTCATATGTGAGTTCGGTGACCATTTTTTCCAAGATAAAGGTGTGCCTTATATTATAAGGGAGCACTAAACCAATTTATGTTTCTATTTTGGGTCATTTTTTAGCGTGTTACTATAGATATGAAGGAACCGCAACTGTGTAATCTGTCTAATCTGATCATCTGGTCGTATGATCTTTTCTATGTGTCGTCTTTTCTACAAAGATCATCCAAGAGTTTTAGTTCGTTAGGACTCCTTCATGAAATGTCAACAGAAGGTCAAACCAATCCTTCTGATCACTATTTTATCTTCCTAATATTTTTAATATGATCGAAATCTCATGCTGATCTATTTTTATAAAAAATGAGGATCATAACGAAGAAATATAGTGTGAATCATAATTCTTTTTTCGATGGAAGTGATCTCTCATGAATCAGGAAGTGAATGAATGATATGATAAAATTGGGTGGTTGTCCATGATTTTTGGAGGTATTGAGTTGATTAATTATTTCCTATAAATAACATTCGAGTGGCTCATTTGGTTGTGTGATTTTATCGCTCTTCTGAGATATATTTCTTGAGATAAAAATAGAGTCTCAAAGGAGATCTGTATTTATGAAGGATGAGGTTTCATGTATTCATTCTAATCATACGCATTTTCAATCACATGATGTGTGTTTGAATTTTCATGAACGTGTTTTTAAAAGAATAAGAAGAACCCTCAAAACACAAGAGAAACAGTGTTGTTGTATGTGTTCGCGTAAAGGATCCTCATAACACTCTCATGAACTAATCCTATCATGAATCAATATTCTCAAAAATTGATACTCTCATGAAGTAAATTTAATTTCTATAAACTATTTTTTTTTTTTGAAGTATAAGGAGAAACCACATATACTATTATCCAAAGAAGAAATACAGAAGATTAGTCCTATGTATTCTGTTGCATAATTGAAAATGAAAACTATGTATGAAAAGATCTCCATAAGTGAAGTGTTATTTTTATGAATATCTTATAGTTTCATATTATGTTACATGATTAATAATGAGAATGTTGAATAAAATAATTTTCATATGTGAAAGATGTTTCGTGTAAAGGATTTTTGGCTTTTTATTTGAGTTACATGAACTCACTGTGGTTTTATAAGTGTTTTTCAATTAATATAGTGAATGCTTCACTATTTCACGCAAATTAGTGTTGTTTTTAAGAATGAGTGTTTTTATTTCATCATATTCAGGTGTACACGCATGATGGTAGTAAGTATTTTATACATGGTCTGATGAATATGTGAATGTACATGCATTGATCAAAAAATATTATGTGTGTGTGAAGGTTTTGAGAAGTCTACATGCATTAAGAGAAGAAGTATTTTCATGATTATATTTTGAACACAAAGATTTAAAATTGTGTGTACTTTTTGCTTGAATAAAATTTTATAAAGCTCTTACATATTCTATTATGCAGTGAAGAATGCATGAAATCATATGCAGATATCTTGATATTGTGAAGGTAAGTGAGATAGTGTGGGTGCATGGTGAATTTGTGAGATTTTCTCAAAAAAAAGGAGATTTTACTCACACTCATTCAAGATTTTTCTAAGAAAAACCAAAGATACTGACTTAAAAGTATGAACTAAATATACATACAGTGTGTGTGAATGGTAGCATTGTTTACTATCATAACCACCGCCAATAACAACTATATTTTTTATTAAGCCACTTTATGGAAAAGTGGGAACCCAAATCTCGCACACAAGGACAACTACGTGCTGAAAAAGCTCACAAAATTGTTAAAAACAAGATTAAGGTTATTTGAGTCAAATGCTCTATATAATTCTCAGTGCAGAGTAGTAACCTGGGTGTCTGGATCCTCCCTGATAAGTTCTTCAAGGTGAGAAACCATTCTGTTCATTATCTGGATGAATTCCTTCAAGGTGATTCTTCCTTGGTTGAAGCCTCGGGCTATGATTCAGTATTGCTTGTCTATCCATGCTTCATGATCCTCTGTGGCCTCATTCTACAATTTTCTTTCATAAATCCCTAAAATATCTTCATTTGAGGCATTTGGTCAAAGTACTTTTTCAAGCATCTCTTTCTTGGAGTGGAAGATGAGCCTCAGACACTCCACACCCTCTTCTTCTCTTACTCTTGGTTCTCTACTTAGATCCCCACCTTCCTTGTATTGAAGGACTTTGCTTTCCGTATTTCCACATTTTTTGGCCGACCTGGTTTCCATTGGTTTTGGAAAGTGAGAGTAATCTTTGTGCCCCTTGGGTTTTTTCCCCTGGATCACTATGCATTTCCCCGAGTCACGCTTTCCTTTTTTCCCCTTCTTCCTTCTAGGGTTGTGGGGACCTTTCCCTTGGAACTAGTCCAGGATGTCTATTGAGAGTTGGCTGAAACTATCATCACTTGAATCCTCATCCTCTTGTGAAAATGATTTATCTTGAGTTTCTATGCCTTCAAATCAGTTTTTCACTTCAACCCTCAGGCCTTCTTTGAGAGCCCTCGGCCTACCCGAAGAATCCAACTTGCCTTCTTTCACCGCCAAGTAATTCTTATTATTCCCCTCGCTCCCAGTCATCTGAAAGGATGACTTCAATATGCGCATGTTTGGGTCAAGTGGTCCCAATATGCTAACCCCATCCTGCCTTCCTTGATCATGGAGAGAAATCGTAGCTGCATGCAAAAAGGACTTCACCTGTAATGACTTAACATATGGTTAGGCCTCCTTTCCAACTTCACCCTTGGGGACCTCACTACACGAAATTAGACCAATGGACTGGTCATATCCACAACCCATGAATTGAGTATGCTAGTTAGAGACCTCCCAATCCCGACCTTGAGGACCCCTAGAGCCATGGACCTCGCTTACTACCTTCGCCACACCATTATCGGCAATTCTGTCCAAGACCGGATGCTCCACCACATCTACATGCAAGGAGAACTCTTTGTAATTTCCTTCCACCTACACTGCCTCCACTCCATTCACCTATAAGAATCTGATCCCCAAATCCTACCTTAACTGGGCTAGGACATCCACGACCCATGGCAAGGGGACACAGGCCTTCACATCCTTCACTGATCCTAGAACCACCGGATAAGGCCTATGAAAAAGGTATCCCTCCTGAGGAATTCCTTCTAGTTCCGACCTCAATTCCTCACCTAGATCAAAATAAACTCTACCTGGTTCTCATTCCCATGGGACAACCCCACGCGCCTCTACAGGCCTGTCCAGACCTACTCTATCTGATTGCTGGATCACAACGGGGGTGACCTGCACTTGAGTCTCTTCTGGTTGGGGGTTCAACAGTTGTTGAGCCCTTGGACCACGATGACATCCAAGTACCTAATGTCCTAGAGGATGGTAGCCAGATCAATACGTTGGCCAAGACTCGAAAACCACCCGTTGTTTCCATCTAAATTCTTCACCCACTGAAATCCAAAGCCACTCCATAGGAGGCTTCGAAACATCGGCCTCAACACAAACGCGAGGGTTTATAGGGTGACAAACTGCAATAGTCCTACTATCCAAACACAGAAATCTACCAACCATGTTCCCTAACATGATTATTATTGATGGAATCTGAAAAGGAAGCGGAAAATCTGGGAAGCTTACCCACATTGTCATCGTCGGTTCTTCCTGATTCATGAGGAATTCGAAGGACCAGCAAAGGAGGTAAAATCCGCATCCATTGAGGGTTTGGGGGGCGTTGGACCAAGCAGTAATCAAATCACTCTGAGGAAAAATGAACCATCATATGTCACCTGTCGAGCAGCCTAACCATCATGCGGTCCTGAATCCCCCAAGATTCAAACACAAATCTGTCAAAAGCATCCATCGAAGGATGAAGTCCCCTAAAACGAATGACCAGCGTCATCCTGAAGAGATCTGTAGCGGTGTTGAATTCCTTCATGGAGAGTGCGAGCTGGGGAGAGCCCTTATGAAGGTTAGGAACCTTAGGGCACAAAGGAATCATCGGGAATAGAGGAAGGAGAGTGGGGTTGGTGAAGGGGAGAAAGATCCGGATGGTTCTCCCCCCCCCCTCCGGGGAGGGAGGGGTCGGCGCATCCACCATCTCTGTTAGGTATTCACCATCAACCTTGCTCTGGATCCCATTCCCAATCAATACAAAGCCTCAAACCCCTTACTATCATAAAGAAGATCAAAATTATACACAATGTTGTGTATTTTTTATTGCACAAGGAAGACACAAAAATAGTATGATTAATTACATGAATTAAATATTTTCATGTGTTGTTGAGAACTACATTCTTGAAGAACACATGATGTTGATGTGTATAATAATTGAGTTGAGTTGAAGCAAAAAAAAATTAGTAAAGGAAAGAAAAAGACAAATTTCAGTTTATTGATAAATCTTTAGTTGTTCGTTTTATTATTTTACTGAGTTTAATTGGAATTGTTATCTTCTATAATTCAAGAGAGTATACTGGGATGAAAAGAATGCAATATTTTTTATTATATTCAATGGTAGTCAAAGAGTTTCAGTTAAATTGAGAAATTGTAGAATTAGTTTACTCAGTGTCTCGAAAAGGAAGATTAGTTTCATGTTGTAGTGGTAGCTTTAAGTTATTATGATCTTTATCATTGTGTTAAGTGTTGTATTTTTGGAACTATAGTGGGATTCCAATATCATTTGGGAGAAGTTTTATACCTACCCAAAATGGTTTCCGGATGATACATGATCGACCCACTTGTAATTTTTGATTTATTTTTAGTGTATAATATGTGTCTTGGGTCATCCTAACATAGTCACCTACTTCAGGGTCGAACCATGTAAAAATACAATGTTTTGTGCTTCATTTACTTTCTGTATTAAATGTTGTATAATTGTGTTTGTAAACATGGAAGATTCATTCACTCTAACAAGTATAGAGGTTCAAATTAAAAAGGTGTAATAAAAAATAAAAGAAAAAACAATAAAAATTTGGGTACATTGATTCTTCCCCCTCTCAGTGTACTTGTATGATCCACTAGGCACTTCAATCATTATTATAGAATAGGTTACACCTCTAATTAGATCAATTTTATTGTCCTAGTTGTTTATATCAGATATATATAAAGTTCATATTTGAATTTGAAGAAGTAATAGAGTTTTCTCAGATGAAAAATATAGTTCCTAACTCTTTCAGTTCCAACAAGGAGGTTTCTGCAAAAATTTTGAAGAATATACCAATTAAAGAGTAAATAAAGATAAGAAAGAATTTGAAGAAGAAAGAGGATTCATTAAAAACTGAATATAGTTATAATGGTATTCTATCAATAGTATCTAATAAATTAGTTTATAAAGATCCTTTTTATAATACTGGTTCAAGTGGTGATGAATAAGAATTTATTGAATCACTCAGTGATTTTTATTCAGAAATTAAAAATTATCTGAAGAATTTTCCTACTGAAGTTTTCACTTACATGTTTTATTTTATCAAGATATTGTATGATGAAAATTTATATATTGAAAAGGAAGCTGTGGATATGGATCAAGCCTTGGAAAAGAAGTTTCATAGATATAAAATTCTCACACAAATTTTTGAATCCAAAGAAGAAATTGTATCACTTTGTAATGAACATTTCTACTATGTTGAAGAATAATTTCAAATAAATTTTAGAAATAAGTAACTTAAAAGGTACTCAATGAGATGATAAATACACTTGAAGAACCTTATAAAACTACCATGAGTATTAAGGACTATTATTTGGAAATAAAATAAAAATGATGAGACATTCATATGAGTTTGAAAATAAAAATAAAAATCTATATTGCATTATAATGAAAGACTTATTTTGATCGAAGATGAATTAAAAATGACTATTTTTAATAATAAT
The DNA here is from genome assembly GCA_963277665.1 of Viscum album. NCBI lineage: Eukaryota > Viridiplantae > Streptophyta > Magnoliopsida > Santalales > Viscaceae > Viscum > Viscum album. Next base: position 353,963,048 of record OY728130.1, on the reverse strand, counting down.
GTGAATGATATCATTCATAAAAAAGTGATTCATGCATTAGAGAAACTACATAGAACCTCTATGAATGTCAAATAATACTATATAGAGGTTAAAATATATAAAATTAAAGAGTTTAATAATTATCTATAAATGGAAAATCAAATTCATGATGATCAAATTCAGAAAATTAAGAGTTAATGGGAAGAAAAACTGAAAATTGTTAAGGATGAGAAAATTTTCTTCAACATGAAGTGTATTGAAATGGAAGTTAATTTGTAAAATTTTAAGGAATAATAATTAAATAATACCTATAAATAATATGAAGATATGGTGAAATCACTTAAAGACCATAATAACTCTTTAAATATAAAATATCTTGAGTTGGAGGTCAAGTTTAGAAGAGCAACCAAGATGAATCTTTACAAAATGTTAAGATTGGAAAGGCTATCAAGAGTAATTCTAAAAAGTGTGTTACTTATGACAAGACTCATTCAAGTGGAAAGAAGATATTGAGATTATCTAAAGATAAATCTCTTAAAATCTCATTGAAATAAGTAATCCTTGATCTAGAAGTTTTTGTTTGTACTAATATTGTTTATTCTACAAGTAAAAGTTCTAAAAAGAATTATGGTCAAGAATGGGTGAAGAATATTGATGTAAAATTAACTATATTATCAAATATGGATATGAATAAATGTGTGAATTCTTATTCCCTACAAAAATCATAGATAAATATTTATATTATCCAAAATCAACAAGAGGATTAATCTTCTCAAGTTGTAGCATAGAAGAAGAAATCAATATTTTTTTGCTATTGTTGGTGCTGTTGGAAATTTGGGAATCAATCTATTGACTATTGGTATAATTTTTCAATGAATGATAATTAAATAAGGCCAATATTAAGTGGGAGAAAATCATATGTGAAGATAAATCCTGCAGTATTGAATCATAATTCACAGATGAAGAAAAATATATCTATCAAGAATAAATTTGAGTGTCTTAAAAATTTCTGTGATTATTGCAACCGAAGTGGTCACAGTTATGATGAGTGTTAGTATGTTCCAATTACTAAATATTAATATGCTGATATGAATAAAATAAAAAAACAAATTCATAGGCAAAGAACAAAAGCATTAAAGTATTCCTTGGGGAATAAGAAAAGGAAGAGAGTTAAGAAAACTTTGAAGTAATATACACCCAAGAATAATGATGATATTGATGTAACACTAATGAAAATATGATTTCACTATGGAAGAAAAGGTCATATCATAGACCATTTTAAATAGGTCATAAAAAAAATACTAGTGTAATCAAGTTGAATCATAAAAAAATCAATCTCAGAAAGAAATAGCATGATTGATTTGGTGCATGACAATCAAGATGAAAAATTATAATTTTATGAGAGGTTTTATAAAAAGGATAACCCTATGATTTCTAGAGATTTCTGTGGAAGGTGAAAAATGTTAGGGAAGATTTCTAACAAATACATGACATGGTTTCCTGAATAAATAGAACTACTGAAGAAGAAAGGAAAAACACCAGTGGATTCTTATATTAAAAATGATACTGTGAAGAAGGATTCTACACATAAGAATAAGTGTGAGCGTATACAAATAGAATTCTTACCCATATGACCAAAGTGGCTATAATTGGCTAAAAACTAGAGTAAGAACAGAAGAATCAAAGTACACTACATGTTAATGTGAAGAATCATATTCCATCTAAGATGAAATCTAAACAAATAAATAAATCCATGATGGCATTAAGTGATAAAATTTCGAAAGTCAAAGAAGGAGAAATAATGATGAGTTTTCATAAATCTAGAGAAGAATTGAAATTAGTTTCTAGGTTGAGGAAAAAATATCATCCTTATTTCTCTAACTTAAAAACTCATTGAAAAACCACCTTATTCCCATGTATATTTTGTTTTTATTTATTTTATTTATGGAATTAAAGGTGAGTCATATATTTAGTAAGAGTCCTAAAGATATGAGTGTTGTGAAAATGTTATACAGTATTCATGAGGTTGTCCATCGTGAATTTATTTATTTTAATTAGTGTTAAAAAATTTCTTGAAGATCATTCTTGAAGTAATTCAGTCATGATAAAGAAGATGGATGAAGCTCATCCCTCTAGGGAGAGAAAAGATGAACAACTACCAGAGTTGAATATCTCAACCAGTATCATTGAATATTTTTAGTTTTGGTAAGGTATTTATTTAATATTTTCAAATCTTGGAAATTAAATCTTTTCATTAAAAAATATATTTTCTCCTGTTTATTTATGATTTATAGTTATTAATCATAAGGTGAGAAACTGATAATTTGATGAAAAAAGTAAAATGAATTGATAAATCGGAAGTAAATTATTACAGTTGAATGATTTTAATGTGTTTTTCAAGATAAATACAGAATATTATTTGAGTATCATTTTAATAACCCTAAAAAAAGGTTTTAGTGTTGGAATCACATTCTGAAAAATGTTATTGATAACTTTGTTGTCTAAATTGATCACTTTTGTTTTCTACACTATGTTAGACCATGTATACTTAGAGATTATTAATTAATTACTCATCACTTTAAGAAAGGTGATGATTTATTTTTCTCAAGAAGATCAATTTGAATTCCAAATAAGTGTAATCTCTTATGAGATAAGGAGATTGAAGGAGAAAATAAGAGAAGTTCAATTGTTACTAAATGAGATGAGTTGAATTATTTCCCATTCTTATATCTTTGATTTTATTTTCAAGTAAGGGGGAGAATAAATCATTTAAATTGAAAGTAAAATGGGTATTGAAAACAAATTCAAAGGGAGATATTGAAGAACCCAAATTGATTAAAGTTATATTTGTGTTATAATTGTTTTCAATACACTTGATTAATAAAAAATTCAATGTGTTGATTAATAAAAATTCAATGTGATAGTAATTTAAGTGTTGGTATTAAGTTCCAAGACTTTTGAAAATATGGATGCACATTTTTTAGAACAATGATTTGAAGAATAAGAAGAAGAAGATCCATGCAAAATATTGTTTGAGTATTGTGTTGTAATTTTGAGTAGGTTGTATTTTTAATTTTTATGGAATGTGGTTAAGGTTTTTTAGTGGATTTTTTCAAAAATTATCCAACCATTACCAACCATCTGATGGACCTTCATGACTAAAAAGGTGTCCAGATGAAGCCTCATCCATCCAACATGTCAGTGGAAGGTTTTCTATATCATACCACTATAATGTAAGGAAAGACCAATAGGACACTATGTGGGGTGGCAGGACAGCGAATGGGAAGCACCGACACAGGGTGGTTCCAGTGTGATATGTGTGTTTGATAACCATTCCTATTGGAATGAAGGTAAAAATTGTATTATAAGAGAGTAGAAAATGGTTTCTATTTTGATGTGGGATCATTTTTTAGAGTGTTATTATAGCTTTGAAGGAACCAAAACCATGTGATCGATTTGATCTGATCATATGGACTATTCGATCTTTTCTGCATGTCGTCTTCTCCACTGAGCTCATCCGAGAGTTATATTTCATCATAACTCCTTCATGCAACATCAAAAGAAGGTCGAACTAGGCCTTATGGTCACTATTTGATCTTCCTGAAGTTTCTAATATAATCTAAATCTCATGTTGATCTATTTGTATAAAAAAGATCATAATGAAGAAATATAGTGTGAATCAAAATTGTTTTTCTGATGGTGGTGATCTCTCACAAAGGAGGTAGTGAATAAATGAGCTTATTAAAATAAGTTTTTGTTCATGATTTTTAGAGTTAATGAGTCGATGAATGCTTTCCTATAAATACCATTAAAATAGCTTATTTGGTTGTGTGATTTTATCGCTCTTTCGATAGAGATTTATTGAGAGAAAAATAGAGTCTCGAAGGAGCTCTGTATTTAGGAAGGAGGAGGTTATATGCATTCATGCTAATCATATTCATTTGTGATCATAGGATGTGTGTTTTAATTTTTATGAACCTATTTTTTTGAATAATAAGAAGAAGAACCCATGAAATAGAAGATTACTAGAGTTGTTTTACCTGTTCGCATGAAGGATCTTCATAACACGGTCGTAAACTAATCCTCTTAAGAATCAATATTCTTGAAAACTGATACTCTCATGAAGTACATTTAATTTCTAAGAACTATCTTTTTTGAAGTAGAAGGAGACTCCTTTTATACTATTATTAAAATAAGAAATACACAAGAGTAATCTCACATATTCTTTTAAACAACAGAAAATGTAAACTAAGCATGAAATGATCTTCATGCATGAATGGTGATTTTTATAAAGATCTTGTGGTTTAATGTTCTGTTAAGTGATGAAGAATGATAACGTTTCATGAAATAAAATTCATGCATGAAGGATGTTTTGTATAAATTATTTTTGGATTCTTGTTTGAGTTACACGAACTCACATTGACTTTATAAGTGTTGTGGAATGAATATAGTGAATGCGTCATTGTTTCATGAAAAGTAGTACCATGTTTAAGGAAGAGGATTCTTCTTTCATCAAGTTCAGTTTTACATGCATGATGGTAGTAAGTAGTTCATGCATGGTCTGATTCATATGTGAATGTACATACATTGATAAATGAATAGTATGTGTGTGCGAAGGTTTTGAGAAGTATGCATGCATTAAGAGAATAATTGTGTGCATTATCATATTTTGAACACAAATATTGAACAATATGTGTGTGTGTAATTTTTCTGTGAATACAAATTGAGAAATCTCATTCATATTTTATTACGGAATGAAGCATGCATGAAATCATATTCAGATAGCTTGATATTGTGAAGGTAAGTGATATAGTGTGTGTGCATGGTGACTTTGTGAGATTTTCTCAAAAAAGGGATATTCCACTCACACTCATTCGGTATTGTGCAAAGACCAAAGATACTCACTTAGAAGTTTGCACTATATATATAGTGTGTTTTCATGGTATAATTGTGTACTATCACAAAGAAGATCAAAAGTATACATAGTTTTGTGCATTTTTTATTGCACAAAGAAGACACAAAAATAGTATTAAGAATTACATGAATTAAATATTTGAATGTGTTGTTGATAAATACATATTTAAAGAACACATGATATTGATGTGTGTAATAATTGAGTTTATTTAAAGCAAAAAAAATGGTAAAGTGAAGAAAAAGAATAAAACTTGCAGTTTATTGATACATATTCAGTTGTTCATTCTATTATTTTAGTGAGTTGAAATGGAAGTGTTATCACCTAAAATTTAGGAAAGTATACTAATCTGAATATAATGCGGTGTTATTGATTATATGCATTGGAAATCGAAGAGTTTAAATTAAATTGAGAAAGTGCAAAATCATTTTACTCATTGGATCAAAGAGGAAGATCGATTTTGTGTTGCAGTGGTAGATTGAAGTTCATGTGATCTTTCTCATTGTGTTAAGTGTTGTATTTATTTAACTATGGTGGGATTCCAGTATCATTTGGTAAAAGGTTCATACCTACAAAAAATGGTTTCAAGATGATACCTGACCAACCCACTTGTAATTGTTGATTGATTTCTAGTGGAGAATATGTGTCTCAGGTCATCCTGAACACAACAAGGAGATAGTCACCTACTTCAGGGGAAAACCTCTTAAAAATATTATGTGATGTGCTTCATTTAATTTTTTTTATTGCATGTGTTATAATTGTGTTTGTAAATATGGAAGATTAAATTACTCTAACAAGTGTAGAGGTTCAAATTAAAAAGGTGTAAGAAAAATCAGTAAAAACTTGGGTACACTAATTCACCCCCCTCTCAGTGTACCTGCATGATCCACTGGGAACTTCATAACCATGTACTTATCATGGACTAGCCATGTATTCTTCATATTCTTGTACTTCTTCACAACATGCAACCCACCCAAGGTCTGGTCGTGTACTTTATATGGCTAAGCACCCCTATACAGCCTATCTAGTTAGGTACTAGGCTACATGGATGAGTACCAGTACATGGAGTGTAATCCCAGTACATGGATTACACTTATAAAAACATCATCTTCCCAAAATGGTAATAACACACAAAGTTTGTTCCTAAACTACATGTTGTGTGATCAGGATTTCCAAATAGGAAATCCCTACTAAGGGCCTAAAACCTGGGTTTTCTCCTCAAAAGGTATAAATCGAACTGTAAGGGATCCTAAGTAGTTATAATAGATCTCTAAAACTAGAAAGTGTTAAATATATAGGGATATATGGTATAAAATTATAAATTTCCTACCTTTGGGTGGAATCCATCAAAGCTTCACCCATTTCCATGATCTGCAGCTGTGGTATGGTGATCCAGCTCCTCCCGAGCTCCACGATGGCACCTCTCTTCTTATATTTCTCTTTCTCTCTCTCCCTCCACCTCTCTTATCTCAATCATGGTGAAGGAAACCTACCCAGGTAATATGTGAGAATCCAAGGGAGAAAATATAAAATAAAAAAGAAAAATAAAAAGGAATAAAAGAAAAGAGAAAGAAAAGGGGGGCTTGGTATTTGGTTTGGCATCCAACATGAGTTTATGCCTCACCTAAAAAACCCACATTACAGAATCAATGGAAGATATGGAATCTCAATCCAATGATCTATTCAAAATATATGTCTAAAAAAATGTGTGTGAATAAATTAATATTTAATTAATTAATTATTAATTATTAATTATTCCATGAAGATTCAAATGGATTAGAATTCTATAAAAATCTTTTCCTAGGGTAAAAACTCTATTCTTGGAAATATAGTGGTCATAATAATTATTTGAGATCATCTTCTAGAATAAAATAACCATTTTACCCCTTAAAAGCATCTGAAATCAAAAACAAATCCTCAAATTTCCAGTCCAAAAAAATACGGGTCATTAAAATCTCTCCACCACAACCCTTATTGTCCCTGAGTAGAATTGGTGGTAAAATAGAATCTATACTCTCACCCTAAGAATCTACACAACTATGCTATATTGACCATCCAATGACCAATCTCCCAACATCCACAACTCTCCCTTACAAGGAAGACATTTAACTACAACTGATCTGATACTCCCCACTATATAAGTACCCTTGTCATCATCTCACAACAGAACTCCAAGATCAAGTCCCATACTCCATACATTACTAGACATAAATACTAGTATGTAAAAAACCATTCATACCTGAGTGCCAATGTAGAACATCAAAGCATCACCTATTCTCAATTCTAGAGAATGTTTTTCTAATGAAAAACTTGAATTTCAAATATTATGAGGGTCACCACCATCAAATAGTCAAAGTTTTACTCTCCACCATATGGATTACCTTATACTGATTCTTTATCATAACCTCAACAAGTTTCACCTTGAAAATTGAAAATATATTTAAAAATATCAACGTATAGTCGACACTTTCTCAGTGTACTCAGGATGATGTGAATATTTAAGTAATGATTATCTATAAACTAAGAGTATGCTAAGATTTCATCGATGGGAATGAATAGACCTCTCGAGATATGATCACATTAAAATAGGCTATACTTGCCTTTAACCAACTCCTAACATCATGTCTCCTGACAATGCATGTCCAGGTCCAGTTGTGGTCAACCGCTTCATAGAACTTGATCCACTCTCGATGTCTCCTCTACCATGGAGGAAAATTTCTCATATTATCATTGATCTTGTGAAACTATAACCACTATATTTATTTAATATGAATGATACTTGGCTCACACTCATCCACTAACCGATCAAAATTTTAAAAGGTACCACATGTAAAAAATGCATGCCATTGTCACCTGAATCATGCTCCTATGGATCATTCATCATAAGGATAAGCTGAATGTGCTACATGAAATGTTAGTATTAACATTTTATAATCTCCCTTGGAACTCCTCCTTAAAATTGGACACTCCACCTATTCTATGATTTATTTCATGATCTCCCATCACATAGCATTGTTTCTAAAAATTAAAGCACTAACACATAACCACTAGATATCAGGGCTAGGAACCTGAATAGTCTTTCCCATATCCAGTCTCAATATACAATCACCCTAGGTGATTTAACAGAAAAAAATTCATCATCAACCCTATATCGCAAACCCCAAACACCTACCATGTTTTGGTCTCAAACAAGAATGCAACCAAGATTGTTACCTAAAAAATAATCCATAAAATCAGGACAAACCCTCTTGTAGGTTGGCCAAGGTCAAACTAAATGTTGACCTACAAGGTTCTAAGTCAAAAATAATAACCTCTAGGTCTCCCACCTATCCTTACTTATCAATCCTCATAATTGGGTAACTAGTTTCAACCACCTGGCTCAAGGGTCAAACCTCTCAACAAGGTCACATCTCATAGTGCATCATCTGCACACCCATTTCAGAATAAGGCATTTAACTTTCTTATCAACTCTCTCTCTAAAAGAGGTAAATAAAAAAATCAACATGTAAGGGTCAAAACAATCAATCGTCAGCCTACTTGGGCCCTAATCCTCTTCAAGAATCTTTGTAAGTTACTTCCCCCTAGAGTATCATAACATGGACAAAGGAAGAAAAATGAACTAACAATCATTGGGAATTCGTATATTCTAATACTCCCTCAAGGTCTAGTTCACTATAAAAATTTAAGTGTATATTGGAATCGTAAAAAACAACCCAACTAGATCACCTAAAATGAAAGTATCATCTACCGACATTGACCTATGAGGGTTAATAGTATTCACACAACATCATCTCAATTATCCATTTCATATCATAGGTACACGGTTCGATTAAGTAGAATACCATTCCAATATATGTAGTAAAAAAATATATAGGTTGTTAATGACACTTTAAATAACTAAAACTAAGTAAAAACAACCCATGAGGGGTTCAAGAAATTAGAATCTTATGTCCTATAAACCTACTAGGTTCACTTCACTAAGAGAACCAGTTTGGGATATACCTAACACTAAGAGGGGGGTGAATCAGTGTTGGGGACTTTCTAAACCAATTCCAACTTTTTATCCCTAAACATCCTAGCCAGTTTGGATCTTGATTCTCTTATTCTCTTTTCCCTGTCACATGCAATAATAGAAAGCATTAAAAACATGCACACAATATTTTTATAAGGTTCACTACTCAATGTGAGTAGCTATTCCTTTCCATGTAAGGTGATGACTAGTACATTGATTCTCCACTATAAATTGATATTCTTTAGTAGTGGTTGACTATGAAAAATTTTCTCTAGTCAGTGTGGCTCCCTACACTTGGAGGAGGGAATGAGATAATCGCTTCCCTGTGTGAGTCCCTACACTCAGAGGGGGGAGGGAAATAATCCTCTTCCAACTTGAAACAAGTAGGATATTCCCTTACACTTTCATGTTCTTTATACTTCCATATAGGACAGTCTTTTTCCTTCATCAAAAGGTAGGTTTTTATCTTGATCTTCTTTAGTTCTCTTTACTTGATTAGCTGCAAATAAGTAGGCAAGAAATTATCTTCTTTCTTTCTCTTCTTCTTTAGTGAAAAAACCAATTGCACTAGTTCTTATTCGTTTTTATTCTTAGTGAAACAACTGACTACACTAATATTCTTCTTTCTTTAGATATAATCACATACACAGATGTTATTATTCAAACACTAAGAATCATCTCACATGGCATCATAGGATTTAAACTTCCCTGAATAATAATCCATCTCTAAGTGGTCACACTTGATTCTTCTTGGACACAAAGTGATATGAAATTGTGTGGTGGTGTCTTCCCAATAATTAGTTTACCCAAACCAGATATTCTGAACTGCTTTTTGTAAATATCCTTTAAAAATATCATATGCAAAGCTCCTTTGCAAAGCACACACCTTCGCAGAGCTCAATCCTTTGCAGAGCTCATTACTTCGCAGAGTTCACTACTTCGTAAAGATCAAATCTTCAAAGAGATAAATGCTTCATAAATATTAACCCTTTGAAGAGATCTATCCTTCGCAGAGCTTTGGCCTTTGTAGAGCTATGGCTTTCCCAGAGCTCAATTGCCTTTGTGGAACTCATTGTCGTCACGAAGCACACTGCCTTCACGAAACAACTTACATCACAATTCGAGAGATCTAAAATTCTCTTTAAGTATCTCTCTCATTTCTCAAGAGGGGTAGAGGCCTATATATAGGAATTTCCCACCGACTCTATAAGTTCTATCCACCTCAATGCCACATTAGCACTAAATCACAGAGCTTTGAAATTTACACCGAAAATCAATCTGTTTCGCGAAGCACTATGGCTATTGTCCAGATTCTCAAATCTCGGCATAACTGTGAAGCATTCTGACAAATCCTTCGCACTGTTGCGATGATCTGCTCGTAATGCTCTTTGTCGTCACAATTCTCTCTTACAAATCTCTTCACCTCTGCCATTTTTGAAGCTCATCATAGTCACAGAGAACACCGTTAACTTTATCTATTCCTATTCAAAACACTCTTCATAAATCCTATCTTCTATAAACACTTTCCTTGCCATATTTTGATGATATCTTCAAGGAAATTCACTTTTCACAATAATATCCAAACTCTAAATTTTAGACCCCAAAAATTTGGCAAACACTAGAAAATTGTGCCACCTTAGACACCTGCTTCTGAAAAACCAACCATGCTGATTGATAGTATCTTCTCTTCCCCTTTACTTCTTAAATCTTTCATCATAAGTTCTCCAAACTTATGATCTTTTTGAAATACAAACCAGCAAAGCATCATATGATTTATTGAGGAAAGTATTATAACTTCTCTATCTTCCAGTAGCATCTTTCTTTCCAATCTCAACTAAATGTGATTGTCATCACCTTCACTCCAATCTCATGCATAGCCACTTAGAATTTCAAGTCCATGAATGACCACTTCTCTATGATTCGTAAACCATCATTCCCTACTTTATGCAAATCATATGATTTTTTCCTTAAGTAATCTCTTGCATGGTTCTCATGAAATCATGAAGTATTGCATGACCTTCTTAAAATGCTCATTAACCATTTCCTTTTGGAACTTGAATTCAAAATAACTTCTACAATAATCCTTAAATGTATGGTACTTCACCATTTGTCTCCAATCATTGTTGTAAATAATGTGTCACCTTTAACACAAGTTATTTGAACTTAGGATCAATGCAACCATCATTTAAATTACATTCCTCCATTACTTTGAAGTTCTTCATCATATCCTTAATTTTTATCTTCATTGAAAACTATTAACAAAAAATAAAATCTTATACACAAAGTGGTATCAACAATATACCCCTTTTTATTTTGTTTTCAATACCTTAAAAGTCTCATGAAATGAATGTGTCAATGTCAAAATGAGAATCTTCTCTCTCCCCCAGACTCTAATTTCACTTTTCTCCCCCTTATTAACAAGAAATACAAAGTTCATGGTAGAGAGGGTATCAATCCATACTTAAGAAATGTTTCATCAATCATTTCACTCTAAGTCTACTTGACAAACTCTCAGTGTAGAAAGAAAGAAGATTTTATTTAGACAACAGAGCTGTCCATTATCCATTTAATCATGATACCACATGAGATGAGAACTCATACACCTATCTTCAAGGGATTTTTACTTTCATTGTAGGCAGAGGATGATTGATGTGATATTAAATTATCAACCTAAAACTCCTACATTTACATCAACAAATAGATCAAAAACATTCAAGTGAAATTGGCTGGATAAGTGGCCTTGGGGAACATTCACTATTCTTATGTCACTGGTTAACTTTGTTACTTCCCCTTTGTAAAATAATTTTTATTTTGAGTAAACAAGAATTATGTATTGAGAGATGACATACCTTTTCCAATGAAATGATCCTCATGCAATATTTAGAGTAATTAAATTTAATACCAACTGAAGTTGATACTTATTGAGATAATGACTCTGGTAGCTTATTCATGTGTCTCCCCCTCAAGGGAACACTTCTCACCATTGAATCTCAAGTTATACCCTTGAGATATTTCTTCACCTTAAATTCCCTATATTATAAGAACAAATATAATAAACAAATATTTAAGGAAATAAGGTGGATCCTCCTTGATCCATAAATGTGAACAACAAGTTTGAGATGATCTTCTCAACCCAGATGATCCATTCTTCACACTTTCACAATAGATATTCAATGTTGACTATGATTGTGTGGATATCAATATTTCTTCCATCTCTTTGTGTGTGAATCTTCTTTCTTCAAGGGATTTAAAAGAACTAGAATCTCATGTTTCAATTTTCATCTTCTTAAGGAATTCTTCTCAGGCTGAAGTAAATTCAAAGCATCTTTTAATAGTGTGGCCAGCCTTGTTTCACCTCACACATAGAACTTATTTTTATTCATGTAGAATATTATTTTTGTTTTTAGAACAATCCTTATCCTATGAATATTCCATTGTCCTCATTATTTACAAATATTTTTTCCAAACAACTAATAGGTCATTATGAATTGAGGCATCAAGATTGGATCTTTCACATGACTTTTTCTAAGTGAAATCCTTCTTAGGAGTTATTTTGGATGCACCTTCTTTCTTAGACATCTTCTTCGATCTTGTTTTCTTATCATCTTTGTGTACCTGTTGAGATGAACAAGTACCAACCATGTGAACACTCCCATTGAATGCATCACAGATGTTGTCTAGCATTCCAAATCTGTTTTTAGTGTATAGATGCTTCTGGATCTATGGATGTTTCTTATTCATCTCTAGTTTTCTACCCCCTTGAGATTGGATTTCTCTATGCTTTTACATTTAAGGGATTGTACCAACAATCCAATGTACAATTCCTAAATCTGTTACAACACCAACATTTACCAACAATCCTTGACTTCTTGATGTATTCTTTATGAGGTTTCTAAGTCTTCTTTTTGATATGTTATGATTTATGTGGGGTGATATCTTTTATCTTATTCTTACTATTCACCTTATCTATGGTGATAGGTACCTCAACATTTTTATTCATCCATACTTGTTTAGAATTTTTCTTCCAACCTGTACTTTTTATAGAAATAATTTTAGAAACATTAGTAGAAGTTGGTGTGGATGGTACCTTTACTTTCTCAGCTGCTTGTGATAGATCAATGAGTGAAGACATGATATTTTTATCACATTTTGGAGGTTTTTTATAGTAGAATCATCCAATGATAATTGAGTTCCATCAGCTAGTATTTTCTTATTTTGTGGAGACCCAATATGTGTCTTCTCAAGATTGGTCAATTGAGCTTCCAATTATAGACATCTTATATTGAGGATGACTTTCTGGTATTCAATCATAGTCATCTTCTCTTCACAAGCCTTATTTAATCTTTCAACTTCATATTCATGAAACTTTACTTTATTTTGTAACAAATAGTCAAGTTCTTTGATCTTCTTGGTGTTTTCTTCCAAGTATAAACCCTTGAATTCAATGATATTCACTAGATCATCTTTAAGTGCATAGATATTCTCTTCTAGAGTCTTTTTAACTCCCTCCTTTTCTTCAACTTATTTAATCCATTTTGCAGAACTCATTTAAAATTCCCTCTTTGTTGCTTTAAAGGATCCAACTTTTCTGGAGAGCTTTAAACATTCACAAATGTTTTCTTGTAAGCCCTTCTCCAAAACATCCTTTTACTCTTACAGCTATGTGATATCTTCATGCATGAATTGAAATACTCCAAAAATGTGTGAGACAATTTATTCAGGGATTCTATGCAGAATCATTCATAATCTATCAACTGATAACTCTTGAGAGTTTGTAGATTGATCATCACCACTTGTGCTATCATTTTCATCATGAGAATTATTTTTAAATATACTAACACATACCTCTTGATCACTTGATGTGGAAAGGTTATCCATCTTCTTGGTGGAAACTTGATCCACCTTCTCATTACTTTCCATGTCTGATATATCTTCTTTTTTAGTAAGGTATAGAGATCCAGATGCTTCCTATGCTTTAGATAAGAGGTACTTCTTCTTCAAATTTCTCTTCTGTTTATTTTTCTTATTCATCATGGTATTGGTAGATATAGCCTTCTAATAATAGATAACTAAATCTTATCTGAAAGTGAAATTCATTGATAACTCAAGAAAGAAACTCATGTCTTCAAAAGAGAATAAATTCACTATAGAGAATCCAATAGAGGTGAACTCGTCGCTCTGATACCAATTGAGAGGACCAGTTTGGGATATACCTAACACTGAGAAGGGGTTGAATCAGTGTTGGGGACTTTTTAAACCAATTCCAACTTTTTATCCCCATACCTCCTGACCTGTTAGGATCTTGATTCTCTTATTCTCTTTTCCCTGTCGCATGAAATAATAAAAAACACTAAAAACATGCACATGATATTTTTACAAGGTTCACTACTCAATGTGAGTAGCTGGTTTTTTCCATATATGGTGATGACCAGTACATAGATTATCCACTATAAAGTAATATTCTTTTATAGTGGTTGACTTTGAAAATAATTCGTTAGTTAGTGTGGCTCCCTACACTTGGAGGAGGGAAAGAGATAATTGTTTCCCGGTGTGATTCCCTACACTCATATGGAGGAGGTAAATAATCCTCTTCCAACTTGAAACCAGTAGGATATGTCCTTACACTTATTGATTCTTTATACTGCCATATAGGATAGTCTTATTACTTCTTTAAAAGGTAGGTTCTGCTCTTGATCTTCCTTAGTGCTCTTCACTTGATTACTTGAAAAGTAGTAGGAAAAAAATTCTATTCTTTCTTTCACTTCTTATTTAGTGAAAAAACCTACTTCACTAGTTCTTCTCCTTTCTTCTTGTTAGTGAAACAACCGAATGCACTAATATTCTTCTTTCTTTAGCTAGAATCACATACACCAATGTGATTTTTCAAACATTGAGGATCATCTCACATGGCACCATCATAGTTAAACTTCCCTAAATAATAATACATCTTTAAGTGGTCACACATGATTCTTCTTGGACACAAAGTGATATAGAATTGTATAGTGGTGTCTTCCTAAGCTCTGTTTTACCCAAACCAGATATTCTAAACTACTTTTTTCAAAGCTCCTACATAAAGATCCTTTGAAAATCACACACCTTTGTAGAGCTCAATCCTTCGTAGAGCTCACTAATTCGCGAAGCTCACTACTTCACAAATCACAACACTTCACAGAGATCACTGATTTGAAAAGATTAACCCTTAGAAGAGCTCTGGCCTTTATATATCTCTAGCCTTCAAAAGCTCAGTTTCCTTTGCGGAACCCACTGTCATCACGAAGCACACTGCCTTTGCGGATCAACTTAATTCACAAAGAAACTTCACAATTCAAGAGCTCTAAAATTATTGTTAAGTCTATCTCTCTTTTCTTGCAGGGTGGAAGCCTATTTATAGGTATTTCCAACCAAATTTATAACCTTCCATCCATCTTAGTTCCATTTCATCACCAAATCACAGAGCTCTGAAATTTCCGCCAAAAATCACTCTGTTTCACAAAGCACCATGGCTATTTTCTATATTTTCAAAGCTCGTTGTAACCTCAAAGCTTTCTGTCAAATACTTTATGTTGACACAATTCTCCACTTGTAATTATCTTTTTTGTCACAAGGATCACTTGAAAAATCTCTTCACCTCTTCCATTCATGAAGCTCGTCGTAGTTGAAGAGAACACCATCAACTTTGTATGTTTCTCTATGAAAAACTCTTCATAAATCCTATATTCACTAAACTATTTCCCTTGAAATATTTTGTTGATATATTAAAGGAAAACCACTTTTCTAAATGTTATCCAAACTCAAAAAATTTGGACCTCAAAAATTTGACAAACACTGGAAAACTGTGCCACCTTAGACACCTGCTTCTGCAAAACCAAACATGTTGATTGACAGCATCTTTTCTCCCCCTTTTATTCATAAAGCTTGCATCATAAGTTTTCCAAAATTATGATCTTTGTGAAATATAGACCAGTAAATCATTGTTATATTTATTGAGTAAAGTGTTATAACTTCCCTATCTTCCAGCAGCCTATTTCTTTCCAATATCAAATGAATGTGATTGACATCACCTTCACTCCAATATCAGGCATGGCCACTTAGAATGTCAAGTCCATGCATGGACACTTCTCTCTGCTTCTTAAACCATCATTACCTACTTTATGAAAATCATATGATTCTTTTCTTCAAGTAATATCTTGCATAGTTCTCATGCAATTGTAAAGAATTGCATAACCTTATTCAAATTCTCATTAATAATTTCCTTTTGGAACTTTAATTCCAAATAACTTCTCCAATCATTCTCAAATGGATGGTACTTCACTATTTATGTCCAATCATTATTGTAAACAATGTTTCAACATTGACACAAGTTATTTGAACTCAGGATCAGTGCAACCATTATGTGAATTGCATTCATCCATTAATTTGGAGTTCTTCTTCATATCCTTCATTTTGATCTTCATTGAAAAATATGTACAACAAATACAATCTTATACAAAAATTGGCCCCAACAATATACCCCTTTTTATTTTGTTTTCAATACCTTAAAATCCTCATTAAATGAATGTGTGAATGTCAAAATGAGAATCGCCTCTCTCCCCTAGACTTTCATTTCACTTTTATCCCCATTATCAATAATAAATACAAATTTCATGGTAGAGAGGGTATCAATCTATACTTAATCAATGTTCTATCAATCATTTCACTCTAAGTATACTTGAGAAACTCTCAGTGTAGAAAACAAGATGATTTGATTTAGACAACAGAGCAATCCATTATCTATTAAATCATGATACCACATGAGATTAGAACTCATACACTTGTCTTCAAGGGATTTTCACTTTCATTTCAATATAAGGATGATAAATGTGATATGAAATTATCAACTTGAAACTTATACACTTACTTTAACAAACAGATCAAAAACAATTAAGTGCAATTGCCAGGATAAGTGGCCTTGGGGCACTCTCACTCTTCTTATTTAACTGGTTAACTATGTTACTCCCCCTTTGTAAAATAATTTTTATTTTGAGTAACCAAGAATGAGAGATTGAGAGATTACATACTTTTCAATGACATGATCCTCATTCAATCTTTAGAGTATTTAAATTGAATACCAAATGAAGTTGATACTTATTGAGATAATGAATCTAGTAGCTTATTCATGTGTCTCTCCCTCAAGGGAACACTTCTCACCATTGAATCTTAGGTTCTCCCCTTGAGAGGTTGCTTCACCTTAAATTCCATATATTATAAGAACAAATATAATAAAAAAATATTTAAGGAAATAAAGTGGATCCTCTTTGCTCCATCAATGTGAACAATAAGGTTGAGATGATCTTCTCAACCTAGATGCTCCATTCTTCACACTTTCACAACCGATCTTCAATTATGACTGTGATTATGTGGATCTCAATTTTTATTATATCTCTTTGTGTGTGAATATTCTTTCTTAAAGGGATTTCAAAGAACTATAATCTCATGTTGCAACTTTCATCTTCTTGAGAAATTCTTCTTAGGCTGGAGTAAATTCAAAGCATATTCTAATAGTGTGACCAGCCTTGTTTCACCTCACACACAGAACTTATTTGTATTCGTGTAGAATCTTCTTTTTGTTTTTAGAACTATCCTTATCCTGTGCATATTCTATTTTCCTCATTCTTTCCAAATGTTTTTTCCCAACAACCAATAGGTCATTATGAATTGAGGCATTAAGATTGGATATTCCACATGACTTTTTATGAGTGACATCCTTATTAAGAGTTCTTTTGGATGCACCTTATTTATTAGTCGGATTCTGCAATATTGTTTTCTTATCATCTTTGTGTACCTGTTGAGATGAACATGTACCAACCATGTGACAACTCCCATTGCATGCATCACAGATGTTTTCTATCATTCCAAATCTGTTTTTAGTGTACAGATGCTTTTGGATCTATGGATATTGCTTCTTCTTCTCTAGTTTTCTCCCCCTTGAGATGGGATTTCTCTATGCTTTTACATTTAAGGGATTGTACCAACAATCAAACGTACAATTCCAAAATCTGTTAAAACACCAACATTTACCAACAAGCCTTGACTTCTTAATGTCTTATTTATGAGGTTTCTAAGTCTTATTTTTGATATGTTGTGCTTTCTTTGGGGAGATATATTTTATCTTATTCTTTTTATTCACCCAAGCCATGGTGATAGGTACCTCCTCACTTTTCTTCATCCATACTTGTTTAGAATTTTTCTTCCAACCTTCACTTTTTTTAGAAACAATTTTAGAAAAATTAGTAGAATTTGGTGTGGATGGTACCTTTTCTTTCTTAGATTCTTGTGATAGATCAATGAGTGAAGATATGATATTTTTATCACATTTTGGAGGTATTTTTATAGTAGAATCCTCCAATGAGCATTGAGTGCCGACAGCTACTATTTTCTTATTTTCTGGAGACTCAATATGTGTCTTCTCAATATTGGTCAACTAAGCTTCCAATTATAGACATCTCATATTGAGGATGACTTTTTGGTCTTTAATCATAGTCATCTTCTCTTCACAAGCCTTGTTTAATCTTTCAACTTCATCTTCATACAGCTTTACTTTGTTTTGTAACAAAGAGTCAAGTTCTTTGATCTTCTTGGTGTTTTATTCCAAATATAAACCCTTGACTTCAATGATATTCTCAAGCTCATCTTTAAATGCATGGATATTCCCTTCCAGATTCTTATTGACTCTCTCCTTTTCTTCAACTTCTTTGATCCATTTTGAGGAACTCATTTCAAATTCCCTCTTTGTTGCTTCAAAGGATCCAACTTGTTTGGAGAGCTTTAAACATTCACAAATTTTTTCTTGTAATCCCTTCTCTAAAACATCCATTTATTATTATAGTTAGGTGATATCTTCTTGCATGCATTGAAATACTCCACAAATATGTGAGACAATTTCTTCAGGGATTCTATGCAGAATCATTCTTAATCTATCGACTGATAACTCTTGAGAGTTTGTAGATTGATCATCACCACTTGTGCTATCATTTTCATCATGAGAATTATTTTCAAATGTATGAAAACATACATTTTGATCACTTGAGGTTAGAAGGTTATCCATAATATTGGTGGAAACTTGATCCACCTTCTCATTACTTTCCATGTCTGATATGTCTTTTTTTTCAACAAGTTATAGAGATCCAGATTCTTCCTCTACTTTAGATAGGAGGTACTTATTCTTCAACTTTATCTTCTCTTTATTTTTCTTGTTCATCATAATATTGGTATATATAGTCATATACTCATAGATAATTGAATATTCAATGAAATTTCACTTCATTGATAACACAAGAAAGAAACCCATGTCTTCAAAAGAGAATAACTTCACTATAGAGAATCCAATAGAGGTGAAATCATCACTCTGATACCAATTAAGAGAACCATTTTGGGATATAACTAACACTGAGAGGGGGTTGAATCAGTGTTGAGAACTTTTTAAACCAATTCCAACTTTTTATACCCATACCTCCTGACCTGTTAGGATCTTGATTCTCTTATTAACTTTTCCCTGTCGCATGAAATAATAGAAATCGCTAAAAACGTGCACATGATATTTTTACATGGTTCACTACTCAATGTGAGTAGCAAGTCCTTGCCATATATGGTGACGACCAGTACATATATTATCTACTATAAATTGATATTATTTTATAGTGGTTAGCTATGAAAACAATTTTCTTATTAGTGTGTCTCCCTACACTTGGAGGAGGGAAGGAGATAATCGCTTCCCAGTGTGAGTGCCTACACTTAGAGGGGAGAGGTAAATAATCCTGTTCTAACTTGCAAAAAGTAGGATATTCCCTTATACTTACTGGTTATTTATACTACCATATAGGATAGTCTTCTTCTTTCTTAAAAATGTAGGTTCTACTCTTTATCTTCTTTAGTGCTCTTCAGTTGATTACTTGCAAAGCAATAGGCAAGCAATTCTCTTATTTATTTCTCTTCCTATTTAGTGAAAAAACCAATTGTACTAGTTCTTATTATTTATTCTTATTAGTGAAACAACCAGATGCAATAATCTTCTTCTTTATTTAGCTATAATCACATACACCAATGTGATTATTCAAACACTAAGGATTGTCTCGCATGGCACCATCATAGTTAAACTTCCCTGAATAATAATCCATCTTTCAGTGGTCACACTTGATTCTTCTTAGACACAAAGTGATATATAATTGTGTAGTGGTATCTTCACAAGAATTCGTTTACCCAAACCAGATATTCTAAACTACTTTTTGAAAATATCCTTTGCAAATATCCTATACAAATCTCCTTCGCAAAGCACACACCTTCGTAGAGATCAATCCTTCACAGAGCTCACTACTTAGAAAATCTCACTGCTTCACAAAGCTCAACTCTTCAAAGATCTCATTGATTTTCAAAAATTAACCATTCATAGAGCTATGGACTTCATAGAGCTCTAGCCTTCGCATATCTTAGTTTCCTTTGCAGAACCCATTGTCGTCGTGAAGCACACAGCCTTCGTGGAACAACTTACTTCGTGAAGCTACTTCACAATTCAAGAGCTCTAAAATTCTCGTTAAGCCTTTCTTTATTTTATTGAGGGGTGGAGGCCTATTTATAGTCACTTCCCACCAAATATTGAACCTTCCATCCATATTAGTGCCATGTCATCACCAACTCACAGAGCTCTGAAATTTCTGTCGAAAATCACTCTGTTTCACAAAGAACCATGGCTATTTTCTAGATTTTCAAAGCTCATCATAACTGCGAAGCGTTCTATAAAATCCTATGTGCTTCCACAATGCTCCACTCACAATTCTCTTTGTTGTCACAATGCTCACTTGAAAATATCTTCACCTATCCCATTTGTGAAGTTCTTCGTGGTCGAAGAGAACACCATCAACTTTCTATGTTCCTTTGAGAAACACTCTTCATAAAGCCTATATTCACTAAAATATTTTCCTTTCCATATTTTGATGATATCTTCAAGGAAATAAACTTTTCTTAATGATATCCAAACTTAAAATTTTTTGACCCCAAAAATTTGGCTAACACTGGAAAACTACGCCACCTTAGACACCTGCTTCTGCACAACCCACCATGCTGATTGACAGCATCTTTTCCCCACCTTTCCTTCATAAAGCTTTTATCATATGTTCTCAAAACTTATGATCTTTGTGAAATAAAAACCAATAAATCATCATTATATTTACTGAGGAAAGTGTTATAACTTCCCTATCTTCCATTAGTATCTTTATTTTCAATATCAACTTAATGTGATTGGAATCACCTTCACTCCAATATCATGCATGGCCACTTAGAATTTCAAGTCCATGCATGGACACTTCTCTATGCTTATTAAACCATCATTACCTACTTCATGAAAATCATATGATTTTTTTCTTCAACTAATCTTGTAAAGACCTGGAAATTTCAAGGAAAATTTTTTTCTTAATACTTTGGAATTTTATGAGTCTGCGGTTTCTAACGGCACTTGATTCTGAGGACCGATGTGCCTAGAATCAATTTCTGAAGTTTTGTTCGGGTACGTCCAGTAAACATACATGTTGGTTTTTCTATCTTTTGAACCAGTTCTCGGAATTGAAATCCAAGGACACCGATGAACTCGCAGCACCGGTATTCGCTTAAGGGGACCTTTATCGCAGTTGCGTTTTATGAGAGTTAAGAGTTAATATTTGGGAATTTAGAATAAAATAAATAAAATTTGTGGTACACAGTTTTATTTATATATGGTGGTTATTTCCTCCCAAGGGGAGTTGGAGGTGGGGACCACACCCACATAACCTTCCATGAGAGGATTTAGTGTGTTGGGACCCACACGTGCCCTAAAACTTTCATCTTCCCATAACTCCTTTCAACTCCCTTAAACCCCCTTTAAATATTTTGTTAACTCCCCCTCATTTAATAAGAGGAGCCTCTCCACTTCCCTCCCATTAAGTTTGCCAACACATTTTAATTAATTAAATGGGACTCTCCAATTAATTAATTAGAGTGTTTGAATTTTGGTGTGTGAATAAAATAATAGCATTAGCTATTATTTTGGGAGGCATTTTTTGTGTTGGGAAAACTTGGGAAAGCTCTGGAGAATTAGAAAAGAAAATTTTTCTTCTCCCAAAGAAGAACACCTCCGTTGAAGAACGTCATACTCTCTCGGTGAAGAACGCTCCATGACTTCTCCTACCTTCTTCTTCCTCCGTTTCAAGGGAGAAGACACCGCTCGCGAGAGGCGTCACCTACGACAACGACTCCTCCTCCAATGTTGGCGGGACGACATCGTTCTTCCGTGACGCCCGACTACCGTGATGCTCGTCTTTTGCAGCTCAACGACGTGCGACGTCAATTTTCGAGGTAGGGGGATATTGTATAATTACATATATGTGATTTATACCCTTGAACATGGGAGTTTATTTGTTGGGTGATTATTTGAACCACTAACACGGTGGGTACGGGCTAACGAACAAGTCCGGACCCACCACCAACTTTTCTGTGATGCACGGAATGTTTGGTGACGGATGAATGGAAGGGCAACATTGATTTGAGGTCGTCGTAGTGTAGAGCGGGACCCGAGGAGGCCGTAGGTGCATACGGGAGCTAATACGGACCACCGGAACGGCTCTGGTGGCCCGCGGAATATCGTGGCGGTGTGGGTAGCCGGCGCGGCGGTGCCCTAGCACGCCGCTGGTGGAAGACCGTCACGGCACCAGCGGCGGCGGCAAAGGAACAAAACCCACGCTGCACGGGTTCCAAGGAGACCAGGCGGTGCCAGCCTGGCACCCCCGTTACGCAGAACCGGGGGGCCGCGTCCCCCCCTCTCAGCCCGCCTGGCCGAGACGCGGCCTGCCGTAAGTCGGGCCGCGCCCTACCGGGCCGACCCAGGGTGAGTTGGGCCGAGTCGGACCGGGCCCAGACCCCCCTCTTCGGACCCTTTTCGGTTAATCGCCCATAACTTGAGCTACAGACCTCTGATCGATGCACCGTCAGTTGCATAGGATTTCTTGGATCGAGACGGTCGTTTTGGTATATTACACTCAAGGTTTTGGCGAAGTTTTGGTATGGTAGGGTTGGTTCGAACCCGAAACCAATCGGGCCCTCGGAGCGGAAACGCTTATAACTTAAGGACCGAACCTCTGATTGACATGCTGTCAACTACGTTGGTTTACTTTTGTTGAGATGGTTATTTTTGAATACTTCACATGGGATTCGGATGATATTGGATTATGGTTGGGTTTTTTTAGCTTAAAAACTAACCGGGCCCCTGGAACGGAAAAGCCAATAACTCACAGACCGGGCGTCTGATTGACGCACCGTCTATTGTGTTGAGACCCCTATGATGAGGCGGTTATTTTTGATACTTTGACATGAGACTTCATGACACTTGGAGTATCATCTTGAGGCTCGTGGAGCGGACCCTCCCAGTGATGAGCGAGCAGATTGCAGAGACCTAGTGGCTGGCTGAGACTTGACGACTACTGATCAATCGACTCGAATTGATTCGGATGGCCCAGTGGGGAGTGCTTGGTTGTAGCAGTAGACCCACGGCGGAGGAGCACTTGGTTGTAGTGGCAGACCCGCGGTACTTGACAGAAGGATTACCTCTGTAGGCTATGAGGGGGAGCGCTTGGTTGTAGTGGCAGACCCATGGTGGGAAGCGCTTGGTTGTAGCAGTAGGCACATAGTACTCGACAGGTGGAGTACTTCAGCAGTCCAAGGTTAGTGGGAAGCACTTGGTTGTAGAATCAGGCCCACTGTACTCGACAGAGGAGGAGTTCTCCAGCAGCCGTGGTTTCGAAATCGTGAATAAAAATCCTGGTTTGAGCTGAGTCAATGACCTTTGTGTTTTCCTCTTGATTGAAATGGGTTACTTAATAATTTAGGTATATGTATGGGCATATACCTAAGTAATGGTTATCCATTGAAATAATACTTTTTGGTTTATACTTGTTGGATTTTGTGAGACCTTGAGGGTCTCGGGGTCCCTACTGAGTATCATTATACTCACCCCCACATGGGCTATGCCCGCACTATGTTGTGTTGGATGCAGACGACGGATAGCACTGATTGAGATGGAGACTTGTGGAGCTAGATGGTACCCGGAGGTGGACCACTTGGCAAGATGTACATGGAGCAGACGGTCGGACCTGAGGTGTTGTGGTGGACATCTGTATCCACCCTTCAGGTGGGTTTCCCGGAGGATGACTCAGTGGTTTCTGTTTACTTTACTGTAGTTGTACTAGCTTTTCAGTTGTACTGTACTTACTGTTGGGATTGTATTTTCGGCCCCTTTCCTTTCAGAACTTACTTTTGTATTCAGTATTACTTAGTGTTTTCTTTTTTTGTGTACTATGTTGTGTTTGTTTACTTTTATAAAGTCAATTCCTTCCATTTTTATCGAGATTTACACCTTTTGTGCTAGTCTCCAGCCCCTGGCCTATGGAAGGCGGGCTTGGGGTAGTCACGGCATGGGCCCCGAGGACGGGTCGTGATAAATTGGTATCAAAGGAGTCGGTTCTACCTCAGAACTCTGGACTCTGGTCTTTATTTCTATGAAGCAATAGTGTTTAGAGTACCGAGTGTGGTTTTCAGTTCAGGGAGTTCAGTGTTGGTGCGGCGGCTGACGTATCCGTACACCAGGAACCTGACTACTGATTTCTGACTTAGTGCACAAAAACACTGATTGCATGTGTGTATCAAAAGTTTTCCTTTAAGTCAGCTCAAACTAGGTCAGCTCACCAGGTATAATCTTTTGATCGTGGAACACTTGTTTCTTTTTCAGGATGTCTTCACCCAGTCAATCAACGCGGGTTCCGAGTGGAGATCATGATGGTATCCCACCGAGCAGTGAGGCCACAGTGCAGGGCCCCATTACAGCAGAGGCACCAGTGGTACCACTAACCGTTGGGCTACTATTTCCACTAGCCCCAGCAGCAGAGGGTGCGTGCCTCTTGAGTGCGTTTCACGGGTTCCTGCGATAGAGGCCTCCGAGTTTTCAAGGAGAGATAGATTTTCAGACAGCCGGGTACTGGCTGGAGGTTGTAGCATGAGTTTTCCACATAGTTGGGACACCCGCTGACTTGATGGTGTACCTAGTTGTTAGTCTCTTTTAGGGAGCATCTGAGAGGTGGTGGATCCTGATGCTCCAGTTTTACAATGAGGCGAACCTCACCCGGGGAGACTTCGAGGGTCTTTTCAGGGCGGAGTTTGTACTAGCAACTCTACGCTATGTGCGAGCTCAGAAGCTACTGTACTGTCCTCAAGGCTTTCTGACCATAGTGGAGTCTTCTGCATCCGGCAGTAGACAGATGACACAAAAGTCCAAGCGGACTAGGCGAACAGGTGGGCGACCTCAGGATACAGGTTCGGTTGTGCGAGGCACACGAAACAGAGCCATCCATTCGAGGATCAGGAAGTGTTATGCATGCGGCGGGTTGGGTCACATGGCTCGAGACTGCCCGACCTGTCCAGTAGATGAGAAGAAGGTAGTAGAGGATCCGCCAAGAGCGAGCGGACGTGGAAGAGGATCTGATCGAGCAGCAAGTGGACAGGAGCGGGACTAGTTTTGTTGTTGTCATTGTTTGTGGATGATTTGTGTCTTTGTACTTTGAGATGCAGTAATAAAAGACACTTTTCCTTGTGACGTTTGTTTCCCTGTCCTTTTTGTATGGTTGATACTGAGAGGTTCCGGTTAAAACTGTTTACTTGACCTTCACTTTCGGGATTCCTACTAGAGGAGACCCGGTGACCACACATTGCTGCCGACAGTGTGACTCGACCCTTGGAGGCGAGAGTAATGGTTGGATCTATTGGTAGTAGCATCGAGGCCTTACGACGTCGTCCATGGCATTAAATAGTACCGTCTATGTCAGTATTGACTGTATTAGGCAAATAACGTGGTTCATCTAGGGGATGAGACCGGATTTCTCTTTTTGTAAAGGGAGAAATCTTAGCAGCTCTTGTAGGAAGTAAGTGAAAAAGGGTGTAGTTGAGTTCTTTACAAATGGATAGTCACGCCCATAGTTTGTTGAGCGAACGGTTTATGGTTTACTCTAATCTGAAAGTCTTAGGTGTGTCTTCTTGTATAAGGACCTAGACCTGAGACGGTGTCGTTGACTTGAGTTCCTCCGGGACTATGACTTTGAGATAGTCTATACTCCTGGGAAGGGGGAACGTTGTGGCAGAGTTCATTTCACGATGCCTCACTTGTCGGCAAGTGAAGGCGGAGCTCCAGGTACCATCAGGCTTGGTACATCCCTTAGAGGTCCCAGAGTAGAAGTGGGATGAAATATCTATGGATTTCGTGATGGGGCTTCCACGTACATCCATAGAACACGACTCTATCTGGGTGATCGTAGACCGACTCACCAAGTCGGCCCACTTCCTACCGATCAGAGAGCAGGGCTTAGTAGAGATCTTGGGACGCCTCTACATTTGGGAGATCGTACGACTTCATGGAGTGCCATCGTCTATCGTTTCCGATTGAGATGCTCATTTCACTTCCCGAATATGAAAGGGGTTACAGGAGGCTTTTGGGACGCAGCTACGTCTGAGCACCGCCTTCCATCCTCATACAGACGGCCAGACTGAGAGGACCATTGAGACTCTCGAGGAAATGCTCCGTGCATGTGTCCTTGACTTTGGTCGCAGGTGGGAGGATCACCTACCCTTATTGAAGTTTGCGTACAACAACAGCTATCACTCCACCATCGGGATGGCACCTTATGAGCCATTGTACAGCTGACCTTGCAGATCACCTCTATGTTGGACGGACCCTAGGGAGTCAGTACGTGTAGGACCAGAGATGGTTCAGGCTACAACAGAGAAGGTACAGATCATCCAAGAGTGGATGAAGACTGCACAGAGCAGACAGAAGTCCTATGTTGATAGGAGACGGAGACCACTAGAGTTCGAGGATGGAGACCACATCTTCTTATGGGTCTCACCTCGACGAGGTGTATGAAGATTTGGCCAGGGCGTAAAGTTATCTCCATGATTCATTAGACCTTTCCAGGTCCTCAGCAGAGTAGGCGAGGTGGCTTATCGCCTGGCCCTTCTACCTCAGTTTCACCAGGAGCATGATGTCTTCCATGTATCTCAGCTGAGGAGATACGTGCACGAACCGTCCCACATCATCGACCATGGGGAGCTGGATATCGATGACGGGGCGACATTCTTGGAGGTCCCGGTGGAGATCGAGGATCGACAGGAGCGGTTCCTATGTGGGCAGTCGATTCCTCTAGTGTGCATTCACTGGTAGCACAGGAACCTCCAGGAGATCACTTGGGAGCGGGAGGCTCAGATGCGTGTAAAGTACCCTCATTTGTTTCCCTAGTGTGTGTTATAGATTTACAGGGATGTAAATCCCTGAGGTGGGAGTAATGTAAAGACCCGAAAATTTCAAGGAAAATTTTTTTCTTAATACTTTGGAATTTTACGAGTCTGCAGTTTCTGACGGCACTTGATTCCGAGGCCCAGTGTGCCCGGAATCAATTTCTGAAGTTTTGTTCGGGTACGTTCAATAAACCTACATGCGGGTTTTTCTATCTTTTGAACAGGAGCTCGGAATTGAAATATCAGGACACCGATGAACTCGCAGCGCCGGTATTCGCTTAAGGGGACCTTTACCGTAGTTGCGTTTTATGCGAGTTAAGAGTTAATATTTGGGAATTTAGAATAAAATAAATAAAATTTTTGGTACACAATTTTATTTATGGATGGTAGTTATTTCCTCCCAAGGGGATTTGGAGGTGGGTCCCACACCCACATAACCTCCCATGATAGGATTCATTGTGGTGGGACCCACACGTGCCCTAAACCTTTCATCTCCCCATAACTCCCCTCAACTCCCTTAAACACCCTTTAATTATTTTGTTAACTCCCCCTCATTTAATAAGAGGAGCCCCTCCACTTCCCTCCCATTAAGTTTTCCAACAAATTTTAATTAATTAAATGGGATTCTCCAATTAATTAATTAGAGTGTTTGAATTTTGGTGTGTGAATAAAATAATAGCATTAGCTATTATTTTGGGAGGCATTTGTTGTGTTGGGGAAAACTTGGGAAAGCTCTGGAGAATTAGAAAAGAAAAGTGTTCTTCTCCTGACGAAGAACACCTCCGTCGAAGAACGTCATACTCTCTCGGTGAAGAACGCTCCACGACTTCTCCTACCTTCTTCTTCCTATGCATCAAGGGAGAAGACACCACTCGTGAGAGGCCGCACCTATAACAAAGACTCCTCCTCCAACATTGGTGGGACGACATCGTTCTTCCGCGACGCCCGACTACCGTGACGTTCGACTTTCGCGGCTCGATGGCGTGCGACGTCAATTTTTGAGGTAGGGGATATTGTATAATTACATATATGTGATTTATACCCTTGAACATGGGCGTTTATTTTTTGGGTGATTATTTGAACCACTAACGCGGTGGGTACGGGATAACGAACAAGTCTGGACCCACCGCCAACTTGTTCGTGATGCGTGGAATGTTTGGAGATGGATGAACGAAGGGGAAATGTTGATTTGAGGTCGTCGCAGTGTATAGAGGGACCCGAGGAGGCTGTAGGTGCAGAAGAGAGCTAAAACGGACCACCGGAACGAATCTGGTGGCCCGCGAAATATCGCGGTGGTGCGGGTCGGTGGCGCCCTAGCGCGTTGCGGCGGCGGAGGAACAGAACCCACGCCACACGGGTTCTGGGGAGACCGGGTGGTGCCATCCTGGCGCTGCCGTTACGCAGAACCAAGGGGCCACATCCCCCTCGCTCGGCCAGCCTGGTCGAGCCGCAGCCAGACACGTGCTGGGCTGGGCCGCGCCAAACGGGCCGAACCAGGGTGAGTTGGGCCGGGTCGGACCGGGCCCAGACCCCCCTCTTCGGACCCTTTTTGTTTAATCGCTCATAACTTGATCTAATGACCTCTTATTGATGCATCGTCAGTTGAGTAGGATTCCTAGGATCGAGACGGTCATTTCGGTATATTACACTCAAGGTTTTGGTGAAGTTTTGGTACTTCCAGGTTTGTTCGAACTCGAAACCAATCGGGCCCTCGGAGTGGAAACACTTATAACTTAAGGATCGGACGTAAGATTGACGTGTCGTCAAATACGTTGGTTTCATTTTGTTGAGACGATTATTTTTTCATACTCCACATGGGATTCGGATGAGATTGAAGTATGGTTGGGTTTGTTTTACCTTAAAAACCAATCAGGCCCTGGAACGGAAAAGCCAATAACTCACAGACCTGGTGTCCGATTGACGCGCCGTCTATTGTGTTGAGACCCCTATGAAGAGGCGGTACTTTGTGATACTTCTATGTGAGACTTAGTGACACTTGGAGTATCAGCTTGAGGCTCATGGAGCAGACCTCCCGGTGACAAGCGAGCAGATTGTAGAGACCTAGTGGCTGGCTGAGACTTGACGACTGTTGATCGATCGACTCGGAGTGATTCGGATGGCCCAGTGGGGAGTGCTTGGTTGTAACAGCAGACCCACGGCGGAGGAGCGCTTGGTTGTAGCGCCAGACCCACGATACTCGATAGAAGGAGTACATCTGTAGGCTATGATGGGGAGCTCTTGGTTGTAGGGGCAGACCCATGGTGGGAAGCGCTTGGTTGTAGCAGCAGGCCCACAGTACTTGACAGGTGGAGTACTTCAGCAGTCCAAGGTTAGTGGGAAGTGCTTGGTTGTAGCGGGAGGCCCACTATACTCGATAGAGGAGGAGTTCTCCATCAGCCGTGGTTTCGACATCGTGAATAAAAATCCTGGTTTGATCTGAGTCAATGACCTTTGTGTTTTCCTCTTGATTGATATGGGTTACTTAATAACTTAGGTATATGTATGGGAATATACCTAAGTAATGTTTATTCGTTGAAATCATACTTTGTGTTTTATCCTTGTTGGATTTTGTGAGACCTTGAGGGTCTCGGGGTCCCTACTGAGTATCGTTATACTCACCCCTGCACGGGCTATGCCCGTACTACGTTGTGTTGGATGCAGACGACAGATAGCACTGATCGAGATGGAGACTTGTGGAACTGGACGGTACTCGGAGGTGGACCACTTGGCGAGACATACATGGAGCATACAGTTGCACCTAAGGTGTTGTGGTGGCCATATGTACCCACCCTTCATGTGGGTTTCCCGGAGGATGACTCAGTGGTTTCTGTTTACTTTACCGTAGTTGTACTAGCTTTTCAGTTGTACTGTACTTACTGTTGGGCTTGTATTTCTGGCCCCTTTCCTTTAAGCACTTACTTTTGTATTCAGTATTACTTAGTGTTTTCTTCTGTTGTGTACTCTGTTGTGTTTTTTTACTTTTATAAAGGTAATTCCTTCCCTTTTTATCAGGATTTACGCCTTTGGTGCTAGTCGACCGCCCCTGGCCTATGGAAGGCGGGCTTGGGGTAGTCACGGCACGGGCCCCAAGGACGGGTCATGACAAAGCTCTTGCATAGTTCTCATACAATTGTGAAGAATTGCATGACCTTATTCAAATTCTCATTAACCATTTCCTTTTGGAACTTGAATTCCAAAGAACTTCTCTAATCATTATCAAATGTATGGTACTTTACTATTCATCTCCAATCGTCGTTGTAAACAATGTGTCACCTTTGACACAAGTTATTTGAACTCAGGATCAGTGAAACCATTGTTTGAATTTCATTCCTCCATTACTTTGGATTTCTTTATCATCTCCTTCATTTTGATCTTCATTGACAACTATTGACAACAAATAAGACCTTATACACAAAGTGGACCCAACATGTACCTCTTATGCATGAGGACCGAGTCATCAGCCTCACCATTAAACATCTCACTGTAGATCCCCATAGCCTACCATCAGAAGAAATATATAAACAAGTCATCCAAATGAAGTATAATAATTAAGTAGACGCATCCTACATGAGATCCTTTAGGTAAAAAGATAATATGAACTATTATCCTAAAAGAAAAATTATTTGAACATTATTATATAGAGATGGATCATGTACCACCTCAAAAAGGGTCTCACTCTCTAGAGATAGTTGTATTTGATTACTAGAGGAAGAACCACTCTATCTAGTGAAAATAACAAAAATCCACCCAAGATTACTAAAATCACCTCAAGGATTTTACCATAATTATCTAAATATAAAGATACTAAAAATAGACTACTCAAGTTTCCAATTCTAACTTAATCTCATAAAATAGGAAAACCCCTAAAAAGGGTAGCAAGGGAGGAGTACATGGAGTGTATACCTGAGTACACAATGTGTGCCCTAAAATCCTCACCTGGGTGTGTACTTCACTCAAACATGGATTTTAAAACCCATATAGACTATGTGTATAACATGTACATGGTGTGTTTCCTGCATGGGGTACCTTCATGTGTACCTCTCATAGACTAGCCATGTATTTTTTCCAACTGCATACTTCTACATGGCATGTAACCCTCCCAAGGTATGTCCATGTATAGTGGAGATGGACTCAGAGAGAATATGTAAATATCTTAAAGTTCTTATCTCTGCTCTTTTTAAAATCACTTATTTGATCTAAAAATGAAAGACATTCATTACCAATGGTATTGAGCTTCTCCACACATGGCACGAAGGAACCATGTTTCTGATTTTATTACTTCAAGAGCTTATCAGGAGTTCCCCCTCATGTCATTTTCTAACACTAGATACCTTCTCCCAAGATGTGTTGACATTTTTGTATGGGATTCTATGGGTCTTTGCTTTTATAGTCCCCCCTAATCAGTTACCCTTGAATCTTCTTCTTTCCTCCTATTAATAAAAATTCAATTCTATTGTGTGATTTACCTTTTTAATTGGTCCTCGAAGACATTAAACCTTTTATTATTGATATATAATGTTTAACTTATGTAAATGATGTAAAATATAGATGGTTTCATGTTACTTTTTATCAAATACAGTGTTTAAATAAATTGTTTTTAGCATCAGATATAAGAGTGTGGGTATAGGGCACCTCAGTTGGTATCAAAGCAGGGTTTACTCATTTTTTATTATTAGTTTAGTTATTTTTGGGGGATTATTATTAGATAAATTTAGTGAAAACCCTAGGGATAATTCTAAGGTATGAGTCTAACTATATAATAAAATCATGGAATTTTGGTAAAGTTTTGAGTATGTAGTTTTCCAAGAAATTGCATCTCTATCTAGATATTGACGAGTGGATGTGGTTGTAGAACAGATTCACCTAGGGTTAATCACCCTAAAAATATGGTTGAGTATAAACTAAATCTTCCATATGGTGCATAATGATTGGGCCTAAGACTGTACACCTAGCTAGAAACTCTAGGGCAATATGATTTGGTTTATCACATTATCTTTACAATCCATTATGAATGACTATTATGTTAAATAATTAGGTTAAGGAATATGAGAGAACTCAAACTAAAGAAAACTAAAATGAACTAAGAGTGATTTAGGTTGAACTAAAATCTAATGTGATGGTTTTGAAGAGTAATAAATTTCAAGTTTGAGTTATTTATATTTATGGTAATTACCTTATAATTTTAATATCTATCATTCATGGTTATATATTTTGGTTTTATAAATGTTTAGAGCTAGGATGAACTAAGTTAATAATGGATGTGATGGCAAATACAATAATTATACTAATTTGAAATCAAGTGGGATAGAACCTGGTGTTGAAAATATCATGGTTATGATCACCTAACTATCTCAGGTTATGATTAATAAATTGAGTCTTTTATAAAATTAAATAAACCAAATAAGAGAATGATGAAGTTTTATAGAATATCAGGTGACAAATATAATGAATGAAAGAGGATTTAATTTTCTATATATTAAAATTTTGGTAAGAATAACAAATGGAAATTTCTTAAAGGAATTGGGAGATGTTTTATGTGTGGAAAAAGGAGGGGAAAGAAACTAATTTCTAAGTAAAAGTGAATAGATCAGTGTACATAGTGAAAGGAAATAGAGTTATTATATAGGTACCACTAATAGTTCAATTTCTTAAATATGGGGAACTTGGGAATTATCTGATTCAATGCCCTAATACAAGGGATAAAAAGGATTATAAGCACTAGTAACTTCCAAGATAAGGGAAATACTATACAATCACAACTATGGAACTATGTTTCCAAAATTATAGGGAATAAGAACACTAATCACCTAGTTAAGAACCGTGAGTGTTGTATTTATATCTTGTTCAACCTAATCCTTTTGTACCTAGAATTTTTACTAAAAACATAAAATAACCACCCCAATGACTAGATGTTAAATTATTAGTAAAAACTTTTAGTGGTGTTATTATTATATCCCAATTATATAACTCCTATCTAATAGATTTCTATAGGAATGTGCTTTTAATAAAACCCTATTCTCCTTCCTTTAGTAAACTTTGATGTGATATTAGGCATGGATTGGATCTCTTGACATAGAGGTCATGATAATTTCAAAGATATCACATCTAAAAAATCAACTCATGACTACATATTAATACAAGGTTGACTATAAACTCCCAATGAAAAATTACTCCCATTATATTTGGGTATTTGGCACAAATTGTTAGAGAAAAAATAAATAGTGGTTATATTCATATTATGAGGGAAAATATGAGTTCACTAGTCAAACTATAGTTAGGGAGGATAAAACATTATTTCAAATTAAATCTTTATCCATTCTAATCCTTTTAACTTTTTAAGTGAGTAATAATTAAAATTGTGAGGAGGCAGTTTATTTAAGGGGGGAGAATGTAACGACCAGAGATTTCACTATGTATTTTCCTTAAATAAATATTATCTTGTTATACATGTAAAACTGAACTAAAATGATATGTGATATATTATATGGACATTATTAAATAAAATTATAATAATAATAAAACCTCTAGTAAATAAAAAGATAGTAATCAATTAACAAATCTTACATTTAAAGGGTAAATAACTAATATAATTAAAAAGGATTAATCTTTCTCAAATAAATGTTTAAAGTGTTAATAAATTAAATCAATCACTTTTAAATTATTATTATTATAACATGTAATATTAAATTATTTAAATTATAATTTTGTATATAATAATATCCATAACACTTAATGTTCAAAAAGGATATTTTCAATAAAAATATTTTTCTTTATATTTTGTATTCTCATTTAAAAACTAATTTTATAAATTTTATAATTTTAATTAGATAAAACAAATATCATTTTTTAATTTATACTGTCAAATTTATATTGGTATTAAATTTTATTATTTTTTTAAAAATATTTATTTTTAGGTGAATAGTGAAAAATATCATTTTTACAAATACTGTGGATTTTAAGATGTTATTAATATATAATTATGACTTAGAAATTTATGGAACAATTTTATATAAAAAATATGTATTTTATAAGAAAATTTTTAAATATAAAAATATTGATCTTAGTTTAAAAACCTATGTTTGATATTTTAGAACATAAGTTATAGTATTTTCTAAAATTGTTTTTAATACATTACACATTTCTTATTTGAAAACTAATTTTTATCACTTTTATAAAGTGAATAAAATAATATTAATTTCAAATATGAACTTATAAGTTCCATGTTATGTAATAAGATCTATTTTATTTTTTAGTCATAAAAAATAATTACTTTAGTAAAAACTATTTACCGCTCTAAACGCCAAAAAAAAGGTAAAAAGGGTTATCCAAATGGGTAATGGTACAAAAATGTTAAAAAAATGTTTTCAATTGAGTGGTAAATGTTTTTATTGATAAAAAATTATCTCCACTCCATTATTTTCTATTTTGGATTCTTCTTGACATGTAAAATATGTTCTCACTTTATATTAAGTTTTTATATTTACAAAAACTCCATTCTTACCACTTATAAGAGGGGTCTCTCACCACCCATTAAATAAAAATATAAATTTATATTTCCACTTTAAAATCTGATATTTTTACTTACTATATAACCTTATTCCACTTATTTTATCTTCAGGTCATAATAAGTTATCATAAACCTTCCATTTCCAAGGAATCCTCTAAGGGAAGCTCAAAGTTCTCAACGCAAGTACTAACTTTTATCTAATGTTTTTTCCTTTCTATATTTACCTTTAAAATATATTTTTACCAATTATTATAATATAAATTAAATATTTAAAATATAATTAATTCTTTAATATTTTTTTAGTAAACATGAACCACCTTTCCCCTTTTCCCTTAATGAAAACAAATAACAACATTCGTGTATAAGTTCGTACTACAACCTCCACGACACATCATGTTTCAATTACCTTCACCAATTTACATGGTAGATCCTAATATGGAATTTAATAAATAATTATGATATTTATAACATGTTTTATATTCTTAAATAACAAACCATATTATAAATTTCCTTTATTCTATAGAAAATGAAATCATCATCTATGTATATGTGTGGACTACCACCTCCATGGACCGGTGTATTCAATTCTTCATCATCGGTTTTCGTGGATGGTAATGAGAATGGTTTTAATGGATAAATATATTTTTTATAAAATTATTATGATTTTGGTAAGATAAATTGGACAACCTGTTAATAATATGAGCAACAAATGATCATTGAAAATTCAACTGTCTAAAAAAGATGTAGTAAAAGGAAAAATAAGGTATTCATACTATGTGGTAGTTTTATATCCTTTATTTATTCTTATAATTATATTTATTTTTTATTTATCACTTTAATAAAAATATAAAAAAATATCATTATTCCTTTGTAATAATGATATTGCATCTAAATCACTTCATAATCATCTGTTAAGTATTGTGTGTTCGTGTTTGAGTTGGTCTAACCACCTACTTGAACAATGCTATAAAAAAAATAGCCTCAGTGACTATGAGAACTTTACTAATGATAAATATAATATAAATAAGTAAATGGATATTTATTTTTTGGTTATGGTATGGTAACATTAATATTAAACTCATAAATTATGATACCAACGTTCGTTCGTTAAGAATCACTGAAACATTCTCATAACCAAAAATCTCGTAGAATGAAATTGTAACATTAAAAATAATTATAAAAAATTAATTATATTACCTTTTATGATCTATGGATTATTAAATTTGGTATAATAATTAATAACAACATCGTTATTGTGAAACTAGTTCAAAACAATCAAGATTACTCACACCTGATATTGAATGTAGATAATAACTAACTAATACACATGTATATAATAATTATAGATGAAGTTTATAAAAGTTTATATATATGGATGAGTTTATCTGATAGTTTATTAAGATGTTTATTTTGTTATACAATGGATTCAATAACTTTTGTGGAAGTATGGAATTAAGGTAAGGGAATCTTTGTCTCAAATTTAATTTCTTGAGACATATTTCATATTGTGCACCATGATATCTTTGATATGGTTTTATTAATATTTAATGGGTTAATTTTACCATATTAATGTAATTAATGGGGTTTTAATATCCATAAAATGTTATTTATTTAAATGGTCTTTAGTTTAAAGGATACCAAGGTTGTAAGGGTTTCTTTGTCTCATTTTCAAATCCATGATACATGTTTGATATTGGGTACCATCATTTATTTTATGGTTTATTAACTACCCAATTACCCTAAATTATAATAAAATTATTTCATTTCATGAAATTTTAAGGTTCAATTGATGATAACCCTATTATTATTTTTTTATTCTTATGTTACCACCACCGTAAGTTTTTTTAATACAATTTTCATTCATTGAGTTATGATTCTTCTTCTTGGACTTATTTCATATAAGTTTGGTAAATTATACTAGTGTATTTTACTATATGTTATTTTCTCTTTTTCATAGTTATTTACATTTCTACTATATAAATACCTTCCTAAATGTATCTTGATTCTTGAATTGTGATGTTCTTAAGGGATATGATTAACTCAATTTTACTTTATTTGAGTTAAAACTTTATTACTTGAGCATAATTATTTTATGTTTGATAAATTCTCCAATTTATTATTTCATAATATATCCCCTATTTTCTATCTAGGGAAAAATATTTTTTAACTCAAATATTCTTTCTCAATGTGCATTGTTTTAAAGAGAAAAAAAAATTATTCTCCTTTAAATACAGTTTTTCATCTATTTTCATGTTCATTGTTCCAAAAAAATACTTTATTATTTTTAAATCCAAATACTTATTTACTCATGTGACCATCCTATTTTCTACTACCACCTTTCATATTAAATTTTTATTACCTCTTTTTGCAATTTGGGTTTTCAACAAAATTATTTAAAGTATTAAAAATGTTTTTCCTTTCAAGATCATATATTTTATCTTCTACTCCAATTTTATTTTAATAATCATCATATAATTTTCAAGGATCCATTATTGATGATACTTTTTATAAATTAAATTTTTTCAAAAAAATTCACTTTTCCTTTTTGAAAATGACTTTTTAATGTGATCTATAACTTCTTCTTTTATAGAAAAGTTAAAAACATTTTCTAAATTCTCTTATAATTTTGCTGCCATTTTCCTCTTTATCTATAAAGGATTTGTTTCATTGTAAATTATTTTTCAATAATCACCCACTAAATGTCCTTATGAAATAATTTTTGGGGGTGATTTAATTTTGGTAATCAACTATTTACATTCTTGAGATCAATTTTTGTGATACCATTTGGAAGTGTTGTGAAACCAATTTTATTTCTATGGGTTCTTTATGATATGATGAATGATTGGTTTCAAGTGGTACACATATGTATGGATGATTAATATGTGGGGTCATATGTTACCCTTCAATGCATTTTATAGAACTTGATATCTCATGATACATGTATGCATGGGTGAAATTGAGTTTTCCCTCTAAGCGTGAGTGTGAGTAGTGACTCGTGAAGGTGTGAGTGTGAGTAATGACTTTTGAAGGTAATGATACCTTATTCTTATGTTTCCTAAAAAGTTCTTAATTAATCTATCTTTTAAGTTAATGTTATATTTTCATGTCATATGCCTATGATTATGATTCATGGGTCATTTCAATCATATCAAGATTCTATACACTTTTTTCATGGTATATGTTTGTTCATTTGAGATTTTATGTCATTCCATGTTATTTTTAATAATATATTTCTCCCCTAATCATTATTTATCATATTCTTATTATCCAACAATCGATGAAATTTTGATGATTTTTTCCCTTAATGAACCTCTAAGATCTCCCCTTTATTATGTTTATATCCCTTGGGTTATGAAGATGATTATAACTTATGAGAATTATAGAAGGTATTCTAGTGTGACTCAATTATGGAGAAATTTTCACAAGTATTATAAAATAATTTTCCTATGTAACTGGTCCTCAAGGAAACTAAACCTTTTATTCTTGGTATTGTGTGTTATTTGTGAAATGTAATGTTTAAATTATGGAAATGATATAAAATAGAGATAAGTTTATATTATATTATATCAAATCCAGTGTTTAAAGAAAGTGTTTTTAGCACCAGATCTGAAAATGTCAGTTGGGGTGCCCCGTTAATAATATAGGATAAAATCTTATGATATCATTGATAATTTAAAAACACTGAATTAAATTAACATCCACTTTATAAGATTATTTTTTATCAGAATTCCCAAATTTTAATATTTTATCTAGTCCTTAACTAAGGTTATGATCTTAATCAATTCTCATTGATGAAAATTTAAAATTTTCATGAACCCACGTGTATTTGAGGTTCCAATAATCCATATAATATGAATTTAAAATAAAACATGTCATTAATCCAGGATATATCTTACTTAAAATAAACAATATTAATTTAAATAATGTAAAATGAGAATAAACTCCCAATCACTAAAAATCCCCAAATTATGACTCACCCTAGTAGGATATTTACTTATCCACTTAAGTGATTAATAATATACTTATAATTTTTACAGTGATGGGATAGATGAAGATGAAAAAAATGAGTAAAGAAAAGATTTTATTACAATATAATTGAAATAATTTTAATAAATTAATAATAAATCAATAGAATGTGAATTAGGAAAATATTTTATAGAAAAAAAACATTATTTACACATAAATGAAATGAAAAAAATTTATGTGATTAAAAATAAAAACAAGTGAAGAAGAACATGAAATTAAAGAGTGGAGGAGTGGTATCTAAAGTAGTAACTTGAGTTTAGAAGGATATCTCATCCCTTGATCAGTGGTTTGGTAATTCCAATTCTCCTAAAAAGCTTCTGAAATTCAAACCCCCTGAAAGGATAAGAGGGGCTTTCATTTATAGCCTAAGGTGGTAGACTATTTTCCTTCCAAAAATTCCCTCCAAATTGGATCGATCATTTTAACCTTAAGTTAGACTTATCTTGAGAAAATAACTTCTATAAAATTGTAGATATTTATGTTGAAATTACACCCATAGTATTTAATATCCATTAGACATTTGGAGATAAAGATATGGTTGTTTTCCTAAACCATGTGTTTCTTTCCTAGATTATCCTGATTTTTTCCATGTAATCAATAGGAAATAGTTTTCGGCTAGGAATATGTCACCATATCAAAACACAATATTATAAAAAGTTATTATTTTATATCTTATGTTTCTCTCCACTAATTTTTGGACCTATTTTGTAAGTGTATTGAGTTTAAATTCAAGATTAGTTGGCTTCCCCTCAATCTTGGGCATACTTATATACTTGAAAATATTGATTTTTTTTAGCCACTAATTATTTGATTTGGGATTATAAATATTTATACCATTTGTAATGGATTCTTCTCATACTTATAGTGAATTCACATTAAATTTGGTATTTTATATTGGTCCCAAAAAATAAAACACTATAGTTATCCCAGTATTCATGATGAATCTGTTAGGCCTTCTTGGGTAATCTATATAGCCCTTAAAATGGACGAACTAGTCAAAACTCCTATTGAATGGTTTTTAGAAAATGGAATCAATCAACCTAAAAAAATTGGAATCAACAATTTGGATTAATAGGGTGCATAGTATAATAAACTTATAAAACTTTATTATAATTGGATGAATTTGAACAATTCTCTTTATATATGTTTATGATCAAAATAGTAACATTGATTGTAAATTATTTATTTTTCAATGAAAAACTAGTAATGAGAATAATTTGAAATCGTGAATAAATATGTAATATCAAATACCACACAGTTATTCTAGTGCATATCCTTAGGGTTTAAAAAAATAGAAACACACATCAAAATCATTTTTACTCACCAACAAATATTAAAATTTTGTTTTATTCAGTCAATGGGGGGTCTAAGACTAGTTTATTCATCCATAATATATTATAACACAAATTTTTACCACAATAAAATTTAAAAAACAATTCATTTTTCATGATCAGTAGTTGAATTGGAAGATGCAATCGTATAAAACTCACTCCTCTCAAAATAATGAAAAATTATTCAAGGAGGTTCACACATTCACTAAAAAAAGTGAAAGTATTAGAGTTTATAAGAGATATAAACTTCTATTCTCATCCTAAAGTTAAAAATAATTAAGAGGACTTTTATGGGGGGGTTTAGTTTATATGGGATGGTAGGAAAATAATGTCCAAAATAGGAGGAAATAGGTAACATAACATATACATGGAAAATTAAATGCATAAATTTTTTAAATGATATAGGAAAGGGCATGGAAACACATTTTTACAAGGGAACAACATGTAAGGAAAGGCGAGAGAGAGAGATGGAAGGGGGTGAAAATATATAACATATAAAAAACTCAAACTTTCTCACAATGAATCAAGTGTTGTTTTTTCTTTTTTTCTCTTATTTTTTATTTTTTTATTTTTTTTCATTTCTAAAAAAATTTCAAGAAAATTTTTACAAAATGAAATAATTAGAGATCCATCTCTGAATCTCACTAAATGAAAACATCTCCCACACACTTAAATAGATGATTTCCCTCAAGCATATGAATACAAATTGAAAATAAAGGAAAGTAAGATCAAAATGAAATCCATTTCCCTAACACTTAAATTTAAATAAATAATACAATGAAAATCCATGTATATATTAGGTGGGAGAAGGTTTTTGTCTTGTAATGTGGTTATAAAAATGGGTTTTCATTGGCTTAGAGGGGATTTTAAAAGAAGGATCGGTGTGTGGGTAATGAGAGGTTATTTGGCTATAATGATTCTTATATGGTTCAAAAAATGTATTTATCATATTAATGATAAATCAAGTAGGAAATTAATCTTTAATTTTAAAAAACTCAAGACTCGTGATTGGGGGTGAAAAACACCTAACATGAAAAATGGTCATAGGTGACCTTGGTATAGAACCTCATGTTGTGCCTCACGAGTTGGGGAAAAACATTTTCCTAAAAAAATAGAGAAATAAAAACTATTTGGTCCTGATACTAAATTGTTTATCAATTTTTTTGATGAAAATAAAAAAATTGTGAGTTGAAAACAAAATTCTCTTGACTCTCCCAAAATGGTTAGATAGAATTTTAAAATTAAATAGTGAGTAATTATGATTTTTTATTTTGAAACACACACACACACAAAGGGGGGAAAATTAATTAGTGGGTTAAAAAAGTAATAGAAAATAAAAAAGATAAAGTGAGACAAATAAAATAAGATAGGGGGAGGGAGGGAGGGATATATTCAAACAGAAATAGGTTCCCTAGTTTGGAATAGGTGGGTCTCCTTCTTTATATAGTGGTGGGTTCATTCCAGTAGTTGTGGATCTGGTGGAATTTGATGTGGTTCTTGGGTATTTTTTCTCTTATGGTGATGATTTAGTTGATGTTCATTAACTAAGAACTTACTTTTGGTATAAGGGACTTTTAATTACACTACAATAAATGGGTAAACATTAGTAATGATAAAAGGACCTTCCTAATGAGAGTTAATCTTATCCGAGTGAAATTAAAAGTGATAATTGAAGAGCATTACCTTTTCACCTTCATGAAATACATTCCACAGAATGTGTTTTTTGTGACGTGTCTTATATTTTTTCCTTATAAAGATTATAATTATCATAGGAATCAATATGAAGCTCCTCCAGTTTATTTAATTGAAGAAATATCTATTCATTAG
Source organism: Viscum album (assembly GCA_963277665.1). Classification (NCBI taxonomy): domain Eukaryota; kingdom Viridiplantae; phylum Streptophyta; class Magnoliopsida; order Santalales; family Viscaceae; genus Viscum; species Viscum album. The sequence continues at coordinate 353,921,118 of OY728130.1, read as the reverse complement.
CTTTTTCATATTCTAAATTACATTTTTTCATATCCCAAAATGATTGATGTTGAAGTTAAATTGGTAAATGACATTTTTTACCAAAAACAATCCAAAATAGATATATCTCAATGGGTTTATTATAGGTAGTTTGATATGACCAAAGTTCTTAACCAATTTTTTATGACCTAACTTTTCTTATGGGTTTAACGATTCTTTCAAGCACTCTTTTAACTTCCCTATTTGAAAGTTCATCTAATCCATTTGTTTAGGGGTGATAAGTAGTGGATGTTTTATGTACAAACCCATATTTTTTTCAAAATTGAATCCATAGTTTGATTACAAAAAAAAATTCTAGGTCACTCACCAAAGCACATGGTGTTCCAAAACCTATGAAATATTTTCATTTTGAGGAACTCACTCATGGTTTGTCTATTATCCTTCCATATGGGTTTGGCATCTACCCAACTAAAATCATAGTCAATGGATAGAAAAATATATTAGGATCCATTGGATAGAGGTAAGGGTCCCATGAAATCAATGCCCTAAACATTAAATATTTCACAAAATAATAAGGTATTTTGGGACATTTTATTTCCCCTATAAATTTTTCCAAATTTTTGGCACATGGAACATAGTTTATAGAACTCATGTGAGTCCTTGAAGAGTGAAGGCTATAATAATCTATAGTATAATAGTTTTTGAGAGGTACATGGTGGTCCAAAGTGGCCACTACTAAAAAATCAATGGAAAATCATAATATGTAGTAATGTTCCTCCTTATTAACACTTCTCTTAATTATCATGTCAGCCTCAATTTTCCAAAGTTCATTATCATATCAAAAATAATTTTTAATCAATTTTTAGTTTTTCTTTTTTTTCTCCTGAAAAATCATGTGGGAAAACACCAATAAACAAATTAATTTATAATTGAGGCATTCCATTCTAATTTTAGAGAGTATAATGAAAACAATTCATGGGAAATTCATGGTCTATGATTATAAAATGAGAAGAATTAGTGATTATACTAAAATGATCATCTATAAGGTTTTATTTTTTAGTTTTATCTTCAATATCAAGGTAAAATTATTAAATCATTATAATCCATATTATTAGCCTCAATTTGGAATCATTTTTTGTAGGTATTAAATTTAAATAAAATTGGTCAGTGAAGATAATAATTTTGGCCCCTAAAAGATAGGGCCTAAATTTCTCTAAAGTTGAAAAATAAAGCTAAAAGTTTCTTTTTAGTGATATTTTAATAGTATTGAGTTTGAAACAATGGTTTTGAGTCATAATTGATGAAAAATGGAATATTTTCTTTTATTTGACCAAGGATAGCCCCTATAGCCCTTTCAAATGTAGCACACATCAGTTCAAAGGGTAGGGACCAGTCACAAGATTGAATGATTGGGGAAGATGTGAGGGAATTTATGGGTTCAATGAAGGATCTCTTGTAAGAATCATAAAAATATAATGAAACGTCATTTTGAAGTAATTAAGTGATAAGTAATGAAATCCTGCTAAATTTATCTATGAATTACTGATATAAGATAGTGTGTCCAAGAAAGTATTGGATTTCTCAGACTAAATTTGATACGGGAAGTGATTCTATAACCTTTATTTTGGAAGGATCAACTTGAATACCATCATGAGAGATTATGTGTCCTAGATAAATCCCACTAGTAAGTATGAATTAAAAAAATTAAATATTCAACACATGGTTAAAATTGATACATTTTTAGGACCAAAGAGAGTGAATGCGAGAATGATTTTAATGAATCACTATAAATAGTAAATTAATCCATGAAAACATACATTATAATCTTAATGAATTAAAAAAATATTCTCATCATGCACCTATGGAATGTATCAAGATAATTACAAAGGCAAAAAGGAATTATTCTATATGCATATGTTTCAAAGGGGAATGTTTCTATTTTTTATTAGTTATGTTGTATGATTGGGATTTGTAAATATCTAGTGTATTTATTAATAAAACAATAATATGACTTTATGGATAATATTTATAGCAATTATTCTAGGAAGGGAAGTGTGAAGTGGAATTTTTCTTCTTTAGCATTCAATTTTTTAGAATTAATGTATACATGCCACTTGTTTTTACTCAGGTTGGGACCATTTCTCCATGTTCATTGGTGAAAAAAGTTATTATATCCTTTTTTGGAACTAATTAAATTAGAAAAATCTATTCATCATCAGAAATAGGGTTGATAATATCATCTGTAATAATATTAGCAATATCTTCCCTTACTTCCTCAAGTATGAGTGTATTAAATCTTCTTTAAGGTTTCCTAATGGATTTGGATGATTTCTCTAGATGTATATGATGAAGGAAAAGTGAAATTTCGATGTATTTTATATCATATAGGATCCACACTAATTTATTTCTATTTTCCTCTAAGACATTCATGAGTTTTTATTCCTCACTTTTAGCAATTTAAGTAGAGATGATGATGGTTATGATTTATTATGAAAGATTAATGCATACTATAGGTGTTTGGGAAGTGGTTTCAATTAAGATGGTTTATTGACATGTTGGATAATATTGTCTAATGTGGTGTGGAAAATATCATAGGTGGTATGGTATTCTAGAGATATTTCAATATCCTTTATATTTATGGAGTTTTTAAAATAATTTTCAATATCAACATCTCTATTTATTATTTTGTTAATGAGGATTAAAATTTAACAAACTCCTCTATCATTATAATAGTAAAACCATGATGGATCAGGGTTCAAGTCACTCTTAGGGAGACTTTTGGAAGCATGGATACAGAAATCATATTGATTCTCTAAATGTTATCACATGGATAATAAGATATTGAACTTGACTAGTTTGTCACCAAATTACTTGGATAATATGATTGTATGGTCATTGATATTGGTTATAGTAGTAATGAGGAAATTTATTACTATAATTATAGGATATTAGCAATAAGATTTCTCACTTTTCATGTAAAGTACAAAGAAATCAGCTGGGAAGATAAGATAATTGTTTCATATAAGAACATCCTTGATTATTACCTTGATACTGACAGTGCTTTGATTGGCTAAATAGATAACCACACTCATTGGGTGTAAGGGTCCTAAACCAAAGTTTGAAAATATTGACTTAGTCATGACATTTATTGATTCTCCTGATTCTATGAGTGCATCATTAAATTTGGAACTCCCTATTTGGCATAGAACTGTAAATATATTTTCACTTCATGAGAATGGATTGTTGATATGAGAAATTTTCAATGGATTTGAGTTTCCTTTTATGTGTGCATAATTCCTTAAGGAACTCTCATACTTAGTAACTTTTTTTATGAAATCTAGAAGTGGGATGTTGACTTTTTCATTTTTGAACATGTATAAAAAATTTGAAGTATGTTCAAAGGGATTCTTAGGCTTATATATTGATTGAGGAAAAAGAATTGGTTTCCTTAGAGGGATAGAAGGCGGTGAGAGATTGACTTCAAGTTGTTTTTTATCCTTTTGTTTTTTTATTTTTTCAAATCAATAATTGAAGGTGATTCGGAAGATTCATCATGAGGAATAAAAATTTACTTTCTTAGTCTAAGTGAAATTTCACTTACTTTACCCTCAGGGTTGGGTAATAGTTGAGTTAAAATCTAGGAAGAATTTTTTGGTTGTTTTTGACTCATATAGGAATCAATTTGACCAATTTGGTTTTTAATATTATTTAGGCTTGAATGGGTTAAGGAGGAAATTTCTCCATGAATCTTTCTAATGGTTTCTTAGAAGAAGAGGCATGTCCAGTATTAGGATTTCCTTGATTAAGGTTCTTGGAAAATTGATTGTACTGGTTTGGGAATTGATAAGGCTTACAAGGATGGTGGAAACCATAAGGAATAGGATTAATCATTTAATTTTGGGGATCTAATTGATGTGGTTTTTGTAAGTTAATCCCACATAGACTATACTAGAATTGGTTTGGATTTTGATGATGGAGTTAAGGGTGTTAATAGGTGGCATTATCATACCTAATTCTTAGATGGTCTTTCCAACCTAGGTTGTTGTTATTATAGAATAGATTGTGGTGGGGCTAGTTATAATTTCTAAAAAAAGAAATATAGGATAAGGATGGGTGTTCCTCTAAGAATATGCTGAATTAATCTCCATTAGTTTAGAATAATCTGATAGATCATCTTGTAATTGTGTGCATGTGTCTATTGGATGTGAGGTTGATTTACAAATAACACAATTTTTTATGGTTATAGGGAATTTAGATTGAGGATAAGAAGAGTGTGGTGATTTAGTAACTATATAAAGTTATCTTACAATACCAGTAATCTCACTCATCCACTAAATCATCTTGGTGAGTTCTGTGGACTGACTCTCTTGGTCTTGTTTCACTTGAGCATGTGATCGAGTATGGAAGTGTTTTTTATTTATTTTCATGTTACTTATATGGTTTTATGAAGTTTTGATATATTTATCTATAATATAACCACAACTTTAAGTATCAATTAGAGTTATTTATATCATCAATAACCCCTCATATAAGTATTTTATAAGGATTTAGTCAATGATTTGGTGGTGTGGAAATGTTGCTACAAGATTTTGAAAAAATACTATTATTTATGGAGTGATTCATTCAGGAATTTTCTAATTTTACTTTTTTTATATAGATGTATTTTTAGTAACAAGAAATAATTTCTCTAATAAGATCCACTTCATTTCATTCCATGATTTTATAGAACTCATAGGAATGTAGTAGAGCCATGATTTGGTAGATACAGCTAGGAAAAATGGCAATGCTCTGAGTTTTATTTGTTCTTAAAAACCACATTGAGGATTCATGGTAGATAACACTACTTGTAAATATTTGAGGTGAATATGAGTTTCATCGCTAACTATACCATGGTAATGATGTGGAAGATTAATTAAATATAATTTGAGTCAGAAATAAGCCTATGGATATTGAATACCAAGTGGTTGTTGATTTATATAAGGGGAAATGAATTATTATAGGGTTTTTTGTAGGATTGACCATATATAGATAAATTTGGTGATAAACTAATGGTTATTGGGTGTTTTTATTGTCTCTAGAGATTTTCTAAAGTTATCAAAGGGTTTACTCAATTTTAGGGTCAAATAAATTGGAGGGATTATTCAGGAGACTACAAAGCATCAACACACTCTAGCATTTTTTTTTTGAAATTAAGGAAAATTAATGTATATTAAAAAAATGTTTTCTTTTAGTTTTATTATATTTCTTTTGGAAGAATGGTTTTTTTTCTTTATTTTTTCTATTAATGTTTTCTTGGTTTTTAATTTTTGTATGTTTGATGATAATCAAGAATAACTAAATCCTTAAGAAACCATCCTTGTAAATGGATCCATTTTAATCATATCCTATTTTCACCTATCAAAAATAAAAGGCATAGTTCTATGATATAATGTGTATAGCATCACTCGATTCAAATCCTCAGTGATGGTACTATATTTTTGGAATCAATTTTTATTGTTTTGTCTTTTGGATGGGGGGGTATTTGTTTATAGAGATTAGGTAAAATGATTGATGATTGTAGGTTTATTTAACTATTTACAATGAATTTGAGGGATTTAATTATTGGGTATGTATGTTTATTATATCATTGATCATTGAAAACATTTAATTACATTAACATCAACTTCATAAGATAGTTTTTCATCAAAATTCCCAAATGTTAAGACTTTAATCTAATCCTTAACTAGGGTTATTATCTTTTTTAGTTATCATTAATGAAAGGTTAAGTATTTAATGAACCCTTGATTATTTAATGTTATAATAATCCATGTAATCCACATTTCAAACAAAAATTTTCATTAATCCAAGACATATCTTAATTAACATAAACAATTTTAATTTAACGAACGTTAAACAAGCCAAAAATATCAATCACTTAACATCCCCAAATTATGACTCACCCTAATGGGATATTTACTCAACCAATAAGTTTATTAATAATTAAGTTAGTATTTTTATGGTGATGAGTTATATGAACATGAAAAAAATGATTGAAGAAATTATTTGTGTGTTGAACACACACATATAAATGAAGAGATATAAACACGTGCTTATGGGTAGATGAGAAAGGGGAAGAGGGAAGGGATTACAAAATAATAAATTATCTTAAAAATTAATAACAATTCTATAAAAGATGTATTAGGAAATATTTTATAGAATATAAAATATCCATTGCACATAAATGAAATGAAATAAACTTATGTGATTATAACTGAAAACAAATGAAGAAGAATATGATATTAAAGAGTGAAAGAGTGGTATCTCAATTAGGAACTTGAGTTTTAAAGGTACTATAATCCCTTTATTAATGGTTTGTTCATTCAAATACTCATTCAAAAATTCAAAAATTCTAACCCTTTGAAAGGAGAGGACAGGAATGCATTTATTGCTCAAAGTGGTGGACTATTTTTCTTCCAAAACTACCCTCTAAGTTAGATCAATCATTTTAACCTTAAGTGAGCCTTATCTAGAGAAGTTAAATTCTACACAGTTATAGATATTTATTTTTAAACTACACCCTCCAAATTTTATGGCCATTATAATTTTGGATCCGAAGATATGGTTGTTTTCTTAAATCATGTGTTGTTGTCTTAGATGTCCCTGAATTTTCTAATATCCTCAATATAAATGAGTTAATGACACCATATAGAAACAAAATCTTTTAAAAAAATCTTATATCTTGAATTTCGCTCTACTAATTTTTAGACCAATTAGACCAGTGGATTATAAAGAAAGTCAATATTAGTAAACTATCCTTCAATCATGAGCAGAATTGTGGTCTTGAAAATATTTCTTCTATTGGGGAACTTATTTATTGATCTGGGATTTGAAATTGTTATCCTAATTGAAATGTATTTTCTTGAGATATCTGGTAAAGTCTCATTAAATTGTAGCTTCTATACTGGTCCTAAAAAAATAAAACACTTCTTCTAGTCCACTCATCTAGATAGATTGGGTGGGCCTTCTTGAGTAATACATATGCCTCTTCTAATTGTTGAACTATCCAAAGATGATGTTGAATGATTTCTATAAAATGGAATTAATAACCCTAAAAATATGAATCACACAATTTGGATCAATAGATTGAAATTTATGATCAATTTATAAAGATATATTATAATTGGATGAATTTGAACAATGCTCTTTATATATGTTTATGATAAAAACATGAACATTGATTGTAAATTGTGTATTTTTCAATGAAGACCTGGTAATAAGAGTAAATTTAAAATAATAAATACAAATATAATATTATTTACTCAAAATGGAGTTAGAATATAAATTAAAATCTTTGTTAGATGAAAGAGATCAGTTTAACTTGAAGTCTTTTTATTTGGAGGTTAACTTAAAAAATGTTGAAGACATGATTGTAAAAAATAAGAAAATTAAGTGTGAATTTTTTGAGACATATTGTAAGATTTAGAAGAGTCATGAAGTCCAAATACCATCTATTATGGGAAAATTAGGTTGGATATTTTATACGCCATCATCCAAATAAATTAAGAAATATTCAGTTAATTACAAAAAGGAGATAATAGGAGTTCACAAATATTAATTATGGGAAACGAGTTAAAAATAGAAAGAAAGTTTTTGAATCAAAAAAGTGAATTAAAAAGAGTAGCATTACAACATGTGTTTTTATTGTGGGATGGTTATTTATATAGTAAGTTTTTTTGTTATATTATTTTGTTAATTTCAAATTGTAAAATTAAGTAAAGGGATATCAAATTTATCAGAACCATAATAAAGAAGGTATAACTCATATACTTATAATTTTCATACTTAAAATCGTGGTTCTTATGTCTTGAATAATAGATAAAAACATAGAATAAAGGATATTTCCAGAAAAAGTAATTCAAAGTACACCTATAGAGGTAAATTTTTCCATTGGGGATAGAAAATTCATTTGATAAACAAGTATAGAATGGAGCTTGTGGGATTGAATCCATGGATGATAAGAATAATCAATCATCATTTAAGAAAAAGATGTTATGGGTTTTATTAAAAAGTATATATTATAAGGTATTTTAATTTTAGAATGAGAGAATGAATGTTTAAAAAGACCTTTGCAACTGGAACTAGTAGAAATCAAACTGGAATGGAAAGAAAATTATTACAGTGGAGAATAGATTTATATATCTAGAATAAAGTAATGAAGGAAAGAAATGGGGATTAAATTGATAATAAAATGTTTTTTACTCGAATAAACCTTCATGGTGAGATATGAAGTAAGCATGGAGGGATTAAAATAAAGAAGAATTTTCTCTCTTTATTAACAAAAAATATGCTATAAAAAGATCATTACTCTCTAAAATGAAGAATATTTAACCCATTTAATTAAAGGTGAATGAATGTTTAAATAAAAAAATTCAATGATAAAAAAAATTGAAGTGGATTTCATGGATGCTAAATAAGGACAATGTGAGGCATGATTAAGTGGTTTTATCAGCTACACTACAAAGAATGAGGATAAAACTAGTGGAGTTCTCCTTACATGGAGAAAGAAGCATGGAAAATAAGGATGAAACAATAAAGTATCAAAGGAATAAACTTTTTCAAGTGGGTTTAGTCCCACAATTGATATGGATCCCAAACCAAAGAATATAGAGAACTCTAAATTTCATATCTAGAATAAAAAATTTATAAGTGGTGTCATACAAAGGAGAATCATCACTAAGGGTTAGAAACAAACTGGAAGAAAAGGGTTGGTCTACCAAGACCAACCACAATCCTCTAATTAAGGGAGTTTAAGTGACCCCTATCCAAATGTATTTAAATTTTTCTAATATTTGTTTGAAGTGGTGTCGAATTAAGGGGGATATATAATCCATGGGGTGATTGTACTGAAAGTATACATGTGATTGTGGTGGAAGAAAATAAGTATGGGATAAAAAAGATATATGTATGTTTTGAGATAGAAGATGAAGATAATAGTAATTTATCCTTTCAGCAGTATCACCTTCTTCTCCCTCTCACCCTAGGGTTCCCCTTGACGGTGAGCTCAAGGGGGGAGGTTTCTTCACTAGTGTCTTCCCCCTCTCCCTTTCCTCTTTCCCTCTATCTTCTCCTCTCTTGTTCATCTACTTTCATATCTATCTTCATTCAGGTGGTGATTCTCTTCTTTGTGAAAGCTCTAATGGATGTTTTTATGGTTTCGATGATGGTTTTTGCTGTTGTGACCCTGGCCGCTACAACCATGCTCTGACCTAGGGTTCCTCCACACCTCTCTAAGGTGGATCTGGAGTGGGGGTATCAAAGTGGTGTTGGGTTTGTGGTTTGGTGGTCAGTATTCCGGAGCCCTCGGCTACTCAAATCCTTCCTCCAACCCCAAGTTCCACTACTCCTCTCCCAATAGAATATGTATCAGTGCGAACTAAGGAGTTTTGGGTTGTGGGGTTTGGTAGCTGACATTTTTTCATGCATGAATTGAGTCATTTTTATCCTTTTTTGATGATCTATATCTATTCCTCTTTGAAGATCCAAGCCTCAATCCAAGATATAGTGTTCCTCTTTTTATAAATCTCTTCAATGTGGATAGCTCTAATTTGGAGATCTAAAGGTTTCCCATTACTATGAAGTATTTTCTAGTGTTCTGGTTTGGTGATGGTTGATGAGGATGATAGTGGTGATTGGACAATTTTGATGATAGGTGTGACCCTTGAGGATGTTGGCTGGCGTCCTATTGGCTGACATGGTTTCCTCTCAGTTAGAGGTGCTTAATAGGAGGTATGATTTGTTCATTTGGTGATGATGACAATGGTGCAATGGTATGTGGGATTTATTCCTTTATCAGTTTTTTGGTATTTCTATTCTTGTGGTATAGATTCAAGTCATTGATTCCTTTGGTCGAAGGCCGGTGATGTTTATGATAACGACACTTGGAGAGGGGAAGACGGTGAAGGGATGATGCCTATGGTGCTGTGATGATGATGGTGACGATGTGGATGTGACTTTACATGCCTATCCCCGGTACATGCAGTGGATCTTACGGCCTTCTAGGTGCCGATTTGGTTAGAATTGAAAATCACTTTATTTTTATTACGTGGATCTTATTTGGTTTAGGTTTTTAATTTTGAATCTAAAAATTTTAATTTTGTAATCCTGGTGTATTTTATTCTAAAGTGTATGGTTACCACTAACCATAAAGTGGTTTTCATAAAATTTAAAAACAAATATTTGAGGAGTGTATGTTCTGAGAGAATATGTTTACAATATGGAATAAAGTGCGGATGATATAGAAAAATAATAAATGAAATAATTATAGTGAAAGATATTATATCTCTTATTCGGTATCAAGACAAAACAATAAGATAAAATTGTGAAAAGTCCCAAAATCTTAATCAACAAGTGGTATTGATCAACCAATTTGATATTCAAATATGAATCTATAAGTATCATATTGAAATAAATATATACAAACATTTTAGAACTTGTAGCTAAAAATGGTTTCAAGGATACATTTAAAATTTTTAGTGTTATCATGCTGAATATATTGAAAAAAAAGTGATTCAAAGACATATCTCAAGTGGTGTATGATGACTAAAAGAAGGAAAATATATATTTAATGTAAATGTGGTATTTTTTCATGAAAATTATATTTATTCATTCATATACTAACAAGTGGTATCGACTGATTTTTTTACAAGGTATCAGAAGATATTAAAATGAAATTTCAAAACAAACAAATTGTTTCCCTGTGATTAAGATTATCTCAATACTTGGAGTCAAGTAAAAAAGGAATTTAGGGGAAGTTTTTTATTATAACTCAAATGATTATTAACCTTATCTAAGAAATAATTGTCCCTATGAATATAATATGTACATGGATATTGTAGGTTATGGAAATAGTGGATGCATCCTTTGATGGTATGACCAACTATAATTTTAGTCTTAATTTATGTGTAATAATTTATAAATGTGATTAAAATGTAATTTCCAATGAAAACCATAGATTAATTTACTAGATTAAAATTCTATAACCAAAATAGGATTATCTTCACATGTAATTTATAATTAATTTATGAGTAGATATAGAATTTCCGCAACCCGTAATTCTCTCTTAATTGATGATTCGATTAACAGTATCTCATTATACCATCATTTCTCTATAATATCCAAGTGTATAATCCCTCTAGAGGTGATCCAAACATGCACTCAAATATCTTAATGTTTCCATATAATCATCGAGTACTAGCACAACCAATCCTAATTGATTGTGTTATTCGTGGTTGATTTCCACAGTATTCTTCTCAAAGGAGGAATAACTCTTGATGTTCTCTAAAAGGTTTGAGAGAGGAGGGATAGATATTATGTCCTAGATCTATATATCTATCTCTCTATAGGTATTTATATAGTATCTATCTATCCATTTTACACACAAAAAATTATTCTGGAAATTGATATAATTAGATATTTATTATGACAAGTTTAGGGTTAGCAGATCACACACAAGCCCCTTTCAAACCTAATAATTCTTAGTTGACACAATATCCAAAAATAATATTATTAATAATAATTTGAAATCTGTAACACATTAACAATATAAATAAATGTCATTTATACCATTTCCAATCGGACCATTAAGCACGGTCCTCTTTCTTTCTTTGACATTTACCAATCCTCGAATAATGAAAATTTAATAAATAAATGTCACTGCATTATTCTATGATAAATATAATAAAATTATATTTTCCAAACTTGAAACAAATTATTATTATTATTATTATTTAACACACTTATTATTTCAAATAAATTGTGATTAAATTATGGTAATCAAACAAACTCTAATAAATATTATTTATTATAACTTGTTAAATTCAATACTTAAATTTAACAAAGGTTGTGGATACACTTAGTGTGTAAACCTCTAGGACTCTTTTTCAATATAATTAGGCATAACCACCTAAATGACAAGGTTATCATCTAGCAACATTATGAGGATCCCATAGATAAATAAGTTAATGTCTCAGTGATATCTAACCTCTTACCAATACTTATCATGTAATATAATCCCTTTACCATTACATCTAAAATCAATAAAATTAAATGCCGGTGTCATCAACCTCTATGTTCAATCTCTTTCTTTGACTTCCTAAGAATAAACTCACTCAATGAACAGCATGGTCATGGATTTATCTAGGCAGTTTCATTCCCATCAAAGGGCTTGAGATATCAACTTCTTTTAAGGGATGGAATGGATAAATTCTCTCTCATGTAATTCATTAATGCAATATCACCCATGATGTACCCAACATATTGTTGGTCAAAAATACCTCAAGAAATCATTGTAGTGTTTTGGGTTGATTTTTCTTTTTGAAAATGCATGTGGACATAGAAATTTGTGGAGTTCTAACATGGTTGTTGACTAGGTATGTTGAAAAATATCCAAGACACAAAAATGGATTCCCTGGTGGTTGTATAGAAAATTTCATATATAAGATAAAGTCATTTACCAGTGTTTACCAAATTTCTGGGGTCCAAAATTTAGAGAATTTTATAATCATCATAAAATTTATATTTCCATGAATTCTTTGTAAAAATATGGTAAATACATGAGTTTTTTAAATACTGGGTTTTACTAATGGAATTTCATGAAGGTGTGGATCATCAAAAATGGGCGAAGAGTTGATGGTAATCTCTATGACTATAAGAAGTGGAGAATCTTGAATTCATGAAGGGTTGATGGTAATCTCCATGAATATGAGAACTAGAGAATCGTATATGCATGAAGGTTTGATGGTACATATCTATGACTACAAGAAGCTTCGCAAATAGGAAATTTTCCTGGAGCTTTGTGAAAACAGGTAGCATCATGAACAAGATGGGAGATCTTCAAGAAAGGGTGATGAGTTGGATTAAAGCTTATTAAATAGGATTAAATTCCTATAAATAGGCCTCTACCCCCCTCATAAAAAGAGAACAAGACTTAACAAATATTCAAAGGCTCCGGATTCGCGAACGTGATTTGCAAAGGTTGTTCTTATGAAAAAGTTTTAAAAGAAATGAAGTTCGTGAAGGCTATGAAAGCAAACCAGAAGTTTTGAAGTTTGTGAAGGTTATATAATCTAACCGAAATTTTTGATATTTATTAAGGCTAATTGAGCTTTGCAAAAGTTGTGCACTTAGTGAAGGCTAAGTGTGATTCAAGAAAGTGTTTGAGATTCAAAAAAGGAGGTTGTTTTGCAAAGGCTATTTGAGCTTCATGAAAGAGGTGATCATTGTAAAATTTTTGGGGTTTTCAAAGGAAGTATATACTTGTGAATAATTTTGCAGTTTCATAAAGGATGTGAGCTTTGAAAAGGCAGTGAGCATCGAAAAAATGTTAAGAAAGGATTTTCTAGTAAATCTATGGTAATGTGATATTCATCAAGTAGATGAAAGTTGAACATCAACATATCATCTAACTAAAAATGAGGATATATTCATTATTGCTAATTAAGGGACCTACATTTCCATAAACTACGTTTGAATCCTTTCCATAGTAGTGAGCAAAGAAAGAGGAACAAGGTGATCCTTTCCATTAGTAGTGATCCATCAAAGGAAAGATTTAGGGAGTGTCCCTTAGGAAGTAGTGAGATATCCCTAAACATTATAAAGGTAGTGATTGATGTTATTAATATTTTCACAACTTATTATATTCCCCATTTACTTATTTTATATGAAATGTGCATAATTTGTGTGAAATATTAATGTTTTAATATTAAGTATAATTTTTGAGCATTTTTAGAAGTAGTCCAATTGAGTCAGTTTAATGTTTTAATAATAAATGTCACTATACTAATCCAAATTGTGTGATTCTTGTTTTTTAGGATTATCCCTTCAATATACAACATTTCATTAGAAGGTACCATGAGCCAATTCTGCCATTTGAAGGGTCATATGGTCCTCACAAACAAGACCAAAGAACCTGTGAACAAACTGGACCAGCCTTGAAGATTGATTTACTGGGTTCAATCCAGAAGTCCAAAAACATTAACTCTCCACCATAATTCAGGGGACACTACATGTCATCTTGGATAAAAATTGAAAGGCCCAACTCCAAATAAAATGGGCCCAACATATGCTTTGAAGTCCAGCCCACCATTCTGGCCGAGAATTAAAATCAGTATAGTATTCATGACATATCTCATGATGTAAGCATGAAATCGAGCTGAGATTTTGCAGTGTGAAATAGGAGATATATATGGCCGACTTTGTTGAAAAAGTCATTCGGATTTGAAGGCATCTTCCAGTTCCAAAATCCATTCACATTTTGGCCATTGAAAAAGCATGGATAGAAATGGACAGTTTACCTTTGTTTAATAAAAACGCCATAACTTTGGCTCCACTTGTCCAAATGCCTCAGAATTTTGAGATTAGTCTGAAAATAGAATTTTATACAACTTTGAAGAAGGAGATATTTGAATATTCAGCTGTATGAATAGCCAAATTGACGATTCAATTGGAGGGACAGATTGGGAATGCAAACAGTCCACTCCTTGGGCTATAAATACTCTCCCCTTCTCTCCTTGAGAGGGGTTGGCATTTCAGAAGAGAGGAGAACATATTGGCACGACCAATGCCTTTCCAAAATCTTGGGAGGATCTTCCATACTCAAGTTTTCACTTGAGAGACCTTTCCTCCTCTCTTTGTTTTCACTTACTTTCGTGTTCTTCATTTTTGTAATCTTGTAATTCTCTTTCTTTGTAATTCTGTTTTAATGCAAGTTACTTCTTCAATATCTCTTATTCTCATCCAACTTCTGTAGTTTAATATTTATTTTCTTAAAATAGTTTAAATTCAGTTGAATCCTCTTCCCTTATTTTGCTTCCTCATTCAATCTAAAATCCGTTTTTAATTATCATCATCGTTCGTGTGTGTGTGCCGACATACCACTCTTTTCTAATACCTTTCTTTTTCTTCTATTCTTAATTTATCATCATAATTATTTTAACTAGAATATTAAACACCCAAATTTCTGAGTAAATATCTCATTGGGGTGAGTCAAAATTTAGGGATGTTAAGTGATTGAGAGTATTTGCTCGATGAGTATTCGTTAATTTAACATTGTGTATGTTGGACTTAATATGTCATGGATTAATGGCATATTTTGTTTAGCAAGTGGTTTCCATGGATTATTGGAACCATAAATACACTACCATAAACAATTAATGATTGATTTTAGAATCCTAGTTAAGTTAAGTCTTAGATTAAAGCTTTAACACTTAGGAATTCTAATCGACGTCAACTTGTGAAGTGGGTGTTAATTTAAATGCAATATAAAGCAAAACTCAAGGATATAACAAGCTTAACTCCCTAATAATGAACTCACCCCAATTATTATCAATTTGTTAAATCAATCATAATCAATTAGTCATTTCAATTAAGCTCTGCAAACAAACCCCCCTAATCAAAATAAAATCAACTAAAAACAAACGACTATTACAAAGTATCATCGCCGAGGATTCGACCCGAGTGCTGCTATACACATTAGCAGAGCACCGGAACTTTGACCGGTCGATAGGCAACAATCGGCCGTGTGTTTCAAATGGCGCCATTGCTGGGGATGGTGATTTATGTAGTCATTATTTTCTGGTTATTGTAAAAAAACCAAAAAAAACAAAATTTTAAAAAAAAATTGAAAAAAAAAACACAAAGAAAAACCCGTCTTCCTCTTAAAAATCATAAACTGAAAAAATACAAAGAAAAACTCACCTTACTCATCCTTTCTAAATCTCTTTGAATGCCCCGCAGCCTCCCAAACAATCCCTCAGATTTTTTTGACCCTGAAATTGATAGAACTCTTCGTCGACTTAGGAGGACCATTAGGGATAACCAAATCACCCAAGAACCAATCATTGCCCTACCAATTGAATTCGATATGGATAATCCTAGGGAACAAACATTGAAAGAACTCGATGCCCCTGATATGGATTACCAACCTCTTGGTATTCAATATCCAAACATAGAATCTGACTTCGAACTCAAATCAGGTTTGATTCATCTTCTCCCTCATTTTCACGGGATAGCCGGTGAGGATCCACATCTTCACCTTAAAGAGTTCCAGGTGGTGTGCTCTACCATGAAGCCTCAAGGGGTTTCTGAAGAACAAATCAAACTCCGAGCATTCCCTTTCTCCCTAGCCGACTCTGCCAAGTCATGGCTCTACTACCTCCCTCCTAGTTCCATAAATACATGGAATGACATGAAGCGTCTCTTTCTAGAAAAATTCTTTCCTGCTTCTCGTACCGCTTCCATCCGAAAGGAAATAAGTGGTATCTGTCAATTCCCAAATTAATCACTCCATGAGTACTGGGAGAGGTACAAAAAGCTTGTTGGAACCTTCCCACATCATCAAATCCCTGACCAACTCTTGATCCAATACTTTTATGAGGGGTTATTGGCTATGGAGAGAACTCTCATAGATGCTGCAAGTGGCAGTGCTCTTGTTGATAAAACTCCTGTAGCTGCAAGGGATCTCATAAGTAACATGGATGCAAACACACAACAATTCCATACTCGAGAACATGCTCAAGTCAAACAAGCCGAAGATAATCAATCCATTGAACCGAACAAGATGACCGAGTGGATGAGTGAACTTACAGGTCTTGTGCGACAACTAGCTGTGGCCACCAAATCCCCAACCTCGTCTTCTCCACAATCAATGTTTCCTGGACCTGTCAAAAACTATGGAATCTGCAACTCTCCATCTCATCCAACTGACACATGTCCACAACTTCAAGAGGATCAATCCGATTCATCTGGACTAATGGAGCTCAATGCAGCATATGCTCAACGGAACACCAACCCTCAACTATCAGGTCAGTTTGTTAGAAACTTCAACCAACCTCACTCTGAGCCCTTCTCTTCTTCCTATAACCAAGGCCTTAGGTATGGTAATCCCATATCTCATCCCCCTCAATTCCCTCCTCAAAACCCAAACCATTTTCAATATGGTCAAGGTGTTGGTAACTTCCATCAACCTTATAATTTTGTTCCTCAACCTCAAAGGAACAATCCTCATCCTGGATTCCATCATCCTAGTGATCCTTCCCAATTCCAAAACCAATACAATCAATTTCCCAAGAACCAAAATCAAGGCAATCCCAACCAGGGACAAGCCTCTTCTTCCAAGCAACCATGGGAAAGTGCAGTGGAAGATCTTTCCTCCTTCACCCATTCTAGCCTTAAAAACATTGAAACTCAAATAGGTCAACTTGCATCCCACCTGAGCCAGAAACAACAATCAAATTCTTCCCAACTCCCAGCTCAACCATTACCCAACCCCAAGGGTAATGTAAGTGCAATTTCACTTAGATCAGGAAAGCAACTTGCTATGCCTCAAGATAAATCCTCAAACCCTCCTTTGAATGTTGACCTAGAAAATGAAAAGAAAAAGAAAATTGAAAGGGAATCTGAATCCATTCCCTCACCTCCTTCCATTCCACTTAGGAACCCAATTCCTTTTCCTCAAGCTGTCTCTAAACCAAGGAAGTCCTTTGAACCTGATCCTGAAATGCTTGACATGTTTAGACGTGTTGAAGTCAACATTCCCCTCTTAGATGCCATAAAACAAATTCCTAAGTATGCCAAGTTTCTCAAGGAGTTGTGTACCCACAAGAGGCAACTTAGGACCTTTGAAAATGTTTCCACCCATCATTCCATACCCATTAAGTGCAAATATCCAGGGACCTTTACGGTTCCATGCCAAATTGGAAGTTCCAACTTTGATGATGCACTCATAGACCTAGGAGCCTCAATTAATGTCATGCCCAAATCCATATTCTATAACCTTGGTCTAGGTACCTTGCACCCAACGGGTGTTGTCATTCAGTTAGCCAATCGAAGCACAACCAGTCCTGAGGGAATAATTGAGGATGTACTTGTCCGAGTCAATGATCTTATCTTCCCTGCTGATTTCTATGTCCTTGACATGGAAGATGAGACGAGCTCTTCTCGATCTCCCCTAATTCTAGGAAGACCGTTCCTTATGACATCTAAAACCAAAATTGATGTCCATGCTGGCATCTTATCCATGGAATTTGGAGACCAACTGGTCAAGTTCAACATTTTCCAAGCCATGCGATACCCATCTGAGGATCACTCTGCATTCTCAATCCATGTTTCTGAAACTCCCTCTGAGAGTGTGTTGAATCCTAATCCATCATGTTCTTCTTGTTCTACTAATAGAGGAGTTTGTGAATATTGCATCCTCATTAACCAAGTGATTAATGGTGAAATTGATGTTGACATTACAAATGAAAACTCCATTGATCTAAAGGATCTTGAAAACTCTTTGGAATATCATCTCACCTCTGACCTCCAATTCTCCAACATGGATGGTAATGATGAAAATGAACTAGAATGCCCATTTATTGATTCAGATCAGATTATCCCACATTCATCCTTTCCTATCCATGATTCTGAAAATTATGTTATATGTGAAGTGAACCTTGAACCAATGTGTTTATATTCTCCTGATGGTAGTGATGTTTGTGATATTTGTACCCTAATTAATAAAGTGATCACTGGTGAGGTTGAAATTGACCATTATTTGGTGAACAATATTGAAATAAAGGATATTGAAAATTTTATTCAGTCTTATGACTCCACTGATCCTCATTACTCTACATCGGTAAGTGATGAAATAAATGAGTCAAAAACAATTGGGATCTCATACTCTGATTTTGTGTTATCTGATCCTTACATAAATGAACCATCAGAATTGAGCCATCTTCAAGAATTTTCAAGAATAGAAAACCATCACTTTGTGGATAAAATCATTCCTTGGGTTGAAGACCAAAGGGAGGATAGTCATATTCTCTTTCCAACCCCATTGAATTTCAAGCACACCAACAAGGATGGGAAGAAATTATCCAATGAATCATCAGGCCTCCCAAAGAAAATTTTTTTCTAGAAGCACACTAGAGTTGAGAAAATACGATGGCCACCGTCAGACTATGGGTAGTCCATTGCAATTGTCCAGCTGTAGACAAATAAATGCAGCGCTTCTTGGGAGGCAACCCATGTTTTCTTTTACTTTTATGAAATTTCAATTTCTTTTTAGATTTTCATTAGATGAATAATGAATTTTATTTTTCAGGTAAGTTCCCATTGTCCTGGAACCACCTCAACTTCTACCGAATCCCCAACTTCTGTAGTCAACCTACCACTAGATGGAGATGGTGACCCACAAAATCCAAACCAGGGGGCACCTCTTTCCCTTTAACTATCTCTATCTCTTCCTCTATCTACCTCTTTCTTCTTCTTCCTCTCTCTTTCATTTTTTTACCACTTTTTTTTTCTTTTTAAACCCTTTTTTTTCTCTTTCTTGTGAGGGTGTGTATTTTTAAAAAAACCTTAAAAACTAAAAAAAACCAAAAAAACACAATTACTTAAAAAAATTACAAAAAAAGAGTCATGCTTACTCACCATCGAGTTTTAAAATTTTTTCCAACCATTTTGGGGAGTTAACAGACATGTTTTCATCTCAAAAATTTTGTATTTTCATCATGACTTTGGATAAAGAATTTTGTGTCAAAATTAACAAATTTTGAATGCTCAATTTTTTATTTGGAAAATGCTTTTTTCGAACCGTGAGGAACAACATTTTCTTTCATGCCAAGGCCACCTATGGCCATCTTTTCAAAATGTGTGTTTTCACCCCCATTTCTAAGTCTTGAGTTTGTGGACCTTCGATCTGAATTTCCTTCCTTAGTGTGCATTAATATGATAGAGGCATTTTCTGAACCACATGAGAATCACAATAGCCAAATAGCCTCTCATTACCCTTACATTAATCCTCCTTTTGAAATCCCCTTCAAGCCTATGAAAACATTTTCTTTGATAGCCACATTACAAGCCCAATACCTTATCCCACCTAATATCAACATGTATTTTCATTTCATTAGTTTTTGAAATTTAAGTGTGGGGGGGAATGGATTTCATTTTTGGGTATAATTTCCTTACTTTCTGGTGTGTTATCATATGCTTGAGGTCAAGCATCCATTTTAGTGTGGGGGGAGGTTATCATTCAGTGGGATTTGGGAATGTATTGTACAAATGATATTGAAAAGTGTTCAAAAAAATCAAAAAAAAAATCAAAATTCAAAAAAAATCAAAAAAAAATGAAAAAATGGGTTGTGTCTTGGGTAGGTCAAAAATAACTCTTAATCAACCTTTGATCTTTTTATAACTATTACAATTAGTGTCGTGAGGAGATCAAACATGGGTTGGGATATGAGTGTGAGATCTGTTTCAAGGTCAACTTTCGAAAAAAACAAAAAAAAAGGAAAAAAAAGAACACTTGCATTATATTCTTATATCATTGAGAGATGTTTGGTGGTTTGTAAATATTTCATCTTCTCATCCCCTTCATATTTTCTTCCTCTATTGTGTCTTTCTTCACACAATCATTCCCTTGTAAATATGTTTTTTCATTTCCTTCCATGTTTTATTTCAAAAAAATGTGCATTGTTTTTCTATGTTGGTATTTTAACCCTCTTATTCTCTCTCTTGGACATTATATTCCTACCATCCCATAGCCACAGAAAAACCCCTTAAAAAGACCTCTTGATTCTTGTGCACTTTTGATAGGGATTGGAAGCTGAGGGCTCTTTTCAAACTCTAAGATTTTCACTTTTGGTTGGTGAAAGAGTGAACCTCCACAAATAAATTTTATCATATTGAGAGGTGTGAGTTTTGAGTGTCCACATTCTCCATTTCTAAATTTGAGAATGGAAAAATGAATTAGTTTTGGAACATTGTTTCTGTAACAACTTGTGGTGGATTTCAAAATGGATGAGTGAAATAGTCTAAACCTCCCCTGATTGGAGAAAACAAAATTTTAATATTTGTTGGTGAGTGAAAATGATTTTGTCATGTTTTTATATTTGTTGAACATGAGGACATGCACAAAGATAAGTGTGGGGGATTTGATGTTATTAATATTTTCATGACTTATTATATTCCCCATTTACTTATTTTATATGAAATGTGCATAATTTGTGTGAAATATTAATGTTTTAATATTAAGTATAATTTTTGAGCATTTTTAGAAGTAGTCCAATTGAGTCAGTTTAATGTTTTAATAATAACTGTCACTATACTGATCAAAATTGTGTGGTTCTTGTTTTTTAGGATTATCCTTTAAATATACAACATTTCATTAGAAGGTACCATGAGCCAATTCTTCCATTTGAAGGGTCATATGGTCCTCACAAACAAGACCAAAGAACCTGTGAACAAACTGGACCAGCCTTAAAGCTTGATTTACTGGGTTCAATCCAGAAGTCGAAAAACATTAAATCTCCACCATAATTTAGGGGACACTAAATTTCATCTTGGATAAAAATTGAAAGGCCCAACTCCAAATAAAAGGGGCCCAACATATGCTTTGAAGTCCAGCCCACCATTCTGGCCGAGAATTAAAATCAGTATAGTATGCATGACATATCTCATGATGTAAGCATGAAATAGAGCTGAGATTTTGCAGTGTGAAATAGGAGATATAGGTGGCCGACTTTTTTGAAAAAGTCATTCGGATTTGAAGGCATCTTCCAGTTCCAAAATCCATTCACATTTTGGCCATCGAAAAAGCATGGATAGAAATGGACAGTTTACCTTTGTTTAATAAATCCGCCATAACTTTGGCTCCACTTGTCCAAATGCCTCCGAATTTTGAGATTAGTATGAAAATAGTATTGTCTACAACTTTGAAGAAGGAGATATTATAAGATTCGGCTGTCTGAATAGCCAAATTGGCGATTCAATTGGAGGGACAGATTGGGAATGCAAACAGTCCACTCCTTGGGCTATAAATACTCTCCCCTTCTCTCCTTGAGAGGGGTTGGCATTTCAGAAGAGAGGAGAACATATTGGCATGACCAATGCCTTTCCAAAATCTTGGGAGGATCTTCCATACTCAAGTTTTCACTTGAGAGACCTTTCCTCCTCTCTTTGTTTTCACTTACTTTCGTGTTCTTTATTTTTGTAATCTTGTAATTCTCTTTCTTTGTAATTCTGTTTTAATGAAAGTTACTTCTTCAATATCTCTTATTCTCATCCAACTTCTGTAGTTTAATATTTATTTTCTTAAAATAGTTTAAATTCAGTTTAATCCCCTTCCCTTATTTTGCTTCCTCATTCAATCGAAAATCCGTTTTTAATTATCATCATCGTTCGTGTGTGTGTGCCGACGTACCACTCTTTTATAATACCTTTCTTTTTCTTCTATTCTTAATTTATCATCATAATTATTTTAACTAGAATATTAAACACCCAAATTTCTGAGTAAATATCTCATTGGGGTGAGTCAAAATTTAGGGATGTTAAGTGATTGAGAGTATTTGCTCGATGAGTATTCGTTAATTTAACATTGTGTATGTTGGACTTAATATGTAATGGATTAATGACATATTTTGTTTATCAAGTGGTTTCCATGGATTATTGGAACCATAAATACACTACCATAAACAATTAATGATTGAGTTTAGAATCCTAGTTAAGTTAAGGCTTAGATTAAAGCTTTAACACTTAGGAATTCTAATCGACGTCAACTTGTGAAGTGGGTGTTAATTTAAATGCAATATAAAGAAAAACTCAAGGATATCACAAGCTTAACTCCCTAATAATGAACTCACCCCAATTATTATCAATTTGTTAAATCAATCATAATCAATTAGTCATTTCAATTAATCTCTGCAAACAAACCCCCCTAATCAAAATAAAATCAACTAAAAACAAACGACTATTACAAAGTATCATCGCCGAGGATTCGACCCGAGTGCTGCTATACACATTAGCAGAGCACCGGAACTTTGACCGGTCGATAGGCAACAATCGGCCGTGTGTTTCAAATGGCGCCATTGCTGGGGATGGTGCTTTATGTAGTCATTATTTTCTGGTTATTGTAAAAAAAACCAAAAAAACAAAATTTTAAAAAAAAATTGAAAAAAAAAACACAAAGAAAAACCCGTCTTCCTCTTAAAAATCATAAACTGAAAAAATACAAAGAAAAACTCACCTTACTCATCCTTTCTAAATCTCTTTGAATGCCCCGCAGCCTCCCAAACAATCCCTCAGATTTTTTTAACCCTGAAATTGATAGAACTCTTCGTCGACTTAGGAGGACCATTAGGGATAACCAAATCACCCAAGAACCAATCATTGCCCTACCAATTGAATTCGATATGGCTAATCCTAGGGAACAAACATTGAAAGAACTCGTTGCCCCTGATATGAATTACCAACCTCTTGGTATTCAATATCCAAACATAGAAGCTGACTTCGAACTCAAATCAGGTTTGATTCATCTTCTCCCTCATTTTCACGGGATAGCCGGTGAGGATCCACATCTTCACCTTAAAGAGTTCCAGGTGGTGTGCTCTACCATGAAGCCTCAAGGGGTTTCTGAAGAACAAATCAAACTCCGAGCATTCCCTTTCTCCCTAGCTGACTCTGCCAAGTCATGGCTCTACTACCTCCCTCCTGGTTCCATAAATACATGGAATGACATGAAGCGTCTCTTTCTAGAAAAATTCTTTCCTGCTTCTCGTACCGCTTCCATCCGAAAGGAAATAAGTGGTATCCGTCAATTCCCAAATGAATCACTCCATGAGTACTGGGAGAGGTACAAAAAGCTTGTTGCAACCTGCCCACATCATCAAATCCCTGACCAACTCTTGATCCAATACTTTTATGAGGGGTTATTGGCTATGGAGAGAACTCTCATAGATGCTGCAAGTGGCGGTGCTCTTGTTGATAAAACTCCTGTAGCTGCAAGGGATCTCATAAGTAACATGGATGCAAACACACAACAATTCCATACTCGAGCACATGCTCAAGTCAAACAAGCCGAAGATAATCAATCCATTGAACCGAACAAGATGACCGAGTGGATGAGTGAACTTACAGGTCTTGTGCGACAACTAGCTGTGGCCACCAAATCCCCAACCTCGTCTTCTCCACAATCAATGTTTCCTGGACCTGTCAAAAACTATGGAATCTGCAACTCTCCATCTCATCCAACTGACACATGTCCACAACTTCAAGAGGATCAATCCGATTCATCTGGACTAATGGAGCTCAATGCAGCATATGCTCAACGGAACACCAACCCTCAACTATCAGGTCAGTTTGTTAGAAACTTCAACCAACCTCACTCTGAGCCCTTCTCTTCTTCCTATAACCAAGGCCTTAGGTATGGTAATCCCATATCTCATCCCCCTCAATTCCCTCCTCAAAACCCAAACCATTTTCAATATGGTCAAGGTGTTGGTAACTTCCATCAACCTTACAATTTTGTTCCTCAACCTCAAAGGAACAATCCTCATCCTGGATTCCATCATCCTAGTGAGCCTTCCCAATTCCAAAACCAATACAATCAATTTCCCAAGAACCAAAATCAAGGCAATCCCAACCAGGGACAAGCCTCTTCTTCCAAGCAACCATGGGAAAGTGCAGTGGAAGATCTTGCCTCCTTCACCCATTCTAGCCTTAAAAACATTGAAACTCAAATAGGTCAACTTGCATCCCACCTGAGCCAGAAACAAAAATCAAATTCTTCCCAACTCCCAGCTCAACCATTACCCAACCCCAAGGGTAATGTAAGTGCAATTTCACTTAGATCAGGAAAGCAACTTGCTATGCCTCAAGATAAATCCTCAAACCCTCCTTTGAATGTTGACCTAGAAAATGAAAAGAAAAAGAAAATTGAAAGGGAATCTGAATCCATTCCCTCACCTCCTTCCATTCCACTTAGGAACCCAATTCCTTTTCCTCAAGCTGTCTCTAAACCAAGGAAGTCCTTTGAACCTGATCCTGAAATGCTCGACATGTTTAGACGTGTTGAAGTCAACATTCCCCTCTTAGATTCCATAAAACAAATTCCTAAGTATGCCAAGTTTCTCAAGGAGTTGTGTACCCACAAGAGGCAACTTAGGACCTTTGAAAATGTTTCCACCCATCATTCCATACCCATTAAGTGCAAATATCCAGGGACCTTTACGGTTCCATGCCAAATTGGAAGTTCCAACTTTGATGATGCACTCATAGACCTAGGAGCCTCAATTAATGTCATGCCCAAATCCATATTCTCTAACCTTGGTCTAGGTACCTTGCACCCAACGGGTGTTGTCATTCAGTTAGCCAATCGAAGCACAACCAGTCCTGAGGGAATAATTGAGGATGTCCTTGTCCGAGTCAATGATCTTATCTTCCCTGCTGATTTCTATGTCCTTGACATGGAAGATGAGACGAGCTCTTCTCGATCTCCCCTAATTCTAGGAAGACCGTTCCTTATGACATCTAAAACCAAAATTGATGTCCATGCTGGCATCTTATCCATGGAATTTGGAGACCAACTGGTCAAGTTCAACATTTTCCAAGCCATGCGATACCCATCTGAGGATCACTCTGCATTCTCAATCCATGTTTCTGAAACTCCCTCTGAGAGTGTGTTGAATCCTAATCCATCATGTTCTTCCTGTTCTACTAATAGAGGAGTTTGTGAATATTGCATCCTCATTAACCAAGTGATTAATGGTGAAATTTATGTTGACATTACAAATGAAAACTCCATTGATCTAAAGGATCTTGAAAACTCTTTGGAATCTCATCTCACCTCTGACCTCCAATTCTCCAACATGGATGGTAATGATGAAAATGAACTAGAATGCCCATTTATTGATTCAGATCAGATTATCCCACATTCATCATTTCCTATCCATGATTCTGAAAATTATGTTATATGTGAAGTGAACCTTGAACCAATGTGTTTATATTGTCCTGATGGTAGTGATGTTTGTGATATTTGTACCCTAATTAATAAAGTGATCACTGGTGTGGTTGAAATTGACCATTCTTTGGTGAACAATATTGAAATAAAGGATATTGAAAATTTTATTCAGTCTTATGACTCCACTGATCCTCATTACTCTACATCGGTAAGTGATGAAATAAATGAGTCAAAAACAATTGGGATATCATACTCTGCTTTTGTGTTATCTGATCCTTACATAAATGAACCATCAGAATTGAGCCATCTTCCTGAATTTTCAAGAATAGAAAACCATCACTTTGTGGATAAAATCATTCCTCGGGTTGAAGACCAAAGGGAGGATAGTCATATTATCTTTCCAACCCCATTGAATTTCAAGCACACCAACAAGGATGGGAAGAAATTATCCAATGAATCATCAGGCCTCCCAAAGAAAATTTTTTTCTAGAAGCACACTAGAGTTGAGAAAATACGATGGCCACCGTCAGACTATGGGTAGTCCACTACAATTGTCCAGCTGTAGACAAATAAATGCAGCGCTTCTTGGGAGGCAACCCATGTTTTCTTTTAATTTTTTGAAATTTCAATTTCTTTTTAGATTTTCATTAGATGAATAATGAATTTTATTTTTCAGGTAACTTCCCATTGTCCTGGAACCACCTCAACTTCTACCGAATCCCCAACTTCTGTAGTCAACCTACCACTAGATGGAGATGGCGACCCACAAAATCCAAACCAGGGGGCACCTATTTCCCTTTAACTATCTCTATCTCTTCCTCTATCTACCTCTTTCTTCTTCTTCCTCTCTCTTTCATTTTTTTACCACTTTTTTTTTCTTTTTAAACCCTTTTTTTCTCTTTCTTGTGAGGGTGTGTATTTTTAAAAAAACCTTAAAAACTAAAAAAAACCAAAAAAACACAATTACTTAAAAAAATTACAAAAAAAGAGTCATGCTTACTCACCATCGAGTTTTAAAATTTTGTCCAACCATTTTGGGGAGTTAACAGACATGTTTTCATCTCAAAAATTTTGTATTTTCATCATGACTTTGGATAAAGAATTTTGTGTCAAAATTAACAAATTTTGAATGCTCAATTTTTTATTTGGAAAATGATTTTTTCGAACCGTGAGGAACAACATTTTCTTTCATGCCAAGGCCACCTATGGCCATCTTTTCAAAATGTGTGTTTTCACCCCCATTTGTGAGTCTTGAGTTTGTGGACCTTCGATCTGAATTTCCTGCCTTAGTGTGCATTAATATGATAGAGGCATTTTCTGAACCACATGAGAATCACAATAGCCAAATAGCCTCTCATTACCCTTACATTAATCCTCCTTTTGAAATCCCCTTCAAGCCTATGAAAACATTTTCTTTGATATCCACATTACAATCCCAATACCTTATCCCACCTAATATCAACATGTATTTTCATTTCATTAGTTTTTGAAATTTAAGTGTGGGGGGGAATGGATTTCATTTTTGGGTATAATTTCCTTACTTTCTGGTGTGTTATCATATTCTTGAGGTCAAGAATCCATTTTAGTGTGGGGGGAGGTTATCATTCAGTGGGATTTGGGAATGTATTGTACAAATGATATTGAAAAGTGTTCAAAAAAATCAAAAAAAAATCAAAATTCAAAAAAAATCAAAAAAAAATGAAAAAATGGGTTGTGTCTTGGGTAGGTCAAAAATAACTCTTAATCAACCTTTTATATTTTTATAACTATTACAATTAGTGTCGTGAGGAGATCAAACATGGGTTGGGATATGAGTGTGAGATCTGTTTCAAGGTCAACTTTCGAAAAAACAAAAAAAAAGGAAAAAAAAGAACACTTGCATTATATTCTTATATCATTGAGAGATGTTTGGTGGTTTGTAAATATTTAATCTTCTCATACCCTTAATATTTTCTTCCTCTATTGTGTCTTTCTTCACACAATCATTCTCTTGTAAATATGTTTTTTCATTTCCTTCCATGTTTTATTTCAAAAAAATGTGCATTGTTTTTCTATGTTGGTATTTTAACCCTCTTATTCTCTCTCTTGGACATTATATTCCTACCATCCCATAGCCACAGAAAAACCCCTTAAAAAGACCACTTGATTCTTGTGCACTTTTGATAGGGATTGGAAGCTGAGGGCTCTTTTCAAACTCTAAGATTTTCACTTTTGGTTGGTGAAAGAGTGAACCTCCACAAATAAATTTTATCATCTTGAGAGGTGTGAGTTTTGAGTGTCCACATTCTCCATTTCTAAATTTGAGAATGGAAAAATGAATTAGTTTTGGAACTTTGTTTCTGTAACAACTTGTGGTGGATTTCAAAATGGATGAGTGAAATAGTCTAAACCTCCCCTGATTGGAGAAAACAAAATTTTAATATTTGTTGGTGAGTGAAAATGATTTTGTCATGTTTTTATATTTGTTGAACATGAGGACATGCACAAAGATAAGTGTGGGGGATTTGATGTTATTAATATTTTCATGACTTATTATATTCCCCATTTACTTATTTTATATGAAATGTGCATAATTTGTGTGAAATATTAATGTTTTAATATTAAGTATAATTTTTGAGCATTTTTAGAAGTAGTCCAATTGAGTCAGTTTAATGTTTTAATAATAACTGTCACTATACTGATCAAAATTGTGTGGTTATTGTTTTTTAGGATTATCC
Organism: Viscum album; assembly: GCA_963277665.1. NCBI lineage: Eukaryota > Viridiplantae > Streptophyta > Magnoliopsida > Santalales > Viscaceae > Viscum > Viscum album. Next base: position 353,892,669 of record OY728130.1, on the reverse strand, counting down.
TTTAAATATAAAACATTTCATTAGAAGGTACCATGAGCCAATTCTTCCATTTGAAGGGTCATATGGTCCTCACAAACAAGACCAAAGAACCTGTGAACAAACTGGACCAGCCTTGAAGATTGATTTACTGGGTTCAATCCAGAAGTCTAAAAACATTAAATCTCCACCATAATTTAGGGGACACTACATTTCATCTTGGATAAAAATTGAAAGGCCCAACTCCAAATAAAAGGGGCCCAACATATGCTTTGAAGTCCAGCCCACCATTCTGGCCGAGAATTAAAATCAGTATAGTATGCATGACATATCTCATGATGTAAGCATGAAATCGAGCTGAGATTTTGCAGTGTGAAATAGGAGATATAAGTGGACGACTTTGTTGAAAAAGTCATTCGGATTTGAAGGCATCTTCCAGTTCGAAAATCCATTCACATTTTGGCCATCGAAAAAGCATGGATAGAAATGGACAGTTTACCTTTGTTTAATAAAACCGCCATAACTTTGGCTCCACTTGTCCAAATGCCTCCGAATTTTGAGATTAGTCTGAAAATAGTATTGTATACAACTTTGAAGAAGGATATATTTGAAGATTAGGCTGTCTGTATAGCCAAATTGGCGATTCAATTGGAGGGACAGATTGGGAATGCAAACAGTCCACTCCTGGGGCTATAAATACTCTCCCCTTCTCTCCTTGAGAGGGGTTGGCATTTCAGAAGAGAGGAGAACATATTGGCATGACCAATGCCTTTCCAAAATCTTGGGAGGATCTTCCATACTCAAGTTTTCACTTGAGAGACCTTTCCTCCTCTCTTTGTTTTCACTTACTTTCGTGTTCTTCATTTTTGTAATCTTGTAATTCTCTTTCTTTGTAATTCTGTTTTAATGAAAGTTACTTCTTCAATATCTCTTATTCTCATCCAACTTCTGTAGTTTAATATTTATTTTCTTAAAATAGTTTAAATTCAGTTGAATCCCCTTCCCTTATTTTGCTTCCTCATTCAATCTAAAATCCGTTTTTAATTATCATCATCGTTCGTGTGTGTGTGCCGACGTACCACTCTTTTCTAATACCTTTCTTTTTCTTCTATTCTTAATTTATCATCATAATTATTTTAACTAGAATATTAAACACCCAAATTTCTGAGTAAATATCTCATTGGGGTGAGTCAAAATTTAGGGATGTTAAGTGATTGAGAGTATTTTCTCGATGAGTATTCGTTAATTTAACATTGTGTATGTTGGACTTAATATGTCATGGATTAATGACATATTTTGTTTAGCAAGTGGTTTCCATGGATTATTGGAACTATAAATACACTACCATAAAAAATTAATGATTGAGTTTAGAATCCTAGTTAAGTTAAGGCTTAGATTAAAGCTTTAACACTTAGGAATTCTAATCGACGTCAACTTGTGAAGTGGGTGTTAATTTAAATGCAATATAAAGCAAAACTCAAGGATATCACAAGCTTAACTCCCTAATAATGAACTCACCCCAATTATTATCAATTTGTTAAATCAATCATAATCAATTAGTCATTTCAATTAAGCTCTGCAAACAAACCCCCCTAATCAAAATAAAATCAACTAAAAACAAACGACTATTACAAAGTATCATCGCTGAGGATTCGACCCGAGTGCTGTTATACACATTAGCAGAGCACCGGAACTTTGACCGGTCGATAGGCAACAATCGTCCGTGTGTTTCAAATGGCGCCATTGCTGGGGATGGTGCTTTATGTAGTCATTATTTTCTGGTTATTGTAAAAAAAACCAAAAAAAACAAAATTTTAAAAAAAAATTGAAAAAAAAAACACAAAGAAAAACCCGTCTTCCTCTTAAAAATCATAAACTGAAAAAATAAAAAGAAAAACTCACCTTACTCATCCTTTCTAAATCTCTTTGAATGCCCCGCAGCCTCCCAAACAATCCCTCAGATTTTTTTGACCCTGAAATTGATAGAACTCTTCGTCGACTTAGGAGGACCATTAGGGATAACAAAATCACCCAAGAACCAATCATTTCCCTACCAATTGAATTCGATATGGCTAATCCTAGGGAACAAACATTGAAAGAACTCGCTGCCCCTGATATGAATTACCAACCTCTTGGTATTCAATATCCAAACATAGAAGCTGACTTCGAACTCAAATCAGGTTTGATTCATCTTCTCCCTCATTTTCACGGGATAGCCGGTGAGGATCCACATCTTCACCTTAAAGAGTTCCAGGTGGTGTGCTCTACCATGAAGCCTCAAGGGGTTTCTGAAGAACAAATCAAACTCCGAGCATTCCCTTTCTCCCTAGCTGACTCTGCCAAGTCATGGCTCTACTACCTCCCTCCTGGTTCCATAAATACATGGAATGACATGAAGCGTCTCTTTCTAGAAAAATTCTTTCCTGCTTCTCGTACCGCTTCCATCCGAAAGGAAATAAGTGGTATCCGTCAATTCCCAAATGAATCACTCCATGAGTACTGGGAGAGGTACAAAAAGCTTGTTGCAACCTGCCCACATCATCAAATCCCTGACCAACTCTTGATCCAATACTTTTATGAGGGGTTATTGGCTATGGAGAGAACTCTCATAGATGCTGCAAGTGGCAGTGCTCTTGTTGATAAAACTCCTGTAGCTTCAAGGGATCTCATAAGTAACATGGATGCAAACACACAAAAATTCCATACTCGAGCACATGCTCAAGTCAAACAAGCCGAAGATAATCAATCCATTGAACCGAACAAGATGACCGAGTGGATGAGTGAACTTACAGGTCTTGTGCGACAACTAGCTATGGCCACCAAATCCCCAACCCCGTCTTCTCCATAATCAATGTTTCCTGGACCTGTCAAAAACTATGGAATCTGCAACTCTCCATCTCATCCAACTGACACATGTCCACAACTTCAAGAGGATTAATCCGATTCATCTGGACTAATGGAGCTCAATGCAGCATATGCTCAACGGAACACCAACCCTCAACTATCAGGTCAGTTTGTTAGAAACTTCAACCAACCTCACTCTGAGCCCTTCTCTTCTTCCTATAACCAAGGACCTAGGTATGGTAATCCCATATCTCATCCCCCTCAATTCCCTCCTCAAAACCCAAACCATTTTCAATATGGTCAAGGTGTTGGTAACTTCCATCAACCTTATAATTTTGTTCCTCAACCTCAAAGGAACAATCCTCATCCTAGATTCCATCATCCTAGTGAGCCTTCCCAATTCCAAAACCAATACAATCAATTTCCCAAGAACCAAAATCAAGGCAATCCCAACCAGGGACAAGCCTCTTCTTCCAAGAAACCATGGGAAAGTGAAGTGGAAGATCTTGCCTCCTTCACCCATTCTAGCCTTAAAAACATTGAAACTCAAATAGGTCAACTTGCATCCCACCTGAGCCAGAAACAACAATCAAATTCTTCCCAACTCCCAGCTCAACCATTACCCAACCCCAAGGGTAATGTAAGTGCAATTTCACTTAGATCAGGAAAGCAACTTGCTATGCCTCAAGATAAATTCTCAAACCCTCCTTTGAATGTTGACCTAGAAAATGAAAAGAAAAAGAAAATTGAAAGGGAATCTGAATCCATTCCCTCACCTCCTTCCATTCCACTTAGGAACCCAATTCCTTTTCCTCAAGCTGTCTCTAAACCAAGGAAGTCCTTTGAACCTGATCCTGAAATGCTCGACATGTTTAGACGTGTTGAAGTCAACATTCCCCTCTTAGATGCCATAAAACAAATTCCTAAGTATGCCAAGTTTCTCAAGGAGTTGTGTACCCACAAGAGGCAACTTAAGACCTTTGAAAATGTTTCCACCCATCATTCCATACCCATTAAGTGCAAATATCCAGGGACCTTTACGGTTCCATGCCAAATTGGAAGTTCCAACTTTGAAGAAGGAGATATTTTAATATTAGGCTTTCTGAATAGCCAAATTGGCGATGCAAGTGGAGGGACATATTGAGAATGCAAACAGTCCACTCCTTGGTCTATAAATACTCTCCCCTTCTCTCCTTGAGAGGGGTTGGCATTTCAGAAGAGAGGAGAACATATTGGCACGACCAAGGCCTTGAAAAAGGCTTGGGAGGATCTTCCATACTCAAGTTTTCACTTGAGAGACCTTTCCTCCTCTCTTTGTTTTCACTTACTTTCGTGTTCTTCGTTTTTGTAATCTTGTAATTCTCTTTCTTTGTAATTTTGTTTTAATGCAAGTTACTTCTTCAATATCTCTTATTCTCATCCAACTTCTGTAGTTTAATATTTATTTTCTTAAAATAGTTTAAATTCATTTGAATCACCTTCCCTTCTTTTGCTTCCTCATTCAATCGAAAATCCGTTTTTAATTATCATCATCGTTCGTGTGTGTGTGTCGACGTACCACTCTTTTCTAATCCCTTTATTTTTCTTCTATTCTTAATTTATCATCATAATTATTTTAACTAGAATATTAAACACCCAAATGTCTGAGTAAATATCTCATTGGGGTGAGTCAAAATTTAGGGATGTTAAGTGATTGAGAGTATTTTCTCGATGAGTATTCGTTAATTTAACATTGTGTATGTTGGACTTAATATGTCATGGATTAATGACATATTTTGTTTAGCAAGTGGTTTCCATGGATTATTGGAACCATAAATACACTACCATAAACAAGTACTGATTTAGTTTAGAATCCTAGTTAAGTTAAGGCTTGGATTAAAGCTTTAACACTTAGGAATTCTAATCGACGTCAACTTGTGAAGTGGGTGTTAATTTAAATGCAATATAAAGCAAAACTCAAGGATATCACAAGCTTAACTCCCTAATAATGAACTCACCCCAATTATTATCAATTTGTTAAATCAATCATAATAAATTATTCATTTCAATTAAGCTCTGTAAACAAACCCCCCTAATCAAAATAAAATCAACTAAAAACAAACGACTATTACAAAGTATCATCGCCGAGGATTCGACCCGGGTGCTGCTATACATATTAGCAGAGCACCGAAACTTTGACCGGTCGATAGGCGACAATCGGCCATGTGTTTCAGTGATCTTGGAAATATAAGTGGTCTAGCCTGAACCATTATTTTGGAAGTGATCCTTATAAGATTCGGTACATTGAAACATTTTCATTGTATGCTCATTGGACGTAGCCTAGTGAGGGTGAACTAAGTAAAATATGTTTTCCTTGTTCTTTCTTTCCAACTTTACATTCTATGTATCATAATTATATAAATTTTTAAATGATGAGATCAACATAAATGTTAAAGAGAAAACAAAGTGAACCCTCCCATCAGGGTATCTATGTCCCTTTTGGGCCTAAAAATTGGTATCATAGTATTGGTTTCTTTTATCATATTTTTTTACTCTGACCTAGTTTAGTCAATTATTGAAATTGAAGTTTTGGTTTTCTCTTATCTCATTATGCAATGGAAAAGTTAATAACTTCAAAGAAGAAGTATAAGTCTGTTTTAATTTCTCAATGTAGAAGTATCTATGGAAAGAGTGTGTTTTAGTTGAAGTAAACCAACAACTTATCATATTGTGAGACTATTTCTTCTTTAAAAGATTTTGCAAGAATGAATGAAGAACCTGACATTCCAAGTGATGTTGTCACTAATGATGATGAAGAAATTCCAATAAGGCCAGTAGTATATGTTGTTGACATGACAAAGGAATTGGATTAGAAATTAAAATAGGAAAATAATTCTCAAGATATTCGGATCCAAGTATAGGAAATTGGGTTCAACAAGATAAAAGGTTTAAATAAATGTCTTATTGATGTGGATTTTGATCTGAGGGAGAATAATGATTCCTAAGCTGAAGAACTACAAAATATGTCTACCAAGATAGAAAAAATAAATGCTAATAATAAGGGAAAAAATCTGAACTCGGAAGAAATTCAAATTTTGGAAGCCAAAAATAATTGTCATGATACATAGTTATCTAAACTAGTTTATTAGAACTAATGGATACAGTAGGAGAATGCATGTTGTAATGATTTTGTTTCCCAGAAAGATTCTAAAATAAGGGAGAAAGCTGACATGGTAGATATGATCACCTGAGAATTGGAAGATGGGATAACTAATGAGATGACTCTCATAAGAGAACATAATGCTTAAATTAAATATAGGGATAATAATATTCAACAATTGGGAGAAGAGATAGAATTAGTTAAGAAATAAGTGGGTAAATCTAATGCCAATGACAATCCCAAATTGAAGGATGCTTTGAATTTAATATTTGACTATTCTTCAGAAGTTGATAATGAAATGAAAATAAAATATGCTATTATAGAGGAGAAACATGAAATTATTGTCTCATACCAAATTCCATGCAGTTTGGGAAAATATGGTATTAGATATGATAAACCCTCTCTCATGCTTAAGAGTAAAAGAGATGTGAACAGTTCCAAGAATAGGAAAAATCTTATAGGTGATGGAAACATACCTAAAATAATATATACAAAAAAAATGATGACAACATGTGCAGTTTTTTTGCAATGGATAATCATATTTCAAGTTTTTTTTTTTTTTGAATATTTGGAATATATTTCATATTGTGAAGATATAAATATTTTCAAATATAAAAATAAGAAAAATATTCTTGAAAGTTATAAAAGGAAGGTCTTTTAGAAGAGAGTATCTATTATATTCTATTACTTTGGAAGATAGGAACACACCATGAGTATGTGTCCAAAATCCCAAGTGATCAATGTTAGAAGAAGAAGAACTCTGGATGCACCAACATCTCGATTGAGAAATGATGACACGGGGTATGCTTTTAACAAGATATGTTTTAAATGTTCTAATCATGGGAATTTGGAAAGATATTGCAGCTAGAAGAAAGTAGGTAAGGAAAAGGAACTGTAAAGGATATCTCTAACTCCCATGGTGTATAACAAGAAAGAAAATACTAGAATACAAAATGATAAGTTGAAAAATAGGTATAAATTCTTAGACGAAACACAAGAAGCTCAATGAAATGTGTATCAAGCACCTCCTCTATTACACTCACAACAAATCTCTTGGGAAGAATGTGAAAAAACCTAGAAGAAATAGAGAGGATCCACTCTAGTTGTGGGTAAGATGGATGTATGTTCGGTGAAGGACCCACCACCAGTAAGAAACAGTGTAGTGACTTACATAAATGATAAAATAAAAATGAATAAATAATTTCTTGAAAAACTCACATGTCAGGCCACAATGTGAGAAGTGAAGGTATGAGATCCCTCCAATGTAGGAAGAAGTAAGAGAAGACGATCAGTGTAGTGATTCCTTCTTAGAAAAAGAACCATTAAAAATGGTATTTTGGTGGAGAATCAAAGAAGGAAATTTTTACTAGTGGGTTTAAACCCCAAATTTTAAAAAATACCAAGCCTAAAAAATTTACATATCAAAATAAGATTGAGAATTTGGGAAAATAATGTCTATTTTTATGTCCAGATTTGTTGAAGTTGGTGTGTAAATTGGAATAAGCATAAAAAGAGTATAGTGCTTTGCAAGAAATTATTAAAGGGTTGATCCATGAGGATCAACCATAATCCTCTTATTTAAGATTCTAGAGGTACCCCTCTCCCTATGTGTTTAAATGATACTAACTAATGTTCAATTACTTTAGTTTTTACGAGAGATACAATCTAAAGGAAAGTTACATCAAAAGATGAAAAGTGGTGATGTGATGTGCTCCAAAATGTCAACTGATTCAAATTAGTTACCAGAGCTGAAGAAAAAATCTGTAAGAATTCCTTGAAATGAGTTAATGGTCTATGGATACTTGATATTTAAAGAAGTAATTGAGTGCAATGGATAGTGATGGGTTTTTTAACTTTATCTCTTATTTCCTATACTAAGTTCTGACTCAGTAGGCATATTGGTTTTGTTGATGGCTCATTGAAAAGTGTAACATGTGAAGAAATGGTGTTGGATAATAATAATGTTTGAGGGTTTAAATAGTGGTCCTAAAAATAGTAAAATTTTCATATCATAAGGGGAATTCTATCTCCTAATCAGATGCAAGGACCATGTGGACTAAGGATGAGAAATAGAAAGACCCCCATGTACATCCTTGATAAAGGAGATAGAGTTAACTCATGAAATGAAAGGTATCAATGGTATAGAAAGTATTAAAGTTTATGTTATCTAGCATCAAGAATATTGATTGGGGGAGAAGTAGAAGCATTCATATATTTCATGATTATCTATTTTGTTCTAACAATATGGTATCAGATAACTATTTTCAGGATACCAAGAAGCTATGAGATAAGATTAACAGTTTTTCCAAAAAGTGTTCTACCCATTGTAAAGAGTAATTAAATATCTAAAATCGATAGAGAAATTTTTATTAATGACTTATATCAGTCCAATGTTGGAGGTTTTCTGGGAGATTGTTTCAATAATAACAGATAAGAATGTCATTGGGACCAAATGGGACTTTCGTAATAAGATAAATGAATGTGGTATAGTGATCTGAAACAAAGAAAAACTTATGTGAAAATGGTACTCCCTGATATGGGGTATCTATGTTGATGAGACATTTTCACCTATTTTGAGGCTAGAGACAATCTGATTATTCTTGTCCATAGTAGTGAAAAGAAGGTTCAAAGTTTTCTAGATGGACATCAAGTCTGCGTTTTTGAATGGAGTTACAAAAGAAGAATTTTATATTGAGAATATAAATTTTTTTCACATTCATGAAGATGAGAACATAGTTTTTTAGCTGAAGAAGGTGTTATATGGGTTGAATCAAGCACCAAGAGAATGTTATTCAAGACTAGATCAATTTTTGAAGAAGCTCAGTTTTCATCATGGTGGAGTTTATTATAATCTATACGTCAAAAATGATAGTAATAAAAGGATGATGGTGTTGGTGTATGTTGATGACATAATATTTGTGGGATTAGATGAAGCACAGTGTAAAAAATTTAACATAATTTATTAAAAGTTAATTCAAAATGTTAATGATTGGTGAACTGACACTTTTCCTTAGTTTACAAGTGACATGTGGAAAGAATGGCACACTCATTTATAAATATAAATGTGTGAAGGAGATTTTGAGGATATTTGGAAGGAATAATTATAAGGATATGATGACTCTAGTTTCTTCCTAGGTGAAACTATCATGGGATTATGAAGATAATGCAGTTAATGTCACAGAATATAGGAAAATAATTGGCAGTCCATTGTACTTGATAGCGATAAGACCTGATATTGTTTTTTTACCATGCCAAGAAGTAATATATCAAATTAATCATAAGGAAATCAAATTTATTGTAGTGAAAATAATACTTTTTTATATCAAGGGAAATTTGGATTTTGGTTTTTTGTATAATGAAAAATCTTAGCAAGAGTTATTGGGCTATATGGATGCATATTGGGCCAGATCAGCAGATGATATAAAACTAGTGTAGGGTAGTGTATTCTATATTATTGGATTGTGTATTTATTATTTAAGAAAGAAAAAATATTTAATTTCATTAAGCACTGTAGAAGTTTAATATATTTTGGCTACTCAATAATGCATGCAGTTATTGTGGATGAAACAGTGGCTTGATGATATGGGAGTTGAATCGAGGTCTCCAATCAGAATCCACTGTGATAATTCAAGTGCTATAAAACTTATCAAAAATACATTCCATAACTCAATAAAAAAACACTTTGAAATAAAATATTATTTTATCATTGATAATGTGGATAATGACCTTGTGAAGTTGGAGTATGTTCCTATAGAACTACAGGTTGCAGACATTCTGACAAAGGCCTTACCCAAAGAAGTGTTTGAACATCATCGACTAGATCTTGGAGTTCATTCGACTACCCACACTTGGAAAATTGTGAATTTGGGACCCCCCATACCCAAGGTAAGATTTTTTTTCCATAATTTGTTGATCTATTTTTTTTACCCTGTTGCAGACCACAATTAAGTGACCTTTGGGTTTGTTGAAAAAGGGGTAGAAATTGTGCTTATAAAAGGGGACGAAATGCCTTATTCTTAATCAAGATAGGGATATAAGATGATAGGGGTAGTGTATTAGGGATAGTTTTAAATATGATGATTCTAAATATTATTGATAAAAGGTTATATATCATGATATATAGGGTTTGTAATTAAATCAGTTGAGTGGTTTTGGAATAAAGTGATTCATTGATGAACATTGCATGCTACTATTTTTTATCACATCGATCATGGATCATGTAGTCTTAGAGTGTGTATCAATTAAATACTTTATTTCTATATAAATCAAAATAAGTGAATGGTGGTAGAAGATGGAAGAATATTTAATGAGGTATCAAAATAAGAAGAGTTGTTGACAAACCCATATGGGGAGATTGTTGGGAAAAAATCCCTCAAAGTATCATTGTAGTGTTTTGGGTTGATTGTGCTTGTTGAAAAATCAAGTGGACATGGAAATTTTTGGAGTTGCATCTTGTTTTTTAACTATGTATGTTGACAAAGTTCCAAGTCAGAGTAATAGAATCCCTCTAGGCGGTATAGAAAATTGCATATATAAGATGGCATCATTTCCCAGTGTTTTCCAAATTTTTGGGATCCAAATTTTATATAATGGATAAATCATCATGAATTTTGGATTTACATGAATTAATCATAAATATATTGTAAAGTCATGAGTTTCGTGAAGAATGGGTTTTATGAAGGGAATTTCACAAAGGTATGGATCATCACAAATGAGCATCGCGAATGCATAAAGGGTTGATAGTAATCTATTTAACTAAGAGAAGTGGAGCATCATGGATTTCTAAAGGGTTGACGGTAACATCCATGACTATTAGAAGTGGAGCATCATGAATTTGTGAAGTTTTGATGGTATATCTCCGCAACTATGAAAAGATTTGTGAACGGGAAATTCCCCTAGTGATTTGTGAAAACAGGGAGAATAACAAACGAGATAGGAGAGAATTATTAAAAGGTGATGATGTGGATGGAAGCTTCTGCAATAGGAGGAAACACCTATAAATAGGCCTATACCCCCCTCAGAAAAAGATATGAAAATTTAATAAATATTTAAAGGATTTGGATTCACGAAGGTGATTTATGAAGTTTGTTATTCTGAAAAAGTTCATGAATAAAGGAATTTCATAAAGGATATAAAAGATGACCAAAAGTGTTGAAGTTTCCAAAGGTTATATTTGTTTTAGATTTGAGAAATAGGTGATCATCATGAAAGATGTCGAGTTCGCGAAGTCAGTATATACTTGTAAAGAATTGGGTAGTTTCACGAAGGTAGTGAGCATCACAAAAGTTTTCAAAAAATATTTCCCATTAAATTTTTGGTAAAGTGGTATTCATCGGGTGGATAAAAGTTTAACTTTAATAGATAATTTATCTACAACTAAGGTTGTATTAATTATCTCTAATGTAGGGTCCTACATGTCCATAAACTGTGTGTGAATCTATTTCAGATTAGTGAGCAAAGTAAGAGGAAGAAGGTGATCCTTTCCACCAATAGTGAGCCATTGAAGAAAATGTTGGAAAGGATTATAATTAGTGGATATCATCATCAGATATTGTTGGAAAGGATAATATAAACATAAATGTTAAAGATTAAACAAAGTGACCCTTATAATAAAGAAGTCAATATCTGGTGAGGCATGAAGAATTTCGAAAAGAATATTCATGCCCTGATTCACCCCCCCCCCCCCCCCCCCTCATGGTATTTAAACCCCTTTTGGTCCAAAAAAATATCATACCTTTACATGAGAATATTTTATCATGGTTTTCATCAATACATCAATTTATATGGGTCATGATATCCACTAATTATAATCTTAAATTCCAAGGATCAATACACATGTTTTCTAATGGTAGCATCCAATGACACATGAAAATTTGGATTTCCTATTGATGGGTCTATTCTCATAACCTTGTATATTGAATATTTACAAGGGAGAAAATTATTAGAAGGATCCTCAATGTATTATTAACTTCTTGTCCATGATATCCTATATCATATGTGTCCCATAAGAAAATATCATCCAACCGTAGAACACATATTCAAGAACATTTTCATGTAAACTCTAGGGCCTCATCATAGTAGGGAACTGAAAAGACCTTTTAGTTTGAAACGTATTAATAGGATATTATCACATATAAGATTCATGAAAAGGAATAATAATTATACAATAATAAACTTCATTAATAATGAAAACATGTAATCAAGTATTAAGAAATTTGATTCTAGGGAACCAACTCCAACAAAATCCCACTTTCACTAGATCCAACTAGCAACAACTTCTAGTTCATTGGATATCACATGATACTCATGCCTCTACTGAGAAAAATCCTTATCCAAGTGGTCCACCATGTTTTCCTCCATGGATACTCTCTTCACTGCAACTTCACCTTATTGAGAAAAATATCTCAAGAGATGAAACCTATGAATTATATTCTATGTCCTTTGGTTTGACCTTGACTCTTTAGAGAGAGTCATCGTTGTAGTGTTTTCATAAAAAATTATGATAGGGTCTTTACTTCTAGGAATCTCATCAATATCTTGGTTAAAGTTTCAAATCCAAACTGCTTCCTTGGATACATCAGAAGTTGAAATATACTGAGACTCCTCTATATAATCGGCGATAGCCAGCTACTTAGAACTCTTCTAGCTCATAGCTCCTCCATTAAGATAAAAGATATATGTATACTGAAACTTTATATAATTATGATCTATCTAAAATATATAATCTATTTAACCCCTTATGAATATATTTTTAACTCCTTTATACAATAGGAATGTATCCTTAGTTCACCTCAAATATTTAAGGATAACCTCAACAGTATTATAATATTGTTCACCCGAAACTGTTTGATATATGCCTACCATTCTTAAATCATAAGCAACATCATGCCTCATATATCACATGGAATACATGATAGATCATATCATATAAGAATATGGTATTTTACTCATTCTCTCTCTTTCCTCTTGTGTCTGAGGTAACATTCTCTTGGAAAGATGTATACCATGTGACACTAGAATCAATACCCTCTTGAATTGCTCCATGATAAACCTCTCCAGTATCTGTTCAATGTATGTACCTTGACATAGTTCAAGAGGCCTCTTGGATCTATCATGTTTGATCTTGATCCCTAGAATATAGGCTACTTCACCTAAGTCCTTCATAGAGAAGCACTTGATCAACCATGTATTAACCTCTTGTAAGTATGATATATTGTTTCCATTTAATAATATATCATCAAAATATACTACTATGAAAATAATTATACTCCCACTAAACCTCTTTTAAATATATGTATCACATTCATTATTAATGAAACCAAATTATTTTATGGATTCATCAAAGAAAATATTCTATGAACTAGATGTTTTCTTTAATCTATAAATAGATCTCTAGAACTTTCATGCCTTTCTTTCATTACCTAGAGTCACAAACCCTTCTGGTTGTGTCATATACACATCCTCTTGAAGTTTTTCATTAAATAAAGTGGTTTTTACATCCATTTTCTAAATATCATAGTCATGGTAAGATTCTATGGAAAGTAAAGTTTTGATGGATTTAAACATGGAAATTGGTGAAAAAATTCTATCATAGTTAATCCATTAATGTTTTCTAAACCCTTTAGCCACTAGCCATGATTTATAGGTATTTAATTTACCTTATATGTCCATATTTATCTTGAATATACATTTATACCCAACAGGATTTACATCAACTGGAAGATCAATCAAAACCCAAACTTTGTTTTGATACATGGAATCCATTTCAGAATTCATGGATTCTTACCACCTTATAGCTTCTGATCTCTCTACTACCACCTTGTAGAAGAGAGGATCATTATTATCAAACAATAATGAGTCACCGTCATCAGTGACTATAAAACCATATATCCCTGGTTCTCTTACCTCTCTAGTTCTCCTATATATTACTTATATTTTAGGAGAAACTTCTTCTATGGGTAACTATAGAATCTGCTCTTATACCAACTCTTGTGTATCTTGAGTATCAACTTCATAAAAGTAAATATTTTTTCCACTATCCTCCTGAGGATGTTCTCCCTCTCAATAAATATGGCCTTTCACTCGATAGTTAATTTCTTGTCTGAAGGGTTGTATAGATAGCATCCCCTTATTTCGTTGGGATGACTTATAAAGATACACTCAGTGCCTCTGGGTGCTAGTTTTCTTATTGAGATATCCTTAACAAACACCTCACAACCCCATGCATGAACATGTGACAAAACAGGTTTATTTACACTCCATAACTTGAAGGGAATACAATTTTCCACTTTAGTTGGTACTTTATTTGGTAAGTATGATGTTGTCTATAAGCATATCCCCAAAAAAATAATGGAAGGTTTTCATGACTCGTCGTCAACCTTATCATGTCTATTAGTGTGTGGTTCCTACTTTAAATAACACCATTCCACTATGGTGTATAAGGTGGAGTGATTTGAGATAAAATCTCATACTCCCATATAAAGTCGATAAAGTATTGGTTAATATATTCACCACCTATATCTAATTTAATTTTCTTTATATTCTTACAAAACTTCTTCTCAACCTCATTCTTGAACTCTTTGAACTCTTTGAAATTCTCAAAGGATTCATACTTATACCTTATCAATTATATATAATCATTCCTACTCAAGTCATTGATAAAATTAATAAAGTATGAGAATCTACCTCTATATTCTACTTGAAAAGGTCTACAGATATCAGTGTGTACCAATTCTAGAATCTTTGTAGCCATGTCACCTTGACTATTGAATGTTGGTTTGGTAATCTTACCTTGTAATCAAGCATGACATATTTCAAGTGTTTTAAGCTCAGTATCATCTAATTAACCATCTTGATAAATATTTTTTAAACTCTTCTCATTTACATGACCAATATGTTGATGCCATAAATAGGTGTTATATGAGTCATGTATATTTATTTCATTATTAATTTCAAAAATTTAGTTTTTTATAATTTAACACATAAATACCATTATTCAATTGTGACATACCATAACATATTTTATCTTTATAAAAGTAAAAAATATTATTTCCAAATATAAAAATAAATCCATCTGTGTCTAAACAAGAAATGGAAATGATGTTCTAGGTAACACTAAGAAAATAATAACAATTCTTTAAAAATAAAATAAATCTTATTAGTAATGTTATATGGTATTCTCTAAAGGATAGAGCTTCTAGCCTCTCTCCATTTGTATCCCATAGATCCACCATATCTCTATAAACCTTCTAAAATCTACTTGGTACCTATATTTGGATACAAATGTGGGCACCATGGGCAGTATCTAATACCCAACTTGTAGATATTGAAAGATTATTCTCAATAAAAAAATGAATATAAAGCCTCTTCTTGATTATTTTAATGGGTTTAATTCCTCTTTTATCATCCCTTATTACCACATTAAAAAAATACCACATAAAGTTCCTTTCCTTACCTCTGTATCTTCTTATTATTGAAAGGATGGTGCTTTAGAGCCTTAAACTTGGAATGATTCTTCAACCCTTTTCCATGTTCCTCTTCTTCTTAGTCACCATAAGAAATATGGGTTTTTAATGCCCCGTGTCTTTATCAATTTGGATAATAAGAGTAAGAAGTTATGAAAGTTTCTTCTCACTATTCCTCGTATTATAATTCACAATAAAACTTGAGAAGTTTTTGGGTAGTGAGGATAGAATGAAATATTTGAATAGATCATCAGGGATCATAAAACCCAAGATGTCCAAGTGATCAATGTAGCCAATAATTTTGAATACATGTTCCCTAGTTGGAACTGACTCTCTAAGCTTACTTCTGAACAATGCATTGGAGATGTCATATCTCTCTTATCTCACCTTCTCTTGATAGAGATCTTAAAGGTGATAAATAATGTTATACACATCCATATACTCATATTACTTTATAATCTCATTATACATGGAGGATATCATGAAATATTGGACATACATAGATTCATCCACATGCCTCAAATATATAGATACTTCTTCCTCACAATACACTTTGGAAATGAACTCAAGGAGTGTGGTTTCCAACACGTATAACTCCCTTTTGTGGAATAGTTTAATATGTAAGTTCCAATACCATTCCTAAAACTTCACACCAATAATAAGGTTATCCTTCTATAGTATGGATCACATTAATATTGTTAAAAAATTTAGACTTTCCATTACTACAAATTAATATTAGATAATTGGTACTTATTTTTATTATAAAAATATATTAATAAATTTAAAATTAAATTCCATTAATCTCCTACTATTTTTCAAAACCTAATATCCCTCACCATTAGTTTTAGAATATATTGTCTCTTAAATATTATAGTTTCAGGGATCCATATTCCCCTTCTCATAACCCATACTTGGGCCTAAAAAGTTATTTTAAGGGTTTTAGGTAGGTATAACTTTCCAACTACATTAAATTATAGTTCCTTGATCCATTCAATGGACTCCCCAATCCTGAAATCCTAGTTTAAATATTTCCTCAACACTTTCCTTGTTATTACACCAATTCCTTATTAGTCAGTCAACCCTTGAATTGATCCAAGTTAAGTTAACCCAAAACTTAAATCCAAAAGTTCCATGATAATTGAAAGCATCCCAAATTGGGTTGGTCAAGCACTTTTAACTATAAGGCTAGTTCTAACTTAAGTAGTGGAAGACTATACTGACTTAATGTTTTATTTAAGTGATTTTTATCCTTTTGTGTAAAGACCATTTTTATCTATTCATGTGCCTTGTTAATATAAAGTGGATTTTACTTAAGTGATTAACCATGTTTGATAAAACATTTATGCATAATTGGGTTATAATTTACTCAATCATTCATGTTTTTAAATTCATTTATTTGGTAATCGCACAGTATTCATAAACATAAATAATTAATCATGAAACTGAAAGAAAAAATATATAAGTGGTATGATCATGAGATTATATAATGGTTAGTTTATCTAGTGGATGATAAAATAACCCTCAAACCTAGGGGAAAACACCTTGAACCATAGCTTGGTTCATGTTGTAGGATTCTACCTTTTCTCATATGTATCACCTCGATTGGTTTCCCCTCATTTCTCATAGGATATCCATCCTCACATAAGCCTTTTACTCACACAAAGATTATGGGATCCAATGGATTGGATAAATGGGTTTTTACATAAAAGAAACCATAGGTATACATACCCTTACATAATAAGGGAGAGGAGATGACCCATAGACCATCATTTACTCAAAATAAATTAATAGAAACTAATCACATACAAAGAGATTATCTAATCTCATGATCATCCACATATCAAGAAATGATCATACATTTTCAAACTTATTGTTAATTACTTCAATGCATTCATTCATTAAGATAATATGTCATTAATTAATCCAGTTAATTCAATTTATCTTAATTACATCCAAGAAACCTTAACTTACCATCATCTATTAATTTTAAAAAAAAATAATTTCATTTAAAATTAATGTAGTAAAGAAGTGTACTTGTTGGGAATGTATTGTCTCAAAAATACTCTAGGAATCATGTTGATTTTGATGCTCACAAATACCCTTGTTTGTTTTATTAATTAAATTAATTTAATTGTTTTTTAGGATTATATTTCTTAAGAAATATATCTTATTTATGGGATAAATTTTTTGTCTAAAGTGTTTTGGATATGTTTTAAGTGATCTGAAATCATTGTTCATACCCAAAATTTATAAGCAAAACATATGGTTCTTAAACCCTTTGTTTGAAATGAATTTATGGATAAAATACCTTATGATTTTTTAAAATTATAGATCAAGAACCATAATTTTTAGAATCACCCCTACATTTGTGAAACTAACATATAGTTCAACAAACCAATATTTTGAAGTTAATCATAATCTCTCAATCATACTTTCAAAGTTAACCCTACATTTGACTTATCTAATGACGAAGTTTAAATTTAAGATATTTTCCAGGTTTTCTAGAATAGTCTCATTGGAATTAAATATCTTTTCAAAACTTATTAATGACTAATTTGAAGGATCATATTAAATAGATTAAATTGTTCCTATTTATAAGGGATGTTATGACTTTATTTGAATGTATTAAATTCAAATACTCATGATTTATCAGGAAATATTCTTGGATCTATTCAACCAAAAGAAAATCAAGTTTCACTTGTTAAATACCAAGAGTTATATCATTTACAAATGTAGTACTTTTTTCATACAATGTTTATGTTATTTTGAAGAGATACACTTTGGAGACATACTTGTTTTTACATTGTAATGTGTGAATGTCGATCTATTATTATTTCTTCCATTATTCAGTTGTTATATTTCTTGAATATTTTTTGAAACCATGATCACTTTGAAGTTTTCCTTTCTTTAAGACTTAAATCTATGAAGAAGAATATTCATTATCTTTCAGTTTCTACTGTAACTATGAGCTAAATCTATTTTTCAATTAAAGCAATTAATCTTGATTTCTTAGAGTATCGACCGATCATACTTAGTCATTGGTGGATTATTATCTTCTCATTATAAGATGTGGGTATTTTGGTTTCCTATAAAATAACCATAAGGACCTATAAAATCCTTGATGTAAAGGTGTCAACTACTTTTACTCAATTTTGAAAGTCTTGTGATAAGAGGACATGTCTATTGAAAATCATACAGCTCGCTGAGAGAGTGTTGGTGGAGTGGATGAGGGGATCTTTGTACCCCGAATCACTATAAAAATTTTGTATTCTTCTTCTCTACTTTTCCACTGCATAACTTTTATTAAATAAGAGAACGTTGCATATCTCTATATTATATAAAGGGATAAAATTATTAATCTATCAATATTTATAAAATAAAACAATTCACCCCCTCTTGTGTATCTTCATTTTATTCCTACCTAAAAATTGGTAATGGATGAGTGATTTTTAAATAAGTCTGATAAACTCTAACAAGCTTGATTAAAAGGTCTATATGAGGATAGATTTCGATGGAAAAACCAAAGGAAGGAATATCCATGATTAATGCTCCTTATTTTAATGGTAATAATTATAGATTCTAGAAAACTTGTATGATTTTTTATTTTAATAATCTTGGATTCAAAGTTTTCAGGAAGATTGTAAAATCTTATGAAATCCTTAAAGAACTAGAAAAATGGGATGCCGCTAAAGAAGTTGAGTATAATTTCAATTCAAGTACCATGAATGTTATTATATATGGACTTTATCAAGATGAATTTAATAATGTATATCATTGTAATATTACCTATTAGATATAGTAAACTATCATTGTTTCTTATAAAGTAATTAGAAGTGTCAAAAAAATAAGATAAAACACTTCAAAGCTGAAATTCAATACTTTCAAAATGTATGATGGTGAAAGAATCACTCAGATGAATGGAAGATTGGACTAAATAGTCTGCCTTGGGAAATCCAATTAAACAAGAAGATCAAGATTTAAAATCTTTGATATTCTTACCCTCTAATGGTAATGGGATATCTACTACAATCAAACAATCCATTCCAGTCTCACAACTAATGATGAAATAATTTATTGGAACACTAATGATGTACAAAGAAGAAATTCAAGATGAATATAAAGATCATAGGATGATAAAAAGAGAGAATACCAATCTTAAAGTTACTACTAAAAAATATAGAAATAAATCAAAAGTGGATGTAACACTCTCAAATGATTTAGAATGTTCATATTCTGGAATGGAACTAGCTCACCTAGCTAGAAGATTCAGTAAATTTTATAAAAATAATAAAAGCTTTAAGAATTCCTATAAGAAGTATCATTGAGGACTTAAATAAGTGAGATGTTATGAATACAAGAAAATAGGAAATATCATAGCTTATTTTTCACAACTAAAAGAAGAGAAAATGAAAATTTAAAATAAAGGAAGTATTATATGAGAACTAAGTATGAGCACAAAGATAAAAGAGCTATGAAGGCTAATTGGAGTGTCTCTAAGAACTCAAATAGTGCTTCTAAAAGTGATTTAGAAAAATATAAAACCAATTTGAATGTAAATATGTGCTTTATGGATAAAGAAGAATAAGTGGTACAATATTACTATTCTTTTTCTTCTGATTTTGAATGTTGTTCAAATAGTAAATTACCTACTTACTATTCAATGATTTAAGAAAAATATAAATATTTAATAAAAAATAATAAATCAATAAAAAACATTCATAATTATCTTTTAAATAAAAAATATTCTATGTTAAAACAACACTTTTAATTAAAAGAAAAATTTAACAAATCTACATCAAATTATACTAATCATGAAAATAGAATAAAGAATTGTAGGCTGAAGTAGAGTCATTAAAAAGTGATTCTAGTATATTAACTAAGGGAGAAGAATATATAAATTATATTCTTGGTAAAAATGTTCTTAAAAAGGATAAATGTGGAATATAAATCAATAGAGAAAATTTTAAATTATATATACCTAGTTCTAATAATAAAAACATATCAAATTTCACATATTTTTATTGTTGAATTAAAGGTCGTTATTCTAATAAATTTTTTTAAGAAATCCAAAAATCAATGGAATAAAATATGATTTTGTTTCTAGAAATATAATTGGATAAAGTTCTATAAATTTTGGAAAAATTAGTCAAATTTTTTTACCCAAATCTTTGCTTGCTGACACGGCTAGACCCAAGAAAATTAAGGTACTAAAAAAAGATTTTGTTTAAATTTTTTCTATGAAAAAGGTCACAGAAAAAAATGTAGTATGGTATATGGATATTGGATTCTCAATATACATGAGTGTAGAATCTTTCAATTTTCATACATTATAAAAATTAGATGGAGTTATGGTTACCTTTGGTGGTAATGAAAAGGTCAAAATAGTTGGAGTTGGATCAGTTGGAAATCCAAAATCAATTTTAATCAATAATGTACAATATGTTCAAGGGTTGAAGCAAAATATGATAAGTATCTCTCAACTCTGTGATGATGGTTTTTATGTTTATTTCTCTAATAATTCCTGATCTATTTTTAAATTGAATTTAATTAAGTTTATAGAACTAAGAACTAATAATATTTATACTTTGGATCATAATTCCTCATGTGTACAAAAAGAAAATTGTATAAATGTAGAGACAAATGAATCCTATATTTGGTATAGGAGACTTGGAAATTTTAATGTATTTACTTTACATAAATTATCTAACATTTTATTTCTAATTTTTATAGTCTTACATTTGATAAAGATAGATTTTTTGATGCCTTCCAAATAGGCAAGCAACACAAGTCATCCTTCAAATCTATTAATATGGTTTCTAAATCCAAACCACTAGAACTTATCCATATGGATTTTTTTGGTCCATTAATAGTAACAAGATTGGATATAATATCTTGTGTTTTTTTAGTTGATTATTTTTTCATATTTACTTGGGTTTATTTTCTAAAACTTAAGAGTGAGGTTCTCTCTATTTTTGTAAACTTTTGTAAAATTGTTCAAAATAAAAAATATTTTAAAATAATTTCATTGAGAATTGATCATGGATGAGAATTTTAGAATCAATAATTTTATTCTTTTTTCTCAAAATTGGGTATTAAAAACACCTTCACTACTCCAAGAACACCTTAATAAAATGGAATTGTAGAAAGAAAAAATATGAATATTAAAGAAATCATAATAACTATGTTGAATTAATATAGTCTTCCTACCTATTTTTGGGTAGAAGATTTTAAAACATCTTTTCATATCATGAATAGGGTTTCAATTAGAACCGTTCTCAAAAATACACCCTATAAACTATTGAATAACATAAAAACTAAAGTCAGGTACTTTAAAATGTTTGGATGCAAGGTGTATATCTTGAATACTAAGGAAAATCTTGGTATATTTGATCTGAAAACTAATAAAGGAAT
Source organism: Viscum album (assembly GCA_963277665.1). Taxonomy (NCBI): domain Eukaryota; kingdom Viridiplantae; phylum Streptophyta; class Magnoliopsida; order Santalales; family Viscaceae; genus Viscum; species Viscum album. The sequence continues at coordinate 353,870,835 of OY728130.1, read as the reverse complement.
ATTTATATGATATTATGATACTTATAAATATTATAGAGTATATAATAAAAAATCAAATATATTTGAAGAATCTATTCATGTGAATTTTGATGAAAGTGAACCCTTTGATCACAAAAAAATAAAATAGATGAAGTTATAAGTTTTGTGGACAATGTGGGACTTGAATCTCTTAAAGATGATTTTGAAAATAAACTTGTATATGATGAAATTCAATCTAGTCTAGAAGAATATGAAATTGGTGAACCTAAAAGTGTATTAAATAGACAAAATATAACCTTAAATAATTATCCTTTGGAAAATACATTAGGAAATTTAGATGCATGATTTTTGTATAAGAAGAAATGTAGGAAATTTAGCTAAATTATTTGCATTTATATCTCAATTAGAACCTAAAACTATAGAGGAATCATTAGAATATGGAAATTGGATAATAGATATGCAAGAAGAACTTAACCAATTTAGAATATAAAAAAATTGGGAATTGGTTGACATGCCATCGAATCATCCAGTAATAGGAACCAAATGATTTTTTAGAAATAAAAATATGACCAAGGAATGATTACTAGAAATAAAACCAGATTCATAGATAAAGGATATAATCAGGAAGAAGGAATGGATTATGATGAAACATTTTCATTTATTGGTAGATTATAATCTATTATAATCCTTATATATTTTCCATCGTATATGAATTTTAAATTATGCCAGATGGATATAAAATTATATTTTATAAATGGATATTTAATCAAGGAGGTTTATATTGAAAAAACACCAGGTTTTGAAAATCCTCATCTATAAAATTCAGTTTTCAAACTTACTAAATCTCTTTATGGCTTTAAAAAAGCACCAACAGCTTGGTATGAAAGATTAAGTTCTTTTCTACTATAAAATGTATTTTTTATAGGATTGTAATATCCCAATCTATTTAATAAAACTTTTTGTTTTAATATTTTACTAGTAAATATTTATGTAGATGATTTTATTTTTGGTTTGAATAATAAAAATCTTTGTAATTATTTTTAAAAACTTATGTAAAAAGAATTTGAAATGATTATGATTGGAGAATTAAATTTCTTTCTTAGTTTTCAAATCTATCAAAAGGATTATGGAAGTTTTTTAAATAAAATTAAATATATTATTGATTTATTGAAAAAATATATATACTAGAAAATAGTAAAACTTATATAACTCCCATGTGTACTAATATAAAACTCAATTTGTAAAAAACTAAAAAACCAATTGACAGCAAGTTATATAAAGGTATGATGAGTAGTTTGTTATACCTTACTGGAAATAGACCATAAATTATGTATTATATCTATATGTGTACCAGATTTCAATCAAACCCAAAATAATCTCATCTTACTTCTATTAAAATTATTTTTTATATATTTGAAAGGAACTATTTTTCAATATTTATTATACCCCAAAACTTCTGATTTTAATTTAATCTCATGTTCAGATATTGGTTTTGTAGGATGTAGGTTAGATTGAAATAGTACATTAGGAACCTGTCAATTTTTAGGGAAGTCCTTAGTTTCATGGTCAAGTAAGAAACAACATTCTGTTTCTTTTTCAATAGTTGAGGAAAAATATATCTCTGCTAGCAGTTACTATGTATAAGTGTTGTGGATGAAACACACACTGATGGACTTTGGACTCAACTTCAATAATATTCCAACTTTATGTGATAATAATAGTGAAATTAATATTTCAAAAAATCTTGTAATCCACTCAAGAACTAAGAATATTGATGTAAGGAATCATTTTATAAGATATAATTTTATAAAAAGGGATATATCTTTGGAATTTTTTAATACTAAATATCAACTTTCTGATTTTTTTACTAAACCAATTCCTATTTCTAGTTTTGAATTTATTAAGGGGGTTACGTATATTTAATTTTAAATAAAATTTTATTATTAATAATTATTTTATATAAATATTTGTGTTAATTTTTTTATTAATTTTTTTCGTCTATTATTTGTTTATTAGTTATTTAATAAATTATCAATTTATTACTATTTTCAAAAATATGTATTTTCAAAATTAAAATATTTTATGATTAATATATTATTTGGATCAATAAACCAAACTAACATTAACAAAAATCATCAGAAACTCTCTCTCTCCCTCCCTCTCTCACTTACCCTCAATATTGAACCCTCGTGATTTCCCTTCCAAACCCTAAAATATGAACCCCAAACCTTAATATTTCTTAAAATAGTGAATACAAAGAGGATATATGAAGGTGGTCCAAGCGAAGCTAAGTTCCAACATACTTTAGGAGCTGACAGATGAGTCCTTCAAGGGAAATTCATCGACTTTGAGTGGTTATTTCAATCAAATATTCTATTAAATTGGGATTTAGGTTTTCAAGGTCTGGAATTTATTTTCAATGGAAAAATAAATATTATGTGTTCAACAGAGAAGAAAAAGAATTTTATGAACATTCCTAGTTCAATTTTGGTAACATGTAGGATGTCGTCATTTCCAAGGTAAATGGTATGGATTTTTTCATTTCCTTGGTATAGATATCCAGGATTTTTTAGTTTCCCCATGAAGAGTTTTTTCATTTTTATCTACGGTCTATTGAATATGAGAATCTTAAATCTGAGGATATTATGTCTTTTCTTTTTTTATACACTTTAATATGAAAGATATTTTTCAAGGATATTGAAGGTGACAAAAAGGTACTGGTCAAAATCATTTAGTATTCAATAATACCAAGGATTGATGAGTTAGAGAAAATTATATTTCCAAATATGTATATAATGTTTTTTATGTTTAGTTACATCAAGTTTAATTTCATTAGATATGTACTAATATATATGCATCATTGCTACCAAAAAGAGGAAATAATGTCTTTTTATCCATATATAAGGCCTATTTCTCTAATTTTTCATAAGAATAATAATATCTAAGATATTTAGTTATCTGTTATACATCATCATAGTAATATTATTTCTTTTAGAACCTTAAGAAAGTTTGTTTTCTTTTGGAGCACCTAAAAAGGAAAACTAATGTCAATTAGTGCTAATGACCAATTAGAATCTAGTGTTAATGCTCAGGAGGATAAAGGTACTCATAAATCAATTGGGTCAATATGAATTCAAGGTAAAGAAATTGGTTAGTCTAGAATATAGAATGTTTCTGAGGCAATAAGGGGGGGTTTATAACCCAAATGTCCTAAAGGCATTCTTTTTATTTATTTTTGATAATCCTCATTTTAAGGGTTGAGGTGGAACCCTTACAAGTCTCGTAGTATAAGTGGATTACATGACCCAAAGGTCTTAGAGGAATTCATCCCAGACATGACTACATGGAAATTCCCCTCCCTGACATCTAGATCATGAAGTCAGCTTCCCACCTTCACATTGCTTATTTAGTTAGCAATACCTGTGCATAGGTGCACAAGCCTAATCCTAATGGAAATTTTTATACCCTCTCATTCTTCTAAATTCTAATAGCTTTGTTCTGGTGAAACTACCTACTACGAGTCCTCATCTGGAGATAGTTCCTTTTGGATGTCTAATTAAATCTACAATTTATGATCTGGATGAGTTGGTCCAAAGGCCTTGAGGTGGCCCAAAGGCTTTGAGGTGGCCCGAAATCCTTAATTGTCTTGAAGGCCTTTGGTGGCCTAAAGTACTTAAGGACTCTAGGCCCAAACCTGTGGCCCAAAGGTGAATAGTTCTAACTGCTATAGTACCAAACAGTACCTGCTACAGTGCTGCTACAGTAACCCAGAAATATACCTCCACCTAGATTCAAACCTAGGTCTTGTGGATGCACTTGAAGAGTCCACACCAAACGGGTTGAGGATCATGTGCCTGAGGAAACAAGGAGAATACTTAGGTTTGATGTATCTGACCCAACTAATACAAGAAGTGTTCATCATTATTTTGAAGAACCCTCAACTAAAATAAACAGTGATTCCCTTGTCACAAGGCCTAGACAAAGATAAGAACCTAAAATACATGCTCAAGAGGCTGAAGTTGTTGTAGTAAAATAATTTTAACATCTATTGTTTAGAGGTGTAAAAACTAATTCTATATAAATAAAACCATATAATAGAGATAATCCTGAAGCTCATGCAGAAGAAAAGATTGAGGAGAATGCTCAAGGTGGTGAGAAATTTCACTCTCTTGTAGTTGATATTACTAAAATGATTAAAAATCAAATATTTTTATTGCTTCCATATCTTTAAAAAAGGTTTCTATTGATTCTAAAGAGAATACTAAAGTTCTTAGTCTATTTTTATCACATTCCAGTGAGAAGGATGAAGGTTTTCTCTAGCTGTAGTAGAAGTTGGACAACCATCTTGAATTCATGAAGAAGAATATTCTGATTCTCTTAATGCTCAAATTGAAGAGTCGGTCTGTAAATTTAATCAGATTAAAGAAGAGAATTCAACTTTGATAAGTGAGCTAAAATTATCTTAGAAATATTTGGAGGGTTTAAAAAGATCAAATTTCCAAAAGGAGAATTAGAATTAGTTCAAACTCAGCTGAATAGTCTCAAAAAAAATTATATTTCAAAAATATATTTTGATGCATTTCAAATAGAAATGTTTGATCAGATTGGGAAGCTCAAGGAAGAATTTGTTTCAAAGTCATTTTTTGGTGATTTAAAAAATATATGTGAAGTTAATTTGAATTGATAAGAAGTATCTCTAGTTAATAAAGAGAATTTAAATCTAGTTATCACACTTCTCCATATCTACTAAGAAAGTATGAATCTATTATTTTTGTTTTGTCTGCCATAACTGATCAGATATAGAGTCTTTAGTGTGATAGTTCTCCACTATATGTTTTGTTTGATAATCAAAAAGATCTTGTTGAAAAATCAATGTATGATGAGCCAGGTATATGAATTATTTTCAATCAATTAAGTGATATGATGGAGTAGTTTTTCTAATCTTAAGATAATGTCCATGAGTTTTTGAAGTTCAATTTGATTAAAAATTTGAAAATAGGATAGGGCTCAAATATTTTGATGAAGTAGTGGGCTGAGATGTTTGATCACAATTTTAAAGGAATGATGGCTAAGCTGAAAGATGTTCATCAGGCTATTAGAAGTTCATCTACCCCTAACACATCATCTAAACTAGAACCTTCTCCTTCATCTCATCCTACCTCTTAGTTCTTTCAGTCAAATATTCTTTATAATCATAAACAAATTTTTTTTATGAAATTATTTTATTCATTATATTTTTCTTTATTTATTTATTGTTATCAGTCCATCTCTAGTGACTGAACAAGAATTATTTTTGTCTTAGCTTAATAAAACATTTACTATTAGTATTGTGATACTTTAATTTAGTTATAAACCATTTTTGATACTTTATTTTTTATATCACAAAAATGGGGAAAAATTTTGGATAAATAAAAGATTTTTTTGACTATAATATATTAAACAAGGATAATAATAGTTTAATTTAAATATTTATTCTTCTTTAAAAAAAATTAGATTGGTTAATAAAAAAAATTATCATAAACTTTTTATAATTTTATTTTTTTTATTCAGTCTATAAATATTTAAAGAAGAACAATAATTTATATTATATTTATTTAAAATTCTATTTTATTTTGTGTTTATATTTCCTATATTCTCTATAAATGTTTGGTATATGGGTATTGTGATCAATAAAAAGGGGGATATTGTTGAGAATCTATTGTCTCAACAATATCTGTGGATCTTATTGATTTTGATGCTCGAAAATACCCTTATTTGTTTTACTAATGAAATTAATTTAAGTGTTTTTTAGGATTATATTTCTTGAAAACATTATCTTATTTACAGGTAAAAGTTTTTTTATAAATTGTTTTAAATATGTTTTAAGTAATCTGGAAATGATGTTTATACCCTAATTTTTTAAACAGGATGTATGGTTCTTAAACCCTACATTTGAAATGAATATATGGATCAGATACCTTGTGCTATTGTAAAATTATGTATTGGGAACCATTCTTTTGGGAAACAACCCTAAATTTGTGAAACTAATGTATGGTTCAACAACCTAATGTTTTGAAGTTAACTATATGTTGTCAATCTTACTTTCAAAATTAACCCTATGTTTGATTTGGTCAATGATGGAGTTTAAATTTAAGATATTTTTCAAGTTTTCTGTAATGGTCTTTTCAGAATTAAATATATTTTCAAAGCTTCTTAAATATCAATTAAAAGGTTCATATTCAATATATTAAATTGTTCATATTTCTAGGGGAATTTATGAATTTATTTGAACGTATTAAATTAAAATACTCATGATTTATCAGGAGATATTCTTGGATCTGTTTAATCAGAAAAAAATCAAGTTTCTATTGTTAAATACTAAGTGTTATATCATTTATAGATGCAGTACCATTTTTCATACAACATATCTATTATTCTAATGAGCTATACTTTGGAGACATACTTGTTTTTATCTTGTGTTGAGTGATTATTGATCTGTTGTTGTTGTTGTTGTTTCCATTATTCACTTACTATATTTATTGAAGATTATTTGATACCAGGATCACTTTGAAGTTGTTCTTTCTTGAAGACTTATATCTATGAAGAATAAGATCCATTATCTATCAGTTGTTGTTGCAACTGTGAGCTAAATCTATTTTTCAATAAAATCAATTAATCTTGACTTCTTAGAGTATCGGCTACTCATACTCAGTTATTGTTGGAGTATCAGCTTCTTGTTTTAAGTTGTGGATATTTTTATTCCCTATAAAAGAACTAGAAGGGGATGTAAAATTCTTATTGTAAAGGTGTCAACTGCTTGTACTCAGTTGTGAAGGTCTTGTGATAAGAGGACCTGTTAGGTGAAAATCATCAATCCCACTGATAGATTGTTGGAAAAGTGGACTAAGGGATATTTCTTCCCTGAACCACCATAAAAAAATTTTTGTTATTCTTATCTATTTTTATTCTATATAACTTTGATTAAATAATAGAAGATTGAATATCTTCATATTATATAAATAAGGATAAAATTATGAATTTTTCAAGACTTTTAAAAGAACACAATTCACCCCTCCCCCCCCCCTTCTTGTTTATATTCATATTATTCCCCTCTAAGATGAACTTTATTATGTGTATAATTAAGAATCACTCTATTCCTATGGACAAAAATATTCATAAGAGAGGCATTGCCTTGGTGTTGAAATGCTGGTGTTGCGACCAGCCAAGGGGTGAATCTATGCTGCATGTCTTCTTCAAGAGAGACTGGGCAAGAAGCCTCTGGTTGGTCCTAAACCGTAGCTCTGGCATTATTTCTGATGTCGATTCCATGTAGGAGACAACCAGTTTATGGTTTCATGAAACAGAGAAAGAGGAAATGGAAAGAAAAATCTATAGCATCATCTTTTCTTCGGTTTGTTGGACCATATGGTATGTAAGGAATTAGGCCAGGTTGGGTGTGCGGCATTCCATGCTTTACTTATAGATTAATATGTGATCTAGGGTGAGGGAGCTTTGATCCTTAATCAAAGTAGGTTCCACTTCGCAAGTTCTATATAATTTTCTTAATCATCTGTTGGATACCCCGCACCTCGAGGGCTGATAGGTAAGTTGTTCCCCTCCTCACAACAGCCTTAAAATCAATTTTGATGGATCTTTCTCAAACGGACTGATGAACGGTGGTGTTCTGGTCAGAGATCGCTACGGGTCAGTCATCCTTGCCTTTAGTGCTTTTTTCGGACCAGGAAATTCTTTGGGTGCAGAAGTGAGAGTTATGCATGCAGGCCTAGCTTTGTGAAAAAGACTCTGGATTCAAATCAAATAGGTGGAATCAGACTCAGAGGTGTCGGTGAACATGCTTCATGGGAAGGAAGATGCTCCTTGGGAACTACTGTATCTGATTCGGAGGTGCAAAATGGACCTATCCCCTGGAGTGATTGTGAGACATATTTGGAGGGAGAGTAACTTCGCAGCTGATGGTTTGGCGAGAGAAGGTTGTGAAGGTGATCCTTTCATCATTTACTCTGGTTTGGGTTCTCTTCTATCTCATTGTAATAACATTGTTCTAGGGGATTCTCTTGGACTTCACCACTTTAGGCCCCCCTAGTTTCCACTAGGGTCAGGTCCCCCCTTCTTTCTCTTTAATAAAAATATTCAATTTTTAGTCATATTATTCCGATCTAACAGTACTTGGAGGAAACTATGTGTGCTTATATTAAATTTTAACAGGGAATTTATTTAATATATTATTATCACACTACTAGAAATTCAAGCTATAGCCATGGACCTATAGCCACGGTTCTATTGGTCTGTGGCTATAGCTTGTTTATAGACACGGTTTAATAGGATGGTCGTGGCTATTTGTTGGAAACCCTTCCTCAAACCCTCCCATTCTCCGACGAACCCCTCCTGACCTCGCAATTCCTCTTCCCCCGCGATCTCCTCCTCGTCGTTCCCTCCTCCTCACCACGACCTCCTCCTCGTCGTGCCCTCCTCCTCCCCCGACGCCTCCTTGCCACGCCCTCCTCATCACCGCGACCCTCCTTCCCGACGCCTCCTCGTCGCGCCCTCCTCATCGCTGCGACCCTCCTCCCCGACACCTCCTCGTTGTGACCCTCCTCCTCGACGCCGCTCTTCTGACGCCTTCTCGCCACGACCCTCCTCCTCACTGTGACCCTCCTCCTCGATGCCTCCTCCCTGACGCCTCTCTTCCGACGCCGAGGTTGACACCCCCATCACCCTCCCCGACACCTTTTCACCAGAAACCCTCAAACCCTCGACCCCTCCTCGCCGTGACCCTCCTCACCCCGACCCTCCTCCAGCAAAGATGCTCCGAGCTACCTCCCCTCCTCCTCCATTCCTGACGGTTCTCCCCCACAACCCTCAAAACAAGAGGTAATCCCCTATCTCTTCCTTCATCCCCATCCACCATTCTTGTTGAATTTTTTAAACCTTAAGTATTTTTAATATTATTCTTCACTCACTCCCATTTCCACACTGATATGAACTGTTATAACCCCTCAATTTACCACACATTAACCACTAATTTGGGACTTGACCACATCAACCTCCTATAATGTGACCGGTGCAGAGTTTTGAAAATGATCTTCTCCTTAGAGTCTCCAACTTCATTGGGATGTGTGTGAGGTTCTATAAAAAAGAACACAAAACCAATATTAATTGTCATGCTTAAGTTATAAACTGGATAACGGCGACTTTGTATATTTTTATACAGCAGCTGTGAAGAATCAGAATTGCAGGAGGAGGAAGACAGAGAACAGGGGAAGAAGAGAGTGGTAAGAACATTCAAGAAGTCTCTCTTTTCTCCTTTCTATAGGTTTTACCTCTTTTAAATTATACCTTTGATATTATTTTTCAATTTGATCATTATCTGTATTGTTTTATTTTGGATTCTTGTTATCTTTTACTCAGTGTCTGCTAATTTTCACCTTAAACACGTATATTTGGAAATATGAATATACATGCCATATTACCACTATTAACATCTTCAAATTTACTATATTTTTTGTCCTTAATTATTCATCACATGAATCAACTAAATTTGTGAATTTTATACCTTGTAATTAACCCATTAGATTCTTGAGAGAATATAATTGTAGTTATATAGTGGAAACACCAATAATAACTCATGGAAAGTGATAATAGGCCATCATAATTTTTTTCAAAGCATGAAGGACATTATTAATGTAGTTGATAAATCCTATGGTGCTTTCTATTTTCTTTCCATGGACTATGAGTGTTCTAGATCATCATCCCCACATAATTCTTTCCTTCAAGAAAAAAGGTTCATTCCCACCCCACCATTACTTTTAGAGAGGGATCTACAATATCATGATTAGGGACCATAACATATGATGCTTTTATGGAATTTTTAGGTGTTAAATTGATGTGTCAATTAAATTACATGATTTCATCCTTTGTATCTTAAATTGGAATCCTTCCATAATTTTCATTATTTTCCACTTTATTCTTCATAATTACAATTACTATCTAGAGTTTTGAATTTTTATATCAAAGAAACTATCATCAGTTCTCCCATTTTAAAATTTATTCTTTCAATTATTTTAATTTTTTTATAGCCCACAAATTATTCCCTGTTTCAACCTCCAACTTTTACAAAATGTCCATGAAGTTTTATTGAGAAATACAACTCACTATTTTACTAGAGCTTGTATTATTTCTTAATTTCTTTATGGTACTTACATGTTGTTTTCACCATCGATATATGGAATCATTAGAGGTATTTAGATAATAATAATTTTAACAATCTATTGATTGGTTTTAATTTGATAAATGTTATTCATCTTAAATTCATTATTCCGTTGGACAGTGACTAAAATGTTAATGAGTTAATAAATTATTTTATTAGAGAAAATAGCATGGAGATATCCCAAATAGTAACATACATTTTTTTGAGTCATCTAGTTTATAGGAATTTGTACTATTTTTTCATTAGTTGGGAAAAATAGGGAATGACCAAAGAAGGTGAGACCAAATTTTAAAAACTTGTAAAATAACTATTCCATGATTTTGAATTTTTTTCATTCATGTAAAATAATTTTTTGAATTTATTAACATTAGGGTAGACTTTTGTTATGAACTGACTCACTGGGGCCCACCTGGCTAGTGGTAAGATGAGTGTGACACCACAAGCCCACCTCTAATTGGTTAGGGGTTAGTGACCATCCCTAAGTAGTCATAACACACACAAGGTTTTCCTTAGCCTATGGTACCTGTACACATGAAAAGAATAAAGGGAAAAATAAAATCCTACAAAAATAGATAAAAAAGACTAACTTTTTATGAGGTATGGGACTACTGACATATGCCACAACCTATCATGAACCATGGTCTATCTAGATCACTATCTTATATCTTCTCTTGGTCCTCTTAGGATTCCTTCAAAAGGAATATTTTCTACATAAGACATGAAAAATATGGGTAGATCCCATGCAGTGTTTAGTATAACAATACTCAATAGGACACTCCAAAATCACTAAAAAATGGGAATTTGGAGAGTATTTATCTCATCATCACATAGACACATCATTACAAATATGAGATATATCAATAGGAACAATAAACTAGATATACTCATAACATAAAGCATGCCTCAATGGCATATTAACCATTATTTTATCCATAAGATTATACTCAAGGATGCAATTTAACACTCTTCTGGTTTCACTCACAACATGATCTATGCTTTCACTGATGGTGCATTCCCAAGAGGTCATGCTCATCAGACCTCACCAAAGATGTACTCAATGTAACTCCGAAGATCTCGATACATAGATAGGGGATCTCTCCAAGGGCATCTGGGGTATACCATACCATACCTAGAATATCCCACTAAGTATGGGATTGTACACATAGATAAGTTGGTAATAATGATTCCACAAAACCCACCTAGGGAAATAGAAAAAATTATAGAGGATCACACCCCGGGTCACATAGAGAGATTTCCAAACACTATCTAAAACTAATCCCACATAGGAGATAACATTCCTATTATTAGGATGTAATACCAAAATTTACCCTCATGGGGATGACCAAGGGGAACACACACAAGCTAAGATAGTCCATTGTTGTATCTCATCTTCATATAATTAATCTTCCTTCCAATTATATAATCGTAATATTCTAACAATAATGTAGAAATATATTCTTTCTTCTAGTTATTATTCTCATCTTCTTATCATTGTAATTTTCAGCCAATTATTTAATATTAATGCTTGGTATATGATATGGTTTATATTTTCAAAATGTCTCTAAATTTCAATAAATCTTTGTAGATTTAATACAAAACATCACAACTCGTTATGAATTAACCCAAACACTTTTGGGAATTGATTATTATTGTCTCATAGATTTCATATAAACTCTTTTTACTATAATAAATCCTCATTCTTGGAACTTATGTATGACTATTCTTGAATTTTTATAATTTAGAACATTTATGAATTCCCTAAACCAAAATTTTAATATATTTGTTATGATTTTTTTATTAACTTGTTATTGATGATTACTTAATATCTTATGAAACAATACATATAATGTTAATTCATTTTCTAGATTATTTATTTAATGTATGTTTATCTACCTCAGAATGGATAGATACTGTATGTACAACATTGATTGGATCACTGATGAATTTCAGGAGTTACAATATTTTTTGGACTTTGCATTCACTAATGATTCATATGGCAGATTGATTCGATGACCATGTTTTGATTTTGTTGGAAGACCTTGGTTAACTCATGAGGAAGTGAGTTACTATATCACTAAAAGTGGTTTCCAAAAAAAATTATCATGTGTGGTATCACAATGGAGAAAAATATCAAGTGTTGAATGACATCGATTCAGCAGAAAATATTGGTATGAAAAATCTGATTTCTGATCAGTTTTCTTTTGTTTCTGAAGTTAGATCCTCATGTAGACTAGTGCAAGAGGAAATGAATAATGAAACACAGTTCTCATCTATTAATCAGGATGATGACGTTGAGAGTTTTAGAAAGCTGATGGAAGATGCAAATACCCCAGTATATCAAGCATATGGAAAAATGAGAAAACTTGAGTTTTTAATGCGATTATATCGGTGGAAAACAATATATGGATTTATTAATACTGCGGTCGACTATCTCCTTACATTTATTAAGGATTTACTGCCTGATGATGCATGTATTCCAGAAAATGATTACATGGAATCAAAATTGGTTGAAAATTTTGGATTTTCATCTAGTAAGATTCATTATTATCTCAAAGACTGTTGTTTGTTCTGGAAGGAGAATACAGACTTGAGTCAGTGCAAACAGTGTGGCACATCAAGGTGGAAGACTAATAAAGATGGATCTCAATCTTTCATACCATAGAAAGTGATGTGGCACTTCCCTTTAATTCCCAGGCTTCAAAAAAATTATGTCAGAAAAAATGGAAAAGAATATGAGATGGAATGCAGATGAAAGAAATAAGGATAACGATGAAAGTGCATCCTGCAGATGGGTTGGATTGGAAGAAATTTGATAGGTTACATCCTAATTTTGCATCCGACCCACAAAATGTTAGATTGGGATTATCCTGTGATGGTTTCAACCCATTTCACCAAATGCATACTACACACAGTACTTGGCCTGTTTTCATTCACATTTATAACTTTCCTTCATGTATGTGTATGAAGAAGTCGTTCACTATCCTAAGTATATTGATATCTGGACCCAGTGATCCTGGAAATGATATTGATATATACTTGCAGCCATTAATAGAGGAGTTAAATGAGATTTGGATTGTTGGTGCACAAGCGTATGATGCATTCAGAAAGGAGTACTTTATGTTTCATATAGCTTTATTATGGACGATAAATGATTTCACTTCCTATGGAATGATGTCTGGTTGGAGTACTAAAGGGAAATTATCCTGTCCTATTTGTATGAAAAATACACGTTTCTGAAGATTAATGTTTCGACGAACTTTCAGCTTCATAGGGCATCGACGTTTTCTACCAATGGATCATTCATACAGAAAAAATCAGAGACATTTTGATAATTCCATCGAGATAGATGAGACACCTCAACAAATGTCAGGTACTGATATTGTTAAAGAACTTGATGATTTGAATTATGTTCTTGGAAAAATTCAATCAAATATCAGAAAACGAAAGCATGCTAATTCGAATTCCAATAGCAATTGGAGAAAGAAAAGCATATTCTTTGAGTTGTCGTATTGGTCATCGAATTTATTACGTCATTGTTTGTATGTAATGCATATCAAGAAAGACATTTGTGAGATGTTACTTGCTACTATTTTAAATGTCAAAGGAAAAACCAAAGACGATTTGCAGTGTCATCATGATTTGATGGATTGGGGTATAAGAGAAAGACTTCATCCTGAGTTAATTGGTCAAAATAAGTGGAAAGTTCTTGTTGCCTGTTATTCGATGACAAATGTGGAGAAAAAACAATTTCTTCAGGTCTTGTAAAGTTTGAAGGTTCCGGATGGTTATTCAAGTAATATTTCAAAAAGGGTGAATACACAAGATGTGAAACTCAAATCTATTAAAACCCATGATTACCATGTCTTGTTACATGATTTTATTCCCATTTCCATTCTCCATTTACTTTAACATAATGTTAGAGTTGCGGTGATTAAGTTATGTAAATTTTATCGAGATATTTGTGCCAAAAGATTGAGCAAAAGTTTTGTTCAGAAATTGCAGAGAGATGCACTGATTATTCTTTGCGACTTGGAGAAAATTTCCCCACCGTCTTTTTTCACATGTATGTTACATTTGACTGTGCATATTCCCATGGAATTTCTCTTTGGTGGTCCTGTTTCGAGTTGGTGGATGTATCCTACCGAAAGAATGATGTTTACATTGAAATCTTATGTGAGAAATAAATATCATCCTGAAGGCTCTATTGTGAAATGCTATTTAGCACAAGAATGCATGGATTTCTATTCATTGTACTTAGCTAACATCACTATGAGGTCTAATCATATAATGAGAACTGAAGATGAGCAATATGATCTCATTGAGCCTACATTTCCTTCACTTCCCCAAATAGGGGGGATATCTGGATCGTACTCGTTGTGTACTTTAAGCAGGGAAGAGTGGGAAATGGAACATCGCACAGTATTATTCAACTCTGGTGTGCTTGATGATTATATCAAGTAAGTAAACTGATAAATATGTATTTTTTTCATTGTGTGATTTCTTTATATCTTCTGAAATTTTAATGCTTTCATATCTGTAGAGAACATTTAGAAATTATAAAAAAGAGACATCGCTCTCTATCTATTAAGAGGAAGGAATTGTTGCACAGCAAAGAATTTGATGCCTGGTTAAAGTCAAAGGTAATAGATTTCTTTTTCTTCTTCTCATAACATAATCACATATATCTTTTTAATATTCTATGTTGGTATATTTTAGGTTTTAACTCTACCAATGATTGAAGTATCAGATGAAATAAAAGCATTGTCCTTTGGTCCAAATGATGTGGTACGTGATTGTAAGTCAATGGTTGTCAATGGATTTAAATTTGTTATAAATAGTTGTGTAAAAAAAATGGCAACACAGCATGACGGTGTCACGATAAGCGCCACAACAGATTGTTATGCGAGTGCATCGAACAAGCAGCCTCGATCAAAAAATATATCATATTATGGTGTTATTGAAAGAATCATTTTATTAGATTATTATGCACATGGTCATGTCGCAATGATGAAATGAAAGTGGTTTGATTAAATGACACGACAAGGAATGCATATTGATAACTGTGGATTTAGAGTGATTGATATGAACTGCCAGCTTCGTACCGATAAACCTTATATTCTTGCGTCACAAGCTAAACGTGTGTTTTATGTAAGTGACCCGTTATAACCACAATTTGGTGTTATTGTTGATGTTATTCCTAGACATATTTTTGACGAAGGCATGGATGAAAATGATTTTGTGGATGAACCTGTTGGTATTTATTCAAATTTTTCATTTGATGATATGGATGATGCAATTGTTAGAACTGATTGTGAACCAGAAATTGCCACAGACCCCACATAGCGTTGACACATTTGTAAGTATTTACCTAACATTATCGCAATATTGTATGTGTTTTTTTAACTTCCATACATGATATCAAAATAACTAGTATATTTTATACCATTATCGAATATAAAACTATTAATAGCCTGACCAATTTATGTTTAAACACTTCCTTAGTAAATCTTGAACATAGAAAAGTCTTGATATTTTATCAATATAAATATCACACATGAAAATGTATCTCATTGTTTTATGATACAATTGTATTATTTAACATTTTTCATTATTTATATTTATTTGAGAATATTATTTTAAATTTCCAAGTCAAAATGTCTGATTATGATGATACTAGAAGGAGTAGAAGAATACCGAGAAACAAACAACGTAGGTCTCCTCCTAGAAACAATGTAAGTACAAATTATGTTTGAATATTATGGTCTTTCATATTATTTATCTTGTTATCGTTTGTTTTATTTTATCATCTATGTTATTTTAGGTTGTATCATCGAGGAGACTCTTGGATTATGCCACTAAGGATGATATTGTGGCGGGGGGTACTGATTCTACAGGTCATCCTACTACTATGTCGCTTGAGACACCAGGAGGCCATCCTCCCATTATGCCGCCTCCATATTATCCATACCCACATTTTCTGTATCCCTTTTTGCCCGCACCCACATCGGATGGTAGTTCTCATACTCACATCCCTCATTTTCCATTCCCACCATCTACTATATAGGGTACGGTGCCCCCATATATCCCACCACCATATCCATATCCATATCCACCCTCATCTGTACAGGGTTATCCATTAGGTTTTCTGCCTCCATTAGTATACTTTGGATATACTATACATAGTACTCTTGTAGATATCTCACCTACCATGGAGGCTACCCCCCCCCCCCTCCAGACATAGCACTTTAGGGGTCAGTAGATCCCCCATTAACTGGTATTTGTTTAAACATTACTATTACTGATTAATGATAAATTCATATATATTATTTTCTTTTATTTTTGGTTTCATGATTAGCTCCAGCCTCTACCAGACGACGAGGCCGCACAAAAATTCATGAGGTTTGGAATTGACACATGCAAATCATAGTTGATTACAATGAGGACAATGCTATAATTAATAAAAATGGCACAAAATGTAAAAGTTTTATGGGAACACTTTCTAGACACATCAATATCATTCCGGTTCAACCGATAAGTTGGAAGGCAGTTGGACAACAAATAAAGGAAAAATCATGGGCAGAGATTTGGGTAAGTAATGTTAATCACCTTTTATATATATATAAATTTATAATATTTTCTTAACAAATATTTTGTCCATTTCAGCTTCGATATAATTTTCCTGATGGAAAAAATGAAAAGGCTGTAAGGATAATGGATTTAGGTGAAATGTGGCGAGCCTACAAGTATGATTTATATCTTGGTTGGAAAAAGAGAGTTGGTACAGAGCTTGAAGAAGTACCGGTGATTCAAGATTGCCCAATATCACAATATAAAGAGATGATCAGCTATTGGAAGAGTCCAGCGTTTAAGGTGTTTGTTAAATTTATATATATATTCATTTATTTATTTGAAAATGATTTTAAATTACTTATTTTATTTATGTTAATGAATTTATATAATTATTTGTTTATAGTAGAAATCAAACAGAAATAAAACAAACAAGAGTGCAATGAAACACATTTATACTCACGGACACACTTCATTACCAAATCATGAGCAGACGAAGGTAATTTAACATTTAAAATATTTAGATTTGTTTAGTGAAATTTTTTAACTTCTAATTTTGATTTATTTATTTGTTTTTTTCCAGAAAAAGGCATTGAATATCGAGGGTTGCGTTCCTTGCTCAACTTTGTTTTGTACAATCCATAAAAAGAAAGATGGTACTATTCCAAATACCGACACCGAGAAGGAGATTGTAAGTATATTTCAATTTATTTGATTTTTACTGAATCTAATTCCTTATATTATTTTAACATTTTAATTTATGTTATATATCAATCAATAGAATGATTTAGTGGCATTGGTATAAAAAGAACCTGGCAATTTGGGCCCAAACGATCATCTACATCAGGTATTAGGAGATGAGCATCAGGTAGAGTGCATTGTCGACCTGGGAAGAAGATTGTACCATCTCGATACTGGTCTACTAACGTTTCTTTGAGTACCAGATCTGGTTTTTTCACAGTGGAACAAATTAATGTCGTAATCAAAGAAGCAAGTCAAAAATCAGAACAAGCGATAACTGCAAATATGATGAAATTTATGTCTGCCCTTTTTTCTACACTTCCACCAGAATCAGCTGCAATGGTTGATGCCTTTTTGATATCGATGTGTTCTGCTAATGTAGATTCTTCTGTCGGAGCTGGAGCCGGACCTAGTACTGGACCCGGTGCTGGTGTCGGTTCGGATGCAGATGTCGATGATGATGTTGGTGGTGTGATAGGTGGTGATGGTGTTTCTATAGGAGGTGTGGATGAGGGTTATCATGATTCCGATGATACTGATATTGAGACTCACTTTTGATGTAAATTGTATTTTTGTATTGGTAATGTATGAAGAGTTCCTTAAGACATAGGATGGTGTGTTTCATGGCCATGTTCTTGAATGAGTTTCTTTTTCTGGTAAGGGATTCATGCTTGAGAATACAAGTTAGTATGTCGGTGGTGGAATATTGATTAGCCGAGTGGTGACTACATAATCTATCAATGAAGATTATTTCATGACTCTACAGGCTCCTAAGATATATCCAATAAGAAAAAACCCCTATAGGATTAGGGGTTTTTATAATTTCTTATTCAACTGTATATGCAAGCATTTACACTACTACAAATAACATAACACTACTTGGATCCCTGGTGCCTCATTCTACACCAGACTAATAAACTTTTTTAAGGTTGAGTCAATGTCGTTAGGCCCTAATAAGGTTACTGAATTGTTGTTCTGGTATGATTGTTTCATCTTTATGCCTTATCCCACACTAACTAGGAAAATTCTCAAAAATGGTTGGGGTTCTTTTAATAAACATTCATACAGAATCTCTCTTCATGGTGGGGTTCTTATGGCTTGTGTAGATGATTTGATTATTTTAGATTCATATTCCCCTTACCATTTTTCCATCCATTTAATTTTCATTTAAATGGTTTCTCTCCTCCCGTCATCTAGTGTGTGACGAGAAATACACCATAGGAGTATTCACTAATTTAGGATTATATTTTCACATGAGGACACAAATAATGAGATTATACTTCTACTTATTGGAACCCTTTTATTTCTATATTATTATTATTATCATGTATGGGTGTAAGCGTGCCTGGGTGGAGTCCAGGATAGGCTGGTGCTTCTAATCATTTCATATCTTTGTCCAGATTTATTTTATTTATGATGTACATTATAATTATTTGATCTAATGTTTCATAGATCATTAATGATACCAATCCATTTCATAATAGAAATTAAAACTGAATTTTTGTATTTGAATGCTTAAATCTCAATATATTTTTCTTGAGAAACCCTAATGAATTTTCACTGACAAGATATTCTATACTAATGTATCTGCTACAGTTTTCATGTGATAAGGATATGAATTTGGCTTTTTCTCAGGCCTCCCAGTTATATAATATATGACTTGGTAATTTTTTTCTCCTTTTCTATTTATGAATAGTTGATATAGAATGGGGAATGAAAATTTCATGCCCATAATGAAGAGAATTAATTTTTCCCATGATTACCTTGTCAAATTTTCAACCTAGTGGGCATGGTGTATTTTTTATTTAGATATTATAATGTCTTGAAAACATGACCATTCCTCTATTTTATTTCAAGGTCTTATTTCTTAGAACATGTCCTCCAATCCATATTGAGGATTACATAAAAAATGTTTATTTCTAGAACTAGGAAATCCCATTCCATATTGATGATCATCTCATTATATCACCCACTCACATAGGTTCAAGCCCCATATCTCATCTCATATCACCAATCTATTCTTTAGTTCAGGTCTCTTATCATATCGTGTACCACCACTATCTCATTCAAGACATGGCCTACATGAATACAGTAAGGGGGTATGAAATACATAGAGAACACAACCATAAACCTAGCACATGTCCATCCAGTAAGCCATACCTAGTTCCCCACTAGAGGATATCCCACTATAAAACTCATAATCAACTATTTTTTCCTTTATTAGACTTGGTACCCAATGTACCTAGACATGGTAATTGATGGGTCTTAAAATTAAGTGGAATGGACTAGAAACCCTCTAACTGCTACTTGATTACCCCATGAACCACTTGAACACCTAAATAGGCATAAAAACTCCTCAAGAGACATCCCAACACTCAGATTGTTTTTCTAAATACCACTTCTTGAAACTCTCGCTACTTGGAGACTAAAAATTCAATTTCATTTGAATTCTCTAACTCATAACAATATAGGTAATTATAAACTCCCCATGAAATGGATACACATCCTTGGAACATATTCTGGATTATCCAACAAATCAAGATTTATTAATCATAATGGAAACAACTACTCATTCCAAATTCAATATTGGATTGCTGGAAATCATCCATCATCCTGATATAGGGAAAAAATGTTTTTTCTGAAAAAACATCACGAATGATCCTTTATACACATATTTCATTAAGTGGTTGAAGTGGAATGAAATATGGAGGGTGGGTAGGGGGTGCATGGGGTGGGGAGGGTGGGTGTGGGGTGGGCAGGGGAGGGGGCAGGGGGTTGCAGGTGGGGGGAAGGGGGTAGGGGGTGTGTTGGGGGCAAGGGGAGGGGGTGTGCAGGTGGGGGCAGGGGGCAGGGGGTTATGCTGGGGGCAGGGGGGCAGGGGGCAGGGAGAGGGGGTGTGCAGGTGGGGGGTAGGGGGTGTGCTGGGGGCTGGGGGAGGGGTGTGTGCAGGTGGGGGGAAGGGGGGCAGGGGGCAGGGAGAGGGGGGTTGCTGGGGGGAGGGATGTGCAGGTGGGGGCAGGGGAGGGGGAAAGGGAGGGGGCAGGGGGGCTGTCCAGGGGGCTCCAGCAGGGGGGGTTCTTTTTGGGGGGGATTGTGTCCAGGGGGGCTGTCTGGGGGGGCTGTTGTCCGGGGGGGCTTCTATCAAGCCTTGGTACACTGTAAGCAACTGAGACTTTAGTTAAGATAATTATCATTTTTTAATGTATTTATGGCTTTATTCAGGTATTTACAGATCAATCAATTCACTGGTCTAATTTATTCCCTTTCTGGCGTTCCCCTTGATGATTTTTAAGTTGATGGTATATTTAAATAACACTTACTTGAATTGACATCTTTCTGGTTTACATAGTTTTTGTTACCATGTAATTAATCAGATTTCACTACTTTAGTTTGTATGAATTCTTAGCATCCTTAGTGAAAAGTCTTTAATCTTTTCTTGCTTTTACTGATGCTATCAGGAATGTTTCAAACAACCAATTTGTTGGAGCTTATTTGTGTATCGTTGTGACATTGTTAGCACTTGGTGGACCACCCTTTTTATCTGTATATAGATTGTTACTATTTTATTTATTTTACTTTATATTCATAACCTAACATATTATGGGATATATTAAAGTAATTATTTTTAGTGAACAACTTAATTTTATGCTCATTTCCCACACATGTATATAGATTGTTACTATTTTACTTATTTTATAGGTCTTGTGTTTTTTTATTTTCAAGAGAATGGTTTTTTTTTCTACTTTTGTATTTGAATGTTTTCATTTTTTCAAGTTTTCTGGTTGCAGGTTTATAGGTTGCATGGTTTGAAGTCCTGTAAGCTAGCAGGTTTGGAAGTTATAAGTTGATAGTTTGTGCATTACACATTTACATGTTACTAATTTTCTGGTTTTTTGGTTGTTAGGTTTGTGGGTTTTAGTTTCTAGGTTTACAGGATGAAGGTATTCCTGTTTGTATTAGAATTCATAGTTCTATCACAACATTTGAACTCCATGAGAAACAGGAAGAGGTGGTGGAAAAATCCTTCAAAAAAATATGGTCAGACTTTGAATTCTTGTTTCCTATATTAAATAAATCCAAAAAACTAGAATTCACCACAAATCAGTGTCATAGAGATGGAAAGAATAATAAAGAGACCATACAGCTCGATCTAGTAGAATTTAAAATCAACATCAATACCGAGCCAGTTAAATTTGCTTCATTCTCCAATTATGTGACACAAAGGTAAATGTTCTAGCTTAATAACCTTAATTAAATAACATCCAGTAGGAAAACTGAGTTTTTAATTGATTTCTAGGAAACAGTTTTTTTAAATTAGAGAAATAGGTTGACATTTTTAAAATTCACATTCTTACATCTATTTGAAGTTTCCTAAAAATTATTATCGATATGATTTCTTATTCTTGATGTTTATTCATGGATACTTGCATCAAGTAAAGTGATTATTGATATTCATGAAATGACCCAATTGACTAATTTCATTTTTCCTATTCCTGAGATGGTTCTTAGCCTATTTTGAAACATTATTTTTCATTCACTATTTCTTGAAATAACTAAGTGTATGAAAAACTATTATAACGTTATTTTATGTATTATTAATGCATGATGATTTTATGCCATATTAAAATGAATGACACTGTAGATTGATTTTAATTGTTCTCATTTGACCGTGAGGCCCACCCTACATTTGAACAATTGTTAAACTAGTAGAAACCCTTGTATCCCATGATAGGTTTCCACAGTTCAAGATTTTGTTTCTTTACAACCCTTGTTCTTCAAGGTTAATTACATGAAATCACTTCATATTTAAAGAGTAAGAATGGTGTTTCAGGGTGCCATTCAGTGTGGGTTCCATAAATGAGTGTGGTGTTGTGAGTGGGTACCCTAGACCCAACTCATGTATGTATATTTAATACCATTATACAATGTAAGGAGTTCACTCGTCAAAATTTTTTCTACCTTTTTCTATGAGACATTTTTGTGTAGGGTAATTGACTTCTGAATTCTGAATTGAATTCTGAATTCAATTCTGTATGTATTTAATTAACTTCTGAATTATGTGTTATACTTGCAGGTAATTGTTGAATTCTGCATGTGTATGAGATATGTGAGGGATACTTTGGAGAATTTGGTATGTTTTCATTTCATTAAGTAGGAAATTAATTTTACTTATGGTTTATTAAGTAGTGTCTAAAAGGGGAATAATTTTTAATTATACATTCTTCAAATGATATACTCAAGTTAAATTTGATCTAATGGTATAAGGATTTTTTATAGCATGTAGCATGAGAAGATATCCCATGATCGATCTTTATATTGGAATGGGGAGGAACTCTATAACTGAAACTTATTTCACTTTCTAATGATGAGTTGATATATTCTTGGCCACTATCAAGAGCTATTGAATTTTCTTGATAACATTAACATTTACTAGACTAGGGATACGATCCTGGTCTTGGGTTGTGTTTTGACCATGGTGAGATTTCCTTTAGTATGTTCTCTATCATGCAGTTGGCATAATGGCGTGATGGAATAAAATGATATAATGAAATGTGAAATGGTAATTAGGCTTATTAGGTATGTGAATCTGAATTGTCACAATTGTTATGTGAATTAAAATATTTTTATGAAACTAATAAATGGAAATTGAACCTAATTGAAATGTAAAGGGGTCACATTGAAATTGTAGCTTTGAATTCTGTACATTTTATTGTCTGTAATGTAATTTCAATTTCAGGTTTGAATTCTATACGTTGTATTATATAAAGGGAAGGCTGTTGGAGGCTGCATTGCAGGCTGTTGGAGGCTATTGGAGGCTGCATTGCAGGCTGTTGGAGGTTGTTGGAGGCTGTTGGAGGCTGCATTGTAGGCTGTTGGAGGCTGCATTGTAGGCTGTTGGAGGCTATTGGAGGCTGCATTGCAGGATATTGGTGGCTGTTGGAGGCTGCATTGGAGGTTGTTGGAGGCTGTTGGAGGCTGCATTGCAGAGGGAAGGCTCCATTGCAGGTAATTGTAGAGGGTCTAGCTTGTTCGGTCATGGGGGATGTAGTTTCTGATCCAAACTGTGATCAGTACAGTTCAAGTAGAAAGAATGACTCCTATTTTTATAAGTTTGAGGTAATGTAATGAATTATTGACATTGAAAATGTGTCTCTTATAATTCTGAAGACTGCTACTAAAATGGGAAAAAGTAAGATCTTTTACTCCATATTCTCCATGTATTAGGAATAAGATACCAGTATACATGTTTGTTGATTTTTTTATTGGGTGCTTTGTTGTTTTATAGGGCAGTACTAGTACTAGAATCAGGCAGTACTGGTTCTGGAATCAGTGAGGGCAGTTGTGATCGGTATACTGGTTCTGGAATGCAGCTATGATCGGTAGAGGGTAGGCTGTGATAGACCAACGGTTTGACAAATCGTTGGTAAAGGCATGTAAAAGTGACTCTACTGCAATGGTTTTACTAAACCGTTGCATAAAACATATTCCAACGGTTTTATTGGAACCATTGGAATAGGGTATGGGGGTACTGGTGCAGGGTGGTGGAGCTTTGGGTGGGGGGAGGGGGAGTTGGTAGTGTCCTCCCAACAGCCAGCATGGTGAACCGTGCTGGGTTTTTTTTCTACAGTGGAAAGGCTTATAGCCACGATTTTAAATTGTGGCTAAAGCCCTATAGCCACGGTTCAAACCGCGGCTAAATCCCTATAGCCACGGTTAAAATCGTGGCTAAATCCCTATATCCACGATTTCAAACCGTGGTTATAGGCCTTTCCACTGCATAAAAAAACCAGCACGGTTCACCGTAGTTATAGGCTCTGACCTATAGCCATGCCAATACTAGCCACGGTTCATGAAACTATGGATATAACCTATAGCCATGGTTTTGGGCCTATATCCATGGTTTTAAACCGTGGCTATAGCCTAAATTTCTAGTAGTGTCATTCCTATTACATGAAATGTACTATCAAATAAATGACATGTATAATACTTGTGAATAGTTTTGATTGTATATTTAATTTTTCTCCATGAAAAATTGGGCACACTACCTACAACAAACTAAACAGCATGTACTATAGTATATAGTTTTTACTTTCTTCTACCCATGTTCACAGAACACGCCTTGGGACTGAGCATGTTGCCTTCTGTGGATGAGTTTTAGGTACATAATGTGTACTTAGAATACATGGCATATGGCCTTGGAGTTTCACAGATCATTTTTCCTCATTTTGTGTATCTAATATATGTAATGATGGGAAACCTTGTGTTCTCAACCCAAAGAAACCAGGTACTACATGACATTTACAATGGTTACGTGACATATAGTTATATAAGTTGTGTGCCTGTCGAATCTTAGATCTAATTTCATCAGATATATCTGACTTTCTCATGAGATACAAATTTGAAAGTGATAATACATGGCATGTATGTGGACAGTACATGTCATGTAATTTGGTTTTTTCCAAGTATAGCCTTTGACACCTCCAAATAGTGTTCTTCATATTTTTCTTTATTTTTAAATCTTAACCATTTACTAGTTATGTTAGAGAGAATAAATAAAGGGTAATAGACGATGATGTCGAATATTAAAACAAATCAATATAAGTAAAATAAAACTCAAACACATGAAAAAAATTAATGAATAATTATAAATTAAATATGTGACCACTCTGATACCACTTGAAGGTTTTGGGCGCACTGGAAGCATCCTTTGATGGTATGGCCAACTCATCTTTTAGTCTTAATTTACATGCAATCGTTTCTTCACATGATTAAAACTTCATGTCCAATGAAAATCATAGATTAATTCACTAGATTAAAATTCTAAAACCATACTTGGAGGATCTTCACATTTAATTTATAATTAATTTATCAGTAGTTATAGAATGACCTCAACTTGTAATTCTCTCTTCGTTGATGATCTGGTTAACAATATCTCATCATACTATTGTTTTTCTATAGGTTCCAAGTATATAATCTCTCTAATGGTAATCCACACATGAACCACAATCTTTGAATGTCATCGTAGAATTTTAGGGTGCTAGCACGGATGATCCTAATCACTTGTGTTGTTCATGGTTGATTACAATAGTATTCTTCATGAAGGAGGAATAACTATAGATGTTCTCTTTAATTCTTAAGAGAGGATTAAGAGAGATAATTTTCTAGATATATATATTTCCCTCTATAGGTATTTATATATTTTATCTATATCCATTGTGCACACCAAAATTTCTTCTCAAAAGTTATGTAATTAGATATTCATTATGGCGGGTTTAGGGTTGGAAAATCACACACAATCCCCTTTTAAACCTAATAATTATTAGTTTACCACATGTATGAAAATAATATTATTAATAATAATCACTTGACATGTGAAACACATTAAGAATATAAATAAATATCATTTACACCATTTCCAATCGAACCATTAAGCTCAGTATGATTTCCTTAATCAACATTTATCGATCCTCAAATAATGATTATTTAATAAATAAATATTAGTGCATTATTCTAAAATAAATATAATAAATATTATATTCACCAAACTTGAAAACAAATATTTATTATTATTATTTAACATACTTGTTCTTTCTAATAACTTGTGATTAAATTGCAATGATCAACCAATCCTAAATAAATATTATTTATTTTAACTTGTTAAATTCAACCCTTGAATTTAACGAAGATTGCAGATACACTTAGTGTGTAACCCTCTAGTCCCCTTCTCAGTGGAATTAGGCATAACCACCTAAATTCCAAGGTTAGCATCTAGAAATATGTCAAGGCTCCCATAGTGTAATAAGTTAACATTGTAATGATATCCAACCTCTTATGAATTCTTATCATGTAATATAATCCATTTACCGCAATATCTAAAATCATGCAGGTTACACACTGGTGAAATCAACCTATATGCTCAATGTCTCTTTATTTGAATTTTTAGAAATGAACTTGATCACTGCTATATAGGTATTGAGTTTCGTTCTTGGCCCCTTTTCATTTTGGATTGTGCTGGAGGTTTTGGTGTGGTAGATCTGTCGTGGTGGTGGTGTGACCAATTCTCCTCGCCAGACCTCCCCTTCGATTGGGTTTTGGGTTTGTTTTGTTGTGGATGGGTGGTTACCTGGAGTTTGTGGTGTGTTCGGGGACTCCGTGGTGTGGCTGGTTTGCTGGGGTGCATCCACAGTGGTGCGTCGGTGTACCCGTGTGTGGATGTGTTGTCCCGAGGTGTGGCGGCGGTGCTGCATCCTGAGGACGGCGATGGAATTTGCTGGTGATGGGGGTGGTGTTGGGTTTCTTCCCTGGGTTTGGTGCCTGTAATGGTTGATCTCCTGGGTGCCTTTGTGCTTTGGTTCAACGGTGCCTCCAATGGTTAATCCCCTTAGGCCTGTAGTTTTTTCTTGTTGTTCTTCTTGTAACGTTCTCACTTTTCCGGAAAGTGATTTTATTTGAAAATTAAAAAAATATTTTGAAGGTAAGGGTAAAACTCGATCACTGAACATCATGACCATTAATTTATCTAGATGGTTCTATTTCCATCAAAGGGCATTAGATATCAAATTTCATCAAGGGTCAAAAGGGATAAATCCTTTCTCACACTATCTATTAATGTAATATCATTCATGATGTACCCAATGTATCATATCTCACTATGAGCATATGTAATCATGATTTACATCAATACATTAAAATGAATGTGTCATGATATCCAATAATGATAATATTAAAGTCCAAGGATCAATATACACGTATACTAATAGGAACATCCAATGAAACATGAAAATGTGGATTTCCTATTGACGAGTTTGTTCTCATAACCTCTTATCTTGGAGATTACTAAGGCCAAACACTAGGATAAGGTGTCTCAATGTCTTATGATCTTACTACCCTTGATATCTTGTATAATGTTTGTTATATTAGACAATATCACCCGGCCATAGAATATATATTCAAGAGCATTGTCATGGCACCTATAGGTTCTCATCATAGTAGGAAACTGTTATGAACTTTCAGTATAACACATATTCTTAGGACATTATCATATACATGATTCATGCAAAGGAACAATAATAATGCTATAAGAAACTTCATTATTAATGAAAACATGTAATTAACCATTGATAAAGTCAGTTCTATGGAACCAACTCCAATAGATATGAAGTGGTGTCACAAGTTTATTACAAAAAAAAAGTGGTATCAGTTTGTTCAATATATGGTATGTCTCACACACTTTGTGCTTTATTATTTATTTACTAATGGTTTGGTGTGAGTGTGAATGAGATCTTAGGAATATGTGTTAAACATAGTAAAAGATAAAGTTGTATGTTTTTATTAAATCAAGTGATTAGCATGGAAATTTTGGTGTTTTTGACTCAAACTCTTGTTTCTTATACCTAGTTCTATCTTAGTTGTCTTAGAGTATTTTCTAAAGACTTAATTCCAAGTTAAAAACTCAATCACTGAAAATCATTGAGTAAAATGAAGCTAAAGAGGATAAAGTGGGCTTGAAAAGTAATAAATATAGAATTATTTTATTTAACAAGTGGTTTAGATAATGAAATGAAAATCTATAAGTGTGTTTATTCAAGAAATGATATAAAAAATAGAATCAAGACTAAAGATAAAATATGGAGTTTCATTCCAACTATTGGTACCAATAGGTGGAAAAATATCCAAAGGATCAATCAATAAGTGGTTGAACCTCAAGGTTTGATGGTGAAAAATGGAGTCAAAATATCAAGAGTTGAAGATTATTTGAAAAGAGTAAAGAAAGCCCAATCTGTCTTGAGAAATACTGATTGAACTGTGAAGAGAGAGAGAAAACTCTCTGAATCCATTTTATTTTTCTATGAAGGAGAATCAACTTGTTCCAACAAGATTGGTGTGGTGAGCATGAGTAATATCTGGATAAAACTTTGTATTGATAAAGGGGGATAAAATTTGAGTGAATGCATAGCCACATATAGAGTGAGTAGAACCTTTTTATATTCTATTAACAAAGGGTAAGTTGAGTAGAAACACTTACCCATTTGGAGTTCAAATACATAGGTGGATATCTTGGAATAAAAATTAAGAGAAACCCAAAGAGGAATAAAACTAAAGAAAAAAATTGTATATAAAAGACCCTTTTCAATTTATTTCCAAAGGGGGATAAAAATTGTTCATAAAGTCCAAATCTTGGAAGGATATTATATTGAAAGAGAAAGGTGGAGAGATAATCTTTATCAATTAAATGTATGTGGATTTTATGGAAGTATTTTCAAAAAAATCCAATAGAGAAGAATGTTATAATCAGGAGGTTGCAAATTGGATTTGTTGACAATGAGTAAGTATGCTAGATTTTTTGGAAAGTGCATACAGAATGAGTTGAGTGGACATGGTATTTTGGATGAAATAATGAAGGATAATATGGTTACCATATACATGGAAACCACATTAAAATTTGTTAAGAATACATCATAGTGATATATTTTTGCTTTGAATTTAGGAATATGAAAGTCAATCTATAGAAGATGGTAGAAATATAGATGCTTAGTTTGGAATATGATCTTAACTAAAAAACTTAAAAGTGCATTGAATTGCCCTAAATTCATAAGGGTAACTTGGAATGGACATAAGATTCATTAATGTAGAGTATGGTCATAAAATGAAAAAAATCCTAGAGGAGTTCCTTATGTGGGTAAGGGTCATCTGAACCAAAATGTAATGGTAGCCAGGATAAGAGACACAAATTTCAAAAAATTACCCAATTCATAAGGGTTATTTGAATGGTGCATAAAGTTATTTGGGATTTATCATAAGGGTCTTCAAAAATATTTTGTAAGGTTCATCTCATTTCATAAGAGTTATTAGAATAGTACATAAATGTGATTGGAATAAAACATAAGAGTAAGTTTGGATAGAATCGAAATTCCAAGGAAGTGGCCATTTTATAAGGGACATTTTCACAACATGTAAGGGTCATTCAGTCATAGTAGATAAAATCATAAGATTCATTTTAATAATGCATATAGGTCATTCACCCATCATAAGTGTCATTAGTGCAATGTGTAAGGGTCATTCCTTTTGTGATTTGTGGTGAATACCCAACTCGAACGTAGTGAAGGAGTCATCCAATTGCATATCAATTAAAACGTTCATGGGAAGATATCATTCTGAAATTAAGGAGGAATATGTGGTGGTATTTTTGGTGATTTAAATACAAGACCTATGTGATTTTAGTGGATTTAGTAATTAACTAATTTCACGCCACTAGTTGTGCATCTATGTGTCTATATTCATGAGTATTTACAAAGTATATCGAGTCAAAAAAAACCCAACATTCAAGCACCTTGTTTTTAGGAAGGAAAATATGAGAATTAAATGAGAAACCTTGACTAGAATTTGAAGAATAAAATCTTGTGAGATTTTTGGAAGTTTTCATAGTTAAAATATGGGAAATATCTCATATAATAATAGAGAATAGGTTGGACCAATATTGGTGGAGTATTTTCATATTCAAACATTCAAATAATATCCTCATGGATAATCTATGAATATATACGATGAGAAGAATAAAGGAAAAAAGGATAGAATAAAACAAGATTGAAAACATAGAAACATATATTATGCAGGAGCGGCTTGAACATATTGATATATTTCTTCAGGAAAAAAAGAGATAATGGAACACACTAAAACATCTAGTTTGGAAGGAGGAGGATAGAGAGAATTCATTGAAGATCAACACTTCCATATCATATTTATGAATGGGGGAAGGATCAATGAGTACAAGTATTATAATGTCATATTTGGGAATTGAAGAAGGAGAACAACTAGGTAATTCTAGTTTGGAATTATCTATATCCAAATAAGAAGTGATTTTTTTTGTATTTTATGGAATACAAAGTAATTCCTCGTAGAAAGAGGATACTCTCATCCGACTTGAATAAAGGAGAGAGTAGAAATCATGGAAGTCAATAGAGAATCTATCTAGATTTGAGGATTCGGGGATTTATGCTTACTACATAGATCATAGAGAGAGGAGAAGAAGAGGGAGTATCCCTTGGATCATTAGTGATACTTTCCTAAATCTTGATATAGAAGTGTGCCTTGGGTGAGAAGTGATCAAACCCAAAAACTTGTAAAGTGGTCCTTGGAATAGAGTGGCCATGATCAAAATTGTATCCAATGAACTAGTGTAGTAGTGTGATTTTGGTGCACTAACACAACATTGTGTGTATGCTCCTTGGATTTTCCCTTAGTGGTGATCTAATTAAAATCTTTATTCATGCATGATTTACTTACCTGCATACCTGTTTATCATTCTGTGAGGTTGTGTGGGATCATGAAACATATTGAACATCATTCCTATTAACACGGGTATAAGATCTTAAGGAAAGATAAATGAGTGAAAGAATAAGTTTTATTTGGGTAACACCCTGATTCATCCTCCCCCCACCCCTCTTCAGGTGTCTTAGGTTGTGATATTTGTGATAACCAATGTGAAATTAATCTATCAAAGAACCAATACAATACTCAAAATCTAAATATATTGAGAGTATCATTTAATTAAATATAAAGTTGCAAATGGAACTATAAATCTTGAGTATATACCTACCAAATAATAGATTATAGACATACTTATCATGACATTAACAAAATAGATATTTCAAGAACAAAAGTTGATGGTGAATGTTTAGCCTCTCCCACTCAAGAATTAAGATGTGGTGACAGTGACCCCATTACTCTATATTTCTTTGGATATTGTTTTTAAAGGAGGATAATTTATAAAAAAAACTTATCCAAATATAGATGGTCAAATTGTAAAACACGAGGGGGTTTAAATTGAAAAATATGAGGGGTTGTGCTAATTAGGGTATAAATCAATGATATTTGAATTTGTACATAAGTTTTTGAATTGGTACAAAACATATTCATGTTTTTTTAGTGTATAGGGGTGTTGGAATCATATTTTTGTTATTGACAACAAATCCAAAAGGGTAGATTGAAGAACCCATTATTTTTTCGTATGGAGAAGATTGAAGAACTCTTGAATTTGTTGTGTTGGATTTTTTTTTCAATACATCATTGGAAGATTCCATGAGAAAAAATTTGTATAAGAGTTACAAGCAGACAAGAATGTATAACATATTTTGTGTATATATTACATAGAATATATTTTTTATGGCATGAAATATATGAGTATCTCACATTGTATTTGAATTTTTAATGATAAATGAGGTTTTTGGAAGTTATTTAAATATTAATATGAGGCTTGAGGTTTTTCGTGAATTATAGTACATAATATTGCACAAATAACATATGTTTTGTCATATATTTCAGTTTAAAAAGCATGAGTTTTATAGACTAATCTATTTGGAAAAGAACACACAACTCATCGTAAAGATTGAATTTCAAAAGAAGTGTGTGTATGATGGATTGTGAGACTGCACATATATTACAAGGGGTCTAAGAATAGATGGTCATATTTTCTAAAGATCACACAACTAAACTTTGTGTAGCATTTGATAAGGATTTTCAAAATGTAAAAACCAAAAACCGTTATACAAGTCCTCATTCAGCTAGATCAATTTTTGATTCTTTCAAAAGATGTGGAGTTACTGATAGTGAGATTTGTGCAATTTTCTTCATTTGTTCTGAAAAAGGGCACTAAATATTCCCAAGTAGAAGTACATAAGATTTGTCAAAAATCCACATAACATATGTGGGTGAATTTTATTAATGTTTTTTACATTATTTCATGTCCTAAAATTATTTAAAATAGGCTTAGAAGATATTTGAGGCATTTTGAGTATTTATTGAAGAAGTAAAAAAAATTGAAAAAGGAAAAGTTTGTGGTCGGACGTATAGTTATGTTAAAGTCTTTGTGCAGTTCAGTTGAGGCTTAGATATAATTTAGTTGAGTATTTCATGTTGTTTAATTAATTTTTTTGTACAGATAATTTAAGGTTTTTGTGCAAGTTAGTTGGAGTGATTGTCCCTTTAGGATAAAGTGACCATGAAGAAGTGATTGTGATTGAAATTTTTCAACATATGAAGTTGTCCATGAAGAAGATCAAGTGACCATGGTGTTTACATCATCATATATTTGAAGATACATAGTAGATGATTAATGTTAGAGTTGGTGTCCTAGGACCAACTGTTTGCACTTTGATTACATGAATATTTAATGTATTAAATATTAAATTAAACATCTTATTACATATTGTTCATTGTTCTGCATGACCATAATATAATAATGTCCTAGATTATTTGTCGCATTGATAAGGTCATATTAGTTCCCCGCTATGATGAGAACCTTGAAGTGCTATGAAAATATTCTTAATATAGTTCTGTGGTTGGACAATATACTATGATGGGACACATAGTATATAGACCGTCAGGTGCGAGTACTTGTAAGCAGATGAGAATTCTTCTCATGAAGTTCTCACTTGGTAATCTCCAAGATGGGAGATTATGATAACAGACTTGCCAGTAGGAGTTCTGCATATTTTGGTGTCATCGGATATTCCTATTTATGAGCGTGTGTAATGGTCCTTAAGACTTTAAGATTATCATTAATGCATGTCATGACTCACGCACTTAGATTTGCTGATGAAAACCATCACGTCATATGTTGGCGGGAAGGTACGTTGGATGCGTCATGAATGACATGTTATTAATAGATAAGTCAAGAAAGGATTTTTCCCTTCCATATTTATGGAAGTTGATATCTTGGACCTTCGATTGAAATAGAACAGTCACCCTAAATTTCATGGTCATGATGTAACGACAAATTTATTTCAGATAATCAAAGAATGATGTATCAAGCATATAAGTTGATGACACCATCATACAACCTTCCTGATGAGATTATGTGACAAAGGGATTATATTACACAGTGAGCGTTCATATGCGGTTGTCATCGTTGCGACTTTAAGTTCTTTCTCTTGGGTACCTTGACCCGTTGCTAAATAGTAATCTTGGACTTTAGGCAAGTCCGCCTAATGCCAATGAGAAAGAATCCTAGAGGGTCACACACTAAGTGTTTCTGGTGGTCTCGATTAAATTCTATTTGAATTTAATTAGTGGAATAAATATTATTCTCAAGATTGAGGAATAATTTTATTTAAGTTATATTGATCGCATAAATTAAATAAATATTTATTCACCAGATTGTGAATAAAATATATTTATTTATTTTATTGAATATTTAATAAATATTTATTTACTAATTTGTGAATAAAATATTTATTTAAGAGAATAAAATATTTATTCGGTTGTTCAATAAATACAAGAGGAGTTCAAACAGACCAAGACCGTGTCTGGTGATAAAATTAATTATTTACGAGTCGGTAAATATTATTTATCCATTTTGCACAAGTTGGCGCAGCACAAAATAATAGTATTGTTATTATTATTATTATTCTGTGGCATGGGATTTCATTAATGGTTATAATTATATTTAATGGTTGTTGTGCAATTAAATTTTGTAACCGAAATCTCAACCCTATAAATAGACGGCAACGTCTATTGTGTAATTCATTTGAAACCAATTCCAAGTTTGGGAATAGAGAATTGTTGCGCACAACGAATGCTCTCTCGAATCCTCCTCATCTCTCCCTCTCAAGAATGAGAAACCCAAGAGAGAATTTCTTCAAGACCGAAGAATGAGCGATCAATAACGAACTACCCAAGACATTTGATTCGTCGTGCTAGTACCCAGAAAACAAGCAGCGTTACTCAGAAATCATTAAAGCATGTGTGGATGACCGTTAGAGGAATTCTACCCTTGGATCCTCGCAAGCGCAGTGAAGGCAATCCGGAAGGGCTGTTTCGAACGATCAACAATCATCAACGAAGAAAGTTCCTAAGCCCAGGTATTAATTTCTTCATATATTAAATAAATTAATTATAAATTTGACGTGCAAGATCCTCGCTCTTAGTTTCGGACAACGATTATTAAAATATTTTTTAATATACCATCCACTAATGCACGCTTTCGCTGCTCCCAGAACCAACAATTACAATGCCCCATTTTGAGACATTTCATTTTCCTTAAAGATTTCTTGAAATTTTAATGATGAAACTTGAAAGTGATGGTGTAACATTTAATCTAAAGACACTTTTGAAGATTCGTGGCCATATTTATTGGTCATTTAAATGAAGATATCTTATTTCCAATTTTGGGCAATGAAGTGGTTATTTTTTTAATATTTTCATATAATTTCACATAGAGATATTAAACTTCATATCTAGCCGCGATATGTGAGGATTTAAATGAGGAGATTTAATTTGGAGTCTTTGACCGAGAAACTAAGAGTTTGAAATATGGGGATCTATTGTTTTCATAATATTGGTCAAAGATGATAGTTATTTTATAGGTGGATTTAAAAGAACAATAAATGGAAGTCAAAACAGAAATCCATGAGCATATTGGAGTCATATTTAAAAATGATTTTAAAGATATGATATTTGAGGGGTTTAATTAATTCAAGTTATGAATTAATTGATGATGACATATTCATCTTTATGAGAACGTGATAAAGAGAGTAAGCCAATTGATTGATGATGTAATGAACTTTTGAGAAAAAGAGGGTAGGTATTGAACCAGAAGAACTCAAGGATCGTAAGGAATCTGTGATTGAGAGAATTTGTGTATAAAGAATATTTGAGTACTTGGAAGTTCTTACTAGAATTCTCAACACAACGTGAAGAAGATCTATAACTGATATAGTGACATCCTGGACTAAAAAGAAGATCTTTTGGAGGGATTCATGTATTCTATTGGAAGATGTTCACAATAGGTCAAGGATGACACATTCCCATGTGCATTCACTTTATGAAATTGATGAAACATTTGTGATTCATATTTTAACCAATCACGATAAGGATGTTGTCACATATATGTGTCTATTGTCTTTGTTTTATTTTTTTGCATACAGATGAGAGTGAGATTTGTGATTCAGTGGATTCATACTCTAATAAGTATTAAACATTGATTTGAAAAGAAAAAATGTAAAAATTAGATAATACTAATTCAACTCCCCCGTCGCATCCACAGTCATTCTGGGTACCACAAGAAAAATGAGTCAAGTTATACGAGATTGACATTATCCATGTATTGTGCTTAATCTTAATGTCAAGGACAAAGAAACATTGGCAATTAACATATTGTTTATTAGATTACACCAAACCCCTTTTTATTTTATGTAATTATGAGATGTTGTTAAATACTCTAAGCACTCTTTTTTAATTTTTGGAAACTACTTTGAGGTTGGGTGGGAACCTACAAACATCAAACAACTTGGAAAGATGTTAACAAGTGGGCCAACACAAAGGTCATCCCAAGCACAACCGATATAGAAATTGAAAGTCATGGGTGGCAAGATCCCCAAATTCGAGTGCCTTAAGCTGCATGCCAAGATGAGACGTGTGACCTTGGGCCCTATGAAGTCAAGTCGAGCGCATCATCGTTGACCGCCTACCAATCAAAGCCAAAACACCCACACTGTTGGGAGCTTTGCCAGAACTCACAAAGATCACTATCGAAGAACACTAGGCATCCAAAGAGACACCTCATAAACAAACAACCCTTACTCCTTTACCTAGCTGCAGACCAGACACTTGAAGCACGAACAATCGGCAAGGAGATAACTATAAGAAGAAGGCCAAGAAACCACCATTGCTAATAGAAAACCCGAACACCGAAAAGAAATAAAAATGGAAGACAACAAGACTCAAAGTTGAAACCAAAAACAAGGGCAACACACCGACACAATCGAACGAGTAAAGTCAGCAAGCAACCACCCACTTTCGTTGGTAGAAGACATGAACTCACTGAAGTACCAGGTCGCCGCTGAGTAAAGGGTGACATACCGGTGCCTCTTTGGGTAGAAAGAATTGACACCCAAACTTGAAGGGACCATTGAAGACGCCACGTGAGCATATTCCTCCAAACCAAGACTGAATCAAAAAGACGAAGACGATTAATGCAAAAAAACACAGTCACATAGCTAAGAGGGAGTGGAGGGAACAAGAACCGGACCAGAAACGAGATGTATGGCCAAAGGCGCTGGAAGCTAGCAGAGAACACACAGAGAAGAGAAAGTAGCGCACCAAGAGCATCACTGAAAAGCAAAAGAGATTCTAGCATGATGTAGGAAGCATCAAAGAGGACAAGGGTGAGGATCGACATCACCACGGGAAGTGATTAAGGTGATGAACCAAACCCCTAAAAAAGGCAATCATCCTAGTGTTCTTAAATACCACTCTCAACTTATGAATATAAATGAGATTCATAATCATTATCAACTTTACCAAGGACTCTCATATCACAAATAAAATAATTTTAATAAGGATGATTTGGCTCAATGTGATTATTCCATCTATTAAAATGTTTATGCATATCATGAGAAGAAATGAGATTTGTGTTTAGTTCATTTGACATGTTTAATTAAATTAATTAAATAAAATTAATGACATTATAATGTAAATAATGAATTATTTATATTATTAATACATAAACTTGAGAAAATAATTAAGCTCAAATCCAATTTGAGCTTGGTTTTGATGTAATAGGCCTAAGACTCAATACATGAGAGAATCTCATTCATCCACCTTAAGATATCATTAATACACCTCTTTTGCGAGTTTAAGCACATTTGAAGACATATTAATGCACCTCCCAATATGTATTAGGAAATCAGCTATATTTTAAAACTATTAAATGCTTCATAAGGTCCTTCGAAAGCTCATTAATCCAAAGTGCGCTACAAGTTTGGTGAATGCTGTAAGCTATTGAATGCACCCAAAAGTCCCCACTCTAACTATAGTAGTGGTTCATTTGATTGTGAACTAAAAATGGTGGTGCCGAGAGATTTCCTAGCATTTCATCATCTTCACTTGCTTGGGAAGAGGATATCATTAAAGCATTGATAATTAGCATTATTGATGAATACCAATGACTAACATAACAAGAGAATATCATTAAGACAGTGATGATTAACATTATCAATGGATACTGAATAAAGTTCAGACTTTAATATTCGGGTTTTATCAAATATTCCAAACATTTTTAGAAAAACAATGTCATATAAAATTTAAATTTTATATTTTCATTGATAGTGTCGGTATCGTCCCAAAAACCCAACAGTCTCCCTAAATAAAATTAATGGGATACAAAAGTGAAGGGAAGGGATAATGGAGGGCTCCAGGGAAGAAACAGAGTGACCGAAAACTCGGCCATCACTACCCTACTCCCAATGCCAAAATACAATCCATTGTTACCCAATACAACGAGAATAGCCCACCCAAAATGAGAAGAAAGAGGAATAAAAACAGAATTTACAGTCAAGTCAATATCTTTGGCTGCCATGAACAGCTCCCAGATGAGACCATAAGGGCCAAAAACAGATAACTCGAGTATCACTGCAGCCACTGCCCAAACACATAGATTTGGTCACCTGGGTAAAAAATATCATGTAAAAATGGAAACTTTCAGAGAAAATGATCATAGAACCAGTCGTCATGTAGGGGGCACTTGTTCTGAAGATGTGAGCTTTCGAATTCCTTGGATCGCTGCATTGATGCTGTACACTGTCAGTTTTTTAACCTGCTTCTGCAACAAAGATGAATACAGATCCCATGTTTGCTCAACTGAAAAAAAGAAAAGATTTGTAATAACAGAAACAGAGATTATAAGGTTGCACTTGGTTATAAGAAACATTTTATGTTTTCATTTTTCAAAACATGTATCAATAAAATGCTAGGAGAAGTTTAGAAAGTGAAGGGAAAAGACAACTTTTTTTTCCAAAAAACCACCATTTCCATTTTCATTCCCTAAAAAATACAACCCATTTACATAATAGAACACATGTTCTAATACATTTTAAAAAAATGAAAACAGAAAATGTTTTCCATAACCAAACGCTACTTAACTACCTCCAGCTTTCCCTTTTTGGCTTTGTGGTGATCTGGAAGTGAACGGAGCTCATCGACCAATTGTATGCAATCAGTAACGTTTTCAGGGGAAATGAATTCTAGGACCACATTAATGCATGACTGCAGATCGTAATAATAACAATATTAATGTTGCGACTGCAAAAAAAGTACATCATAGAATGCAACTACACAAACATGAACTGAAATTTGGAAAATAAGCAAAACAGAACTAATTACTGTTGTATTATTCAACATGTTTTAGAAACATAAGGCTGTGTTTGATTCATGGAGACATTAAAGATACAAATGAATTTCCAATGAACGTTAAATGCTGAGGGTTGAGGCTTCCCGCTCCAAGCATTTTTCATTTCCCTAAAAAAAATGGAAACAGGTTGTTATTTGTTTTCCAGGAATCTCTTATTTTCTTTTTTATTTACATAATCAAACATGTTTTTTAAAAAAAAATTGGAAAAATTGAAACATAAAACTTTTCCATGAACTAAATGCAGTCTAAAAATTCAACATAAATATGATGAGAACATAGCAAGCAGTGCATTTTTAGATGGACACATGGAAAGACCTTTGAAGATAAGATGAAGATGAATAGATTTGGGCAAACCATTGGTACCTTTAATTGAAGATAATATAATGGAATGCAGTCCATGGAGACTACCACATGATAGGAAAAAGAAATAGCGCATTTGGTTCATAAAATTATCTGGAACGAAAGGAAATGAAATTGAATGGAATGAAATTGAATGGGTAAAGAATAACAGTCCATTTAGTTGCTTTCCGAACCTTATTGTTTAATCTCAATCACATCCCTGAGTTGAAGCAAAAACATTTGAAGGTGAGGTGCCTATTGGCCTTTTTAGTTTCATTCCAACCCCTAAGAAACCGGACGGATGCTCTTTGAGGTGTTACTGCTCAATGTTTTTTGGAATCATCTCTCCCACGGATTCCCTTTCCATTCAATCAAATAGAGGTGACAATCTTGAACCCAACGCGACTTGGCGTGAGTTAAACAGGTTTGGGTTGGGCATAAATTGTTTAGGATTGTAATCAGGTTGAGTGATCCGACAAGAATAATTTCGGGTCAGGTTCGGGTTGACCATTCCTGATCCGTCTAACCAGTGTATGTAAACCGAATAAAAATATAATGATGATATAAAATATTAAAATTATAATCATAATTAATTTTATAATAAATTTTATTCCTATAAACAACTTAATTTGAAATAATTGAACATGTTTATTTATTCTAAATGGTTTAAGATGGTTGAGGTGCAGCATGGAGAACAAATGTTTCATATTAAGTTATTTTTAGGACAATTCAATTTGGTTAAGTCATTGAGTTTATATGAAATTAACTAGTTGGACATGTCATGATGCAGTATATGGTATATATTTAAAGTTAAACAAATTGGCTGGTCAGGTTAGAGTTCAACTCTTCATGAATGGGTTGGGTTGGGTCAACCCATTGAATTAAATGGGTCAGGTTGGGTCAGGCTTAAATGGATTCACAATAAAACCAACCCAACACGAACCTGACCTGTGAACCCAAATTGTCACCTGGACCACCACACAGGGGTATAACATACTGTTTCTCCTTTCAATCAAACCAAATGGTGGAACGAAGTACCATTTCTCATGAACCAAACAAGCACACAGAATGCAGGGATTAGGAAGACCAAGGCCATTGACATAGTAAAGGATAGGGTGTCTACAGGCATGCATGCACAAACAGTTTATATGTACTGCAATTAAATTAGCAGCACGAAGAAGAAAAAACTATAATTAAAAAAATGAAGATGTTCACCTTCAGATTCTTAATTTGATATGGACATCCTGCAGGAATGATTACAGCTTCTCCAAGGTGCTGTTCAAAAGTCCAGGGCTCAATTTCTAGAAGAAGTAAGAGATGGGTTCAGTTCAGTTGTTCATGTTCTAGGTGCTAAAGGGACAAAACATACTTACTGAACTCTTCCTTCAGTCTCATTTTATCTATCGAATCAAGAAAGAAGATCTTGTCTAGTATGGGATGGACAACCTGCAGAAAACACATGCGAAAAGCAATTACCAACCCCGGTTCAATAATAAAATACCATGTCTAAAGTTTACGGCAATGGAATGACATGAACATGAAGACTGCGTTCAGTATGAGGGAATCATTTCTGATGTTGACGGAAAAGGCATGGATGAGGAAATGAAAAAGGGATTGGTGAACCATGGAAAATATGTGATAGAACATATCAAATAATATAAATATATAATAGAGATTTTCTCCATTTTTTAAGGGTATTATTGTCCATAATACATAAAATCATGAACATAAATGACCACAAAATTTATTTTCCAAGGAAAGAATGTGCATTATATCCAAATTGGAAAAAATTCTGCTACCCTTAAACGCTAGAACTGACACTCCCCCTACCTCATACCAAATATGATTTCTGACTGTTCCTTCACCCATACCTTTACTCAAACTACTCTTCATACCAAAGGTAGCCTAGGGATAGATGAGTCGTTATCCTAAAAACAATTTCATTTCATACCGATAGAGTGATAAGCATAAATCATACATGTTTTGGAAAACCATACGAGTGCCTGAACTCAGTAGAGTGTCTTTTGAGGTATTCTACAAGCTTCGGAACATCTTGTCTTCGAAAAACATCCCATTGAGCACCACAATCCTTAGAGGAGCTTCCACAGTGATGAATCGAAGTTTCAAAATCAGAATCGCATTCATCAAGGTGCGATGACAGCTTCCCGCTCCCAAAATTTGAATCAAAGAAATCATCCCCCATAGCAACTTTTTTCTCCAAGCTTGATTCGCCAATACTGTCCTTCAACTCAGTGGCATTCTTAATTTCAACTTGTGACAGGGCATTTTGATTCCTTTCATTTGCATGTTTTTTCTGACCCCGCATCTTGTATTGTTTGAACAACTCCTTTATTTTGGAGAGTTGTGATACAGACAATGGAACATCTGTAGTTGGTGCCAGTATGTTGACCTGAGTAGATAAAACATAATGAATACCAAAACCCTGCACTAAACATAAATTGGCTAAACTAGTGTTCATGTGAGAAGAAAAGATAAAGTCTTGGGGCTTATTCAAATTACATGACTGATAATGTAAGCGAGCAGTTCAATTCTAATCCGTTTATTTGATGAAGCAAAAAAAATGTGACATGATAATTCCTAGAGGCAATCATGCCCAAATATTAGAGAATAATTATTCATTACTGATTTTCATACCATTTCATTTT
Source organism: Viscum album (assembly GCA_963277665.1). Lineage (NCBI taxonomy): Eukaryota > Viridiplantae > Streptophyta > Magnoliopsida > Santalales > Viscaceae > Viscum > Viscum album. The sequence continues at coordinate 353,829,149 of OY728130.1, read as the reverse complement.
ATTCCCACAATTCAAACGGGCTCTTCAATAGCCTGAGGTGATGGATAATTATAGGAATGCAATAGATGAGGTTACTTAGGGTTCAACAAGCACATTCAGATCCAGTTTAACAACACTTATTGAAAACTGCTTAAGCTGCATTTGATAGAAGTGCTGGCAGCAATTATCACTTACAGTGAACCATTCGAAAAAATAAGAGGTGTTTGTTCAATTTATGAAAAAGCGCATCAACTCAAATTCATGAGAAGAAACACTAAATAAGTGGCAGAAAAGAACTTTTTCAATAAGCAAACTGGAAACAAGTCCGTTTGACAGCACTTACTGAGAACTGTTTATAACACTTATCACTTCTGACAAATGCTTTTGTACAAGTGTTTCCAGATTGCATATTGAAAAATGTCAACAAACATCACTTGTTTCTTCAAACTGTTTATCGTAAGTGACAGTGTTATAAGTAATTTTCAATAAGTGCTGTCAAACAGACTCTATACAAAAGCACTTATCATAAGTAATAAGTGCTATAAGCAGCTTTCAGTAAGAGTTTCCAAACAGAGGCCTATAGCACTGATCACTCATGATAAGTGCTTTTACATAAGTGTTTCCAAATTATATAACAGAAAAACATTTTTCTATTACTTATTTAAGTGGTTTTCTTTTGTATTTTAAGTGTAAGTGTTTTTTAGGAACAAAACAAACAACACTTATTTTTTAAAACTGATTATATTAAGTGATAAGTGCTATTAATCACTTGATAGCACTTATGGAAAATTCCTTATAGCACTCATCACCTAAGACAAGCAATTTGAAAAATTAAGTGGGGTTTGTTTTGTTTCAGAAAAACACTTACACTTAAATTCCAAAAGAAAACCACATTGATAAGTAGGAGAAGAGCGCTTTTTCGATAAGTATTCTAAAAACACTTATACGGAAACACTTATCATAGTTGATATGTGTTATAAGTAGTTAAGTGTTGTAAAACAGGCCCTCAATAAGTTTTCAATGATTGTTGTCAATTATTGCACACACATGCTATGCCCAACTTTTCTAGCAAAGCGAAAAATCAAAAAAAAAATAGCCGATCACATTACAATGCAGATAGTCTGAAAATTGAATCCGTCCCGCACTTTCAAAAAGATAATAATAGGAAAAGGCCAGTTTGGGGGGGGGCTTAATTTTGGCTGATCTATTAGAAAAGCATTTTTTTTAAAACACGGATCATTAAGAAAAATATAAAAGCTAATTTTCATCTGTGGAAACTAAAAAACAAATTTCATTGTGACCTAAAAGTTGAAGCATAATCAAAAAGCATTCCTCAACTAAAAAAAGTTAAGCAGAGACGAAGATGAACCACGTCATGCGAGTCGTAACAGAGCTTTGTCATGGATGCAGACTGCATATATTCATCTGAACAGCATCCATATGAGATATAAATACACGGACCAGATTCAGACCATGGAAGATCTTTTGGGAAGTTGGCAGTCAGGTTTAGAAGACCAGATTTGGGGTTAAGGTACTCCTGTAGAGGTAGCAAACGGATGATTTCATCATAATGAGCAGGAAAGTGTTGCTGAAACAAATGGCAAGAAAGCCATCCCTTCAGTTTTACCATCTCATGCTGTGTATTGCCACATGTCAGTCCCTCGAGAGACCCTGAAAAAAAATTCTGAATACCAATTTCTACCTCACACCAATCCAAACTACTACCTTTAGCTTCTGGGTAATCATTCTCTGATTTGGCAATGCTCTTTTCAAGATAAGTACAGAACATCGCTACCGGGTCCCAACTCAACTCTGACGATGTGCATTGAATTACATTGTGAATGATAACAGGATGGCCTTTAACCCAGTGCTTCTGAAAGTGCTCGAGGTTATTGCTATTAGCATCCTCAACAGAAGGGCGGTATAGAAAGTTATCATTGGAATCTTCTCTACCAGCAGCTTTTCCACTGCCCTTGTAATCTGGGGCACAGCACAGTGAACAGCATGAAGAGGAATCTGAAGTATCAGGAAGGTCATAGCTGCAAATGATTTCCTCTGCACTTGCTTCCAGGTCTTTTGACCAATTCATGGGGAAAACACTTTTCAATCCAAGATGACCATCACCAGCATCATTACAAGATTTCCCATTTGGTAGTGATCGTGAAGAAGCATCGGATTTTCTGCAGTACACATAATTTAGCTTTTTGATATGATTTGTCAGTGGACACATCGCGTCAGCACATTGAGAAGATTTCATTCTTGTCTCGATTTCCAGTTCTGCAGTGTGTTCTTCGTTGATTTGTTTGAGTACAGGAAGAAGCTTGCAAATCAGGTAATGGAAAATCAGGATTCTGTAAACCTTATCCTTTTCAACTAGAAAATCCTGAAAAGGGCCCCAAGTTTCAAATAAGAACAATGATTATCTAACTGGAACTGAATGCAACCCATTCAAAAAAACTAACTCAGATGTCAGACCTTACATTCAAGGTCTTTGGCTTGCGATAACAAGCAGGTCCTACAGCCACAAGCTTTACGGCAAACTGGGCATGCTTGTGTAACTTCATCTACTGTACCCAAATACCTAATTTCCATTAACAAAAATGAGCTTCCCTGTCAATGATTTAACATTCTTTAGTAAATGGTTATTAGGACCACTACTACCATTTGAGTTATCAAGGAACTGCAGAGGCTTAAAAAATTAAAAGTAATAAACAACTCAATGTTCAATAAGATTAATGAACAGTTCATAAACATCAACAATTTTGCATTCATCGGCATGCTGTTGACAGAACTCATATTGCAAGTTCTATGCAACCTGGGATGATGTCTAAGAGCATCTCCAACCCAAAACTTCAAAATGAAGTAAGGGTTACTCTAAAATGAAGTATCTACAGTGAAACTTACTCCAACCCATTACGCTATTTTTAACTCTAAAAACAATATTATATGAATATATCGATTACTTTTAATTAAATATAATGACTTTGAATACAAAAAAATGAAAAAAAAAACACAAACAGTGATGCAGCTCGCTACAGGGGAGCGCTATATTTGGTGCTCCATTGTAGCTCCCCTCCAATTTGACGCTGGTTTTAGCGCTCGGTTGGAGGGTGCATTTTACTGCAAATTGGCGTTTTTGACGCTCCGTTGGAGATGGTCTAAAATTTTACAAGGAAATTGGAAAATGCCATTTTGAAAGCTACTAACATCATTATGCATCTTCATAATGTCTGGAAACAAAACATTGCCTTGTAATTTTTCCATTTTTATATCACATGAATGCTTTCAGCTGAAATTAAAGTAGCATATTATCAACTTCTGCTCTTGGGAGTAAAGGGACTAAAGTAATGCTATGGAGAAAAAAAGGGTAAAAGGGTTTACTGTCGTTTGATACAACCCACACAAAAAACTTCTTTTTTGCAGCTCAAACACTTGATTAGATTCCGCTGAAAACTCTTATGACACCAATGACACTTCTTCCTCCTATTCTTCCTCAAATTTGCAACATTTTTCCAGCAGGGTACAAGCTGAAATGCAACAGATAAACTAGATTAAAGAAGAACCTGGCCGACCAATTAGAGGTTCAAAGAAAGACAATCCAGGACAGAATTATGAAACTGGTAGATGAGGACACCTGCATTGGTTCAATGTTTTTTGACCGAAAGTGCCTGCGAGTGAAGGCCGAAGGAGTGTCAAGTCCGACTTTGATCCCACAAGAAATAGCATTGCCATAATGTTTCGGCAATGGAGTTGAAGAAATCGCCATAATCCCATTAGGCAAGTCTCTCATCAACTCTCCCTCGCTATCTTCCTGCAATTCAATGCTCGTTATCCTCTCCGACCGCCTCTTCAAGAACGTCCGTATCAAATCCAACTGCAAATCGCCTTTTTTCAACTTCATCCTCTTCAGGGCACTATCCAATGCTTCGGAAACGCCAACAGATTCTCCGCCCTTCGCTTGCTTCACCTTGTTTGCCGACCTCCTGGTCGTGATCCCCAAATCGCGAGCCACGGTTCTCTTTCGATTCGGTTGGAGCTTGAGCGACTCCGGAACCTTCTCTCTGTGCTGACGATGCTGAAGCTGGAGATGATGAATCTCGCACATCTTCTTATCGTCCATGGCCCGCCGCGAGCACCGCCATTTCCGCCCATCGGTTCTGTTGCAGCGTAAATGGTCCGGTAACGGCGCCTTGTCATCCTCCATTCCCTCCGGTTAGAAGGGGTCGGAACAGTCCCAGCACTCTCGAGTTTACTTGTGAAAAAATTGTAGAATTGTCAGCGACGGGTGCATTCCAAGGAAAGCCGGGTGAAAACGACGTCTTTTCTTTCTATTTTTTGCGGGAGAGCGCGACGACCGATATCCTGTTAGGGTTAGATTTATGGGGAGGCGCTTTGCAGAGAGAAAGGGGGGATGGCAGTTCCTGTAATTCGGTGCGGCTGGAGAGCCCAATTCAGTCTCGGGCGATTCGAGCCCACGGATCCAATCTTGCCATCCCCGAGAATCGTATTAGGAATCCGTTTCTGTGAGAAGAAACCGATCTCCTCATTGGATTAACAAAGATTTGCAGCCTTGGGTTTTGTGGGCTTGAGCAAACCAGCCAAACCTATAAGCTCACCCACAGGAAAAATCAACCGCCCAAATATACAAAGCTCAGTGTTCATGTCAGACGATCGCAAGTCTCCTCCTTTCTTCTCTGACTTGGGATAAAGTCTCTTCATTTTGGTATGCTCTCTTGGGATGATGTGGCTCACTGAGGAGTGGGAAAAAAAAAACAAGATTCATGTGCGTATGATGGCATATTATTGTGGGCGGTGATGGTTTGCCGGGAGGGGGGGTATGGAGACGCGAGATTCTTGAATGAGGCATGGTTTGGCCTCTGTTCATGCATTCCGTAATTTTAATTCTTCAAATGTTCATTCTTCGAAGGTTTCTGTTTGACATTGTTATCGAAGCTTGCATATTAAAAGATTTTAACGGCATATGTTTTGTTTTATTGAGAGTTTCTCATGTGTGTTGGTCATGAATTCAATTATAAAACAAAATGTTTGTGCAATCTTTTTTTATTGTTTCTTGATCTTCACATCCAGGTTATCCATGCACAGGGAGTTGGTTTCAACGTCACCAAATGTATGTTGTACATTTCTCCAACTTGTGTTAACCTGGTCGGTCGGGCTAGCCCATGAGACGGGTCATGCAAACCCGACATAGAATGCGGGGTTTATGGGTGAAAACTCTACCCCTATCTATACGGTAGGCGGGAGTACCTGAGTTAAAACGTGAACTATTTTGTTTTCTACACCCATGTTGATTTATTTTATTATTATATTTTGCTTTGTTCTTTTAATCATAACTCTTGGGTAACCCACTTATATATTGCGGACCTAACCGGACTCGCGAACACTCGAAGGGCTAACCCGTGCAAGCTGCGGGTTTCACGGGCTGGATCAAATACGGTTTGAATTTATGTGGGTCTAAATATTTAAAGGCATGGCCCACAAAAACCCACAGGCTAACGGGTCAGCCACTACTACAGATACGGGCTTTATCAACGCTAGAAATGGCTTCCATCAGCAGTAAAAAAAACATTGATGTTGTAAGCGTCTTTAAAATCTGACGACTTTTATCAATGCTAAAAATAGTGTTGATCAAAGATAACTTCATCACCAGTAAAAAAAGTGACCTCTTTATGGGCACATTTTTTAACGATAATCAAGGCGACCCCTTCATAAGCGCGCTTTTTAGTGATGATCAAGGTGGACATTCATTAGCGTTTTTCTTAGCACTGATGAATGATGTTTTTATCAGCGTTGATACAAGTTCACTTGCAGCAATATGGTGCTGCAATTTACAAAACACTGCAGTAACAAATGGTAGAATTTAATTTCAATTAAATTTATATTACAATACAAAAAAAAACATTGTACGGTGCCTATAAACATTTCAAACATCGGTGTGCACAATTATAAGTGTACCTACAATTTCATTGGTACATGCAAATTATTACAAACATCAACAAATTCAAAAACATTGTTTCATTGTTTTCAGACCCCATTCCAAAAGAGTCTGATCATGCTACCAGTTGCTGAACAAACCACTCATACTTGAACAAAAATGTAATTGTATAAAAAAATAATGTTTATGTTAGTAATACAATAAAGAAATAAATTAAACATAAATATGATACAATGTATTAAAAAAACACAACTTTTAAACCAAAAACATACAATTCAAGTCATATCGGGCACACCGTGTATCAGATTGATGTGTCGTTGATTCATACATGTCACAAATGATTTATGAATAGTTGTCCTAAAGTATCAAGATAATTCAAGCGCATTTGCTCGTTTTTGAGTATGTGACGAGTGTTTTGAACTAAAATATCAATTTTAAATAAAAACATGCACTTTGAGTCATACCGTCCACACTGTGTGTCAGATTAATGTATGTCTAATTCCTACATGCCAATTCTGAGAGCAGTGAAAGCACCCATCAGGGTCGATCATGTAACATCCTGACCCGGGATCCACTAAAACAATGCCCTGAGCCAGTTGGCCACAAGACCTCAAGCGTGCCTCCTTGTACGCCAAAGACCGTCAACTAGCAGCAAAGGTCTAGTGATGGTACAGTGGGGAGACTATACCCTTTGGATCAGTACTGAATACAACAAGAGCAATAATAAATGATATGAGCAATAAGAGATAAATCATCTAGATGATAATAATCAAGCATAGACAATAAAAGAGTAGCAAATATATATGATTTTATATCTATACAAAAAATATAACAAGCGTACATGGCCGTAGGCATACATACAATACATGTATAACAAAAGGACAAGGACCCAAAACTATACCATGGGCATCCCAAGCACTGGATCAATCATTTGGTACCAAGCTCTCATCCTAATAGAAATCAATCATCCATAGTTGGGTGCTTGCCCTGATCCCAACCCGCATACAAGTAATCTGTTTGGGTACCCAATGACGGTTCAAACAGGGTGTGAATAAAACTCAGTTGGCAACACCACCAACTGTCACGACCCGACCCACCGAGGCCCACCTGGCTGGCGGAGAGTCGAGTCGCAACTACCCCAAGCACGCCTCCATAGGTCAGAGGCTGGCGACAAGCGCCGAAAGTCATAACTAATATGGGAGACCTTTGCCTAATGCATCTGCACGCACACACCCGATCGCCTCCATACAAAAGTGCAGAGGAATAAAAGAAAAGACAGTAACATCTAGAGTAATAGTCATGCATGTAACAACCTATAGGGAATACAAAATAGTGTGATAGTGCAATCTGAAAAGTAAAGGGCAAAATACACGCCCAACCAGAAAGATGTCCCAACCTGCAAATAACTGAAAAAAGTAAATGCTGAGAGTGCATGACTACAGATCTCCAAGCCCTGACCACCATATGCGGTCAAATGCACCTGGGTATGCCTTAGGCTTCTCTGTAATCACCGCCGACTTGTCCGTCGTCTGCATAAGACACAACACATGCAGATAAAGCCCATACAAGAGTGAGTATATACACACCCAGTAGGACGCTCTGAAAGTTGAGGGGTGGGGGTGGGGAGCAATTGGAGACAAGATAGAAGAAGACAACAACCCATAACAAGAGAGAAACGAAATCCAACAACAAGGATACATACATATATGCTCATAAAAGAAACTCAGTAAGAGAGAGGAAAATGATTCTCATCTCACAACCCAGCTCAAGAAAAGAGTCTGCCAACATTTTTAAGAGGTCTATCAACGATGCCCAGCATCTCGCACCCGAGTGCGTTAGGGGGGTGACACTCAGCGTAAGGAGGACTCACGCCCTATTTTGATAGGGGTACCACTCAGTTGGTAGAGGACCCACAACCTGGTCTGTCAGGGGGTGACACTCAGCGTAAGGAGGACACGCACCCTAGTACAATAGGGGGTACCACTCTGTGGGTAGAGGGCCCACACCCTTGTCCATCATGGGGTACCACTCGGTGGGTAGAGGACCCACGCCCTTGTCCATCAAAGGGGTACCACTCCATGGGTAGAGGACCCACACCCATGTCTATTAGACGGGTACCACTCAGTAGGTATAGGACCCATTCCCTTATCCGTTAGGGGGGTACCACTCCATAGGTAGAGGACCCGTGCCCTGGTCCGTCAGGGGGGGTACCACTCTAATGATCGTGTCTGATCACCGTTGTCATCGAATGCTTCCCAAAGAAGCGCCACGCTTAGAACATCTCACATCGTATCCTAAAAGCCACTACAAAGGACACCATCACATTCTACATGAAAAAACACTCAAGATATGCTACTCACGCGCCAAATATGATTCCAAATGAAGAAGATACAAGAGGTGTAAAACTCATCAAGAAGTACACGACGTGTGAGAGGGTCCACACGACATGTGACCTTGCCTCGTCACCTAGTCGTGTCTACTCAGAACACGCCTCACTGGCCATGTAGTATTATATGGTGTGTAAGGGTACTGCATAGTGTGCCTCAGCCACCCAGGGTCTTGCCCATGCTCTTGGTCATGTCTGTGCTCCCGGTTGTGCCAGTGTTCGAGTACATGGTCGTGTCCATGACCATCTACCCTGGCCGTTGTAGACCCCAGAAAAAGCGTCCCCAAAATTTTTCAAATGCTTCCATACACGATCCAAGATCGTAGAACATTTCGAAAGCTTCGATTTGGTAGGTCGCAGGGCCCGAACGAAGTTACGGATTAGGAGTTATGGACATTTGAAGTTGGGCTGGAAAACTGGTTCGCAAAGCCCATTCGCGAAGCCCCCTCCGCGATTGCGGAGCGCCGCCGCGAAGCAATGAGGCAGGAAGCTCCGCGAACCTGTTTGACGTTCACGACGCGCCGCGAAGACCCGCCGCGAAGCAAAGGAGGCGGGATGCTCCGTGAACCCCTTTGACGTTCGCGATCCGCCGCGGAGCAAGCTCCGTCTTCGCGCCGCGCGAGCTCTGCTTCGCGGCACCCCTGCCTATAAATATCCAGCTCGCCCCCCTTCTATGGATGGCCACGACCATTTTTCTGCCCCTTGGGCGGCCGATCTCCCGGTCCACGGAGCTCCGCTTTGCGGCTCCGCAAGGCCATGCTCCGCGAGCAGCTTCCTTCGCGTTGTTGCTCCGCGAGCCAATGCTCTGTGAGTCCATGCTCCGCGAGTACTCCGCGAGCCGCCCTTGCTCCGCAAGAGGCCCATGCTCCGTGAGATCCCTCTGCTCCGCGAAGCTACTTCGCGAAGACCTATCCTTCGTGAGGCTCCTACCTTCGCACCCACCGGTCCGTCACAGACCCCCATGAAAAATGGAGAGTCGCACCGCGGACTTCTCGGGCCGGGGTGTTGGGATTTTCCATTGCGCCCTTGTGCGCACCCACCTTCCACCTATGAAACACCATGATTTGAGATACTCCTCCGCGCACCATGAAACCCTTCAGTCGACATATTCCTCTTGGTTTCATTCTCATGTCATGAGTTGAGATTCTCATCACCAATTCCCCGAGTACCTTGAGACGAACCATTCCTCATGCAACTCCTCCAAACCCAATCACTTGGCTCCTATGCCAGGTTGAACCAGAAAGGTCCACCTTCACGTCGGTTCACCAGCACCATCATCTAACTACGCGGACTTTGATTCCCTTCCACGGGGATACGTAGAAGGTCTCTTCGAGGCTCAAGCCCAATTTCACTATCGCCCTTGCGATGGTCCCATTTCATTCCCCCTCCACTTCATTCATCCATCCATCACCCATCCTGATTCTCACCCGGGCCGCCACATCCCAGTGGGATCATGCCATCCACCTCCTCGCTGCTCCTAGCAGCGCATGGGCCGCTTTCCACGTGTAAGCCCCAACATGTATTCGGTTCGTTGTCCTCTGTGTACACCCCAATTCATAACCCCTATGAACTACGTGGGTTTTGATCCCTGTCCTCTACACATGGTATGTAGGAAACCTCCAAGAGGTTCAATCCCAGCCAATGGTAATCCATGGTGTCCCCCATCCTGGGGCGCACTCACCCTGATCCGCCCTCAGTGGTCTTCAGATCAACCATTACGGTGTGACATCCCCCCTCCTAGGAGCGCACCACCTCGGATCCGTCCTCATTGGGCGTCCTAATCTATCCATCTTCCAGGTATTCCCCCCTTGGGATATACCAATCTGATCCATCTCTATGGGACGTTCTGATAACTATCATTCCGTCTGCGCAAGACGTTAAACTCGCGGCCTACCTCGTGATAAACACGAGTTGCCTGAGGAAAACCTCAGATGACACGCCTTTGGCGTAACCATCTCCGCAAGACGTTAAACTCGTGGCATACCCTGTGTTAAACACAGGAAGCTAAGGAAAACCTCAGATACATGCCTATGGCATATGATTCCCCGCATTCGACGCGGGATGCCTCGGGTTATGCACCCTTGAGATGCCATCTCATGAGGAAGAATACAGGTTCCCCAATGTCCATGCACCCAGAGATGCCCTGACATGCCTGATGTTGTCATCTACTCCGACCGAAGGTCACTACCATGTCAAGATCCCATGGAATGTCTTGACAGAAGTAGTGTAATTAACCGGTGTCCATGAAGATATGGCACCGGGAATGAGATTCACGAACAACGTATTAAATATATGAGGGAGACCCGAACTAGGTGACGAGTTCTGAGGAGGAATCCACAGAAGGAAGAACCGACATCCCATCATCCCGATTTCGATCAAGGAGCAGATGTCCCTGAATAAGGAACAGATGCCACCCGCATTTGGAAAGCGGGAATGTGGGGCAACAGCTGTACGTCCTCATAGACGGATGCGCGCGCCCGGCGAAAGCGTCGGAAACAACTGTATACTATCTCGTGCACTCCCAAAGTACATGATAGACCTTCCAGTTCTGGGTCACATGGTGTGTGGGGGTCCCACACGGTGTGTGATACTTATCTCCCCCAGAACCCTAGCCACCACAAAAACCGAAGAACACACAGTGTGTTCTTCCGAACTACATGACGTGTATTCGAGATTTTCACAAAACCTGTAGAATCCTCATGTGGTTCCAGATCCGTCTCCTCCACCACTGAATCTTCCGTTTGATCACCTGAAAATGGTGGAATCTTCCTCCGACCATTGATTCCGGCCCTCTGGTGGCTGGAAATCGGATCTCCACCCCTTTCGTATGATGTCGTCGCCGCCACGATTGCCTCCTGTCATTGCCATCTTGGATTCAAATCTTAGATCCACGAATCCATCACCGCTACCCTCAAACCATCCCAATTTGTCCTCAAATCATCATTTCAGTAATCACACATGAATCTGCCATGAATCCGGGGTTTGATCATACTCGATCCCACCCAACAATGTAAAATTGTGGTCCCTATAGGCCAACGATGAAGAATATGAATAAATATGGAAAAAAATACAAGAAAAAAGGGTGCAACAATCATTGGCCAAGTGTTCTTGGCCAACTAATATAGATTAGGGATGTTCGGGGTGAGAAACATGACACAACATGGATAAATCGAATAAACAATCTCAATTCAAAACACGCGCTCATACAAAGGCTCAAATCAAATATCACAACCCATCCTCTGGGGCCCGTGTTATGACTACCCTAAGTCTGCCTCTAATAGGTCAAGGGCTGACGACTAGCATTGAGTAGGCATATCCCACAAATGAGAGACATTTGCCTAAGTACCTATACACATGCACCCATCTCCAAGCCCAAAAGTACTGAACTGAAAACACCGAGTAAACAAGCATGCATACCAATAAGATACCAGCAACAGAGTACGACAGTACAAAAACTGAAAAGTAAATGAGACCAGAATACAAGCCCAACCAAAATGGAAAGTACATGCTCCTGAATCTCGTCTGCAGAAAACCCTACTTGAAGGGTAGGTACAAAAACCGCTGTCTAAAGTCGGTGAAGCACACCTCGTCTGTCAGGCCTATCTCTAAGCACCAAATAGTCTCGATCCATCAAGGACTCCATCAAAGCATCGACCGTTTGCATAAGACATGACATGTGCGGGCATATCCCGTACAGAGGTGAGTAAAACAATACTTAATAGGGACCCCAAAACCACAAAGGTACACCACTAAGAAATACACGAAGTACACCACAAAGGAAACACATAAAGTACACCACAAAGGAAATACATGAAGTACACCACAAAGAAAACACACAAAGTAAAGTTAATACGGTCATCCCATACAGGTAAAAGTAAGGGTGTAATTTTGGCTCGAAAGCCAGACAGGCCTGACCCGAAAACCCGAGCGTCCTGGCCCAGAAAAGCCCGTGTTGGGCCAGACCGGGCTCGGGTCGGGTCTAGGCCTGTCCAAGAAGGCCCGCGGGCCATGCTGGGCCGGCCCAAAAAAGCACAGCCCGCTGTAAAAAATCTAACGAGAAGCTGCTGGTAGGGTGATTCAATCCCCCTACCTCAAGCTTCCAAGGCTACGCCTGGACCAACTGATCCAGGTGGTGCGCCTGTTATATTATCACCAGAATTTATATATATATATATCATTATATATTAACAAAAAATAATATATAATATATTATATATTTAATAATGTGTATATATATACATATAATAATTATTATATATAATTATAATGTGTGTGTGTGTATATATATTCAACGATATATAATTATATATATATATATATATATATATATATACAATAATGTATATATATAAACAAAGTCATTAATAATATATATCAATTAAGTATGACTTTTAAAAATCCATTAATACTATATATATATATATAAATAATTTAATAATATATATATATAAACAAAGCTATTAATATATATATATATATATATATATCAATGATTTAATATTATATATATAATAACTTGTTGTATACTAATAAAAAAATAACACTCACCTAATGATGTTCGTACATGTCCCACAACCTCATTAATTTTTTTAAGTATGTTGCAACTTGCATATATTATATATACTATACATTTATAAATCTATTCAGAAAAATAATTAACCCACCCACTATAGTGCACCCCCAGCCCCTAATTATTATTTTTACAATTTTCTCATATTACATATATATATATATATAATAACTTATTATATATTAACAAAAAAAATAACACACTCACCCAATGATATTCGCGCACACCCCCCAACCTCATTATTTTTTTCTAAATATGATGAAACTTGCATATCATATATATATATAAACAAACCCATCAATAATATATATATCAATGATATGATAATATATATATATATATATATAAACAAATCCATTAATAATATATATATATATAAAAATCTATTGATAAAATATATCAATTAAGTGTGGCTTTTAAAAATCCATTAATAATATGTGTGTGTGTGTGTGTTTGTGTGTGTGTGTGTCAATGATTTAATATTATATATATAATAACTTATTTTATATTAACAAAAAAATAACACACTCACCTAATGATGTTCGTGCACGCCCCCCAACCTCATTAATTTTTTTAAATATGTTGCAACTTGCATATATTATATATAAATCTATTTAGAAAAAAAATTAACCCACCCACTGCGGCGCACCCCCCAACCCCTAATTATTTTTTTACAATTTTCTCACATTATATATATATATATAATAACTTATTATATATTAACAAAAAAATAACTACTCACCCAATGATGTTCGTACACCCCCAACCTCATTATTATTTTTTAAATAAGACAAAACTTGCATATATTATATATACTATATATACATATATAAATCTATTTAGAAAAAAATTAACTCACCCACTGCTACGCACCCCCTAAGCCTGTAATTTCAGCCCGACCTGGATAGGATCGGGCCGGGCCGGGCCTACCCTGCAAAAAAAAATTAAAAATCGTTTAAAAAAATGTTTTAAATTAAACAAACGCTTAAAAATAATTTTCATAAATAAGTAAAAAAATGTAAAAAACGTTTTAAATAAATAATAAAAAAACTTTTAAATAACAACGCTTTAAACCCACTACGGGGGTGCTGCCCATCCCTCAATCCCTAATTAATATTTTTTTTTCAATTTGCACATAACATATATAAATTCATAAACATATGTAAATCTATTTAGAAAAAAATAACAAATCCACCCACTGTAAAATGTTAATAAAAAAATATTTTTACATAACACATGATAAATGTTTAAAAAAAATACATGTAAAAAATATGCGTTCAAAAAAACGTTTTAAATTTAACGTCTAAAAATAAATGTAAAAACATTTTAAACAAGTGTTAAAAAATAGTTTAAAAAAAGGTTTAAATAAAAATGTTTTAAAAAAATGTTTAAAAAAAGTTTTTAAAACAAACACTTAAATTATTTTTTTAAAACAAACACTTAAAAAATAATTTTTACATTAAAATATGAAAAATGTTAAATGTTTTTAAAATACTTGTAAACAACATGCGTTTAAAAAAAATTAAAAAATGTTTTAAATTAATCATTAAAAAAATGTAAAAAAACGTTTTAAACAAATGTTAAAAAATGGTTTAAATAAAAACTTTTAAATAAAAAATTTAACAAACGCTTAAAAAATTATAAATATGTTAAAAAATGTTTTAAATAAATGTTAAAAAAACATTTAAATAACAAGACTTTAAACTCACCCACTACTGCGCACCACCCAAAACCCCTCATTAATTTTTTTTACAATTTGCAAATAATATATATAGATTCACAATATATAAATCTATTTAGACAAAAAAAAACATATCCACCTACTGTAAAATGTTAATAAAAAATAAAATAAACATTTTTACAAAAAACATCTATTTAAAAATAAATGTATTTTTTTTAAATAAATGTCAAAAAAATGTTTAAATAAAAACGTTTAAAACAAGTTTTAAAACAAACAATTATTTTGAAAATAATAAGGCCCACCATGGCCCGACTTGAAAAAGCCCGGCCTGAACCGATGGTTTGGGCCGGCCTGAGGCCGGGCTCGGGCCGCCTCATGGGGATGGTCGGGCCAGCCCGCCCCAGCCCGAATAGTGGCTAGCGACCCGATTTTTTACATGTCAGGCCCGACCCGGGCCGAAATTACACCCTTAGGTACAAGTCTCAAGCATGTAGAGAATGATTTCCAGTTGTAGTCCACAGATCCCTCAGTCTCAATGACACTAGAAGTTTCAGCAGTGCACAGAGCGTTGATGGCACACAGAGCGTCTGTGGCGCATGGAGCGTCGATGGCACACAGAGTGTTGGTGGCGCCCGAAGTGGTGATGGCATCCGGGACGTCGATGGCGCACAGAGCATCGATGGCACACGGAGCATCGATGGTGCACGAAGCGTCGATGGTGCACAGAGCTTCGATGGTGCACAGAGGATCGATGGCGCATAGTGCCTCGATGGCGCATGGAGTGTCGATGAGTCAACCAGTCCCCCAAGTCACATAGTCACAGCTAACCACAGGGTTTCGCTCGTAACATGCTTGTTCTGGGAGAACCTACTCCTCATGCCGTTAGGTTATAAACCAACTTCCACAAAACTTACTTAGACTATCTCAAAAGGATCGCCTCGTCGCAAGGGTCCCAACACCATAAACGACTTGTTAAACGGGCACATGATTTGAAATATACGACCAATTTAATAAAAAGGGTCTGGTCCAAGTCCGCCCCGACCTGGTCCGGTCGACTTGACCCAACACGGTTCTCTAGACCCGACCCGAACCAATCAGTCTAGGCCGGCCTGCACCAGCCTGACCCGAACCGGCTTGACCCGAACCGGCTTGGCCTGGCCTGTTGTGCAGCCGGAGCAGCTCAGTTCGCCCAACCCGACCCGCCGCATGTGTGCTGACTCCTTCAGCACATGGCTCGGCCACGCGCTACCGATCAACGCGGCTGCCACATTCAATGCGAACGACACCACATCCTGGCCCCTGGTCCCACGACCCTGCTGCCGTGGGGTTCTGCTCTGACGTGGCCTTTGAGCCGCATCCCGTCACAGCCACCACCGCGGGTTCCTCCTCCGGCACGGTCCCACTGGACCGCAGCTGTGCGCCCCATCAAAACCCGACCTCCCATCAAGCCGTGCACTGCCCTCACTATTGGCCACCCTGCCGGCGGCCCGCCGTTCATCGTGCCCTTCGCTATGAGCTGTCGTCTGGCTGCTACGCTCCCATTGCACCTCTACAATGTCGTTGCAGATTACAACCTTTAGTCTCAGATCGTCACACCATAGATTGTGTGTGCAATGATCGATCGTTCGCGTAGAGTTTTAATGGATGAAGAATGCATGAAGAACATGATAGATTTAGGGGGGAGGGATTAAGCACATGAACACCCAAAGAATGGATCTTGGCCTTGTTTGTTTGGCCTTGATCCATTCATGTTAATGGGATCATGAAGAAACCAAAAACAGAATAATCACCAAGATCTATTCCCTTTAACCCCGCAATAATTATCCACCCCGCAAGAATGACCGAACCACGAATCGACCTATTCGTAGGTTGGTCTGCTTTCATCATTTGATTCTAAGAAGGGGAAAATAAATCAAAAATAGATCGACACCCTACCTCGATGATTGGATTGGTCGTTGACAAAGAACAAAGGTTCGCGTCGTCATCGATTCTCGATTTGTCGGCGTTCGTCATCGAGAGATAACTTCCTTCTTCTTGCCTCAAAGGAATTATAGGGTTATGAAGATAACCTTGAATTCTTATGACATGGCTTATTAAAAAGGGAAACCTCCACTGCGTCAACATGTAACATTCAATAAAATATTTTTATTAGATATTTTAATGACATCTACGTCCAAAATATAACTTTTACCCTCGGCCCGCACCGGTCGAGGTTAGGCCCCGCCTAAAGAAAACAACCCCTTAAAAACTCAACGGTGGTCTCAGATTTCTAATTCGAGTTATCATTTATGAGTTATTAGAATCTCAAAATAAAATAATTTTTATTTAATTATTTTATTTACGGTTACGCCCCTGATGACTTTTTATAAGATGACCCGCGCCGACCAATGTTAGGTCTCACCTAGGGTAAAGCCACTGCTCTAAGCTCAACGGTGCCCTCAGATTTCTTATCTAGACACTCTTTTAAGAGTTATTTTACTTTTGCAGAAAAGTCACGTGTGTGTGCTATTAAAAACTTAACATTTCTCAAATAATTGTTCGGAGCACCTCAGACCTTAGAACCACATGCTGTCTCAACACCTAGTATTAGAATTTTCCAAAAATAATTTCTAAAAATAAAATCATGAAAATTCAAGTCATTACATTCTCCCCACCTTAGGGCTTTATGTTCCCAAAATCCAAAACAAGGGCTACTCAACAAAAAGGTGAGGGTATTGAGCACAAATCTGAGCCTCCTACTCCCAAATGCTCTCTTGGAGATTCCTGTTCTATCACTAAACTCATACTAGAGGAATTGACTGCCCATGAAGGATCCACTCATGTTGATCCTCAATCTCCATTAGGTACTCCGCAAAAGTCATCCCATCATCAATGTCCATCTTTCCCCAGTCGATGACGTGTGATGGATCATGCACGTACCTCCTTAAATATGACACGTGGAAGACATCATGCACCCAATACAACTATAGGGGTAGAGCTAAGCGGTACGCCACCTCACCAACTCTACTCAGAATCTGAAAAGGGTCGATGTATCTTGGAGATAACTTTCTGACCTGACCAAATCTGTGCAATCCCCATCGAGGTGAGACCCAAAGGAACACATGGTATCCCTCCTCAAACTCTAAAGGCCTCTGCCGCCTGTCAGCATATGACTTCTTCCAACTCTGTTCAGTCCTCATCCACTCCTGGATGATTTGTACCTTCTCAGTGGTAGCCCGTACCAACTCTGGACCCATGAGTGCGGACTTTCCAAGGTCTTCACAACACAGTGTTGACCTGCATGGTCATTCATACAAGGCCTCAAATGGTTCCATACCAATGTTGGAGTGGTAGATGTTGTTATATGAAAACTCCACCAGAGGTAAGTGGTCCTCCCAACTATGGCTAAAGTCTAGGATGCAAGCACGTAACATGTCCTCTAGAACCTGGATGGTCCTCTCCGCCTGGCCATCTATCTGGGGATGAAACGCTGTGCTCAAGCGCAAATGAGTCCTAAACACCTCATGTAATCCCTTCCACAACTAGGATGTAAAGTGATCATCACGATCTGAGATGATCTTTGATGAAAATTTGTAAAGCCAAACTATCTTCTATACGTAGAGGCGTCCCAAGCTCTCTACTGAGCTATGCTCACATATCGATAGGAAGTGGGCTGACTTGGTTAGTTATTCAATAATCATCCAAATGGTATCGTGTCCCCTGGACGTGCATGGTAAACCTATCACAAAGTATATTGATATCTCATCCCACTTAGACTTTGGCACCTCAAGGGGTTGAGTCAAACCCACTAGAACTTGGTGCTCAACCTTCACTTGCTGACAAGTGAGGCATCAATAAACAAACTCTACCACCACCTTCTTCATCCCCAGCCACTAAAACTGACGTCGGAGATCCTGATACATCTTTACCACTCTTGGACGTACTTCTAGAGGGTAATTATGAAACTCCCTCAAGACCTCATCCCTCAACGTCACTAGAACTGGTGTACGCCCTCTAAAGATAACGATGTGATACCCACCTTTCAAATATCCATCAAGGGCATGCCCCATGAACATCTGATCATGTATAGTCTCATAGTTGGTATCTATGATATGTGCCTCCCTAACTCACTATAATATTGGAGCGGTAACCAACATTGACTAGAGATAAGATACTTCATCTCTATCCACAAAGGATATTTGCAACGAGGATAACTACTTTGATGCCTTGTTTATTAGTTGTGAACTCAATCTCTGGATGAGAGAATCTGCCACCACATTCCCCTTTCCAGGAGTATAGACTATCTCAAAGTCATAGTCCTAGAGGAACTCTACCCAACACCTCTGTCTCAAGTTCAAATCATTTTTAGAGAAGATATACTTGTGACTCTTGTGGTCATAGTAGATGGTAAAATACTAACCCATTAGGTAGTGTCACCACATCTTCAATGTGAAGACCACTACCACCAACTCCAGATCATGGGTTGTGTAGTTTTTCTCATGCTTCCTTAACTGGCGCAAACCATAGGCAATCACCACTTTCCCTTACATCAGGACACAACCAAGCCTGGTCCCTGATGCATCATAGAACACCACATACTCAATACACTCCTTTGGTAATATCAAGATGGGAGCGCTCATCAACCTCTGCCTTAACTTCTGAAAGCATTGATGACACTTCTCTGTCCACATGAAAGGATTCCCCTTATATTTCAAGGTTGTTAAGGGTACTGATACCTTAGAAAAGTCGAGTACAAACCTTTAATAGTATCCATCCAAACCCAAGAAAATCCTCACCTCGGTAACACTCTTGGGTGGCTCCCAAGAAATAACCAATTCAATATTCACCGTATCTACTGAAACTCCAGCCTATGAAATGAAATTTCTCAGAAAGTGGACCTCTTGTATCCAAAACTAACACTTAGAGAGATTCTCATAAACCTGGTGCTCTTAGAGTGTGTCCAAGACCATCCTCAAGTGTATCACGTGATCCTCCTCAGACACTGAGTATACCAGTATGTCATCAATGAAGACCATGACAGACCGGTCTAAGTAAGGATGAAATATCCTATTCATGAGTCCCATGAACACTGCTGAGGAATTCTTCATGCCAAACAACACCAATAAGTACTCATAGTTTCCATACTTACATATGAAGGCTGTCTTTGGGATGTCCTCATCCCATACTCGAAGTTGGTGATAGCCAAATCTGAGGTCAATCTTTCAGAAACACCTCTCTCCCTTCAACTGATCAAAGAGGTCATCAATCCTCGGTAGTGGATACTTGTTCTTCACGTTCACCTAGTTCAGACACCAAAATTCCACACCTAATCTCAAGCTATCATATGCCTTCTTGGCAAAAAAAACTGGGGCCGCCCAGGGTGAAACACTGGGTCTCACAAAGCCCTTTATCTACAAGTCCTCCAACTGTACCCTCAACTCAGAAATCTCCATGGGAGCCATCCGATATACAAGTGTAGATATTGGTGCCATCCTGAGGTATAGATCAATGAAGAAATCCACATCCCTATGAAAAGGTAATCCTAGAATATCTTCCAGAAAGATTTCTCTATACTCGTCCACCACTGTAGGAAACTAAGGACTCGTCTCATCCACTGCACTGAGGGTCATGCTAGCTAATTAGCATGTGATCGGTTGCATCCTCCTACTTGCGAGTCTACCATACACTAATTGGGTTTCCTTTTCACTGAAAAAGGAAAACCAGGTTTCATATCTGTGGACACACCACATTATATTCCTAAAATAGTTAATCTGGGCATGAATTGTGAATAACTAGTCCATACCAAGGATGATGTCGTAAGGCCTCGACGCTGCCACCAAGAGATCCCAATTGAAACTATTTCTCCCAAGAGTAAGGGAACTCTATTGACACTAATTTTTGATTGTTTAATCTTCCCCCATAGTATTCTCTAAGCATAAGGATCGAGTCAATGGTTCCACTGAAATCTCCATGTCTCGAACAAGGGTTATGGTGAGAAAAGAGTGACTAACAATTGTGTATATCAAAAATACAACTAGGGTGGAAAAGACACAGATCGTACCTTTAATCATATTTGGAGCACCAAGGTTGTAAGCCTCTATCTCCTAAATCAGGACTCATCCCTATCCACCAACTCCCTGAGCCCATGGTGAACCACCTAGGGTGGTGGTGATAGTACCTCAAACCTCCACCCACCTCCTACTGCCCGTACAACTCCTCTACCATGTACACCGCTTGGCATACCACCATGTTCCTTCCTTCGACTCTACCTAGATAGTCCCTCAACCATATTCTGATCATCCGTATGGTGAGTCAATCAATCTTGAGCCATGTGTCCCTAATTGCTACACGAGTATCACAACCTGTCCTTCGACTGACTCTCTCTACCTTGGGAGCCTCACACCATTGACCCTATGTCCTAGGGTCATCCGTTGAACCATATGATCCACTTAGATCCATACATCAGCTGTTGGATACCTGCTACTGAAGACTCAACTACCTGACGCTCGATGGTAGCTTTAACTTCCGGTTTCTTCTCCACTAGAAAGCTCACTACTAGAAGATCTCACTCCAGTACCCCAGCATATGTCAGAATTCTAAGGGATATCATGTATTCCCTTATCTCCCATCATATCCCATGCTCTAAGGTTTGGTCCCTGAATAATAGGTCCCACACCATATCCATGGAGTAGTGATAAAGATTTGTAAATCTCGCTGAGTACTCCGCTACTATCTGGCTACCCTACTTCAGATGCAGTAGCTCCTATATACACACAGAGCATAATGTCACTGGGAAGAAATCCTCCCTGAAGAGACACTCAAATTCTATCGAAGTGAGGGTTGTATCCTCATGAGTTTGGATTACTAAGGTCCACCATCTCCCCATTGATCCATGTAGAAGAATCACAGCTAGGACTTCCATCTGGTCGAGAGGCATCCTCACTAGGTGGAATACACGCATAATTGCCTCTAGCTAATCCTTAACTACCTAGGGGTTTGGATCACCTCTGAACCTAAGAGGTCACTGCCTCTAGAACTCATACATTGCACTCAACCTGCATGAATCCTCTACCGGTAACGTTGGTAGTAACTACTACTCTCTGGGTGGTGGTATCACTAGTGAACCACCTAAAGGTACTATCTCTAGTACTGGCCCCTGTATCGATGTCTCATCACTAGGCATATCATCTAAAGGTTCTGGACGCAACAAAAGATCGTGGGTGGATGTGCCCACTTGGCCTTTTGTCATTAGCAATGATCAATCTAGGATCAATACGACGATAAACGCCATACTCCACGGATCAAATCACAAAAATAGACAAAGAAGAAAAGTCCCGGAACCATAAAGGAGGTTCATCATAGGTTGATTATAATTAATTTAATTAATTGAAAAGAAGTACCTTTTATTTCGTTCTTCTTCGTTAATATTTCTGACCACATTCTGATGTGATTTGTCGTTGCGTCATAGAAGCCAAGGGTAGACTTCCTCTAGTGGTGATCCACACGTGCACCACGTATCTCTAGACATCGCCAAAGGAGTCTCTGGGAGATAGCGCGGAGAAACCTTTTCTTGCATTGTCTGCCTTAGATCGTCTTGATCTAATGGAGGAGAATCTCTCTCGGTCTTGAGAATGTTCTTGGAGGAAGGAGTTCTTTCGGCCTTGAGAGAATTCTCCAGAATTATTGTGCACAACGATCAGGGAAAAGTGTTGGGGTTGTGAGGATATTTATAATCAGGTTTGAGGTTATAGAGTTATGATAATAAATAAATGCATTATGCATTTTATTTATTTCATTAACTCTTATTGAAAACCCCCATGTTGAATAATTAATTCCTTGACATGCACCCACACTGATTATAATAAATATCATTTAATAAAACAATATTATATCATCAAAATCCCGACTGGAAAAACTACACGGAGTGTAATCATTAATACACGACGTGTACTTTGTTTTCATAAAAAACTACATAGCATGTAATCATTAATACACGACATGTACTTGTTTTTAATTTCCTCTACAAAATGAAAACTACACGGCATGTAATCATTAATACACAACGTGTACTTGTTTTCAAAATAAAAACTACACGACGTGTAATCATTAATACACAGAGTGTACTTGTTTTTATTTTATTCTTCCTCCAACATTAAAACAATTTAGGATTCCTTGAATAATTATTAAAACACGTATGAGAATAATCTTTATTATACTTGAGATACTTGAATACACTTAGTGTGTGACCCTCTAGGCCTCTTTCTCGTTGGTATTAGGTGGGTGATATAGCTAATATTTCCACTATTTTTAATATCTATTTAAATGATTTAAACCTCACCAATTTACCAATTTGATCTTATTTGTAACAATTTTGGATTTAGAGTGTGTTTTGGGATAAAAAGTTTAAATTGCATAATTCTGGATTTTTAACAGATTTTTATCACAGGGGTATTTTGGTCATTTCTCATAAAATAAATTTTAAAATTTTGTGATTAGAATTTTTTTGAACCCTTATTTTATTTCAATCATCTTTGTCTTCAGGACCAAGAAAATATTCATGCATCTTGATGCCCAAAAAAATCAATTAAGTTGACATATTTTTCTGGGCGGACTGCATGGACCCCACCATAGTAATGGATGCATAATTTGGCCTAAACTCCTCCAAATGATTCAATTATACTTGGATATTAAATATAACCCCATTAAGCGTCGACACAATTAATTTTAAGCCGTTTGGAATCCTTTATGACGACCCTTGAGTGATAGAGTGTTGAAAGAAGCTTCATCCAAAGAAAGCGATTTACAATAAAAAAATCATAACTCCTTCAATACGCATCCAATGAATCCTAAATTTGGAGGGTGGACAGAAAACACATTTATGAACAATATTTATGAAGATGTCCACACGTTAATCGGCCAATTAATGGGTCGAAAACGCGATGATCTTTTGATGATGAAATCTGTCTATAAAAGGAGAGGAGCTCCTACCTCTAAATCATATTCCATTCATCACCACACCATCCGTAACAAAGGGAGTAGGATTGAGAGAGTGAAGGAGAAGGTGCATATTTTTATCCTTAATAAGATGAAATCATTTAAAGATTCAATAGATAAGATGAATGCTTCTCAAGTGATGGAAGGCTAAGTGGAAAGTGGTTGCGGACGACGACACCCGATGGACACTCTCTTCTGAGTTTTGATTTTAATGTGTAATCTCTCTTTGAATTTATCTTAAAACTATATTTTTGAATGAATATGGTTGTTTTATTTCTTAAATATATTTTCAACAAATTTGTTTTTATCTTCGTTCCATCTATAAAGTAGAACAATTGATTTCGCTATTCAAAATTCATTGGTGTGGTTTTGCCATTGAGCATAGTGAATTCAATTAGGTTCAATTACTTGGAGGTCTTTAAGTAATTGAGTAACTTATATATGTGGGACCACAATCATATTTAAGTCTTAAATATTATGTATTTTCAAATTTGAGTGTACACCTGGGGGTCCTTGGGGGTACATTTTTGGAATTTAAATTAAGAGATATTTTTTATATACAAGGAAGAGGGGAGTGTCCGAGAGGGTGAAGCTTATCTGCGACTGCTGTTTTTATTCTTGATTTCAAACCCACATTATCTATCCTTTAAAATTATTTCACTTTAGTATTTAATTAAAATTTTATTTTCAAATTGTTAATCAAATCCCCATTTTCATTTCTGCAAAAAAATAATAATAAAAGTGACAGTTTTACAACTCGAACTGCAACCTCTTCGAGAGACAACCCTGTGGTAACCGCTATGCTACATTAAAAGGGAAAATATTGATTGAGGTTTTTATGACACGAAAACGTTCACATCAACTGGTGCCGTTTCCAGGGAGGTTTCTAGATTTGATTTTATTTTAATTATTTTTTTTCTTGCATGACCTAAACTTCTGAACTGAACTTGTTACCTTTAGATTCTTAAATTGATAGAACTTTTCACACTAGGGTTAGAGGTACTAATCCCCAAGTTTCAATTTGTGAATCTTCTACCAATACACCTAGGAGGGACTAAGTTGAAACTGAAATCCAAATGGCTGAAAATAGAACTTTGAAAGAACTGGCTTCGTCCTATGATGAAAATCACGAGAATCCTGTAGAGTACCCTGATGCCCCTGTTGGATTTGAAATCAAGTCTAGTTTCATCCACTAGCTTCCCAAATTCAATGGGTTGCCTGGTGAAGACCCACACAAACACCTCCAAGAATTCAGCTACTTGTGTGTCAACATGAAACCTCATGGAGTCGATGCTGATCAAATGAAGCTGAGGTCGTTTCCTTTTTCTCTAGATGGAGTTGCTAAGGAATGGTTTTTCTATTCTCACTCAACCTTGATTAGAAATTGGAATGAATTAAAAAATATTTTCCTTGAAAATTTTTTCCCTGCGTCTAGAACTTCCTCCATTCGAAAATAGATTTGTGGAATTAGGCAGACACAAGGAGAAACACTTCACGAATACTGGGAAAGGTTCAAACGTCTTTATTTTAGTTGCCCCCATCATCAAATCAGTGACCAACTTCTCATTAAATACTTTTATGAAGGATTGTGTCTCACTGATAGAAGTATGATCGATGCTTCTACAGGAGGAGATTTAGTTGATAAGACACCAGCTACTGCTAGGATTTTAATTGCAAACATGGCCCAGAATGCCCAAAAATTTGGAACCAGAGGCCTTCTTCATGTCAAAGCTGCACAAGAATTCCCTACTACTAGTCCCAAAAACAACACAATTACAAGTCAACTATATGATCTTACCACCATGGTAATGTCAATAATGTTTTCTAACACCCCACCAACCCAACCCAAACCTGAAGCAGCTTTCCAAATACATGTCCACTGTGGGATTTGTTCTTCAAATGAACATTTTAGTGACCAATGCCCGCAAATGAAAGAGCCTCTTGAGAATGACAATGCAGTTTTTCCTGAAATACCATTTCAATCAAACCAGCAAAGACCATTTCAAAACAACCAAAATTTCAATCAAGGATGGAACAACAACTCAAATGAAAGATTTAGTCAACCTGAACAACTGAGAGGATTCTTCCAAGGACAATCAAGTAATTATCAACCAAGATATTTCAATGAGCAAGACAATGCTCATTCTGGAGGAAATTTTCACCCTACCCCTCCCATTCAAAACTCTGATAGGAACCTTGAAGAAGCAACGAGGAAACAACAAGAGGAAATGAGGAAACAACAAGAGGAAATGAGAAAACAACAAGAGGAAATGAGGGAACTAAAAGAATACTCAAAACAACAAGATAAAAAAATGAATACCTTGATGACTCAAATGGGTCAACTTGCCTCTGTTATTAATTGCATAACAAATCAAATGAGTGGTGGTTTACCCTCACAGCCACAAGTAAATCCGAGGAATAATGGGAAGGAAAATGTGAGTGCAATTGAACTTAGGAGTGGAACAAAATTGAACAACCCTCATATTGAGAACATCAAGCCTACTGCTGATACTGTTGATGATAATTCTACCCTTGATAAAAATGTTGAAAAATATGAAGTTGATAGAAACTCAAATTCAAGAGAGGAAATATTGTTTGAAAAAACAAAGAATGATTGGAAGAGTATGTCTGGTCCTTATGTTCCTCCAAAACATACTCAGAATACCCCAAAAACATTCAAACCTCCACTGCTTTATCCAAGGTGTGAACCACCACCAAAGTCAAGTGATGAAAAAGAATTGGATAAGGAGGTTTTGAAAAAATTCAAGAAAGTCCAAGTCAATATTCCATTGCTCGATGCTGTGAAAAAAATTCCGAGGTATGCTAAGTTTCTGAAAGACATGTGTACCAACAAGAGAAAGTTCAAAGGAGGTGAAAAAGTAAACTTAGTAAGGAATGTTTCATCGATGATTCAACATGCCCTTCCTGTAAAGTGTAAAGACCCTGGGACATTTACCATTCCCTGTACCATTGGGAAATGTTAATTCAAAGATGTGATGCTTGATATAGGGGCCTCCATCAATGTCATGCCAAATTCTGTCTACTCATCTCTTCAGGTTAGAGACTTGAAACCCTCTGGAATTATCATTCAACTTGCAAACCGAAGTACCACCAAACCTGCTAGAGTTATAGAGGATGTTCTCGTTCAAGTGAGAGACATGATTTTTCCTGTTGACTTCTATGTTTTGGATATGGAAGATGATCGGTTTAGCACACATGCTCCCCTCATCCTAGGGAGGCCATTTCTAAAAACGGAAAAAGCAATCATCAATGTTCACAAGGGAACACTTTCACTAGAATTTGGAGGAGATGTTGTTCATTTCAACATTTTTCATTCAATGAAACACCCAGTTGATTATCATTCAACTCCCCATGTAAACATGATTGATTGGTTTTCATCTAGCATGTTACCTGATTTTTTTTGCGATGAAATACCAACTGATGTGGAAAAAGATGGAAATTTGCATGATACTGAATCAGATCAAAATGAGGATGAAATTGGAGACTGTGAAGAGTCTTGGGATGTTGAGACTAGATATCTGAGCAATGATGAAGATTAATTTCTAGAAACCACTGAATTTGTTAGTGGTATTCCAGGAGAGGTTTCCAATTTTTCACATGAAACAAGTCTTGAGATCATATAAATATATCACCATGATAAACATGGAGCTTCACTAAACAATCTAACTTCTGAAGAGTTCCCTGTTATCAATGAAACCAACCCACCTGTGGTAGAATTAAAACCCCTTCCAGATAACCTCAAGTATGCCTTCTTAGGTCATAATGAACAATTACCTATAATTATCTCAAAAGATTTGTCAGAAGTCTAGGAAAACCAATTTTTGGAAGTTCTCAAGTCCCACAAGGAAGCCATAGGATGGAATCACTCTAATATAACAGGAATGAACCCCTCGGTTTGCATGCACATAATTTTACTGGAGGAGAACGCTAGACCGATAAGATAATTTCAAAGAAGACTGAACCCAACACTTCTGGAGGTTGTGAAGAAAGAAGTCACCACCTTGCTGGCTACTGTAATTATTTTTCCCATATCTGATAGTAAATGGGTAAGTCCAGTCCATGTTGTTCCTAAAAAAGTGGATTTAAAATCTCAAGGAATGAATTTGGTGATCTTGTCCCCATAAGGCTTCCAAATAAATGGAGAATGTGCATTGATTACAGGAAACTCAATTTGGTTACAAGGAAAGACCACTTCCCATTACCATTCCTTGATCAAGTCCTTGAAAGACTTGCTAGGAAAACCCACTACTATTTTCTTGATGGATTCTCTAGATATTTTCAGATTCACATTTCACCTGAGGATCAAGAGAAAACCACCTTCACATTCCCATTTGTAACTTTTGCATACAGAAGGATGCCCTTCGGTTTATGTAATGCCCCAGGAACTTTTCAAAGGTGTATGATAAGCATCTTCTCTGAATTTTTGGAAACTTGCATGGAAGTTTTTATGGATGACTTCACTGTGTATGGATAATCTTTTTAAAGTTGTTTGAAAAGCTTAGAACGTGTCCTTAAAACATGCATTGAAAAGAACATTGTTCTAAATTATGAAAAATGCCATTTTATGGTTGCTAAAGGGACCATTCTTAGACATGTTGTGTCCCGTGATGGAATTCAAGTTGATCAATCCAAAGTTGAGGTCATTTCATCATTACCATACCCAAAAACTATGAGAGATGTGAGATCCTTCCTTGGACATGCTGGATTTTATAGGAGATTCATTAAAGATTTCAGTACGATTGCTCTTCCATTGTCCAGATTACTCCAAAAAGATGTTCCATTTGTCTTTGATGAGAATTGCATAAATTTGTTTCATGAGCTGAAAAAAAGATTGATAACCCCTCCCATTGTTCAACCTCCTAAATGGGACATTCCCTTTGAAATAATGACCAATACATCTGACTTTTATTTTGGGGCAGTATTGAGTCAAAGGACAGAAAGGAAATCTCATGTGATTGCCTATGCCTCCCAAACTCTTGATCAAGCCCAATCAAACTACACAACAACTGAGAAAGAACTGCTGGCTGTTGTCTTTGCTCTAGAAAAATTTAGAAGTTATCTGCTGGGCTCCAAGGTGATTGTTTTTACTGATCATTATGCAATCAGATTCTTGATAAAGAAACATGATGCAAAACCAAGACTTCTGAGATGGATTTTGATTTTACAGGAATTTGATGTTGATATAAAAGATAATAAAGGATGTGAGAACCTTATTTCTGATCATTTGAGTAGGATACCATCTTTTGAGAATAGAAAATTTCAAATGAGTTCCCCAATTAAGGAAACCTTTCCAGATGAGGATTTATTTGATGCTCAAAGTGAAATACCATGGTTTGCTAATCTTGTAAACTATTTGTCTTTTAATGAACATCCCAAATGGTTTTCCAAAAATCAAATTGATAAACTTGTGAGCGATTCAAAGAAACACATTTGGGATGATCCTTATTTATGGCACATTGGTAGTGATCAAATGATACGAAGATGCATTCTAAACTCTGAATTTAAATCCATCCTACATTTCTGCCACACATTAAACTGTGGAGGACACTTTGGAACACATAGAACAACAAGAAAAGTTCTTGATTCTGGATTGTATTGGCCCACCATTTTTAGAGATTCTTTTGAATTCTATAGAACCTGTAAAAATTGTCAATTCCAAGGAAACATTTCCAAGCGGAATGAGATGCCACAAAACCCACTTTTGTTTTGTGATGTTTTTGATGTATGGGGAATGGATTTTATGGGGCCTTTTCCAAATTCTTTTGGATATATATACATCTTTATGGCTGTTGATTATGTTTCCAAGTGGGTAGAGGCTATCCCCACCTGAACTGATGATGCAAAAATTGTGTCCAAATTTTTGAAAGGAAATTTGTTTTCAGGGTTTGGATTTCCAAAGTTTCTAATTACAGATCAAGGTACCCATTTTTTTAATAGGACTTTGTAATCTCTTTTGAAGAAATATAGTGTTAATCATAGGGTCTCTACGCCCTATCATCCTCAAACAAACGGAATGGATGAGTTGTCCAATAGGGAGATCAAACAAATACTAGAAAAAACAGCGAACCCAAATAGAAAGGATTGAAGTTTGAGACTTGATGATGCTATTTGGGCCCACAAAACTGCTTTCAAAACCCCAATTGGAATGTCACCATTTAAATTGGTCTATGGAAAATCTTTTCATCTACCAGTTGAGTTAGAACGCAAATCCTTTTGGGCTGTAAAAACATGTAACATGAACCTATATTCTGCTGGGAAAGAGAGAAAATATTGTTTGCAGGAGCTGGAGGAGATCAGAAATAATGCATATGAAAGCTCCAGGTTATACAAATAGAGAAGCAAATCCTTTCAAGATGGGAGGATTCTCAACAAAAACTTCAAGGAGGGAGACAAAGTTCTGCTTTTCAATGTCAGATTGAAACTCTTCCCAGGTAAATTTTGTTCCAAATGGTCTGGCCCATTCATTGTTACTCATGTTTTTCCTTTTGGTGCAATACAGATTAAAGATCCATACAAAGAGACATCATTCACTTTCAATGGTCATAGGTTGAAGCTATTTCGAGAAAATTTTCAAGATCCTCCAGGGGAGGAGATTCAACTTCATGACATAGAATATAATTGATGCCAGGTTGTGTCTTTCCTTATCATTTATTTCTGCTATGTCTTTAATTTCCTGAATTTAATTCTAAAAAAAACTACAAAATGAGGAAATTTCATAGAATAAGTGTGGGGGGACACAATGCTGGGTAGATTAGGTTTTTATGAACTTCTAGATTAGGTTTTTACGAACTTCTATTTGAAATTTTTTGTTTTCAAAATTTCTTTCCATTTTTCTTTTCTTTTCTTTTCGTGTTTCTTTTTCAAATAAAAAATATTTTGGAATTTCTTGAATTTCATTTGAAACTCATGCCAAGGAGTGAACAACTGATCCTTTGAAACTGAACATAAATGAATGCTGAAAATGACATTGTTTCAAGTTCAAAAATTTGGAAAAATTCTTGAAATGACCACTGATTTTTAAATCTCATGGCACATATCACTGACATTGTGATTGAAATTCTCATTCCTGTGAGGCCTCTGGACCCATTTTTACATCTTCTTCACATTCAACTCTTTCTTGAGAGAACCAATTCGTGTTTGTTTAAACTAGAACTTGATTTATTTCTATCAAAACTTGAGGGCTGAGATACTTGTGATTAAAATGATTGAGTCATTTGTTTGAATATTGGAGCCTCCTTTTCATTATTATCCTTTTTATTTCGGCCTTCCTTGAACATTTGATATTTCTTGAGCCCTTAGTATCCATGTATAGCCTATTAGGTTAGCCACATTACAAGCCAAATTTCCCTTTCCAACCTGCTCTGGAAGTATAAATGCATGATCTAGTTGAACTTAAGTGTGTGTGTGTGGGGGTGGAGATGACTCATGATGCGATACCTCATTTGGTGTTGATTTGGGAGAACATTTAAACATTGAAGGCATATTTGGGATGCTGGAATATATTTTTCTGAGAGCTGTGCCTATCTAGAGCTCTCAAATGAAATGGAGCTATGCCTATCTGGATATCTCAAATGAAATGAAGTTGTGCCTATCTGGAGCTCTCAAATGAAATGGAGCTGTGCCTTTCTGGAGCTCTCAATGGAAATAAGATGTGACCAATATGGAGCTTTTGAAAAAAAGTCATATTTTCTACTGAAATATTGATGGAATGGGGTGGAAAATAGAAGATCAGAGGTGATTATTTTTTAGGATAATATGGAGGAGACCATACTTGAGTAAAAATTAGAATCATGCATTTCTATTTCCAAAAGAGCTGAACCCTCCTTATTCAGCCACAGAATTTTTCACATTTGAATCCTACCAACCCCAAGCCACAAAAAAACCCTGTAAAGTCCTCATGATAATCACATGTTCTTGGTTCACATCGGGTGGAGATGTAGAAATTTATCAAGCCTATGGTAATTCTTGCATGAGTTGGATGAGAAAAGCCTTGTTGCAAATCTATAATGCGTGCTGAGAGAAAATGAATGTGAGGTAAGCGTGTTGTGTCCATGATAAGAAAAAAGAAGTGGAAGTGGATTTAATGATTTGAATTTAGAACTTTAAATATTTTTCTTTAATGAGACATGATATATTTTTAATTCTTTGTGGTAAATTGGTAAACTCCATTGGTATGTGTTTTATTTTTCTTGATTCTGTGCTCACCTGTCTAGGAGTCCAAGATCCAAGTGTGGGGGAATTGATAGAGCTAATATTTCCACTATTTTTAATGTCTATTTAAATTATTTAAACTTCAAAAATTTACTAATTTGATCTTATTTGTAACAATTTTGGATTTAGAGTGTGTTTTGGGATAAAAAGTTTAAATTGCATAATTATGGATTTTTAACAGATTTTTATCACAGGGGTATTTTAGTCATTTATCATAAAATACATTTCCAAATTTTGTGATTCGATTTTTTTTGAACCATTATTTTATTTCCATAATTTTTTTTCTGAAGTACCAGGAAAAGATTCATGCATCTTGATTCCCAAAAAAATCAATTAAGTTGACAATTTTTCCGGGAGGACTGCATGGACCCCACCATAGTAATGGAAGCATAATTCGGCCTACACTCCTCAAAATGATTCGATTCAACTTTTATATTAAATATAACCCCCTGACGCGTCGACACAATTAATTTTAAGCCGTTTGAAATCCTTTATGATGACCCTTGAGTGATAGATTGTTGAAGGAAGCTTCCAGGAAGCTTCATCCAGAGGAAGCGATTTACAATAAAAAAATCATAACTCCTTCAATACATTTCCAATGAATCCGAAATTTGGAGGGTGGACGGAAAATAAATTTATGAAAAATATTTATGAAGAGGTAAACGTGTGAATCGACCAATTAATGGGTCGAAAATGCGACAACCTTTTGATGATGAAATCTGCCTATAAAAGGAGAGGAGCTCCTACCTCTAAATCATATTCCATTCATCACCACACCATCCGTCACAAAGGGAGTCAGCTTGAGAGAGTGAAGGGGAAGGTGGATATTTTTATCCTTAAGAAGATGAAATCCTTTTAAGATTCAATAGAGAATATTAAGGCTTCTCAAGTGATGGAAGGCTAAGCGTCAAGTGGTTGCGGACGGTGACACCCGACGTACAATCTCTTCCGAGTTTTAATTTTAACGTGTAATCTCTTTTTGAATTTATCTTGAACCTATATTTTTGAATAAATCTGGTTGTTTTCTTTCTTAAATATATTTTCAACAAATTTGTTTTTATCATCATTCCAACTATAAAGTAGAACAATTGATTTTTCTATTTAAAATTCATTGGTGTGGTTTTGCCATTGAGCATAGCGAATTCAATTAGGTTCAATTACTTGGAGGTATTTAAGTAATTGAGTCACTTATATAGGTGGGACCACAATCATATTGAAGTCTTAAATATTATGTATTTTCAAATTTGAGTGTACACATGGGGGTCCTTGGGGGTACATTTTTGGAATTTAAATTACGAGATATTTTTTATATACAAGGAAGAGGGGAGTGTCCGAGAGGGTGAAGCTTGTCTGCGACTGCTATTTTTATTCTTAATTTCAAACCCACATTATCTATACTTTAAAATTATTTCACTTTAGTATTTAATTAAAATTTTATTTTCAAATTTTTAATCAAATCCCCATTTTCATTACTGCAAAAAAATAATAACAAAAGTGACAGTTTTACAACTCGAACTGCAACCTCTTCGAGAGACAACCCTGTGGTAACCGCTATGCTACATTAAAAGGGAAAATATTGATTGAGGTTTTTACGATACAAAAATGTTTACATCAGTGGGCTTGCCTAAAGTCCAAGATTACTATCTAGAAACGGGTCAAGGCACCTAAGAGAAAGAATTTGACGGCGCATTGACATGTCACCTCATACAAACGCTTACCATGTAATTTAATACCTTTGTCTCAATATATCATCAAGCAGGTTTCATGGTAGTGTCATAAACCTATATGCTTGATCTGTCATTCTTTGAATTCCAGAAATAAACTCATCATTACACCATGGCCATGGAATTTGGGCGACAATTTTATTTCAATCAAAGGTCCCGAGATATCTACTTCTATAAATATGTAAGGGACAAATCCTTCCTCGACTTATCCATTAACAACATGTCATTTGTGACGCACCCAATGCACCCTAATTCCCGCCAACTATCTTCATGATGGTTTTGTTCAGTAAATCTAAGTACGTGAGTCATGACATGAGTTAATGATAATCTTCTAGTCTAAAGACCATTACACATGCTCGCAGATAGAAATATCTGATGACACCAAAACATGCGGAATTACTACTGACAGGTCTATTCTCATAATCTCCCATCTTAGATATTACCAAGTGTGTTCTCCATGAGAGAGAGACTCGTCTTCTTACGAGTACTCACACATGATGGTCTGTATACTATGTGTCCTATTATAGTATGTCATCCAACTGTAGAACTTTATTTAAGAATATTTTTTATAGCATTTCAAGGTTATCATCACAGCGGGGATCTTCCATGACCTTATTAATGCAACATATATTCCAGGACATTATTATATTATAGTCATGCAGAACAATAAACAATATATAATAAGTGAACATTCATGTAATCAAAGTACAAAATAGTTGGTTCTCAGGAAACCAACCCTAACAAACTCCCACTTGGACTAGAGCCAACTGCCTAGGACTTTTAGTCCACTAGACCTCACATGATG
Source organism: Viscum album (assembly GCA_963277665.1). Classification (NCBI taxonomy): domain Eukaryota; kingdom Viridiplantae; phylum Streptophyta; class Magnoliopsida; order Santalales; family Viscaceae; genus Viscum; species Viscum album. The sequence continues at coordinate 353,794,846 of OY728130.1, read as the reverse complement.
ATCATGTTTCTACTGAGTCAATGCTTTAGTCAAGGGGTCTGCCACGTTGTCTTCTGTGGAAATACTGCTCAGTGCAACTTCACCTCTGAGAAAAATCTTTCAAGAGATGATACTTCTGAAGTATGTGTTTTGTCCACTGATGTGACCTTAACTCTTTTGCAAGTTCCACCACTACAATATTATCACAATAGAGTGTGATAGGATCTTTACTGCTAGGCACTACATCCAGCTCTTGGACGAAGCTTCACATCTATACTTCTTCTTTAGTGGCCTTAGAAGCTGCGATATACTCGGACTCTGCTATAGAATCTGCCACCACACCTTGCTTTGAGCTCTTCTAGCTCACTGAACCTCCATTTAGATTGAAGATTTATCCAGTCTGTGACTTCATGTCATCTTGATCAGTTTGGAAACTAGCATCTACATGTCCTCTGATGACTAGTTCCTCATCTCCTCCATAAACCAGGAACATATCCTTAGTACGCCTTAGATACTTAAGGATAGTCTTGACTGCCATCCAATGGCGGTCTCCTGGATCAGCTTGATATCTGCCTACCGTACTTAATGCATTAGAAACATCTATCCTTGTACATAGCATAACATACATGACTGACCCAATCACGGATGCGTAAGGGATCCTTTCCATTTTCTCTCTTTCTTCATGTGTCTAAGGACACATTTTCTTGGAAAGATGAATGTCATGTGACACTGTCAACAATCCCCTCTTGGACTATTCCATACTGAATCTATTCAGTATCTTGTCAATGTATGTACTTTGACTCAGGCCCAGTATTCTCTTGGATCTATCATGATGGATCTTGATCCCAAAAATATATGTTGCCTCACCCAAGTATTTCATAGAGAAACATATATCCAACCATACCATAACTGACTGTAAGACAGGTAATTTGTTTCCAATTAGTAACATGTCATCAACATATACTATTAGGAAAACAAATGCACTTCCACTAAACCTTTTGTAGACACAAGGATCACATTCATTCTTAAAAAATCCAAATTCTATTACGGATTCATAAAAATGAATGTTCCATGACTTTGATGCTCGATTTAATCCCTAAATGGATTTTTGCAACTTGCATACCTTGTTGGAATCCTTTGGAGTCACAAAAACCTTCAGGTTGTGTCATGTAGACATCTTCCTGGAGGTTCCCATTATGGAATGCTGTTTTGACATCCATTTTCCAAATTTCATATTCATGGTAAGCAGCAATGGACAATAGGATTCTGATGGATTTCAGTATCACAATTGGTGAAAAGGTTTCATCATAGTCATTTCCTTGAAACTATCTAAAACCTTTTGCAACCAGTTGTGCCTTATAGGTGCTTACATGCCCCTCCATGTCCAGTTTCTTCTTGAATACCCATTTATTACCAATAGTCTTTACATCAACTGGAGGATCTACCAAAATCCAGACTTGGTTTTGGTACATGGAATCCATTTCAGAATTCCTGGCTTCTTGCCACTTGGCAGCATCTGTGCCTTCAACTGCTTCCTTGTAGGTAAGAGGATCATCATTGTCAACCAATAATGAGTCACCATACTCAGTGATAAGAAAACCACATCGTTCTAGTTCTCTCACCTCTCTCATGCTCCTACGCAGTTCTTGTTTCTCTGGAATAGATTTTTCTTCCATGGGGATTTGTGGAATCTGTTCTTGTACCAACTCTTGTGTATATTGAGCCTCGACTTCATCAAAGTCTATCTCGCTCCCACTATCTCTTTTGGATATGTGCTCCCTATCAAGGAATATAGCATGTCTTGTCACTGTTACCTTTTTATCTGAGGGGTTGTATATGTAATATCCCCTTGTTTCCTTGGGATATACTATAAAGATACACTTTGTGCCTCAGGGTGCAAGCTTGTTACCTGAATAGGCCTTAACAAATGCTTCGCTACCCCACACATGTAAATTTGATAACACGACTTTGCGTCCACTCCATAACTTGTATGGAATACCATTTTTCGATTTAGTTGGTACTTAGTTTAGTATGCGTGCTACTGTTTGTAATGCATATCCCCAAAAGGATAATGTAAGACTCACATGACTCATCATTGATCTCACCATGTCCAACAGGGTGTGGTTCCTCCTTTCACTTAAACCATTCCACTGTGGTGTGTAAGGAGGAGTGAGTTGAGATATAATCCCAAACTCCCATAAGAAAACAATGAAGTCCTGATTAAGATATTCTCCTCTTCTGCCTGAGCGGAGTTTCTTAATCTTCTTACCAAGCTGGTTCTCAAATTTAGTCTTGTATTCTTTGAACTGATCAAAAGAATCTGACTTATCCCTCATTAAGTAAATATATCCATATCTACTAAAAACATCAGTAAAATTTATGAAGTATGAGAACCCACCCCTTGCTTCAACTAGAAATGGTCCACACATATCTGTGTGAACTAATTATAGAAGCTCTTTATCCCTTTCACCTTTCCCACTAAATGGGGCTTTGGTCATTTTGCCTTGTAGAAACGCATGACATACACTAAGTGGTTTTAGTTTGAATGAATCTAAATACCCATCTTGATGTAATTTTGTCAAACGTTTCTCATTGACATGACCTAGCCGGTGATTCCAAAGTTGGGTGTGGTATGAGTCATGTGAATTAACTTTTTCATAGATTTCCATTACTTGGTTTGTGTAGTCTAACACATAAAGGTCGTTATATAAATGTTCCCTACCGAAAAAATGTTATCTTTATAAAAGTAGCAACATCCACATCCAAACTTGAAGATGAATCCATCAGTATCTAATCTGGATACTAAAATAATGTTTTTGGTTATAGAGGGTATATAATAACATCCTTTTAAAACCAAGACCATCCCAGTAGGCAATGTGAGGTGGTAGTCTCCTACAGCTATAGCAGTGATTTTGGCTCTGTTGGCTGCTCGTAGATCCACCTCACCTCGGTCAATCTTTCTGAATCTACTTGGTTCCTATATTTGGATATATATGTGAGCACCACAAGCAGTATCTAATAACCAATTGGTAGAAATAGATAGATTTCATTCCATAACAAACACACATGAAGCTTCCCCTTGCTTCCTTGGTTGGGTGTAGTTTTTCTTCCAGTGGCCATTCTTGCCACATGCTAAACAAACAGCCTCATGTTCTCTTGACTCCCCTTGGATCTTACTTTTCTTGGAAGGCCTTGAAAAATCTTTGGTCTTAAAGCTCTTCACCTTCCCTTTCCTTTTATTCACCACAAGGACAGAAGTATTTTCATGCTTCATGTCATTGTCTACTTGGCGAATGAGGATAAGAAGATCAGACAAAGACTTCTCAATGTTGTTCATGTTGAAGTTCACAACAAAGTTTGAGAAGATCTGGAGGAGTGATGCAAGAATGAGATCGGTACCCAGTTCTTCAGGGAGATTAAACCTTAGAACCTCCAAGCACTCAATGTAGCCAATGAGCTTGACTACACGAGGCCCGACTGGGGCACCCTCTCCAAGATTGATCTGAAATAGTGCCTTGGGGATCTCAAACCTTTCTTGTCTTGCTCTCTCCTAGTATAGACCACGGAGGTTCTCGAACATGCTATAGGCATCCATGTCCTCATGAGACTTCATGAGATCACTTGACATTGATGATAGAATTAAACATTGAACATCGAGTGCATCGCTCAAATGTTGATCATAGACCCGGAAATCTTCATCACTCACCCCTGGGGCAGGAGAGTCAGTAAGTGAGGACTCCAGCATGTAAAACTTTAGTTCGTGGCATAGGATAACCCGAAGGCGCCTAAACTATTCCTAAAAGTTACTGTCAGTGAGGATGTTGTCTTTTTCTATAATTGATCGTAGAGAAAATGTGGTTGATGAGTTTGTCATATTGATTCTACAAATTAAAAGAGAATATTTATCATAGCGGGGATCTGCCATGATAAGAATATTGTTATGGAATTTTAAGGTTCTCATAATAGCAGGGATATTCCATGACCTTATTAATGCAACAAATATTCCAGGACATTATTATATTATAGTCATGCAGAACAATGAACAATATATAATAAGTGTACATTTACGTAATCAAATTACAAATAGTTGGTTCTCAGGACACCAACTCTAAAAAACTTCCACTTAGACTAGAGCCAACTACCTATGACTTTTAGTCCGCTAGACCTCACATGATGATCATGTTTCTGTTGAGTCAAAGCTTTAGTCAAGGGGTTAGCCATGCTGTATTCTGTGGAAATACTGCTCACTACAACTTCACCTCTCTGAGAAAACTCCCTCAAGAGATGATACTTCCTAAGTATGTGTTTTGTCTGCTGATGTGACCTTGGATCTTTTGCAAGTGCCACCGCTATAGTATTATCACAATAGAGTGTGATAGGATCTTTAAAGCTAGGTACTACATCCAGCTCTTAGAAGAAGATTCGCATCCATACCGCTTCTTTAGCTGCCTCAAAAGCTGTGATATACTCAAACTCTGCTGTACAATCTGCGACCACACCTTTCTTTGAGCTCTTCCATCTCACTACACCTCCATTCAAACTAAAGATGTATCCAGTCTATAACTTCATGCCATCTTGATTAGTCTAGAAACTAGCATCTACATGTCCTCTGATGACTAGTTCCTCATCTCCTCCATAAACCAGGAACATATCCTTAGTTGGCATTAGATACTTAAGGATAGTCTTGAATTCCATCCAATGGCGGTCTCCTAGATCAGCTTGATATCTTCCTACCACACTTAATGTGTAAGCAACATCTGGCCTTTTACATAGCATAACATACATGACTGGCCCAATCGCGGATGCGTAAGGGATCCTTTCTATTTTCTTTCTTTCCTCATGTGTCTGAGGACACATTTTCTTGGAAAGATGAATGCCATGTGACACTGGCAATAATCCCCTCTTAGACAGTTCCATACTGAATCTCTTCAGTATCATATCAATTTATATACTTTGACTCAGGCCCAGCATTCTCTTGGATCTATCACGATGGATCTTGATCCCAAGAATATATGCTGCCTCGCCCAAGTCTTTTATAGAGAAGCATTTATCCAACCATGCCTTAACTGACTGTAAGATAGGTACTTCATTTCCAATTAGTGATATGTCATCAACATATACTATTAGGAAAACGACTGCACTTCCACTAAACCTTTTATAGACACAAGGCTCACATTCATTCTTAACAAATCCAAATTCCGTTACGGCTTCATCAAAACGAATGCTCCATGAACTTGATGATTACTTTAATCCATAAATGAATTTCTACAACTTTCATACCTTGTTGTCATCCTTTAGAGTCAAAAACCCTTCAGGTTGTGTCATATAGACATCTTCCTAGAGGTTTTGATTAAGGAATGCTGTTTTGACATCCATTTTCCAAATTTCATAGTCATGATAAGCAATAATGAACAATAGTATTCTGATGGATTTCAGCATCACAACCGGTAAAAAGGTTTTATCATAGTCAATTCCTTGATGATGTTTAAAACCTTTTGCAACTAGTCATGCATTATAGGTTCTGACTTGTCCCTCCATGTATAGTTTCTTCTTGAATACCCATTTATTACCAATAGGATTTACATCAACTGAAGGATCTACCAAAATCCAGACTTGGTTTTGGTACATGGAATCCATTTTAGAATTCATGGCTTCTTGCCACTTGGTAATGTCTGTGCCTTCAACTGCTACCTTGTAGGTAAGAGGATCATCATTGTCAACAAATAATGAGTCACCATCCTCGATGACAAGAAAACCATATCGTTCTGGTTCTCTCACCTCTCTCATGCTCCTACATAGTTCTTGTGTCTTTGGAACAGATTGTTCTTCCACAGGGCTTTGTGGAATCTATTCTTGTACCAACTCCTGTGTATATTGAGCCTTGAATTCATCGAATTCTATCTTGATCCCACTATCTCTTTTAGATATGTGCTCCCTCTCAAGGAATATGGCGTGTATTGCCACTGTAAACTTTTTATCTGAGGGGTTGTATAGGTAATATCCCCTTTTTCCTTGGGATATCCTATAAAGATACACTTTGTGCCTCGGGGGTGCAAGTTTGTTACCTGAATAGGCCTTAAAAAATGTTTCTCTACCCCACACATGTAAATTTGATAACATGGCTTTGCATCCACTCTATAACTCGTATGGAATACCATTTATCAATTTAGTTGGTACTTGGTTTAGTATGCGTGCTTCTTTTTGTAATGCATATCCCCAAAAGGATAATGAAAGAATCGCATGACTCATCATTAATCTAACCATGTCCAATAGGGTGCGGTTGCTCCTTTCACTTACACCATTCCACTGAGGCGTGTAAGGAGGAGTGATTTGAGATAGAATCCCAAACTCCTGTAAGAAATAAATGAAGTCTTGATTAAGATATTCTCCTCCTCTGTCTGAGCGGAGTTTCTTAATCTTCTTACCATACTGGTTCTCAACTTTATTCTTGTATTCTTTGAACCGATCAAAAGAATCTGACTTATACCTCATTAAGTAAATATGTCCATATCTACTAAAATCATTAGTAAAAGTTATGAAGTATAAGAACCCACCTATTTCTTCAACTGGAAATGGTCCACACACATCTGTGTGAACTAATTCTAGAAGCTCTTTAGCCCTTTCACCTTTCCCACTAAATGGGGCTTTGGTCATTTGTACTTGTAGACACGCATGACATACACCAAGTGGTTTTAGTTTGAAAGAATTTAAATACCCATCTTGATGTAATTTTGTCAAATGTTTCTCATTTACATGACCTAGCTGATGATGCCAAAGTTGGGTGTGGTATGATTCATGTGAATTAACTTTGTCATCGATTGCCATTACTTGGTTTGTGTAGTCTAACACATAAAGTCCGTTATATAAATGTGACCTACCAAAACAAATTCTATCTTTATAAAAGTAACAACATTCATTTCCAAACTTGAAGATGAATCCATCAGTATCTAATCTGGATACTGAAATAATGTCTTTGATTATAGAGGGTACATAATAACATCCTTTTAATACCAAGACCATCCCAGTAGACAATGTTAGGTGGTAGTCTCTGATAACTACAACAGTGAGTCTGGCTCCATTGGCTGCTCACAGATCCACCTCACCTTGGCCAATCTTTATGAATCTACTTGGTTCCTGTATTTGGATACATATTTGAGAACCACAATAAGTATCTAATACCCAATTAGTAGAAATAGATAGATTGCATTCGATAACAAACGCACCTGAAGATTCTCCTTGCTTCCTTGGCTGGGTGCAATTTTTCTTCCAGTGGCCCTTCTTTCCACATGCGAAACAAACAACCTCCTATTATCTTGCCTCCCCTTTGATCTTCCTTTTCTTGGAAGGCCTTGTAGAAGCTTTGGGATTAAATCTCTTCTCCTTCCCTTTCCTTTTATTCACCATAAGGATAGAAGGATTTTCACGCTTCATATCATTGTCCACTTGGTGAATAAAGATAAGAAGATCAGATAAAGACTTCTCAATGTTGTTCATGTTGAAATTTACAACAAAGTTAGAGAAGCTCTGGGGGAGTGATGAAAGAATGAGATTAGTACCCAGTTCTTTGGGGAGTTTAAACCCTATAAACTCTAAGTGCTCAATGTATCCAATGAGCTTGACTACATGAGGCCCATCTGGGGCACCCTCTCCAAGATTTCTCTAAAATAGAGCCTTGGAGATCTCAAACCTTTCCTGTCTTGCTCTCTCCTGGTATAGACCACGGAGATGCTCGAGCATGCTGTAGGAATCCATGTCTTCATGAGACTTCATGAGATCACTTGACATTGATGATAACATCAAACATTGAATGTCAAGTGCATCACTCAAATGTTGATCATAGACCAGGAAATCTTCATCACTCGCCCCTTGGTTAGGCGAATCAGGAAGTGAGGACTCCAGCACGTAAAACTTTCGTTTATGACATAGGATAACCTGAAGGTGACTAAACCATTCTTGAAAGTTACTGCCGGTGAGGATATTGTCTTTATCCGGAATTGATCAGAGAGAAAATGTAGCTGACAAGTTTTTCATATTGATTCTACAAATTAAAAGAGCAGATTTATCAGTACTTTCTTGATTACATTTTATGAGAAATAATAAATTTTATTAAGTCCCCCACTATTTTATCAAGTCCCAATAGCCCTCACTATTGAACTCGGAATGTCCAGTTTCTATGACATTATAGTGGCAAGGATCCATATTCCCCTTCACATAACCCCAACAAGGGATGGTCAAGCTATTAGAAGGTATTTAGGTAGGCAGGTCTTTGCTAACTGTGAGCTTACAGTTCCTTTATCTGTTGAGTGGACTACCCAATCCTGAAATCCTGACTTGGATTTCCTCAAAACTTGCCTCCATTTTACAACAAGTCTATCAAGGGATACTCCTCTTGATGTAAAATGTTTAAGTCAACCCAAAAATTTCATAAGAACTTCCTTTATAAAAGTAAGTGTCCCAACAAGGGTTGGTCAAACACATAGTTTTATTGAGTCTTTCCCTGAATCAAGTAACGGAAGTCTTGGTCTGACTTAATATGGTATTTGAGGGATTTTATTCTTTATTCATAGTTTTTCATTATCACATGCTTGTTAATATTAAGTTATGCTTGCTTAAGTTATTAACCATGTTCTGATAATATTTATGCATAGTCTGGTTTTTATTTTATTCCATCTTTGTATGCCTTTTTATTTCATTAATTATGTGATCGCGACAACACATACATAATAAATAAACCATGCAATTAGACAGAAATAAAATAATATGGCATGATCATGAGCTTCTATTGGTTATCTTATCTAGAGGTTTTGATAAGCTAACCCTGACCTAGGAAAAAAAACATTGAACCCGATGGTTCGTGTTTTACAGCTCCCACCTGTCCACCTTTGTATCTTCTTAGGTTGGTTTCACCTCAGCTTTGGATTTTGAACCATCTCCTCTGGCTTGGGAGATCCTCTATTACATGGGGTTTACATTAAAGAAACCATGGGCATGCAGGCCCTACATATTATTGGAAGAAGGCTCACAGACCAACGAATTTAAATCAAATAAATTTAAATGAAACCATTCACACACAAAGGGTCTTTGGTCTAGCTCATGATCATCCATAGCATGCAACAAAATTTACGCATATTTAGTATTCAAATTCTTTTAATCATTCTATTATTCAAGATAAGTCACACTTAAATTCAATTAGTTATGATCTTATAATCAATAAATTATTTATCTTAAATTAATTTCTGAATTTCCTTGAGATTCTTCTCATCCATATTCCTTGTACGGGTCTTTGTAATTTGTAGGAAACCTGGTGAAATTCCATTTCTGGACAGTACACAGCGTGTAGGCTATATTACACGTCGTGTATTTATTTTCACCCTTTATCCAAAGTACATGCTGGGGCTTTGGCGTGTTCTCTGTACTTCGGAAATTTTGGAGTACACGACGTGTAGATTAATATAACACGATGTGTACTTGTTACGTGGTTACTGACTTGGCAATCCCGTGTATGCGGTACCCAGCTTCTACTTGTACACGGTTTCACCTGGGCCAGATCGGACTACACGACATGTTGATTCAACATACATGCCATGTATTTTGGTTTCCATGCACCGTTCATTTCTAGTCAACACGGTGTAATAAATAATTAGGTATACTCAATTCACATGGCACGGTTTGGCGGACCAGTATCGGTTCGTTGAACCTAAGTACACGACGTGTAGTTTTCACTACATGCCGTGTATTCTTATGTTGTATAGACAGAAAGAGCGGCTCCTCCAGATGAGTTCCTCATTTTTATTTTAATCAAAATTAAAATTAGACGGTCGTTTCTGTGATGTGAATCAAGAAACACATAAGGAAGAACAGATCTCATTCATTCAGATTTATAGAATGATTTATCTTGAATTGAATCAAATATAAATGTATAAATTATCAACGAAAATTAAATAACTATAATCAACATTGTAACCTCCCTATGATACCATTTGAAGGTTCCGGGTACAATGGAAGCTCGTGGGTGGATGTGCCCACTTGGATTTTTTTCATTAGAAATTATCAATCCGGGATCAATACGACGATAAATTCCAGAATCCATGGATCAAATCACAAAAATAGACAATGAAGAAGAAAATTCTCAGAACCATAAAGAAGGTTCATCATAGGTTGATTATAATTAATTTAATTAATTGAAAATAAGTACCTTTTATAGCGTTCTTTCTTGGTTTACATTTCTGATCACGTTTCGATGTGATTCGTCATTGCATCATAGAATCCAAGGGTAGAATTCCTCTAGCAGCGATCCACATGTTCACCACGTATCTCTGGATATCACCAAAGGAGTCTCCAGGTGCTAGCGTAGAGAAACCTTTGCTTGCGTTGTCCACCTTAGATCATCTTGATCTGATGGAGGAGGATCTCTCTCGGTCTTGAGAGCGTTCTTGGAGGAAGGAGTTCTTTCAGCCTTGAGATAATTCTCCAGAATTGTTGTGCACAACGATCGGGGAAAAGTGTTGTGGTTGTGAGGATATTTATAATCGGGTTTGAGGTTATAGAGTTATGACAATAAATAAACGCGTTACACATTTTATTTATTTCATTAACTCTTATTGAAAACCCCCATGTCAAATAATTAATTCCTTGACATGTTCCCACACTGATTATAATAAATATCATTTAATAAAAAAATATTATATCCTTGAAATCCCGACTAGAAAAACTACACGACGTGTAATCATTAATACATGGCCTGTACTTATTTTTCATAAAGAACTACATGGCGTGTAATCATTAATACACGACATGTACTTGTTTTTAATTTCCTTTACAAAATGAAAACTACACGACATGTAATCATTAATACACGGTGTGTACTTGTTTTCAAAATAAAAACTACACGATATGTAATCATTAATACACGGCGTGTACTTGTTTTTATTTTATTCTTCCTCCAACATTAAAATGATTTAGGATTCCTTGAATAATTATTAAACCACGTATTGGAATAATCTTTATTCTACTTGAGATACTTGAATACACTTAGTGTGTGACCCTCTAGGCCTCTTTCTCGTTGGCATTAAGTGGGCTTGCCTAAATTCCAAGATTACTGTCTAGCAACAGGTCAAGGAACCCAAGAGAAAGAAGTTGACGCTGCATTGACGTGTCACCTCATACGAATGCTTACCATGTAATTTAATTCCTTTGTCTCAATATCTCATCAATCAGGTTTCAAGGTAGTGTCATAAACCTATATGCTTGATATGTCATTCTTTGACTTCTAGAAATAAACTCATCGTTACACCATGGCCATGGAATTTGGGTGACAATTTTATTTCAATCAAAGGGCCTGAGATATCTACTTCTATAAATATGGAAGGGACAAATCCTTCCTCGACTTATCCATTAACAACATGTCATTCGTGATGCACCCAACGTACCCTACTTTTCGCCAACTGTCTTCGTGAGGGTTTTCGTCAGTAAATCTAAGTGCGCGAATCATGACATGAGTTAATGATAATCTTACAGTCTAAGGACCATTACACACGCTCATAGATAGCAATGTCCGATGACACCAAGACATGCAGAATTACTACTGGCAGGTTTGTTCTCATAATCTCCCATCTTGGAGATTACCAAGTGTGAACTCCATGAGAGAGAGTCTCGTCTTCTTATGAGTAATCACACATGACAGTATGTATACTATGTGTACTATCATAGCATGTCATCCAACTGTAGAACTTTATTTATTAATATTTTTATGGAATTTTGATGTTGTCATCATAGCGGGGATCTTCCATGACCTTATTAATGCAACAAATATTCTAGGACATTATTATATTATAGTCATGAAGAACAATGAACAATATATAATAAGTGTACATTCACATAATCAAAGTACAAATAGTTGGTTCTCAGGACACCAAATCTAAAATCATCCTCATGATTGCGCATCAAAATCCTAGCTGGATGTTTTCATGGAGGCATCCAGAAATAGATTAAGATGTACTATAATCAATAGAGTATACCTGGTGAGATGACACTGACTCAAGAAGGACATGAGAACACACACAATCCTATATGATGCACGTACCATTTATTTTTTCCCTTCAACCAGTGTTTTCATGTACCGAGTCGAAAAAACAGAATTCAGAGTCCACTTGTATGGATACATCATCCACTTCACCAATATTGGAGTCCCTAGTCTAAAATCTGAACTCGAAAAAATTAACACTATTGCCTCAAACCAATATCATAGACTCTTGGTTTGTTAGGTAGAACCGACCTCCTCTGATACCACTCTGTCATGAACCATCCCCTAGGGCCTATACTGTGACTACCCCAAGCCCACCTTCAATAGGACAGGGACTGAAAAACTAGCACCGAGTAGGAATATCCCCACAAATGGGAGACATTTTCCTAAGTACCTGTACACACACACCCATCTCCAATCCCAAAAGTGATGAATTGAAACACTAAGTAAATAATCATGCATACCACTAAGATACCAACAACAGAGTATGAAAGTACAAAAAATGAAAAGTAAATGGAGCTAGAATACAAGCCCAACCAAAAGGGAAAGTACAAGATCCTAATTCTCGTCCGTAGAAACCCCTACCTGAAGGGTAGGTACATAAACTGTTGTCTAAAGTTGTTGAAACACACCTCATATATCGATCATATTTCTAAGAACCACCTGGTCTCGGTCCACCAAGGACTCTATAAAAGCATCGTTCATCTACACAAGACACGATACGTGCAGGCATAACCTGTAAAAGGGTGAGTAAAACAATACTCAATAGGGACCCCCAAAACCACAAAGGTACACCACTAGAAATGAAAGAAGTACACCATAAAAGAAACACATGAAGTACACCACAAAGGAAACACATGAATTACACCACAAAGGAAACACATGAAGTATAGTCAATGTGGTCATCCCACATAGGTACAAAGTCTAAAGAAAGAAGAGAAGGATTTCTAGTTTTAGTCCACATATCCCTTAGTCTCTATGACACTAGAAGTGTCAATAGCACACAAAGAATCAATGGAGTATGGATCATCAATGGCACACAAAGTGTCAGTGGAACACAGAGCATTAGTGGAACACATAATTTCGGTGGCGCCTCAAGCGGTGATGGCGTCCGGGACGTCGATGGCGTACGAAGTTTCAGTGGCGCACAAAGTGTCGATGGTGTACTGAGCATCGATGTGCACAAAGTGTTGATGGCACATAGAGTGTCAATGGTTCATGTAGTGTCAATGGGTCAAGCAGTCTCCCAAGTCACATAGTCATAGCCAGCCATAGGATTTTGCTTGCAGCATGCTTATTTTGGGAGAACCTACACCTCAAGCCGTTACGTCATAAACTAACTTCCACAAAAACTCACTTAGAGTATCTCAAAAGGATATACTCATTGTAAGGGTCCCAACACCGCAAAAGGCTTGTCAAAAAGACACACAGTTTGAAAGATACAACCAATTTAGTAAAAAGGGTATGGTTTAGGTCCAACCTGACCCATTCCAGTTTGCGTGACCCGACCTGACCTGATTGGTCTGGTCTGGCCCAAACCAACATGGCCAGATGGGCCACTGGACCGTAGCCCAGACCACCGCATGTGGTTCGTCTCTTTCAGCGCATGGTTCGGCTGTGCACTCCTGGCCAACGCGGCCTCCGCATTCAACACAGATAGCACCGCATCCTCACCCCCTTGGTCCCACGACCATGATATTGCGGGGTCCTCCTCCAATGCGGTCTTCAAGCCGCATCCCGCTGCATCCACCACCATGACCTCCTACTACGACGCCTGTCCGCTACCTGTGGACTACGTTGCTGTGGGATCCTCCTCCTACACGGTCCTACTGGACCACAACTATGCGCTCCACCGGAACTTGGTCTCCCGTCGGGCCGCATGCTACCCTCATCACCGGGTCGCACGCTGCCCTTGCCATCGACCAACCTTTCAGTGGTCCATTATTTGTCACACCCTCCACCATGAGCCACCACCTACCTATTGCGCTCCCGTATCACATCCTCAATGCCATCGTGGATCACAACCTTCGTCCTTGTATCATTGTTTCATGGATCGTGGGCGCATCAATCGATCATTCATGTGGAGTTTCAAAGGGTAAAGAACGCATAAAAAACATGATAGATTTAGGGGGGAGGGATTAAGCACATGAACACCCAAATAATATTTCTTAACCTTATTCGTTTGGCCTTTATCCATTCATGTTAGTGGGATCACAAAGAAACCAACAACATAATAATCACCAAAATCTGTTCCCTTTGATCCCAAAATAATTATCCACCCTATAAGAACAACCGAACCATGGATCAACCTGTTTATGGGTTGGTCCACTCTCATCATTTGATTCTAAGAAGGGTAAAAGAAATCACAAAGAGATTGACACCCTAACTCAATGATCAGATTGATTGTTGATGAAAAACGGAGGTCTGTGTCATCATCGATCCTCGATCTGCCGACATTCGTTGTCAGGAGATAGCTTCCTTGTCCTTACCTCAGGGAAATTCTAGGGTTATAGCGATAACCCTGAATTCCTCTGACATGAATTATTAAAAAGGGAAACCACCACTGCGTCAAAACTTAATCTTCAATAACATATTTTTATTAGATATTTTAATGACTTCTACATCCAAAATATAACTTTCACCCTTGACCTGTGTTGACTGAGGTTATGCCTCACCTAAGAAAATAACCCCTTACAAACTCAACGGTGGTCTCATATTTCCAATCTGAGTTACTGTTTACGAGTTATTATGATTTCAAAATAAAATATTTTTTATTTAATTATTTTATTTATGGTTACACCCCTAGTGACTTTTTCTACAAATGACCCACACTCACCAATATTAGGTTGCTCTTAGGGTAAATATACTATTTTGAGGTCAATAGTGCCCTCATATTTCTAATCAGATAAATCATTTAAGAGTTATTTCACTTTCTCAGAAAAGTTTCATGCACACTATTAAAAACTTAACATTTTTCAAACAATCGTTCCAGGCACCCTAGGCCTCGGAATCACATGCCGTCTCAGTTCCTGGTCTCAAAATTTTCCCAAATAATTTCTAAAAATAATATTGGGAAAATCTGAGTCATTACATCAAACACATATCAAAGAAATAGTTCTGATCATGTTCAATATTTTAATCATAAGGGGTGAAATCCACAAATGACAAGTCTTACCCCAATTCAGACCGATCATTGGTGATAAATGTGCTTTCCAATGATGGGGGAAGATCTATCGCGTTCACCATGCCTTGATTCACCTAGATTTGGAAGTTCGTTGTCGTTTGATCTTAACTCGCTAATGAAGGGTTGTGGAATTATCTTCTCAACGGTTCTAGGGTTATGTAGATAACCCTATAGATTCTTCATAATAGGCTATTTATAAAGGAAAATAGGTTTAAATGAATTAATTAAAAAAATAATTTAATTCACTTAACATACTCTCCAATGACCACCTTATCCAAATGTCTCACGCTGACCACTTTTAGGTCGCGTCTTGGGTAAACCCTATGCTTCAGATTCAATCGTGGTATCAAATTTTCAATTTGAGACTTTGTTTAGGAGATAATATATTATTTCTGAAAAAACGTGTGTGTTTGATATAAAATATATTTAATATTTTTATAAAATCAATTCCGAGCACACCATACCTCGAAATCACATGATGTCCTAGCATTTGGTTCCGAAAATATTCCTTGATATATTTCAAAATTTTACAAGGCCAAAACATAGTATCTACACTATTATATCCTTTTTTATCTATGAAAATTAAAGACTAAACAAGAATTTGGGGATACTAAGACCACATCTAGCTCTCATGATCCTTGGATCTCTCCTACATGCTCCCATGCTGCCACAACACAGGAACCAAGGGAATGGTCCATCCATGCAGGATTTTCTCCTGCCAATCCTTGATCACCATTATGTGCTCTATGAAAGTGACTCCATCCTCAATGTCTAACTCACCCCAGTCCAAAACATGTATGAGATCATGCATGTATCTCTTCAGCTACGACACATGGAAGATGTCATGTACCCGATCCAACTGTGGGGGTAAGGATAGGTGGTAGGAAACCTCACCAACCCCCTATAATATCTTAAACGACTTGATGAAACTCAAGGATAACTTGCCTACTTGGATGTACTATAATGAATCAGATTTTCCATTTATTATTTTTAAATATTGTATGGATTATTTTAGAGACCATGCACTGAGACGACGTGTGATTCCGAGGCCTGATGTGACTGGAATAAATGTTTGAAGTATATTAAATAGAACAGATGATAAGTTTTCTTAAAAAAGTGGAATAACTTCTAAACGGAGGCCCGAATCAAAAATATGAGGGCATCGTTTAGTTCAGAACATGGGTTTTACCTTATGTGCGACATAAAATTTGTCAATATGGGACATTTGTGGAAAAGTCATCATAGATGTAAAAATGAAAAAAATAAATTTATTTATTTATTCATTGATGCAATAACTTAATTACATCTATAAATAAACTATTATGATGGAAATTATAGGTTTAGTCGCATAACCATGGATCCATTGGAGAACCGTTGGAGAGAGCATTGGAGGATCTATCTCAGACGAATGATGGACAGATCATGGTTCAATAATTGGCATGGAACTAAATCAGAGGATCTCGCCAACAATGATGAAGAAACTTCATTCTTCATCAGCAATTATTAGCCTAACTAGGTTAAATACCCTGAGATGGGAGGGGGGGTGATCAGGGTATGACAAATTAAAACAACCGCCCCTTTAGATCTTGTTTCATCACTAACAAAACACTCTTATCTCTCTTACCCATAGCAATGTATGAACAAAAATGAAATCATGCATGAGACACAACAATTTTACTTGGTTCACCCTCACTGGGATACGTCCAAGGGTAATACAAAAAAAAATGTTCCAATGTACCAAAATTACTATGGATCACTACCAAATTAAGGTTCGGGATAAATCACTTCTATGCCTAGACTCACCGCCTTTATAATATTTAGGGTCACCTCACTGCTTTCCCAAGGGTCACTACCTAACTCTCTTTCGATGGATCACTACCAGTGGAAAGGACCACCTTCTTACTCTTCCTTTGATCACTGCTCTAGAAAGAATCAACACAAAGTTTATGGACATGTAGGTCCCTTTATTATCAATAATTAATGCATTATCAACTGTATGTAGATGCTCTATTGAATTTCTTTCCGAGATGCTCCTTCACTTATGTGAAAATACCTGGATGCAACACTTTCACTTTATAAAAAAATGGAAAATAATTCTCTTTTCTGTAGACACAAAAATTACCTCCACTTTGGAAAGATCTTTAAGTGATAACAAGTATTTATTTAACTGATTTGAATGTAACATTGAATAACCTCATTCTGCAAGTATTGTCGAATAGTGTAGATCCTTTGTCTTATTCTTCTCCTTCATAATTTAGAAATGATAATGATACTGCTCATAAGGTAATGTAGGTTCATATATCCTTGAAAATGATTCTAGTATGATACCCTTATACAAGACCTTGGTGCATAAATCCTTGCATGAGATCCTGCCTCATACCCTTGCATGAGATCCTAGTGCATACCTTGTTCATGCTTTGTGTAGGCTCCTGGCGTGAACCCCTGGTGCAAACCCAGTTCGCACTTTGCGTGAGCTCTTAGCGTGAACCTTGTTCATACTTTTCATGAGATCCTAGTGTGAGCCCCTGGTGTGAACCTGTGTTCATGATTTTCAAAATCTCCTAGAAAAAACCCTTTGTGTGAACCCCTATTCATGCTTTACACAAGCTCCTAGCAAAACCCCTTTTTGCACTTTGTGTGAGATCCTGGTGAGAACCTCCTTTACGATATCTCTCCATGAACCTCCACATACATTTCTTATGATATAAAAATGAGGCAAACCTTCATCAATGTTTATAGATGGGTTAAGGGGTATTTATAGGTGAGTGTCCACTGCCTTAACTCCACAAATCGCATAAAACCATCTGCTCCACCACCACAACACTCGCACTCTATGATTCCCCATCGCCAGATCAATTCAACATTCATGATCCATGAACCTCCTAGTGCGAGTCCCTAGCATGAGTTTAATTTGACATTAGTGATTTGTAAACCTCCTAGAATGAGTACCTAGAGTGATTTCGATTCAACATTCATGCTTTGTGAACCCCTAGGTGCGAGTCCTATTCATGCTCTGTGAACCTCTGGGTGTGAGTCCTATCCACACTCCGTGAGCCTCATATAACAAATCTGGTTCACACTCCACGAACCTCTAGGAATAATTACTCTTCTTGATTTGCATGAGATTAAAGAGTGCTTCCTTGCACGAGATCAAAGTGTTCACACTTCACGAGATCAATTTAGCATTCACACTCTGCGATCTCAGTTCAACATTCGCGCTCAGTTCAGCATTCATGCTTTGTAAGCTCAGTTCAATATTCGCACTCCATGAGCTCAGTTCATCATTTGGGTTTTTCAAGATTAGTTCAGAATTCGCGCTCTATGAGCGCAGTTCAGAATTCGCACTCAGTTCATTATTCACATTTTCATGAGATCAAAGAGTTCCCACTTGTATGAGATCAAATAGTTCATACTTTTTCAAGATCAAAGAGTTCCCACTTGCGTGAGATCAAACATTCATCCTAACTCTTCATACATTCTTTGACAACTATCCTTCATCAACAACCTCAAACATTTTCAATAAATACAATCAACCCAAAAGAACCATCATGAATGATTTTTTTCTAAAAATATCCTCCTTTGGGTTTGTTGATAACTCTTCAAATCTTGATAGCATGTTAAAACTTCTTTCATCTTATACCAAAAATTCACTTCTTACTTTTCCAATAATGATCAGATATTTACTCAACACACACTCTAAGCCCACATGAGCCAAGCTTAGTGTGAGAAACAAGAGTAGCATGTAAAATTATTCAATGAATCACTTCATTCCAAAACCACTCAACTAATTTCATCATGAACCTCATATGCCGTGATACATAACCTTTGATGGATAATCTTTTAGTATCATCAGATTTAAAGCTCCCCCTACTTCACTTCTCCCCCTATTAGATTCCCCCCCATCTTGATTAAGACATTTTATCCCCTTTTTAGCCAAAATTTCTCCCCTTTGTAAATGAACCCAAAGGCCACTTCATTGTGGTTTGCAATAGGGTAAAGAACACAAATCAACATATCAGGGAAAAATACATCATACCTCAAGGAGTTAGGGTCCCACATCCACACTTTTTCAAGTGAGAGGAGTCATCTAAACTTCAAGATCTAGTCAATTCTATTCAAATAATTCTTTAGAAAAGAACATTGTCAAAATTTCTGCAACCTATAGTTTGGTAGGCACATAATCTAACTTCACAAGCCCTTTCTCAACCCTCTCCTTGATAAAATGATACTTGATTTAAATGTGCTTTGTCCTTGAGTGATGAAATGGGTTTTTACTAAGTTTTTTAGAAATTGAATTATCGCAATGGATTCTGATCAGAGACTTCACTTCAACTCCCATATCATCAAGCTGCTACTTTATGCACAATAACTACATGCATTCTTGAGTAGTTGTAATATATTCAACTTTTGTGGTACTCAACAAAATGCAATATTGTTTCTTGCTTTTACAAGAAATACACAATCCACCAAGATGTTGAGTCAATAAGGTTTTCTTATGACTTTTCCATTCCTACATGTTTGGGGAGATTGTTGAGTCAATAAGGTTTCCTTATGACTTTACCAATCCTCATTTTTTGAAAATCACAAACACCTTATCTCAAGGAAAATTTCATTTTACCCTATGTTTTAATTTCATAAGGAAAATTTTTCTTCCCCAAGGAAATTTATCCTCATCATGTTTTTCATTGTTTATCTTGTCTAAGTGTAAAATTTGGTTTTATATCTAAAACCTAGGAATCATATAATACTTAGATAAAGAGAATTATGTTTTCAGGATACGAATTTAGACTCCAAGTCCTATGAATTCAGACTCTGAACTCTTATGAGTTCTAAATCTGAGTTCTCTAAATTTAGACTCTGAACTCTTATGAGTTATGACTCCGGGTTCTCTGAATTCAGACTCAGAAATCTTATGAGTTCTGACTCCAAGTTCTGTGAATTCAGACTTCAAACTCTTATGAGTTCTGACTCTGAGTTCTCTGAATTCAGACTCCAAACTCTTATGAGTTCTAACTCTGAGTTCTCTGAATTCAGACTCCGAACTCTTATGGGTTCTGAATCCGAGTTCTATGAATTCTGACTCTGAACTTTGTAAGTTCTGACTCTGAATTCTCATAAACTCTGACTCCAAACTTTGTAAGTTCAGGTTCCGAATTCTTGTAAATCCAAATTCTGAATTTCCTTGAAATTTAGACTCCAGAATTCTATAGAGTTCAGGTTCTGAATTCCTTATAAAATAAAATCTGAATATCCTTGTATTATAGACACCGAATATGTTTTTGTTTAGACTATGAACTTTTATTTTCTTACATTCCAAATATTTTATTTTGGTTATGTAACCATATTTTTTCTTACACTTGTTTTTTTATAAAACGATGTCGTGCATTCAGTTACTAACTAACCGTTGTTTGAGTGACACATGTACAGGTCCCTCCGAAATTCAAGGAAAAATATGACCATTGGAGGAGGAAGCCGACCGTTGGAGCTGTGCCTATAAATAGAAGCTCATTTGAAAGATCTCACAACTTTGATGAACTATTCTACGACCCTAGATATTACATGTTGTTGAAGTGATTTCTACAGAGAGACTCTCATGTTTAGTGCATACTGAATGTCTAGTTCATATTTTCTTTGTGCGACTCTAAATGTTTATGAGTACATTCTAGGGCTTCCGGGGATAGAAATACATAGGTGCCAACTACCTTAAAGTTCGAGGATTTCCTTGATGAGGAAGACAGAGGTGCCGAATACCTTGAAGTTGAGGGATTGTGGGGATAACAAGACAGACTATAATCTTCATATCAAGGTCTTACCCTAGTTTGGGTAAGACAAACTTTCTTGAAAGTATAAATCAAGGCACCTTTATCCAAGGTTGTTGGATACCCTTCTATTTGGGTTAAAAGATTTACTACTTGTTACTTGTTTGTTTCAATTTTTCCACTGTATTTTGATTGTTTAGGAAAGTATAACTATCTTATACTTCCTTATACTTGTATACTATGATTTAGTAAGATTCTATACTCTTTAAGGTCGAATATTTATCTTTGTAAACTTTTGTTAAGTTTCTTTCCTAGAACCACTTTTCCAAAATTTCATTATCGGAATCATATTTTCAGAATCTAGAAAGTGTGTAGAACTAGAGTTTTGTGAATTACTTTGTTTAACCTTGTTAAACATCTTCATCTTTAAAAGTTCCAAATAATTTTTAAAGTATACAATTCACCACCTCTTGTATTTTGAGCATTATTAAATACTTCATTTAGTATCTATATTATTTCGATCCTATATTTGGTATTATAGAGTATATCATACTCCACATACCATCTCAACAATTGGTATAATAGGATTTGTTCAATCTGAATTAATCTCAGGATTAGATTCAAGAGATAATTCATCTTCTTCTTATTTCTGGAATCATATTTTCATACTCATAAAGTTCGGATTCATATTTTGCTTAGATATACTCTTGTTCTGCTTTTTCCATGCTGAGGAATATTTGCCTTGTTTACTTAACCTTACTAATAAAAAGTTTGTGTGGAATGTTTTTTTCTTTAAGATGGAAGGAATCAATGTTGGTTCCATTGACAACCTAAATCCAACAAGACCACCTATTTTTTATGGGAATGATTACGAATATTGGAGAGATCACATGAAGACATTTATTATCAATACTGGAGTGGACAATTTTGTTATGCTTACTAGGGGATATAAAATTCATGACAAGGAAGTTAGTGTTTTCACATATCAAGAAAATCATGAATATCAACTGAATTATAAGGTACGCAATACATTGCTTTGTTCCATGACTAGAAATATGTATAGCCAAATTTCAT
Source organism: Viscum album (assembly GCA_963277665.1). Classification (NCBI taxonomy): domain Eukaryota; kingdom Viridiplantae; phylum Streptophyta; class Magnoliopsida; order Santalales; family Viscaceae; genus Viscum; species Viscum album. The sequence continues at coordinate 353,772,828 of OY728130.1, read as the reverse complement.
CCTGTGAAGCAACAAATTGTATATGGAAGAAGCTTGAAGTTACACACTTTGGAACATCCAAAGTTATTGAAACAAGAAGATCCATGCTCAGAGCTGAATATCATGGTTTTTTCTTTCCTTATGGAGAAACCATATGTAAGGTGCAAAAAAGATTCATAACTATTGTTAATAGTTTACAATATATGGGTGAGAAAGGATTAGATGATGAATCTCTTGTGGACAAGATCATATACATCATGCCCAATGAATGAGAATCCAAGAGAACTGCTATTGATGAGAATAGAAAGGTTACTCAAATTTCTCTTGATGAAATTTTTGGAACTCTTCTTCAACATGAGACTAGAATGAAGAGAGATGTTGATAATATTAAGAAGAAAAATGGGAATGGAAATGTTTCTTTTACTACAAATTCAAATAATATTAAATCCAAGACTCTTGAGAGAGTTACAAGATCCAAATCTAATAATGTTTTTATACAATACAAATCTAGTGAAAGTGAATCTTCAGAAAATGAACTAGCCAATCTTACTCGAAGGATGAACAAGATTGTTGGCCAGAAGAACTTTCAATACAGATACAAGAAGAAAGAAAGGAAAGATAAGAAAGATTCAGAAGTCACATGTTATGAATGAAAGAGAGCTGGACATATAAGACCTGATTGTCCTATGTTTAAGAGAAAAGAAATAAAGGAAAAACATTTTGAGAGAAACAGAAAGAATTAATACAAAGCTAAAGCTAAGAAAGTATTGAAATCTAATGACACCTGGAGTGCCAGTGGTGGTGACTCTTCTGATGAATCATTAGATTACGAATCTTATGGACAGAAGAATCTTGGTTTAATAGCCAGACTACCTATTGACAATCACTGCTTAATAAAAAAGGTACACAATACTGAATCAATGACCAATGTTTCTTTGAATGAAAATTATAGTAATGATAAATACTATAAATCTTCGGATGAATAATATTCTTCTGATGAGGATAATACTTTACCTACCTATAAAGAAGTTTCTAGGTTTGCTAAACTTCTTGAGAATGATAATTCTAAAGTCAACAAGAAGCGTGATAAGGAAAATTCTAGGATTGATATACTTACTAAAGAAATATCAGATATTTCTAAAGATCTTGATAAGAAAACCCTTGATTTTGAAAATATTTCAAAAAATCTTGAGGAAGTAAATTCTGAGAAGGATAAACTTTCTAAAGATCTAGAAAATGTAATTTCTAATAAAAATGTTTTCGAGCCTAACTCTAGCTCAAAAACTAATGTTTTTGAAGACAAGAACTTAGTTATTAGACTGAAATCCGAATTTTTTCCTTGAGAAAGTGTTTTTATAACTTTACCTTAGGTAAAGAAAATCTTGATAAGATGTATTCTCAAATCCAACCTCTAAGGAATAATTCTGGTTTTGGTTATACTAGTTCTAAACCGATTTTTAGTAACAATTATTTTTTTCCTCAAAGTGATCCTTTCTACACTAAGTGTCAGTGTGGTGGACACTGGGCAAAAAACCGTTCCTTAAACAAAACCCAGTCTTTAGGATTTCATAAAGCCTATTTTTCTAAGAAAATGTGGGTACCTAAGATTTTGCTTTCTGAAATTTCCAGATCCAAGAAAGTTTGGGTTTCGAAATCCTAACACTCTTATTTTCAGGAAAGTAAAGAAAGTACCAACAACAATACATGGTACATAGAAAGTGGATGTTCCTGACATATGAATGGTAACCGAAACTAATTTGAAAATATTATCAAGACGAAAGGAGGAAAAGTAAATTTCGGAGATAATGCTAAGGGAGAAATTATTGGTATAGGTAACATCATTCTTCTTGAAAAAACTTTGATTTCAAATGTTTTATTTTTTAAGGGTCTTAAGAAAAACCTCATTAGTATAAGTCAATTATGTGATGAAGGTTACCTTGTGAATTTTAGGAATGAAAAGTGTTTAATACACAATTCCAAGGAAGAGTTTATTCTTTCTTCCAATAGGCAAGAGAATGTATATAAACTAAACTTAAAAGACCTTAGAATCCAATACTTACCTTTCCTTAGTGCAATGGAAGATCATTCTTGGTTGTGGCATAGAATGTTAGGACACTGTAACCTTATAAACCTATGAAAACTCTCAAATAAAAGATTAGTTAAGGATCTATCAGAGCTTAGATTTGATTCTTCAAAAGTTTTTGATCCTTGTCAATATGGTAAGAAACATAGATCAAGTTTTAAATCAGTTGGTGAAGTCTCAAACACTGATTCATTACAGTTAGTGCATATGGATCTTTTTGGACCAACACAAACTGGAAGCATTGGAGGAAAATATTATGTATTTTTCCTAGTTTATGATTATACTAGATTTATGTGGGTCTATTTTCTAGCAAATAAATCTAAAGATTTTTCTTATTTCAAAATTTTTAGAGCCCAAGTCAAAAATGAGAAAAACCTTCCTTTGATAACTATTCATAGTGATCATGGATGAGAATTTCAAAATTCTAATTTTGAAACTTTTTGTAGTAGAAAAGGCATTACTCATAACTTCTCATCACCTAGAACACCTCAACATAATGGTGTTATTGAAAGAAGAAACAAAATTCTTCAAGTGATAACAAGAACCATATTGAGTGAGTATTCTGTAGCCAAACATTTTTGGGCTGAAGCTATAAGTACTTCTTGTTATACTATAAATCTAGTTTTGATTAGACCTTTTCTTAATAAAACTTTTTATGAGTTATGGAATGGTAGAAAACCTAGACTTTCCTACTTTAAGGTTTTTGGTTGAAAGGTATTCATTCTGAATACTAAAGATAATTTACACAAATTCGCAGCAAAATATGATGAAGGAATTTTCTTAGGCTACTCCACAACTTCTAAGGATTATAATGTTTTTAATAAAAACACTAAGAAATAGTACATGTCAAATTTGATGAAACAGATCCCTTCATTTTTAAACAACCCCAACCTACATCTTTGGATGTGTTTTAAAAAACTGATTATCAATCTTTGTTAGAAGATCCTTCTGATAATAAAGATTCCCAAGAAAATGTTTCTGAATAATTTACCTCAGAAGATTTCCTACCCTATGTCGATGAACATGTTTTACAAAACCCAAATCAGTTGTTTCTAAAGAATCATCCTAGTGATAGTATCATTGGTGATGTGAATCAACCTGTAAGGACTAGAAGTTCCTTAAGAAATGAAGTAGAACATCAAGCATTTATTTCCCAATTAGAACAAAAAAGAACCAATGAAGCTTTAGGTGATGATGATTGGATAAAATATATGCAAGATGAGCTAAATGAATTCTAAAGGAATAAAGTTTGGACCTTGGTTGAAAGACCTAAGGAAACTTCTGTTATTAGTGTAAAATGGGTCTTCAGAAATAAGTGTGATGAAAATTGAATCATAGTAATAAATAAATATAGATTGGTTGCTAAAGGATATAATCAACAAGAAGGAATAGACTATGAAGAAACCTATGCTCCAGTAGCTAGACATGAATCTATTCCTATTTTACTTACCTTTGCAGCATTCTTCAATTTCAAACTTTTTCAAATGGATGTGAAATGTTCTTTCCTTAATGGTTATGTTCAAGAGGAAGTTTTTGTTGAAAAACCTCTTGATTTTGAAGATACAAAACATCATGAACATGTTTTTAAACTTATTAAAGATTTGTATGGACTTAAGCAAGCCCCTCGAGCCTGGTATGATAGACTTACAAAATTTTTGCTTCAAAATAATTACGTTAAGGGAAATTCAGATCCAACCCTTTTTATAAAGAAAGATAAGAAAAATGTTTTGATTGTTCAAATATATGTTGATGACATTATATTTGTTTCAACTCAGAAATCTTTAACTGATTACTTTTCGGATCTAATGAAATCTGAGTTCGAAATGAGTATGATGGGTGAGTTAACATTTTTCCTTGGTTTTCAAATTTCTCAAAAACTAGTAGGAATCTATATATCCCAACATAAGTATATTAAAGATCTTCTTAAAAAGTACGGATTTGACAACACTAAGATTATAAGTACTCCCATTGGTACCTCAAATTCACTTGATCTTAATGAAGCTGGGAAACCAGTAGATCAAACATCTTTTAGAGGTATGATAGGAAGTTTACTTTACTTGAAAGCTAGTCGTCCAAACTTAATGTTTTCAGTATTCTTATGTGAAAGATATCAATCCAATCCTAAGGAATCTCATTTAAAGGTAGTGAAAAGAATTTTTTGTTACTTAAAGGGAACCATGGATTTAAGACTCTTTTATAATTATAGAAATGATTTTGTTCTAATTTTTTTTTTCAGATGTTGACTTTGGTGGATGTATAATGGATAGAAAAAGTAAACCTGAAACTTGTCATTTTTTAGAAGATTCATTAGTTTCTTGGTCATGAAAGAAGCAACAATCAGTAGTAATTTCCACTGTTAAAGCTGAATATGCAGCAGCTGGAAGTTGTCGTGCTTAGGTGATGTGGATGCAACACACACTCATAGACTATGGTATGATTTTTACCAAAACAAATTTTTTTTGTGATAATACTAGTGCCATTACTTTAAGAAAAAACCCTACACATCACTCTCGTGCAAAACACATAGATATTAGGCATCACTTTCTTAGGGATCACACACAAAAAGGAGATATCATTCTTCAATTTGTGGGAACACAAGATCAACTTGATGATATTTTAACAAAATCTTTACCCTCTGATAGATTTGAATACATTAAACAGAAGTTAGGAATGATAAACGTAAGGTAATAATATTTATTAACTCTTTGTTGAAACCAATCTTCTTACATTAATAAACTCATTTTCATAGGGGGAATACATTTTCTTGTTAGATGGATCAAAATCTTTCGAAATGAAAATTTTTGTAGTCATATTTTTCAAATCTTTCATAATGAAAATTTTCGTAGTCAAATTTTTCAAATCTTTCGTAATGAAAATTTTCATACCATGATTTTTCAAATCTTTCATAATGGAAATTTTCATACCCAGATTTTTCAAATCTTTCGTAATGTAATTTTTTGTAGCAAGATTTTCTAAATTTTTTTCTGTAATGAAGTTCTTTTATATAGTCTAATTTTTTTTTCGTAGTCTATTTTTTTCCCACAGTCTCAAAATTTTTGTAATGAAGATTTTTGTACTCAAAATTTTCATAATGAAGATTTCTGTACTCAAAATTTTCGTAATGAAACATTTCGTACTCAAAATTTTTGTAATGAAGATTTTCGTACTCAAAATTTTCGTAATGGAGATTTCTGTACTCAAAATTTTTCGTAATGAAGTTTTTCGTTTTCAAATTTTTTTGTAATCACAATTTTTAGGAATCTAAATTTCTTCAAGAAAATTTTTCCCTCAATATGAATAATCTTCTTGGAAATCCCAAAGGTATGTTTCCTTTCTTAAGTTTTCGTAATAATCATTTACTTGCAGGTATTTTCATTTGTTTTAAATTTTTCAGATTCTCTTTTCCTTAAATCTGAATGTTTTTCTTAAAAACCTCAAAAGATCAGATTCTATCATGTTTTCCTTTCAGCTATCATATCACCGTCAAATCTGATCAAAAGGATTTTCAGCCATTGGATTGAGTTTGGAAGATGAATCGTCACTTCCAACACCTATACAAAGAACCCTTGAAGGGTTGTCCCACATCGGTCTCAAGCTCTCGTGTACTGAAGTTATGACCCTCTACTTAAGCCCATTCTGAACTTCTCAGAGTTTTCTCAATTCTGAATGTCTATAGAATAATACTCTCAGAAATATATGTCTACTGTCAAGCCAATTTCGGAGTGGCAGGTGTATAGAGAAAGGTTGGAGCATCCGAATTTATTTGCTAAGTATGATTCAATCATTTCGAAGAACATCAAATTGAATGGATGGGAGAGTGTTTGCATATCGAAGCCAGTGGCTCAAGATTTGGTATATCCGGATTTTCTTGTTGAATTTTATGAATTAGTTAGTTTCTTCAAGGAAGATGGAAGAGATAAGTTTTCTTTCAAAAGATATGGAAAGACTTATGCTCTTTCATACACCAAGGAAGCTAGTTTGATTGGAGTTTCGTATGAAGGAGAAGCCGAATTTTTTTCTTATAAGTTTCCATATGTTCAAGGAAACTTTGTAAAAGTGAAAGCTATGGAGTGACTAGGTCTTACAGATGTCAAGACTCCGAAGATTGCTCACCTCTCTACAAATAATCATATCCTTGAATTATGGGTTCAAAGATTTATCATTCCGAGAAAAGGTGACAAGGACAAATTGAAAAAGAGTGACATGTACATACTAGATTTTATGGTGAACATGAGGAAGGTCAATTTGGTTAAGCATATTCTGATTATGATCAATAATATCAAGAATGGAAATTTGAAGGCTCAGAATATCATGTACCCGACCATTCTATCTAAGTTGATTTTTAGGTGTCTAGAATCTTTCAAAATTCCTTGCAGTTCGAAGACAAGGAATTGCAAAGTCATGCTAGTCAGTGATGATACTTTGAAAAGGATGAACATTGGTTTTTCCAATGACTTCGGAGAATTTTATGACCTAACAGTGGGAGAAGCTGAAGCTATTAAAAAGAAACAAGAAGTTCCTGAATCATCGAGAAAGGGAGGAAAGAAGAGAAAGTTGAAGGAAGTAGAAGAGGAAGAGAAAACCCCAAAAGCTAAGGAAGCTCAATCTGCACCTCCAAAACCTAAGAAATAAAAAGCCTATCTAGATGAGGTTGTAGAAAAATGGAGGGAATATAAGAAGAACATAAAATAAGGGGAGCCCAATTTCGGACTAGACCCTGCTGAAGCAAAATCCCTGAAGGAGAAAACATCCAAGTATCTTGAAAGGGAAGAGAAGGAAAAGAAGAAAAATAAGAAGATGAATGAATCATAGATTGTTCAATCTCTTTTGAAGGCTGCTGAGAAAGCATCAGAGAGTATCCCAGTACCAAAATCTTTCTTGGTAGAAGATTTACCTAATACTCCAGGTAAAAAGTTTGTCACTCTGGAAAAAGTGAAAGAAAGAGAAGAAGAATAAGTAGTACAAAAAGTGTAAGAAGTAGAAAGCAGTGGCGATAATGAAGATCTCATAAAGAAAGTTGAATAATTCCATGAGAAAGAAAGTCCATCCGAGAAATTTTCAATCCGAACTTCAGAAGCAGAATCTTCAAAGCTTGATACACCTGAGAAAGATCAGAAAGAAGAGGATGAGAAAGTTGAAGATGAAGTGAACAAGCTGTCCAAGGAAGAAAGTTTTAATCATCATTTTATTCATCCTGAAGATGCTGAGGCAGGAGCTGAGAAGAAGAAGATAGATAAAGATAGAATTGTTCAACTATCTGACAGTGAACACAAATCTCTGGATGAGGAATCCATTCTGAGAAGTGATAAAGAAAAATAGTTAGTATTTGAGACACCTACCAAAGCTGTTTTAAAGAAGAAGGAAACTGGTGGATCATTGAAGAGGAAGGAAGTTGAGTTAGAGAAAGAAGTCTCACCTAGAAAAGTCATAGATTCAAAATCATCATCTCTAGGACATGATTTCATTGTCCAGTCTTTGAAGAAGCTGGTTGGAACTATTCTGATTTTCCAAAGCATAGACTCTAGATGACAGATGCTTCAACACACACTAAATCGGAAATCAGATTCAGTGTCCATGGTGATGGACAAGTGTGTCAAGCTTGAGCCTGATTTCAATAATTTCTTCATTAACTACGATGCCCACAAACAGTCCTGTAAGAAATTGGTTGGCTGGTCAAAGAAAACAATTGAAGATTTGAGAGAACTTGATGAGTTTCAAGATGGTTCCAAGGAGTATTTTGACATTGAATATGGTAAGATCAAGGATCTCACAACTAGTTTTGAAGAAAAGATAACTCTTGAGAAAAATTCTCGGATTCAAGAAGTAAAGTATTTAAATAGAAATTTGTATTCAGTTGTTTAAAGCTGGAAGAGAGAAATGGATCTTCAGATTGAGATAGAAGAAAATCTTGTTAAGTAGGAAGAAGTCCTGAAGGCTTAGGCAGAGGCTCTTAAGTCTCAGGAAGAAAGAATCAAGGCTTTAAAGAAGAAATCTAAGGATCAGGATCATCTTCTTAAGCGAGCCAAGGAATATTATAAGGAGCTCAAAAATCTGAAGAATATAGTCAAGAAGTTGATTTTGAAGAAAAATGAAGGATAACTATGTTCCAATCCGATATTTTGTTTTACTTTTCTTCCTTGTACAAATTCTTTCTAATCATAATGAAATTTTTGGTTGCACTACAACAAAAGTAGCCCTTAGTGGCGGTTTACAAAAACCGCCGCTAAACTTGGCGTCGACAATCTTTTAGTGGTGGTTTTTTCTATTTCGCAGCGGTTTAAAAAATGTGTCGTAGATGCCTCATTTCCTAGTGGTTTCTCTCCATTTAGCGGCGGTTTTATGGGAATGCCACACTTTTTTATTCACGGCGGTTTTAACCGCCGCAAAATTATTCCGTTTGATGCGCCTATTTTGCGGCGGTAAAAACCGCCGCTAAATATAAACGTAATATATTTAGCGGCGGTTAAAACCGCCGCTAAATATAAACGTAATATATTTAGCGGCGGTTAAAACCGCCTCTAAATGCTGCCCAGCAAGGCATTTAGCGGCGGTTTTAACCGCCGCTAAATGCTACCAAGTATGGCATTAGCGGTGGTTAAAACCGCCGCTAAATGCTGAACTGGAAAAAAATAATAATTTTGGTTCTACTACACTACTGCCCTGAAAAATAAATCAAACCATAATATAGAGATCACCTAAGTTTCATGGGGATCTCGAACCCCTTCTTGGTAGTGTAGGATAGCGGTATAATAAATAGAGAAACAACATACAATAATTAAATCAACAATAAATGAAAGACAAAGCATTGGATGAATAATATAAACTAAATATAAAAGGCCAATGACAATTTACAACCATGAATTCATGTCCAGATGAAGATAAAAAACTAAAAAATAGTATACATATAGAAGGTAGCATGATACACATTAGTACATGAATAAATAAAATAACTAAAATCCCTAAGGGAAGAAATCTAAGAAACATACATCCACCCTAAAAATAAGGGAAAAGATATTGTACCTTGATAAATTAGGGATCGATGGTGATAAAATCTGATGATGGATGAAGGAGAACCATCAAATCCTAATGGAGGGAGGTGAAGAAACCCATAGAGGAGGGAGATATGAATGTTGGAGAAGAAGGAGGAGGAAAGAAAGGGAGTTAAAACATTTAACCTATTAATGAAAAAATGGTAATTTCACCCTTAAGAATAGTTCACATGGTTTGGCTATATGAATTTCCAAACCGTACACCAACCGTGAGACTCCCACTACTTAGGAATCCTACCTCACATGGTTTCCCCACATAGTTTACCCTAACCATGTGACAAATGTGTAATGAATTGTGTGATAATAATGCCTAAGTGGCACTAACCATGTGAGCTAGGAACACAGTTTGGAAAACTGTGTGCAGCCCGTGTGGGGCACTTCTTCTCACCTACTCCAGCCGCATGGTTTTCTACTACAGGTTCGCACAGTTTTAGACAAACTGTGTGCACCTATCATACCACCCAAACTTGATATTTTTGGTGCTTACCTAGGCCCGTTCAACTAGATAAATGATCACATCGTCATCCCTTTAAGCATCCAACCGATGGTGCTCCTCACCATAGGTTTTAACATTAACAGAAAATTATGAACCATAGTATTCTCCACCATTGTAATTTCCTATAAAGAATATCCAAAGATTTCCAACGATAATATTGGAATTTTTCCTCTAATTGGGAAATCCTAAATACTTCTGAGGCCATAATAGGGACCTTACTATAAAGAAACAGTCAAATGCCAATCAGCCTAACTGAAACTAGTCATGCAATCTTTCTCAGAAGACATTTTCGACCCACCATATAACCGATGCTCTCTTAGTGCATCGAGGATGACGTAAAGATAGGGGACATGCTTGTTGCTAAGTAAGAGTACACTAAGAGAGTATAAATATTATCAGAAGATTGGAGACACTTCCATCACCTCTAAGACACTTCCATCACTTCTACTACCTAGAAGGAAATTTTTACTATATCTGACATGATGTTCCCCAAATTAGGAGTGTCCTAGTCATGAAAAGAAGAGATAGACCAACTGCTCATAAGAGAAATAGGTTAGATTCACCTTAATCGCACATGTGACACTTATCTGATTCACACTCACAAACTCCATAACATTTGTCATAAAAGATGAAACCAACCCGACCAGCGTGTCAGAACACCCAATCCATTTATGAATCAAGCTTACACAATGGGGCTACCCGAATGCTGCTATATAGTAGAAATGGTATTAATATGAGTTACATATATGGAAATGTTTGGTGGCAACTATGTGCCATAAATGTTACATATACAAACCAACCGTTATCATACTTGTTCAACACATCAACAATACTACTACTCATCATCTGATGCTGCATCGTCACCCTCTCCACCTTCATATCCACCACCTGCTGCCACCTGTAAGAACATTATATTGAAAATTAAATATTGTTTTATATTTATAATAAAACTTAAAACCAATAAAAGTTTGCAAACTAAATGATTTTGATTTTTTTGTGATTTACCTGCTCACCACTACCCGATGCACTACCACCGGGGGCATATATGCTCATATACTGATGTATTTTAAGCAACTCTTTCTGCAAAGTAGATATCTGATCCCCCTGCTGGTGAACTGTGTTTCGTAGAGAAGATATCTCCCTCTGAGCATCTTCAGGTATGAAATGACTATAAGCAGGAGTAGATGTAGCCGAAATCCCTGATGGCATGCGAAAGACCTCAGATGGTATAGGTCCCAAACCCATCCCGCACACTCTACCAGGATTCTCCTTCCCAAGGACTTTACCAACCGGGTCATCCTGGGAGACTGAGTAGGATTGCCCAGGATTGGCATCCCATATTTCTTTAATTTTTACCTATAAATCAAATATCAATATATATTAACACAGTAAAAACTGATAATAAGTTATTATAATAAATAATTGACTTCATACCCCAACTTCTCTGGCAGGTTCATTAACAAAACTTCCATCTGTTTTTTTATGAACATCCAGCCACAGTTCTGTTCGGGATGCGTCATGCCCTAAACTCTGTGACTGCATTAAACAAAGATAAATCAACAATTAAATATGTTAAATATATAATATTATCTTATAAATATTTAAACTAATTATAAGATTACCAATGACATTCGGCTTCTTGAAAAGATTTTTGAACCCGCAGTGTGCGGGATGACCTGCTTTACCCAGTTTGAAGCATTCTGTCTTGAGAGATCCTGAAATAAATAAAATTCAATTTAACAGTATTGTATTCAATGTCTATATCCTCTTTATGTACATGTATAAATGTAAAATGAGGATAATATAATAATATATATTTCAATACCATCCGCTTCTCATCACGATGTCTATCGAAAAAAACCTTCCACTGTTCTTTCAGTACCCTACTGGGTAGCTTCTCATACATCTGCTACAAGGTCAAAGAAGTATCGTTGAAATCACACCACAACCTCCATTTGAAATCTTTCCATTTTTTTCCAAGATTTTTCAATGTCCACTTCCGTGCTATCACATCAGCAACGGTAAAGTGGAAGAACATCTGTATACAGAAATTCATTTTGAATATATTAGTAACATGACATTCAATTAAACCATAAAGTAATAAAATTACCTTTATCTGAGAATCATAAACTTTATTTTTCCAGTTTGGAGGCATATGCCTCCAATCATCATATGAAATAGGCAGGGAAATGGGCTCCGCTGCCAGCTGAACTATAATCTAACCAAGTAAACCTGCGACGTCATCTGTTGGGACCCCATAAGAATCAAATGGCACCACTATCTTCTCGCCATGCATGTTCCAAACATCATAACTTTTTATGTGTTTTTCCACGGTTGCATTGTTTTCATATGCAATGATCAAACAATTACTATAAACAAAATGCAATAAATTTATTTAATTAAAATTTGTACCTATGACTGTGACCCTCCAGAATGTCCGTGATGAACTGGAAGGGGCGTGTCGCTACCCCACTGCTGAGGCTCCTGTAGGGGGAGGCGATGACTCATCCTCTAATGAGGCATCCACTAATGGTGTCAGAGATGGTGCAGGGGGAGATGATGCAGGGATGTAGGCAGCTGCTGCCTCAGATGTCGTGGGGACAGACGGATCGTCATCTGTCGCAGAAGTAGAAGGAATGGTGTACCGCTTCTTCCTTGGAATTCCTATCATTTAATCAAATAAAATTAAGTTCAGAATATATATTTCAAAAAATTTATGCAGAAAAAAAAAATTAAAAATGATAATAGATGACCAGTACTAACAAACAAAATATATATAACAATGATAATGAATGACTACAGAAATGAAACAAGTGGTTGCTGGATGAATAAATAATTGTACATACAATCATTTTCCCCTTCAATCATGTCGGTTTCCTGCTCCATTGCTTCATCCACTTCATTCATCCTTACTAGACTAATATTTTCAATATCGTGATGGACAAATAATTCTACTTCCTGTTGTTGATGAAATTCAATTGCAGAGGTCAAATCTTCCACTTCATCACCCATATCATACAAATCTCTTTGTATTATGTGAGTAACTACAATCCACCCTTCATCCACAACATCATTCACATAATATACCATTTTTTCCTGTGATGCTAAGATATATGGATCATGCAGTTCACGATCACCAACATCCATCAAGCGAGAGAAGTTTACAGAAGTAAATTGCAAGGAATATCTTTTAACACCTCTGATAATATCGACCCATTTGCATTTGAATAAAACAACAGAAAAATGCCCGTGGTAGTTTAATTCAATAATATCATGCAGCTTTCCATAGTATTCCACTTCAGCAAATGTAAATATACCACTATTTTGTGTTTTCAAACCCACTTATCGATCGACTGTACGAAATCTAAAACCATTCGCATTATAAGCGCCGAACTTTCTAACTTGTTTTATAGGACCTCTAGAAAGAAACTTCAAATCTTCTGACAAGTCTGCTCGAGTATCAGTATTCATGATCTGAAAAAAAAAATTAATAGATTTGAAAATTGTATGTGTCAAACTAATATTCGTATTTATTGAAATATTTATAAACCTACACATCATGCAAACCATTCTACCACCTCTTTATTCACAGCTTTCGTTATATCTTTTTCATTTTGTGTTCGACCTCTCATTCGTCTCTTTATTTGTATCCTCAACTCTTCAATAAATGGATCTGCAATTTCACTATTCAGCAGCACATATCTATGTGCCTGTAATAATTCCAATTCTGTTAGTGTCGCGTATGAGGTCCTCTCAACTGATTGGCCAATAGCAGGAAATATTTTTGATTTCTGATGCATTTGAGAATGAGTTGATGTATCGTCAACACGTCCAACTCGATTAAATCTTGTCTCAATATCATCCAAATATCTGGAACAAAAGGTGAGACACTCCTCGACCAAATAGCCTTTAGCAATAGAGCCTTCTGGTTGAGCTTTATTTCTCACGTATGCTTTCAAATGCCCAAGATATCTGTGAAAAATAATAATAATATTATGTATTTATTTAAATGCCAAAAATTGTTTACTTAACTGGAAACATATAAATAAAATACCTCTCAATTGGATACATCCATCGATAATGAACGGGGCCTCCTAATTTAGCTTCGTCAACCAAATGCACAGTTAAATGCATCATGACAGTAAAAAACGATGGAGGAAAGATCATCTCCATTGCACAAAGGGTCAATACAAACCTCTCCTGTAGGTTGTCAAGCTGAAATGGATGTAGAGCTTTCTCACATAATTGCATGAAAAATGTGCAGAATTGGAGTACAACAGCAGTAACTTTTTCAGGTAATAATGTACGCAATGCCAATGGTAGTAACTGTTGTAACAAAATATGTGAATCGTGACTTTTCAATACATATAACTTACGATTCTTCAAGTCAACACACCTCGAGATGTTACTCGAATACCCATAAGATACCTTCACATTCTTTAAAATTTTAAGGAACGTATCTTTATCCCTATTTTTCATTGAAAAAATGGCCGGAGCATACTTTTCATTCTCATCTGGCCAGAGATCACGTTTTATGTTCATTACTTGTAAGTCTTTGAGAGCATTGAGATGATCCTTCGACTTTCCATGCTCATTAAGTAATGTGAAAATCAAATTATCACATACATTCTTCTCAATATGCATCACATCAATATTGTGGCGCAAAGAATTAAATTCCCAATACGAAAGTTTGAAGAATATAATTTTTTTCTTCCATTGTTGCGTTCTGATTTCACTTAACGATGCACTTCGAACTCTTTTTCCGATATCATTCAAATGATGAACCTTCCCAAATTCTGTTTTAACATTTTCAAGCTATGTCAATATTTCAGAACCGGTTAACAACTTTGGAGGTGGTCTATGATCAATGGAACCATTAAATTTTGATTTTTTCAGCCGAAATCTATGAGATGCATCAAGAAATCTTCGATGGCACAAGAAGCACCGTTTTCTACTGTGAGGTAGCCGTTTGGGATCGAAATCAAAGTTACAAACGGGACAAGCCAAACCCGTATAAGTGTTCTAACCAGATAAATTCCCAAGCCCAGGGAAGTCACTAATGGTCCACATTAAAGCATCATGCATTTTGAACATTGTTTTAGAAGAAAAATCAAATGTCTCAACACCGTTGCTCCATAACTCCTGCAATTCTTCAATCAAAGGCTGCAGGTATACATCAATATCATTTCCAGGAATTTTTTTTCCAGGAATAATCATCGAAATGATAAAAGATGTTTGTTGCATACACATACACGGAGGCAGATTATAAGGGATCAAAACAACTGGCCAAATTCCATAACTCGTACTCAAAGTCCCAAATGGGTTGAATCCATCGACAACCAATCCCAATCAAACATTCCTAGGATCAGCTGAGAAATCTGTATGTAATGAATCAAATGTCTTCCATGATTGGGAATCTCGTGGATGTCTCATTAACCCATCATTGTTATTATCTACAACATGCCACTTCATGTGTTCGGCGGTTTTTGATGACATGAATAATCTTTACAATCGAGGCTTCAAAGGAAAGTAACGCAAAACTTTTGCAGGTGTGTTCCTTTTCTTCTTCTCCATAAAATTATGGTCAGTCATACTTCCAACATTACCCTTTGACTGCCATCTAGAAGAAGAACATTTCTTACAATTCTGTCTACTTGAATCCTCTCCCCAGTAAAGCATACAATCATTGGGACACGCATGTATTTTTGTATAATTCAGACCAAGCTTGTTTACAACTTTTTTTATCTCATAAAACGATTCTGGGATTTTTGCTTTAGGAAATGCATCACGAATCAATTCCAATAACATAGACATTTCCTTATTTGTAATTCCACAAAGACATTTGATATGGTACAACTTCAGCAGAAATGAAAGCTTTGAATATTTCAAACACCCACTATACAACTCTTGATTTCCATCTTCAACTAAATCATGAAACGCATTTTCCTCACTGAGGTTTTCCCTTACATTTGGCTCCACAGAATCAAGAGGAGGATCCAATGATATGTTACAATCTTGATCTGATTGTATTACAGTCTCAAAAACATCACTTGTCATGTTGCAATTTGTAGCATCATCTTCTAGTTGTTCTGATATGTTTTGATGCTCATAGTGGTGTCTTGCAGTGCCGAATGCATCATTTATGAGGTTTTGCATTTCATTTTCCATTGGCGACAAACTTGGGACCTCATTCTGTGGATTAACATCAGTCCTCAATCTTTCTGTATTGTTTGATTCTCCATGCCAAATCCAACACAAATATTGATCAGGGAATTGCTTCAGTATTAAATGTTCATAAACTTCATCTCTCTTTAACCATGTTCTAAATTTACATTTAGGACATGGACATCTTATTCTCCCTTCAACGGATCGATTAGAAATTGCAAAATCTAAAAACTCATTCAAACCCTTAACATATTGAGGTGTGTTCCTCGGTAATGTGATCCAGCTTTTATCCATGTATATCACAATGTGCCTACACAAAAATATACGATAGTGTAAGATTACAGAAACATAATATAGTAAAGATGAACCATTGATCATAAAGTATGCATAATATAATAAAGATGATTCATTGATCACATTTACCACTTCAGACCAACAGAACAAGTCTGGTCCATAGGAGATAGCGTCAACACCTCATTGAGGAGCAATAAGAATATCGGGCTACACACTTATCATAACACTATCGATCACACATTTATGTTGCCTCAAACAACACCCCATTGATGTGTGATCGAAACTGATCATAATGCATTTTAAACCTGAGACATTATGTGATTGTTTAGGCTTGACCTTAGATGTCCTCCAAGAGGAATGATGTTTCTCAATGGTTTCATACACAACCAACTATAAAGAGGGCCACTATGTTCACTTTATTCATCGAAGTGTCACCTCTCTAGGTTTGAGTATTACAAGTTAGACATTTATAATCATGTCTTCAACCATCGACATATAAAGAACCAGTTTTTTATTCAAGGGTTGTCTTAGACATTGAAACATTATTAATCTCATTTATAAGAATTTTATTTTAATAAAAAAATTTAATTTTTTAAAAGGGTTTGATCACTATAGTGGTGAGAATGTAAAACACATACATACATCAAATTCATAAACACATGGGAAATGCAGAAGGACTACTCACATCAATTCTATTTTTTTCACTTTTTAAGAACAACCCTATAACTCTTGTCTATGATTTTTTAAATCTGAAATCATATATTTAGTACCTATCTCAAGGCACAACACCAAATACATAATTATATACAATTTATAGTTAATTATATAATTTTATTATAAAAATTATAATTTATTTCAATTAAAACCAACAAGGAATAATTGCCTAAAAATCACTAGCCCACCTCATCACACCTATATAATAACCAACCACTTATGTATTGTTTGTGGTGAACTCCAACCTTTATCCCAAAAAAATTACCTATGAAGTTGAACCAAGTCAATCAACAAATTAACTTAACTTAATCTAATTTTAATTAAAACTATTTAAAAATTATAAATGGTGATGTACCTCTAACCCAATGACATGTTACAACATGAGATAATAATGTTGGGACATCTCATATCAATTTTGAGAAAAATAATTATCAGATCAGATGATTTATACAATGATCCAGTGTAAATAATCTCCAAAATCTAACCACAAAATCCAAAAATAAATGAAGAACAATGTAAAGGTAACATCAAATGTAGTCATACATAATGGAAATAATAATACATGTTTGACCCCAACCATGGCCATGACTGATGTTATAGAGGAATTTATCCAAGGTTGATGCAAGTAGTTTATAATCAAATGATGTCCTATTTGACATTAGCATCACCTTTTTGATGTGTTGGTTACATATAATTCTTCCTAACCATATAATTTATTCCCCTTTCCCTTCTCTATCTATCTGCCTCTCCCAAAAACAATGTCTACATCATAGGAATATATGTTGGTATTTTGAAATATTTAAGTCATGTAGTTGTTGATAAGGTGGAATGTATATTTGTCATAATTGAAATAATTTTTTAGATATTTCATTATTTTGATGACCCATGTGTTTTTATTTCCCATTATGGTTTTTTGAGACTCGACGCAGTAATGACCTCCTCACGGTGGAAGACTAGGCCACCAAAACCCAATTCTTTCCACCATAGGCCATTTTTTAAAGATAAGTGACGAGAATGAATAATTATAATGGTAGGCCTCTTCATAATGTACATGTAGGCATACACCCAACCATATATATGAATATGTTCATAATAATAAAAATAAGAGAAAATAAACTAAAAATTTACATTCTATCATGTTATTTACTTTAGAGAATAAAAAATAGTACAATAGGTAATATGAAAACAAATTGAAAAAATATACACCTAATAGGGAAATATTACATATCCTGACAATAATATGAAACAAATGAATTATAGAGAGATCGACTATTGATCTATAATCACCGACCACCATGTAAGGTCAAATTAACCCAATTATCCCTTTTCCCAACATAATACACAACTAATTTGTACATTATCTATATATACATGACATGTGTGGGAATAAATCAATTAGGTTTGAGCACATATATACCCAACCTTCTGCATCCAAACCCGATATAGGAGGAATAGAATACATGTTAATATTAGACATCTGAGCCTAAAGATTGACGAAAAACTAACCCAACAATAAAGAGATATGTTCTTAAATGAAAAACGAAAAGGAGAGAAAGGTTATATCTATCTCAAATACCAGTCCAAAATAATGGTTTCACAACTTCTCTAATGAAATATCATCAATGCCCAATATCATACTAATTTGTTCAGGGAATTATTGAGGAGGACCAACACATCATCAATTTTCTATAATCTTATGGATCATAAAAACTGTGGATTGAGGAATCTCTACATTGTGTAATAGTGTATTACCTCCTTTGTTTTGGCATAATGTGTATGGTGGATCCAAAAAACATGTTCCTGGGGAGAACCATCCTATTTGATGGAGGGCCCTCTTCCTAGGGTTATAGGGATTACATAATATATATCTACATAATGTTTATTGTGAACCTACACCCTAGTGTGAAAGGGGATACAATATTTATGGATATAGGACCAACACCCTGGTGAAATATAGAATGGTACTTCAAGTCATATTATATAAATAGAGAAGCAGTACACTCAAATCACCCAAGGGCATGGGTCCCCTATCCTTGGAGAAAGTGCTCCCTATCACACTAGGGTGTAGGTACTATATATTCACCACCATCACACTCAAGAATGGGGCCTCTTTCCTTTATGTTTACTCTCCATCGGTATGTGGGGAAGTGGAAACGTGGGATCCATCCTCATGAATTATTTGGATATAATAGTGAGGTACTAGTCATCAACGATGTATCTTTAAAGATATAAAAATATTCATCATCCTGGGTTGGTAGGATAGATACAGATTCCCAGTCTTTCTATTACGGGATTCATCATTTTACATATATATTTATTATTGGGTACCATTTCATTATTTCTCTATGCATTTCTGAATTCTTATATAATGTCTTTTATTTATCCAAATTCAATTTTCTAGATGTCATAATGGGTATGTGACTAATCATCCTTTCATTGTTATTGTACAAAATGTTCATGTATTATAAAAAGGTCAGATAAAACTATGGTAGATTTGGTGGTGTTTAGAGATTATTTTGTGACTTTAATTGTGTACAGTGGATGAGACTTGGATATTGTGATTCATGATTGATTCTATTTTTTCGTATATAGTTTCTATTATTTTTAGAAAACATTTCATGTTGGGAATGAATATATTTACATTAATTTTTATATTATAATACCATAATATTTTTTACAAACTAAAAATTATTAAAAACCTTAATTTTACTACAATGGTCAATGTCTTCACATATTATAACTCTACCATTTTTAATAGATATGGATTGGTGTGTGCATAATGATATATTAGTAAAAATATTACAATAGTAATTATTATTTTTGGTTCATGTTTCTAGCCTCATGCCTATATAGGTGTTCTTTGAGTTGCGGTGGACCAGTTATCCACTAGCTCCGGGGTCTAATGGGTTGGGATGTTATATAATGTTATCCGAGGTGGTTGAACCTAAATAGGGTGTTAATATTTATTAACCTGGTGATGTTTTATTTAGAATTTAACAGAATTTGGTCAACTAGTCTTGATTGTTGCATTTTGTCTAGGGATCAAACTGTTTGTGTTCTAGCTATTATGTCCATTCATCCAGAAATGGACATCATGCTTCTTCACTCAGTATACTGAGACATTGGTTACATAAAAAATTGGTAATTTTATCACATATGATTGAGTACATTGATTTTAAATCGTGATATTTGTCTGTGTATATATATATATATAATCCCATAATACCATGGTATATCTTGGTTATTTTTTACGATAAAACAAAAATATATCTATATTTTTTACTAAATTCTGATCATTATGAATTGTCGATTAGTGATGGGGCCATTGTTCTAGGGACATCTCACAATGTCATCCAACTAGGCGTGTAGGTAGAAACACCCCCACATATCAAGCACCATATTATACTAGTATAGTAGGATAAGGATGTGTATAGTCTTAGCGCACTCCATGATCCACAATACTAGATTCCACTAAAGTTCCATAGAGAGGCAAATTCCCAGGAAAGAGAATATTACATTCAATTAGTGGTATTAGTGTTTAGATACAAGTCCCCATTATTCAACAACTATAAATAAAAATCAATTCCCCCCGACTAGGAACCATATAATCATGATATCAATTCCCCAGACCGATTCACTAATATGTAAACAAATCAGGTCATTAGATTACCTCACAAATCAGGTGCGGGGGTCGCCGAAGGCCGCGGGGGGCGTGGGGGGTGCCGGGTTCGCCGGTGGTCGAGGGGGTTGCCAGTGGTCGAGGGGGGCGCCGAGGGGTGCAGGTTTCGCCGGAGAGCGCGGGGGTGAGGAGTCGCCGACAGCGCAGGGGGTGGGGAGTCGCCAGCAGTGCGGGGGGTGCAGAGTCGCGAGGGTTAGGGATCGCGAAGGGGAAGGGGGAAAGGGTCGGCGTCTGTGTAAAATAATTCGGGTTTCGCGGCGGTTTATTAAAAACCGCCACGAAACCTTCACCGAAAAAGGTTTAGCGGCAGTTTTGTGAACCGCCGCCACAAAACCGCCGCTAAACCATGTTTTTTTGTAGTGTTTCTTGTCTTTTGGATGTGTTGTAATAATCTTTTAGGTACCATAATTTCTTTTCCATTCCCTCAAATTCTTTTTGAAAATCACAAAGGGGGAGAAAGGATAAATAATACCAAGTAAAGAAGAAATATCCCTATGTAAGGGGGAGTTTATCTAAGGGGTAGTTTTCATTACAGAGATTTCCACACTCAAGATAATGAAAAATATCATTCCATAAATCCAGAATATGATCCTTAGTGTTCCAAAGCCTAAGGGGGAGTTAGTCGTATTCATCTTTTCCCATATGATAAGGGAGATAAATTTTATTTTCAAAGTCTATAAAAATATTTTCCAAGTCCTTATTTTCTTTTTTGTAAGGATGTTTGTGCTTTCCAAAAAGGGGGAGATTGTTGAGTCAATAAGGTTTTCTTATGAATTTTATATTTCTTCATGTTTGGGGAGATTGTTGAGTTAATAAGGTTTCCTTATGACTTTTCCAATCCTCATGTTTTGAAAATCACAAACACCTTATCTCAAGGAAAATTTCATTTTACCCTATGTTTTACTTTAATAAGGAAAATTTTCCTTCCCCAAGGAAATTTATCCTTACAATGTTTTTAATTGTTTATCTTATCTAAGTTTAAAATTTGGTTTCATATATAAAACCTCAGAATCATATAATACTTAGATAAAGAGCATTCTTTTTTCAGGATACGAATTCAGACTCCGAGTCCTCTAAATTTAGACTCCAAACTCTTATGAGTTCTAACTCTGAGTTCTCTGAATTCAGACTCCAAATTCTTATGAGTTCTGACTCCAAGTTCTCTGAATTCATAATTTGAACTCTTATGAGTTCTAACTCTGAGTTCTCTGAATTTAGACTCCGAACTCTTATGGGTTCTGACTCCAAGTTCTATGAATTCTGACTCCAAACTTTGTAAGTTATGACTCCGAATTCTCATAAACTATGACTCCAAACTTTTTAAGTTCAGGTTCTGAATTCTTGTGAATCCAGATTCCAAATTTCCTTTAAATTTAGACTCTGGAATTCTATAGAGTTCAGGTTCTTAATTCCTTAGAAAACAGAATCCAAATATCCTTGTATTATAGACACCGAATATGTTTTTGGTTAGACTCCGGACTTTTATTTGCTTACATTACAGATATTTGATTTTGGTTATGTAACCATATTTTTTATTACACTTGTTTTTGTTATAAAATTATGTCATGCATTCAGTTACTAACTAACCGTTGTTTGAGTTACACGTGTACAGGTCCCTCCAAAATTCAAGGAAAAATATGACCGTTGGAGGAGGAAGCCGACTGTTGGAGCTGTGCCTATAAATAGAAGCTCATTTGAAAGATCTCACAACTTTGATGAACTGTTCTACAACTCTAGATATTACATGATGTTTAAGTGATTTCTAGAGAGAGACTCTCATGCTTAGTGTGTACTGAACGTCTTGTTTAGATTTGCTTCGTGCAACTCCGAATGTTGCTGAGTACATTCGAGGGCTTCTGGGGATAGGAAGACAGAGGTATCGACTACCTTAAAGTTTGATGACTTCCTTGCTGGGGAAGACAGAGGTGCGGACTACCTTCAAATTGAGGGCTTGCGGGGATAGAAGGACATACTCCGATCTTCATATCTAGGGCTTACCCTGGTGTGGGTAAGACAGACTTTCTTGAAAGTATAAATCAAGGGACCTTTATCCAAGGTTGTTGGATACCCCTCTCTTTGGTTTAAAAGATTTACTACTTGTTACTTGTTTGTTTCAAGTTTTCCACTGTATTTTGATTATTGAGGAAAGTATAACTATCTTATACTTCCTTATACTTGTATACTCTGATTTAGTAAGATTATATACGCTTTAAGGTAGAATCCTTATCTTTGTAAACTTTTGTTAAGTTTCTTTTTCGAAACCACTTTTCCAGAATTGCATTCTCAGAATCATATTTCTGGAATCTAGCAAGTGTGTAGAACTAGAGGTTTGTGAATTACTTTGTTTAACCTTGTTAAATATCTTCATCCTTAAAAGTTCCAAAGAATTTTTAAAGTATACAATTCACCCCCTCTTGTATTTTGAGCGTTATTAGATACTTCATTCAGTATCTATATTATTTTGATCCTATATTTGGTATTATAGAGTATATCATACTCTACATACCATCTAAACACAAGATAGAATAAATCACCTGATATTTATTTTCTATCATCTACTGATTTGGACCAATATTCATCTATATAGCCTAATAACTCTTACTAATATTTTTCATTGTAAAATAAACCAAAATCCACCACACCCTTGATATATCGAAGTATTATTTTCACTAAAAGTAAGTGGGTTTCCTTAATATTTATTTGATACCGTGCTACATGGCATGCGGAAAAAACAATATCATGTCTTATTGCTATCAATTACAATAGTCTGCCAATGATTTTACTATATTTTGTGGAATTAACTATATTGCCTTCATCATTCTGTGACATTTTCATTTGGGTAGCCACCAGAGTCATCATATATTTGGAATTATCCATTCCAAATCTTCTCAAAACCTCCTTAGCATTTTTATATTGAGAAATTAATGTTACATTCTTTCCTTGTATCACCTATAAACCAAGGAAAATGTTAGTTCATCAATTATTGACATTTCAAATCCACTTTTCATGAATCCTGAAAACTGATTACACTGTGCTTCATCTGATCCACCAAAAATTATGTCATCGACATATACCAGCACCATTATCCTTTGATTACTATCATTACTGACATATATATTGTAATAAACTCCACTATGCTAAAAACTAAGCTTCTTCAAAAACTGATCTAGTATTTAATACCATTATCTTGGTGCTTGATTCAACCCATATAGCGCCTTCTTTAGCCAATAAAATTTTTTCTCATCTTCATGAATGAGAAAACCATCTGGTTACTCTAAATAAAATTATTCTTCTAGAACCCCATTTAGAAATGATGACTTGAAATCCATCCAGAAAACTTTGAACTTTCTATGAATTGTTATGGACAAGAATAATCTGATTGTCTCTAGCCTTGAAAGAAGTGAAAATGTTTAATCAACATCAATACCCTCTATATGGGAGTAACCTTTTAACACTAGTCATGCTTTGTTTTGAACTAGTACACCATCTTCATTCATCTTATTGTGAAAGACCCATTTAGTCCAATTGACATTCTTATCTATTAGTCTCAAAACAATATCTCATATCCGATTCTTCTCAATTTGGTCAAGCTCATCATTCATAACCCAGTTTTAATTTATATATACTTCCTCAAAATATTTAGGCTCTACCTGTGATAAGAATTATACTTTCTGTAGAGTTTTCATCCTTATCTTCACTAACACTGTTTGATCACTGATTATGTTCTGTCTATAAATTTCAGATTTTCTCTTCTATATTTGTGTAGATACTGGTTTATGATCATCCTTTTCATTATCTAAATCTTATTCTGAATCAACCTTTGGAACTGGAATGTCCCTTGACATTCTTATCTCTTTATCACTATCCTTCTGAGACTAATCACATATTTGTTGAAGATTATACTCATTATCTACTATAGTTACATCATTTATTTAAACTACCTTTCCCATCCACTTATTAAAGAATTTATATGCTTTTATTTTTTTAAGTATCCAAGAATTATCCATTCATATCCATGGGATTCAAACTTCCTATGTTTCTTCTTATTGAGAATGAAACATTTACTTTATAAGACTTTAAAGTACTTCAACATTGGATTCTTTCTATACCATAGCTCATATGGAGTCTTCTCTTATTTTGTACATAATAAATATTTATTTTATGTGTAGAATTATGTTATCACTACTTAGTTCCAAAAATTATCTAGAAGGTCTTTCTCAATGATCATTATTCAATCCATGTTGTTGATAATTCAATTTCTTCTCTCAATAACTCCATTTTACTATAGAGTTCTTATTTATGAAACTTAGTGCCTTATCCCATGTTTCTCAAGATAATCCTATAATTGGATATTTGTGAACTCTGTTCTATTATTATTTTTTTATCTTTTAGATTTTTTGACCTAGTATCCTTTTAAATTCCCTTTGATAAGTTTCCATGCAACTGAACACCTTATACTTGTGAGTGATGACTGAAACCCATTCCATTTTACAAAAATCATCAAAGAAGAGAACATAATATCTCCTCCTATCAATAGATATTGGTTAAATAGGTCTACACACATCAATATACACTAACTCAATCACTTTTTTGACCTTTTCTCTTTTGCCTTATATGTCTTTCGAATGATATTCCCTTGTTGACAAGCATCACACATATGGGTATGATCACATGATAACCTAGGGAGGTCTCAAGTAGAATCACATTTAAACATATCTTCCAATGATGTTTGACTCAAATTACCAAGGAATTTATTCCATAACATATTTTATTCTTCCTTAGACGAAAAACACATATCTTATTCTCCACTTATAAAGTAGATATTTCCCTTCTTATGCTTTACCTATAAAATAATTGCACCATATTTTCCCTTAATGATACATGATTTCTTTGAAAATATTATGGAATATCTCGAGTCACACAATTGAATTACACTTAAAAATTCGTGACTAAGACATTTAACAACCAAGAAATCTATACATCCCATGTATTTCCCCCCAAACATGGCTTTTTCCGAGCCAATAATTTTTAGGCCTTCATCATTACCAAATCTTACAATACCTTCCTTATCGTATTTGATTCCTATCACCCGTTCCTTATTCCCTGTCATATGGGAGGTACATCCACTATCAATGATCCATATTAAAGTGTGATATGATGCTTTAAAATTAATTTCTACAACCACTGCCTGTTCATCTCTCTTATTTTTGATCCATGTTTTTAACTTCATACCCAGTATGGTTTGATAATCTTGATCCTCCTCAGAGTATGATGGACCAAATTCATCTTACAAATCTACAAATCAATTCTAATTTGATTATAAATTTATCTTCTACTTATTACCATATTCAATCTGGTTTGGAACATTCCTCTGCATTATTGATGAGAAATATATTTCTACGAGTATGAATCCTCTACACCTAACACAGTGACCATAAAATGATGTCCTGGAGAATTGAACTCTGTATGGTTGCCTCTATTGGTCTTTTTACCTCTGATACCTTTATTCTATGGAAAAAAAATTTCATGATCATCCCATATTTCTACAATAATAACATCTAATGCGGGGTGGATTCCTATGTGTCATTACTATGCCACTAGTTTTCCCTTGGGTTATATAAATCTTATGGTTTTGATTCGTACCCAAATCAATATATAACCTTAGATTGGGAGATTGTGGTATAGCTTTAACCATTATTACTTTATTTTTTCAATCAATCCCCATACCGACTGTATCGTTATGATCAATCCTTTTCTTTTCCTAACACTCCCATGTCTATTTCATTGGAACTCTGAATTCTACTTTTACTTTTTCTATTTCCTTCTTGATTTTTCAGAATCGAGAGTTTCTCATGATCTTTCACTTTACGTATCATACTGAAAAATTCCTCTTCAAGTTATTCGATAAAATTGATTTAATCTTTTCTAGTATTAGTAAAATTATTGATCTCTCTTTTCAGTTCTTTGATTTTGAGTTCGTACTCAATAACCTTTTATGATTTCTCTAGCATTTAAGATTTAAGCCTTTCAATTTCAACGTCTATCTTAGACTTCTATTATTCCTTCTATTGCATATAGAGTTTGGAATCATTAACCACCATGTTGTCTTTCTTTTTTTGTCTCTCCAAACATCTATCTCTTCAAGCGCTACTTCTAATTCAATCTAAAGTTCAACTCTTCATTCGAATTATCTTTTGTCATTGTCATTATCTTCCCTTGTTTGGGAATTTCTAATAACTTCCACCATAACATCTACTTCATGATCCTTTCATTGCTCCAATTATTATGTCTTATATTCTTCTAAATTTTCATCTTCTTTTGAAAGAAGATTCTTCTTTTTGAATAAATTTATTTTGGTACTCCTCCTACCTTTCACATTGGTGGAATACTTCTTCCCGAGAATTTCATCATTGTATTCACCATTATCTTATGAAATTTTCTACAATATGTCCAATATTTTCACATCGAAATCATGAAATTGGAAGTTTCACTTTGAAATTTTCTCTTCCTCTTTATATATTTAAGGAGACAAATGACATGACATCATCCACATTGTCTTCATACTAACAATCTTCAATAGTGAGATTCTTCATGGCCTTGAAATTCACTTATTTAGACTTCCCCTTTTCTATGACATCATTATCATTATTTCTCATCTTTTATGTGACATTAGTACTATGAAATATATCCAACGTTAGCTCCTTAAGATCATTATATTCCAATACAAAAATCTTGGATTAAACTGAGGTGGTAGTTTTCTCAATATGCACTTAACAATCTGTATATCTTCAATAATTTATCTGAGACCATGCATGTCTTCTAAAATAATATTCACCCATACAAATAATGCATCAACAGATTCATTAGGGTGAATTCTCAGATCCTCATACTTGTTCCATAAAACCTATAGTTCTTCTTCTCTCATTTTTGAGTCACCCTCATAAATATTTAGAAACTTTTCCCATATATAATGTAATTAATTACATGAAATCACCTTTTTATATATTGCATTAGATAGGTATCCCTCTAAATCATTGATTCCTTTGGCATCAACATTCAATTCTCTATGTTTTACTTATGATAAAACATTACTTTCCATACTAGTAGAAATACCATGCATTGTAGCTATAAATACATCCATATCCAATGATAAAAATAAGTGTTGCATTCACTTATTCCATAGATGAAAATTGTTTCCATCAAAGATAAGAATCCCTTTGTGATTAAAAACTTCCATTTCTTCAACTGAGATAGAACCAATGACTTTTAACCTTTACCTATGATACCAATTGTTATCCCAACTAGGTTAAATACCCTGAGGTGGATGGGGGAGGGGGTGAATCAGGGTATGAAAGATGAAAACAACCGCCCCTTAAGATCTTTTTCATCTCTAAACAAAACACTCTTCTCTCTATTTCCTGTAGCAATATATAAATAGAAATGAAATCATGCACGAGACATAATGATTTTACTCGGTTCACCCTCACTGGGCTACGTCCAAGGAGCATACAATGAAAATGTGCCAATGTACCAAAATTACTAAGGATCAATGCCAAATCATGGTTCCAAATAGATCAATTATATACTTAGGCTCACTACCTTTATAATTTTTATGGTCATCTCACTTCTTTCCCAAGGGTTACTCCCTAACTCTCTTTCGATGGCTCACTACTGTTGGAAAGGATCACCTTATTTCTCTTCATTCTCTCACTACACTGGAAAAGATCAAAACATAGTTTATGGACATGTATGTCCCTTCATTATCAATAATGAATGTATCCTCAACCGAATGTAGATTCTTTGTTGAATTTCTTTCTGAGCTGCTCCCTCACTTATGTGAAAACACCTGGATGTAGCACTTCCAATTTCTTAACAACCGAAACAAACTTCTATTTACTATAGACACAAAAATTACCTCCACTTTTTCATGACCTTTAAGTGATTCCAAGTCTTCCTTTCACTTATTTTAATGTATTAGTGAATAACCTCCTTCTTCAAGTATTGTCGAATAGTGTAGATCCTCTATCTTCTTCTTCTCCTTCAAAATTCTGATATGACAGTGATACTACTAATAGGAAAATGTAGGCGTATACATCCTTGAACATTATTATAATGTGATACCATTTCATGAGACCCTAGAACATAACTCATTGCACAAGATCATGGCACGTACCCTTGCATGAGATCCTGGCATGTACCATGTTTGCGCTTTGTGCTGGCTCCTGGTGTGAACCCTGTTCATGCTTTGCGTGAGCTCCTGGCACGAACCATGTTCATACTTTGAGTGATATCATAGCACCATACCTTGGTGTAAACCCTTTTTCATTATTTTTACAAGCTCATGGTGCAAAACCCTAGCATGAACCCTTTTTCACGCTTTGCACAAGCTTCTGGAATGAACCCCTATTTTTATTTTGCATGATCTCTTGGCATGAACCTCCTTCACGAGATCTATCCACAAACCTACTTGGACACTGCTTCAGATATAACAATGAGGAATTTTTTTTCAATGTTTATGGATGGGTTAGGGGGTATTTATAGGTGAGTTTCCACCACTTTAACTCCATAAATCGTGGACAACCATCCATTCCACCTCCACATCACTCGTTCTCCATGAGTCCCCATCACTAGATCAATTCAACATTTTCACTCCACAAATCTCCTAGAATGAGTCCCTAGTGAAAGTTAAATTTAGAATCCATTCTTCGTGAACCTCCTAACATGAGTCAATGGTGTGAGTTCAGTTCAACATTTGTGCTCTATGAACCCCTAGGTGTGATTCCTATTCATTCTCTGTGAACCTCTAGGCACGAGTCCTATTCATGCTCCATGAACCTCTAGGTGTGAGTCTAGTTCTAAATTCATGAACCTCTATGCATGAAAACTATTTTTTCTTTACGTGAGATCAAATAGATTGAGATTTCATGTGATCAAAGTGTTCATGCTTCATGATCTCAGTTCAACATTCGTGCTCCGTGAGCTTAGTTCAACATTCATGCTCTATGAACTCATTTCAACATTCATGCTTCATGAGCTCAGTTCACCATTCGAATTCCATGAGCTCAGTTTAGCATTCACGCTCAGTGAGATCATTTTATCATTCAAACTCCATGTGATCAATTTATCATTCTCACTCTATGATCTTAGTTTAGCATTCACACTTTCATGAGATCAAAGAGTTCACACTTACACGAGATCAAAGAGTTCATGCTTGTGTGAGATCAAACATTCATTCTTACTCTTCATGCCTTCTTTGACAACCAACCTTCATCAAAAACCTCAAACCTTGTCAACAAACACAATCAACCCAAAAGAACCATCATGAGGTATTTTTCCTTAACAAAGATCGATACAAATCAAGGTAGGATTTTTGTTTTCATTGGATTCTTTCCCTATTATCTATTTCTATAAAAAATTCAAATCAATCGACCAATATATTTATTTTTGGATAAATCATTTTTTAGGATGGGTTATCTGGAGGAATATTTTTGGGGAAATTGTTTTGTGATTAATTGTTTATCTATTCATTTTTTTATTCTAATGACAGGGAATCGAGGCTAACACAAACATTAGCCAATGTTTGTTACTCATGTTTTTGATTGTGCTTATCTTCTTTTTTTCTTTGTTCATCACGTGTGATCCTTTGGCTCAAGGTTTGATAAACATCGAGAAATCGAATATTGCGCACCCATTTATTAGCTCAATGATTCAATATCATAGATCTGAGCTCGACATGACATGACAGTTGTGCAACGATGGAAGTGGCAGCAGATCAGATGGTTTTGGATACCCGATTTCATATTCTCTAGTGTGCGATAGAGGATGATACATGCATATGATTTTTGAGTGGTTAGGGTGGATAGAATATGGCGAACTATGATGGAAAGGTTTGACCAAATTAGATCCATGATTACTAATGAGATTGAGGTAGGAATATAAGGTGATAGTGCTGTGAGCGTATGCAAGAGGAAGAAATTGGTTTCTAGAAATTCCTGATCAACACAACATGTACTATAGAGATACATACTATGTGGGGGACTCTTAGTGGATTATAGGGTTTTGGGATGAAGTTAAGGACCACATGGTGTGTGACCCATATCACATGACATGTGACCCTTCTCGGTTAACTCAACATGTACCTTAGAGGGTAAACAAACACATCTAAGAGTGCACAGACATGAGAATGCTGTGTACTCCCATACAGACACAACCAAGCCAGGTGTACATGGTCATAACCATATACTTAGACATGGGTAAAAGTATATGGGCATGGGAACACAATGTACTTCCACACAGACATGAACACGGGCCGTTTACACGGGTAAGACCCAGTGCTGAGGGGACATGTTGTGTACTCCTAGTACACACCCTATACTCCTTAAAAGTTGGATTGGATCCCTTGTCCTCTATATCATGGAAAACGTTCATTAGAATGCATTACCTATATCCTTTTCTGAAGGTTATTATAGAATCACTTCCTACACATAGGAAGATGATCCCTTTAGTAGGAATTCTTGGATAGAGTTATAGAATAATTTAGTGAGTCCTGGAGTGAGATCCTCTATCATATTATTACCCTAAGTGGAGTTATCAGTATCATTGTGACCAACACTACACGGGCACCGATTCTATACTTAGCAGGTTAATCTAGGTTAAGTTTTTGGTATACCCCATGATATTGGTAGTGATATCATCTATGTATAATATCTCTTCATACTTCCATTATATCATTTCTATGATGAGACTTGATGAGCGTGACCTCTCGAATGGACGTCTTCAGTTTTATCTGACTTATGGAGTGTGTTATCCTAGACAAGTGCTATATGGAGCCTTTGAGCAGGAATCCTAGGATGATTTTATGATTGTGACTTTACCTTGAGACTATGCATCTTTTTTGAGTATATATTGATATTCTTGTTATATGTGTTGTAGACATATACCCATGTAGAGATGACTATTATTCTTTTATTATATTCTTTGTGGTTTCGAGTGTCCTACTTGGTATTGTTATACTCACCCCTACACGGGATTTTCCCATATGTGTTGTGTCTTGTGTAGATGATCGACCTTTTGATAGATTCCTAGAGGGACTAGGACCAGGTAGTGCTTAGTGAGATGGATAGACTGGGGTGTGTTCCCCTGGTATCTTAATAATAGTCCCCATCTTTACTTTTATGCTGGACTTATTTTCAGACACTTTGTGAGGGGCTTGTGTTTGGAACTATTTACTTTACATTACTTGTTGTTATACTCTGGTTGTGGGATTAGATTTATGCATGCATGTTTTATTTTAGTTGTTTTATATTTAAGCATTTTTTGGGCTTGGATATGTGTGTGTGTAAATGTACTTTAGGATAAAGCCTCCCATGTTAGTGATATTCCTAATTGACACTAGTTTTCAGGACCTGACCAATTGGAGGAGAACTTAGGGAGTTACGGCACTGGACCCTTTGGGATGGGTCATGACAAAGTGGTATTAGAGGAAATTGATTCTACTTTAGGACCATAGTCTATGATATTGGTCTAGGGCAATAGTTTTAAGTGTTTCGAGTTCATCTTTTAGGATAAGGACCCTAGTGTTAGTTCAGCGACCAACGTATCAATAAACCAAGACTCTGATCACCTTCCTTTTGAATCAGTACATGAGAACAATAGTTTCAGGGAAAAAATGGTACATGATTCATATAGTAATGGGTTATGGTTTCCATGTCCTTTTTGAGTCATCTCTCCAAATATACTCATTGACCGTGGTACATATTGTTTATTTCATGATGCCTCTGTGATGTATGCTAGCTAGGATTCAACATCAAGATCATGAGGATGATCCCCTCAATGATAAGACTTCAATACCGGGATCAGTTCTAGAGATTTTACCTCTATATGGTGCACCAAATATACTACCACATGTAAAGTAGCAAATGGTACCTGTAGTTCTAGCAGATGAGGTGTGTAGAATGAGCACACTTCATGAGTTCTAGTGACAAAAACCCCTCAGGTTCTGAGGTGAGATTGATACACAGGCAGGTGAGGACTGGATTAAGGTAGTGACATTATTTTTCTGTCTATCTAGGACACTAATAGATTATATGGTGGTCCTATCAGTGATCCTTCTCCATGGATTAACAGGACGATGATGGAGTTTAGTGACCTAATCATACAATGAGGCAACTCTGACATGTTCAGACTTAGATAACCTTTTCATAGAGGATTTATCTTCCTCTATGCTGAGGGATATACGTATCCGGAAGCTTCTATATCTTCAGTAGGGTATTATTATAGTATCTAAGTATTTATCGAGGTTCACCAACCTCTCCAGGTACTCGATGGATATGGTTTGAGATCACTTATTCCAGGATCTAACCTTTGAGAAAGCTCTATGTAGAGACATCCGATCCAACTTTATACCTCTATGTATCCCTACTTAATTTGGAGCACTAGATTAAGCCTTGGTTGTTGAGAGTTTCCTAGTTGAGCAGGCGTAGATAGTGGTTGCTGACAGTTGGCACACAGGAGAAGAGAATTCAATTGTAGAGTGACGATGTGAGTCTCAAGGACCTGGATGTGTGAGAAATTTCAAGATTAGGTCCAAGTTTTTCAGTTCATGGATCACAGGATGGGTCTATTTAGTCTAGGGAGAGGTGGTGCTACTCTTGTAACACTAGGGGACATCTTGCATGAGATTGTCCAACTCGCCATACGACTGATAGACAGATAGTGGATGGTCCATTGAGATAAATATAGCAGTAGGAAAATATAGGTTCGTAGGACATAATACATGACATAGGATCTAGGAGAGTAGCTATAGGTGGTAGAAACTTTGATTTGTTACCACTACCACCCTCAGGTGGTCCATGCTAGGCTCAAGGAGCTAGAGGACAAGGGTGGGGGCAGCTGTAGGTAGTCGAAGATTATGACCCAGAGGCTTCAGGAATGATATGAGGTATGATCTGTGTATTTTATACCTTAGTTACAATATTTATAGATATAGGTTCTAGTCATTCCTTTATTTCCACATATCTGGTTAGAGACTTATAGATTCTGGTTGATCCCTTGGCTTGAACCTTATGCTTGAAGACTCATATTAAATATGACTTAGTGATAATACACTTGTGCCAAAAGTGTGACCCGACTCTTGGAGGTGAGAGTTTCTATTGGGATATCTTTGTAGTAGTGATGAGGCCTTACGATGTCATTATAGGTATGGACCGGTTACTATAGTTCATGCCAAGATCGACTATTTCTAGTGGAGGATGTGGTGTTTCTGCAATGATGGAATCAAGTTTTTCTTTATGGGTGAAAAGGAATCCTAGGTAGTGTAGGATTGAATCATGCATAGGAGGGTGCAACTAATTACTCATTAGTTTTCTAGCATGACCCTTGGTGCAATGTATGTTTTGAGTTTCTAGTTCCCTTCAGTGGTGGCGGATTATAAGGACGTCTTTTCTGAGGATGTTCTAGGATTACCTCCCCACCAAGAGATAGAATTATACATTGATCTACACCTCAGTAAGACCTCAATATCCATACCAACATATAGGATGGATCTCTTAGATCTTCATGAGCTGAGGGTGAATTTGGAGTATTTGTAGATGAAGTGATTTGTTAGACCCAATGTTTCACCCTGAGAGTTCACAATTTTATTCTCCAAGAAGGTGGATGAGATATTAAGGTTATGTGTGGACTATCGGTGCTTTAACCAAGTGAACGTGAAGAATAAGTATCCACTACCAATGATCAATGAACACTTTGATCAGTTGATAGGGGCACAATGGTTCTTGATGGTTGACCTTAGATTAGGATATCACCAGTTGTGAGTACGAGATGAGGATATGCTGAAGATGACATTAATATGTTTCTATAGTAATTCTGAGTACTTGGTGATGAAATTTGGCATGAATAATTTCCCAAAAGTGTTCATGGGACTCATGAACAATATCTTCCATCCCCTCTTAGACTGGTTTGTGGTATTATTCATAAAAAATATCCTGGTGTACTCAACACCTTAGGGGG
Source organism: Viscum album (assembly GCA_963277665.1). Taxonomy (NCBI): domain Eukaryota; kingdom Viridiplantae; phylum Streptophyta; class Magnoliopsida; order Santalales; family Viscaceae; genus Viscum; species Viscum album. The sequence continues at coordinate 353,738,359 of OY728130.1, read as the reverse complement.
AGCACACGAGACACTTGAGGATGGTTCTAGATGTACTCTAAGAGAACCATCTTTACCGAAATATCTCTAAGTTCCAATTCTATATTCAATAGGTCAAATTTATAGGACATGTTATCTCCACAGATGGAGTGGCAGCAGGCCCAATGAAGGTCGAGGCAGTGCTAGCTTGAGAGCCACCCATGAGCATGACAGAGGTGTAAATCTTTCTTGGGTTGACATGATATTACCAGAGATTCATACCCGACTTCTCCAGGATATCATACCCATGAAAACTTTGACCCGAATGGGGAATCCTTTCATGTGGATAGAGAGGTTACAACAAGATTTTCAGGAGTTGAGGCTAATATTGATGAGTACTCCCTTCTTGATATTACTAGAGGATGGTGTCGAGTATATAGATTTCTATGATGAATCAGGAATCAAGCTTGGTTGTGTTATGATCCATAGGCAGGTGGTGATTTCCTATTGTCCACGCTAGTTGAGAAAACATGATTAGAACTACATGACCCATGATATTGAGTTAGCAATGGTAGTCTTCACACTAAACATGCAGTGACACTACCTGATGGGTGAGCTGTTTATTGTCTACTCTGACTAAAATATCCTCAAGCATATATTCTCTTAGATAGATATTAACTTGAGAAAAATAATATAGATATATTTCCTCAAATATTATGACTTAAATATTTTCTATACTCCTGGGAATGGGAACATGGTATCAGATGTTCTCAGCAGAAGATCTTGTTCGTAATTACAAATGATTCATCAGAGTAGCTCTCCTCATCATAGTTATCCTTTTTGTATGAATATAGAGAAACTTAACTCTATTAAATTGTTTTTATCCCTTCTATTTTATAGTGAGTTAGGGAATATAAGCGTAGTGATATCGACTATGAGACCCTATATACTCAAATATCCACTGGACATGCTCATGATGTATTTTCTAAAGGCGGGGAGCATGTCGTTATTTTTAGAGGATACACGATGGTACCAATGATGTTACAGGAGGAGGTTCTGAGAGAGTTTCATACATCTCCTTTGGTGGTACATCTAGGTGTGGAAAATATGTATCAATACCTCTGATGTTAGTTTTTGTGTCCATGTATGAAGAAGGAAGTTGTAGAGTTTGTCTCTTGATACCTTACTTGTCAGCAAGTGAATGTTGAGCACCAAGTTCCAGTAGGTTTATTTCAACCCCTTGAGGTTCTAGAGTGTAAGTGTGATGATATATACATGGACTTCATGATGGTCTTACCATGTACTTCCAGGGGACACAATACCATCCAGGTGATAGTAGATCGACTCACCAATTCAGCCCACTTCTCAACTATTTGAGAGAAGAGTTACGTAGAGATCTTGGGATACCTCTACATGTAGAAGATAATATGATTACATGGACTTCCATTAATGATCATTTCTGACCATTATGATCACTTCACATCTTAGTTATGGAAGGGAATGCTGGAGAATTTTGAGACTCAATTGTGTTTGAGCTTTACTTTTCACCCCCAGACTGATGGCCAGACTGAGTGGACCATTCAATTTCTAGAGGACATGCTGTGAGATTGCATGTTAGAATTTGTCCATAGTTGGGAGGATCACCTACCACTAGAGGATTTTGAGTACAACAAAAACTACCATTCCACCATTAGTATGAAACCATTTTAAACCTTGTACGAGCAACCCTATAGATCACCACTTTGTTGGAATGACCCAAGAGAGTTGGTATTAATGGGGATAAAGTTGGTGTAAGCCACTACTAAGAAGGTACATATAATCCAGGAGTGGATGAAGACTGTAAAAATCCATTAGAGGTATTATAAATACATAAAATGGAAACATTTGGAGTTTTAGGAGGGATACCATGTGTTCTTATGGGTTTCACCTCAACGTGGATTAAAGAGATTTGGTCGGGGCAATAAGCTATATCCAAGATTCATTGGACATTTCTAGATACTCCATATAGTTGGAGAGCTGGTGTACCACTTAGATTTACTACTTTAGTTAGACTGGATACATGAAATCTTCCATGTGTCACTACTGAGGAAGTACGTGCATGACCCATCACACATTATCGACTGGGGAAAGATGAACATTAAGGAAATAGTTACTTTTTTATAAGTAACTGAAGAGATAAAGGATCTAAAAGAGAGGATCCTTCATGGGAGAGTGATTTATTTAGTGAATTTCCAGTGGTAGCATGAGAATCTTCAAAAGATCACCTAGGGGTGGGAGGCTCAAATTCATGTTGAGTACCCACATCTCTTCGTGTAGTCACTTGTTTAGTATTTTTTAGGGCATAAAGCCCGAATATGGGGAGAATGAAACAACTAATATTTTACATGTATTATTTTGGGATATTGTGTGGATTATTTTCAAGACCAGAAACTGAGATTAAATGTCATTTCGAGGCCCGATGTTCTCAAAATAAAATTTTAAAATATATTAAATATATTAAATAGCACACAAGCACATTTTTCCTAAAAATTGGAATAACTTCTAAACAGAGGCCCGAATCAGAAATACAAGGGCACTGTAGAGTTCAGAATATGGGTTTTACCTTAGGCATGATATAACCTTTGTCAATGCATGAAATTAGTGGAAAAGTCATCACGTGTGTAAAAATGAATAAAATAAAATAAATAAATATATTTATTTATTCATTGACACAATGACTTAATTTCATATATAAGTAAACTATTATGATGGAAATTATAGAGTTAGCTATATAACCCTGGAGCCATTGGAGAACCATTGGAGTGAGCATTAGAGGATCTCTCTCAGAAAAACATCAACTGAATCATGGTTTGATAATTAGTGTAAAACGAAATCAGGGGATCTCACCAACAATGAGGATGCAACTTCGATATTCATCAACGATCAATTCGAATTGAGGTAGGATGTTTGTTTGAATTTTATTATTTCCCTATTATCTATTTCTATAATTAACATGAATAAATCAACCAACATATTAATTCATAGATTGGTCATTTTTGTGGGATGGGTTATCTGTGGGAATATTTTTGGAGAAATTTCTTTGTGATTAATTTTTTATCTCTTCATCTGTTGTTCTAATGAAAACAAATCAAGGCTAACAAGAACATAGACCAAGGTTCATTCCTTGTGTTTGTGATTGTGCTTATATTCCCCTTTTATTCATTCATTGTGGATGATCCTTTGGCCCATAGTTTGGTGAAAACCTATAAATCGAATGCTGCACACCTATTTCTTAGCACAATGATTTGATATCGTAGATTCAGTCTTGGCATGACATGATGATTGTGAAATGATGGAATCATAAAAGGATTATATGGTTTCAGATACCCAATTTCATGTTCTTCATCATGTGATGATGGATGATGTGTGTGAATGATCTCCAAGAGGTTTGGATGTCTAGAATCTGGTGATTGATGGTGGAAAGGTTTGGCCAGAGTAGATCCATTATTAACAATGAGATTTAGTCCAGAATCCAAGGTGACAGTGGTGGGAGTGTATATGAGAGGAAGAACTTTATTTTGGGAAAGTCTTGATCAACACGATGTGTACTATAAAGATACATGCCATGTGGGACCCTCTCTATAGTGGCTAGTGTTTTAGTATGAAGTTAAGGATCACAAGGAGTGTGACCCCTATCACATGGCGTGTGACTCTTCCTGGTAGGCTTGACATGTACCTTAGAGGTTACACAGACATGGATATAAGTACATGGGCATGGGAACACTGTTCACTCCCACATAGACATGGACATACTATATGTACATGGGAATACCTATGTAATTGGACATGGGAAAAAGTACATGGGCATGGGCACATTGTGTACTTCCACACGGTTACATCAATGATCCATTTACACGGGTAGGACCTAGTGCTTAATGGACATGCCATGTACTCCTAGTATACACTGTGTAATCCTTGAAAGTTGGATTGGATCCCTTGTACTCTGTATCATGGACAAGTTTCATTAGGGTGAATTCCCTATATCCTTTCCCTGAGGGTTAGTATGGAATCACACACTACACATAGGATGGAGACCCCTTCAGCAGGAATTCTTGGATAAAGTTGATGGAATCCTTATGTGAGTCCTAGAGTGATATCCTCTATCATCTTCTTTTCCTAGGTGGATTTCTTAGTATAATCATTTCTAACAGTACGCGGGTGTATATCCTCTACTTAGTGGGTTAATCCAGGTTGAGTTAGTGGTATACCTGATGGACTTGGGAGTGATCCTCATATTTGTATTGAATCTCTTAAAAATGATAGTGTATCCTTTCTATGATGATACTTGATGAGTGTGACCTCTTGTATGAATGTCATCAGTGCTATCTGACTTATGGAGTGTGTTCTCCTAGACAAGTGCTATATGGAACCTTTGAGTAGGAATACTAGGATAGCTTTATAGTTGTGACTTTTCCTTGATATTATGTGTCTTTTTTGTGTATATTTGGATATTCTTTTTATATGTGATTTAGACATATACCTGTATGGAGATGACTGTTATTGTTTTGTTATATGATTTGTCATTTTGGGGTGTCTTACTAGGTATTGTTATACTCACCCCTACATGGGATTTTTCTACACATGTCATGTCTTGTATAAATGATCAACCTTTTGATAGAGTTCTAGAGAGACCAGGACTAGGTGGTGTTTAGTGAGCTGGACTGAACATGGTGCGTTCCTACGAAATCTCGATAGCATTACCCATATTTACTTTCAGATTGGACTTATTTTCAGACTCTTTGTAGTGGACTTATGTTTGGACCTGTTTACTTTCCATTACTTTTTTCCATACTCTGGTTGTGGGATTAGATGTATACATGCATGGTTTCTTTCAGTTTTTTTACATTTCAGCATTGTTTGGTCAAGGAGATGTGTGTGTGTGTGTGTGTGTGTGTGTGTAAGTACTTTAGGATAAAGCATCTCATGTTAGTTATATTCTTACTCGACAATAGTCACCATCCCCTAGCCTATTGAAGACATGATTGAGGAGTCACAGAATGGGCCCCTTTGGGATAGGTCATGACACGAACCTTTACAATCCCCATCATGGATAATCTTAGGAAAACATGGTATCCCTGCTCGAACTCCAAGGTACTATGATGTCAATATTTATAATATTTACGCCAGCTCTAAGCTATCCTTATATGATCGCATATCACATGTACCTTCTTCATCTTCATCTTTACCATATCCATCCCAACAAGGTACGCCTCACTGATCTCAGTCCATCATAAGGGTAACCTGTAGGGTCTCCTGTATAGGGATTTGAAAGGTTTCATTCCAATATTAGAGTGGTATACATTATTATAAGAAAACTCTATTAAGGGTAAGTGATCCTACCAGATCTGGTCAAAGTCTAACACACAATCCCTCAACATATCCTCAAGCACCAGGATAGTGCACTCATTCTGGACATCTATCTGGGGGTGAAAGGATATACTCATTTTCATATGGGTCCTGAATGTATCCTATAGGACTCTTCATATTCATGATGTGAACCACACATCATAGTTGGAGACAATTATTGAGGGAACCCCATGAAGGTGGATGATTTTCCACATGTACAACTGCCCCAAACCCTCCACAGAACTCTACTCCCAGATAATATGAAAGTGATATGACTTTTTAAGTCAGTTAACTATAACCCAGATGGCGTTATGGATCCTCACTTCTTATAGATTACCTTTCATAAAGTCATGGATATTCTATCCAATTTCCACTCCAAGATCTAAATAGGATATAAAAACCTATCGGAACCTGGTGCTCAGCCTTTACCTATTGACACGTGAGGCACCAAGAGATGAACTCAGCCACACTCTACCTCATGAAATCCCACCAAAAATACCACTAAAGGTGTATATATATCTTCCCTACAACAGGATGTACAAATGAAGGATATGTGTGAAACTCTCTCATCACCTCCTCCCACATCATGATTGGGAACACATTTCGTTCCTGGAAAAGGATGATATGATTCCCTCCTTAAGAAAATATATATGGTGAATCTCTTGAGGATATTTGGTCACGTAAGAACTTATAGTCGATGTATCACAACTGGGCCTCTCTCACACATTGGAGAAGTGGAGGATTCAACACCATCAACTGAAGAAAATATGCACCCACCTTCTCAACCAGGGTCCGCTATAAGGAAGCTAACTGCTCCGACACCTCCTAAACTAAACGAGCTTGAGACTTCCTACTAAGGGAATATTTTACCACACTTTCCTTCCTAGGAGTATAGACTATCTAAAATTCATATTCCTATAGGAACTCTAACCAAAACCTCTATCTCAGGTTTAGGTCTCTCTATGTGAAGACATACCTGAGACTCTGATGGTTTGAGTAAACAATGAAGTGTTCTCCCAGAAGATAGTGCCTCCACATCCTGAGAGAAAATATTACCACTACCAACTCCAGGTCATGAGTCACATAGTTCTTCTCACGGGGTCTCAATTACCTTGAACCATATGTGATAACTTCTTATCTCTACATAAATATGTAGTTAATCCCAACTTTATAGGTATTGTAATATGCCACGTACTCCATGCCCTCATCTGGTAGTCTCAAAACATGATCACTTGTTAGCCTCATCCCCAGCTCCTTGAAGGCTCTCTGATACTGCTCAGTCTAGGTAAGTGATTTCCCTTTCCATGTTAGGGTATTCAAAGGGGCTTAAATCCTAGAAAAGTATTCAAAAAAATATCTTTTAGTACCCCTTAAATCCAAGAAAACCATGCACCTCTGACACACTCTTAGGTGGATCCTAAGCAAGAAATGCATCTATTTTCATTGGGTCTACAACTAATCTATGATTAGAAATGACATGACTTAGAAATAAAACCTCATGGATCCAAAACTAGTACTTCAAGAGCATACCATAAAGCTGGTGTTCTCGAAGAAAGTCTCGGACCACACTCAAGTGATTTGCATGCTCCTCCTCTAAAGTAGAGAATATGAGTATGTTATCAATAAAGACAACAAAAAATAAGTCCAAGTATGACCAAAATATCCAGTTCATAAAATATATAAACACATCAGGGGAATTATTCACACCAAAATACATGATCAGAAACTCATAGTATCCATAGAGACATCATAATAAAAGTTTCATAATATCAGCCTCATGAACTATCAACTAGTGGTAGCCAGACCTGAGATCGATCTTTGAGAACCATCTCACTCCTTGAAACTAAGAAAAGAGGTTTTCAATCCTTGGAAAGTGGTAATTATTCTTTATCATGGTCTGATTTAGGTGTCAATAATCTACACAAAGCTGCAAGATCCCATTCAACTTTTTCACAAAAAAACACCAGAGCTACCTAGGGAGATACATTGGGTCTGATAAAACCCTTCTCTCGAAGGTCCTCCAAATTCAACCACAACTCCCAAAACTAATTGGGGTCTATATTATATGATGTAAAATATATCAAAGTGGTCCTAAGGTGAAAATAAAATAAAAACTCTATCTCCCACCACAAAGGTAGTCCCAAAATGTCTTTAGGAAAGATATCTATAAAATAATCCATGACTAAAGAAATCTAGATTCCTAAAGAGATTATTGTGATAATGGATAAACTCACCAAAAAATGGGTGATGGGGTATAACTTCTTGCTCATAAGACTCACTCACTCCATCATGAGATCTATCTCACCCACAAAGGAGAATCTCATCCCATTAGTGTGAAGGTATCTGAATCGTTTACAGTGATAGTCAATCTGAGATAAGAACATGAATAACTATTCCATAACCAAGATGAAATCATAAGGTCACATGATTATGTAAAAAATTTCATATGAGAAACTCTCTCCACCAAGCGATTGCTTGCACTACCGAAAGATAAAAGATATCGAAGAAGAATTCCCCATAGGAATATCAAGGAAAAGATGCTGGGATAAAGTATCAACTGGGAGATCCAACCCTCACACTAAGAGTAAAGAGATGAAGGAATAACTCAAACCTATGTCTAATAATACTTAATAAATAGTAGAATAAACACAGATCGTACCTCTAATCATCTCATGAGCTGCCAGGTCATAAGCCTCCATAGCCAGCAACTGCCCATGAACCCAACCACTAGCTCCATGAGCCTAGCATGGTCCAATTAGTGGTAGTGGTGTAAGTATCTCATAACATAATCCACCACCCACATCACCTCATCCTAGATCCCCAACTACTCCTCTGCTATCTTCACCTCCCTAGGGGTTACCCTGATCTCAATTGAGAGATCAATGATCACAATGATGCCTCTACTGTGGTGGTCCATCCACTATCTGTCTTCCATACTCATCATGTTGGATCAAGAAATCACATTCCATGTGACCTCAACAATTACATGCATAGAACATACCCTCTTTTGGCTTCCCTAGTCCCCTGTATGATCCCTATGCCACATGACCACGTGCCTGAGTCTATTAATGGGGAGGCCTCCTATGTCGATACCCTATTGAATGGTGAATTCTAGATATTGTAGATGAATCAACCCCATGATACCCACTTCCATCTCCTTCTACATGGAATCCATCTAACAGGAAGATATATGTCACTAGTTCCCAATCCAAAACTCTAGCTTAAGTGGGAATGAATAGGGGTACCACACCAACACAAATGTCTCTACAAAGACCCTACTCAAACTTCCATGCCCAGAAGTATCCATCCTGAATCATGTTGATGAAGTAATGTGTGAGGTTAGTGAAACTTGGAGCATACTCATAAAATTCTATCCCTCCCCACCATATCTCCAGAAGCTCCTGAATCCAAACGGAGCACAAGCATGGGGGGTAACACTCCTCATTAAATAGTTATTGGAATTCAGTCCATGAGAGTGTTGACTCATCATACATCGACATGATTAGAATCCACCAGCACCCATCTAATCTATGGAAAAGGTTGTATGCTAGTACAAACACCTAATTAGTTGATGTCTGGATAAGTTTGAAAGCTCAGATCACCGACTCTATCTAATCCTCCACCACACAGGGATCTGGCTCACCATAGAACCTTAGTGGCCTATGGTACTAGAACACATAGAGTTCACTAAGCTTGTGCACATCCTCAGACTACTCTACTAGTACTATCTCCTATTTGATAGGTGGGATATGTTTCTACCTATCTGTTTGGAGGAAGTATCTCACATGATGTATCCTAAACTGAGGCCTCATCACTCATCAGATCATCTTCATGATCCTGACTTAGTAACCTAACCAACTATATTCATAGAATCATCCTAAAAATTTAATCAAGATATACCATGGTTAGATAATCACACACACACACACACACACATATATATATATAGGGAGGTGACTTAAGAAGGAAAATCAAAGACTCAATATTATATGATTAATGTACCAATGTTTCATATAACCAATGTATCAGTATGACAAGTTGAAAAGAATGTGGTTAGAGTTCTGATGTATGGATACATCATTTTTCGCACCAACATTAGGTTCTTTAGCTAGAATGTCACACTTGAGACACTTTGACATTGTTTCCCTAAGTTCCAACAAAATCCTCATAAGGGGACAACTCCAAAAACCATCCCAAGGAATAAACCACCTCTGATACCAATTTTTCATGAGCTGACCCATCAGGGATCACCTTCCTAGTGGAGAGCCGAGTCAAACCTACCCCAAGACTACCTATATAGGATAGGGGCTGGAAATAAGAACTGAAAGGAATAACTAATATGGGAGGAATTTTCCTAATGCACATGTATGTACACACCCAACCATCTCTATGCTAAAGTAAATAGGAAAAAAAGAAAATATAGTAACATCTAGAGTAATAACCATGTATGTAGAAAGCTCTAGGAAATACAAAAGAGTATGATAGTGCAGTATGAAAAGTAAAGGAAAAAATACACACCCGACTGAAAAGATATACCAGAATGATAATATTTGAAAAAGTAATTTTTGAGAGAGTTCGAATCCAAATCTCTAATCCCAGACCAACATACATGGTCAAATGAACCCGGTTATCCCCTATGTTTCTCTATAATCAATGTCTACCTATCCATAATCTTCATAAGACACAACACATGCAAGAAAATCCCATGAATGGGTGAGTATATACATACCCAATAAGACACATAGAAAGTTGAGGGGTGGGGGGGGGAGTAATAGGAGACATGATAGAGTAGACAACTCAACCCATAGCAAGATATAAATGAAATACAAAAAACAAGGATACATATATATGCTCATAAAATAAACCTAGTAAGAGAGAAAAGGGTGATCTCCATCTCATAGCCTAACCCAAGAAAAGTCTGCTAATAGTTCCAAGAGGTCCACCAACCCTGCCCAACATATCACGTGTCTGTCCATAGAAGTAACCGTGTACAGGAACCACACCTCACCAAATTACTGCAAATTAAAGAGGAAAAAATCTCTAAGTGAAGGAACTATTCCCTAATGCATCAGGGGGATCCACTCAACATAAGAAGGAACCATTCCCTAATATGTTAGCCTGGTACCACTCTGTAGGTAAAGGAACTGCACCCTGGTCTATTAGGTGGGTGAAACCAAACATAAGGAGGACTAGTTCCCTAGTACAATAGGGGGTATCACTTAGTGGGTAGAGGAACTACACCCTTTCATATCATGGGGTACCTCTTAGTGGGTAGAGAACCCATACCCTTTTTATTTAGGGGGTACCACTCAGTGGGTAGAGGACCCATGCCCTTGTCCTTCAGGGGGTACCACTCAATAGGTAGAGGAACCACACCATTTTCTAGCAGGGGGTACCACTTAGTAGGTAGAGGACCCATGCCTTGGTTTATTGGGGGGGGGGTACTACTTTAATGATCCTGTTCAATAACCATCATCACCAAATACCACCTAAAGAATCACCATGCTTGGAACATCTTATATCATATCCCGAAAACCATTATAAAAGACACCATCACATTCTACATGAAAAAAACTCAAGATAGGATACTCACAAGCCAAATATGAGTTCAAATAGATGAGATACAAGAGATGTAAAACTCATCAAGAAGTACACAGCGTATGAGGGGGTCCACATGACGTGTGAACTCACCTCTTTATGTGGCTGTGTCTGCTCAGAACAAAAATTTCTGGCCATGTAGTATTACATGATGTGTAAGAGTACTACACGATGTGTCTCAGCGACCTAGGGTATTTCACGTGATTCTATCCATGCCCGTGCTCCTAGCCCTGCCCGTGTTTGGGTACATGGCCATGTCCGTCACCATGTACCCTGCCCATGCACTATTCTATGTACTCATAGAGTACACTCCACACCTTCAATCTCTAGTTCACATGGTGTGTGGGGGTCCCAAATGGCGTGTAATACTTATCTATCTTGAAAACCTTAGATTCTTCAAAAACTAAATAACACATCATGCATTCTTTCAAACTACATGGTGTGTAGTCACAATTTTCACAGAACCAGCATAATCCTCATGTGATTCCAGATATGGATCCTCTACCATCAAATTTTCCATTTGACCACTCAAAAATGGTGTAATCTTTCTATGGGAATCAATTTTGGCCCTCTAGTGGCCTAAAATTAGATCTCCAGTCCTCCAGTGGGTGGAAATAGGATCTCCAGCCCTTCCACATGATGTCGCTGCCACCAAGAGTGCCTCCCATCATTACCCTCTTGGATTTGGATCCCAAATCCTTGAATCCATCACTGCTAATCATAAACCAGAATTATTATTCCTCAAATTTTCATCTCAATCATAAAACACAAATCTACTATGAATCCAGGGGTCTAATCATGCTCTATCCCACCCGACAATGTTGAACCATGATCCTCGTAGGCCAACAACGAAGAACAAAATGAACGATGGGAGAAAAGAAAAAGAAACAAGGGTGAAACAATAATTTTACAAGAATTTTTGGCCAAATAATATATATTGGGGATGTCTGGGGTGAGAAAAATGGAATAATGGGCATACATTGAATAAGAAATCTAAATTCAAAACACAGGATCATGCAAAGGATCAAATCAAATGCAGATAAAAGAAATAGATTTTATCATGATCAAAATTTTAATAATAAGGGGTGGAATACAAAAATTAAAAGTCCTACCTCTATTTTTATCGATCGTTGGTGAATAATGTGCTCGCTAATGATTGGTGAAGATCTGTTGTGTTCATTGCTCCTTGATTCACTCGGATCCAGAAGCTCATTGTTGTATGATCTCAACTTTCCAATGAAGGGTGGTGGAATTATTCTATCAACAATTACAGGGTTATGAAATTAACCCTATAGATTCCCAATAATAGTATATTTATAGAGGAAAATAAGTTTAAATATATGAATTACAATAATTAATTAATTCACTTAACATACCCGCCAACGGTCACCTTATATGAACATCCTTCGCCGACCACTTTAGGTCACACCTAGGGAAAAACCCATGCTACAGGTTCAACCGTGGTCTTAGTTTTTTAATTTGAGACTTATTTTAGAAGATACTATCTTATTTATGAAAAACTGTGCATGTGTGGTATAAAATATATTTAATATTTTTATAAAATTAATCTTGGGTACACCGGGCCTCAAAATCGCACATCGTCTCACTGTCTGGCTCCAAAAATATTCCTTGATATATTTTAAAGTCATATAAGGAAAAAGGGTATCTATACCAACATTTTATATAACTAATCCAGCCAATGAATATAAAATGTTAGAGTGTTCAATTATAATAATCAACAAGAATTAATGTAAATAAATACAACCCACATCAAGCTCAGGTTCCCCATGAGATACCCAGCCAACCATATCTACTTTGTTTTCAACCAGAATATCTACAAACTCGTGTCATCATACTATGCATAATAAGTACTAGCTAGGAATCGAGAAATATATCCAATGCACCCATTCATTTTATACAAAGGATTAATGGAAGAACTATGGCATCCATGACCTTATAAGGTCAATCCCACTCTCAGTACCCATCCAATATATAAGGCTTGGGAAAAAACATGTGTATAACCAAGTCCATAAAATGATAAAGCATAATAATGATATCGGTTTCCCTATGATACCATACATGGAATTACTACTTGGGAATCTAGGTGTCGCTCAAAGCATATCATAATTCATTTTACCTCTAAGCCCCTCCATGGAATTCATACTTGGGAATCTGGGTATCACCCAAGGCATAACATAGTTCATCTATCCTATGAGCCTGTACAAGGTATTCCTATTTGGGAACCCTTGTATCGCTCAAGGTGTATTGTAATTCATTTAATATATGATCCCATACATGGTATTCCTATATGGGAATCCAGGTATCTCTTAAGAAGTAACATTATTAATTTTCCCTAAGTGACCATCCATGGTATTACTACTTTTGAATCCATTATCAATTAAGGCCTAACATGCAGGATTAGGCACATCACCCTAAATAAATAATCACAGTGCATGAGAATCATTCATGCCAACTTAAAATTTCCTAACACACCATTAAAGATTTAATTTATAATAATCAATAATACCATGTGAGTATTCATTCCCATTTATAATTTAATTCATTTAAAATCCCCTTGGTTATTTCATTCATCAATTATAATTCAAACATTATTATTATAATTTAAAAATAACATTAAAAACTCAATCCATAAGCTATTTTCATTATAAATCAAGTGAGTGGTCCAAGGAGTTATCCACACCATATAACAATTCATTTAATTTAAATAGGATGTTTCACTATCAAGTGATATATACATATAAGGGACAAGTATTATACATGTCATCCATCCCTTATTTAAGGATTAATAAACTCGAATGGGTTATTCCAATTATCAAATCAAGCCAAACATAACTTAGTTGTGCTTGGGTCAGAAGAAAACTAAGTCATCAAGGCATATGACTGAACCCACCCATGGGTTAGTTCAGGTTGAGGTTGTCAACCTCCAATCAGGTATAGAAGTCACATAACATGCCCAATTCATTGTTTAAATAATTAATTTAGGGCATTAATCATTTAAGGAGAAACCCATAGAAGGTTCGACATGTGACACATTTTATAAATGATATAAACCTCGAGGGAAAAGGTATATACCACCTAAATTATACCAAGGGAGCTTCACTTTTCCATTACTAGGATTTGATTCAAGTCAAAACTAGAGAAATTGAATAAATGGACAAACAACCTGAAAATAGGGCATATGAGCTCTCATTGAAACATAATCCAATACGAAAAGATAAATTGAGAAGAGAAGGAAGAGGAATCAAAGACTAATCAAGGGCTATCCAATTTAACCGATGATGATTGATTCCAAGTTTATATGATGGAGAAACCTCCATGACTAGAGAATAGGGAGAGGGAGAGCTCCCATAGACAGAGGGGTGCTGTGCATGAAAGGGAGAAGAAAGGATAAGTGGAGGCTTAAAAGAATAGGAAAAACGGTAATTCCTAGACCTTTAAATATTCATGTAGTTTTGATAACCATGCACCAACCATGAAATTCCACTATCCCAATGGACACCCCCTCTCCCATAGATAGGTGCATAGTTAGACAAACTATGCATAGCCCATGCGGTGCTACTTCCCAAAAGGCACACCCCCTCACATGGTTGTAATGCACAGTTAAAAAAATCCTATACCAACCATGAAAATATATCTTAGGGTATTAACCATCTAGAATGACTTCATTTTACACCCCATATGATTAAAATAATCATTCTCTACCTATTTATAGGCCACACAATTGAGTCACACAATTACTACTAACCAGGCGCCAACTGTTCCCCTCATCTTATTTCATCTGAAAATGAGTTTTCAAATACCAATGCTCAAAAAACTCATATGAACACCCAAGAAATATCCCAAGACTTAAACCCCATATAATTTGTTTAAGTGTTCCAAACTCAAATTTACATTTTGAAGCTCAGTTCAAAATTTGGTCCGTCCACCAAATAGAAATTCAAGTTCCTTTATAACTTTTAGCTCGTTCCAAAATAAGGGACATTAAAAACTCCCCACTTTAGAGATTATCATCCCATAGAAGTATTGGGGAACAACAAAAACATCACCCAACCTACTCAGGTTGTGGATTCCCTCTCAAACTTTCGCATTGAATTTCCAAATGCCCAACATGCCTCTAGGATTCATTTTAAACATATGGTGCTTAAGCTATTAAAACTCAAGCCCACACTCATAACTAAATCTACAACATTGATATGGTGCTTAATCGAGCCCATATAACCTGGACATGATCACTTTTCCATCTCTATCATCAACTATTATAAAAATATCCCCATAATAGGACCAAGCTATCAATGTAAATTCAAAGTAACGAAACCTCCACTATTAGAATTACTTACTAAAGCACGTCCTTAGGGTCATAGAGACACTCCCAGAATGTTTATCAATTTAATAGAATGGTCAAATTCCCATTGAAACAACTCATCCTAGTCGTACCTAATTTTTCTTGAAAATATCCCATATACCTTTAGAATGAACCCATCTCATCCCAAAAATGTGTTAAATGTAGTTCCTCACTGACCAAACATAGCAATTAGAGGAACTCATGTCAAACTGCCTCTAGCTGACTAGTTTTGAAAATGATTTTATTTAGTAGTTGAAGCATCACCAAAAGTAGATTTCAATACTTTATCCCAAGGCATATCAATATTATTCTGAGCACACTTTTTGAAATCCATACCCAACTTATGGTGACATCTCCCAATTAAACCATCTCCTAATCATTTCCATTACTATGCCATAGAATAAAAAATAGTGTAATCCCAATCCAGAATACATGGATCATCACAAGCCATCCCGGGTCTGACACACACACTCGAACTTCTCAATTACATATTTGAAACTGTATCTAGTATTTACTAAGAAATACAACAATACATGATTTATTTATTCAATGGCATACAAGGGCCAAAATGACCATCACATGATCGATATCAAGGTCTTGTGACCATTATCACATGTGGGTATCCCACCAGTGATCAATATCCCTATCCCCACCTTAATAACATCCTTTTCATCACACCCAAATGAAATTGTTTTAAAATTACCACAACCCATGCCCCATATATCCCTAAACATAACAACTAGCATGACTATAAACCCACTCATCCCCGAGCACTAATGTAAAATCCATCCATCACCCATTATTTCTTTATGTGAAGTGTTACTATAGAGTTTGTCAAAATTTAATGCCTAATGAGGGTCACTATCCTCAAATGACCAATGTTGTATTATGCACTACCTGGTTGCCTTAAACCAATCATCGAACGCAACTCCCAAGGAGTCATCATACTAGAAAAGATGTTTAGATATATAGCTTGGTTTACAACTGAAACTATATCAACATACTTAGGATAATGTGAAAATATTGGGAATGATCATCTCTATGCTATGAGTACACTAATATTCCACTGATAATCATGTACCACTTTTTTGATCCATGCTCACCCCATAAAGGCTATACTTTCCTTAACCAACACTTGACACCATGTTTCCCAATAATGCATATCATGGTTCAATAATGGGTCAACCATACCATGAAACCCTATCTATTTACAAGATATCCCTTATCATACAGGTCAAGTTTCATATTTGAAACCATCGATCCTTTAACCACACCCGACTGCTCACCAAATCTAATTCTAATTGCTCCAAAGTGCAACCATCTTGAACTAACAGTGGGTGTACATCTCGTACCACCCGATTAAAGACCCAAATCATGATTCAATGAGTCTTCTATCAAAAAGGTCAAGTTGACCATGCTACATGGAATTTCAGTACTTACACACCAGGATCTCCCTTGTAAATCTTCTTCAAAATCGAGCACCTATCTGTTCCATGATTCATCGAATGACCACCTGCCTCAAGAAATCATTTCATAAATTTAAGTGTCAATTCAAAACCATTGGTCAATAGATCCAGGCACTTGAACAATCCTTCTCATCAAATCCAGTCTTGATATAAAATCACCCTAGGTGATTCTTAGAAATCTAAAGGCATCATCATGCCTATATTGTAAAACCCAAGCATCTACCATGCATCGATCTCGAACGAGCGTACAACCAAGATCATTAAATTCTAGGAAAACATAAAACTAGATCCAACTTCCCTAGAAGGTTTCCATCAAACAAACAATGTCATTGACTTACTAGGGTCTAATTTAAAACTAGGGGAATCTAGGTCTATCCACCTAGACCTACATATCAAACCTCAAAACATGGCCACCAGGTCTACCCACCTAGACCTCAGTTCTTTCACATGAGAAGAATATTACATATAGGGGTCTTTATTTCATAAAATCCAATGCATCTATAAACTTTCACAAAAAAGATAAAACTAAATCTTGGTAAGGAAACATTGACCTATAAGGGTTAAAGCCAGTCAATAATCCATAACAACATCACCTACTAAAAATCAGGCTATATGGTTTTGATCCTCTTTGAGAATCCTTATAAGGAACTTCTCCCCAGAGGGTCATGATATAACCATAAAAAGGATGAGGAAGAGACAATCATCGGGTATCTATATATGGTAATACCCCCCCTCAAGGTTCAACTCACCAAATATTCTCCTGCCTACCCAGGGGTATCGTTTCATTATCTAAGAGTCCTACCCAACTCAGATGGTCAACAAATAACACTTACCATTCCTATAACTTGGCTCAAAATACTACTCATTTCCTATATCCAAGGGAACTACCTCAATGGGATAACTCCTCATTTAACATAAGGAATTGATTTTAAGACTAGAGTCACACCAAAGAGGTTACTAGGCTCTACTACCCATCCTTTAGGTTCAAGTAATGGAAGTAAGCCATAGAAATTTAAGAACAATGCTAAATTTTCCATTAAAATTATCTCTATAGGAAATTATAAAATCAACCCCTACAAGAGGGTCCATGCCATAACTGCCCCTAAAATTTTTCATTTTAATACATTCAATCAATGATTATATATTACAACATTTAAAATATCCCATATATAAGGACCACTTGTTAAGGAAAACTATATTAAACACTTTATTTAGATGTATCCATGAAACATTATGAAAATTATCTCATAATTCCCTTTTAAACCATTATTTATCTATCTATAAGTTATCACAATAGGATTGGTTAATGAAAATTTCAATTCCAAGCTATAGAGGAAAACACCCTTTAGGTTGAAATAGGAATTTTAATTAACTAAAACTCAATTACATATAGTCCAAAAGTGGATATAAGGTATTTCATCATTTAAAGGGAATTAGTTTAGTAAGATACCACCATAAATTTATATATAACCCATATAAGTAGCTACTGAAAATTTAAATAACCATCCCTATTTATCATAAGCATACCCCCAAGGTGTTAAATGTAACATCCGAGGTAAATAAATAATAAGACATTTTCATATTTATTTTCATATTTGTGAATTAAATATTAATTTTAATTTAAAAGGGGATTATATGTTCTATGGAATACCCGATACACAACAACAGGTTTCTTTGAAAACTTACGTTGCACAAAACGTTGAGTTATACTAAAAAATATTAATATAATATTATTATTTTAAATGGTAGTTAACGCCTAACCGTTGTAATGGAGGGAATGAACATAACTAACTAAAATATGATTATACATATTTGTTAAATGTTTTTATATTTATCCAATAAATTTTAGAGGCATAAAATGTAAATGAATCCAATTTTAAGCATAAATACTCTAATATTATTTAAAAGGTCGATTTACCGCCTTTTGATGGAGAACCCTCTTTAAATATAGTTTTGGTCACTTTTATATGTTCTATTTGAAAAAATAAAATTTTTCTTTAGAATCGGGACACCAAAATTTACTTTGGGTAAATTTTTGGTATATTTTTGATAAAATTCATTTTTTAATGAATAGTGAAAAATAATGTATTTTAATTCAAAACTACCTTTTAATATAATTTATTTATATGGTTATATTATCTTTTTAATTGGTTTTAAAGTTTAATTAAATTATATTTTTACCATTTAATCTAATTTTGGTCATTAGAATCAATTTTACTTAGAAATTGGACATAAACAAGTGTCAACCTTTTGATAGTTATTATTTCTTAAAAACACACTTTTTTGTTTTGACAACATGATTAATTATAAATTAATTAATTCAACTTCTATGTTTTGAATTTTTTAAAATAAAAATCATTTTTGAATTCGGAATATCAAATATATCTTAGGCTTAATTTTTGGTATTTTTCTAAAAACATTCAATTTTTGATGAATAGTGAAAAATACTACTCAGTAGTTAAAAATCGATTTTTTCATTTAAATGAAATTTTACTACTTCTGTGAATTGAATTTAAAAAATTCAGCATACATGCTTTTCATCAGTAAGTAAAATGTGGTTCAATGGAATGAAAATAATTTTTGGTGAATAGTAACTTTTGACTTTTATTTACCACAGTTAAAGTTAAATAGGGCAATTCAAGGTAAAAATAATATTATAATAATATAAAATTACATTAACAATTGAAATAACCTTATTGGATGAGTCATGACCGACCAATACAATCATTGGGTAGAACCTTTGGCCTTTGGAAGCTACTAGGGTAAGATAATTACATTAATAACTTTTTATTTAAAGTAAAAATAAAAATATCATAAACATCTATTGTTTTGCTAAAACAATTTTAATATGGGGATAAATAATTGATATATTTGACTATAAATAGACATTATAAAGATAAAAATATTTTCTACATCATGGTATTTTATTTATAAATTTTGGACATCAGATAAATAAATTTATTTATGACACAATGATGATGTAATGATTACCTCATTAATGAATGTTTTAAATAAATGAGATTATAAATGTTAAAATAAATTTATTTTGAAACTATTTATGCCATACAAGAATTTTATAGATGAGGATGACTTGATATATTTTAATTAATGAAGTTTTTTTAAAAGAATCAAGTTATTTTGATTTTTTTAAAAAGTCATGATATGAATAGTATTAAAATTGACATAAAAGAGTTTTTAAATCAATAAATATTTTATTAAATGATAAAATAGTCATAAAAATATAATATTTGGCCAAAAGACATATATGATGTTAAAAATTTCATTAATTATCCATTTTGGGTCGCTTTTCATTTTATAGTAAATAAATTAACCATATAGTATGAATATATAAGAGGACATGGTAAGAGTCAAATTAGTTAACTAAGGGTTAAAGATAAATGATAAGGTTAAATTTGAAACCAAAACGTGTCTAAAACATATTTTTATAGATGATTTTTAATAATAGTAATATTATATTCAAATTTAATAAGTTTGGGACATTTTGAAACTGAAATTTAGTTTATAATAAAATAATATTTTCAAACTTTCCTAAAGAGCCCCTCCTCCCTCTTATAAAAAGACATCACCTATAACCCATTAATCACACATATAAATCCCCTTGTCTCATCCAAAATATGCCCAAATAATCTATAATGACACATATCTTCCACCTATAAGCCTTACCTTAGGCATAAGGCACTTCATGAAATCCTTTTGGTTCAAACCAAAGGGAGTTACCCGATTTAAAGGTAACGTCTTCTCTTAAGTTCTATTCTTTTATTTTACTTCTCCAACCCCCTAAACTCTTTTTATTCTTTTATTTTATAAAAACACCAGTATACTAATTATAATATGTTTTTTATGATAAGGATTCTAGCTACACTTACACACAACTCCATTTAATGGATACAAACATACCATTTTTGTGGACGACGAACTACTGCCTCAAGAAACGACGATTGTTCAATATTCTCCTACCACATCTTATGGTGGAAATTAAGATGAAAATTTATTTATATGTGATATATATTATATTTATATTGTTTCTATGCTTCTGTATTTTTCATTTATATCATACCTTTATGGTTTCCATAATGGGAAAATGTGATAATTTCATTTGAGGAAGTGCGGACTACCGCCCCCTCAAAGTGATATGACTCGTTCATTCCATATGTGGAACTTATAAAGGATGAAATTAATGAAATTATATATGATATTATAATGGAATTATAATATACCTATGTATCATTAAGTTTTCATTATATTCAAATACGAAATAGAAATGAAAGTAGCGTTCATGCGTACGTACAACTTACCGTCTCCATGAACGGTGCATTTCATTTCTTACCTCCAAATGTTATGTACTATTATAAATACATATATATACTAGAAATATATGATATATATGATATCTAAATCATTAATATCATTCTAGAGATAATTTAATTTTGACCACATGAATAACTTGTAATTATAAGAAGTTAATTTTTGACTCAAGTACCAAATATCGAAAAAATGACCATTATTAACTTAAATAATTATACAATGTTTATAACATGGAAATAAGTGATATAAAAGGAATAATAAACCCGAAAAAGGTTCTTAATAAATTATAAATTAACTTTAGTTTATTATTTAGGAGATTAAAGAACGAACGGGTCAAGTTAGACATGAGGTAAGAGGTTTCTTATCTCCCTTTTAATTCTGTGAGATTTCTATTGTTCGCCACTTATTTATTGCATGTGGTGTATTGATTAATTCCATTTGATATATATTATCATTATTATCTTTATATTCATGGTATTCTGTGATTCATTTTGTGGTTATTAACTTTTGGTCATATGACTCAATTGATTACAACGAGGTAAGGGGTTTTTATCTCACTTTTTATTCCCATGATATTCATGCTATATTTGCCACTATTTCATTTTGTGTGGTGTATGTATTGCCCATGGTTGTATTAATTGTGTAATATAATTTAATTTATGGTTATTTACATCTTTATTGTATGACCCTTCTTTCATGTGGTGTATGTTTCGTAAAGGGAACCTTTCACTCTTCTCTTCTAATAAAAGACTTCTTTTATGTTATGTATTTTTAAAGGTTGGGGACGAAGCCTCATTTTATTATTAAAGCAAAGAAAATACCTATTTTAAATGGGTAAAGTGAGACCCATTACATAGCCCGAAGGCCCAGTGGTCATGTAGACCATTACATAGCCCGCATGCCCAAATTTTTGGCTCAAGGCCCATTCTGTGAATAGATAACCCAGCTGCTACAGTACCCGCCACTAATGCAGTGCCTTCCACCGCTATAGTACCCGCCGATCAATAGTACCAATACTGCTACAGTACCACTACAGTACTGCTACAATACCTGTGACCAATGGGTTTTGAACCCCCATTTTTCATGTAGGATTATGGGGTGCTTACCACTAATCCAAACCCCAACTACTGTTATGTCTTTTGAATTTTCATTATCTTATGTTGTGATATGTTCTTATATATCCTTATTTCTATAATTTTTATGTCCATGTGATGATAGGTAGTTTTCTCTCTCATCAACTCATTTTCTAAATTTTAAAGTGACGTCGTTGGGCTGTCAAATTTCTGTAAGAGAACTTCTTAACCCAATTTCAATTCTTTGGGTTAAACTTCTACATCTTGATTATTTCATGCTATGAATACGTGTGAATGACCTCTAATTGTTTTACACTTAATATATACTTATATTGGATGTATTATTATTTGTCACACATAATTATGTCATTGATTTTTTCTTAATCCAAGGATATGATCTTTGCAAGGGACTTTGTCTCAATTTACATTCCATTGAGACTTATTTATTTCTATACACCAATTCATGTTTATATGGTGTATATACTACCCTTTGACATATTATATCATGATCCTCCTTTTTATCATTATATTATAAGTTTTGATTAATGTTATTTCTCAATTATTTGTATTCAAGCGTCTCTTATTTGGTTAGGAACTCTTTAACTAAAACATTATTTTAAATGTTTTAAAGATTTTTTCTTCTAAATATTTTTCATTAATGTACATATTTTAAAAATGGTTTTAAGGATTTATTTATATGGATATTAATGGTTTAAAATTTTAATTCCTTTAAAATCTTCAAAGTGGTTTGAGACACTTTGATTCAAAAATCTTTTTATTAAATGTTTTAAATGGTTTTGAAAATGGTTTGATAAAGCATTGATTATGTCAATATCTTGAAATTATATATTGTGATTACAATGTGAAAATTTTATCTTTCCTTTATGATTGTTTTATGTGTTCTGTATATGTTATGGTTATTGGGCATTGTTTATATATATGAGCAGTTCCATGATAAACCTAGGGCGGGTGAGCCTGAGATAGCTCTCCAATGCATTGGGTAACATGATGAAGGTAAACATAAATATTTCTCTTAATAGATTTGGGGAATATACTGTGATGGGTATTAAAAACGTAACTCCCTACATAGCTATGAAAGCTACAATGTAAGTATGTTATGAATGCCATAAGTTACCTTTATGATTTATGATTTATGTGTGTTATTCATAAATCTTATGATTTCATGAGGTATGTTATGATTGAAAAGTTTGGTTTCATTGATTTTTATTTATTGATGGGTTAATGTTTCCATTCCTTATTTTATAACCCTTAATAATCTTTTTATGCACATCCCAGGTTTTGAAATGTTTTTCATAGGACTTAAATATGAATAGGGTTAAGGATGAGATCAAGGAAAATTCATGCTGTATAAAACATAGAACTAGACAAGTTAACTTTTTTAAGAGTTTTTATTTTATGAAAAAAATGGATACTGATTAGAAGTGTCTACTTTGTAATATTTGAAATGAAATGTAATATTTATGGCCTAATTCACTAAAACTCTAAACCTGAAAATATCCTCAATGTGAATTCTTGACTTCACTCAAGATTATATAATGTTTAAGGTCGGGTCCTTATAGTTGGTATCAGAGGTAGGTTTAGAAAACTTTAGAGGTTAGGGTGTTATTTAATCATAAGTGACATAACCATAATGGTTATCATATTAAAAAGACTCATGGTGATTTTAGAGGTGATAAATAGTTATTACATTTTGGGGAGAAAAATGAATGGTATTAGATAACCTTTGAGGATAAAATATGTTATGGTTATTTTTGAATATTTTGTATTTTTTTTGGTAATGTTATAAAATTATATAGTTTTTTGAAAAAGGAAAACACGTAGACCATGTGACAACCCATCATGTCAGACAAAGCTGCAGGAATCAAACCCACAACCGAAGTGTGATTGGGATTTATTGCCTACCACTAGACTACATGAAGTCCCTGGTTAGTATGACTTATTCTTTTTAGTAAAATAATTTTATTGATCAAGAATAAGTTGATTTGGGATCTTATGTTTTATCAAATGGATATCATTAGTATAGGAAAATGATTTGGTGATTAATTGATAAAATTTATTTTGGAAGATGTTCTCTCTTTTGGGAACAGTACATGCTTAAGGAAAATAGAATACTATGGGATCTCATTTTTGGAGTAATGGTTGGAATTTTATTTTGGAAGAATATTTGTTTTATTGTGGACATATAGTTATATGAGTTATTTATGGAAATGATTAACCTATCATAGGGAATATGTGATTAGGTTAAATACTTTTCAGTAGATAAATTTTAAGATTTATCATGGAAGACTATGTGATCAAACCCTTCTGAATTTTGGTTTTGGTTAATGTCTAAAGAAAAGGAAAATATATAGTTATTCTTTTTTGGACTATGTGATTCTATAGAATTTGATTCTAGTTCTTTTTATGTGACCAAGTCTTCTTGAATACTAATCATTGGGAGAAAAGTTGAGTTTGTGGTAGAAATTTAGGAAAATATGAAAGTCTACATGACAAGTAAGTATGTTTCATTATGTTTTTAGTTAAGATCATAAATAAATTCCTCAAATTTATGAAAAGTAACTTAAAACAAAAACATTTTCCATTAACTTTTCATACTGGGGAATCAAAGACTATTTAACCTGATTTTATGGTGGTTAACTTTCTCCTAATCATGTTTTCTATCACTATCCATCAGAACTTGATGGTTTGTTTTCTCCTCCATATCCATGTTTTCATGGAATCCTAGTATCTGTTGTCTCGACTTATCTTTGTACTTATCTTACTTTATTTTAAATTGATAGTTTTATTGACTCTTTTTCTGATGTGGTACTTTCAATGAAGTTTCTGATCCCAATTTTAAAATTGTGAGGACACAATTCCCAAAAGGGTGGAAGGATGTAAAATCCCAGGTAAATAAAGAATAATACATTTTCATATTTATTTTCATATTTGTGAAATTAATATTAATTTTACTTTAAATGGGGATTCTATGTTCGATGACGTACCCCATACACAACAACATGTTTCTATGAAAACTTACGTTGCACAAAATGTTGAGTTATACTGAAAAATATTAATATAATATTATTATTTTAAATGGCAGTTAACGCCTAGCTGTTGTAATGGTGGGAATGAAAATATCTAACTAAAATATTATTATACATGTTTTTTAAATGTTTTTACATTTATCAAATAAATGTTAGAGGCTTAAAATGTAAATGAATCTAATTTTAAGCATAAATACTCTAATATTCTTTAAAAGGTCGATTTACCGCCTTTTGATGGAAAACCCTCTTTAAATCTAGTTTTGGTCACTTTTATATGTTTTATTTGAAAAAAATAAAATTCTTATTTATAATCGGTACACCAAAATTTACTTTGGGTAAATTTTTGGTATTTTTCTAATAAAATTCATTTTTTAATGAATAGTGAAAAATACTGTATTTTAATTCAAAACTACCTTTTAATATAATTTTTTTATATGGTTAGATTATATTTTTAATTGGTTATGAAGTTTAATTAGATTATATTTTTACCATTTAATCCAATTTTGGTCATTGAAATTAATTTCACTTTGAAATTGGACATAAACAAGTGTCAATCTTTTGATAGTTATTATTTCTTAAAAACACGTTTTTTGTTTTGACTATGAGAATTAATTATAAATTAATTAATACAACTTATATGTTTTTAATTTGGTAAAATAGACATCATTTTTGAATTCGGAATATCAAATATAGCTTAGGGTGAATTTTTGGTATTTTTCTGAAAACCTTCAATTTTTGATGAATAGTGAAAAATACTACTTAGTAGTTAAAAACCGACTTTTTCATTTAAATAAAATTTTACTGCTTCTGTAAATTGAATTTCAAAAATCCGACATACATGGTTGTCATAATTAAGTAAAATGTGTTTCAATGGGATGAAAATAATTTTTTGTGAATAATAACTTTTGACTTTTATTTACAGCAGTTAAAGGTAAATAGGGTAATTCAAGGTAAAAATAATATTATAATAATATAAAATTACCTTAACACTTTTCCTAACCTTATTTAATGAGTCATGGAAGACCAATACAATCCTTGAGTATAACATTTGGCCTTTGGAAGCCACTTGGTTAAGATAATTACATTAATAACTTTTTATTTAATGTAAAAATAAAAATATCATAAACATGTATTGTTTTGCTAATTTTTTTTATTGTGGGGTTATATAATTTATATATTTGACTATAAATAGTAATTATAAAGATAAATATATTTCCTAAATCATAGTATTTTATTTATAATTTTTGGACATCAGATAAATAAATTTATTTATGACACAATGGTGATGTAATGATTACCTCATTAATGAATGTTTTAAATAAATGAGATTATAAATGTTAAAATAAATTTATTTTGAAACTATTTATGCCATCCAAGAATTTTAGAGATGAGTATTACTCGATATATTTGAATTAATTAATTTTTTTCGAAATAATCAAGTTAGTTTGGATTTTTTAAAAAGTCATGATATGAATAGAATTAAAATTGACATAAAAGAGTTTTTAAATCAAATAATATTTTATTAAATGATAAAATAGTCCTAAAAATATAATATTCTTCTAAATGACATATATGATGTTAAAAATTTCATTAATGATCCATTTTGGGTCTCTTGGAATTTTATAGTAAATAAATTAACCATATAGTATGAATATATAAGAGGACATGGTAAGAGTCAAATTAGTTAACTAAGGGTTAAAGATAAATGATAAGGTTAAATTTGAAACCAAAACGTGTCTAAAACATAATTTTATAGAGGATTTTTAATAATAGTAATATTATATTCAAATTTAATAAGTTTGGGACATTTTGAAACTGAAATTTAGTTTATAATAAAATAATATTTTCAAACTTTCCTAAAGAGCCCCTCCTCCCTCTTATAAAAAGACATCACCTATAACCCATTAATCACACATCTAAATCCCCTTGTATCATCCAAAATATGCCCAAATAATCTATAATGACACATATCTTCCACCTAGAAGCCTTACCTTAGGCATAAGGCACTTCATGAAATCCTTTTGGTTCAAACCAAAGGGAGTTACCCGATTTAAAGGTAACGTCTTCTCTTAAGTTCTATTCTTTTATTTTACTTCTCCAACCCCCTAAACTCTTTTTATTCTTTTATTTTATAAAAACACCAGTATACTAATTATAATATGTTTTTTATGATAAGGATTCTAGCTACACTTACACACAACTCCATTTAATGGATACAAACATACCATTTTTGTGGACGACGAACTACTGCCTCAAGAAACGACGATTGTTCAATATTCTCCTACCACCTCTTATGGTGGAAATTAAGATGAAAATTTATTTATATGTGATATATATTATATTTATATTGTTTCTATGCTTCTGTATGTTTCATTTATATCATACCATTATGGTTTCCATAATGGGAAAATGTGATAATTTCATTTGAGGAAGTGCGGACTACCGCCCCCTCAAAGTGATATGAATCGTTCATTCCATATGTGGAACTTATAAAGGATGAAATTAATGAAATTATATATGATATTATAATGGAATTATAATATACCTATGTATCATTAAGTTTTCATTCTATTCAAATACGAAATAGAAATGAAAGTAGCGTTCATGCGTACGTACAACTTACCGTCTCCATGAACGGTGCATTTCATTTATTACCTCCAAATGTTATGTACTATTATAAATACATATATATACTATAAATATATGATATATATGATATCTAAATCATTAATATCATTCTAGAGATAATTTAATTTTGACCACATGAATAACTTGTAATTATAAGAAGTTCATTTTTGACTCAAGTACCAAATATCGACAAAATGACCATTATTAACTTAAATAATTATATAATGTTTATAACATGGAAATAAGTGATATAAAAGGAATAATAAACCTTAAAAAGGTTCTTAATAAATTATAAATTAACTTTAGTTTATTATTTAGGATATTAAAGAACGAACGGGTCAAGTTAGACATGAGGTAAGAGGTTTCTTATCTCCCTTTTAATTCTGTGAGATTTCTATTGTTCGCCACTTATTTATTGCATGTGGTGTATTGATTAATTCCATTTGATATATATTATCATGATTATATTTATATTCATGGTATTCTGTGATTCATTTTGTGGTTATTAACTTTTGGTCATACGACTCAATTGATTACAACGAGGTAAGGGGTTTTTATCTCACTTTTTATTCCCATGATATTCATGCTATATTTGCCACTATTTCATTTTGTGTGGTGTATGTATTGCCCATGGTTGTATTAATTGTGTAATATAATTTAATTTATGGTTATTTACATCTTTATTATATGATCCTTCTTTCATGTGGTGTATGTTTCGTAAAGGGAACCTTTCACTCTTCTCTTCTAATAAAAGACTTCTTTTATGTTATGTATTTTTAAAGGTTGGGGACGAAGCCTCATTTTATTATTAAAGCAAAGAAAAGACCTATTTTAAATGGGTAAAGTGAGACCCATTACATAGCCCGAAGGCCCAGTGGTCATGTAGACCATTACATAGCCCGCATGCCCAAATTTTTGGCTCAAGGCCCATTCTGTGAATAGATAACCCAGCTGCTACAGTACCCGCCACTAATGCAGTGCCTTCCACCGCTATAGTACCCGACGATCAACAGTACCAATACTGCTACAGTACCACTACAGTACTGCTACAATACCTGTGCCCAATGGGTTTTGAACCCCCATTTTTCATGTAGGATTATGGGGTGCTTACCACTAATCCAAACCCCAACTACTGTTATGTCTTTTGAATTTTCATTTTCTTATGTTGTGACATGTTCTTATATATCCTTATTTCTATAAATTTTATGTCCATGTGATGATAGGTAGTTTTCTCTCTCATCAACTCATTTTCTAAATTTTAAAGTGACGCCGTTAGGCTGTCAAATTTCTGTAAGAGAACTTCTTAACCCAATTTCAATTCTTTGGGTTAAACTTCTACATCTTGATTATGTCATGCTATGAATACATGTGAATGACCTCTGATTTTTTTACACTTAATATATACTTATATTGGATGTATTATTGTTTGTCACACATAATTATGTCATTGATTTTTTCTTAATCTAAGGATATGATCTTTGCAAGGGACTTTGTCTCAATTTACATTCCATTGAGACTTATTTATTTCTATACACCAATTCATGTTTATATGGTGTATATACTACCCTTTGACATATTATATCATGATCCTCCTTTTTATCATTATATTATAAGTTTTTATTAATGTTATTTCTCAATTATTTGTATTCAAGCGTCTCTTATTTGGTTAGGAACTCTTTAACTAAAACATTATTTTAAATGTTTTAAAGATTTTTTCTTCTAAATATTTTTCATTAATTTACATATTTTAAAAATGGTTTTAAGGATTTATTTATATGGATATTAATGGTTTAAAATTTTAATTCCTTTAAAATCTTCAAAGTGGTTTGAGACACTTTGATTCAAAAATCTTTTTATTAAATGTTTTAAATGGTTTTGAAAATGGTTTGATAAAGCATTGATTATGTCAATATCTTGAAATTATATATTGTGATTACAATGTGAAAATTTTATCTTTCCTTTATGATTGTTTTATGTGTTCTGTATATGTTATGGTTATTGGGAATTGTTTATATATATGAGAAGTTCCATGATAAACCTAGGGCGGGTGAGCCTGAGATAGCTCTCCAATGCATTGGGTAACATGATGAAGGTAAACATGAATATTTCTCTTAATAGATTTGGGGAATATACTGTGATGGGTATTAAAAACGTAACTCCCTACGTAGCT
Organism: Viscum album; assembly: GCA_963277665.1. Lineage (NCBI taxonomy): Eukaryota > Viridiplantae > Streptophyta > Magnoliopsida > Santalales > Viscaceae > Viscum > Viscum album. The sequence continues at coordinate 353,708,345 of OY728130.1, read as the reverse complement.
ATGAAAGCTACAATGTAAGTATGTTATGAATTCCATAAGTTACCTTTATGATTTATGATTTATGTGTGTTATTCATAAATCTTATGATTTCATGAGGTATGTTATGATTGAAAAGTTTGGTTTCATTGATTTTTATTTATTGATGGGTTAATGTTTCCTTTCCTTATTTTATAACCCTTAATAATCTTTTTATGCACATCCCAGGTTTTGAAATGTTTTTCATAGGACTTAAATATGAATAGGGTTAAGGATGAGATCAAGGAAAATTCATGCTGTATAAAACATAGAACTAGACAAGTTAACTTTTTTAAGAGTTTTTATTTTATGAAAAAAATGGATACTGATTAGAAGTGTCTACTTTGTAATATTTGAAATGCAATGTAATATTTATGGCCTAATTCACTAAAACTCTAAACCTGAAAATATCCTCAATGTGAATTCTTGACTTCACTCAAGATTATATAATGTTTAAGGTCGGGTCCTTATAGTTGGTATCAGAGGTAGGTTTAGAAAACTTTAGAGGTTGGGGTGTTATTTAATCATAAGTGACATAACCATAATGGTTATCATATTAAAAAGACTCATAGTTATTTTAGAGGTGATAAATAGTTATTACATTTTTGGGTGAAAAATGAATGGTATTAGATAACCTTTGAGGATAAAATATGTTATGGTTATTTTTGAATATTTTGTATTTTTTTTGGTAATGTTATAAAATTATATAGTTTTTTGAAAAAGGACAACACGTAGACCATGTGACAACCCATCATGTCAGACAAAGCTGCAGGAATCAAACCCACAACCGAAGTGTGATTGGGATTTATTGCCTACCACTAGACTACATGAAGTCCCTGGTTAGTATGACTTATTCTTTTTAGTAAAATAATTTTATTGATCAAGAATAAGTTTATTTGGGATCTTATGTTTTATCAAATGGATATCCTTAGTATAGGAAAATGATTTGGTGATTAATTGATAAAATTTATTTTGGAAGATGTTCTCTCTTTTGGTAACACTACATGCTTAAGGAAAATAGAATACTATGGGATCTCATTTTTGGAGTAATGGTTGGAATTTTATTTTGGAAGAATATATGTTTTATTGTGGACATATAGTTATATGAGTTATTTATGGAAATGATTAACCTATCATAGGGAATATGTGATTAGGTTAAATACTTTTCAGTAGATAAATTTTAAGATTTATCATGGAAGACTATGTGATCAAACCCTTCTGAATTTTGGTTTTCGTTAATGTCTAAAGAAAAGGAAAATATATAGTTATTCTTTTTTGGATTATGTGATTCTATAGAATTTTATTCTAGTTCTTTTGATGTGACCAAGTCTTCTTGAATACTAATCATTGGGAGAAAAGTTGAGTTTGTGGTAGAAATTTAGGAAAATATGAAAGTCTACATGACAAGTAAGTATGTTTCATTATGTTTTTAGTTAAGATCATAAATAAATTCCTCAAATTTATGAAAAGTAACTTAAAACAAAAACATCTTCCATTAACTTTTCATACTGGGGAATCAAAGACTATTTAACCTGATTTTATGGTGGTTAACTTTCTCCTAATCATGTTTTCTATCACTATCCATCAGAACTTGATGGTTTGTTTTCTCCTCCATATCCATGTTTTCATGGAATCCTAGTATCTGTTGTCTCGACTTATCTTTGTAATTATCTTACTTTATTTTAAATTGATAGTTTTATTGACTCTTTTTCTGATGTGGTACTTTCAATGAAGTTTCTGATCCCAATTTTAAAATTGTGAGGACACAATTCCCAAAAGGGGGGAAGGATGTAAAATCCCAGGTAAATTAAGAATAATACATTTTCATATTTATTTTCATATTTGTGAAATTAATATTAATTTTAATTTAAATGGGGATTCTATGTTCGATGACGTACCCCATACACAACAACATGTTTCTATGAAAACTTACGTTGCACAAAACGTTGAGTTATACTGAAAAATATTAATATAATATTATTATTTTAAATGGTAGTTAACGCCTAGCTGTTGTAATGGTGGGAATGAAAATATCTAACTAAAATATTATTATACATGTTTTTTAAATGTTTTTACATTTATCCAATAAATGTTAGAGGCTTGAAATGTAAATGAATCTAATTTTAAGCATAAATACTCTAATATTCTTTAAAAGGTCGATTTACCACCTTTTGATGGAAAAACCTCTTTAAATCTAGTTTTGGCCACTTTTATATGTTTTATTTGAAAAAAATAAAATTCTTATTTATAATCGGTACACCAAAATTTACTTTGGGTAAATTTTTGGTATTTTTCTAATAAAATTCATTTTTTAATGAATAGTGAAAAATACTGTATTTTAATTCAAAACTACCTTTTAATATAATTTTTTTATATGGTTAGATTATATTATTAATTGGTTATAAAGTTTAATTAGATTATATTTTTACCATTTAATCCAATGTTTGTCATTGAAATTAATTTCACTTTGAAATTGGATATAAACAAGTGTCAATCTTTTGATAGTTATTATTTCTTAAAAACACGTTTTTTGTTTTGACAATGGGAATTAATTATAAATTAATTAATAAAACTTATATGTTTTTAATTTGGTAAAATAGACATCATTTTTGAATTAGGAATATCAAATATAGCTTAGGGTGAATTTTTGGTATTTTTCTGAAAACCTTCAATTTTTGATGAATAGTGAAAAATACTACTTAGTAGTTAAAAACCGACTTTTTCATTTAAATAAAATTTTACTGCTTCTGTAAATTGAATTTCAAAAATCAGACATACATGGTTGTCATAATTAAGTAAAATTTGTTTCAATGGGATGAAAATAATTTTTTGTGAATAGTAACTTTTGACTTTTATTTACAGCAGTTAAAGGTAAATAGGGTAATTCAAGGTAAAAATAATATTATAATAATATAAAATTACCTTAACACTTTTCCTAACCTTATTTAATGAGTCATGGAAGACCAATACAATCCTTGAGTATAACATTTGGCCTTTGGAAGCCACTTGGTTAAGATAATTACATTAATAACTTTTTATTTAATGTAAAAATAAAAATATCATAAACATGTATTGTTTTGCTAATTTTTTTTATTGTGGGGTTATATAATTTATATATTTGACTATAAATAGTAATTATAAATATAAATAAATTTCCTAAATCATAGTATTTTATTTATAATTTTTGGACATCAGATAAATTAATTTATTTATGACACAATGGTGATGTAATGATTACCTCATTAATGAATGTTTTAAATAAATGAGATTATAAATGTTAAAATAAATTTATTTTGAAACTATTTATTCCATCCACGAATTTTAGAGATGATTATTACTCGATATATTTGAATTAATTAATTTTTTTCGAAATAATCAAGTTAGTTTGGATTTTTTAAAAAGTCATGATATGAATAGTATTAAAATTGACATAAAAGAGTTTTTAAATCAAATAATATTTTATTAAATGATAAAATAGTCCTAAAAATATAATATTCTTCCAAATGAAATATATGATGTTAAAAATTTCATTAATGATCCATTTTGGGTCTCTTGGAATTTTATAGTAAATAAATTAACCATATAGTATGAATATATAAGAGGACATGGTAAGAGTCAAATTAGTTAGCTAAGGATTAAAGCTAAATTATAAGGTTAAATTTGAAACCAAAACGTGTCTAAAACCTATTTGTTGAGATGATTTCGAATAATAGTCATATTATTTTTTAATTTAATAAGTTTGGGACCTTTTGAAACCGAAATTTAGTTTATAATAAAATAATATTTTCAAACTTTCCTAAAGAGCCCCTCCCCCCTTATAAAAATACATCACCTATAACCAATTAATCACACCTACAAAGCCCCTTGAATCAAAAAAACTCTAAAAAAATAAGCTCTCAAGATCCCTCTATTCCACATAGAATCCGTACCTTAGGTATAAGGCACTTCATGAAATCCTTTTGTTTCAAACCAAAGGGAGTTACCTGATTTAAAGGTAACATCTTCTCTTAAGCTCTCTTCTTTTATTTTACTTATCCAACCCCATAAACTCTTTTTATTATTTTATTTTATAAAAAAACAAGTATCCTAAATATACTATGTTGTTGTTATGAGAAGTATTCTAGCTACACTTACACACACCTCCGTCTAATGGATACAAACATACTGTTTCTGTGGACGAAAAACTGCTACCTCACGAAACAATGATTGTTCAATCTTCTCCTACCACCTCTTATGGTGGCCATTAAGATGTAACTGTATTTATATGTGATATATATTATATTTATATTGTTTATATTCTACTGTATTTTTCATTTATATCATACCTTTATGTTTTCCATAATGGGTAAATAAAATAATTTCATTTGAGGAAGTGCAGACTACCTCCCCCTCAAAGTGATATGTCTCGTTCATGCCATAAATGGAAATTATAAAGGAATATATTAATTAAATTATATATGATATTATACTAGAATTATAATATACCTATGTATCATTAATTTTTCATTCCATTAAAATATGAAATAGAAATGAAAGTAGCGTTCATGCGTACATACGACTTACCGTCTCCATGAATGGTGCATTTCATTTCTTACCTCCAAATGTTATGTACTATTATAACTACATATATATGCTGGGTATATATGATATATATGATATCTAAATCATGAATATAATTCTAGATATAATTTAATTTTGACCACATGAATAACTTGTAATTATAAGAAGTTCATTTTTGACTCAAGTACCAAATATCGACAAAATGACCATTATTAACTTAAATAATTATATAATGTTTATAATGTGGTAATAAGTGATATAAAAGGAATAATAAACCTGAAAAATTTTCTTAATCAATTAGAAATTAACTTTAGTTTATTATTTAGGAGATTAAATAACGAACGGGTCAAGTCTGACATGAGGTAAGAGGTTTCTTATCTCCCTTTTAATTCTGTGAGATTTCTATTATTCACCACTTATTTATTGAATGTGGTGTATTTTTTACTTACATTTGATATATATTATTATGATTATATTTATATTCATGGTATTATGTGATTCATTTTGTGGTTATTAACTTTTGGTCATACGACTCAATTGATTACAATGAGGTAAGGGGTTTTCATCTCACTTTTTATTCCCATGAGATTCATGCTATATTTACCACTATTTCCTTTTTTGTGGTGTATGTAATTCACATTATTGTATTCATTATGTAATATAATTTAATTTATGGGTATTTACATCTTCATTGTATGATCCTTCTTTCATGTGGTGTATGTTTCGTAAAGGGAACGTTTCACTCTTCTCTTCTAATAAAAGACTTCTTTTATGTTATGTCTTTTGAATTTCCATTTTATTATGTTGGGATATGTTCTTATATATACTTATTTCTGTAAATTTTATTTCCATGTTATGAGAGGTCCTTTTATCTTTCATAAACTCATTTTATGAATTTTAAAGTGACGCCGTTTGGCTGTCAAATTTCTGTAAGAAAAATTCTTAACCCAATTTCAATTCTTTGGGTTAAACTTCTACATATTGATTATGTTATGATATGAATATATGTAAATGACCTATGATTAATTTACACTTAATATCCACTTATATTGGGTGTATTATTATTTGTCACACATAATTATGTCATTTATTTTCCCTTAATATAAGGATATGATCTTTTCAAGGGACTTTGTCTCAATTTACATTCCATTGAGACTTATTTGTTGTTATACACCAATTCACATTTATATGGTGTATATACTTCCCTTTGAAATATTATATCATGAATATCATTTTTCTCATGATATTATAAGCTTTGATTAATGTTATTTCTCAATTATTTGTATTCAAATGTCTCTCATTTGGTTAGGAACTCTTTAACTAAAACATTGTTTTAAATTTTTTAAAGATTTATTCTTCTAAATATTTCTCATTAATGTACATGTTTTAAAAATGTTTTTAAGTATTTATTTATATGGATGTTAATGGTTTAAAATGTTAATTCCTTTAAAATATTCAAAATGGTATGGGACACTTTGATTCAAAAATCTCTTTATTAAATGTTTTAAATGGTTTTGAAAATGGTTTGATAAAGAATTGATTATGTCAATATATTGTCATGATATATTGTGATTTCAATGTGAAAATTTTATCTTTCCTTAATTCTTGTTTTACGTGTTCTGTATATGTTATAGTTATTGGGCATTGTTTACGTATACATGTGGTTCCATAATAAACCTAGGGCGGGTGAGCCCGAGATAGCTCTCCAATGCATTGAGTAACGTGATAGAGGTAAACATGAATGTTTCTCCTAATAGATTTAGGGAATATACTATGATGGGTATTCCAAACGTAACTCCCTATGTAGCTGTGAAATATACAATGTAAGTATGTTATGAATTCCATAAGTTACCTTTAAGATTTATGATTTCTGTGTGTTATTCATAAATATTATGATTTCATGAGGTATGTTATGATTGAAAAGTATGGTTTCATTGATTTGTATTTATTTATGGGTTAATGTTTCCTTTACTTATTTTATAACCCTTACTGAAATTTTTATGCTCATCCCAAGTTTTGAAATGTTTTTCATAGGACTTAAAGATGAATAGGGTCAAGGATGAGATCAAGGAAAAGTCATGCTGTCTAAAACATGGAACTAGACATGTTGATTTTTTAAGAGTTTTTATTTTTATGAAAAAATGGATACTGAGTAGAAGTGTATACTTTGTAATATTTGAAATTTAATGTAATAGTTATGGCCTAATTCTCTAAAACTCTAAACCTGAAAAGATCCTCAATGTGAATTCTTGACTTAACTCAAGATTATGTAATGTTTATGGCCGGGTCCTTATATTAAATTCCAAAGCCTAATAAGGTAAAGGTGACCTAATTAATATCCCATCATGTCAACTTGGGTTTAGTTATATGGTCATCTATTCCCAATTGATGGAGTCAACACTCTATAAATTACAATTATCACCCCAATTAAATGTAACCCATAACAGTTTAAATTTCATCATAATTTTAACACACCATCAATAGGGTTATCAAATAGTAATACGGATGATAAAACTCACCTACAAGTGTTGAGTGAAGCATTTAAGAACTCAGCGATATAGGCCATCATTTCCAATTTATAGAGGTACATGAATTTATAAGCTGCAATTGACCCGCCATTTTACTAACATCTATGAATAATAATTCGAATTTTTCAAAACAAATCCAATTACATAACATTTAAGAATTTCATTAAGAATAATTCATCAATAATTTAATACCCTTTAATTTAATAATAAAAGTTCAATGACTCTTATATTTAAATAAAGATCCAGCTAGATGAATCAACATTGTCAAATTATAAAGTTGCAAGCCTTTATAAGTTATAATTGGAATTCATGTAACTGAAAATTAGTTCTTACCTTTGGTATCAGAATATAATAAGTGCATATGTGATGGTTCGATTATATGAATCACCTTTCCTAATTTATAAAGGTATATAAACTTTATAAATTTCTATTATCACTCATTTAATTGCAACCACCAATGTTTCAACCCATGTAAATGATGGTCTATGAATCAAATATGTTATAATTGGTTAATTAAGGTGACCCAATCAAGCTATATGGGAAAAAAATTTAGGTTGATTAATACACTTTAATAACCAATTATTTTATCATAATTATAATAAGGCATGTTATCACAGGGAAATTAATACAATAATTATGGAAAGTTACTACGTAAGTAGGAAACACTATCATACAAGTCAGGAAATCACCCAAGCATAAATGATTACCTAAACATGGTATACTTATAATACTTATAAATAACGACCCTAACCTAGAGTACATATAAACATGGCACATAATCACACAAGGCACATCTAACAAGCATCAAGCAGTCAGGAAATGTAATCTATATGGAATAGAATATGCATGAGATATGAATTGCTATGTGGATATAATGATGTATGAACACACCCCATCTCTTTAAATACCAGGAAAATAGGTAAATATAATAAATCAATGAATAAATAATCAATATAAGTACAATAATAAATCAAGGTGAACTAATAATTAACCATAATATAAATAATCTTGAACAATAGTCCCATCCCTAGAAACTTGATCTTTCCCTCATGAGTGGGTCAACCAGACCAAAACATGAGCTATTTAGAAAGTACTGATATATTCCTAGTCACCTATCTACCATCCCAAAATAGTAAGACAAAGGAAAAATTAAAGATTTTATACCAATTTGTAAAATACTGACATGAGATACACTAAAATGATGCCCCAAGCCAGTTGGCCACAAGGTCTCAAGCATACCTCCACATACACCATAGGCTACTGACTAGAAGCAAGGGTCTAGTGATGGTATAGTGGGGAGACTATACCCTATAGATCAGTATTGAATACAATAGGAGTAATAATAAATTATATTAGCAGTGGGAGATAAATCATCTAGATGATAACAATTAGACACAGGCAATAAAATAGTAGAAAATAAAAATGATGTCATGTCTATACAAAAATATAATAGGCATACATGGAAGTAGGAAAAAAAAATTACATGTATAAAAAAAGGACAATGAACCAAAAATATCTCATGGTCACCCTAAGAACTAACTCATTCATCTAATACCAAGATCCCATCCTATCATAAATCAATCATCCATAGTTAAACACTTTCCCTGATCCCAACCTATATACAAATAATCTATTCGGGTACCCATGATGACCCGAATAGGGTGTCAGTAAAACTCAGTAGGCCACCACCAATGGTTTTTATAACTAATCAATCCAGTGAATATAAAATTCAACAATGTGTAGGTATAATAATCAACAATCAGTAATGTAAATAAATACAACCCATGTTAAGCTCGAGTTCCCCATGGGATACCCGAATGACCATACCTACTTTTGTTCCAACAAAAATATCTATGAACCCATTCCATTTAAAATACATAAATTTGGTTCATATTTTTAATCAAATTTCAATTATTTTTAATGGTTTCCAATGTAAAAATCCATTAAATTCAATTTTTTATTCAAAAGTGTAGTTTTATGAATGAAGAATTAAAGTTGATTCAAATAGTTAAAAAAAGTGATGATTTTGAATTTTGATTTTTTTGGACTTAAGGAATTATCTTTGAATTTTTTTAATGGATTTCAATTTATTATCTTATTTTTTATGTGTTTCATAAAAATTTGGTTCTAATCCCAATAAGGCCCCAAACTTGGATAGCAAGCCTCGTAGCCAGACCTAGAGAGGCCCGACTGGCTATGTATGGCACTGGGAAGGCCTACACAGGCAGGTGTGAGCGTGTGAGCCCATAAGGAGCCACAAGGAGTAAGGGTGGGACAAAGGCCCATGTGGAAAAATTATGCAGCTCAACCATTTATCATGTGTGTAGTGTCATCTGGGAGCCCACCCAGGTGTGGGATTTTGGACGACCAAAGCCGTGCTTTGGCTTATAATCCAGTGTGCATCCGTCCCATGATTCTATGTGGGATGATGTTATTTAAATGTTATCATTCCTATGCTCTCGTCACACTTAGACACACAGGAACCGTCAAATCTACTCACCTCCTCCACTACCGCACCTTTGTGACTCACCTCCACCACCTGGAATCACTTGAATCCTCTATGATAGTCCATCAATCACCTCCACACCCTTGATCAGCCTATATGACTATTTTTTTCAAGGATCCTTCATACACTTTAAAGGCCAGAGGAGGAGGAGGATCCTGCTTCTGTTCTGCACCAACAAGAACCACTCAAAGTGACCCATCCACATGGAATCACTACCACATCCCCACACCATCCATACATCCCATGAAAGGTGCTGCCCCATGTGGATCTCATCCATGCTACAAATTTAAAACACAAAAATTCATGGGAGTTTCCCATTTCACCGACTAAGACTCTAGGAATTTAAAAAGAATACCATAAATGGAGATATGTGAAAATACTATGAATTTAAATGAATATGAGTTTGAGACTTTATAATCTTTCTTATTAAACAATCCCTTACTAATTATAAAGGGGGAGTCTGCTCTCACAACTAGAGGATCCTCGACTGAGAGGAGGAGCTTCTTCCATGTCCTTTGTTTTTTTTATTTTTATTTTATTTTATTTTTATTTATTTCTTTTGTAATTATAATTTCTTTTATTAAATAAAATTCATGTATTTTAATTATTCTTTAAATTTTTGTGTCTTATTCCTCCCATTTCACTCTTCTTCTTCTTCTTCTTTTCTTTTATTCTTATTTTAAAATTCTTAAATATATTATATATTATATATTTTATTTTGTTATTCCCTCTCTCATTCTATTTTCTTATTCTATTTTTATTATTCTTTTCTCTCTATCTCTCTCTCTTCTTTCTCTCTCATACCCCATTCTTCGTTTTATTTTATTGTCATTCTTATTTTTATTTTATTTTATTATTTTTATTTTATTATTCTTCTATTCTTTCTATCCACCAAAGTGATATATTAACCTAAAAAATGATGGGCTTACCCAAGGCTTGGCTTAGGGGAGGTCAAGGTGTTATTGAATTCTTACTTCATATTTATTTTACATTTGTAGCAGATATAAGTGGCATGAATGGGTGTGGCGAATACCCCCATGACATGAAAATAAATATATTTATATTATTTTATTTAATATCTTTTCCCTCTATCCATTCAATTAACTCTTCACAGAATGGATTTGATCTAATCAATGGATAAAATGACATTTATGGAGCTAGGTCTTGAAAGATGTAACACCCTAGACTAAGGTGTGTCATCAACCTTGATTATGGGAGGAGGTGGAATTTAGATTGTATTAAGCCCAAAAGGGACTTAGATACCCTGGGGGGGTGAATCAGGGTATGGATATTCTTTTCAAAATTATTCCCTCCCCAATGGATCTTGACCTCTTTATTATAAGGGTCACTTTTTTTTCTCTTTAATTTTTATATTGATATTATCCTTTCCAAATTTATCTCATGATGATGTATAGAAAGTAAAGTAAGAAATAAAGCACAAGGACACAAATATTTTTACTTGGTTCACCCTCACTAGGCTACATCCAAGGAGCATACATGGGAAATGTATCAATGTACCAAATCCACTAAGTCTCACTTCCAAAATAAGGTTTGGGATAGATCACTTCTATACCCAACATCTCTGCCTTTATAAAGTTTGGAGTGGACTCAATTTCCTTCCTGGTTTACAACTAATCAAAATATAAGAGCTCACTTATCTTTCAACTGAATTGTGTTCATTGATCCTTAAAAATAATCTTCTTTTTATCACTTAAATAAATATGTTTTACACCTCATTTGGTGCATCATTATGTTCCACTTTCATCTGATTCATCAATACCACTTTACCACAAATTTTAATAGACAATCCATTTTCAACACTTTCAAAATGCTCACTACTTTTCATGAATCTCACACAGCCTTTGTGAAACTACCTAATTCTTAATAAGAATAATCTTTTTTCAAAAACCCCACAACCTTCATGAAGCTCACCTCTTTTGTAAACCTCAAATAGCCTTCATGAAGCACCTTCCTTTTGTAAATATCACTTATCCTTCACAAAGCTATTTCTTTTCATGAATCTCACTTAGACTTTGTGAAGCTCAACACTTTGGCGAAGCTCACAAATTTTGGTCATCTTATATAGCCTTCTCAAACTTCAACACTTTCAGTCGGTTTTCATAGCCTTAAAAAAATTCATTAATTTCACAATGCTTTCAACTTTCGGTCAACTTTTATAGCCTTATTGAACTTACTTTATTTGTGAAGTTTTTCTCAAGAACAACCTTCATGAACTATCTTTAAAAATTCAGAGCCTTTGGATTTTTGTTAAGGCTTGCTCTCTTAAAATGAGGGGGTAAAGTCCTATTTATAGATGTTTTCTCCAATTATAGAAGCTTTCATCCTAATCATCACCTTTTTGAAAATATCTTAGTACTTATTTGTGAACATCCCTATCTTTACGAAGCACTAGGGAAATTTTCTGTTCATGAAGCTTGTCATAGTCACAGATATTTACCATCAACCCTTTGCACATTCATGATGATAATTAGTGATTCTCCACACCTTTTTTAATCTCCCTTTGTGAAACCTAGTATTTAGAAAACTCATTAATTTACCATATTTTTATGAGAAATTCATGGAAATCCAAATTTTGTGATGATTGGTCCATCCTCCAAATTTTGGACCCTAAAAATTTGGAAAACACTAGGAAACATCACCACCTTGTATACATAATTTTCAGTACCGCTTATAGGGAATCCATTCCTCTATATTATATATTTTTCTATATACCTAGTCAACAATCATGTTGTAACTCCACTACTATCTGTATCCACCTTCTTTGTCAAAAAACACAATCAACCCAAAAACACTACAATGATACCTTGAGGGAATTTTCCCCAATAATCTTCCTTTTGGGTTTATTGACAACTCTTCACATTTTTATACCTAGTTGTAGATTCTTCCATCTTATTCCAAAATTTTCTTCTTGAGATTTAGAAAGAGATCAAGGATTTACTCAACATACACTATAATCCCACATGATTCCTACTCAGTGTGAGAAACAAGAGTATCATGAAAAGTTAATCAATGAATCAATTCATTAAAAAAACACTCAAATTATTTCATTAAGAAACCCATATATTATGATATATTACCTTTGATCGACCATATTAAGCATCATCAGATTTAAGACCCCCCTTCTTCACTATTCCCCCTATCAGCTTCTCCCCATATCTTGATTAAGGTATTTTCTCCCTCTTTTATAGCCACAACTCCTCACCCTTTTTCAATGAACCCAAATGTAACTTCTTTGTGGTATTCCATAGGGTAAAGAACATAAAGAATCATATTAGGAAAAAATACATCATACCTCGAGGAGAGGGGGTCCCATATCCACACTTGTTCAAGTGTGGGGATTTGAATGAACTCTAAGAGATAGTTGATGATGTTTAAATGATTATTTGGGTTAGTAATTTATTAGAATGTAAAAAACCTATAGTTATTTAGGCACATAATCCAAATTCAAAAGCCCTTGATTCACCTTATCCTTGATAAAATGATACTTGATTTCAATGTGTTTTGTCCATGTGTGATGAACTGGGTTTTTTCTAAGATTTATAATACTTGAATCATCATAATATATTCTAATTTGAGATTTCACTTTAACTCCCATATCATCAAGCTGCTGCTTCATCCATAATAACTGTATACAATCTTGAGTGGCCACAATATATTTATATTTTATGGTTCTCAATGAAATTAAATCTTGTTTCTTTCTTAGATAATTAATACACAATCCATCAAGATAAAATTCACCACCTGACATTTATTTTATATCATATACTAATCCAGAAAAATTTGCATATGTATAATTGAATAACTCATAATGATATTTTTAATTTTAAATCAAACTAAAATACACTATCCCCTTGATATACTGAAGTATTATTTTTTACTACAAGTAAGTGGGTTTCTTTGGGATTACTTAGATACCATGCTTCTTAGTATGTAAAAAAATATATCATGTCTTTTTATTGTCATGTACAATAGGCTTCCAATTATATACCTATATTCCGTGACATTAAGTACTTTTCCTTCATAATCCCATGATAGTTTCATCCGGGTAGCCACTTGAGTAGTCATCTCCTTGGAATTATCCATTCCAAATATTCTTATAACCTCCTTGGAATATTTATATTAAGAAATAAATGTGTTGTTCCTTCCATGTGTCACATCGACACCATTATCCTTTGATTACTATCATTATTTACATATAGATTGTAATCAACTCCACCATGCTGAAAACCGAGTGTCCTCAAAAAACTGATCAAGCCTTGAATACCATGATCTTGGTGATTTATTTAATCCATATATCACCTTTATCAGTAAAAAAAACATGTTCTCATATTCAAGAATGAGAAATTCATATGGATACTCAATATACACTTCTTCTTCTAGAACCCCATTCAAAAATGCTAATTTGACATACATTTGGAAAAATTTGATTTTTTTCACTACTATGGCCAATAATAATCTGATTATCTCTATCCTAAAAATAGGTAAAAATGTTTCATCAACATTGATACCCTCACTCATAGAGCACCCTTTTCACAAAATCTGGGATTTGTTTCAAATAATTGTATTTTTGTCATTCATCTTGTTGCAGAAGACCCATTTGGTCTCAATGTCATTCTTATCTGTTGGTCTCGAAATAGTCTCCTAGAAAACCTCCAACACTAGACTAATATAAATCATTAATAATAAAATTTGATCTAATTTCAGATGTTGAATTGCTCTTTAGAATGGGGAGACCACTTGTTGGAAACACTTTTAATCCTCTCCCACAACTTCTTGGAATCTTAAAAACAGTCAGTTGATACCATATTTTCAGAAAAAAATATAATCATGAAATACATGAATGTTTCTACTTCTCTCAAAATTGGTATTATTGATGCTAGACAACATAAAATTTCATCCTTTATATACCATTGATACCTTGGTTTACATGAGTAAACTTTGTCTCCTTTATCAATGATGTGCATGGGAGTCTTTCAATTTCTCATCCTTGCTCCACATGGTCCTTACATCTGATTAGGAGATATAATTTCCCCTATTATATAAAACTCTTCCTGTTGTTAGGCCCACCATTTAGACCCACAAACACTCTTATTCTCATATATCATTTCTTCACATGTGACTGTAGGTTTAAGAAACTTCTACAGCTCAATAACATTTTCTAGTTACCTTCAATAAGATTTTTAGTGAGTGATATTACTACTTAGAAATGAGATATCAACAAAATGGATAAGCCTAATGAGTCGGAAATCGATGTAGGAAACAAGAGATAAATTTAATAACACCATCACTATCCATTTCACTCAACTACTTATATACATATCAATCATCCATAGACCATTAACTCCTTTTAAGGAATTATTCAAGATTTCTTCTTAAAATCTGGAAAATGATTTCATCTCTCTTCCATAGGGTGTATTTTATTGTTTTTCTTAGGATACCACATGTTATATTTTCATCTCAAACTCCCCCTAATTTTATCATATTTTCACTGAATATATAAAATAAATTCATCATAAGAATTATCCATCCATAACAGCCTTTGATATCCCATTTTTCTATCCTCAATATCTGATGTCAGATAAATCAGATTCTCTTAACATTAGTTTTTTGGATCTCGATACCACTTGAAATCAATTGATATATAAAATATCAATTCCTAATTCCAATAATTATGACTCCTCATTACTACTGAAATTATTTTACAATTATCATCCATTTAGATTTTAGATATAGTTAATTTTTTTCTTGTACTGATTTGAATCACTTGCCATTTCAGAGCACATTTTCAACTTCCCCTTGTATTGTATCTCCCCTAAAACCGAAAATAATTGGACATTAGTTAATAGAATTTAAATGCATAGGGATATGGGAACTTAATGAATCATCAAGAAGAGGATTTTGATCAATCCTGATGGATCAACCCTTTGATACTTTATTGTAAATCATTATACTTTTTTCGTGCTTGTTCTAATTTCCCAACCAACTTCAACTGTTATGGCCATATGACAAGACATTGTTTACCCAAATGTTGAGTCTTCATTTTATATGGATATTTTTTAGGTTTTTTATTTTTTACAATTTGGGGTTTAAACCCATTAGTAGAAATTTTATTCTTTGATGATCCACCAATATGCCATTTTTCATGATTCTTTCTCTAAGTAGGAATCTCTTCACTAGTCTTTTGATCTTTATTCTTCCTCCATTGGATGGGTCTTTCTCCTAACTTATTTTATCACCTTGTATCATGACATGTGATTTTTTGAGACATTATTTATTCATTTTTTTATCATTTTTATGATTCACCATACTATTTCTTGCTGGTGGTGGGTCCTTCACTTTATGTACATTATTCTTACTCACATTTGGAGTATATCCTTCCTTTTTATTCCAGCTTCATTCACATTATTTCTAAGAGATATTCTATGAGTTTAATAGAGGAGGTGCTCAATACACCTTTCATTGATCTCCTTTTGTTTTATCTGAGACTTTAAACCCATTTTTTAACTTATCATTTTGTCTTCCAGTATAGGCTTTCTAATTATACACCACTGAATTTGGGTATCTACTTTTGAGTTCCTTTTCCTTACCTACTTTCTTATAACTGTAATATCTTTCCAAATTCCCATGATTATAACTTATAAAGCATCTTCCATTAAAAACATACATTATTTCATCATTTCTCAACTAAGATGTTAATTCATCCAGAGTTCTTCTTATTCGGACATCGAGCCCTCATGCTTTTTGACACATACTCATGGTGTATCCCTATATTCCACAATAATAGCATATGATATATACTTTCTTCTAAGAGACATTTATTTAATACTTTTTAATAATATTCTACTTATTATTCAATTTTTAAATATTTATGTCTTTATAATATGAAATATATTCCAACGATTCAAAGAAGAATCTTAAAATATGACCATACGTTCCACATAAATCATACATGTTGTCATCATTTTTTTATAAGTCTTTTTATGCCTACTTTCATCACCTAAAATATTTTTCCTATTTTTGGAACTTTTTACATCTCTTTTCCTCTCATGAATGGGAGTGAGTTTATCATATCCAGTACCAAATTTTCTCAAACTGCATGAACTTTGAGATAAGAAAATAATTTCATGTTTATACACTAAAATAGAATATTTTATTTTCATTTCATTATTACCTTACAAAGGATAGTAAAATAGTAAATGAAAATCCTCCTTCAATTTGGGATTGCCATTGGAATTAGATTTTACCACTTCTTTCTTAATTAATTCTATCTCTTCTTCCAATTATTGAATCTTCTTGTTCCTAGATTCAATTTGATCATTATGTTCTCTTATGTGAGTCTTTCCACTAGTTATATCATCTTCTAATTATCGGGATATATTATCTATCATGTAAACTTTCTCTTTTATTTTATATTTTTTATAGAGCAACATAATCATTACATCATGAATTATCCTACTACAGCCTTTGATTATCCTAAAATACTTCAGATAGCTATGTAGCAAGATCATCATTTTTGGATTCAATATTATGAATTTCTTATGAGTTTAGATTCTTCCCCTTATCATCATCTTTGAGTTTTTCTATATTTGTAGACATCTTTTGCAGTTCTTCATCTTGGGAATCATTCTTCCCCCACATATCAGTAGCCACATCAATAAGCCTTTTATTTAAACCTCTTAGCTTGTTGACCTCAATTTCCAGTACTTGGATCCAAATATCTTCAGACTCATTTTCCTATTATAATTTTTTATCCAATTACTTTATCATGTCAACAATATCTACCACTATCCTTCTTAGAATTTCGTCATCATCATTAGTTTCAAAATCATTTGTCATGTTAGCTTCTTAATTCATTCATGCAGTATCATTGAATGAAGAAATAGTCTCAAAATATGATACATTCCTTTAACTAAATTAAACTCTTTCCATAGAAACTTTCACACTGAGGAATTATACCATACTTATGATTATTCTTTTAAGTTATTCCTTTTTCCATAACACAAATATATAATATTATACTAAAAATTTAATTTCAAACATCGACTAAACCAAGTCAGAGAAAAAAAATATGATAAAAGAAACCTTGCTTTGATACTAATTGTTAGGCCAAAAAGGGGATTAGACACTGTAGACACCGAAAAGTTCTCAAGGGATGAAGAAAGTTTCGAAACAATGAAGTGAAGTCATATTCGGACCTGGGGACCCCGTCTGGGGGGCCCGGAGGGGCCGCATGAAATAAATTCAGAGGCTCATGAAAAAAATACGTCCCATGCGGAATGTTCCGGGATTTGTGAAAATCCTATTTCTTGGGCGTGAAATATTTCACGTCCCGTTTTGCGCGGTCGACATTTCGCACTGCTACCTATGTCATGCAATTTTTACGTTCAGATCTAGTTTCTGTGCCCCCGGGCTCCTATAAATAGAAGGCGACCCCTTCCACTTCGGGGATGAAGAATCTGAATCGGCTCTCGTGCGTGAAATTCATCTTCCGCACGCATAAAAATGGCTTTCAGGCATGGTTCTTTTCACGCCAAGTCGACCCGGGGTCTGCCTTCACATGAGATCCCCATGTATTAGACTGAATTCCAATACCTTAGGGGTCCCCCATTTGCGCTCAATCCCTTTCATTTGCACGCAGGGCGGCCAATTGCACGCAACCCCTTCCATTGCATGCACCCCTACCAATTGCGCGCAGTCCCCTGAATTCCACGCAGCCCAGTAATTGCACACAGTCTCTCCGACTTGCACGCATATTTTTCACCTTGCGAACAATCCTTCTAGTCACGCGCAAAAACTTGACTCCAATTACGCGCAAGCATCACCTATTTCATGCCAGCCCAGTGTTTTTCATGCAGGCCTATTATTTCGCGCGCAAGCCTCAAAGGTTGCGCACAATTCCCCCGGGACCCCTCACCTCGGTGCTCCCTGTGCGCCTCCTTGCGTGGGCGCCCAATGTTCTTCTTATGGATACCATCAGTGGGCGTCTCTCACGCACCAGACATCCATATCATGTGCTGTCTTCCCGTGCAACCTTCTAGGCTCGTACGAAGTAACTTCAAGGTCCCTTGGATGATACTGCTCGTTGCGTTTCTTTGCCTTATGCTTCTTCTCATAGGCACACTAACGACTATTTCTTCTTTGTATAGACACACTAACGTGGAACCCTCGATGGTTCGCTCCATGACACCCCCTTGCTACGACGTTTCCAATGCCTTCCCTCCCACAAGGAGAAGAGGGTACCAGTTATGTAAACCCTAGGGGTGCGGAGCGCACTCACCTCATTCGAGCTGCAGGACGTTAAACTGCCAAGCGCCATCGTCCTCAGCAAATGAAGTTACACTATGACTTGGCCCTGTGCCTTGCACACAGGGTCCCCCCACCTTGGACATTCTCCATGACCAATAATCTCCATGGGGATGGGATCACCCCTCACATGGGATGATATCCTCCTTATTGGAGTGGCATTTGTCCGTGGGAGAGGGTACCCACCTTGGTGTAAGCCCCTAGCCTTTCTTGCAGGAGGTATCATCCCTGCTCCTCCTCACTTCCTCAGTGCCAAGGACCAACAGGGGAGATGGGGATAAGGGGTTTTGTCACCCTTTCTCTCTCCCACTGGGCTTTTTCACCATTGGGCCTCCATCCCAGAGTAAGCCCCAGCTTCTCGGGCTACTAACCACACGTAAGCCCCTATTTTCTCTTTGGGCCGCTCCATGCATAAGCCCCACTCCACATCCCACGGACGCACCTTTCGCGACATGATCGTCAGGTCTCTGCTACCTATTGTTTCTCACACCCAGCATGACTCATGTGAGCTTAGATCAAGAACCGACCATGACAACACCTTGGGCCACCTCAGAGTGTAATCCCCATACCATCTTGAACTATGGGGACTTTGATCCATGTCAAGGCATGGTACGTAGGAAGCCTCCACAAGGTTCAATCCCCAAACACCTTGGGACACCTCAGAGTGTAAGCCCCAACCCATCCCGAACTACGGGGACTTTGATCCATGTCAAGGCATGGTACATAGGAAGCCTCCAAGAGGTTTAATCCCCAAACACCTTGGGCCGCCTCAGAGTGTAATCCCCAATCCATCCCGAACTATAGGGACTTTGATCCATGTAAAGGCATGGTACGTAGGAATCATCCATGAGGTTCAAGCCCACCAACCGGTCATTCTGACCCCCTTCACATCGGTTCACCCTCGTCCCGCATGCTGTTAAACTGTATTCGCTATCTGAACTATATAGTCTTTGATTCCCTGCCACGGGGATACGTAGGAAGCCTCCACGAGGTTTAAGCCCATAACTCATGTCTCATCCTGATCTCTCCCTCGAGCCCATATGTCTTGGGAAGATCATGCCCCAACCCAAAGGTTCCAATTCCTCTGGGTCCCATCCATGCATCCATTCTCATAGTTCACATTCTCAGGTCCCCCATCGTCCCATCTGAACTACGTGGACTTTGATTTTCTGCCACAGGGATACGTAGGAAGTCTCTTCAAGGCTCAAGCCCAAAACCATCATCACCCCATGGTGGTTCCATCCCATTCATAGAACCTTCCATTACCCACCCTGATTCTTACTCGGGCCACCACATCCCGGTGAGATCATGCCACCCCATTCCCTGTTCCGTTTGAAAGTATTCGGGAATCCACCCATGTGTTAGACCCAATATCGGTGTTCCCTCTAGGGGGTTCCTCCATCTGATCCACTCTAATCAGTGTTCCGATCAGTCCAATCCGTCTCTGCTGGATGTTAAACTCGCGGCATACCCTGTTCTAAACATGGGAAACTGAGGAAAACCTTAGATACATACCCATGACATATGATTCATCGCATTCGATGTGGGATGCCTTGGGCTTCTGCGCCCTCGAGAAGCCCTATAATAAGGGGCAAAAGATAAACATGCCAATACCCCAACATCAAGACATGCTAGTGGTTCCCAACGTGACTAATCCCCTAACCGAAGGTTGCTGACCTTACCGGACCCCTTGGAACGTCCTGACAGAAGTAGATTAATTAACTAGTGTCCATGAAGATGTGGCACCGGGAAGAGTTTCATGAACACGCCTAAAATCTATGAGGTAGAACCAGACTAGGTAACGAGCTTTAAGGAGGAATCCATGGAAGGAAGAACTGACATCCCATCATCCCGTTTCGATCAAGGAGCAGACGCACTTGAATAAGGAGCGGATGCCGCCCGCCTTTGGAAAGCAGGAATGCGGGGCAACAATCGTGCGTCCTCTGTGTGATGGATGCGTGTGCCCCGGTGAAAGAGTCGAAAAGAGAAATGGTGAACCCGACATGAATTTCTTCTCTTCAGAATGGAGACTAGTAGCGTTTTAGGCACCAATGGATTATCTTGTCATCATACCCAGTCATCCGGCACCAGGTCCCCCAAGAAAATAGTGGGCCTGGAATGAAACTCGCCTAAATTTGGGACAGTCAGGATGTTGAGCATTCCGTTCTGTGACGTTGTCAGCATGGATCCCTCTTACCGGCCACGAAAGACGGAACGATTCTAGGGAACTGGTTGTTGATTTCTTTTCCTAGCAGTATTAATGAGTTCATCTACCTGCTTTTAGGAACCAAGTTGTTGCATCCGGAGCCCGATCACCTACCCAACAACGCAGGGAAAAGGGCAATATCGACGCGACTACCCTACATGGTTTTGCCTCTTCCCTGACGACCTTGACCGCCACAACTGTTGGGTGCCCACGCCCTCTCTCCCCATCGGAAATTATCCAACGAAGGGTAATTAATGACCTTATACACTGGTATGAGGAGGAGGGGATCATCCCCACCAGGGATATGGACCACTTGGATCTCGAGGAAGCTACGCCTCGCCATCAATGCCACCCCCAAGGGCCGCGCAGGGAGCCGCTGCTTCCCACCCCAACATTCAATCATTTCAAGATCTTGTCCCCGGAACGCCTTGACAACTCCCTCCCCTATGCCAATGAGGTAGGGGATGTCCGGGTTGGCTTAATAGGAGTCATGCTTCAAGGGCACCCAATGAGGGCTCCCACCAGGCTACGTTAGCGCTGTCATCCAGTTCCCTGAGCCAAGGAGTAGGTAAGCTACGTGCCTGCACCACCATCTTCAGTTCATCTGATCCAATGCCAATGTTGGTGCAAATGGAAGAGGACGCCATCATGGGGCATCAACATCAGCGACTACGGTGGACTAAGCCACCACTGAATCATATCCCCAACTTCGGGCATATATTGAGCAGGGGCAGTTATACGCCCGACTTGGATCGAGGCCCCAACCGCCCCACAAGAAGGCTGGGTCGACTCTCTTGTCGCCGACACAGGCGATGGCCGCTGCGGACCAATCCACAGTAATGCCATCTAGTGTGGATCCCCACTCCATACCACCACTACAGAAGGTGTGGGTCCTACCTGTTTCCAACCTCATCTTGGAGGTCCGCCCCGCTCCACCTTCAACCCAAGCGAGGGTCTTCCCCGTGACAGCAACACTCCATACGGGGGTCTCTCCCGCACTCACTACACTAGGTACGAGTTCACTCCCTCTGCCGCAGACCACAGGTATGAAGACATTGCATGTCCGCTCACTCGACAACATAAAGGTCCTCCCCATGTCCTCGTACCAGCCGACGAAGGTCCTCCTTGCCCCAATGATTGGAGAAGTGGAAGCCAATCTCACTTCACCAATGCCCATCACGAAGGTCCTACCCCTGCTCAGATTTATTAGTATGAGGACCTTAATATCACTAATGTAGTTAGGGGAAGTAATAACGAAGGTCCTACCCATGCCCTTAACTTCTCTACCTATGCTTCTGTTAGCTCCAGCAAAGGTCCTGACCGCTCCAATGCTTCCCATGGAGGTCCTCCCTGTGTCCCTTTCGACATCTTCCCCAGTGCTCCTCACACTATGACCCACCCTGGCGGGAGCTCTCTCCACCCTAACACCAATCTAGCCAAAGGAACTCCTCATTCCGAAAGTGGGCCTCGCCCCAAAGAGCCACCAAGGGGTAGGAGAGTATGTGGTCACTACCGCAAGAGTAATTCTGGGGAGGGAAGGATAGGAATCAAACTAGTCCACTTATTAGACTTCGAATCGGAGTACGACTCCGCGCTGGAACCCTCTCCTCAGTCCTCTGAGTCAAGGGCTGGGGCAGGAATGAGGCTCATCATCCTCGTACTCCCGAAATGCGAGGTCTATAGGATCCCTATCTCCCTATAAAGGTATATCCAGGAGGACGATAACCTGGCGTGTCTCCAGGGACCGACCACACAGTCACCACCATCATCTCTAGAAGTTCCCTCTACCTCGGCCAGAGACTACGAAGAGCTATTTTGGGGGTCAACGGAGAAAGAGCCGTGACATAGTCCACCCTCAGTAGATGCTGATGCTGTGTCAGGAGCCTTGGTTGCTGGTCCATCCTATCGTGATATAGCGGCCAGGTCACTACAACCCTCCGAGGACATCCCAAGTTTCGGCGGCCAATCATCCCACTTGCCGTATTCTCCGCCGGCCAGCCCACCGTCCCAACGGTCTACCTCAGTGCCACCACCAGTTCCTCAACCACCCCCAGTTGACGAGTGGGGAAATAAAGTGCCAGACCCAAAATCTGAGCCGAGGAGCTTCTGGACTATCCTCACAGCGGACCAATTCCCTGAGAAGTTTTGGCCAGTCACATGACTAAATTTTGGTACGCCAGGATCGCTCACCCCAGAGGAGTTTGAATGTTTCCGCCAGACCCTCTGGGAAACTCACTTCCGTCTTCACCACCAGCAAGTGACTTATACTAGGATCCAAGAGCACCTAGAAGACATCAGAGAACAATGCCGTTTGGTTGATCTGGCTGTGCTCCCCGCGACCCAACACCCCAAGTCACCTGGTCACCATAGGGCCCTCCAACAGCAATGCATTCAGAGTTTCCAAGTACTCTGAAAAGTTATTAAGGAGGCTACCCCCACATGAAAGTCCATGGTTGGGGGAAGTATGCTACCCTCCTCTTCAGTACTATTCGTCGGCAGCCCGACTCACTAGGCAACATTGAGGACATGCCCCCAAGAAGAGTTGCGGTCAACATGACCGATCTGTCGGGAGGGGAAAACGAGATGGATCTTCTTGATGGGAACATCCTCCCCGAGGACATGCCACCACTACTGAACCCATTAGGGAGGATTACTCATCATCAGAGGAACCTCCTAGGTCTCCCTCTACCCATTGAGGCATTGGTACTCAGCCGGAATGCCAGTAAGGGAAAAGAGCACGTCAGAGCTGTCAAGCACTCCGACCCATTCTCTTCAGTGAAAAAGATAGAGGAGGACCCTGAGAAGGACACATTGCGCCACCAGATCACTGAGTAGAAGAAGTTGGTCGATGAACTTTTGGCTGAATGCATTGCAGAGCGACGACCTGACTACGGTGATCCTAGGATGGGGCAGCAGGGGTAGGAACAAATACTTCTTGGCGAGCTGCCCCCAGGAAACCCTAATCATTCCCCATTCACTGACAGGGTAGAAGATGGATCTCATGGCAAGAGGGAGTGATATGTCTCGCCAAACCCTCCTGAACGACGCGATAATCTAAGGAACCCCGCTTGGGATCCTCCGACAGCCCCAAGGTTCGCTCCACGAGCCGCTGAGTTTGTCTACCAAATTAAAGAACCCAGCAATGCACTCGTGGTTAGGGATCCCCATCAAGATAGGGACCCACATCCAGATGATCCAATGGTGGCACTCATCACCCGCCTGGAGGAATTGGAAACACGATAGGTGGCCATCCCACTGGATGGCAAGCCATACCCGACATGGGTGGATGATATGCCAGCACCCCCGGGATTCAGAAACCCCACCTTATCCCCATTTAACAGGACATGGGACCCACCACAGCACCTGTCCCACTTAAACTCAATGTGTGGGCCTATGCTAGGGACCCCAGCGCAACAAGAGGCTGCCAAGCTCTGCTGTTTTTTTCAGACACTGGAAGGGCCAACATTCGTCTGGTACAACCAACTCCCAGTCGGATCCATGACTAGTTGGGAGGACCTTCGAAAGAAATTCCTCTACCAGTTTAGCTCTACCACCTAGAAAATGAACATCGCAGACCTCTTCAAGTGAAAGCAAAGGCCTGATGAGAGAGTCGCGGACTTTGTCGCCTGGTGGAAGGGGATCACATACTCCCTTAACATGCCACTGACTCAGGAGAAATTACTGATGATGTGCATAGGGAATGTCAAGACGGAACTGGTTCCCTCCCTGATCACTCAGAACTATCTCGGAGGGTTACAAGACTTCTCAGATAAGGCCCAAATCCTCGAAGAAGCCCTGCAATATGCCAGCCAGGCATGTCCGCTGCCTCCTGTAATCCCAGCAAGGAGGGATGCCAGAGCTGAGACCACCATGGTGGCCCAGGTAGAGGCCCCCCAGTAGCTAGAATTGATACCAGTGGAGCCAGCTCCACAGCCCCGCAGAGGTTCACCGCCACAGACGTAGCTTCCAGCCCAGCAGTGACCACCTCAGAATCGGCAGGCGTCTCTGCATAACATGCTGCCACCACCTAGGCGAGATAATCAAGTTCCGCCTCCTCGGCAGGCTCCTCTGGCCCCCTTTCAGGGTCAGGCTCCTAGATCCACCATTCTAGACAGAAGAAATCAGACCTACTCGTTCAACAAGGCTCAGGTCCCCGATTACTTCTATAGTGCCTTAGAGCAGAGAATTTTACGACTGCCTGAGTGCAAAAATCCAGTGGAGGCGCATCTCACTGATCACCCCAACTGCTTCCCTTATCACCAGATCCTGGGACACACCATCAAGAAATGCTATGTGTTCAAGGACTGGTTACAAGACCATATTGAAAACAACATAGTTAGGTTGGGCCCGACCCTGACACAAGTGGTGGGTGTCTTTGTGAGGTCGGATGGAAGTAGCAACGACGAAGGCGAGTGGCAGTAGGTTTCTGACCATGGGTCCCGGAATTATAACGACTGGATGGATTTCAAGATGGTTTTACACACCCATGACATTATCCTTGAACGTATGAATCAACTGGAGCCTTTATAAGCTATGACCACCACTTCTGTATCATCATCTCATCTAGGATCTTCTCAGAAGAGAAAGCATCAGTGGCGCAAGAAAAAGCAATGTGCCCCGCCAATTCCATCATCCTCCCGCACTCTCGACGAATTTATGCCCCCGGAGATGGGGATTCCCCCCAAAATTTTCCTAGTGGTGGATGATTTGTCAAGTGACAGTCAAGGGTACACTTCGGTTAATACCGTGGAGTTGGTAAATATTTATATTACTCCCGAAAAGGGGGAGCGCCAGACAAACCTCCCGAACGTCCCTAGATGACGCCAACGGCGGCGGAGCCGTGACCATATGGGTCTTCAGGGCATGTCAGTTGGTACCTCTAGTCAGTCTGTGCATGCTACTGAGACTAGACAGTAGGCCCAGCATAGAACCCAACATGCGTAGCCTCTTCATCCATCGTCGTCAAGACCGCCTCCACCACCGTTTGTGCTACTGGATCAGGCAGAGCTACCTCATCCATACTGCGACCAATCTTGCCCGACTACAGGCCGATCTCAGTCATCCGTTCCCCATCTAGTAGCCACTCTTTAGGATTCAACTAGTGAACAACGGGATATTCCCAGTACCAGTCAGCCGCCGGTCCGGCCGGCAGGGCCCGCCATGCCTTCTATTACAGAATGACTTCCTGCGAGTAGAGGTTCGCACCTAGCACGAAAGTACGATGTTCTCAAGCACCTCGCCAGCATCCCATCGAAGCTTTCTATCCTTGAATCCCTTCACTTGTTTCCAGATATGTGCGAAGCCCTTGCTGAGGCTTTAAGAAGCCCCCTCCAGTTTGAGACGGAGGTCGTAGCTGCAGAAGCCTTCCATGCTGAAACAGTTGAGGATGCCGAATTCCAGGACATCATTTTATTCTCTGAAGAGGATAAAGTCTCCCTCATATAGGGGAACATCTGCCCTCTATAAATCACAGGCCAGTTTAGCGGCATGGAGTTTCGCCGTTGTCTTGTTGACACCAGCTCCGGGATCAACCTTATCCCAACACGGACACTACAGTAGCTAGGGTTATCTGAAGATGACCTGACTCCCTCTGATTTAAGAATCCAGGGATACGACAGGACAGAGCAGACCCTGGTCAGCAAGATACTTCTAAAGACCCAATTCGATTACCTAGTTTCCAGCACCGAGTTCATGGTTGTCTCCTAGGACACCGCGTATAATGCATTGATCAGCTGGCCATGGCTCCACCTGCATGCGGCGGTCCCCTCATCGTATCACCAATGCCTCAAGTAGTCCCTTAATGGTCGAGTGGCCATACTTCAAGGTGATGTATCTCCTTTTTCCTTTTGTGAATCCCACTATTTGGACGTTGACTATTAAAAGAGCAAGTATAAACAAGTCCAGGAAAGTGAAGTTGAGCCCTTCACCGCTACGACCGACCCTTGGGAAGGCCTGAATGACACCTATGTCTTCCCGATCCATCGGTTGGAGGCCACGACCCCCGATATGGGGAATTTTTTTTTCATTTCCAGGACAAGGGGGAACCATGCTCCCAAATCTAGGTAGCATCGGAGGATCACTTCATATTCTTATACGAACCAGGACTTTGTGATCCCAGAGCCTCCCACTCCCATCAGGTATCGAGATGTCCGACTTATGGCAACGACAGTACATCACACTTGTCTGTTTCACTGGGCTGGAATAAGTCTTCTCCGGCTGATGCGCCACTACTGATTTGATATTATCAAGCGTATCCCCGTGGGTTGGAGATCGTATGGGATCGGGTCGACAGCCTTCATCGCTATGGTCTCGGCAGCGCCAGATTGCCCCGATACTATAACCACTACCGCACAAGCTGGTACCAGCCTCCCATCAGGGCCTGGTAACTTAGAAGTAACTTCCCCTGTAGAGGATCCCTCATTAAGTAGAGAAGAGGATATAGAGGACACCCCCCTGTTTTTGAGGAAGGCGTCTCCACTACGGTCGACGAGTTGGTACAGCTGAACCTCGGAAGTGAGGCATATCTGAGACCCACATTGATCAGTGCCACCATGCCCCCTGAGGAGAAGCAGCGGTATGTTGACTTCCTTAAACAGCACCGTGACGTATTTTCCTGGAGTTACGATGAGATGCTGGGACTAGATCCCCAGGTAGCCGTCCACCGCCTCGGCCTTCTGGCAAATCATTGCGGATTTAAGAAGCCTCCCAGAAAGATTCACCCTTCTCACAGTGCCATGGTCGAGGCCGAGGTTGACAAGCTCATCAGGGCCAACTTCATTAAGGAGGTCCAGTACCCCAAGTGGTTGGTCAACATTATACTATCCAGGAAGAAGAACAGATAGATCAGAGTCTTTATCGACTTCCAAAATCTCAACCGCCATTGTCCGAAGGATGATTTTCCCCTTCCTATGACAAAACTCTTGATCGACGATATGGTTGGGTTCCAAGCCCTCTTTTTCATGGATGGTTACTCTGGATATAATAAGATCTGGATGGCCCCTGAGGATGAAGAGTCCATAGCTTTCAGAGCGGCCCAGGGTACTTTTTGTTACCAGGTTATGCCCTTCGGCCTGAAGAATGCAGGCGCCACCTATCAGCGGGCCATGCATCGCATATTCAATCCAATCCTCAGGACATTGGTGGAGTGCAATGTGGATGATCTGGTAGTCAAATATCACCAGCACCAGGACCATCTCAAGTATCTTGAGAAAGTGTTCGACTTCCTCCGTTCCCTCCACATGAAGAAAAACCCATTGAAGTGTGATTTTGGAGTCACCTCCGAGAAGTTTTTTGGATTTTTTTTCAGGTACCGGGGCATCGAGATTGACCCAGAGAAGATCAAGGCCATCAGCCAGATTCCTCCCCTGAGTAATATTCGGGAGCTCCGAGGTCTCCAAGGACACTTAGCCTACATACACCGATTCATTGCGAATCTGGCAGGCAAGTATAATCCCTTTTCCTTGATCATGAAGAAGGTCACCGCTTATGAGTAGGACGAGGAGTTCCAGACCACCTTTGAGAAAATCAAGCAGTATCTGATCCAGCCTCCAGTCTTGATGCCACCCGTCTCCGAGAAGCCGCTGGTCCTCTATGTCACCGCTATGGAATGGTCCATCGATGCCCTTCTCGCCCAGAAGAAAAATGTGGGGACAGAGAACAACCTCTACTACCTCAGCCGCATGCTCCTAGATATGGATACTAGATACTCCCCCATCAAGAAGAGCTGACTTGCACTCGTGTTCGCCATACAGAAATTGAAGCATTATCTACAACACCACGAGGTATAGATGGTGTCTCGAGTAGACCCGTTGAAGTACATCCTAAGCCGTCCCATATTGAATGTCCTACTAGTGAGGTGGGCGGTAATCCTCCAGCAGTTTGACATTAGGTTCATTCCTCAGAAGGCTATCAAAGGGAAGGCGTTGGCCAATTTCCTTGTAGCCCATCCAACCTTCGCAGGCTAGTCCCTGGACCTGGATTTTCCTGATGAGGAAATCCTTTCAGTCGATCAATCCATCCCATGTTGGAAAATGAACTTTGATGGTGCCTCCTGAAGCCCCACTGGTAGGAGGCTCAATGATCCTAGGCTCAACAGAGTAGGCCTGGGTATCGTCTTTATCACCCCGGTGCAAGCCGTTCTACCATAATCATTACTATTGTCAGAAGGCTGCACTAAGAACGAGGCAGAGTATCAGGCCCTCATTACTGGCCTCGAGTTGTCCCTCGAGATCAACATGCCCCATTTGCATGTGAAAGGGGAATCCAAGCTAGTCATTAAGCAGGTCAATGGTGACTATGTTGTCAGGAAGCTAGAGCTCATACCATTGTTAGAACACACTCTCCAGTTAATGGCCCAGTTCCCTTCTCAGCCAGAGGTTATCCATGTCACTCGGTCACATAACGATCAAGCATATGCTTTGGCCAGCTTAGCTGCATCACTTGCAGAGCCCGAACAGGATTATCTAATTATCCACATGGTGGATCAGAGATTCATATCTTATATTACCCCAGATGGCTATGACGACTCATAGGTAAGCCATCTTACCACTGGTGCCTCTATGTCAAGACCCCCAGGTCATCCGGATATAGTGATCGAAATGGTTGTTGATTAGAGGACACCCTTGGTTGAATACCTCCAACATGCTATTCTCCCGTCAGATCAGGCTGAGCGCGAGCGAATCCGACGCCGCACACTACAGTTTACTATCTAGAGCGGTCCCATCCTTGATCCAATCCTCTATAAGCGCGGGTTTGATGGTGTTATCCTCTGTTGCATTCAGGGGGTTGAGATTCCAAAATTCATGCTAGAGGTTCACACCGGTTCCTGCAGTGCCCATCGGGATGGGCCAAAACTATCTCACCAGATCTAGAGATTAGGGTATTTTTGGCCCTCCATGATCCATGACTGCATCAAGTTCTACAGGGGGTTCCATGCATGCCAAGTTTATGATAACTTTGTGCATCAGCCACCAGAGCCTCTCCACACTACCAAGTACTCTTGACCCTTTGCAGTCTGGGGATTAGATGTCGTAGGACCATACCCATTGGCAATGGATCGCCAATGACGATTCATCCTGACTGCTACGGATTTATTTTCCAAGTGGCCCAATGTAATTCCACTCAAGGAAGTCAAGGGCCACTCTATCGTTGACTTCATGAGCTCCAACATCATCTACCAATTTGGAGTCCCTCACACCGTCCTCACCTATAACGACACCAACTTATGAGCAGCCGAGTTTAAAAAGTTGTACGCTAAGTACAACATCCTATACAACCATACCTCCCGCTATCATGCGCAGGAAAATGGGAAGATCTAGGCGTTTAATAAGACCCTCTCTAACATCCTGCAGAAAATGGTTGGTCAGAATAAGAAGAGTTCACCGGATAAGCTCCTGAACGCCCTCTAGGCCTATCAGACGATGACTCGTAATTCCACCCAGGTGACCCCATATTTTTTGGTGTATGGAACTGAGGCCGTTATGCCCATCTAGATTCAGTTTCCCTCATTTCGAATAGCGGTCTATGACCAGTAACCGCTGGATAGAGTGGCTGAAATCCGTCTAACTGAATTGGAAGCATTGGAGAAGAATAGGCTTCGTGCCCTGCACAACCTAGAAAGGAATCAGAGCAGGATGGCTCGAGATTTCAACAATAAGGTTTGCCTCCACTCTTTCCTGCAAGGCGACTTGGTATTGGCCCTTAGGGCGCCAATGATCCCCAGCAGGAAACCACCTAAGTTGGATCCCAAATGGGAAAGACCTTTCATTATTCATAAGGTTTATCCCAATGGTGCGTACTCGCTGGTGACTATGGATGGTGAGCGTATAACTCCTCCCACCAATGCCAATTTACTTAAACAATACTTTGCCTAACCCTTACGGGTCCTACACGACCTTAAACTGTATGTGGGTCCTACATGACCTTAAACTGTATGCGGGTCCTACATGACCTTAAACTGTATGCGGGTCCTACATGACCTTAAACTAGATTACGGTCCCGCACGACCTTAAAATGCCAGTCCTGCATGACCCTAAACTACAGGCTCACCCCGCATGATGTTAAAATGTATGTCGTCCCACATGATGTTAAACTGTATGTGGTTTTGCACAACCTTAAACGGTATATCGTCCCGCAAGACGTTAAACTATATGTTGTCCCGCATGATGTTAAACTGTATGTCATCCTACATGATGTTGAATTGTATGTCATCCTACATGATGTTAAACTGTATGTCGTCCCAGATGACATTAAACCGTATGTCGTCCCGCATAACGTTAAACTGTATGTCGTCCCGCATGATGTTAAACTATATCTTCAAGAACTACACATGTCTTGATTCCCATCCTTATGGGATACGTAGAACCACCCGAACATTTAAATTTTGGGTCCAGAACCTCCCAGGTCGAGCCACTCGACCCTTTACAGTGGTTCACCGATGTGTCTAAAAGCACTCTGGTCTAGGACCTAGAGTGTCAGATTCAACTTGGGAAAGTTTCTATCCAATTTCCAAGCTTCATTTTCCCCTTAATTTGGGCCCCCGTTATCTTTCACACCTGAAGGGACCCCCAAAATGGCACGGATTCTAGTCCTAAAGGATCTCCTACCATTATGGGACAACACCCCCGAGGGTTTCAGACAACAAATTGATACAAGTCCCATGTTGTGAACATGGTCAGTGGTCAACACTCATTTTTTTGTCCCCATTTCAGGCAAACACGACAGGATGCTGCGTTGCTAATAGGTCATCAGTAATCCTCCATCGTCACGCCAGCCCCTTCAGGACTTGAATGTTGGTTACATGATTCACATTACATTCCACCCCGCAATGTTCGATTGGAATCTCGACACTCTTGGCACTATCCCTCAGTGCACCTCCGCACGTCAGGCGGACAAAGATGCAATACAGAGTCCTTCGGGTCTCCCTAAATACAAGAACTAAGACAATAACTAGGATCTTCTCTAAGGGATATGTGTGTCTTGATCCTCATCCTCATGGGATACGTGGGGTCACCTGGACATCGTGCTTCTGGGTCCAGCTCAGCTGGGAGCTAGCTTCTCCTACCCTTTATCCTCTTGGCCTGAGGCTCCTATCCCGGAATTGTGTACGGGGATGATGTGGAACTCGTCCTCGTGTCAGGTATGCTTTATCGCGTCGTGCGCACTCCTTCAGGTCCAAGCCATATGACCTTAAACTGTGCTGTCGGGTCAAATCACATGACCCTAAACTGTGATAATATCGTCCCAGCTGCACGACAAAAAACGACACCACATTGTGATGACCTCATCATAGGGGACATTACGTTGGGTATCAGTCATCCACCATACCATTTTTCAATGAATGTATATGGATTTATTCTTATGGAAATTCCGAGAATTTCAACCCTAGGCCTGTCGCTTCCCACAAAAAAAACCATTCACCTTAAAGGAAAAACAAGATACATCAAATATCGCTTCTTTTTGTGCGAGGGCCAGATCCACATGCCCTTTTCATCCTTTTCACTGGTACCTTACCGTTCTACCCCTTAGAAATACGTGTGGATTGATTCCCATTCTTATAGGATACGTAGGAACGCCCAGAAATTTCGTCTCGGGCCCAGCCCCTGGAATCACAAATCCCATCCTTTCTCACTATCGACCCCTTGTCCTGACACCTCAGATAAGTCCTACTTACATTAGGAATGATCCATGATCAGATTAATGCATCGGCCTAATGTGCTTCCACCATGGTGGCGTAATTTCAAGAGTGTTGGATTCTATTCGAACAAACCACCACTTCATCTTCCACGCTTTGCATGCCCCCTTTATTCAGGTCTTCATCCTCTTTCATGTCTGAAGGGACCCCCTAACTGTATGGATGCTCGACCTATGGTCCACATGATTTCATGAGCCATTGTTCCGAAAGACTAACAGATGATATTTGAGTTAGGTCCCATGTTGCGAACATGGTCAGTGGTTGACCCTTATTTTTTGTCCCCATTTCAGGATAATGCAATAGGGATGCTGTGTTTCGAACACGGTCAACATTTGTCCTTTATTGCCATGCCCCTCCCATAGTGTTCCAAATTTGGGTAATGTAATTCACATTTTTCATTCCCCTATGTTCGGACTGATTCCAATGCCCCATGCATTTCCCCGCTCGTGCGCTAGGGCACATTGAGAAGACGATACATCGATCAGTCTGAGGTCCTCTTCCTTTGATTAGGCCTCTCTCTTCTCCTCGGAAATCTGGATTCGAATTTCGAATGCCTGAAGCTTGGTTGACGCTCCCATGATCAAAATAAGTAATAGTACGAGCATCCCTTATTTCTCACATCAGGTACGACCCACGTGAGCTTAGGAATAAATTGCTATTTGTTTCGGGATTATGGTTGAGCACGTTAAACCAAAAGGAAAAGTAAATAAATTTCTCCATACATATAGTTCAAAACCAAAATCATTAAGGAAAAATGAGTTTATGGGTTCAGCCAAAACAGGGCCCTTAAGGGTCGTCTTCTTGGATGGATCTCTCCAACATCGCTAATTTTTGGCTAGTGGCCTCCAGAACTGCCTCCCGCCCCCTGAGGACTCTCTCTTCATTAGCGGCTGTAGAGCGCAGTTCACTGACCCTAGCCCGTGCCCACACCTATTCAGTTTGGAGCTCAGTTATCTAGTGACTTGCTTCCACGAGTTGTTCTTGGGCGTCTTCCAGATGGGCCCTCAGCTGCTCCACGAGCTCAGAACAGTTTGTGATGAATATCTCTTGTTCTTTCGCTTGTTCCTCGAGGCGTTGAACCTCCTGATCCACCTTCAGAAATGCTTGGGTACTCCCTAAATCCTCTGGACACTAGGTGACGTCAGAGCGCCAGCTTCTCTCACACATATTCTCAGCCATGTAATCACGGACCGTCAGGTGAAGGTGTTGAGCATCTACCTCTCCAGCGCACAGGAAACACAGCCAGGTGTGGAGTGACCCCATCCGCTTCAGCCATTCCATATTAGGCTGACTGAGAAAACATCTAATGCACTTCCACCCCTTGAGTCTCATCATCCGGCTGTCCTCAACCGCTTCTGAGTTCGAATCATCGATTTCCTAGGGGTCAGTGGGCCGATAGATAGGAATGATAGCCAACAGGATAGCAGCAGGGTCCTCTTTAGAGATTCCTCCCAAGGGAATAGGCTCCTCATCATCTGAGCGACCTTCCTCTTCCGCCTCTACCCTGGTGGTACATTCGTCAACTACCAGCCCTTCCTCGATAGCAGCGCCACTGGTGTCCACCACTCCCTGCTCACCAATCGTCGGGGCCAACTTGGTTTGGGAGGTATGTTCTGGATGGGGTGGTACGTTTTCCATCGGCTCGCTCATGGATGGTTCAGGTACAATAGCTTGATGAGCCTCCAATGCCGTGATCACTTTACAGACAAGGATCACCCTAATCGGTTGAGTCCTCCGAAAATAAGTACCGGTATCGAATAAAGGAACTTATAGGAACCTAAGGCGCCAGCCTCCAGCGTTTTGACCACTACGGGAGCTGTCATAGCAGGGGATCTCTCAGTGCTCATTCGCTCGATAATGGGCGTCGGTGCCCCACCTAGTTCCATTGGCGCTTCTCCCCCTCCCTCAAATGGATATGCTTGATCAGCACCAATATGATCCTGATTAAGATAAGGAGGATGGATTAAGGATTGCAAAGGAAAGAGAAGGAAAGGAGGAGGGTAGATAAGGGTTGAAGCATACCTTGAGCAGTTCAGTCACATCCATATCGGAGTCGACGATCTCACCGCTCTCCCGGAGACTCCCTTGGTGGGATGCCCCTTGAGACCCTTCACCTTTGGGTTCCTCTTCCCCTTCAACTTCTGCTTCTACCTCCTCCTCTCCTATCTTGCTACCCTCCGACTCATCATTGCTATCATCACCCCTCGACAACATTGTTTTCGGATCATGATCCTGGCCGAGCATCACTTTCACCAAGAAAGGTGGCTCCAAACGCTGACCCCGTTGTTGTGCGTACATGTCCATGGATGTCAGATACGCATGTCATCGATGGAAGTTCACTCTATCAACAACCCAAACGAGCCCAACTTCTTCTGGCAGCTATATTTCATCTCACACTATCTTCTGCCAGAGGGTTTTGGTGCTCACCGACTATCGTAGGGTTATCCAAGCCGACCATAGCATGGGGAAAATGGAATCTTGAGAAGGTTGAAGCATATATCTTATTTGCTTCCTGAGAAGTTATCTGGCCGCCCCGTGGGACCCTCCACTAGGCGATGAGGGTGCGACCACTCCATGTGATATCCCTGCTACTGAGGTCCAAGCCTGTGTGGGCCCCATTGCCTGACACACTTCTAATCTTCCCCCTATAGCGGCACTTTTCTTGCTCTCTCTCCACGCAGGTTCAACACTGGCGACCTTGAGTTGCCGAACTTGCTTTCGCAAGATCCCATTAGGGTATGCTATGGCCCAATGTTAAACATACTCGGTTGAGATACCAGCGTCGACTCCGGTGGGAGGAAAGGTGATGACGTCATCGGAGCCATAGGTCGTGAACCTCAGCCACAAATAACTAAGAACACATGGATGCCTATCCTCCCAGACGTGTGTGTATACTTTTTTTGGCATTCGCTGGAGGCACCCAAACTGCCTGGTGAACCAGGATGGCACATAAGTCTCGCAGAAGATCTTTCCATCAATCCGGGCCACAAGCACCCCACCTATGACGCTCTGGAAGTACTACTTATGATCCACTGAGCCTTGCCCATTGTCTATCATCTGGACAGTTGGGGTGGGGAATGGGCTGAAGGCAAAGTTGGCATAATTACCAATTCTGATTCTTACTCCCTCCTCATTGAGTGTCAGCGGCATGACACTGACAATGTTCATTAGAGAGGGTCGCAGAACATTACCTGGAGGACAGATGGAGTTTGGGAAGGTGTATCCATCGAAATGAGCCGCAAACCAGCCATGGAAAATCTGGAAGGGGCCACATACTCTCCTAGGTGATCCCCCTCTCGAGATGTATCCCAAGATGGCGTACAGTCGAGCCATCTTGGGGAACCCCAGATTGAACCTCTTGTTGGTGGCCATGATGCCAACCATCACCAGGGTCGCTGGAAAGATGCCCATCCTTATATCCCTCACTGAAAAAGATCCACCCACTCTATAATGTAGTGAGAAATCCGAAATACTGAACATTCAGATCCCAAATCTCGTTTATGCTGTAGCCCCATGACTGGTAGTGCCCCGCCTCCAGGATCCTCCAGTATGATCTGCTCTTGCTCCTCTGTGCCGCGGTTGGACACCGTCTCCCCCACCCTGACATCTTGACTTCCGGATCCCTCTCTAGGAATAGGCTAAACCAGTCCTTGTAGGCTATGTTCTTAAGGAATTCCTTGACCCCTAGCTTCTATTTGGCCAGCTCTAGTAGGTGCCACGTCAGTATGGGGGTTCGTGATATGTCTCCCCAGGTGTTCATCGGCGGAAGGAATTAGTCGTATTGGTGACCCACTAAAGGGATACCCCCGATGCAGTGGATGCCCCAGAGACTGATGCTGACTTCCCCATGATAGAGATGGAATGTGTTGGTATCAGGGGACCACCGGGTGAACATCTCTGGCCCGAGCTCATGCTGGCGGTAGAAGTGGAATTGTGATGTCCATACCACCTCAAATAAACCAATATGCCACAGCTCGGCCCTAAATTGGTCACATGTATGGCAAACCCAGTATTCCCATGCCCATTCGCTGGTGAAGTTGCCTCTGGACCGTAGGTCCCAGTCCTACAACCAGCCTTTGGTCTTGTCGGTGACGCTCTGACGAAGGGCGCTCGCGTAGAGGGCCGGGGAACTCTCCGCGACAGGGTCACTCCTAGAAATGGTTCTAGTCATGGGATTTAGGACATATACGTCCATGTTACTAGTTTATCTGGTAGATTGACCATTTTTGGTGATGTTTTATCAAGGAAGATCATCCTCATGGGTCACCCATGACCGCGAGGTATCCACTTCAAAGCCCGAAAGTGGGACCTCCTTCAGAATGCTGAAGTCCCACAATGGCAGATTTTTGGACAAGGCATACTCCTTTTGGGCGGGGGTTAGCATATTGAAGAGGGTATGGTTGTTGGAGACAATCCTTTTGGCCCCATAAACCTCTGGGTTTGCAACCATTTAGGCCCTTCGAGCAGCGGCTTCTCCCTCACCAGCCTGGTTTGCATCCATCTTCTTCAAATAAGTGTTTGGGTGGTTGGTGAAAAATAGGAGAAGACGACACGTAAAATCAGTGGGCGTCGCGAAATTTCAGACTGCGGTGCGTAAAACCCCAGGTTTGCGGGTAAAATGACCCCGGATCTTGGTGGAATTACGCGCAGCCAGAGCGGTTTTTCGTGCAGGGCCGGAGACAATTTCACGCACGAGAGCTCGAAACTTGTTGCGTGAGAAAATTTGTATGGAGCATGGAACCTGCGATGTCTTTTATAGTCCAAGCATGGGTTCCGTGCCCATGATAAAAGAGATTTCTATTCCTTGTTGAGTTTTTCACGCATCTTCAGATATTTGCACGCATGGACCTTATGGAGCCCTACATTTCAGAGTTTTCCTCAGAATCTGACCGTTGTGACCCCTCGCTGATCCCATTCTGAGGGGGGGAATTTTTAGATGCCAAAAAGTGGTTAAGGGATAAATAAAGTTTCGAAACAACAAAGTGAAGTCATATTTGGCCCCAGGGACCTCGTCTGAGGGGCCCGAAGGGGACGTGTGAAATAACTTCTGAGGCGCGTGAAAAAAATACAGCCCACACGGAATGTTCCGGGATTTGATAAAATCCTTTGGCTTGGGTGCGAAATATTTCACGCCCCGTTCCGTGTAGTCGACATTTCGCGCTGCCGCCTACGTCGCACAATTTTTAATCCCCGACCTGGTTTCCGTGCCCCCAGGTGCCTATAAATAGAAGGCGACCCCCTTCCACTTCGGGGATGAAGAATATGAACCGGCTCTCGTGCATGAAATTAATCTTCCGCACGTGTAAAAATGGCCTTCAGGTATGGTTCTTTTTGTGCCAAGTCGCCCCAGGGTCCGCCTTCGTGCGAGATCCCCATGGATTAGACTGAATTCCAATCCCTTCGGGGTTCCCCCTTTGCACGCAATCCCTTTCATTTGCACGCAGGGTGTCCAATTGCATGCAACCCCTTCCATTGCATGCACCCCTACCAATTGTGCATAGTCCCCTGAATTCCGCGCAGCTCGGTCATTGTGCATAGTCTCTCCGACATGCGTGCATATTTCTCACCTTGAGTGAAATCCTTCTAGTCGCGCACAAAACCTCATCTCCAATTACGCTCAAGCATCACCGATTTCATGCCAGACTGGTGTTTTTCATGCAGGCCTATTATTTTGCATGCAAGCCTCAAAGGTTGGGCACAATTCCCTCAGGACCCCTCACCTCGGTGCTCCCCGGGAACCTCCTTGCGTGGGCACCCGATGTTATTCTTATGGATTCCATTTGCGGGTGTCTCTCACGCCACGAGCATCCACATCATGCACCATCTTCCCGTGAGACCTTCTTGGCTCATACGAAGTAACTTCAAGGTCCCTTGGACGATACCGCCCATTGCGTTGCTTTGACTTATGCTTCTTCTCATAGGCACACTAATGGATATTGCTTCTCCACATAGCCACGCTAATGTGGATCCCTCGATGGTTCGCTCCACAACACCCCCTTGCGATGGCGTTGCCGATGCCTTCCCTCACACAAGGAGAAGAGGGTTCCGGTTATGTAAGCCCTAGGGGTGTAGAGCACACCAACCTCATTCGAGCTGCAGGACGTTAAACTGCCAAGCACCATCGTCCTCAGCACATGACGTTAAACTATGACCTAGCCCCGTGCCTCGCACGTAGGGTCCCCCTGCCTTGGACATTCTCCATGACCACTCGTCTCCACGGGGATGGGATCACCCCTCACATGGGATGATATCCTCCTTATTGGAGTGACATTTTTCCGTGGGAGAGGGCATCCACCTTGGTGTAATCCCCTAGACTTTCTTGCAGGAGGTATCATCCCTACTCCTCCTCACTTCCTCAGTGCCAACGACCAAGAGGGGAGATTGGGACAAGGGTTTTTTTTCACCCTTTCCCTCTCCCGCTGGGTTTTGTCACCATCGGGTCTCCATCCTGGAGTAAGCCCCGACTTCTCAGGATGCTAACCACGCGTAAGCCCCTGTTTTCTCTTTGGGCCACTCCACGTATAAGCCCCACTACACATCCCACGGATGCACCTTTCACGACATGATCATCAGGTCTCTAATACCTCTTATTTATCACACTAAACATGACTCACGTGAGCTTAGAGCAAGCACTGACCATGAAAACACCTTGGGCCGCCTAAGAGTGTAAGCCCCATACCATCCCGATCTATGGGGACTTTGATCCATGTTAAGGCATGGTATGTAGGAAGCCTCTACTAGGTTCAAGCCCCAAACACCTTGGTCCGCCTCAGAGTGTAATCCCCAACCCATCTCGAACTATGGGGACTTTGATCCATGTCAAGGCATGGTACATAGGAAGACTCCATGAGGTTCAAGCTCCAAAAACCTTGGGCTGCCTTAGAGTATAATCCCCAATCCATCCTGAACTATGGGGAATTTGATCCATGTCAAGGCATGGTACGTAGAAAGCCTCCATGAGGTTCAAGCCCACCAACCGGTCATTCTGCCCCCCTTCACTTCGGTTTTCCCCTATCCCGCATGATGTTAAACTATATTCACCATCTAAACTATGTGATCTTTGATTCCCTACCACGGGGATACGTAGGAAGCCTCCAAGAGGTTCAAGCCCATAACTCATGTCTCATCCTGATCTCTCCCTTGAACCCATGTGTCTCGGGAATCTCATGCCCCAACCCGAAGGTTCCACTTCCTCTGGGTCCCATCCATGCATCCATTCTCACGGGTCACCTCCTCAGGTCCCCCATCGTCCCATCTGAACTATGTGGACTTTGATTCCCTGCCATGGGGATACATAGGAAGTCTCTTCGAGGCTCAAGCCCAAAACCATCATCACCCCATGGCAGTTCCATCCCATTCGCAGAACCTTCCATTACCCACCCTGATTCTTACCCGGGCCGCCACATCCCAGTGAGATCATGCCACCCCATTCCCTGTTCCATTTGACAACATTCAGGAAGCCACCCATGTGTTGGACCCACTGTCAGTGTTCCCTCCAGGGGTTCCTCCATCTGATCCACTCTAATCAGTGTTCCGATCAGTCCAATCCATCTTCACTGGATGTTAAACTCATGGCATACCCTATGTTAAACATGGGAAGCTGAGGAAAACCTCAGATAAATTCCCATGGCATATGATTTCCCGCGTCTGATGTGGGATGCCTTGGTCTTCCGCACCATCGAGAAGCCCTATAATAAGGGGAAAAAATATACATTCCAATACCCCAGCGTCAAGACACACCAGTGGTGCCCAACGTGACTACTCCCCTAGCCGAAGGTTGCTGCCCTAACCGGACCCCTTGGAACGTCCTGACAGAAGCAACATAATTAACTGGTGTCCATGAAGATATGGCACCGAGAAGAGTTTCACGAACACATATTAAATATATGAGGGAGACCCGAACTAGGTAATGAGCTCCAAGGAGGAATCCACAGAAGGAATAACCAACATCCCATCATACTGTTTCGATCAAGGAGCATACATCCATGAACAAGGAGTGCATGCCGCCCACCTTTGGAAAGTCGGAATGTGGGGCAACAATTGTGCATCCTCTGCATGACAGATGCACATGCCCTAGAGAAAGCGTCATAAACAGATACCCTTGGAGGGCGGGGGGGGGGGGGGGGGGGTGAATCAAGGTATATATATTAT
This sequence comes from Viscum album, assembly GCA_963277665.1. Taxonomy (NCBI): domain Eukaryota; kingdom Viridiplantae; phylum Streptophyta; class Magnoliopsida; order Santalales; family Viscaceae; genus Viscum; species Viscum album. The sequence continues at coordinate 353,667,363 of OY728130.1, read as the reverse complement.
TTTCAAAATTATTCCTTCCCCACTGTATCTTGACCTCTTTATTATAAGGGTCACTTCATTTTCTATTTAATGTTTATACTGATATTATCCTTTCCAATTTTATCTGATAATGATGCATATAAATTAAATCAATAAAGAACTCACAAGGATACACATATTTTTACATGGTTTACCCTCACTAGGATACGTTAAAGGAGAATACATCAACAATGTACCAATGTACCAAATCCATTAAGGCTTACTACCAAAATAAGGTTCAGGCTAGATCACTTTTATGTTGAGACTGACTACCTTTACAAAGTTTGGAGAGAACTCACTATCCCTCCTAGTTTATAACCAATCACAATTTAAGATCTCACTACTCTCTCAAATAAAGTGTTCTCACTACTCCTTCAAAATAGCCTTCTTTTAATCACTTGAATCAATATGTTTTACACCTCATTTGGTTCATCATTACGTTCCATTAACATCCACTTTATGAATACCACTTTACCATAGATTTTATCAAGAAATACCTTATTAACACTTTCAAGATGTTTAATGATTTTTGTGAAGCTCAAAAAACCTTTGCAGAACTACCAAATTCTTCATAATAATAAACTAATTTCACAAAACCCACAACCTTCATAAAGCTCACCTCTTTCTTGAAGCTCAAACATCCTTCACAAATCACCTTCCTTTCATGAAGCTCACTTAGACTTCATGAATCTCCTTCATTTTGAAAAGATCACTTAGCCTTCAAGAAGCTCAAAACTTTCATTATGATCATAAATTTTGGTCAGATTATATAGCCTTCGTAAACTTCAACACTTTTAGTCAGCTTTCATATCCCTTTTGAAATTTTTCTCAAGAAAAACCTTCATGAATCACCTTTGGTAATTTAGAGCCTTTGGATTTTTTTAAGGATTTATCTCTTGAAATGAGAGAGGTAGAGGACTATTTATAGATGTTTCCTCTCATTATATAATCTTTTCCATACTCATCATAATTTTTTTTCAAATCTCTTGATACTTGTTTTTAAACCTCCCTACCTTTATAAATCACTAGGAAAATTTCCCATCCCCAAAGATTCTCGTACTCACAGATCTTTACGATCAACCCTTTGCACATTCACAGTGCTCGTTCATGATGCTCCACACCTTCTTGAATCTCCCTTAATGAAACCCAGTCTTCAAAAAATTCATGAATTTACCATAATTTTATGATGCATTCATAGAAATATAAATTTTGTAATGATTGAGCCATCCTCTAAATTTTACACCCTAAAATTTGGAAAACACTGGTAAATGGAACCAATTTGTATACGAAATTTTCTATATAGATTATAGGGTATCCATTATTCTATCTCAGATATTTGTCAACATACCTAGTCAAAAACCATTCTGGAACTCCAAAAATTTCCATGTCCACCTGCTTTGTCAACAAACACAATCAACCTAAAAACACTTCAATGATACTTTGAGGGATTTTTTCCCAAAATATTTCCTTAAGGAATTCGATATTTCACAATTTATAAATAAAAATAATATCAATTCATCATGAGATTTCATGTTTGGATTATCAAACTAAAATCAAACAAATAAAGGAGAATAACGATTAAACCCAAAACCGATCCTAAGACCAAGTTCTTTCTTCCTAAACACATTCTGTTTAGCATTGTATGTTTGTATAAGTTTAAATTTCAATATTTCATGTAATTAATTTATTTACAAAAACAAAAAAACCAAATTCATCATTTCTTTTATAAATAATAGAAAAAAAGAAATAGTTTAGGTGAATTAGAATCAGTAGGTGAACAAACTAAGAAGCTCATTAAGTGAGATGACCCTGGTCAGCCACAGTACTGCACTAGAAAAATAATTTTCTTTTTCCACACCCCATGATAGACATGTATCACCATTATATCGGTGCATAATAAGTACTAGCTGGGATTCAAGGCATATAGCCAAAGTTCCCATGTGTCATATAAAAAGGATTCATAGAAGAACCATGGAATCCATAAACTTAAATGGTCAATCCCACTCTCAGTTTCCATCCACTATATAAGACTGAAAGAAAACTATATATATATAAAATCCCATAAAATGATCAATAATAATAATGATATCATTTTCCCTATGATCCCATTAATGGAATTTCTATTTGGGAATCCATGCCTTAATCAAGGCATATCATAATTCATTTTCCCTCTGATCCCATCCATGGGATTCCTTCTTGGGAATCCAAGTATCTCCCAAGAAATAAAATAGACCATATTACCTATGAGCTTGGACAAGGTATTTATACTTGGGAACCCTTATATCACTTAAGGAATATTATAATTCATTTAACGTATGAGCCCACCCATGGTATTCCTACTTGGGAATCCAGGTATCTCTCAAGGAATAACATCATTCATTTTACCTAATACACCATATATGGTATTAATACTTGGAAATATAGTATTGGTCAAGGAATAACATTAAAGAGTAGGCACATCACCCTAAATAAATAATCACAGGACATAAAAATCATTCATGCCAAATTAAAATTTCATGGAATTCCTTTAAACATTTAATTTATAATAATCAAGAAGGACATGTGACAACACATTCCAATTTACAATTTAATTCATTTAAAATCCACTTGGTCACCCTTTTCTATCAATTCCAAGTCAAAAATTATTATTCCAATTTAAAAATAACACTAGGAACACAATACATAAGCTATTATAATTCTAAATCTAATGATTGGTCTAAGGATTTATCCACACTACATAACAATTAATTTAATTTAAATAGGATGTGTCACCCTAAAGTGATATATACATATAAGGTCCAAGTATTATACATGTCATCTATCCCATCTTTGAGGATTAATAAACCCAATTGGAGAATTCCAATTATCAAATCAATCCAAACACACCTTAGTGGTGCTTGGGTTATAAGAAAACTAAGTCATCAAGGCACATGACCACACATGGGATGGTTCAAGTTGAGGTCATAAAACTCTAACTAGTTATAGAAGTCACATAACATGCCTAATTCATGGCTTACACAATTAATTTAAGGCATTAAACATTGAATGAGCAACATGTAGAATGTATTGTATGTGACACATTTTATAAATGATATAAAATTTGAGTGGAAAAGTATATACCACCTAACTTATACCAAAGGAGCTTCACTTATCCATTATTTGAATTTTGTTCAATTGGAAATGAGAGAAATAAAAAAATAAACAAACATCCTAAAATAGAGCATATGTGCTCACATGGAAATAACATCCAATGTGAAAAGATAAATAAAGAAGATAAGGAAGAGGAATCAGAGTAACTAAGGTCTATCCAACACAATCGATGCTGATATATTATGATTCTCGATGAGGGAGATACCTCCATGATTAGAGAAGAGGGAGAAGAATAGCTCCCATGGTTGGAGGATTTCTGCATGTGGAAAGGAGAAGAAAGTAGAAGAGGTGGCTTAAAAAATGAGGAGGGAAAAATGATAATTTTGAATAATTTAAAGAGACACATAGTTTGGATAATCGTGTGCCAACTATGTGGTGCTACTATCCCAAGGGATACCCCCTTACATGGTTAGGTTCATGATTATACAAATCATTCATAGATTGTGTAGTGCTACTGCCCAAAAGGCACACCCCTTCACATGATTTTAGTGCATGGTTAAATAAATCATGCGCCAACTATGTGACTTTCTCTAAGGGTCTGCACCATCTTTCAAAAATTCCTGGTCCACCTTGAGACACCTACTAGGCCTTAAAACCCATTTAAAAACAACATTTTTAAGTGGTATAAACTCATATTTACATTCTGAAGCTCGGTTCAAAATTTGGCCCATCAGCCAAATGAAAATTCAAATTCCTTTATAAATTTTAGCCAAATCCAAAACATGGGATGTTATAGATCTCGAATTAGAAAATATCGAATTCAATGGATCATTTTCATATTATAAAATATATGAACATCATGTACAATGAAATTTTTCCAAATAATATTGACAATGAAATACACTGGAACCAAGAGGATATCTTTTCATGTTAATTTTATAATTAATTTAAATAGACCATAAGAAAGAATACATCAGTCATGGTAAATTTATTCAATGATTTTATTTATCACCAAAACCCTTTTAAGTTTACTACAATTAAGCCGGTAGGATCGAATTGTATAATCCCTTTATAAATGACCCACATGTGCTTCTTTGATCATCGAACAACACATATGGATTGTCGGGTGCTATCCCAGTAGGTCGACCATCTTGTAGTTTTTATTTAGATCAGTGCAACAATTACTTTGGGCTTGAAGAATTGTTCTTTATCTCTTATTCTTGAGAGTATGGAGGAAGGATGAGAATATATAGAGAATTCTTGAGTGCTAGGTTTCATTATAGACAATGATTTTCAATTTCGACCAATCTTGATCAACCACTACATAATATACATAATAATATATTTATAGGGTTAGGGTTAAAATATTATTTAATTTCACACAAGATCTTAAATAATATATTAAGCCTCATATGAACCCATTCTATGTAATAATACTAATATTTTAATTATTTTTATGGTGTTCACAAACTGGTGCAATGAAAAATATTATTTTACCATCTTCCAAATTAATATTTATCACTAGAAATAATATTGGTCTGCTCATCCTCCATGGAATTTATCAAATACCCAAATAATTAATTAATAAAATATTTAGTCATAAATAAAACATATAACCTATTCATAGTTCAATGAATAAATACTTATTAAATATCCAAAAAATCAGGTAAATATTATATTCACATTCTGAAGAATAAATGTCTTTTAAATATTCATGTAATAAAATAAATTATTTATCAATGAATAAATAATTATTTCTTAAATTTTGAATAAAAATAAATAATAAATATTATATATTCTCATAATTAAACAATTACTTTACGAATAAATATTTATTTAATATTTGTGATCATTTAATTCTAAACAAAATTATTCCTCTATCATGAGAATAATATTTATTCTAATATTTAAATTTAAATAGAATTTAATTAATATTAATGGAAACACTTAATGTATGACCTTCTAGGTTTATTTATTATTGATATTAGGCGAGCTTACCTAAAATCTAAGATTATTGTCTATTAGTGGGTCAAAGAACCCAAGAGGAAGAAGTTAATTTCGTAACATCAACAACCACATACGTGCACTCACTGTGTAATAAAATACCTTTTCACAATATCCCATCAAGCAGGTTTCACACTCGTGTCATAAACCTATATTCTTGATACATATTTCTTTTAATATCTAAAATAAACATGTACTTACACCATGTCTATGAAATTTAATGTGACAGTTCCATTTCAATCAAAGGTATAAGATATCACCTTCCATAAAGATAAAAGGGAAAAATCCTTCCTCAACTTATTAATTAATAATATGTCATTCGTGATGCACCAAACATAATCTATTTACTGAAAGCATATGGCATCATAGTTTTGGTCAGTAAATAAAATTTTAAGATTCATGGCATGAATTAATAAAAATTTTAATTTATAAGGACCATTATAAACAATCCTAGATAGGAATATCTGATGACACATAAACATGTAAATTTTTTACTGGTGGGTCTGTTCTCATAATCTCCCATATTAGAGATTAACAAGAATGATATTCATGAAAATAATTATTATCTGCTTATGAGTAATCACAATTGTTAGTCAACATAATATGTACCCCATAATAGAGTTTTATTTGACCATAGAACTGGGGTTAAGAATATCATCGTGGTATTTCAAGGTTCTCATCATAGTGGAAAACTATAATAAACTTTTCAATGTGACAGATACTCTAGGAAATTTTCACATTAATGTTATGTAAAATAAAAATTAATTTGTGAAAATTTATTTAAATTAATATTCACTTATTTGAATATATTTTTAATCTAATTTACAAATGAGTTGGTTTTAGGGAACTAACTCCAAGATACTCCCACTTGAACAAGAACCAACTGTTAAAAACTGATTAGTTCTCACATGTTAACATCGATTATTCTAAGTATGGATATTGTTGTTAAGAATAACATGTTTTCGTGACTAGGGTTGGTAAATCCACATGTCTATGTGAAGAATCTGATTACCGCGACATTAATACCATGCGAAAATACCTCAAGTAGTGATATAACTAAGTACCGACCTCTTGTTCCAATAGTAGAATCTTGACATCCTGACTAAGTACATAGTCAAATATTATCATAATAATGATAAAGCTCTTTCTTTTTGTATAAAAAAAATCAAAATAAGATTTTTCTAAATCACTTTTTAAGATTTATCTAAAACCAAAACAAACTCATATACTGTAGATATGGAAGCCACTAGCTAAAATAAGTTTTTGTTTTAAATTACCTTATCCTTATCTAAGATAATAGATAAAATTGAACTAAGTGATGATTTTATTTAATGCCATTGATCACTAGTATTCTTAATTCTCCATACACTATGAACTCATCCAATTCTACCTTTCCAAGTATCGTTGGATAATGATAATTGTAAGTCGATGCAATTATGTTGGATCTATTTGATATTAACATATTATGCATCAATAATATCAATCATCAGTATATATCATATCATATGAGATAAAATCCTAGCACTTAATATTTTTAAATTCCTTTAATATTAATAATTTATTCATATTCCCATGAATGTTCTACTGGAAGGATTACATGCTAAGAAAAATTCAGTACTGAATTGTTTTAACTTGAACTTTTCAATACTTTAATATATGTACTATGAATAGATTTATAAAACCCATGGATAAATTTTTTAGATCTTATTCCCTAGATCATGGTATCTATTTTAAGTCATACATGAAGAAATTTCATTCCTTAGTCTCAACAAACTTGTAAGACACAACATTTGTTTTCATAAGTGATCAACATATTTATCTTGAAAACTTATAGTGCCCCCATTAACTAGTTAGAGACACATGTAACTTATTCATTTCCAAATTAATATTATATGATCAATATACATGATTTATTCATAAATTAATTTATATAATCTTCACATCACATTGGAATTTATTGATGTCTCTAACTCTTTGCAGTTATGCCTTGTATACATATACCATAGGGTCACCTTTTGGTCGTATCATATAGACATCTTCTATAAGGACTCCTCAAAATGAGGTGAACTTGACTACCAATAGACCAATTTTATGATCATAGAAGTATTCTTTGACAATTATAATTCAAAATGATTTTATTCATGATGATTGCTGTATAGGTTTTTTCATAGAATAAACCTTTTAATAATTAATCATACTTTATTGGCACCGTCTTGTACCATACATGTCTAGTTTCTCTTGAAGACTCACTAGAAGTATCAAGTATTTGAAACATTCAAGACATAGAGTCCCTAAATCTTGATACATGGTGTCCATTACTTGAGTTTATACATACTTTTAGACCTTAACATGTTTCCATTTACTACTTCCTTTTAGGAATCTTTATTCTGAAAGAATAATATATGTATCACCCATCACAGTGAATATAAATCAACTCTTTGGTTATGAATTCATATGTAGTATGCGTCTCTAGAACTACTCCTCCCACTATGCTTAGTGAATTCCAAAATTCATATTCTAACCCATGCACATCCAAATCCTTAACCCATAGAATTTAAGTCTTCTCTCACTATCCTAAAAGATATAGTCTTCTTTTATGAAAATATATTCAGTATTGACTAGATATTAATATCCTTAGTGGTTATAGGATCATTAACTTATACGAACCTTAGTGTTTGATGTTTGTTTGTAGTTAAATCTAACTTTTTACAAACCATTTTAAACAATAACTTGTGGTAGTGTCCAAATATATTCTTATCATATCACAATTTATATGACATCCATTAGTCAATATAGTTGGCATATGGTTAGTTGTTGCACTTTTATTTGTAAATCATCTCTTGGAAAAAATTATGGAATATTTTTAATATATATAAGACTCATCCTTGAACTTACTTTTACTACCATCATGATATTGATGTATATAAGGAAATTTGAGTTTGGGAATACCTTTACTCCACATATATGATCAATGATTACTTGGATAAGATGTTCTATGAAAAACTATCTCAAATATTTCTTAATATTTACCAAGTGCACTCATTTACTTCACTGAGCATTTATAAATTTTATTAAAGGAATATCATGAAGTATATGAAGTTACCTTTAACTTTTGAGTAGTTTTTATTTCCTTGTTGAAATAACTCTAAAATATTTTTGGAATATACATTTTAAAGGTTTCTTTATCTAAAAAACGATAAGTAGTTTTTTATACCTATTATCTTAGATAAATTGAGGCTAAAACACTTTTATGGGTATAAAAAAGTCAATTAATTTTAGATTTATTTTAAAAAGAATTATCTTTCCACAATATGATAAGAGTCTTATATTTTATATTAATCATTCATTATAATGGATATCTTTGATTCAAGAGTTACTTAACCATTAGTTTAATATTGATTTACTATAATAATATTTATTACAAATATGAAATAATGTATCATTGTGTCTAGTTAGACATTGAGATAAATGTTTTGGTACTTAGTGGGCGGTGATGATGGATGCAACCCTAGTCCCTTCCCTGTCGGAGAGGGAGGGACCTCCTTTCTCAGCCTCTCGGCCTTACTTCCCCCCCTTCTCCAACCCAGATTCTTTTCCTCCTTTTCCTTATATTGATCTCTGCCCCAAAGTTCCTGATCTCCATAACGGATGCCCTAACCTCCCTTTATCAAATTTGGAATTCATTGGATCTTTATAATGCCTGCATCTGACCCTGGTGGCTCACTTCAGAAATCTTCGTCCTTCGGTCGACAAATTTCACATGTTTGTTTTCACTTCCTGGGGTTTAAAGAACGGTGCAGTGGTGGGGATTCTTGATAAGCGGCACATAATGGTTCAATTTTTTTTGGAGGAATACTTGACACTTTCATGGTCCAGAGCCCCTCGCATCTGTAATGGATCTCGTTTTTACCTCTCTCGCTGGTCCTATGATTTCTACATGAACCGTGATGCTCCGTCGACAGCCATTTGGGTCAGTTTCCCTGAACCCCCCTCCCCTTTCAAAACTTGGCTATTCTTCATATGCTAGGAAATATGGTTGGTCGCTACTTGTGCTCTGATAGCATAACTGAGTTTATTTGTCATCCTATCTCCCCACGTATCTGTGTTGAGGTAGATGTTTCTAAACCGGCTATCAACTGTGTTTGGATCACGGTTGGGGAGGAATTCCGGTGTAGACAACCAGTGATTTTCAAATCTTGGTCTGACTTCTTCTCTTCATGTCACCGGTTGGGGAATTTATCCCATGTCTGTCATCGTGGTCGCTCGGCTGAAGTTCCGCAGGATGGGAGGCCGTCTCTAAATGTGATGGATGTAGAGACTATGGGTGGAAAGGCCTCAACAAAGGTTTTCCATCCATCGAAAGGGGAAGATTTTGTTTTTCCAGTGGTTCAGGAAGGAAACCCCCGGGAGGTACATGGTTCTGCAACAGAGGTTCACCGTGTGCTCTACCCCTCTACAGTGTCTCCAGGAGCTGTCAAGGGAATTCCTCAGGAGTCAGGGCCACGGGTCGCAACTATCTTTGCCCGCTTGAGACAGGATCTGGGTATCATCCAAGTGGTGCAGGAGAAACTGGGGGAGATAGTATAGAAAGGGGGCATGGGTCTAAAGGCATCTGTGGATGTGGATGGTCTGATTCTGGTTCCAGCAAGCTCTGTAGAATGGAAACAGGAGAATGCAGAAGTTGTGGTGAATACGGCCTTAGTCAGTAAGGTCCAAGGACCTGGGGGTACTAATGGTCGGGGCTAGGAGGATACTAATCAGCTGCCTCATTTCATGGGTCACGGTTACGTGCATCCCACAGGTTCAGATTGGCCATCGTGTAGTAATGGGTCTAGGGAGGTCCTCCATAAGGAGGCTAGAACTCCTGTAATGTCACTGCAGGGGAAACTTTGTTCGATCATGGCCTCAGGACCCTCTCTAGGATAAGGAGGCCAGATTAGGGTTAGTGTTTTGGGTCCCTTGGACCCAAACATTACCTTACCCTCAAATCCTGGGCGAGAGGGGAAGAATAAGAACGCCATTGAGGTTAACACAGGCAAGGTGGACTCTCCGAGTAGGCTGAGGCAGGGCCCGGGGGTGGCATTGAAAAACTTCTTTGAAAGTCTGGAAATACATGAAGTGACTCACGTGGATGATGACTCAGGAGATGATGGTCTCAGCTATCTCTCATTAGACAGTTTAGAAAGTGTAAGTCCCCACAGTCCAAGAAGGAATAAAGGGAACAAAGGGAAGCGTGACTCAGAAAAATGCATTGTGGTCCAGGGGAAAAAACATAAGGGAGACAAAGACTATTCTCACTTACCTAAACCAATGGAAACCAGGTTGTCCAAGAAAGGCGGCTGCAAGGGTAACAATGGCCTACACGGGGAAAGTGGTGATCCAAGTAGATAACCAAGAGTGATGGAAGAGGTAGGGGAATGTTTGAAGCTCATTATTCACTCCAAGGAAGAAATGATTGAAGAAGTCCTTAGACCCAAAGACTCAAATGAGGATATCTTAAGAATATATGAAAGGTGTGTGCAGGTTGAGGCCAATGAGGAGTAACAAGTGTGGATTGACAAGCAAGACCGAATCATTGCCTGGGGTTTCAACCAAGGAAAAATCACCATGGAAGAATTTATTCAGACGATGGACAAAATGATTTCTCACCTAGAAGACCTTATCAGGGAGGATCCAGACATTCAGGTTAGTACTCTGCATTGGGAATTATATAGAGTGTCTGAATCGAAACACCTTAGCCTTGTGTTCAATAAATTTGTGGGATCCTTCAGCACTTAGTGGTCTCTGTTTTGTGAACAATGGTTCCCAAATTTCCCTTAAAGTGGATTTTTAATAAAAATTTATATTTGGTGGAGATAAATGTTTTGGTAAAAATTATTACAAAATTGAACCAATCTATTTTGGAAATTAGAAGTAGTGAGCTCCCCTTGGATGACATAGGAATCTACCTTTCTCATCTACTTTGAGTTCATTCCAAAACCTTTCTATTATTTCTTATTTCTTATATTTAAATACATGTATGTTGTAATAATATTTTGTTTTAATAAAAAAATGGTGAATATATTCTAGATGAATATACTTTAAGTGGATGAAACCATTCACTTCTTCAATTCATTGTAATTTCTTTTTCAGTGTCCATTATTTCCACATAAGAAGAGAACAATATCCTATTCATTATTCTACTTATGAATCCTTTGTCTCTTTAAAGGATTCTATAAAGGATATTTTGTATTTATATTATCTATATGATCTTCAGCCTTGTATTTCAAACTTTTCACCATAATGAGAGGATAAACATGTTTCAACCAATCCTTAACCGTTTGGTGAAGTATGATCAAAATATTCTTGAGCAACTTATCCATTTCGTTTATCCAAGATTTGAAGAATAAGGATAACCTTAGTTATAAGGATAATAAAATAACATTAATGGATAATTTATCATCCAATTTTATGCCTAATATTTCTAACTAATCAATATACCCTAGCACTTTGAAACCACGATCAGTAGCTAGATTCTGTTATTCTATTTTACACTGATATAGTGCATTGAAAATATTATTTATTTCAAGTATTTCCTTCTCCTTATAAAAAAAATAAGATTATATATTACGATGTAGGATTCCAAGTCCTTATTTTGTATCATAAACTCTTTTAACGTAGTTGATAATATAATACAATAGACATAGGAAGCATTCTCTACATATCTCTAGTAGGTATTCTTTTCATATTTTCTCGCCTTCTAGGGTGGTAGAATAGGAATATAGGATCCTAATATATAATACAATTTTTTTGGTAATAATACAATACATAAAACAATGTACCATATCTATAAATTTTCATTTCTAAGGATATAACCTAAGTTAAGGAATGATTACATTGTTTTTGTGGTTTTTTTTACCATTATTCATCTACAATAATTGAAACATATGATTAGAACTTTACTAGATTACAATAAATTATCAATATCCCTCTCAATTGAACTTGGAAAGTCTATTTACAAGGAAATTCTAGTGTTAAGGATCCATATACCCCTTCTCATAACCCAAGTGAGGTATTGGTTAATTATTCAAAGTTATTTAGGTAGGAAATTATTTTCAAACTATAGGCTTATAGCTCCTTGATCCATTGATTGGACTCCCTAATCTAGAAACCCTTGCTCAAATTTTCTCAATACTTTACTTAGAGTTAAAGAAAGTATAGTGAGGTATACTTCTCTTGATATAAATTGGTTAATTCAACCTAAAATTTTCATAATAAATCCCTGATAAAAGTTAGTTCCCTGACGAGGGTTGGTCAAATACTTAGTTCTCTGGTTTCATTCCTAATCAAGTAATGAAAGGCTTAGTCTGACTTAATATTAAGTTGATGGATTTTATTTATTATGCATAAATATTTCTTGTTTTATATTTTACATGACTTTTTAATATTAAGTGGATTTTACTTAAGTGATTAACCATGTTCCAATAAAATATTTATGTATAATACATTTATTTTAATTTCATCTTTTCATATTATCTTATTTATTTATGTGATCACGATCTTGGATATATAAAATAAATCATTCATAAGATAGAAATAAAATAAATAAATAAATGAAACGATCACGATCTTTATCTAATGGTTGATTTATTGAGCTGATAATAAATCAATCTATAACCCTAGGGATAAAATTATTATGTCGGTCTTGGCATGATTTGCAGGATCCCACTTGTCCACATATGCATCTCCTATATTGGTTTCATCTTAGTTCCATCTTGAACCGCCTTCACCTCAGCTCCATCTTGAACCAAATCTATGTACCGTCAGAAACCCTTTTTATTACATATGTTTTATAACTCACACACATGTGAGGGGAACCTAATAATTAGTTAATAGGAGTTACATAAAACAACCTTGGACATATAGGTCCTATATAATAAAAGAAGAAGGGATGAATCTCAGGACATCATATTTAATTTAATAATAATTAATTGAAAAACCATGCAATAAAATTAAATTAAATTTAATCCATAACATACATAGATCTAGTAAAGCTCATGATCCATCATACACATGCAATAATTACAAATTTAAAACATCTAGCTAGAATTCATTTCGATTCATTCTTCAATAAGATAAAACACACTTGAATGAATCCAATTAATTTTCTTATTAATCAATTAATTCATTTTATCTTGATTTATCCAATCATCTTAATATTCCAATCCATTGTGATTTTAATTAAAATAAATAATTTAATTATATTTAAAACTAAATAAAATAGTTCACAAATTTTTACTTGGAAGAAACTCGGTGATTACATATCTGAACTACTCCGTATAGTTTTAATTGCAAACAATGCACTCATACAACATATTGTGTACACGGAATGTGTCATAATTTCATGGTGTGTACTACCAATTTAATTCCACATGTAACACATGAAAATTATATAGTCTTTACAATTTAATGCATTGAGTCTTTACTATACAATAACTATACACAAAATTAATTCGACATTTAATATAGTATAAAACCCAACGACTGATGTGTGCTGTCAAATTAATGAGCCATAGAACTCAAGTCGATAAGGTTTAATAGTGTAATTAATTAAATTAATATTTCCACATAAATAGGTAAAGTACACAACATGTTCAAGATAGCCACACTATCTGTAGTTCTCTTTATAGAATATCCACTATAAATTCCTAGGGACTCTTTGTATACTTCTCATGGACATTTATTAAGTAAAATACATGTAGAAGGAATAAACGATGTGTATTTCAAGTTACACGACTACCATTATGTACGCGTCATGCATTAAATACACATGGTGTATTAATTACATAACGCAGTTTGACCCTATATTTTCCACTATGAAAACATGTGGACTACATGTCATGTAGTAAATCCATATGGTGTGTACTCCAGAAAATCCATGTGCCATCCTAGCTGGTCAACACATGGTGCATTTATTGCACATGGTGTGTAATAATTAAATGATAACCCAGGATCCATGTGGGTATCCTTAAAAAATGAACAAGGATACACAACATAAAATAAAGCAGTACACACCGTGTAGTATTATATTATCCAGAAATAATTTTTGGCACATCTGGATGGGTTCTTCAGATGCGATCTTTCTTAATTATTAACCAATATTAGTAATATGAATGAGAAATGAATAATAGAAATAATTGATTTCGACAAAAAATCAATAATTAATTAAAACTTAAAATTAATTTTAAATTTTAAATGTACAATGATCAATAATAAAATAAATAATTATAAATTTGAACGTGATCCCTTTGATACCACTTTATGGTTCCATGAATAGAGGAATCACTTATTGGGGCTAATCCCAACTTAGTAAATGTTGTATTTGATGGATAATTTTCATATTGTACAATACATGAACGTCATGAACAATGGAATTTTTATAAATAATATTCATAATGAAATATTCTGGAACCAAGAGGAGAAATTTTCACATTAACTTTATAATTAATTTAAATTGATTAAAATAATGAATACTGTGGTCACAAGATCTTTCTTTGATGATGCTATTAATCGTATGAAACCCTTTTTAGTTTATTTTCATTGCACTTTTAGGATCCAATTATAGAATTTCTATAGCGGTGATCCATACTGTGATGTCATAGACCCAGTTCACTCATGAGTAACCAAACTTAGTTATCCACATGGCCTCAAGTGCACCTCCCCATATTCTAGAGGCTATTGATTAGTAATGAGGGCCTAGGGTGTGTCCATGGGGACACTATTCCATTAAGTCAGAGTGGAGAATAATGGTGATATGACATGAATAAATAATCGGAAGCATAGTAATGAAAATACTAGAAGTAGAAATAAGAATAATTATCCATCCATAATAATCAAATCAAAATGTAAACTATATTATATAAAAAATGATGACGACATGTCTCTATAAAAATTAAAGAAGACATACATGTAAGTATGAAGATAATGAAATAAATGCTATAAAAAATAATAAAAAATTATCGAAGTATCTCTAGCTATGGATCGGTCATCTGGTAACAAGATCCCATCCTAAATAATGCAAGTTATGTGACCAAATCAGGACGCTTCCCCTTTTCCACACCTGTGACCATATAATCTTCTTGGGTACCAACGAAAGGATGGATAGGGTGTGCGATAAATCTCAGTTTTACACCACCAAAAACATCTATAAAAATTCAGTATATGTATATAAACTAAATAGTATACATGTATATATAAAAAAAGAAATGCTATAAAAAATGATCCATACTTGCTTCAGCATCAGCTAGTGTCTGAACAAGTAACCATTTAATTAATTAATTTGAGATTTAGTTTATGTTGATGAAACATTTTAAGGTATCAACAACAATAAAATATATTATGATAATAATAAAAGAGGATCCAAGGTGAAACCAAGGCATACTTGACCTCAGGGGTCGACCAACTCATAGTAGTATCACATATAGTCTAGATATAAGGGGTTTGAGTGTAATCTAAGGGGTACACCCAAGGTATTCCACTATAAATGAGTCTAATCGAGTTCATGGAGATCATACATGGTAATCCTGGGATAATCATGACTATAACCAATGGGGTGAGTCCATGGAACCACATGTATGAAGACATCAAGTTGAATCTAAGGAGTGTATCCAAGGCATTATAATATCTATAAAATATTTCAAGTGAATCATTGATACTATGCTGCGGCATTCACATAATACGATAAAGACCAGATTCCATGGTGGGTATCTCCCATGAAAATCAGATCAATGAATGGAATGGTTTCCTATAAGTGCTCAAGGAATTCCATCAAGAATATAGGACTGGCTCAAGTTTGACCATTATTATAAAGATGAAAAAAGGTACAAGGAAATAGACACCTTATACTCATTCCATTTATATCATATTAATCATGGTACATGTAATAATAATTACATTTAATCATTTAATATGTTTATTCCATTACCTTTCATTAAACATGACAAGGTAAATCAAGGACATGCAACCAATACCAATTCAATTTATAATCATTTAATAGGTTTATTCCATTACCTTTCATTAAGCATGACAAGGTGGGTTAAGGACATGAAACCGAAATCAAGTCAATTTATAATCATCTAACTAGGATAAGTGATATATATAAATATGTACTTTCCATAACATACTTTTATAGATTTATCAATTATTAAGGAACACTTACCTTATTATAGGTCAAGTTAGATTCACCCAAATGCTACCATATATATACCTAACATGGGTCACTAAGGGAATAACAAGGAACACACCCAACTTGGGGTGGTTAATTTTTGGGAAAAAATCCCTCAAGGTACCATTGAAGCATTTTTGAGGTGATTGTGTTTATTGAAAAAGAGGGTTTCCATGCCAGGTTGTGGAGTCTCTAGAGGTTGTTGACATGGTATGTTGACAAAGATTCAAAATGAAGGGATGGATGACCTAGAAGCGGTATAGAAAATTGTGTACACAAGGTAATACCATTTCCAAGTCTTTGCCAAATTGGTGGGGTCCAAAATTTGAAGTTTGGACAAATCTTTGAGAAAGTGGATTTTCTTGAATTCCATATAAAAATATGACAAAGGCATGAATTTTGCAAAGACTGGGATTTCATGAAGGGTGGTTCACAAAGACATGAAAGTTTTTGATGGTGATCTTCATGATTATGACAAATCTTTGAAAAAGTGGATTTTCTTGAAGGCCATATAAAAATATGGAAAAGGAATGAATTTTGTGAAGACTGGGGTTTTGCGATGGGTGGTTCACAAATATGTGATTTTTTATGGAGATATTCGCGATTACAACAAATCTTAGCGAAAGTGGATTTTCTTGAAGGAATTATGAAATATGGCCAAGGAATGAGTTTTTCAAATAATGGGAGTTCACGAAGGGTGGTTCGTAAAGATGTGAATGTTTTTCCCATGGTCTCCACAAAAAAGGGAGCACCACGAAGGAAAAGGAGGTGCTTTGCGAAATGGTGATGACGTAGCCGGAAGGTTCAGTGGAAACGCCTATAAATAGGCCTCTACCCCCTTATGGAATTTAGAGAGAAAGAATTAATAGAAATATTAAGGCTCCAAATTCGTGAAGACATTCATAAAGGTGGTATGTGAATACATTCACGAAGGCTAAAATCCAACCGAATGTTCTAAGCTTTGCGAAATAGAATTGCTTCACGAAGGAAAATTGATTTTTCAGGGAAAAGTAAGAGCTTTGTGAAGGCTTCAAAATCCAACTGGATGTTCTGAGTTTTTTTGAAGTAAATTAATTTTTCAAAGACCTTTTGATCTTCACGAAGGGTCTTCATAAAGATCTCCACAAAGAATCTTTGCGAAAGAGGGTTTTTCTTGAAGGTAGTGAGAATCAAGAGGGGTGTTTAGAAATAATTTCCTAGTGAATCTGTGGTAAAGGGGTATTCATAAGTGAATAAAAATTGGAATTCAATAGTGAATCTACATATAGTGGAGGATACATTCATTAGAGATAATAAAAGGAACTAAAAGTCTTTAAACTGTGAGTGGATATTCTGGACAAGCAGTGAGCTCTCTTCAGTTGAGAGAGCAATAAGCTTTCAAATTGTGATTAGTTGTAAACTAGGAGGGATAGTGAGTCTGCTCTGAAATTTTTAAACAATAGTACACTTTTAGTGGATTTGGTACATTGGTACATCTCTGGTGTATGCTCCTTGAACATAGCCCGAGAGGGTGAACCAAGTAAAATTGATGCATCCTGTGAGTTCTTTAAGATTTGTTCATACTGTGCAAAAAGAAGGAGAGAGAAGATAGTTTTTTCTAATAATGAAACAAGATCTATATGAGAAGTTGTTTTAATCTATCATACCCTGATTCACCCCACCTCTCAGGGTATCTAACCTAGTGGAACTAACAATTGGTATCAGAGGAAAAGGGTGATATCAGTGTTTCTCTCTCAATGAAGGTCACCAATCATAAAGGGATTTCGATATTCGATGGGAAAAACTTTTAGTTATGAAAGAATTATATGAAACACTACTTATGATCTTTGGGAATGAATTTATTTATAGTAGATATGCATGGTACCTCAGCTGATATCAATAGCGATGCGTTATCAGAGGTTGAAAGAAGAAAACTGTATGCTGACACTAAGGGAATCAATGCTTTAGGGGGATCCATATCCAATGCTATCTATATGAAGGTGATGTCATGAAAAACATAAAATGATACGTGGGAAAAGATATTGAATATATATAAAGGAGATACAAAGGTCAGAGAGTAAAAGCTACAAGTTATATGGAACAAGTATGAAGATTTGAGAATGAATCTGAATGAGTTTGTTGATGCATTCCTTGACAGGATAAATATCATTGTGAAAGACATATGAGGTCTTGGAGAAGTTATTAAAGTCATAAAGATTGTAAAGCTCATATATAGGAAAATTCCACATTGGTTCAATATTAAAGTTTCATTTTTGGAAGATAAATACCTAAAATATCTAACATTTGATAACCTACATAGCACCCTTGTTGCATATGAAATGAGAAATGATGATAATGATGCTGTGGAAAAGGATAAATCTAAAGAGGTATAATTCAAGTCCATGAAGAATCTCACAATTTAATATTCTCAAGAATATAAAGAGATAGACAAAGTGATGTAATTCCTTTCCTCAAACGTACAAAGAGAAAAATGAAAGTTCAAAGGGAAACTTCCACTAGCATGTTTTCAATGAGGAAAGATTGGGCATCTTATAGAAATAGGGTAATTAAAGGTAAAAATGATATTATTATTACCATAACACATGTCCTAATTCTAATGGATAAGTATAATTCTACCAAAAACAACCTTAGGAATAAAATATGAACCTCTTTGGTCCACTTGGATTAGATTAGGACATTTATTATTATTTAATTCAAAGAAGAGTTAAAAGAGTTAAAATCAAAATTTAATAACTAAAACATTTTTAATATAGGGTAAAACATACGATAAATTCGACTATAAATACTCATTATAAAGATAAAAATATTTCCTACATAATGGTATTTTATTTATAATTTTTATACATTAAATAATTAAATATATTGATGAAACAATGACGATGAAGTAATTACCTAATTAATGAAATATTAAAATAATTGATATTATAAATATCCAAATAAATGTAATTTGAGACTTTTTATGAATTAAAATAATTTTCTAGGTTAATATGACATATTAGGGTTCGTTAGATGAATTGTTTTCGAAGTAATAATGCTTTTATGAATTTAGAAAAATCAAAATACCAAATTGTATCAAAATTTACATAAAAGAGTTTTTAAAACAAATATTATATTATTAATTAATATTATATTCCTAAAAATATAAGGTTAGATAAAAAGACTTATATAATGATAGGTGTATCATTAATTAACCACTTGGGGTTCTTTTGGAAGTTTATAGTAAGTTTATTATCCATATAATATAAAAATACAAAGAGATATGGTAAATATCAAACTATTTAACTAAGAGTTAAATATAAAAGATAAGGTTAATATAGTGACCCAAACCTGTCTAAAACCTATTGTTTGAGTGGTTTTAGACCCATACCCACCTTATAATTTAAATAATCCACTTTTGAGCCATTATAAACCAAAAAATATTTTATTATAAAATAATATTTCTATCTTTTCTTAAGGTGCCCCTCACTCTTCTTATAAAAGGGCACTCCCCCTTCTCTCTAATTCACACCTTAAAAGTCTTTTTTCTCGGACAAAATCTGCCCAAATACACTCTAAAAAGTCCTCTATTCATCCTAGAGGACTTAATTTTGTCATAAAGCCAATATAAGGATCCCTTCTGATCAAATCAAAAGGAAGAACTCGAAGAAGAGGTAAATATTTCATCACCTCTTTCAAGTTCCTTTCTTCTTACACTTGCTCTTTCTTTGTTGTTTCCATTATAAAATAATAACTCCAATATCTTATATATACTGTGATGTTATTATAAATATGGTACAACCATATTCATCATTCTATCCATCCTTTGAATGACATATCACCATACGTGCGTATGTACAACTTACCATCTCCACGTCGTGGTGTAATTGTTATTCAATACATTATTATTTGGATGAGTATAATAATGATGTGTAATTAATATAAATAATAAATATAAAATAATAATGATTCTATATATATGATATACCATACAATTATATATTATTTTAATAATAAAAGAATGATATTGTCGTTCGTGCGTACGTACAGATTACCGTCTCCACGAACGCGATGAGATTCATTCCCCATAGTAATCCATTCAAGAATAATTTTCATTAGATGATTAAAAATAATGTTTAAAGACTTAATATCATTCTTAATATGAATAATATACATCATATCCATAGAAAAAATTACTTATGAAACAAATCAAATAAAGGAAAAGAATCAGTTAACACTCGAAACGACGATAATACTAAAAATTATTAACAAATCAATATTAAAAGATCATATATGATATCACATCAATATATATTATTCTTGTATAATTTAATAACAATTATTTCACCATTATACAGGAGTTTAACCTACCATTGACCAAGGAAAAGTACAAAGTAAGTGGTTTCTTATCTCACTTTTAATTCTGTGAGATTTCCATTGTTCACCACTTATTTATTGCATGTGGTGTATTGTGTACTGACATTTGATATATATTATCATGATTATATTTATATTCATGGTATTATGTGATTCATTTGGTGGTTATTAAATTTTGGTCATATGAATCGATTGATTACAATGATGTAAGGGTTTTTCATCTTAATTTTTATTCCCGTGAGATTCATGCTATTTTGGCCACTATTTCATTCTGTGGAGTATGTACTGTCCATGATTGTATTCTTGGTGTAATAAAATTTAATTTATGAGTATTTAAATCTTCATTGTATGATTCTTCTTTCGTGGTTTGTATGTTTCATAAGTTGCCAAATTAATAAGGGAATTTCAAATTTCAATTTCCACTCAATGGGCTTTACGCATACTTCATTGATTATTTTGCTCCATAATTATGTGTGGAATCACTATTTCTTATTTGTGTAGTAATTTACACTCCCATTTCTTTGTATATACTTTTGATACACATAATCACTCCATTGATAAATTCTTAAGTCATCAATATGAACTTGATAAGAGTAATTTTAACTTAATCTCCATTTATTGAGTTAAACATCCAATTCATTGGTGTTGTTTTTAAAAGAATATGTGTGAATGTCCTATGATTTATTTACACAGAATATCCAATAATATTGAGTGTATTTATATTTTTCACACATAATTATGTCGTTTATTTATCCTTAACCTAAGGATATTGTCTCTATATAAGATTTCATCTCAATTTACATTCCATTGAGACTTATTTGTTGTTATACGCCAATTCACTTTTATATGGTGTATATAATGTACTTTGACATAGTATATCATGAATCCCATTATTCACATGATATTATAAATTTTTTATTACCTCAATTATTTGTATTCAAGTGTCTCACTTTTGGTTATGAACTCTAACTAAAATATCATTTTAAAATGTTTTAAAAATTTATTATTCTAAATATTTCTCATTAATTTCCATGTTTTAAAAATGGTTTTAAGGATGTATTTATATGGACATTAAAGTTTTAAAATTAAAATCCCTTTTAAAAGTTTCAAAGTGGTATGGGACACTTTTATTCATAAATCTATTTTAAATGGCTTCTTGATAAATAGTGAGACTTTTAAATGTTTTTTCAAGAAAAAGTGGGATATTTCTCTCAAAAATTTTTGATGATTATTTTCATCTATGTCAATATCATTCATTATTCTCTATTGAGGTTGATATATTATAATAAAATCTTCCATATTGTATTTAATGAGTTATGTTTGAATGTGGATATGATATTTTTATACCATTCATGGTTGGTGGTTAAAATATTGAAATTTCATATGCTAGTTTTAATACGAATGTTCAGATTATGTTTCAACCTTTTCATATGAGGAATGCATTGGACTTAGTAAGTGATGGGTGGTGCCTGTTATATCTCCTCGATGCATCGGTAGGTATCATGAGACAAACTAGTGTCTTGGCATAAGGCCTTGACAAAATCTTATTTGTAGTCTTGGCACAAGTCCTTGACTATGTGGTTATGAAAGTCTGGCATTATGCATTCCATCATTATGAAAGTGGGTATTGATATTGCATGTGATTATTATACTAGTAGAATATCCATGCGAGTAAGTAAATGGAATTATTTTGATTTATATTTACCATATTATGTTGAATTTTATTTTAAAAGGATTTTGTTTTAGTTCTATACATTGCATTAAATGTTTATGCTTATTTATGAAAGTTTCTGCTATATTGTTATCCTTACTGAGCATCTGAGCTCACTCCTTTATATGTTTTATTTTTACCAGGATGTGAAGAAGTATATTATGACTGACCTGCAGGGATAGACTATGGGATCTCAGTGTTGTCTATGGAAACAATGTTGTTGTAGTTTTTCATTTTATGATGTAATGTAAACCTTATGAATGTATTTAGTACTTCCAAGGTTACTAAACTAATTAATCTTTCAAGACTTGATCTTTTGTGATCATTCCAATGATATGTAATAATGCACCGACTCTAGGCTTCTGGGGTCAGGGCGTTACAGTTGGAATCAGAGGAAGTTTAGTACAAACCTTGGAAACTATATTTAGATAAACCCTGATTAGAGCACATAGCCCTAAGATAGAATTTGAAGATTAGTATAGAAGAACTTCCTAAAATTTTGGTATTTTATAGATTTTGTGAGTTTTCCAAGAAATACATCCCTGTCTGGATATGAGCTGGTAGAGGCGGCTCTGGCACATATGTACCTAGGGGTAAAACCCGAAAACACCGCTTTGATCTGGACTCGAACGGGAACTGGTGCTTGACAATTGGCCTTGCTGCACTCTTGGTTACGACACTCCTGGGGGATATGCTTAGGATAATTTATATTTTCTTTACAAAAATATTTGAAGGATTTTAATATAAGATGAGAATAAATTACATTGGTTAATACTAAGGTGTTTCAAATTGAAAATATGGTGTCATGATATTCTCTAAATGATTTTATGACTACTATTACTCACACAATGCTTTCTGGTTTTAGTCAATGGCTGGATTCCAAGGAAGTCATAGTAACTTTGAGCATGATGTACAAGGTGGGAATGGTGGTGTAAATGAGAAACAAAATGGAATGTTGATATGTGTAAAAAATATCATGTTCATGCCAAATCAGTTTTCAAAAAATATGATCAACAACATATATATTAAATAACTCCCGGACTCAAAAAAGAAGAGAAATGTGATGAATGAAAAGAGATCCAGTAGTGGAGACCATGGAGAAAATAATCCTTAATTTCCATCATGCAGGAAATGTGAAAGGAGAAACCTAGGAAAGTGTCTTAATGGAACAAATAAATTCATTAAGTGTGGGAAGGAAGGACATAAAGTAGATAATTTCCGAGGAAAAATGAAGAGTACTATGGAAGAAAATAAAAATGGTCCCAAGAATCCATTTACAGTCATTTACCATAAATATAGGGGACCTGACCATTACCCAAGTGAATTACCCATTCTATAGGACATTTTCTTGGTCAAAGAAGAAACTATGTTGAAATAAATGGTTGGAGAAATGTTAAAAATTATTAGTTCTCCTTCTTTATGGGATTAATTTGGATTAATTTTATCTTGTATTTATAACCCTGCAGTTTGTCATGTGAAAATGATATTTGAGGAAGAATTATCTTTTCTTTTGTGGATAGAGTTATAAATAACCATTTGGTTTTATATGATCAATGGGTTTGAGGTAATTACAAGTTATTATATTTTGGGATGAAAATTCAAGGTATGAGATAACATTTGTGGTTAAATTATGTTATGGTTATTTTGAGGAATTTATCTCATTTTGGTAATGTTATAAAATATAGTTTTTGAAAAAGGAAAACACACAGACCGTGTGACAAACCGTCACATCGGACAGAGATGTGGGAATCGAACCCCCAACCAGAGTGCGATTGGGGTTTATCACCTACCACTAGACTACGTGAAGTCCCTGGTTAGTGTTACTAATTATTTTTAGTTAAATGATTTTATTAATCAATAATAAGTTGATTTGAGATCTTATGTCTTATCAAATGAATACCCTTAGTTAGTAAAATGATTTGGTGATTATGTGATAAATGTTATTTTGGAAGACATTCGCTATGTTGAGAACACTATATGCCTAAGGAAAATAGAATACTATAGGATTTAATTTGAGGAGTAATGGTGGATTTTTATCCATGTATTTATTGTGGATTTATAGTGATTTGGGTTATTTATGGAAATGATTAACCTATAATAGAGAATATGTGATTAGGTTAATTACTTTTAAGTATGCGACTTTAATAGTAGTCGATGTCATTTGGAGATAAAATTTAATGTAGAAGACTACATAAACAAATTCTTCTAAGTTTAGGGTTTCAATATTAGTTTGGATTATATTGAAGGATTTTAAGGAAAATTGTTTATTGAATGATATTTATTTAACTTTGTGGTATTGTTTGTTTAATTTTAGAAATTAAGATTAATGTTTATTTCTCTAAAGGAATATCCTATTTGGGGATCATCTAATCTTGTACTAATCATTTTGGTTTTGATTAATCTCTAAATAAAAGGTAAATATATAGTTTATCCTTTGCAGATCATGTGATTCTCTAGAAGTTGATTCTAGCTCTTCTGGTGTGACTAAGTCATCTTGAATAGTCATCGTTTGAAAAAAAATGATTTAGTGGTAGAAATTTATTAAAGAATGAAACTCTACTTAAAAAGTAAGTATATCTCTTTATGTTCTTAGTAAATCTCATAAATAAATTCCTCATATTTATGAAATGTAACTTAAAAAATGTGGTTTGTTTACTTTTCCTACTAGGAAACTAATGACCGTTTATCCCATCACAAGTTTGTAGTTTTATTATTGTTAACTTTCTCCAGATCATGTTTTCTATCCCTCTTCATCAAAACTTGACACCAATTTTATCTTCCATATCCATGTTTTCTTACATGGAATCCTCGTATGAGTTATCTCAGGTGACCTTTGTACTTTTCTTTCTTTATTTTAAAGTGATAGTTTTATTGAATCTTTTTCCGATGTGGGACTTTCAATTATGTTCCCAATCCCAATTTTGAAAATTGCGAGGATGCAATTTCCAAAAGGGGGGAAGAATGTAACACCCCAAGCTTTCATAGTACGTTTCCCTTTGAATAATGTAATAGCTTACATTGTACGCAACTTCGAGATTCTAACACACCACGACCAATCAAACTAGCCGTTATGAATAGTAATACCCACTTTTTGAAATTTTATAAATTTCATATTTTAAAATGGACTTCTTTTTTGGATCCGAAATATCAAAATTAGATTAGGGTGAATTTTTGGTGTTTTTCTAAAAACTTTCAATTTTTGATGAATAGTGGAAAACAATGAGTTATAGTTTAAAACCGAATTTTTATTTAAATAATTAATTATTTTATTTAAATTTATTTTAGGTCAAAATAGTTACATAATACCTATATATGTTCAATGTAATTCATTGGAGTCATTTTGTAATAATATTAGATATATAAAAGTTTATTGAACTTTTCACCGCCTTTTACCCACCTCCTAGGAGCATTTGCAAATTTACATAAAACTTAATTTTACCACTTCTGTGAGTTGAATTTCGAAAATCCAAGAGACACGGTTAATATCAAGGAGTAAAATGTGGTTCAATAAGATAAAAATAATTTTTTGTGATTAGTAACTTTTAACTTTTATTTACCACAGTTAAAATTAAATAGGGTAATTAAAGGTAAAAATGATATTATTATTACCCTAACACATGTACTAATTCTATTGGATTAGTATAATTTGACCAAAAAAAACTTAGGAATAAAATATGAACCTCTTTGGTCCACTTGGATTAGATTAGGACATTTATTATTATTTAATTCAAAGAAGAGTTAAAAGAGTTAAAATCAAAGTTTAATAACTAAAACATTTTTAATATAGGGTTAAACATAAGATAAATTCGACTATAAATATTCATTAGAAATATAAAATGATTTCCTACATAATTTTATTTTATTTATAATTTTTAGACATTAAATAATTAAATTTATTTATGACACAATGATGATGAAGTAATTACCTAATTAATGAAATATTAAAATAATTGATATTATAAATATCCAAATAAAAGTAATTTGAGACTTTTTATGTATTAAAATAATTTACTAGGTTAATAAGACATATTAGGGTTGGTTAGATGAATTATTTTTGAAGTAATAATGCTGTTATGAATTTAGAAAAAACAAAATACCAAATAGTGTCAAAATTGACATAAAAGAGTTTTTAAAAGAGATATTATATTATTAATTGATATTCTATTCTTAAAAATCTAAGTTTCGAAAAAAAGACTTATATAATGATAGGTGTATCATTAATGAACCACTTGGGGTTCTCTTGGAAGTTTATAGTAAGTTTATTAACCATATAATATAAAAATACAAAGAGACATGGTAAATGTCAAACTATTTAACTTAGAGTTAAATCTAAAAGATAAGGTTAATATAGTGACCCAAACCTGTCTAAAACCGATTTGTTGAGTGGGTTTTGACCCATAAACACCTTATACTTTAAATAATATACTTTTTATCCATTATAAACCAATAATTATTTTATTATAAAATAATATTTCTAGCTTTTCCTAAGGTGCCCCTCACTCCTTTTATAAAAGGGCACTCCCCATTCTCTCCAATTCACACCTTCAAATCAATTAGACTCAGAAAAACCCTTCCCAAATACCCTCTAAACTATCCTCCCTTCATACTAGATTCCTTAATTTAGTAATAAATCCAACCTAAGGATCCCTTTTGACCAAATCAAAAGGAAGAACCCAAAGAAGAGGTAAATATTTCATCACCTCTTTCAAGTTCCTTTCTTCTTCCACTTCCTCTTTCTTTGTTGTTTACATTATAAAATAATAACTCTAGTATATTATATATACTTTGATGTTATTATAAATATGTTACAACCATATTCATTATTCTATCCATCCTTTGAATGACATGTCACCATATGTGCGTACGTACGACTTACCATCTCCACGTCGTGGTGTAATTGTTATTCAATACATTATTATTTGGATGGGTATAATAATGACGTGTAATTTATTTAAATAATAAATATAACATGATAATTATTCTTTATATATGATATACCATCCAATTATATATTATTTTAATAACAAAATAATGATATTGTCGCTCGTGCGTACGAACAGATTACCGTCTCCACGAACGCGATGAGACTCATTCCCCATCTCAATCCATTCAAGAATAATTTTCATTAGATGATTAAAAATAATTTTTGAAGACTTAATATCATTATGAATATGAATAATATACATCCTATCCATAACAAAAATTACTTATGAAACAAAGCATATAAAGGAAAATGAATCAGTTAACACCCGAAACGACGATAATACTAAAATATTATTAACAAAGAAATATTAAAAGATCATATATGATATCATATTAATGTATATTATTCTTCTATAATTTAATAAAAATTATTTTACCATTATACTTGAGGTTAACCTAACATCATCCAAGGAAAAGTACAAAGTAAGGGGGTTCTTATCTCACTTTTAATTCCGTGAGATTTCCATTGTTCACCACTTATTTATTGCATGTGGTGTATTGTGTAGTGAAATTTGATATATATTATCATGATTATATTTATATTCATGGTATTATATGATTAATTTTATGTTTATTAACATTTTTTCGTACGACTCGATTGATTACAATGATGTAAGGGGTTTTCATCTCACTTTTTATTCTCGTGAGATTCAGGCTATATTGGCCACTATTTCTTTTTGTGTGGCATATGTACTATCACTGATTGTATTCTTAGTGTAATATAATTTAATTTATTATTATTTAAATATTCATTGTATTATCCTTCTTTTATGGGTTCTATGTTTCATAAGTTACCAAATCGGTAAGGGAATTTCAAATTTCAATTTCCACTCAGTGGGCTTTACGCATACTTCATTGATTATTTTACTCCATAATTATGTGTGGAATAACTATTTATTATTTGTATATTAATTTCCACTCCCCTTTCTGTGGATATAATTTTTATACACATAATCAATCTATTGATAAATTCTCAAGTCATCAATATGAACTTGATAAGAGTAATTTTAACTCAATCTCCATTTATTGAGTTAAACATCCAATTCATTGGTGTTGTTTTTAAAAGAATATGTGTGAATGTACTCTAATTTATTTACACTGAATATCCAATCATATTGAGGGTATTTATATTTTTCACACATAATTATGTCATTGATTTATCCTTAACCTAAGGATACGGTCTCTATAGGAGATTTCATCTCAATTTACATTCCATTGAGACTTCTTTGTTGTTATACACCAATTAACTTTTATATGGTGTATATAATGTACATTGCCATAGTATATCATGAATACCATTATTTAAATTATATTATAAAGTTTTTATTACCTCAATTATTTGTATTCAAGTTTCTCTCTTTTGGTTAGGAACTCTAACTAAAACATCATTTTAAAATGTTTTAAAATTTTATTATTCTAAATATTTCTCATTAATGTTCATGTTTAAAAAATGGTTTTAAGGATTTATTAATATGGACATTAAGGTTTTAAAATTAAAATTCCTTTTAAAAATTTCAAAGTGGTATGAGAAAATTTGATTCAAAAATCTATTTTAAACGGATTCTTGATAAATAGTGAGACTTTTAAATGTTTTTCAAGAAAAAGGGGGATATTTATCTCAAAAAGTTTTGAAGATTATTTTCATCTATATCAATATCATTCATTATTCTCTATTGAGGTTGATATATTATAATACAATCTTCCATATTGTATTGAATGAGTTATGTTTGACTGTGGATGTGCTATTTTTATACCATTCATGGATTGTGGTTAAAATATTGACATTTCGTATGCTAGTTTTAATACAAATGTTCAGATTATGTTTCAACCTTTTCATATGAGGAATTCATTAGACTTAGTAAGTGACGAGTGGAGCCCGCTATAGCTCCTCGATACATCGGTAGGTCTCATGAGACAAATTAGTGTCTTGGCACAAGGCCTTGACAAAATCTTATTTGTAGTCTTGGAACAAGGCCTTGACTTTGTGGTTATGAAAGTATGGCCTTATGCATTCCATCATTATGAAAGTGGCTATTTATATTTCATGTGATTGTTAGACTAGTAAAATATCTATGAGAGTAAGTAAATGGAATTATTTTGATTTATATTTTCCATATTATGATGAATTTTATGTTGAAAAGGATTTGGTTTTATTTCTATACATTGCCTTAAATGTTTATGCTTATTTATGAAAGTTTCTGCTATATTGTTATCCTTACTGAGAATATGAGCTCCCCCCTTTCTATTTTTTATTTATCTTAGGATGCGAAGAATTATATTATTACTGACCTGCAGGGATAGACTATGGGATTTCAATGTTTTCTATGGAAACAATGTTGTTGTAGTTTTTCATTTTATGATGTAATGTAAACCTTATGAATGTATCTATTACTTCCAAGGCTACTAAACTAATCGGTCTTTCGATACTTGATCTTTTGCGATCATTCCAATGATACGTAATAATGAACCGACTCTGGGCTTCTGGGGTCAGGGCGTTACATTTTTAACATATAAAGCATGAAATAAATTTATCACCATTATGAAGCATCAATTACTTGAATATTCTTTTATAAGTTTACAAGGTTATTTTTTAACTAAAATGATTTCTTTATTACATGTGCAGTTTTTAGATTTTAAAAAATGATTTTCAAAGTGGAATGAGTATTTTCCTCAAGAAATTTTCCTGTGATCTTCTTAATTAATTTTCATATATGTACAAATAATTTATTGTATATTATGTTTTGGATATAATTGAATTATACCATCCACCATATTTATTCAGATGGTTTATGATCATTTTTAATGGGTAAAGTATTTTCAATTTATATGATAGTTCTTCCAATATGGACAATTATTGATTGTTAAGACATATGGATTAATTTGTATTATTTATTCATATGAGGAATGTATTTGAATTACTAAGTTATGGGAGAGGCCCTATATATCCCCTTGATGCATTGGTGGGTCTCATGAGACAAAATATCTTGGGTTTTATCCAAGTACTTACCCATTTATATTGATTTCATGACATGGAGGCTTGACAATATTTTCAGATGTGTTGGATAATATGTTTCAAATTTATGAAATTATCCATTCCATCATTATGAAATTAGTTAATGATTTCCATGTGATTATTTAATTAGTTAGAATATCCATTTATAAGTTTTGATCTCATGTGATTGTTTATATGACTTATTTGATCATCCTTTATTCCTACCATATTATGATCAAGTTATTGTTTAAATGACATGTGTTTCAGTTATTTACCTTATCATACCGTTTATTCATATTTATTCATGATAACATACATTGTATTCATAAACTTACTGAGAATTTTATCTCACCCATTTCTTATGGTTTATTTTTACTAGGATACCAAGAAGTATTTTGTGTTTGATATGTAGGGATATGCTAAGGGGAATAATGGAGTTCTCAAAGAAAACAGTTTGTGTATTTCATGTTTCTAAGATGTAATTTAAATTTCAAGTATGTTTCTAGTTTAATGATACTACTAAACTATTCGGTCCTTTAGGATACAATTAATTTTATATAGTTCCAATGTAACAAAGTAACCACCATCTATGGGATACTAGGGTTAGTGTTTTTATAGTTTGTATCAGCGCAAGTTTAGTAGATTCCTTGAGAAGTAGATTTAGGAAAACATATATTAGGTAACATAACCCTATGACTAGATTTATGATAAAATCATATTATTTTGGTAATACAGAGATCATGTGGTTTCCTAGTATGATTAGTTTTTCTCATATTATGCTTTTTTGTTTCAGTTAATTTCTAGAACCAC
The DNA here is from genome assembly GCA_963277665.1 of Viscum album. Classification (NCBI taxonomy): domain Eukaryota; kingdom Viridiplantae; phylum Streptophyta; class Magnoliopsida; order Santalales; family Viscaceae; genus Viscum; species Viscum album. The sequence goes on along the minus strand of OY728130.1, from coordinate 353,636,199 downwards.
AAAGAACCAAGATAACATTGAACATGATAGACAATGTGGTGATTGTGAGAAAACAAATAGGATGATAACTAGAGTGAAATATATTGTGTTTATTACTAATCAATTATCACGGAATATGATTAAAAAATCCCACCTTAAATAACTCTTAGACCCATGAAATAAGATAAGAATAGATTTTACTAAGAGCTTGGGTAGTTGAGACCATGGAGAAAAGAAGACTCAATTTCCTTCATGTCAGAAATGTGGAAAGAGGCACCCTGGGGAATGTCTCAAAGGAAGGGGAATATTTTTTCTGTGTATAAATGAAGGTTATAGAGAAATGCATTTATGGGGAGTTAAATTTCTTATGTTTAGGGAATATGGGTATTATCTGATATAATTCCCTAATCCAAGAGTTAACTTATATACCAAGGAAGGACCTGTGCCCTATCAATAGTTTAAGTGGAAGTATTGAAGTGTTTTCGTATATTTATTGGAGAAATTATCCTTTAAAAGTGTAATATAAATTATATTATATTTATAATAATCATGAAACATCAAAGGATTGGTTTTTAGTTGTTTTACTTAAATAATGTTTAAGAATAAGTTGAATCTAATGACCTAGAAACATGATTTAATGGTTTAGTGATATTTTATGGAAAATAATGCATGATTGATGGAAAGATAACCATTAATATGTGATTGATGTTTATTTGAGATAAAGGGATTATTTATTAAGTAAATGGGATATGTATTGGTGACCTTAGAAATGGCCAGTGATTTGATGAAAAAGTAATTCATGATGGAGTTTACTGTATTTTTGGATTTATATTCAATAACATAAGATTTAATTTAAGGAATAAGGAAAGAGTTATTTCTTTGAAGCATTCATGTTTTCATTAATGTTTTATGGTTATTAAATTTATTACCATGTTTTAGGAAAATATATGATCAAGTTATTTACACGTGACATTAAGAGCTACTTTATGGGTGAATAGTGATAAGTTGATTTGGTGACCTTATTCGTAAATTTTGGGATTTTTGAATATGGTAGGTAATATTTTGGGGGAGAATTAATATTGACTACTTATGGAATGTATTAAGTTAAACTTTGGATATTATTTTTTTTTCGGTTAAAGTATGGTTTATCATATTGATATCCTGTGATAACTATTTTAGTTTTGGTAAATATTTAGAGGCTGAAGGAATGACTTATAGATTTTTTTATTTATTAAAATTTCTTCAGGCATAAAAAATTCATCTTGAATATCCATTTCTTGGCATAAGAGATGAAGATGAAAAAGATCAAAGCACAAGAAAAGGATGATATTATGCTTATGAGATGGAAAAATTCAATTAATTTTATTTTCTTGAGTACTTTATCTTGATAGTAAAATAATACCTCGAATTTAAGAAAAGTAACTTGAAATAAAAACTATATCTCTTTACTTTTATTACTTAGAAATCAATGGCCTTTTAACCCATTAAAAATTTATGGTTTTGTGATGGTTACCTTTATCATGAATATGTTATTTATCACTATCTATTAATCCCTGGGTGTTAGTTTTTCTTCCACGTCTATATTTTCAATTCCCACCAATTTTCTTCTATTAAAAAACCTAGTTTTGTAATGACCTTTGTATTTCCTTTTCTCTCTTTTCAAGAGGAAGTTTTATTAAACCTTTTTACGATGTGAGTTTTCCACAAAGGGATTTAAAATTTCAAACCCTTTATTACTGATCCAAGTTCAAATTTTTAGGATGAAATTTATTAAATCGGGGGGGGGGGGATGTAACACCATGAGATTTTAAAATAACACTATGTTCAATAGCATATAAAACACACAACACTGAGTTTAAATAAACCCCAGAATATTATTATTTAAATATGCCCATTATAACCTAGACATTAAATTAGTGGGTATGAATAGTAATGATCATATTATGAAATATATATAAAAATGAACTACTCAATACAAATGCATTGATTAATGCTTATAAAATAAGTACTTTTTTTAAAAGGTTGGGGCCGAAGCCTCAATTTATTATTTGAAAGAAAAGACCTCTTTAGACTGGGTAGAGGGAGACCCATTACATAGCCCGAAGGCCCAAGGCCAAGTGGCCTGAATACAAGGCTTGAAAGCCCATTTTTTTGGCCCAAAGGACCCCTCGGTGAACAGTACTGCTACAGTACCCACGATGCTATAGTACCACCACCGCAATAGTATCTACTACAGTCCCTCCACCGCTACAGTGCTGTCGCTGCTACAGTGCCACCACTGCAACAATACCTGTTACAGTACTTCTACAGTACCTGGGAAATTCGCCCCTGCCCGGATTCGATCCTAGGTCTTTTGGATGCCAAGCAGGAGCTTGTACCACTTGGGTACATGCTCGTTGGCGCTTATGAAATAAGTACTCAATTCTCAGTAAAGTTATTTTATGCTTCATAAATACGTTTTATTCAAAAAAAATATTTATATTTTTGAGAAAATATTATAAATAATTTATAGAACTTATATAAATTTTATTTTATAAAAATTATTTTTATTTCTTTTCTGTAATATTATTTTATGCTTCATAAATACATTTTCTGAAAAGATTTATTTTCCGTGTGAATAGTAAAAAATATCATTATTATTGAAAATTGTTTTTTTATTTAAAAAATTAATGAAGTTAAATTTGGTTTTAAAATGGTTTAAGAGTTAAATTAGTTCTATTATATTATTAATAATCTAATTGATTTTATTGGAATGAATTTTATGGTTTAATTTGGTATAAAAATATTTTATACTTAAAAATCAGGGGTGTCCAAACCCGACCCAACCCGTCGGACCCGACCTGACCCGACCAGGTTGGGTCAGGTTCGGTCGGGTTACATAGAAATATAGATGGGTCGGGTCAAATTGGGTCGGGTCATGGGTTTGAAAAATAATGACCCAACCCAACCCCATCAACTCGACCTTCATTTTTTTTGCTGCCTCGCTTCAGAATTCGCTCGATCCACTGCTCTCCCTTCTTCCCCTTCCTCTCCGCCTGTGACCTGTGATACACCTCGTGATGGCCAGAAACCGCATCCCCCCTGAGTCTCATGATATCTACGTTGGATCTACACCACCACTATCCCCACATAATGTTATCGAACTGTGGAACTGGAACTGGCGTGGAAGGAAGACAAAGCTCGCACGCGGGAGGAGATCGGATGGATCGAGATAGTGAAGAACACAAATAATATTGTCAAATCAGCCATGGCGGGGAACAATGATTCCTGTGACACTGATTTTAGAGTCTGCGATCTTGCTTCTTCTCTTACGAATGAGGATGACCTCTCTTCTTCCGAATAATTTCAAATTGTTTGTGAATCTGTAAAACTCCTTCAACCGTTGATTGTCATTTCCTAAATTTAGGGTTTATTTCAAATAATCTTATAGCTATGACTGCTGATGCTCAGTTTTTTGAATTTCTCATTTATTCCTCAACATGTTTGGTCCAGGGACATTTAAATCACTCCATTGGGATCAAGTGTTGAATGAGTATCTAGTTAGGTTAAGTAGTGAATTTTTTTTTGAGGTGGCTGGCTACTGCTTCCCTAATTTGGTGTTGATTCTTGGTGGAATTGTCATGGAAGAAGATGCCAGAGAGAGGATAGGTCACCAAATTGGAAGGAAGGAGCTCGTTCTGTTTATGAAGCAACGATGAAATTTTTTTCCTCTAACCTAATGGAACCAACCCGACCCAACCCGATCCAAGAAGGGTTGGGTCGGGTCGAATTTGAACTGAAAATTAGCTAAGACCCAACCCGACCCGACCCATCATTTTTTGATTGGTTCGGGTCCAAAAAACCCTCAAACCCGACCCAAATTGACCCATGGACACCCCTATTAAAAAAGCATTTTTCTAAAAGACTGCTTTTCATTGCATTTTGTTTTTTAATCTCAAATTAAATTCTACAACTTATTGAAATTGAATCTTGAAAAATGAATTCCATATTTGTAATCAAGAGGTACAAATTTATTAAATAAGACCATTTTAGTTTTTGACATTAGGAATTTTAACTTTGTAATTTTGCTTACCATGATAAAGGGTAAATCAAGAAATTAAGGTTAAAAATAAAATGTTAAGGACTAAAAAATGACTATAAAACTTTACATAATTTTATTTTATTATTAAATTTTATGAATAATCATCCAATATTTGGTTACTTAACATTTTTTTTCATTTTTATGAGATTATTTCCTTTATAATATTTTATGTAAATAAAGGAAAAACATCACACTCTTGTTTTTAATTACTATAATATTTTTAACATAGGTATAACTAGAGGATATGTTATTTTATAAATAATATTTTTAAACATGAATAATTTTTATTCATCATGGTAATTTATTTTTAATTTTTATTGAAGAAATAATCACCTTAGATGCTTATACAACACTAACGCGGTAATTATTTAATTAATGAAAAAAATAAATGATATTTACATCATTAAAATTAGTATAATATGAAATACGAATTTTATAGATGAAAATGACATATTATATAGGTTTTTTTGCATTTTATTTGAATTTATTTGTTTTCTAGATGTCATTAAAGTCAAACTAAATTAATATTCCTAAACTTGATATTATTGATATTATTGGAAAATAATATTTTATTAAATGATTTAAAATTTATAAAAATATAAGATTATAAAAAATGAATGGTATATGGTTAATGAAATATAGCATGGTCCATTTATGGGTTTTAAAATTTATAGTAACATTATTGACCCTTAGAGGGTAGAAAATTTTAATAGTATGATAATTGTCAAAACGGTTAACGGGGGGGGGGGGGGGGGTTAAAACTAAAAGATAAGGGTGAAAAAACATCCAAAACTTGTCAAAATTTTATTATATGAAAGTATTTAGACTTATATTTACCTTATATTATAATTATATTAATCTGGATCCATTTTTTCATGATAAAAAATTTATATTAATTTTATATTTTATGGAATTCCAGAAGTACCCCTCACCTCAATTATAAAAAGGCACCTCCTCCCATACTTCTTTAGACAACTTTGAGCCCAAAAGATCGACCAAAACCTACCCATTAATCTTATAAACATATATATATATAATTTATCTAGGTTTTACCCCTTCCAAAATAACAGCCTAGGTCCCTTAAAACGATATCTTAAGGGAGTCCACTGAAAAAGATATAATCATCTTTACCGACACTTTCAAGTTTATTTCTTCTTCTAATTCATCTTAATGTGTTTTAACAATACTAAAATAATTAATAAAGTATTATAAATATAATGATATGTTATTATTATTATTATTATTATTATTATTATTATTATTATTTTTCAACCATATTCCATCTCTTTTCCATCCTAAAAAAGTAAAAATATTGCTCGTGTGTATGTATGACTTACCATCTCCACATAGAGGTGTAATTCATTTTTCATCAACAATTTACTTGTATGGTTATAAAGATGGAAATAATGAGAATATATTATATTTATGACATAAATATTATTATTAAAAGATTAATTATTATTCATCTTTCTTTATTTCTGTCTGTCAAAAAGTTAAAACAATGTTTATGTGTTCGTACGACCTACCGTCTCCATGAACGATGCAATTAATTTTCTATAACTATCTTTATTAATTAATATAAATATATAGATATTAAATATATATTATATTTATATCATGAATAATATTTTAGATATTATTGAAGCATAATGAAAGTATAAGGATCAGAACTACCGAATCAAAACATACATGAAAAATGAAATAGTTACCACCAAAAACAGTGATTTTAACAATGAATTGTTAATATATGGATGATAAAATATTATAAGTAAATAATATATGATATCATTGTTTTGGAATATATTTATAATAAATCTATATTTATTATATGGAAGGTTTGAATATGTACAAAAGAAATCGGATCAGAGGTAATGGTTTCTCGTCTCACTTTTACTTCTGTGAGACATATGCCATATTCACCACTTATTTTTTTTTTAATGTATATAATTCCCATTTTATATATTATATCATTAATTTATTTTTATTCATGGTATTTAATTTTTAATGTTTAATTTGTTTCTTTCACGGGGATTAGTATTCAAAAGATACCCATGTGGTAAGGGTTTAATTCACAATCTCATCATTATTCAAGGTTGTTTATATTTCCATTAGGGAAATATTTTATTCCATATCCATATTTTGATTAAAATGTTTTAAATAATATTTTTAATATCCACTAATGGTTTATTAAATAAATTATTACTGATGTTTGATCTTTTTTAAAAATGGTTTTAAAGGAATATTCTTTTCATTTTTTGAACAAGGTACCTTTTGAATTTTAATGAAAGTGTAAAATGAATGTTTTTTAAACCTATACAACATGATTATAATTTACCACCATCATGATTCCTTAATGATTTAAATATTAATTTACAATTTTAAAAGTTTATTTTCAAATAAAATGTTTTATTTATTACATGCATAGTTTTTAAATTTTTTAAAGTGATTTTCAAAGTGGAAAGGGTATTTTCCACAAAAAATTCCTATGATCTTTTTAAAGAATTTTCATCAATGGAAAAAAAATCATTTTTTGAATATTATATTGTGGATATACTATAATGACACCATACATGGAATTTATTCAGATGGTTTATGATCCTTTTGACCTGGGAAAGTATTGATATTATATATGATGGTTCTTCCAAGATGGATAATTATTGATTGCTAAGGCATGTTGATTCATTTGCATTATTTAGTCATATGAGGAATTAATTAGACTTATTAAGTGATAGGTAGGTCCCTATATATCCCCTCAACGCATCAGTAATTATCATGGGAAAAACTACCTTAGGATTTGGGTGAGTCCATAGCCATTTATGTAGATTTTATGGTATAAGGGCCTGATAGTATTTTCAGATATCTTGGATGAGGCCTTAATGATAAGTTTCAGATGTCCATAGTTATGAATTCCATAATTATGAATTCAATTATTGATTTTCATTTGATTATTCAATTATTTATAATATTCATGGATAAGTTTCAAGTTCATGTGATTATTTATATGGATTATTTAATCATTATTTATTCCTCAAATACTATGCTCAAGTTATTGTTTAAAAGGAATGTGTTTCAGTTATTTACATTGACATAAAATTTATGATTATTTATTAATGATATCTTAAAATATAAAAATACCCTTACCATTTTATCTCACCCTTTTTTTATGTTTTATTTTCCTCAGGATACCAGGAAGTATTTTGTGATTGATATGAAGAGATATGCTAACGATAATAATGGTGTTATCAAAGGAAAAACTTTGTGCATTTTATATTTTAAAAATGTAATGTGAATTTCAAGTATGTATCTAGTTTACCAAGAATACTAAACTATTCAGTCCCTTGGGATGTGATTTCTTGTATCTAATTCTAATTTAACAAATTAACCCATATCTCTAGGCTACTAGGGTTGGGGTCTTTACAGATTGATTCCCATAACATGATATAACAACTCAAACTACTAGTTAAGTTTTTATTTTATAACATTTATTCATGACTATATCTCATAAATTTTATATCTTTATCCCATTGTGAATTTATTTTCTCAAAATATGTTTTAGGATACACTCTAAAGCCTATACCTCTGACACAACCATATTTTTGTAGTTTCTTTAAGGCCACTAAAATTAGTAGTTCATCGGGTAAAACCCATGGCGATTATGATTTTTAAACTAGATAAAAAATATAGGAAGATAATTATTCATTATCATGTAATAATTATTTAAAATAGAACATATTTTTATTATGTTATAATTACACATGATTCCAATACTCTTTGTGTGTTTTCATATACTATTATTCCATCTTTATTTACACAATCCTCCTTCCATAACACATGACATGGGATGGAAGTGGATTTTTATTTTGATTTATGAATATGTATATAAATGAAGGAACATAATTATGTTGTTATTACATGACACATAAAATTATTACTATATATTTAAAATACATACCATTTTTTTCAAGTGAAGCAAACCTTATCCTTGATTTACGATGTGGGTACATTGGTTTTGATGCACACTAATTATTTTTAGCATCCAGTTATTATTTTATAAATTAATAATTATAAATCAAAGTGATTAATATATTTATTTCTTGGTAAGGTATTACCAATCAAAATGTACCTAAAATGTTAGCTCCTCACAATGTATAATAAACACATTACATGTTTCTTAGTTTATCATGTGTTCATATATCTATAGTGGGTGAAAGTTTAATTTCCTTTTAATATCCCTAAGATTAGGCTTCATAATAATTTTCTAAAAGGATATATGATCCTTTTTAGTGACCATTAATATAAATTTCATTCAATTTTAATCTAGTATAAATACACTCTTAAATGGATAATGAAGAGTAAATCAATGTTTCATTATTTTATTTTTTAGTAAAATTGAGAAAATATATCATAATGTTACCCTTATATCTTCCGAAGTTAGTGCCTTCATCATTGACAAAACATTATACCACATATCTATATCAATAAAAATGTGTATTCAAGTGGTGACCCCAATGTAACTAATGAAATTATATTTGTTGGGGTTAAAACGATGGTCGTGTGCATTCCATACAACCTCTAATTTTATGCCATTGCTTCTCACCTTAATAATTCTTATTAAGACTATCATTCTATGATGGTATTTTTTTCTTAGACATAGGTTGTTCAAATTTTATTATTTACTTGGTTTAAATATTTTCAATATGTTGTTCCTTATGATTGGTAGCATCAACATGGGGAGAAACATGTTGTTACTTTCTATTAAGAGCATCAATATATGGAGAAACCTATTATTCCTCATCATTAGAGAATCATCATGTGGAGATTCCATTATCTACAGAAGTTGTTTAAAATTTAGTTTAGATTACATAAATAAAGTAGTAAACATACAATACTATGAGGTAACACAATTTATATTAAAAAATGTTAACTTGATTATCAAACATTGATTTTTAATTTAATGGTTGAAGATATTTAAGCCCTATATCGAGTATCCAAATCCCCTATTTTTGTTATTATTTGAAATACAATACCCTATCTACATTCGTACCATTATAAAATGATCGTGATGTCCCAATTAAAGGGTCATCCTCAGTTGAATTAACATATGACCCTATAATGATTTTGGTAGATAACAAAATAATTGACCACTTTCTATTTGCAGGATCTAAGACATAAAATATGTGTATTGCCTATGATTAAATTATTAATGGTTTATATTTGTACCCTTATTTATTAAAGTATACTTTCAGTAATCCCAATTCATTGATTTTAACTACACTCCTATTATCAACCCACTTGCATTGAAAAATAGACACTTGGAAAATTATATAATCCAACTCCCATATTTGTTCAATAATTCCAAAGTATCACATATTTACATAAATTAGATTTATTTCCTTGGTACCAGAAACATGAATCGCTCCCACCACAATAGTAACTCAACTATTTTTCATGGTACTGTGTTCATTATTATAGAACATATAACCATCAATAACATAATTATTTTAAGATAATACATGCACACTTGGTCCCCTAGTCAGCCATCTAATTGATTCTGAAATTGAATTCATATTTTCAGGTGAATCCTTAAAAATATAGTCTTGAAACCATCCTATAAACTATTGATTAAATTCACTTGATAACCAACATTAAGACCTTAATGGATTCAAATGACTAAGAATTATTTTGTGGGGTTCAACATATAACAAAACCTCTAAACTATTATGTAAAACATAAAGGTGATCCTACTATCATTTTGTAATGGTAATTGTGACAACATCTATTCTAGAAATTCCCTCACCCATAAGTCACCCATTCTGATGAGATTTTGGTAAACCAATTCCCACTACATCAAATATATAGTCATTATAGAGTTCAATGAATTCTATAACAATATATCACTCTATAATATAACCTTTTAGCCAACCATTATTATTGACACACTCTTTCAAAATTTTAATATACCTTTCAATGAGGTACATCCATCTATAATGTATAGGGACTATATTTACATATCTCTCTAACCAATTGAATCATCACATCAAAGAATGACAGTAGGAAGAATATCACAAATTCACATAATATGACAACAATTTTATTTTCTATATTTGGAAACATTTTTGGGTCTATAACTTTATTGCATATAACTTTTAAAAATAAATAAATCTTTGCTAATGTATTCCATACATTTTTAAGAAAAATGTAACATAAATCTACATATATTAAATATTTCATCAAAACATGAAAATAATTTGATTTCAATACCTTTAACTTTAAATTAGTCATTCACATGATTTATTGATATTTTATGAATACCATATAGAACCTTTACATTCTTAAGGATATTATAAAACTGATATATATCTTTTTTAGAAATAGTGTAAGAAACTAGAGGAAGAAAATTTTGCCTTTCACCATTTATTAGTGCCAACTCTTCTCGTATCCCCATGTTAATCATGTCTTACTTATCCTTAATTCCATTTTTTTGTTAGGTGAATTTAGTAGTGTTTCAATAGAACTATAACATATTTTCTTTCTACGTTCATGACAATAATAAAATTTATGACATACAAACAATTCTAGTATAGTAATTCCAAAAAACCGATCACTTTTTATAACTGGTTTTTGTAAGTTTTTTTGAAGAAAGTTTACCAAAAGTAGTGACCATATACTTTACTTTATCAAATAGTTTATCACCTATAAGTGGATATGGTTTTGTACTTTCTTATGAATTCCCATAAAATGATGTCATCTAAGGTTGGTATTTATATCATTAGGGTGAAAATTTGAAATGACTTAGAAACATAGTTGTTGAGGAATGTTTCAACCTAACTGAGTACGTACCTTGTTCACAAATGGGTCACCCTAGATTTCATTTAATGATATATCCTGAAAAATTTATGTAATCAAAAAATCCCTTCATCATCTTATACAATATAACCCTCAATGTGAAATCTTCATTTCTATAAGCATCATATAATATAACATCAAAATCCCACATTAATTTCTAATCTTTGATCAATGGAGCCAAATAAACATCAATATCATTACCCAATTATTTTGGTCCCAATTTAAACAGAGACAAAACAATGTATTTTCACTTAATACATAACCACATTGTAAAGTTATAATTTACCAACATAACTAGACATGTACTATGAGTGATACTTTTCACAACAAGAGGATTCTCTCTATCCATAGATAGTACAAGATGATGTTTTGTGAGCTTGTTTCCAAATTTTGGGTACTAATGATCAATTTTCTTTTACCAAGAAGAGTATACTAGGTGATAAAGTTTCCCATCTTGATTTATTTTATTTTTTTCCACATTAATTTATTTTTAGTATCCTCACTTATATATAGGTGCCCAAACCCTATAATTAATAGAAAATACCATACAATCTTTGAAGGTCTTGATTTAACTTTCTTGTATCGAGATACACCACACTTTGGGATTTTTTAAGTGATCCATGGTCCTTATGAAACAATATATATCCATTTTTATAGACATGTATTCTATTAGAGATCATACCCATTGAACATATGATTTTTTAGTGTCATATGTTTGAAAATAAATCTCATTATCTTTTGGTAGCATATCATTTAAGAGAGAAATTAGTTTAATAAAGATGGAGACACTCTATCCATTGCTATTTTTATATTATATAGATTCAATATAGCTGAAAAGGTTGTATATTTAGTAAAAAAAGCATACAATGATGTCATTTTACAACTCTTTAACTTATGAAACAACTTTGAGAAATCATGAAGTTCATATTTAACTATCATTTTTATTTCTACAATATGATCTTCATAATATTTTACATATCTAATCATATCCTTGATATGATCTTCATCAACATTAACACTTGTAATCATATCAGATGATCCATTAAATTTAGTGTTATCCTAGTCACAAGCTACACTCAATTTTTCCTCATGTTTAGTCGATAATTTATAACGTCGATCAATTTCATGATCAATCAAGTGTTATTCCAACTCCTATAGACTAATTAGACTTGAATTACAACAACATAAACAAATGAAAAATATTTTACAAGGGTCATATGCACAATCTTTTGAAAACTTGATGAACTCTTTAACCCCATACTTATACTCTTTTGTTATATGATTGATATCCATCCATTTTCAATTCATATCCATACTATTTAATCTAGTAACATTCAAATTTAACAAAAAACATATAAGGTACAAGCTTATAATATTAAAATGATATTCTTTACACACTCACACACATATAATCATCATATTTTATATAAATTATCATTAGATCAATAACTTGTTAGAATATATAATATAAATAATTATATGAATATAAAGTATTTTATTATAAGAATTTACACATCATAAATCATTATATATTTTTTAAAATGTATTCATTAATAGAAACAATTCACTTAGGGTTACAGTGAAGGCGGGGATAGACTAGAGCTACCCAAGTACCACATGAAGTCTGGCCAACTATTTGAGGCTCGTTCGGATGGTTCTAGTGAATCCATCGAATATGTGAGAAATTTTATGTTCTTTTGAGTTTATTTTTTTGAACCATATCAATTCTAAATCACTCCTAAAGTGAGTCTTCCCTTGTCAAGAATTGGCCTGAGATTCTATCCAACCCGAAACCTGACCTAGACCATGGCATGACATGAAGGGCGTTCCCGATCCCCATGTGTTGGAAACTAGTGCTTGGGTAATAACACTTCACTTTTTGGAAATTTTTTCACCCAAGGAAATAACTATAAACAATTCACATGAAGAAAACATCACACTAAGATTAATGTCCATTACCAAAATAGAAACACATTTTCAGTTTAAATTTCTTACAACTTTAACCAAAAACCAAAAATATAAAAAATGGATAGGGGAACTAACTACATGACTAAACCTCCATGAATCAATAGGGAAAACCCCTCAATACACCCCAAACAACACCTAAAAGAAGGAACACTAGCAACCAGATCCACCATCACCACCATGGAACATGTTTACCTTACTTGGGTAAAATATAACAAGGTCTACATAAACCCAAGGTTGCATGTAGGGTGTGAGACAATGACCAGTAGGATGCCACCTAAAAGATATTCCATTCCATAAATTCATAAGATAAATTAACATGCAAGTTTTAACAAATAAATTAGGAATTTTTTTACTAATTTTTTTAAGGAAAACATTTTCAAGAGAAGGTTTCTTTGAAATAAAAATGAAAGAAAGGTCCACCATATTACTATGGTAATAACAACATCACAACATCACAATGAGTAATCCCTAAAGGATCTAACACTAGTGAGACTCTAGGAACCTCATACCATGATGAAAAATGGTATAAGAACCATAACCCACAATGTCCTCATGCATAATCCACTAGAGGTGAATTCATCCCAAGGTCTAGTGGTATCTAATTGTCATCATGGTTTAGTTAGTGTTGTAGAATCAATCTTTCTAGAATAAACTGGCCCTCGACACCACTGATCTAACTAGTGTTCTAGTTCTAGTTCACCCACCTAGATACATAGGATTCCCTTTGTGCTCAATTTGCATTTCACATGTTAGATAGATCACCAATTTCACACACACAAACACTTAAATAAATATGAATACACATGAAAAGAATCATTTTTAATAGGAAAAACTAATTTTAAATCCATACGCACACCAAATCCATTTTAAAACATGCTTTACACCATTTGCACAATTCGTAAAACCCATTTAGAAGAACAATAAAGAGAGGAAACATGAAACACAATCAATTTCATTAGGAAAATCATATTTCAACCCATATGAATCTAAAAACCTTTTGAAAACACATTTATTACCACTCATAAAATCCATATAACACATTCAAAAATCACATGAATCATACTAAAATCATCCAATAATGATAAAGCATGGAATCACCCACCTCATGCTTGGAAACTTCTGTAATCTGGTGGAAAACGAAAAACACACCACAAGAGGACCCTATAAAGGAAATATCATATCAAGAAAATCAATATTAAACCCAAATAACCATGGTTAAACCCATTTTTGGGCAACCAACCCATTAAAGAAAGAAAAACCCAAATAAAAAGGAAGAACAACCCAAAAAGAAGGAGAAAACCAAGGAAGAAGGGGCTTAATTGATGATTTATTAAAGAATCCACACCAAATCCACCAAAGGAAGGAGGTACAAGGGAGATAAGAGGGAGGGAAGAAGGTACCTAGGGATAGAAATCATGAATAAGGGGAAAGGGGTGGATTTGAGTTAAAATCGGGGGATATAATAAAGGTAAATTCCATATATTTAATGATCTAGATAGGTTGCACGGTTTGGAAACATGGTTTTAGAAATCATACGGTGACCATGCGGTCTCCTCTATCCAAGAGGAAACTGGTTGCACGGTTTTACTGAGGAGGGTGGATACCCATGAAACAAATTGTGTGGCCTAGACAATGCCACTATCTAGGGTGCACGATCTCCTCTAGGTTGGCAGATGTTTTCCTTTAACCATGGACCAACCACATGTAACCTGCTATCAGATAAAAAAAACTCCATTTTTACAAAAAATATCTTGGAAGTATAAGGAATAAATATAAGACCAAAAGTAAGCAAAATAATACCTCAAAAGAAAATCACAGATGTGATAATTCTCCCACCTTAACAAATTTCCACCCCCAAGAAGTCATCCTAGAGTCTGATTAGAAAAAAATGGGTACTGGTTATCCACCCAAGACTTCTAATCCCATGTATCATGATCATCATTACCGTCCTGCCAGTGTACCTAAACCAATAGTATCAAATTTATATGAAGAACTTTCTCTTGGGAGTCCACAATCCATACTAGTCTCTCAAACATAGAAAAATTAGATTCTAACTCCAACTCTTCCCAATTAAACACATGATAAGGGTCTAGATTATACTTTTTCAGTAATGAGACATAGAACATGTCAAGAATTGATATAAAATGGGAGAGAGAAGCTAACCAGTATTCCACCTTAACAACTCTCTCAGTAATCTCAAAAGTTTTGACATACCTTAGTATTAGTTTCCCTTGATTACCAAAACAACAGTGACCAAATGAGAAAAACCATTCAAAAACACCTAATCACTAACTAGGAATTTCAAGGATCAGTTTTAATATTCATTATAAGACTCATGGAGACTCTGTATTATCAACAACCACTATCTAATCAAACAAGCCTTCTCAGATGTCTCCTACACGAGGCTTAGTCTCAATAACGAGGTCTCACCCACCTCTTCCCAACACAATGGGGACTGGCACATCTAACTATAAAGTACCTCAAAGGGAGTCATTCTTATTGAGAATCAATAACTTTTATTATAGGAAAACTCAACCAACCCCAAATGGATATCCCACAAACCTCTAAAATCTAACACACATTACCAAAACATTTCTTCCAAGATTTGAATCGACCACTCCCTATGACCATCCGTTTGAGTACGGTATGCCATGATTAACTTGATATGTGACCCCATTTCATTCTAAAGGACTTCCCAAAACCAAGAGGTTAAATAGGGGTCCCTGCCCAAAATGATTGCTGAGGACACATCATGTAGCCTCACTATCTCCTAAAAATAAAATCAACCCAATTACTCCAATTTGGATGAATCTTTTATCAGAATTAAATAGGACAATTTGGTCAGATGATCAATCACAACTCAAATCACATTCTTTCCCTGAGGTGTTTGAGGTAAACTGATAATGAAATACCTAGAGACCCCGTCCCACTTTCAGGAAGGAATGGGTAATGGATGAAGTAAATTAGAGGGCCTTTGGTGCTATGGTTTTACTTGTTGATATGTATAATATCGTGAAACAAAATAAACTATATCCCATATCATACCCAGACACCAGAAGTAACGATGCACATTATAAAACATCTTGGTAGTCTCGAGATGAACAAACCACTGAGACTAGTGGCTATCTTGCATGACCACCTTCTTTAGTGACAATTAAACCACCAAATGGCCCTTGAAACAAGGAACATAATTTAAAGACAAATACCATTCACTAAGAAACTCCCCACCATTTAAAAACTACATAGTCTACTAGCAAAAATCATTTCCAAGATGCTCATGATAAATCAACTATAGGAGGGAGGGAGTCAACTGAACATTATCTAGGAATGCACCACCACTATGCTTCTTGGTCTCTATATGAATATAGGTAAAAAGACCCATTATGTTTCACTCAAAACTGGACTCCTTCAAATCTTGCATTGGAATATTTCTACTCAAGGAATATGCTACCACATTACCCTTTCCTAGGGTATACATGATATTAAAATAGAATCCCTGAAGGTACTTAACCCAATGATGCTACCTCAAATTCAGATCCTTTTGAGAGAAAATGTAGACTAAAATATTATGATCTGAGTAGACCACAAACTTACCCCCAAAGAGATAATGAAGCCAAGTCTTCAGAGCATGTATCACCATCCCTAATTCCATATCATGGTTTGGGAAATTCTATTTATGTGGTTAGAGTTAGCAAGAACCATATGCCAACACATGGTCATCCTACATCCACACACACCCAAGAACCGTACCTCAAACATCATAATAGACAACATATACATTCCCAGATTTGGGAAAGATCAAAACAGAGGCTATGGTCAATCACCACATAAGCTCCTAAAGGATTCCTGAAATTATGGGATTCACTCAAACATCACCCCTGTCAAACCCGACCATTTTAAATTATTTTATTTTATTAATTTTCTTGGTGTCGGGTATCCTTGTTAAGGTTCAGGTTGAAGTTTGGTTTGAATTTTTGTGTTTTTATTTAAAATGAGTTTTTCTGGGCTTAGCAGTATCTGACGTACGGGCAGAGCATGGTTTGGAAACAGTTTTGCTTCGCCCAGATCTCTGTGAAACATGCTCGATATTTGAAATAAATAAGAAATTAAATGAAAAAAAAAATAAAGTTAAGATGAGAATAAAATAAATTAAGAAAAGTGAAATAAAATTTAAAGAATTGTTTTAATAAAAAATAATATAGTATTGAGATTATTTTTATTATTATTATTAGTGTTAGAATATTAATATTATTATTAATATTATTAACCTTATTATTATTATTATTACTAAGAATATAATTATATTTAAACTTGTTATTATTATTAATAATATTATTATTAACTATTATTATTATTAATATTACTATTCTTATGACAATATTTTTATTTTTATTTATTTTTTTAGGGTTGTGGGTCTCCTCCCTCAACCCTCTTTCCCCCTTACCACGCACCCCCTCCCATCCTCCTTAGCCCGCAATTCCACACCCCCATGTGCACTACCCTCCTATGTTGGCCGACCTCCCTGTTCCTTGTGAGTGCCTCCTCGGTCGATCTTCCTACTCCTTATCGGCGCCCCCGATCCCCATTGTGTGACACACCATCCAGCCCTGCTCCCTCTTGTGAAACCCTCTGACCAACAATTCTCTCTCTCTAGTTCAATTCCTCTACCAGCACAACCCTCTGCTAGCACAACCTTCAGCGACCCCCTAGCACACGACTCCCCTACGGTGGCCTCACCCTCACACGATCTACCTCGGGTAAGCCACTGCCCCTCTTCTTAGGGTTTCAGATTTTTTCTGGTGGATAGAGTTCTATTTTTATAATTCCATATTGACATTTTTGGTATGGTCACTTGAATTAGGATCCTTTCTTGGTTACTTGAGGTGAAATTTAGGTGCAAATGGATTTCACACAATTATTCTAAAAATTTCTCTACCCTAGGTAGGGGATTCCATGCTTAAACATTGTTGATAAATTGATATTACTTATTTGTGATTTCATTCTCATTCTATAAATAAATTATGTGGTGTGAATTTTGTTTTTGAAATGTTTGGCATGCTTATGTGTTAGAAATGGATTTTTAATGAAAGATAAGGGCATGTTTTCAATGTGTGGTATGGTAATGTTTTCCTAAAAAAGGTCTTATGGGTTATTTGAAGGGTGAGAATCACATTTTAAAGGGAACTTACAGTGCGCATGGTTTTGGGTGTAGGTTTTCAAATGGAATTTTAGAATTTGGAATGTTATATGTTTTATGTGTGTGGTGTGTATGTGGTTTTCTAAAGGGTTTATTAAGAAAGAAGTTTGAAAATGTTTTTTCTACATGGAATTGGGTATATTTGTAGTGTAATCCCTTGCTTTGTTATTTAATAATGTTTTATAAATTGTGAAAATGATTTAATAAATTGTATAAGGGGTATGAAACATGTTTTTAATTGTTTTTTGGTGTGATTTCCTTATTTTTCAACTTTGGTATGTATTGAAAATGGTTTAAATATTAGGAAGCATGCCTTTAAAACAAATTTGTTTTATGTGTGGAATTAATAAGGTGCTTGGCCCAAGGGTTTGGTTGAAATTTATTGTGTCATTCCTTGAGTGTTTCCAAATGGGGATTTGTGAAATGATTAAGTAATATAAAATTTATTTTGAAATGTTGTTTGGTGTGCATTTTCTTTTTAAATAGGATATTTGGGTATTCAAGTGGTGGATTTTGCATGTGTAATGTCTTGTTTGGATTGTGAAATGTGAAAGTGATATATTATGTGAATGTTAAACTTTAATGAGTATAAAAAGGGAAGCCCTAGTATCTAGGCGGGTGGACTTGGACTAGTATGCTAGTGATTAAGAAGTGGATGTGGCTTGGTTTCACTTAGTAGGATTGAAAATGAAAACTCTAACTAAACATGGATGATAATTGGAGACCACTAGGTTATGGGTGTGTTCCCTACTAGCGGATCATGCATGAGAACGCTGATGGTTGTGGTTTCTATACCACATTTTCACTGAGATACGAGGTTCCTTGGGTCCCATTACTAGCTAATTCCTAGGGGATTTTCCTGTGACTTGTGCTCATTGGCTATATCTCACTTACCATCAGAATACAGTATGATGGGTTGTAAATTTCAAAATAAAATGCATTTTTCATTTAAATTTTATTTACTTAAAATTTTTCTAGCATTTATTTTATTTTATAAATCTTGAAAGTCATTTGTTAATTAATGTTTATAACATGGAATCCTATCTAGGAGGCATCCTACTGGGCTTTATCTCACACCATACATACACCCTTGGGTGTATGTAGATCTTGTTTCATTTTTGTTCCAGGTAAAGGAAAGACATTTAGTATTATAAATTTGAGTTTCTAGTGACACTCAGTGTAGATCTTGGTGGTGATGGTTTGAGGATGTAGTTCCTCTCATTTCGTGGAGATTTTAAGTAGAGTTTTGGTCCCCTTTTGTCAAGATACTTTTGGGGTTTTTTCTAAAAATTTTTAAATATGAAAATTGTTAGGGACTTTTTGATTATGTAATTTCAGTTTTGTATTTTTTATTTTGTTAGTTGTGTCATGAATTATTATTCAGGTAATTCATTACCAAATGCTTATTTGATACCTGAGCACTTGTGCCAGCCTGTGGGGATTTGGAGCGCTCTTTAGGCCTTGTTGTGGACTGATCCAGGCACCATGTCAGATGGATACCTAGGTTGGTTCATGAAAAAATGGTATAAAAGGCAATTTATTCCCTTTTGGGTCATGCTCCATGGAAAAGAGTCTGAGTAGAGTGGAGCTAGGACTATCTAGGCTTTACATTTCAATTATGAGTATGGTGCTTGACCAGGACACATCAAGACGAGACTCAAGTTACTAGGGGAATTAAGGTTTCATATGAGTCATTTGATCCTTGTGTTTATTCATTTTTTGGGAAATGAAATGAGAGTAGGGTCAATAGTCTCAGTGAGCTTGTAGGGCCTGTAAAGCCATGTGGATTCAGGGACGTTGTCCTAAAATTATCTATGCGATGGTGGAGTGATTGGTGTATAGTTTAAAACTATATGTCCAAGTCAACCACCAAAACTAATTTCCTCTTGAATTATCTTGCGTCTCCTTTGGTTTTGAAAATAAATCCTAAAACCTTCATTTGAAGATTTAAGAAATCTGGATTTCAAATTTGAAATGGACTTATTTTCAAAGGATGAAAAATGGGTTTTTATAATTGTTTTTAATGAGTTTTGGAAAGGGTGGAATTTTATAAAATGATTTTTTTTAAAATGAGAATGATTCCAAGGAGATTTAGTTTTCATAATCGAAGTTTGTGGCTTGTTGAAAAAAATGGTTGTTTGAGAAAAAAGAGATTCATTTTCAAAATGGTCTTGTAAACTTTCTTTAAATGAGAACACATAAATTCTAATTAAAATATTATTGATGAAATGGGACTTTTTGTGATACTTGAAGTGTTTTTAAATGGAAAGGTTTGGTTTTGATCTTTGGTATTCTCATGGGTGACCACATGCAAAGGTATATATGTGAAGGTGGATGGTTAATGGCATGACTGGATGAGTTCCAGGATGAACATGAGGTGGGTGTCTGGTGTGGCACATAAATATGCATGTGTGAGACCCATAGGATACCATTGGAAAATGTGAAAACCACCAAACTTATTTATTTTCAAAAATGAATTTTAAGGAAAATTTGGTGTTTTATTAACTAGTGGCCGTGTGGTGTGTCTTTTATACTTTTGGAAATGTTGTTATGGGGTGTCTTGAGTTCGAAAACCCCTCTTGTTTGAATGTTTTTTCAGGGTTGTGTTTCATCGGTAAGTCAATTTGAAGTGATGGTAAGTGGTTTATTTTGAGGAGTGTTTCAAGAATCCTTTTCAGTGGTTCACCTTGTGTGTTCATTGTTTGTTCATGGTACGTTTTGGCCAATGGACTAGTTTTATTGGGTCCTTGGGATTTTCCATTGTTGGCTAGTGTACAACCCCATAAAGAGTTAATGCACGATTGAAGTGGGGCCACAAGTGATTCTCCGCTGGAAGATCCTCTAGTTGATCAAAGTGATAATTTTATTCTTTAGTTTAGGGTTAAGTATACCCCTCTTCTTCTTCAGATAAGTGAATAATCTCAAAACGGGGGAGTGGATGCAGGAGGTGTTGAAGGAATTTTTGGTTTCCTTGAGTCGTTTTATGGTCAAAGGTGAAGTTTGGCATTGATAAGTTTGAAGGTCCCACTTAAAAGAAGTGAAGATAAATCTAGTGGGGAAAGTGGAAAGAGGTCTGGGTTGTTGGTGTTGGTCATTGTCCTAAAAAGGTTTTGGACCTTTCATTCGTTTACTTTTAAGAAACGATTCATGTTAGGCCACCAATATGGAAAATATGGTTGTAAGAGGATATTCTTGACGTTTTTAGGAGTCGTGTGTTGTTCGGGACTCAGCTAAAACTCATTTTCTTTGTAAGGAATCTTAAGTGGAAATAGTCACGATTGGTGAAATTTTTCAATGTCGTGTTTTCATTTAAGTGAAAGGGTGGATATCGTGAAATTTTTCGAGAAATTATGTTTTGATAGAAACATGTTCTCTTTCAAGAATTCTAAAATTTTTACCTATTAGGATGTAAGCGTGTTCCATGTGTTCTTCTTTTGTCATATCCTCAATCAAGGTGAATGGAATGATTCATGGGAATATTCTAAGTCCTTGTCACTGTGAAATGTCATGTTGATGAAAAATAGGTGGTGGGATGTGTTGTGTTCAGTGGTGTTGTTTGGATTAAAACATGGTTTCTTGTGGCGCTAGAAGAAGAATTTCCTTTTGTGGGTTTTTAAAGCCTGATTGCAAGGCATGAGATGCTTCAACCATCAGAGATCCATCCATAGGTCCTAGAGTGAAGCTGGCACGTAGTCAGGATCCCCCAGTGGGTAAAGGATCTTTGTTTAACCTCTATATCTGATGTGGGCGGTGGAGATAGTTTGAAGTTTCAGTGTGTAAACTCCATTTTAATGGTTATATTTAGTGAAAAGAGACATGGGGACTTTTTCTCCATGTCATGACCCACATAGGTGGAAGGATTCGTCTCTGGTTAGAAAGAGGAGTAGTTTTCTTGTTCTCTCAAAACTCTATGCTTGTACTATCGTGGATGCGACTTTCCATGTGGATTCCTATATATAATTAGCCTTATAAGTTTGTTTTGATTTTGGTTTTGATTTGGGCTCATCCGAGAATGGTAATTCCGTGGGATTGGTGAACCGTGTAGTGTATTTCGATTGGTTTAGAGTTCCATTAATCAGGCCCCTTACAGTGAGAGATTTTGTGTTTGGGAAGCTCCCAAGTTAACCATGTCAGGTTTTTTTGTGTCGGTAAGTTCCAATTAGTTTATCTAGTTGAACATTATAGTAGGGAGACCCCCCATGGGTCTCACTAAAATTCCACTGATATTAATTGATGTAGTCTATTCCTTATGGTGGGGAGTCCGTTCTGGTCTCCCCATGTTGGTCCTTAAGCCCCGTCTTGGGTTTTGGTTGTTCTTATGGCGGGGAGTCCATTTGAGCCTCCCCATGTCAGTAATTCGACTATATTTATGGGTTTGACTTGGTGATAGGTGGTCTTGTTCAGAGCTATCTAACCCCAAGCCCATATCTTGAGTAAAATGTTGGGTTCAAATCATACCCAAAAGTGTTTTGAAGCAAGGCTGTGGTAGCCTTGTTTGAATTCGTCACTTGTTTCTGGTAAAGTGCATGATCCTGTTTGGGAATGTTTAAGGTGTTTTGTCTCAGGATGTTTAATGGTGCGTTTTGAGAGTTCCTATCATTTGATTATTAACTAGAGGTGTCTTAGCTTTTGGCGGTGTAAAAAACTTGGTAGAGAGTCCATTTTGAGTCTCCTAAGTTTAATTTGTAAGTATCTTCCTTTTTTGATGGTGTTCTTGTCTTTTCTTGTTTGTTTTTCATTGGGAATCCCCTTGGATTGTGAAGAGATATCAGTTTCTACATTGGGGTCAGGCCTTGTTGGGGCTATCCGGGGGAGGAAATGATTATGGTGGGGAGAATTTTCACACCTAAACCTTTTAAATTATTTTATTTTATTAATTTTCTTGGCATCAGGTATCCTTATCAAGGTTCGGGTTGAAGCCTAGTTTGAATTTCTGGGTTTTTATTGAAAATGAATATTGCTGGGCTTGGCAGCTTCTGACGCGCGGGCAGAGCACAGTTTGGAAATCATATAGCTTTTCTTGGGTCACCGTGTATCTTGCCTGATATTTGAAATAAATAAAAAATTAAATGATTAATAAAATAAAGTTAAACTGAGAATAAAATAATATAAGAAAAGTGAAATAAAATTTAAATAAATGTTTTAATGAAAAAAATATTAGTATTGAGATTATTATTATTATTATTAGTGTTAGAATATTAATAATATTATTAATACTATTAACCTTATTATTATTACTAAGAATATAATTATTATAAAACTTGTTATTATTATTAATATTATTATCATTAATTATTATTATTATTATTATTAATATTACTATTCTTATTACTTTATTATTATTATGTTTATTTTTTTAGGGTTGTGGGTCTTCTCCCTTACCCCTCTTTCCCCCTTACCATGAACCACCTCCCCTCCTCCTTAGGCCGCAATGCTGCACCCCCCTATGCGTAGCTCTCCTTGGCCATCTGACCTCCCTCTTTCCTGCAAGTACCTCCCCAGTCAGTCTCCCTCCTCCTTGTAGGCACCCTGACTCTCCCATGTGCGACCCGCTGACCATCCCTGCTCCCCCTTGTGTGACCCTCTATCCATCCTTGCTCCATCTTTGGAATGATTCCCTTACCAGCACAACCCATGCCCATGCGACCTCTGGTGACCCCCTTAGTGCGCGAATCCCCTCTAGAGGCCTCACCCTCACACGATCTAGCCCGAGTAAGCCACTCCCTCCTCTCCTTAGGGTTTCAGTTTTTTCCAGAATCTAGGGTTTTGTTTTTAGGATTAAATCTTGACATTGTTGGTCCGGTCTCTTGAATTAGGGTTCTTTCTTGGTTTCTTAAGTTGGATATGAATTTCAAAAAAAAAATTTCAAAAGTTTCTCCACCCGAGTTGGTGATTCCATGCTTAAACACTATTGATAAATTGATATTTCTTGTTTGTGCATTTATTATCATTCTATAAATAAATTATGTGGTGAAAATTCTGTTTTTGAAATGTTTAGAATTCTTGTGTGTTAGAAATGGATTTTTAATGAAAGAGAATGGAATATTTTGTGTGTGTGGTAAGGTATTGTTTTCCTATAAAGGGTCTTATGGGTTGTTTGAGGGTGAGAATCACGTTTTAAGGGGAACATACGGTGCAAATGTCTTTGGGTGTAGGTTTTCAAAGGGAATTGTAGAATTTTACATGTTATATGTTTTATGTGTGTGGTGAAGATGTGTTTTTCAAAAGGGTTTATTAATCAGGTGGTTTGAAAGTGAATTTTGTACATGGAATTGGGTATATTTATTGTGTAATCCCTTATTGTATTATTTAATATTATTTTATAAATTTTGAAAATGATTTATTAAATTGAAAGAGGGGTATGGAATATCTTTTTAATTTTTTTTTGGTGTGCTTTACTTTTTTGTGCACTTTTGGTATGTATTGAAAATGGTTTAAATATTAGGAATCATGGCTTGAAAATAAATTTGTTTTATGTGTGGAATTAAAAAGGGGATTGGCCCAAGGGTTTGGTTGAAATTGATTTTGTCCTGCCTTGAGTGTTTCCAAATGGGGTTTGTGAAATGATTAATTAATAGAAAATGCATTTTGAAAGGTGATTTGGCGTGCGTTTGATTTTAAAAAGGATATTTGGGTATGCAAGTGGTGTATTTTGTGTGTGTAATGCCTTGTTTGGATTTTGAAATGTGAAAGTGATATATTATGTGAATGTGAAACTTTATTGACAACAAAGAGGGAAGCCCAAGTATCTATGTAGTCAAACTAGGACTTGCCCACTAGTGATTCAGAAGTGTCTACGACCCAGTTTCACTTATCCGGATTGACGATGACAACTCTAACTAAACATAGATGATGATTGGAGACCACTAGGTTATGGGTGTGCTCCCTACTAGTGGATCATGCATTAGAATGATGATGTTCATGATCACTATACCACATTTTCACTGAGATACGAGGTTCCTAGGGTCCCATTTCTATCTAGTGCCTAGGGGATTTTTCAGTGAATAGTGATCATTGGCTATATCACACTTAACTTTGGAATATAATATATTGGGTTGGTAATTTGAAAATAAAATTTGTTTTTCATTTAATGTTTCTTTTCTTAAAATTGTTTTATAATTTCTTTTGTTTTATTAAACATTCAAGTCATTTGTCATTTAATGTTTATAGTATGGAATCCTATCTGGGTGGCATCCTACTAGGATTTATCTGACACCCTACATACACACTTGGGTGTATGGAGATCTGTTTTCATGTTTCTTCTAGGTAAATGAATGAATTTTATTGTTGGAAATTTGAGTTTCTTGTGGAACTTGGTGTGAATCTTGGTGGTGGTAGTTTGAGGATGTGGTTCCTCTTGTTTCTTGGAGGTTTGGTATAGAGTTTTAGACCCCTTATATCATGGTACTTTTGGGGTTTTTTCTAAAAGTTGTAAACCTTTAAATATGAAAATTGTTAGGGATTGTTTGGTTGTGTAATTTCATATTTGGATTATTTATTTTGTTAGTTGTTTCAAAACTTATTATTTAGGAAAATAATTCCTAAACATTTATTTGATACCCATGCACTTGTTCCAGCCTGTGGGCATTAGGAACACCCTTTGGGGATTGCTGTAGACTGGGTTGGGTATCGAGTCAGATGGAGACCCATCTTGGCTTGTGAAAACCCCTTTCAAGGTGAGAACCATCATAGGTGAAGTAAGCCAAGAGGAATATCTAATGAACTTCCTGTAATACCCTACTAGGACAACACAATTCATAATTTTTAAAATGTTCTTAGGCTACTCCCATGAAATCACAAAACTGGTGTTATTTAGGTCCACAAAAAACATCATTCTGAGATCACATGACCCATAAAATTTACTTCCCTGACCTAGAAAGTTCACTTAGAGAACTTAGTATAGAGGCAATGATCTCGAAGAGTGCCCAACACTACCTTAAATACTTCTCATTCTCTTTCTGAGTTCCGAAGTAGACCATGATGTCATATAAAAAAACGATGAAAGATTCATGATATTGGTGGAACACCCTCTTCATGAGCGCCATGAAAACCACTGGATGGTTCTTAAACCTGAAGGGAATAACCAAATACATGAAGTGCCCGTACCTGATTCAGAATGTTATTTTCAGAACATCCACCTCTCTGACTCTAACCTAGTGATTTTTGGAACACAAATCAATCTTAGAGAACCAATTTTCCCCTTTAATTTGGTAAAAAATGTTATAAATACTGGGCAAAGGATATTTATTCTTGATCATTACCTTATTTATCTTCCAGTATTCAATAAATAACCTAAGATATCCATTAGTCTTCTTTACAAGCAAGATTGGGGAGGCCGAAGGAGAGACGCTCAAGTGAATGAATCCTTTGGATTCCAAATTTTCCAGCTATATATTTAATTACCTCAACTCAATGGGGACCATACTACAAGATTGAAGAGACAACAATTGTGTTCCTGATACCAAATCAATGGTGAAATCCACATCCCACTTTAGAGGAAATCCCAAAAAGTCATCTGGACATAACTCTGGGAACTCATCCACCACAATAGGTAATCCAACCTTAGGAACACTACCATCATCCTCCAACATGAGTGATGAGATCTTAAAAATGATATTTCCCAACTCTAGAAGTAAAGGTCCAACACATCCTAATTGAGGATTCCATTCACCCTGAAAAATTTGGTCACTCCCATCAGGTGCCATAAAACTCACATGCAATTGATAGAAATCAATATTCCCCTAAAAATGCACCTTAAAATCCACACTGAGGATTACATAAAATAAATCCATCTCCAAAACCAAGAAATACCATTCCATCTTGACCCCTGACACAGTGAGTGCACAAGAAGGAAACCTAAAACCATACTCCCACATCTTTCCAAGTGGCGTCACTAACTCCATCGCATACAACATGAACTCGATTAACAATTTCAGCACATACATATGGTGAGTATAAGTAAAAGAAATAGAGGCACTCATATTAAAAAAATATTAGATGACGTAATAAGGATTGTACCTAGAAATATGGCAGGTCCTGCATCCGATTACACTAGTGATAGATCCATATCATGAAGATTCCAAGTCTCTACCTGAGCTTGAGAATGACTGTTGACCTAAGGATCTTCCTTAAGATGACTATGACCAGAAGAAGATCCATATCCACCACCATGACTAATAAACTGAGAACCCACCATCCTAGACAGCTCTGACTGGGTTGACATTCCTCTAGAAGTTATGGAACTAGCACCACCCTGATATGGGAGTGCCACTTTTCAAAACCATTACAAGTTCCCCATAGTTACACACTGATGGAAGAGTCTAGGTGGAGTTAAACACATCAAACTCATATGCCCCACATTTCCACACTAATGTCACATAGCCAATACATCATCTGAATCCACATAAAAAATGGTTAGGAAGGATATCCTGAACTACCACCTCCCCTTTTCCCCTGCTTGTCTCACTTCTTCTTCCTTTTAGATGAACTATCACTACTTTGGTCCACTGTTGGAACTACCATACAAAAACCAGACATGATATATCTTCACCATCAAGTAATGATCAACCAATTATGCATACATCTTAAAATTGAACAAGAAGACCTTGGATCATATATTTGAGTGCAACCCCATTTCAAACCATTGATCCTTCTACTACTCATTAGATACCACTTTGGGTGAAAACTGAACTAACTTAGTGAAGCGGTTGGAACACTCCATCATAGTACAACACCTTGGTGGAGATATAGAAACTCCCTTGTTTTAGAAAATACCAAGTTCTCTAGGAAATAATAATAATTTAATATGAACTTAAAGTCCTTCCAAACCATCTACTCTTTCTTTCCATATTGAACCACTAAACCCCACCACCTCCGAATTGGACCTTCAAATAGGGATGAAGCACACTTTACCCTGAATTCCTCAGGAGTATCAAGAAACCCAAACATCCTATCTATTTTCACTGTACACTCCTATGCCTCCTAGAAATCCATACTACCCCAAAAGGTAGGAGGATTTTTCTTGAGGAACTTCTAAGCCATGTCCATTCCTAGA
This sequence comes from Viscum album, assembly GCA_963277665.1. Lineage (NCBI taxonomy): Eukaryota > Viridiplantae > Streptophyta > Magnoliopsida > Santalales > Viscaceae > Viscum > Viscum album. The sequence continues at coordinate 353,608,074 of OY728130.1, read as the reverse complement.
CCTGGTTCAGCTTCTATGACCCGAGAAGGACTAGGGATCGCTTTTTGACCCAATGCTTTGATAGCCTGAACCACTACTTCCACTAGTATTTGATCAATCAGTGAGGGAGAAATATATTTTAAATATTCCTATGGTTTCACATGAAGTCTTTGGGGAGACATCTTGCAACATAAATCAACAAACACGAGAAAAAAATCAACACACCATTCTGATTTTTTTTCATCAACTTCAAATTTTAAGCATCTTTATAAATCAAAACCAAATCCAAAACAAGCACAATCACAATTCTAAAAACTTCACCACACCTGGTTTCCATGAATAGTATTCAGCCTTTACATATCACCTGGAGGAGAAGTCAAATAAATCCCCAAAATCCCATGGAGGATCAAGGTCTTCCATGAGGTGTGTTGGTCGTACACCTCACTCACAACCAGAACCTAAAGCCCTGACAATCATAGCTCCTGTCAACCTAGACATTCAAAAATAACATAACCCAAAGAAAGAGAGAAACCTACTCTAATACCATTTTTCATGAACCGCCCCAGGATTCCATCCAAACTAAAACCTAACCCGACCCGTGGCATGACCTGAAAGGAATTACTGATCCCCATGGGATAGAAACTAGTGTTTGTGTATCAAAACTTCACTTTTTGGGAACAATTTCACCCAAGGAAACAACCATAAACAATTCACATGAATAAAACATAAAACAAATACTAATTTCCATTACTAAAAGAGATACCCAATTTTATTTTAAAAATCTTACAACTTTAACCAAAAACAAAAAATAGAAAAAATGGGGAGGGAAACTTTCAATGGATCCTCTTATGAGGATTTCAAAAAAAAAAAGAATAACAAAAATGGTTAATATTCATGAAAATAATGATATTTTGGGCATCCAACTCTGGTTCAGGGAGGTTTCATCAAAATTAAATTTTCTTATAGAGTAGGTTCATAACCAGGAACTGCCCATAGATGATGTAATTCAACGCAAAGGAATTAAAATTACCTCTAAATGCCATTGTTGTACTAATTAAAATGTTGAATCATTTTTACATTTATTTTTTTAAAGGTGAATGGGTGAACTTTATCTGGTGAATAGTTGGTATCTTCATGGGAGTTTTTTCAAACACCTCCAGTAGTAGTGATTTATTACTACACTGGTTTCAGGGTAGAGAGAATAACAATCAGGAATTTAAGGTGTGAGTCATTTTTTTTGTTGTAGTTTTCTGGTGCTTATGGAATGAAAGGAATAAATGTTGCTTGGAAGAAATTGGGAGCTCATGATTGGATCTATTCACAAGGACAAAATACATAGTGGAAAACCTCACTAATCTTCTCAAACATTGGTACCTCTCTCCTTCTATTAGATCACTCATGTCCAATCAGGGAAACCATGATGGTGTTATTAACTCCCTCCTCATGGTCACTGGATCTTCTAGTAGCCCCTGACTATTGGATTTAAATTAAATGTTGATGGTTCTTGTTCATCAGGGGAGATGTATAGAGTCAACTTAGCCTAGGATATTAATGGTTCTATAGTGTTTTCTTTCACTACTTATTTTGGGATAGGTGATTCACTTAGAGTGGAGGCTCATGTTTTTCTTTAGGGCTTGGAGATTTTTAATTAAAAACACATCAATTTGGAAGGTACTAAGACAAATTATATGGTCCTTCATGTATATATTAAGAAAAAGATCTCCATTATGTGGGCTATTATTTATCAAATTCAAAGATGTATACAATTCATCACCAATTAGGTGAAGATCCTCCATACGTGGTGTGAAGGTAACAAAGATGGTGATTACCTAGCTTCAAGAGCTGATTATGCTCACCCCTTCTACTCCTTTACCAGCATGTGCTCCCTTCCTAGTGTTTGTGATGATATTGTGAGAGCTGATGCTCTTGGCCTCTATTTTGACAGAACGCCTTGATTTGTTTTCAACTTATGTATGATCTGATGGTTTATCCAACTTTCATTAATAAAATTTATTATTATTGGTGGGGGAGAGGGGAATTAACTACACCACTAAACCACCATGTAATAATAGGTACACCCCCTAAATCTACCTCCACCAACACTTGTAATAAGGGAACACTAGAAACTAGATCAACCATAACCACCATGAAATATCTTTCCTTTAATTAGGTGAAATATAACAAGGTCTACATACACCCAAGGGTGTATGTAGGGTGTGAGACAATTCCTAGTAGGATGCCACACAAAATATATTCCACACCATAACATTATAAGATAAATTAACATGTAAGTTTTAATAAAGAAATTAGGAAAATTTTTAGTATTTTTTTTAAGGAAAACATTTTTAAGAGAAGGATGCTTTGAAATAAAAATTAAAGTAAGGTCAACTATTTGCCAATGGTAATTGCAACATCATAAGAGAACCACATGTAATCCATAAAGGCTCTAGCATAAGTGGGATCCCAAGAACCTCATGGCTCAGTAAAACATGGTATAACAACCATAACCCACAGAGTCCTCATGTATGATCCACTAGAGGGGAACACATCCCAAGGTCTAGTGGTCTCTAATCATCATCATAGTTTAGTTAGTGTTGTAGCGTCAATCCTTCTAGAAGAAACTGAGCCTTGGCCCCACCAATCCAACTAGAGTACTATTACTAGTATGCCCACCTAGATACCTAGGAGTCTCTTTATGCTCTATTTCCATTTCTCAGTCACATAGATCATCACTTTCACATAAACACACCAAGAAATTTTAATACACATGAAAAACCATCATTTTTCATAGAAAAAACCTCTTTTAAATCCATATTCACACCAAATCCATTTAAAATGTGCTTCAAACCACTTAAAAAATTCATAAAACCCATTTAGAATCACAATAAGGAGAGCACACATGAAACCTAATCAATTTAATTTGGAAAATCATACTTCAACCCATATAAACCTCAATTTTTTTGAAAACACATTTCAAACCACTCATACAATCCATACAACACATTCAAGAAGAACATCAAGCATACTAAAATAATCCAATAATGCTTAAGCATGGAATCACCTACCTTAATCTTGGAAACTTCTTGTGGAAATCCACAACTGCATCACAAGAGGGACCTATAAAGGAAAGATCACACAAAGAACATAAACCCAAAGAACCATGGTTCAACCCATTTTAGGGATAACAAATTCTTGGAGAAAGAAGAACCTAAAGAAAAAGGAAGAAGAACCCAATAAGATAGAGAAAACCAAGATAGAAGGGGCTTACTTGATGATTTATTGAAGAATCCACATCAAATTCACCAAAGGAAGGAGGTATAAGGGAGCCAAGAGGGAGGGGAGGAGGTGTGTAGGGATAGAAATCCTTAATGGGAGAGAAAGGGGTGGATTTGGGTTAAAATCAGGGGAGGGTAGAAAGGTAAATTCAATATTTTTAATGACTCGGATAGTCTGTATGGTTTTCCAAACCATGCAGAAACTGTACGGTCTGCTCTGTCCAGGAGGAAACTAGCCAAACAATTTTCTTGGGGAGGGAACACACCCATTTAGTAGGCTGTGTAGCTTGGATAGTGCCATTGTATAGGGAGAATAGTCTCCTCTGGGATGGCGCACAGTTTCCCCTAACCGTGCACCAACCGTGCACCAACCATGCGCCAACCGTGCACCTCCCGCCATCAGATCCAAAAACTCCATTTTCACCAAAAGCACCCTAGGAAATCCAAGGGATAAATATAGAAACGAAAACAAACAAAACAATACCTCAAAATAAAATCATGGATGTCACATCACTTGTTGGAGATGAGTTAAAGAGGGTTATTTGTGGCCTTTTTTCTTTAGTTGGGGTGAAATTATGTAATGCTTTGTGTTTTTTTTGGGTTAAAGATTGTTTGGGTGAAAAGGGGGATTTTATGAAAATCTTGTTTTGAAAAATTTGTTTTCAATAATTTTTAGAGGGGTTGAAGATGAAAATGAGATGATTGAGTGTTATGGTTATCAAAGAGGTTCACATATACATTAGTTAACTATGGATGATGAATATTCAAGGCCATATCTTCATTGAAGGAGGTTTCTAGACTGAATATGTTCTCTCTATGAAAATGGAAATATAGTTGTGTATATATGTGATAATTTATCCTAAGTGTTGATGAAATATGCATGAAATAGAGGAAATACTTAGATAATGAAAAATATTGAAGAAACTAAGTTGATATAGATGCTACATTGATTGGAAGCATCATTAAAGCATCTCTTGAGTTTGAAGAAGAGATAAAGGAAGTTGAGGCACTTTAGAAACCATTAATGATTTTATTTTCAGTCAAATTAAATACTAGAAAATAAATTAACACATACTTCAAGAGATTTGAGGTGAATTTAAATGGAGGAGTATGTTATTATGATGTTTTGAGTTTTTTCAAAAAGGTTAGATTTTATTTATGAAAAACCATTTTCACCATGGTGAAACAAACTGCCCACAAAAACCAGCACATACAAATATAAGTGACAACCAATCTATTAAGGTTGAAAAAAAATTTCATCAAAAAAATTTCATCAAAAACATTTTGAAGTTTTTTAAGGAGTTTTAATAAATTTTAAAGTTAATTCAAGCATTTTTAATCTTGTTAAAGTGGATAAGGTTGTTTGGAGTGAGATCATTAAGGGTTGAGAAAGTTTAGAGTTGCAGGTTTTTTGAACCAGAAAGTCAATCAAAATTCTTCGATCAGAACGAAAAAACCATGAAAAATGATAAAAGATTGATTGAAATGAGTAACGAATAACATACCTTCGATTTAAGGGGTTGATTCATCCGAAATGTTCAAAGAAGGTGAGAACATGATTCAACTTCCATGAGACGTTGAACGACACAAGCATGGGGGATCTCATTTAGGCTTCTTTTAAAATAGGGGAGGGAGTTTTATAAGCGCTTATAAAAAGCATTGACAAAAAACACATTTATTAGTGCTAAAATAGAAAGCACAGATAAAGGTAAGATTTATCAATGCTTCTTTAGCATTGATAAAGAAAGGGATTTATCCGTATTAAAAAGTATTGATAAATCCTACCTTTATCAATGATAACTAATAAGCACTGATAAATGTATCTTTTATCAGTGGTTAATATATCACTGATAAATACTAGTGAAAAAAAGACATTTAAATATTTTTATAGATTACTAATTATATAAAATGAATATTAAAATTACTTTATAATAAAAAATAAAAAATATTAAAAATTAAAAAATTATAAAAAAATTAAAAAATCATAAAGAATATGATTTATATTAAATGTATTAATAAATGTGATAATATTATGCTAAATGTATTATATTATAACAAATTTATTAATATTATGATAAATGAATAAATAATATTAATTATGTAAGTCACAAAAATATTAAAAATAAATAAATAATATAAAATTTATATATTAAAAAAATAATATAAATGAATAAATATAAAAAATACAAAAAAATTCATTTAAATAAAAAATATTTAAAATAAATTACTAATGAAAAATGAATAGATAATAACCACATAAAGATTTAAATAAAAAATATTAAAATAAAAGTGAACAAATATTAATTATGTAAATTACAAACATCATAAAATATTAAATATTAATAAATAAAATGTATAAATAAATATTAAAAATGAATAAATTAGAGAAATATTAAAAATTAATAAATTAAAAAATATTAAAAATGGATAAGTATTAAAAATTAATAGATAATAATAAATGGATAATTATTAAAAATGAATAAAATTTAATAATTAAAAATTAATAAATTTAAAAAAAATTAAAAATTCAATTAAAAATTTTAATTATACACTTCAATGAAATATTGAAAATAAATAATATTAAAATAAAAATAAAAATATTAAAAATTAAATTTAAAAATAATAGATTTATGATACATTACTGGTTAGTAATGAATAAATAATAATTGTATAAGATTTAAATATAAATATATTAAAATAAAAATGAATAAATATTGACTATGTAAATTACATACATATTAAAAGTAATGAATATTTATATTTAAAGATGTATAAAAAACTCTAAAAATAAATACATAAAAATATTAAATGAATAAATATTAAAAATGAACATATGAAATAAAATATTAAAAATGAATAAATATTAAAAATGAATAAATAATATAAAATGAATAAATATAAAAAATGAATAAAATATAATAATTAAAATTAAATAAATTTAAATTAAATATTAAAAAATGAATAAATAATATTGATTATATTAGTTACAAAAATATTAAAAATAAATAAATATTTGAATAAAAATGAATAAATATTTAAAATTACATTTAAATTGAAGAGATTCATAATAAATTACTAAATAAAGATGAATAAATATTAATTATATAAATATTTAAATACAAAAGATATTAAAATAAAAATGAATAAATATTAATTATATAAATTAAAAACATATTAAATATATTAAATATTAACAACTAAAAAAGTATAAATAAATATTAAAAATTTAAAAAATTACTAAAACATTAAATGTGTGTGTATATATATATATTTCTATTTAAAATTTCATTAATTACATTTGAGAAACCATATGACTTTTCGTGTGATTGTGTGTACGTATACGTATGTATGTACATATATGTATACATATACTAGAATGAGATGTGTCAAATTGAAATAATAAATAAATTTTCTTGTTATATAATGATATATTCATAAATATATATGCACAAATATACAGATTACAAACATACATACACATAGACATACACATACACATACATACACATACACACACATACATACACATACATATACACATACATATACACATACATATACACATACAAAAACATACATACACATATATGCATATACATGCATATACACATGCACACACATGTATACGCATACAAATACAAACAATCACATACACGCACATACACATACATACACATATATACGAATACATACACATACTACATAAACATACACATACCACAAAAACACACACACGCACACATACATATACATCAACATACACATACACATACACATACACATACACATACACATACATATACACATACAGATACAGATACATATATAGATACAGATACACATACACACACACATACACATACACATACACATACACATACACATACACATACACATACACATACACATACACATACACATACACATACACATACACATACACATACACATACACATACACATACACATACACATACACATACACATACACATACACATACACATACACATACACATACACATACACATACACATACAGATACAGATACATATATAGATACAGATACAGATACACATACACATACACATACACATACACATACACATACACATACACATACACATACACATACACATACACATACACATACACATACACATACACATACACATACACATACACATACACATACACATACACATACACATACACATACACATACACATACACATACACATACACATACACATACACATACACATACACATACACATACACATACACATACACATACACATACACATACACATACACATACACATACACATACACATACACATACACATACACATACACATACACACACACACACACACACACACACACACACACACACACACACACACACACACACACACACACATACACATACACATACACATACACATACACATACACATACACATACACATACACATACACATACACATACACATACACATACACATACACATACACATACACATACACATACACATACACATACACATACACATACACATACACATACACATACACATACACATACACATACACATACACATACACATACACATACACATACACATACACATACACATACACATACACATACACATAAACACATAGAAAAATACATACATATACATACATACACATACTGCACACACACACACAAAAACATACACGTACACATAAAACATACACATACACAACACATAAATTTATATACATACACATAAAAATACACACACAAAACACATATATACGCATATATAAAAATACATACAAATACATACACATATATACACAGAAATACAGACTTACACATACATCCATATACAAACACATGCATAAACATACATAAAAATACATGTGTATATTTTAAATTAATTAATATGAATATAAAATATATAGAAATTCAAATATTATATTTAAATAAATATATATTCATTTATATATTAATATAATTATTTAATAAAATATAAATATATTATATTTATAAATACGTTTTTGTTAATGTATATAAATATATCACTAATAATATTGATTAATATAAATTTAATATATTTATATATATAAAATTATTAAAATAAGATTGATAATAATTTTTTATTGTAATATAGTTATATAAATCATATTTATATATTATATTTACATATATATAATTATTGGTAGATAAATATTTTTTAAAAATATAAAAACATGTATATATAAATTAAATAATTCATGGTGTGCTTTTATCAGTGTTTTTTTAACATCGATAAAGATCTCATTTATCAGTGCTTTTAGTTAGCATTGAAAAAACCTACCCTTTGTTATAATTTTTTGGCATTGATAAAGGGAAACACCGAATAAAGTAGAATCTATAGTAGTGGGCCCATAGACTTGTGGATTTTTTAACAGGTATACTTGTCACCAAAATTATATATATATTAAGATACTTCATGAAATCAAAGAATAGATACCCTTAAGCTTATTTTATTTTATAGTGATCATTTATATAAAATGTGACTCCCATGATTTAACTCATTAATTATGGTTTGATTGGATTTTAATAGAGTTGGGGTATTAAATTAAATGTTCATATAGTACTTAAATCAGGTTCAACTGATATCCTAAAAATGAATTCAGTTAAAGTAATTAATATTAATTATTTTTCTATATATTTTCATAGCACAACAAAATTACAAAATATTGTTATTTAATTAAAATTAGAATCATATAAGATTTATAAATGAATTTAAAAATTTAAAAATTTTAATTGAGTATTTAAATGGGTTTGACTATTTTGAATTGTATAATGGTTGAAATGTTTCCTTACCTATATTAGATAAACTCATGGGAACCCTAGTTAATTAGGTGGAAAATCAAGATACACTTGCTATGCTAGTTATGTTTACACGCTGACTATCATCCCTTAGTGTATAATGATACTTTTCCTATAGGGAGTACTACTTGATGTGTCTATTTGAGAGTAAGTCGAGGGTTATTTCATTAGAAATGCATCGATAAGCTGATAAATGATTCCACCAGAGTACATCTAGGATTGTCTCAGTAGTACTTAAAGAGTTTCCCCTAACTTGTATTATTTGGATTATATTTTTTTAATAAGTCTTGATTGTGTTCCTTGTTTAAACATAATTAATTACTAAGTATTAACATGTTTTTAATTTATGTTACCCATTCCCCCTTTTTATTGTTGAAGTTGGTCTCATTATTTTCTTAAAATTAGTTGCTTTTGACTTTATTTATACTCAATTTATAGTGATGTTTATTCATTGAGTATTTGATCTTGTATCTATTGATCCATGTTTATTCTTATATTCAACTAACTCCTGGTATTAGTTCATATTTTCTACTTGGAATTGTTTTAAGAGATTTATCAAAGGTTTTAGTAAAATTTAAGTAGATAATAGTATTTTGGTTTTATTATTATATCCATGGATTGAGCTTTATCCTTTTCCTCTTTAATGAATTAGTTTTAAATGGGGTTTCCAAGCCACATGGGGTTTCACTTAAAAGTGTGATGCTTGTTTTAAAAAGGTTACGATGAGGTGCGCTAATGTTATTTGTTTTTATAAAATTATAAATATGATATTTTCAAAAATTTTATTTTAAACTAGCATTAATGAAATGTATTATAAAATTAATTTCATAGACTCTTTGATATAATCCTACTAGGATAGTTTTGCTCACACCCTACATACACACTATGGTGTGTAGTTATTCTTCATTTAATATTTCAAGTATATATAGGATGGATATTAGGTTTGATAGTATACATTTTTATTCCAATTGAGAGATGACTTTGGTAAGTGGAGGTGACCTCAGGTCACATAGAGATGACCATGTGGTGTTTCAAGTTTCATGGGCATTGTGATATGTATCTTATATCAACATCAATGGCATTTTCTTTAAATCGTTTTTATGATTATTTTATATCACATTATTCACTTTTTTTTAATTTACATGTGAAGTATTATTTAGTTTCTTAATCAGGACTTTCTTGTTCTATTATATATATAGAATTTTTTTATTTTTTTTGTATGGAAGTACAATGTATAGATATGTAAAGCTATATTTTCAGGAAGAGTCCTAAATGTTTCGAGATGCAATGGAAGTGACTGGGACCATGCCCTTCAAAGTATTTATTTGGTTTATTTGGATAAAACCCTTAGAAATGGATGAATCCAACACCATAATTTTAAAGAGGGTATCTTTTCACATATAATTTATAATTAATTTATAAATAATAATTACCTTTAATTAATAATTATTTATTTATTGATGAATACAATTTTCATTATTATCATACCTTCATTGTGGTGAAGAATGAAATATACAATTCCTCTAGTAGAATCCACATGTTTTCCATGAATCTTATAATGTCACCGTTGAAACTCTGGGTGATAGCATAGATGATCTAAACATCTTTCTTCATTCACCATTAACCTCAATAATAATTATTTGGTCTTGAAGAATTATTTCCCTTGTTATCTCGGTCTTGAGATGGAGTAGGAGTATCATATCTCATTCTTGAGAGTATTCTTGATATATTTCTTCTCACTATGGAGAAAATTACCTTGAGAAAATATATTGTGTACAACCTTTACATTTCCCTTAGAAATAATATAAGTTGGGTTATAAACTTAGGGTTATAAAACTAGTTATTACATAAAGGACCTTAACTATTTATTCTAAGTAATTACCACCTCTAATAATAATAATATATTTATTATTATATTCCATGATGTGCACTAACTCACAGATATTTAAATATCCTTCATTAAATAAATAAATAAATATTTATTTAAACGATATTAAATAAAATATATAATTTCCACTAGGTCCTTAACTAGTCCCATAAATACTCCTCCTGTAACACCCCGAGATTTTATGAAAAATATTCTTTTTAATTTCATTAATGTCTTGTGTTTTACGCTACACCAAAAGAAGCTTTCACAACACGCATCCTTGTCTTGCCTTGCATTACACGCAATCACGACCTTCCTTGATAGCGTGTGTAGTACGCAATACCGAGTTTCACAAAACAACGATATGCTATTAAAATATTATTAAAACTAGCCATTATGAATAGAAATAACCACCTTTTGAAATTTTTTAAATTTTATTTTCAAAATGGACTTCATTTTTGGATTCAGAATATTGAAATTACCTTAGGGTGAAATTTTGGTACTTTTCGGATAACTTTCATTTTCTGATGAATAGTGAAAATTACTAAATTTTAATTAAAAACAACCTCTTTAATCGAAATAATTAATAGTGATAAATTATTAATTTGAGTGGTTTTAAAGTATATTTAGAATATATTTTTACAATTTAATACAATTTTGGTCATTGGATGTAATTTCACATTTAAACCAGACATAAATAAGTGTCAATCTTTTGATAGTTATTATCTCTTAAGAACAAGCTATTTGTTTTGACGATGAGAATTAATTTTTAAATTAATTAATGCAACTGATATGTTTTGAATTTGGTAAAATAGACATCATTTTTGAGTTCATAATATCAAATATAGCTTAGGCCTAATTTTTGGTATTTTTTTGGAAACTTTCATTTTTTGATGAATAGTAAAACCACTAAGTGGTAGTAAAAAAAATGAATTTGTCATAAAACTTAATTTTACCGCTTTTGTGAATGGAATTTCAAAAATACGAGAGACATGGTTGATGTTAGTAAGTAAAATGTGGTTCAATGAGATGAAAATAATTTTTGGTGAATAGTAACTTTTTACTTTTTTTTACAACGGTTAAAAGTAAATAGGGTAATTAAGGATAAAAATGTTATTATTATTAACCTAACACATGTAATAATTCTATTGGATAAGTGTAATTCGACCAAAAACAACCTTAGGAATAAAATATGATCATTTAGGCCCACTTGGATTAGATTAGGACATTTATTATTAATTTATTTAAAGAAGGGTTAAAATAGTCAAAATCAAAGTTTAATAAGTAAATCATTTTTAATATAGGGTCATACATAATATATATTCTATTGTAAATATTCATTAGAAAGATAATAAGATTTAATACATAATGATATTTTATTTATAATTTTTATACATTAAATAAATTAATTTATATATGACACAATGATGATGCAGTAATTACCATAATAGTGAAAAATTAGAATAATTGATATTATCAATACCCAAATAAATATAATTTGAGACTTTTTATGAATTAAAATAATTTTATAGGTTAATATGACATGTTAGTATTGATTTAATTAACTTTTTTCGAACTAATAATTCTGTTATGAGTTTCAAAAAAATCAATTACTAAATAGTGTCAAAATTGACATAAAATAGTTTTTAAAAAACATATTATATTATTAATTGTTATTTTATTCCTAAAAATATAAGGTTCGACCAAATGACTTAGATAAGGTTATATATATTAATAATAAACAACTTGGGGTTCGTTTGGCTTGTTATAGTAAGTTTATTAACCTTATTGTGTAAGAACACAAGAAGACACAGTAAAAGTAAAATTATTTAACTTAATGTTAAATCTAAATGATAAGGTTAAAATAGGAACCTAAACTTGTATAAATTATATTGGATGAGAGGATTTAGATCCATCCCCACATTAGCTTTGAAATAAATCAATTTGAAGCTATTTAAAACCGAATATGACTTTATAATAAAATAATATTTTTAGTTTTCCAAAGGAGCCCCTCTCCTCCCTTATAAAAGGGAACCTCCTCCCTCTCTTCCTCACACAACTTTGAGCCTTCAAGCTCGGACAAACCCTGAGAAATTATCTTCTCCACTTCCCTAGAAACATTCTAGAGGTTCTGGTCTTCCTCAAAGACCAATTTTAGTGCCCTAAAAGGAGATCTCAAAGAGGCGCTTTAAAGAAGAGGTAATGTCCATTACCGATTCTTTCAACTTTATTTCTTCTTACACTTATTCTTCTTAGGTTGTTTAATTATGAAGTAATAAAATCAGTATCACTCATATACTGATATGTTATTATAAGTATGAAACAACTCTATTTCACAATCTATCCATCCTACGGAAAACGAAATCACCGCGCGTGCGTACGTACGGAATACCGTCTCCACGCCGTGGTGAAATCTATTTTCCACCACCACCTTACTTGGATGGGTATAATGGTGTAAATAATAACTATATATGATTAATTTAAAGTGATATTGATTCTGAAATAGTATACATACACTCCAATACAGTCCCACGATCATGAGAACGATATCATCGCTCGTGCGTACGTACGGACTACCGTCTCCACGACGTGATGAGATTCATTCTCCACTTTAACCATTCATGAATGATTATAAAGTATATATAATAAGTAATAATGAAATATATGACATAATAATTATACTGGATTTATGTGTATATATATGTATTTCATCTACTTAATTCCATTCAACTCAATAAGGAAACGAAAACAGCGTTCATGCGTACGTACGGCCTACCGTCTCCATGAACGGTGTATTTCTTTCCATTTACTGATTTATTATATATATGTATATTCTGAATATATATTATATATAAATCATGTTTTATATTCTGGAATTAAGTAATCATGATCTAAGTAATCATATGAATAATTACAAGTCAAAACACAGACGACAAATGAAACAATTTTACCCAAAACGCTCTTTAACATGGAATTTACAAAAGAACGGGTAATATAAAGTCATAAGTGAACCATATATGATATAATAACAATGATTATGATTATGGAATAAGTCAATGACATTATTTAAACCATTATACAGGAGGTTCGGACACTTACGAAGCAAATCAGACCTAAGGTAAGGGAAATATCACAATCTCATTTCTATATGAGATTGTTTATACTTTGGAATTTACTGGGGTATATTTTATCATCCACATCCATGTTTCCTCAATATGTAATATTATTTACATCCACCTACAATTTTTTAAATCCAATTTTACCCTTCGGTGAGTTTTTAGTAAAAGATATGAAAGGAATATTTTGTTGTTTTTCGTACAAAGTACTTTTTGACTTTTCCGACAAAAGTACGAGAAGAATGTTTTTTTAACTTATACGGCATGAATGGATTTTTAAAGAATTATTTCCAAGAAGCTTACTTTACAAGTTTTCAAGTTTATTTTTAATAAACTTCTTTTAGTTTAGAATTTTATGACATGTTAATAAAGGAAAAATGTTTTTTTTGAAGTAGAAAGGATATTTTCCTCAAGAATGGAGTTCAAGTGTTTTATCAAAATTATTTTCCATCTAAGATAATAAAGGGTTCTGTTTATATACCTATTATTACATTGATTTGATTATGTTGTGATGGAATTATTTTTATGAATTCCTTTATCTTATATGAATTGTTTTATGATGTCATGTTGTTTAAGAATCCCATTTTTATTACATGGGTTATGCAATGATGTATGATTTAAGATTTTGTGGCACACATAAGAATGATATCATTATGAGATGGGTGGGACATATATCTCCCTCAAATGCATTGGGTAAAGATTTTATATCTCATGAGATAGACATGGCTGGAACGGTAGGTTATACCGGTTCAGTGAAACAGGACTGAAACGAGGAGTGAACTCGGTTCAGAAATGGACTTTGTCCACTAAGATAGTTTTGGCAATGATTCTTGACTAATAAGAAATGATTATCTATGATTATGTGTGTATGCCACAAAGTTTCATGTTTTAAGTTATGATTATTGGGATTACATTTCACTACTATGATTTATCCCATGTTATGATATTATGATCTCTTTTGCAGGTTAAGATTTCCAAAATGTTATGTTCTTATGAATATGTTGTGATTGATATTTCTTTTGTTTACCCTTAATGATCATTTTATCTCACCCTTTTATGTTTTCTTTTCCCCATGATATAAAGAAAGTTTTTAGGTAAGAAAAAAAAAGGGAAGATCTTTATGGGAGATGTTGAAGATCTTTCACCATGATTAGAAGATTACGTTCTGAGTTTCCAAAGACACTAAACTATTACGGTCCTTGTGTGTGTGTTTTTGTTATGTACTAAGTATTCCAAAAAAGTAATGTAATGTCCTTGTACGTCAAGCTTCGGGTCTCTACAGTTGGTATCAGAGGAAAGGTTTAGTCAACCTTTGGAAACTAGGATGCGAAAACGTTAATGAGATCCCTAGAGATATTTCTAAGGTATGTCTAGGGATTCCCCTAAGGATAAGTATACGTATAGGATATAGTCCTAGAACTATGGTAACGATCTTAGAATTTAACCTAAGATGTTAGATATTGAAGTTACTCCCCCTTTATTATGATTTTTGCCTCTAACACTATTCTTTTTGGGTTTTAGAAAATGGATGGAAACAAGATGATTCACGATAATGGAGGATATTATGGACAATGGAATGATATTATTCATGAGAAACCAAATGAAATGGGATTTAAAAGTCCAACCATCATTATTATGCCGAATCAGAAATCTCATAATATGATCAATAAACTCAAATTTGGTAAGTTTCCTGACTCGACTAATAATCAAAAGATGGAGTTTCATGATGATCATAGAAGAAAGAAAGTTCAATTTCCCCTATGTAAATCATGTGGGAAGAGGCATCGAGGAGAATGTTTCAAGGGAACTGGAAGATGCTTTGGGTGTGGAAAAGAAGGACACAAAGCCAGTAAGTGCAAATGAAAAGGTTCAGTTAACACTATGGATGAAGATAATGGTATTTCCACGACATCAACAATGGTTAAATGTTTTAAATGTGGAATGTACGGGCATTATGAAAACCAATGCCCTAAGGGAAAGTCTCATGAAGAGAATCAGTACGGCCGTATGAGTAGTATTTATGTTGATGATGATGAAGAGACTATAAATGATATGTGAGTTGAAAGAATTTTTGAAGCTTAGTCAATGGTTTAAGAAGGTAGTGGAATGATTACATGTTTATCAAGTGTAATGTTGTATAAGTAATCTCATGGTACAATGGAATAAAGAGACATCTAAGGATTGTTACACTGTTGTCTTTCCTTGAGTTTTGAAAGAGTATGATTAATGGTACCAGTATACATTAAAGGATAATCAGATATTTTTGGAATATAGATGATATGCGCATAATGAAGGGATAAGAAGAAAATTAAATGTTTGATAGTATTCATGAGCTCATGAATGATATAAAGAGAAGGTTATGTAATGGATTGAGTATATAGAATTTTTGGATTTTGGTATGTGGAAAGAGTTAACTTTTGACAGCATTCATGTTTTCACTAAGGTTTAATGGGTATTGATTTTTCAAGAGAATACATGATTAAGGCCTTTGAATTTTTGGAATGTGACCAACATGACATATCTCATGATATACGGGGATCAACGATGGTATTAACATGCTTGTTATATGAACTCTTTGGTAATCGGTTTCACTATAATATGAGCTTGGACCGAAGTATTTTAGATAAGACTAAAGATTGGAATGGATTATGTTGGACATAAGTTAGTTTAAGGATAAAACTTTTGATATTATTTATGTGATGTTATAGTAATGTAGTTTTAGAAAAAGGACAACCTACAGGACGGGCGACAACCCATCGCGTCGGACAAGGCTGTGGGAATTGAACCCACAACTGAAGTGCGACTGGCCTTTATCGCCTACCACTGGCCTACAGGAAGTCCCTGTTTAGTAGATATTAGTTTTATTATATTAAGTAGTATGATATATGGAGTATAAGTCCATTTTAGGAACCATATATCATTAATCTCACTATAGATGGGCTTATGTATTTTTTGATAACTTTTCTAACCTTTTGTTTGAGACAGATGGAATGACCCGTCATTCTATCACATGATCTGCTAACACTTCACGAATAACAAATTCAACTTAATTTCTTTAATAGATGAAGTGGAAATTGTTCAAGGCACAAACAACAGTGAGATTGTATCAAAATAAAGTAAGTATTTATTCTAATTAAAATTCTTCAACTTTAGGGAAATGATCTTGAAAACCTAGTGCTCTTATATCTGATGAATCAGATGGTATATTAGATTGTCACAAATTTATGGCTTTGTGATTTCTGGATTTTCCATAGCCATGTTCTCTACCACTCTCCATCAGAACATAATGGTTAGATTTCTCTTCCATATCCATATTTTCACCTATGTGGAAACCCAATGATTAGTTTATTTGGGTAACCGTTACGTTTCATACTTTTGTTTTTAAAGATTGGTTTTGGTATTCCTTTTTACGATGTGGGTTTCTATTAAAGAAACTTTTGAGTAGTAAACCATTTATAACCCCGACGAATTTCGAGGGCGAAATTCATTTTAAGGGGGGTAGAATGTAACACCCCGAGATTTTATGAAAAATATTCTTTTTAATTTCATTAACGTCTTGTGTTGTACGCTACACCAAAATAATCTTGCACAACACGCATTCTTTACTTGCCTTGCATTACATGCAATCACAACCTTCCTCGATAGCGTGTGTAGTACACAATACCGAGTTTCACAAAACAACGATATGCTATTAAAATATTATTAAAACTAGCCGTTATGAATAGTAATAACCACTTTTTTGAAATTTTGTAAATTTTATTTTCAAAATGGAATTCATTTTTGGATTCGGAATATCGAAATTAGCTTAGGGTGAAATTTTGGTACTTTTCGGATAACTTTCATTTTCAGATGAATAGTGAAAATTACTAAATTTTAATTAAAAAAAACCTTTTTAATCGAAATAATTAATAGTGATAAATTATTAATTTGAGTGGTTTTAAAGTATATTTAGAATATATTTTTACAATTTAATACAATTTTGTTCATTGGATGCAATTTCACATTTAAACCAGACATAAACAAGTGTCAATCTTTTGATAGTTATTATCTCTTAAGAACACGCTATTTGTTTTGACGACGGGAATTAATTTTTAAATTAATTAATGCAACTGATATGTTTTGAATTTGGTAAAATAGACATCATTTTGGAGTTCATAATATCAAATATATCTTAGGCCGAATTTTTGGTATTTTTTTGGAAACTTTCATTTTTTGATGAATAGTAAAACCACTAAGTGGTAGTTAAAAAAATGAATTTTTCATAAAACTTAATTTTACCGCTTCTATGAGTGGAATTTAAAAAATACGAGAGACATGGTTGATGTTAGTAAGTAAAATGTTGTTCAATGAGATGAAAATAATTTTTGGTGAATAGTAACTTTTTACTTTTTTTTACCACGGTTAAAAGTAAATAGGGTAATTAAGGGTAAAAATGTTATTATTATTAAACTAACACATATCCTAATTCTATTGGATAAGTTTAATTAGACCAAAAACAACCTTAGGAATAAAATATGATCATTTAGGCCCACTTGGATTAGATTAGGACATTTATTATTAATTTATTTAAAGAAGGGTTAAAATAGTTAAAATCGAAGTTTAATAAGTAAATCATTTTTAATATAGAGTTATACATAATATAAATTTGATTGTAAATATTCATTAGAAATATAATAATATTTAATACATAATGATATTTTATTTATAATTTTTATACATTAAATAAATTAATTTATATATGACATAATGATGATGCATTAATTACCATAATAGTAAAAAATTAGAATAATTGATATTATAAATACCCAAATAAATATAATTTGAGACTTTTTATGAATTCCACTAATTTTATAGGTTAATATGACATGTTAGTATTGATTAAATTAACTTTTTTAGAACTAATCATTCTGTTATGATTTTCACAAAAATCAATTACTGAATAGTGTCAAAATTGACATAAAATAGTTTTTAAAACAAATATTATATTATTAATTGTTATTTTATTCCTAAAAATCTAAGGTTCGCCCAAATGACTTAGATAAGGTTATATATATTAATAATAAACAACTTTAGGTTCTTTTGGCTTGTTATAGTAAGTTTATTAACCTTATAGTGTAAGAACACAAGAAGACACGGTAAAAGTAAAATTATTTAACTTAATGTTAAATCTAAATGATAAGATTAAAATAGGAACCTAAACTTGTATAAATTATATTGTATGAGATTATTTCGATCCATCCCTACCTTAGCTTCAAAATAAATCAATTTGGAGCTATTTAAAACCGAATATGACTTTATAATAAAATAATTTTTTTAGTTTTCCAAAGGAGCCCCTCTCCTCCCTTATAAAAGGGCACCTCCTACATCTCTTCCTCACACAAGTTTGAGCCTTCAAGCTCGGCCAAACCCTGATAAATTCTCTTCTCCACTTCCATAGAAACATCCTAGAGGTTCTGGTCTTCCTCAAAGACCAATTTTAGTGCCCTAAAAGGAGATCTCAAAGAGGCGCTTCAAAGAAGAGGTAGTGTCCGTTACCGATTCTTTCAACTTTATTTCTTCTTCCACTTCTTCTTCTTAGGTTGTTTCATTATGAAGTAATAACATCAGTATCACTGATATACTGATATGTTATTATAAGTATGAAACAACCCTATTTCACCATCTATCCATCCTACGGAAAACGAAATCACCACGCATGCGTACGTACGGAATATCGTCTCCACGCCGTGGTGAAATATATTTTCCACCACCACCTTACTTGGATGGGTATAATGGTGTAAATAATAACTATATATGATTAATTTAAATTGATATTGATTCTAAAATAGTATACATACACTCCAATACAGTCCCACGATCATGAGAACGATATCATCGCTCATGCGTACGTACGGACTACCGTCTCCACGACGCGATGAGATTCATTCTCCAATTTAACCATTCATGAATGATTATAAAGTATATATAATAAGTAATCATGAAATATATGAAATAATAATGATACTAGATTTATGTTTATATATATTTATTTCATCTACTTAATTCCATTCAACTCAATAAGGAAACAAAAACAACGTTCATGCGTACGTACGACCTACCGTCTCCATGAACGGTGTATTTCTTTCCATTTAATGATTTATTATATATATGTATATTCTAAATATATATTATATATAAATCATGTTTTATATTATGGAATTAAGTAATCATGATCTAAGTAATCATATGAATAATTACAAGTCAAAACACGGACGACAAATGAAACAATTTTACCCAAAACGCTCTTTAACATGGAATTTACAAAAGAACGGGTAATATAAAGTCATAAGTGAACCATATATGATATAATAAAAATGAGTATGATTCTGGAATAAGTCAATGACATTATTTAAACCATTATACAGGAGGTTCAGACACTTACGAAGCAAATCGGACCTAAGGTAAGGGAAATGTCACAATCTCATTTCTATCCGAGATTGTTTATACTTTGGAATTTACTAGGGTGTATTTTATCATCCACATCCATGTTTCCTCAATATGTAATATTATTTCCATCCACCTACAATTTTTTAAATCCAATTTTACCCTTTGGAGAGTTTTTAGTAAAATATATGAAAGGAATCTTTTGTCGTTTTTCATACAAAGTACTTTTTGACTTTTCCGACAAAAGTACGAGAAGAATGTTTTTTTAACTTATACGGCATGAATGAATTTTTAAAGAATTATTTCCAAGAAGCTTACTTTACAAGTTCTCAAGTTTATTTTTAATCAACTTTATTTAGTTTAGAATTTTATGACGTGTTAATAAAGGAAAAGTGTTTTTTTGAAGTAGAAAGAATATTTTCCTCAAGAATGGAGTTCAAGTGTTTTATCAAAATTATTTTCCATATAAGATAATAAAGGGTTCTGTTTCTATCCCTATTATTACATTTATTTTATTATGTTGTGATGGAATTATTTTTATGAATTCCTTTATATTATATGAATTGTTTTATGATGTCATGTTGTTTAAGAATCCCATTTTTATTACATGGGTTATGCAATGATGTATGATTTATGATTTTGTGGAATAGATAAGAATGGTATAATTATGATATGGGTGGGACCTATATCTCCCTCCAATGAATTGGGTAAATATTTTATATCTCATGAGATAGACATGGCTGGAACGGTAGGTTATACCGGTTCAGTGAAACAGGACTGAAACGAGGAGTGAACTCGGTTCATAAATGGACTTTGTCCACTAAGATAGTCTTGGAAATGAGTCTTGACTAATAAAAAATGATTCTCTATGATTATGTGTGTATGTAACAAAGTTTCATGTTTTAAGTTATGATTATTGGGATTACATTTCACTACTATGATTTATCCCATGTTATGATATTATGATCTCTTTTGCAGGTTAAGATTTCCAAAATGTTATGTTCTTATGAATATGATGTGATTGATATTTCTTTTGTTTACCCTTACTAAGAATTTGAGCTCACCCTTTTATGTTTTCTTTTCCCCAGGATATAAAGAAAGGTTTTAGGTAAGAAAAAAAAGGGAAGATCTTTATGGGAGATATTTAAGATCTTTCACCATGATTAGAAGATTACGTTCCGAGTTTCCAAAGACACTAAAATATAACGGTCCTTGTGTGTGTGTTTTTGTTATGTACTAAGTATTCCGCAAAAGTAATGTAATGTCCTTGTACGTCAATCTTCAGGTCTCTACACCTCTACATTTATCAAAGCTTGAATAATAAATATTTTTAAAAAAAAATACATATCCATATATATTATTTGTTCAATAAATAAATATAGATTATATTCACTAATTGGAGAATAAATATTTATTTAATATTCCTGTAACTAAATGAATAATTATTTATAACCTTATGAATAATAAATAAGAGATAAATAAATATTATATTCAATAACTAGAAAATAGTATTTATTTAATATTTAACCCACATTTATTAGAAAATGGATAACTAGTGATTGAATTTATTTGATCAACATAACATTAATAATAATTATTCCTCGATCCATAGAATGATATTTATTCTATTTGTTAAATTCAAATAGAATTTAACTAAGATTCTAGATACACATAGTGTGTGATCGTCTAAGACTCTTTCTCAGTGGAATTAGGTGATCTACTCTAAATCCCAATATTAATATCAAACTTGACATCAATCCACCCTTAGAGAAAGAAATTAATGGTGAAATGAAAACAAACTTAATCAAACACTTATTCTGTAATATAATACCTTAGCCTAAATTTTTCATCAAGTAGGTTATAAAATTGTGTCATAAACCTATATACTTAATTTATCTTTATTTTACTCCATGAAATGAACTCGTTGATGAATATATATGGTCATGGATTTGATTTGAAAATTCCATTTCAATCAATGGGTTAGAGATATCAACTTCTTTAATTCAAAGGGGACAAATACTTTATTAAATTATTCATTAATTTTATATCACTTATGATGATCCCAACACACCTATATTTACACAAGTATGTTTTATCACATTTTTCATAAATACATCAATATATGAGATTTATTATATATACTAATAAGAACCTCAAGTTTAAGGACTAACTCACATGTTCAAAAATAAGAATATTCAATGGAACATAACATGTGGAATTCCTATTTTTGTAACTATTCTAATAATATCCTCTCTTAGAGATTACCAAGTGTGAAATTCATGAGAATAAGTCATAATGTTTTATGACCCTTCAATATGTGAGAGTTAAACAACATCTGTGTCCTATCATGTAGATGTCATCCAACCATAGAACACATATTTAAGAATATTTTCATAACCCTTAAAGATTCTCATTATAGAGGGGAGATGTTACAACCTTTAAATTAAATAAATATTATAATTACATTATCACATTAGTGTTTTGAAGAATAATACTCATCATGTGATAATATATTTATTAATATTTAGGTATTTGAATATTTTGGTATTAAAAAATACAAAGTAAGTTGTAACTAGGGTATGAACTCTATCAGAATCCCACTTTCACCCAAGATAACTGCTAAGTAACTAGTTAGCCTCACATTATAAACATGCTTATAATGAGGTATGAATATCATTGATGGGACTACCAAATTTTGGTTGTTGTTTTACTAATCACGACTTTGCTCCCATGAGAAGATTCCTCAAGAGGTGATTTTACTAAGAATTTACCTTTTTTCCTTTATTAAAACCTTAACATATTAGGTAAAACCATAGCTTAGAACAAAAAATTATTGAACTGATTCTTAAGTTACATCATAAGATGAAATATACTCAATCTATATAGAAATTGGAAACCACTGGCTGTAATATGTTTTTCTTGTATATTACCATAACCTTACTATGATATTAGATCAAATTTATCTGAATGAAAAATTGTTTTGTATCCACTTTAAAACTAGAAATACCACTTCTAAAATAACAAAGAAATTATCAATTTCTACTTTATTAAATACCATTAGATAATTCCAATCATAATTCTATGAAGTTCTGTTGGTTCTATTTGATATTCACCCTCTATGATCTATGCATAAGCAATATCAAACATTAGTACATATCATGTAATGTGAGATAGATTCTAAATTACTCTTATACATATATGGTCTATTAATAAAAATAATATCACCATGGGTTTTCACACATCATCCTAGAGAAATTTCATATCATGTGACATATGAAAACTGAGGATGAACTCCTTTTCAAAAGGAGGTATCACCTTTGTCAATCTATCTTTTCCACCTACCTTAATTTTTTTATTATTCACCCATCATTATGATCATAATCCTCATCTATATTAGAGTCTTTTATGGTGCTTTAGGTTTTTTATATTTTACCTCCTTCTTCCTTGCAATCCGTGACAATATTTATTTTCCTCTCTGATGAAATATCTCCTGGTGGTTTAGGTTTTATACCTTCCCACCTCTTCTTCCTCAATATCCATTTCTCTCATTACCTTTCTCTCTTTTCCCACCTCTCATAGTGTTATGGTTATTTTTACCTTGTGGTTGGATTTTACCTATCACCCCACAATCTATAACTATAGCTACCACCGCTCTTGTTTCCTGAACCTTCATAATAAACCCATATTGGTTTTCATGATGGTGATCCTATAGATTGGGATTTTTAGAAGTGATTCTTGAGGACTATTCATCATTAGAACACTCTGTATCCTATACTCTTTCCACCCATCATATTATGCTTGACCATATCTTGGTTTGGTATAGAGGCTTTTCTAGTAATTTTGGATAATTTTGAAGGATGATTTTGGTGTTTAGGGTAATTCTCAGTTGATGTCTTCCACCAATTTTGGTTTATAGTTGAATAGTATGTTCTAATTTCGTTATTTTATTCCTTCCTTTTTTTATGATATTGGATGATGTTTTTTTGTCATTTTTAATGATTATTTATATTGGATTAAGTTTTGATGTAGTCCCATTGAAGGTCCTAACTATATAGAGGAATTTTTTGTTTTAAATATGCTATTTTTTCCTATTCTATCACCCCTTTCCATGATGTTATGCTATGGTGGATATCATGGAGGTTTTAGGATGTTTTTTTAAGTGGGTTTCAGTGTTTAAAGAGGTTTTAACTTGAAGAAAATATTTATGTTAGTACAAATTTGTGATTATGATGTTTCACCCATGACATTAAATATGGTTTTTTGGTCGATATACTATTATGGTGATCCTTGATGGTTAGAAATCTATGATGGAATTTGGTCTATCCATGGGGATGATTTTGGTTTTCAATGTGCATTAATTTAGTGTGTTTTTGAGTTCTTTCGTTCTAGTGGTTTAGTACGATGATGTCGATGGGTTTCTGATGGGTCCTCATCAACATTGTGGGTGTGGATAAAGATGATGGGGACTTGCAAACTAGGGTTTTTAGCATGAGTAAGATCAAAATTTTATGAGATTATGTGTGAATATTTTTCTAATTTTGAATTTCATGGGGTGGGATATATTACCTTTGGATTTGTTTCATTTGAATTTAGAATTGTTATTTATTTTTAGGGTATTTTTCATTTTGGTATTGAGTAATATGTGAGGTTCCCACTTAACCATAAAAGTGTTTTATTCATAAAATCAAAATATGGACTTGAATAGTGATACATGTAACAATTCCATCTTGAATTGTTCTATTTTTTATTTTTCAATACCTTGTCAAAGTATGTACTATGAATAGATCTGAGAAACCCCCTAAATATATTTCTATATATCTTCTTTCCTATAATTTGGGTTTCTAATTTAGGTCATTCATATAGAAATTATCCTCAGTCTTAATTAATAATAATACTAATCATTTATTTTCCATATGTTTTTAACATATCTATTTAGAAAAACCATAATGATCCCACTAACCCATTATAGAAACCTGGGGAACATTCATTCCAAATGAATATTCTATGATCATTATTATTGCTTCAATACATAAATATATCTATGAAACATTCATACCATATTTACATCCATTTCCATCATTAACCCTTCTTGTTGAATCATATATGTATATTCCATAAGGTTTCCTCCAAGGAAGTTCGTCTTGACATTCAATCACCCAGTATAATGATTATAAAATCTATCTATGAAAATTAAAATTATAATGGATTTAGTATAACAAATGGTGTAAGGTTTTATCATAGACTATGTCTAGAAGTTTCTTGAAACCTTCAGTGACCAATAAAGATTTATTTATACCATCTTTTACCATATATGCCTGGTTTCTCTTGAATTCCCACCTAAAAATTTACATTGAATGGAGAAACTACCAAAATACAATTTTTTTATATATGGAATCTATATGTGAATTCATATGAACTTAAAAATTATAGTATTTTTCTAATTATTTCTTCCTTATAGGATTTATTATTCTTATCAAATAATATATCATCGATCTTAGTGAATATAAAACCATCTCTTTGGTTTTAACTTTCCTATGAAGTATGTGTCACTATAAAATCTCATCCCACTATGTATTATGGATTTTAGTTATCCTATTACATCTATATCCTTAACCTCATTAAAATGAAGCATGGTCCCATTTTCTCAAAAAATAGAAGTACTTAACTCTTGTAGAAAAATAGCCAGTCTAGACTAATATCTTTCTATCTCAGGGATATAATTACCTAAGTAGGTATAGGATTATTAATTGAGATATAGTTAGTGTTTTACTTGATGTATATTTATAGATAAATCCATATTTTAATAAAAAATTGTTATTAAAACACATAAATCTGTGACATAATGGATTTATTCTATATAATGAATTATATGACTCTATTAATCAATATGGTCAAAATATGGTTAGCTGTTACGCTAATATTTTTGAAACATGTATGGGGATAAATTATGGAAGATTTTCAATACATATAATACTCCTCATCAATTATACTTATACCACCACCAAGTATTTGATGTTTATAAGGTAGTGTGAGTCCAAGAGAATTTCCACTCAGTATTTAATGATCAATGAATACTTGGTTAAGATATTCTCTCACAAGACTTTATGGAGGATATTATATATTTCACTAAGCATATGCACTTATCTTCTTAGTATTATTAAAATTTATTGAAGGAATATCATAAAATATATGAATTTACCTCTAGATTATCCTTATAATAGTTCACATAGTCTAGATAAACTAACTCTAGAATATTTTATGGATTAACTTCATTTCTAAAAGTTACTTTACATAAAAATTAATAAGTAAGTGCATCAAATACCTAATAGTTTTAGATCCAAATATTTTAAACATCATACTAGGTATATAATTGAATAATATTTATATTTCCACAAATGGATATGAGTCATATATTTTATATTCACCATTATTTATAATATTAGATGTCTATTATTTGAGTATTAATAAACTATTAGTTAGGTATAAATTACCATAACAACATTCATTTTAAACATGAAATAATGTCTCATCATGTCTAATTGGACATTGAGATAAAAGTTTTTGTAATTTTTGAGACAAAAAATAGTCTAAATAGTATTAATATACTATGTAATTTTAGGAAATGTGTTCTCTTTATTAACTTAGGAATAGAACTTTCTCAAATACTTAGAGAATCCACTTTACTTATTATGAAATTTATAAACTTCCTTGGTTCTTATATTTGAATAAAATTATGTGATATGCATATTTAATTTAATTCCCAAGTCAAATATAATTATTACTTAAAATGATGAATATATCTAAAGTAAGAAAATTATGATCAATTCTTATTTAAGTCATTATAGTTCCTATTATAGTGACATTTATTTCTAAATGAGAAGCATATAAATTTTTATTCACCGCACTGCCATTGAATCCTTTGTCTCTTTGAAAGTTATTATAAATGCACCATTTAATTTGAAATGGTTATGGGATTTTCAACTTGTTCTTTCACTTTTTTTTACTACAAGGGGTACGAAACCATGTTCCCACCAATAATTATCTTCATAGAGAATATTAGTTAAAGGATTTATGACCATTTTCTCCATACTATTAATCATGTATTCCTTGACGAATATAGAGTGTCTTAGTGATAATTATAATAATATGAGATTAGTGTATAATTTATTATCCATATAAAATCATAAATTTTATAACTAATCAATATACTTCAACATTTTGAAGTCAAGATCACTATATAGGTACCCATATCCTAGTTTACACTAGTATAATGTAGTGAAGATCTCATTTATCTTTAGACTCTATTTATTCTTCTCTCGAGACAAGAGATTAGATATCACGGTATATGCATCCATGTATTTATGTTGAATCATCATCTATCCAGACATAGATGATATCATAATGCACTAATCATTTAAAGTATCCTTATTATATCTCTTGTATGAATACTTTTCACCTTCACTCAATTGGTGATGTGGTTGATTAGGAATTTGGGATTCTAGAATATAGTACAAATTTTCTTATAGTAGTGTAGTGATAAATGATTTCACCATACTTATAAATTTATGCTGGTGAGGACATAGTATGTGTCTATGAATGATTATAGTATTTTTGTGGTATTTTTTGTAATTTTTTTAAAAAATTAAAATCATATTTGAGTAATTCATCTTTACATTACTAAAAATACCTTTTATTATTGGTTTTTTGAGTTTAATATTGGTTTTTATCTTAATTAAATTAAGTCTATGTTTTAAGTTTTTTTAACACTAGTTTTGAAAAGGAGACATCAAAATCATTATTTTTAGATTTTCAACATCAGTTATTATAACAAATGATGTCAAAATTATGAATTTTAGGAATTTTGATGTCGGTTATCAAAATAATAACCTCAAAAGAATATTATTTTTTAGAAAAATAGTCCAATACATATTAAGTTCTTACATCAAGAGATAATAAAATCATAGACTAAATTGAGAAAAAGAAAAATAAACTTAAATATTTGATTTAATTTCCTTTATTGTGGTAGATTCCTCCAAAACTAAATATCAATTATTGATATTTATTTTATTTCAAGAAAATAACTAGTGTTTCAACATAAATTATTCCTGGTAAGGTAGTTTAAACTTAGGTTAATAAATCTCATGTAGAATCCTTATCTTGTTAAATCGATAATAAGAATACTTATTTTTTATAAAAAAATCATAAAAAAGTATACATATAAAGAAAAATAATAATAATAGATACTAAGTGATGATAGAATGATAAATACCATGGTATAATCATTGAATGAAAAAGTGATAAAATGATGACACAGATCAAAGAGGAGTAGATCATAAATTTTGAAAGAGGGAGACTTATAAATTATGTAGGGTACTTGAAAATGTTTTCCCATAATGTAATAGATTTTATGCGGGATTTTAAAAATTGAAGGATCACTATGAAAAAATTAAAACATCACTTCCATGTGATGGGAAATTTAACTTTTTATTTCAATTATATGAATAATTGATGTTAAAACCCTTTTCGGGCTATAGTTTTAACATCATTTATTATTATAACCAATGTTAAGAAATTATTTTCAGCATCAGTTACATATTAAACGATATTAAAACTCTTTCATGGTGAGTTTTAATGTTAGTTATATAAATAAATGATGTTAATACATTTCTAATGTTGGTTATTAAATAACCAGTGTTAAAATATTAAAGTGAATGCTATTTTTTAGTAGTGAGATTATAAAGAATGATGTAATAAATTTTATTTTACTAGTATACCACTATTTTATCAAATATCAATAGATCCCACCATTAGATTAAAAAAATATTATCACATAGATATTATAGTGTAAAGGATCCATATTCCCATTTGAACAACCTAGATAGAGGAATTATCAAATTATTTTAAGGTATTTTTGTAGGAGGTCTTTCCAACTGAATTAACTAGTAGTTTCGTGATCTCTTGAGTGGTCTCCTCAATCCTAAAATCCTAGGCCTAAATTTCCTCAAGAATTTCCTCCATGTCACACCATGTATCGTGGAGGCAATAAACCCTTCATTATAATTATGTTAATTAAATTAAAAAATAATATTAAAACTCCCTAATAGATGAAAGTATTATAACAGGGGACAAATAAATACTTTGATCTATGGTTTCATTTTAATTCAAGTAATGGAAGGATTTTATGACTTATTATTTTCTTGAGGGATTTATTTATCTTATGCATAATATTTATTAATTTTATATTTTATATATTTTTTAATATTATGTAGATTTTTTGGATGCAAAATAAAATGTTCATGCATATATGATGTTGTGAGAAGTGAAAACTCTGTATATCATGGTAGATGTAGAAACTCTATACATGATCTTCTAGTGCTTATATGACTAGGAATAACTATAGTTTTTCCAAAAATTCATGGTACTCCTGAAATTATTTGGAATACCCTATTCATTGGATAGATTAAATGAAACTTGTATGATGATATTAGAAGCAACCTAGGTTCATCAGGATTTCTATTAGTCTTCAGATTTTACAGTACTGCCATATGGGGTGTATTCATGAACTCTATGGTACAACCACATGTTTGGAGGCTAAGATGCTGGTGCTGATTAATGCGGTGGATATGGATAAATAGATAGGATGGAATAAGATTTGGTTTAAGTATGAATCTAATATTCTTGTACAATTGGTGAGAAATGGAAAATTTAATATTTCATGGAAACTTGCTGTACAATGGATTATATTCTTGGAACTTATTTCAATAATGTGATACTTCATCACACATGCATATTGAGAATCCATTTTCTTAGCTAATGGAATTGAAAAAAATGGATAAGTAGTGATTACCTCATTATTACTAAATATTTACCTAATGAGCTTATTCCCTCTTTTAAATGGATCTTTTTAAAATACCATACTTAATTTCTTGTAATTTTTCTTTTTCATAATAAAAGAGACTTTCCTTCTTAGGAAAGTCTTCACCTATCACGAACCAAATCTGGTCACCATCAAAACCGACACCCTACAAAATCTGTGACAAGGCCCGAAGGGCATTCCTGATCCCCACAGGCTGGCACAAGTGCCTAAGTATCATAAAATGAAATTTGGGAATGATTTACCTGAGTTTATAAACATGAAACCCCAAAAAAATCCAATAAAACAAACCTGAATTTTCAAACCGAAACATATTTTACAAAAATTAAGAACTGAATTAAATAACTTAAAATAATTCTCAAGGACTAAAATAACTGATGAAACCCAAAATGGACAGCCCAAGAACCTTCTCATGGAAAGATGCACCGCCCTCAATTCATCTCCACAACACAACATCAGGAAGGACCACTAGGAACCCGAACCATTGACACAAAAAAACTGTACCCCAAATCCACGAAAAAAATAGCCAAGTCTACTTACACCCAAAGGTGTAAGTAGGGTGTGAGAAAAATCCCAGTAGGATACCACCACTAAAATATTCCATGTGATAAACATTCAAAGATGAAAATCTTGCAAGTTTTCATAACATGAAATGCTAATAAGAATTTTAAAGAGATGAAACATTAAATAAAAAAAGTTTTCAAGTGGGATACTTTAAAGAATCAACACATTTAAAATAATATTCCAAGCTACTTAATTTTACATCCAAACATAATGTATGCCAATGGTAAGTATAAATCATCTAATGAGCACAAGCAACGAGAAAATAACCCCTAGGAACTAGCTCCCTGTGGGTCCCAGGTACCTTATATCTCGGTGAAAGTAACCATCACAAAATACATTCTCATTCTCACTAGCCACTAGTAGGGATCAAACCCATAACCTAGCGGCCCCCATCAATATCATCACTATCATAGTTTATTTAGTGTTATCATCGTCAAACTTTCTACGTGAAACTTGGGCCAAACTTCACGGGATCACTAGCATACCAGTACACATACACCCACCTAGATACCTGAGTTTTTCCTCTTGTGCTAAAACAAATTACACAAGACATGAAATAAAAATTGAACATGAAAATACCACTTCCAAGTCACGTACATACCATAAATCCCACACACATGTCACACAATCCCCTTTTTCATTCAAATTCATTTTGTGTTCATACTCACACCAAAACAGCTCACATCACGTTCACATTTCTCTCACACTTCAGTAAATCCTTTAAAAAATTTTATAAAACATTTCCAAGATGATAGACATCCCATAACATCCCACACACACATGTCACATAATACCATTTTTACCTTTAAATTCATTTTATCATCATACTCACACGAAATATCCCACAAACATGTTTCATACCCACAACACAATTTAATAAATCATCTCGATAAATTACAAACATTATCAAAATGTTTGACATCACAAACGAGAACTTTATCTTTAAAAAACTCATTTTAAGAAATACACCCACCAAAATAGTACATAAACATCCTTTTCA
The DNA here is from genome assembly GCA_963277665.1 of Viscum album. Lineage (NCBI taxonomy): Eukaryota > Viridiplantae > Streptophyta > Magnoliopsida > Santalales > Viscaceae > Viscum > Viscum album. The sequence goes on along the minus strand of OY728130.1, from coordinate 353,576,106 downwards.
CACATTGTGTAACTCATTAAACCATTTAGAATTTTCATAGAACACTTTCAAGAAGCACGATAAGGTTTTGCACCTAAAACCCATTAAAAAACCCTCTTTTAAACCCCAAAACCACAAAAATACCCTAACAAAGTAGAATTGGGATCCCAAACAATATTTAATAAACCACTTTAATTTTTATTAAATTAAACCCAAATATTACCACAAGAGTTACACATGGAAAACACCTAATTTAAAGAAAAAATGTGACTATAAAATTAAATGGTTAAACAAATCCATCTAAAATAGTTTTTGAACCACACAAAACATATGAGGAACATAAAAACTAATTAAATCAAGAATTATAACTCATCAAGAAATGCTTACACATGGAATCATCTACCTTTTTTGTGCCAAAAAATATAAATCTTGGTGCGAAACTTCAACTGAACCACTGCCACACCACAAGGGATTGAAAACCAACCTAAAACCTCATGATTTAACCGAAAAGACACCAAATCAAACCATAGGTACGAACCCTAAATTTTGGACATTTTAGAACTCAAAAAAGGGTGAAAGAAACACTAAGTAAAAGGAATAAATAAAATAGATAAACACTTACTTGCATTATTTTGAAGTTTTTTCCATCAAATATACCTTAAAAATTGAGTTCCAAGGGAGAGTGAGAGACCTTGGAGGCTGTACATAGAGGTATGGAATGAAATGGGTGGATTTAGTTTTATTTCAGAAGGGAAAAATGGGAATTACAAAATGATTTTTAATGACCTGGACACCTTTCATGGTTTGGTAGTACGGTTTAGTAAACAATGCGACCAAACCATGTGGCCTGTTCTGGCCACCCAAAAAGTGATGTTTTGACTCTAATTTCAGGGGGGTCTAAGGGGGAAACCAAGGGGGAAAGATAGACCAAGGACAAGGGGAAAAAATTCCCAAAACAAAGAAATCTCTTCACCCCAAAACTCACCCAAATCATGGGTAAAAATCACCTCAACTACATACCCCAAAAGTGGTGCCACTAAGAGTGCCACTAATACAATTCCAAACCACCTAAACCTCATACCATAACATTGAAAAAAGTGTATTCCATATACCATACAATACCCCCAAGACTAATATCATAGATTAGGAACACAAAATACACCAAAGTTTCAAACTCGGAACACCCGGAAACCAAGAGAACGTTAGGAACCAAAAGAGGATTTTAAAAAAAGCATGGAATTGGAAATCCGGGTGTGACAATTCTCCCCACCATAAATATTTCTGCCCATTGAAATCCACAACAAGGAAAAAAATAAAAAACTGAACCCAACCGATAAACTGAGATGTATTCCTTTTCAAGTTTCACCCCCAAGGACAAAACACCTCCAGTGATAAATTAAGGAAGGAATACTCTCACAAACCAAAAATTACACCACTTTCCTGAAACAATCAAGCACATTCATACTTCATCCCAAAATTAAACTCCTCAAACACTATTCGAATAAGACTCAAGCAATTTAACCAAATGAACAACAACAACAAACAAGGTTACACTTACCTTGCTTTAACTAAACTATTGGGCCATCTCCCATCCCAACGTTTACCCAAGGAATATGTTGGTAGTTAGATATCTTTGAATGAGACTAACTACCACCAGGCCAAGACCAATGACCAATCTGAGTTAATAGTATGAGGAGACAAAAATGGGCTCCCCACCATAAGAGACAACTTAATTTTTCCTAAGACAAAATCATGACACTAACAGGGGGAGGCCTGAATGGACTCCCCAACATAATGGGTAGACTTCCATTAGAAATTTCCAAAATAACTCACGTGAGACTCATAGTGGGTCTCCCCACCATAAGGACCAACCATATTAACCATCCATCATGGGCCAAAACAACACAACCCCAAAATTTAAATAGTTGGGACGATCACATGGTTAGTCTTCATAGTTTGGGAAACCGTGAATTAACCATGTAGATCTTTCTATCTGCATATTTTCCTGGGGAATGGTTAATAGTAACTATGCACAAACCATGTGATCAACCTATCTATACAAATTTTAAACCTTTCTATAATGACCCAATGGAAACCAAAGGGGTATGGAATGACATTGGGCGATAACATGGACACGAGGTCCTCCCACCCCTTTCCATTGAACAGGAACAACAAAAGAAAGACGAAGAAACTATAGTTTTAAACTATTACGATCTTTTGTACTGAGGACATGACTTTTTACAAGGGTTTGAATGACCCTGGGATTTCTATTGACTATGCACCAACTTCACTCTTGGACCTATGGATGGAGCTCAAATGATTGAAGCATCTTTAGCCTCGCAGTTAGGCTTTAGAAACCCCTAAAATAGAACTTCTCCTTTTGGTGCGATGAAAAATATACCCTAATCCCAGATAGGTTCACTAAGACACATCACATTCCAAGCTCACTTTACCCTAACCTGATATTTCAGTGAAACAAGTGCTTAGAAGATGCACACACATCACCCCTTGTTTTTTTGTATGAGAAAAGGAAAGAGGAAAGAATATATATAGAGAAACCTTAATCTAAACGAAGTATGTCGATATTTCCCGAAAGGATACACACTTCGGTGAAAATAAATACTCACAAAAGATTATACAACTTCACCTTTACAGTTAAACAAACACATGACATCATAAGGCATCAACGAACATGAACATTGTGACTGATAGAAGAAATACATGGAACGAGACCTTATGCAACGTCCCTAAATATCACACAATTCCAGAAAGTGGCCATAAAATCATCTCATGACTAGATTTCCCACACTATTGGTTTAACATGAACCCCAACTTCGAAGAGACTATGAAGTACCCATATGTCCTCTTAGACACCATCTACACCAACAACCCTAGACCACTTCCACCTTCGACAAATCAGGTAACTTAAGAAACTAAGTTCTATTTTAACCTTCCATGAGCACTCTCCCACTACAAGAGGATCCATAAAACCAAGAAAAGAAAAGGTTGAAGGCTTAATCTACAAAGACCAAGAAAATTATTCTTTATATTGATCAACTGGAGGATCTTCCAATGGAAAAGCAATCTGGGCTGCACTTCTGTTGTGCATTAACTCTTAATGGGGGCGTACCTTATCCAATGAGAGAACCCAAGAACCCAAACAAGCTGGTCCATTAGTCAAGAAATACCACAAACCAAATCCAAACACATTAAGGTAACCACCGTAAAGGAATCCTAAAATATTTCTCAGAAGAGACCACTAACCAGCCCTTCAACCCAAATTACCGAGCAAACACAAACCCAAAAAACCGTTCAAACAAGAGGGGTTATTGGACTCAAAACATCCCACAACTACAAAATTTCTTTAAACACATAAGACACAACATCCCAAATAAATCATTAAGACATAAATATTTCCTTTAAAATCATCTTTTTGAAAATAAACGGTTCGACGGTTAACACATCCACCAATAGTACCCCCTGGGCCTCACACATGCATGTTTCTATGCCACACAGGGAACCCACCTTATATCCATCCTTACACTCATACATCCATTCCATTAACCATCCATAATCTCACATAACCCCATAAATGTGGTCACCCATGGAAATACCAAAGGTTAAAATAAAAAAAATTCTTTCCACTTTTCAAAACCAAAACAGTCAACCAATACTTCCTTTTTCTCAAGACCACTAACCATGAAATCAAAATTATAATTTAAATCTTAATTTTTTTTAAAAAGGACCAATAATTTAAATAAGAACTCACTTTAAAGTCATACACATTAATTTCAAAACAACTTATCTCATTTTAAAACACTCCCAGTTTTATGAAAACTCCCTTTCATCAACCTCCATTCCTTTGAAAACTCATCTCTTTGTATTTAAAACAAGGTTCCAATGATTCGTAAAACTTTTCAAAAGATCACCAATCATTTATTAAATACTCACTTTCAATTAATGTACATTAATTTCAAAACATTTCAACCTATTTCAGAATAGTTCCAATTTCATGATAAACTCTATTTCACAAATCCCTATTAAATCGGGAACCCAACTCTTCTCATTTTAAAACAAGATTCCGAAATTTCATAAATCTTTTCAAAGGATATCTAGTTACCAAATAAAAATTCATTTACTAACTCCACACATGACCTCCAGAAAATTCCATCCCATTAAAACACCTTTCAATAGTTTAGGAAACTCTATTGGAAACACTTTTTCAAAACCAACTTTAGCATAGTTCCTGCTTTCAAAAGAGGTGTAAATACACCATTTTCCATTTCAATTTTTTTGAATATTCAGTTATACCATTTCAGAAATAAAGCCACTCCTAATTTACTGAAAAATAATTTCATAAAAGTTAACATTTCTTAAATCAAGTCATTTTTTTAAAAAACAAGTTCCAAGATTCCAACACGAAGAGACACAAGACAATGTGAGAGGAAACTAGTTTTAGTGGGTGACTTGGACATATGGTTAGAGGCCATACTCCAATAAATTCAACATCATGGATAGTGTTCAAGGAAAATATTCTTGGCTCCACATGACTTTCTAGGCTCTGAAATCTCACCGATACCCCACTCTCTTTTCTTTTCCCCTAATCACCATCAAACCAGGAAAACCAAAGGACTCAAATAAATCCCAACTTCCCCGGGAGACTTGAATCCCATCATGAGGTGTGATGCCCAAGAACACTACCCATAAAAAAATGTCAAGTCCCAAAAATCCTAGCTCCAGAATATCCTGACTCTTCCCCAAATAACATGACCCAAAGAGCGAACCTAACCTCCTTTAATACCATTGTGTCACTAATCAAATCTGGTCGCCATCAAAACCAGAACCTGATACGGTCCGTGACAAGGCCTAAAGGGATTTCCCAATCCCCATGGGCTATAAAAAGTGCCTAGGTATAATAAAGTAAAAGTTGGGAATGATTTACCCAAGTTTATAAACATGAAACACCAAAACAATTCCAATAAACCAAATCTGGTTTTTTCAAACCAAAACATATGTTACAAAAATTAAGAACTGAATTATATAACTTCAAACAATTATCAAGGACTAAAACAACTAAATAAACCTAAAATGGACAAAAAAATAACCTCATCATGGAAAGAGGCACCGCCCTCAAGCCATCTCCACAACACAACATCATAAAGGACCATTAGGAACCCAAACCATTGGCACAAAAAAAAAACTATACCCCAAAAATGCGGAAAAAATAACCAAGTCTACTTACACCAAAAGGTATAAGTAGGGTGTGATACAAATTCCAGTATGATACCACCACTAATAGATTCCATGTGATAAATATTCAAAGATGAAAATTTCACAAATTTTCATAACATGAAATGCTAATAAGAATTTTAAAGAGATGCACCTTTAAATAAAAACAGTTTTCAAGTGGGATACTTTAAAGAATAAAAACTTTTAAAATATAATTCCAAGCTACTTGATTTTCCATACAGACATATCATATACTGATGGTAAGCACAAATCATCTAATGAGCACAAGCAATGGGAGAGTAACCCCTAGTCACTGGCTCACCGTGGGTCCCAGGTACCTCGTATCGCAGTGAAAGTAACCATCACAAAATCCATTATCGTGCACACAAGCTACTTGTAGGGATCATACCCATAAAATATTGGTCCTACATCATCATCATCATCATAATAATAATAGTTAAGTTAGTGTTTTCATCGTCAAACTTGCTACGTGAAACTGGGGCCAAACCCAACAGGATCACTAGCATACTAGTACACGTCCTCCCACCTAGATTCCTGGGTTTTCCCTCTTTTGCTCAAAAAAGTTCTAAAAGACATGAAATACAATTTTCACATGAAAATAACACTTCCAAGTCACACACATACCAAACATTTCACACACATGTCACACAATCCCCTTTTTCATTCAAATTCATTTTGAGTTCATACCCACACCAAAACAGCCCACATCACATTCAAATCTCTCTCACACTTCAGTAAATCCTTTAAAAAATTTTATAAAAACTTTACAAGATGATAAACATCACATAAAATCCCACACACAAATGTCACATAATACTTTTTTTACCTTAAAATTCATTTTATCATCATACTCACATGAAACAACCCACAAATGTGTTTCGCACCCTCATCACAATTTAATAAATCATCTAAACAGATTAAAAACATTATCAAGACGTTTTACATCACAACTAAGAATTTTATTTTAAAAAACTCATTTTAATAACATAAACCCACCAAAACAGTACTTAAACATCCTTTTCACACTTTGTGTAACTCATTAAACCATTTAGAATTTTCATAGAATACTTTCAAGAAGAATGAGAAGGTTTTGCAACTAAAACCCATTGAAAAACCCTCTTTTAAATCCCAAATCACACCAAGACCCTAACAAATAAGTATTGGAATCCCAAAAAAATTTAATAAATCACTTGCATATGTATTAAAATAAACCCAAATATTACCACAAGAGTTACACATGGAAAACACCTAATTTAAAGAAAAAATGCAACTATAAAATTAAACGCTTAACCAACTCCATCAAATATTATTTTCACACCACACACATCATATGAGGAACATGAAAAATAATTAAATGAAGCATGCTAACTCATCAAGAAATGATTACAAATGGAATCACCTACCTTTTGTGCCAAAAAATCCAAATCTTGGTGTGAAACTTCAACCGCACCACAACCGCACCACGAGGGATTGAAAACCAACCTAAAACCTCAATATTTAACCAAAAAGACACCAAATAAAACCATAGGTACGAAAAATTACTTCTGTAAATTTTAGAAATCATGAAAGGGTGAAAGAAACCCTATGGAAAGGAAATAAATCAAAGATAAAAACACTTACTTGCATGATTTTGAAGTTTCCGCCACCAAATATCCCTTCAAAATTGAGTTCCCAGGGAGGGTGAGAGACCTTGGAGGATGTTAATGGAGGTAGGGAAAGAAATGGGAAGAGATGGGAAGTTTTGGGTTTATTATGGAAGGAAAAAATGGTTATTACAAAATGATTTTTAATGACCTAGACACCTTGAACGGTTTGGATGCACAGTTTAGTAAACCGTGTGGCCAAACCATGCGGCCTATTCTGGCCACCCAAAAAGTGTTGTTTTGCCTCCAATTTCAGGGGGGGGGGGTAAAAGAGGGAAACCAAGGGGGAAAGATATACCAAGTATATGGGAGGAAAATTCCCAAAAAAAAGCACTCTCTTCACCCCAAAACTCACCAAACTCATGGGTACAAACCAAATCAACAACGTACCCCAAAAGTGGTTCCACTAAGAGTGCCACTAATCTAACTCCAAACCAACTAAACCTCATACCATAAATTTGAAAAAAATAGGAGGCCATGTACCATAAAATACCACCAAGAATAAGGTTATAAATCAGGAACACAAGTGACACCAAAATTTGAAACCCAAAATACCCAGAAACCAAGGGAAAGTTAATAAACAAAAGAGGATTTGAAACAAAGCATGAAATTGAAAATCCAGGTGTGACATCACCTTTCCCTATAATTCATATGATTCATGTATTTTTCATACACGTGATGAATGAATAATATATACATATATTATTTATTTATCCCAGATGGATTACTCACCAGTTTCAATCCATTATGAATGGATTACTTGATTCAATAAATAATGAATTCAACAAATAAATACCTCAATAGTCATAATTGTATATGATGTGTTATGAATATGAGATGCCATGGTATTTTGATATATAAAAGGATGATATACCTTCCTTTTGAGTGTGTGATGTGTAGGATCCTCTTCTAAATACTCTTCCTTCCAAAACTTTATTTATATTATATGATATGGAATTAACACCCCTTTGGATTTTAAGTATCCTCAGGATATGATTGTGGATCCATTGGTTGGTGTATCACCTTAAAGGTAGGGTTCTTTCATTAAATTCTCTTTGTGATCTACTTCCAATATTCTACTTCATCAATGAAGAATATGGGTACTATTTTACATGGTTTACTTGTACATTATTTTCTAGATTATTTACATGTTGATTTCTTAAAGATTGTCTTTGGTTAGATAGGGTAATGACAAATGATGTAGAGGGGGATAGGTGTGAATAGACCAGATTATTATTATTTTAAATAAATAGATTAATTATATAATTACCTGTGAAAGTTAATTAATATAGTGAATTTATAGAGAAAATAAAAGAAACAACACAAGGATGTTTTTTACAGTAGTTCGGTCCAAAGTGGACCTAGTATACTCTTATACCTCTATATTCGGAAAGATATACTATGTGTACTAATCTTATTTTTGAATAAGAATCATAACCTGATTATAGAATCATTTTATAAAAATTGGAGGGATAAACACACTAATAAATAGACTTTTGTATGGGGAGTCACAATTGAAATAAAAAAACTGAATTTAGACAATTAGAGTCACAACTTGAACGATCCTGACATTATAATCTAGGAGTCACAACTTGATGAAAGAAAAGAAGAATGTTTTTTTTTCATGTAAATGCATAAATAGAAAAGTGATATCGTGTGAGAGATATGTGAAGTATCATTATAGACACAAGAAACCCACACGAAGTAAAAGATTAAAAAATAATGAAAAGTTATTGGTTCTTGAGTAAAGTATCAAGATGTCTCTTCAAGACATCAAAAGTCAAAGTAGATTAGGTTCAATCCTTGACAAATCATCTAATATATGAAAAATTGATTGAACAGAATGTGGTTTGTACAACTCTTTAAAGTTTAGTGTAAATCACCTTTTATTATTAGAATTTTGTGTTCTCATAAGTCTTAGGTCCTTCGAATGCATTCTGAAGACATTAAATAGGATCTGTAAAAACCAACAATCTAATATTCAACTAGGTAAATCAATTATAATTTGAAAATACATAATTTCTCAAGAGAGATAAAATCACCATCCAGAATAATCATAACAAATATTGTTTGAATTTAAAACATAAAGACTAATTCAAACCAATTTTAATTAACCATTAAATATTTTAAAGAGACTCCATAATAATAAGTCAAATCTATCACATAAATATTTTCAGATAATTGGACTATTTAAATTCAAATTTCAACATTCTTTAATGTAACACATAATAAAAAATTAAATTATAATGAATTAAATGATTCTAAATAAGATTGAATAATTTCCATGTTATTAAATATTAATTTAGAAAATAATAACTCAAAGAAATAAACTCAAAACATAAAAACTTAAATATTTGAAAAATATATTGTATGTGCTCACATTAATAAAGAATAAATTAATTAATATTGTAAAACTTGTTAAAATAATTTAAAATAACTTCACATGACATTCATATAATAGATATGAATTTTATAAATTAATAAAACTCTTAGATTAATTAATATAAGCATGAAGTTAATTAAAGAATAAAAAATAATAAAGAGGGCATGTTGAATATTCCATATTTAAGCAAAAAACGTGTTGAACTCATCATGTTCACCAAATTAACTTGCAGTTTATATATGTACCATATTGTTCAGCTGGTTTAAGGGGACTTTGTGGTTAGTATATTGACTGTGAGATAAATATATCATGCATTCGCATCAAATAAAATATAGTCACTATGCTAAAATTGAATGAAAATCACATAAAACAAATACAATGGGCGGTAGGTAGAAATAATGTACGGTCAGTATACTGATCAAGAATAAATAAAGTGTGGTTGCTATACTTACCATGTTATTAGTTGATAAAACATATGGTTGGTATATTTATCATGAGGCTAAATATAGGGTCTAATAACTATATGTTTGTGGTAGATTTATTATGCAATAAGAAATAGCATGGAAGGTTATACAATTATACGTTGAGCATATAATGACCTCATACACTATTCATTTTCTTCTTTAACTCCTATTGAGTTTAGAAGATAAAACAATATGAATTATTGAAAAGTACAAGAGGATAATGAGGGATGCATATAGGTGGCATTGAATCCTTTGTGAGAGGTGCAGGTGCTATAAAAAGACTTTATACTAATTTATAAGGAATGGAACTACTATTTAAAAGCTGCAACCATCTTTATAAAGATTCATTCTTTGGGTATTTTTAAGAACAACACTTGCAGTGACTTCTATATAACATGTTGTTACTTGAAACACATAAAATCACTTTCTAAATGCTCTTATGGTAAGTAGAAAAAGATCACAAGAGGTTTAAAATAGATTCATGTTTGGTACAGAAATGGGTGACGGTAGGTATATGGAAGACACATGGTCACTCGTATGATAGACTCATGGTATATATTAATAATAGAAAATTGAAAACCAAAAACAACTTGATATCTCAAACATTGGACAAAATTTAGAGCCACCGAACAGAAGAATTAGCTTTAGATATAGTTGAATTAAAAGAATATAATTCCAAGGTCTTTCCAATGTATCAAAGAGTTATTAAGTTTGACTTATATATCAATATATATCATTGGAAAATAGTGAAAAAAATAAACTAAAACTGTAGAAAAAATAACAAAAATTTAAAGATATTTGACAAATTTTTAAGGTATAAAAATGGAAATTTAAGCCATTGATGTAGTTGAATTAAATGTTGAAAAATTTATTATCTTTACAAATAAAAAGATTTAATGTGATTATGATGTATATAATGAGAGTTATAATGGAACAATAGAAAAAAAGTATTCTAGAAATTCTAAAATTCTATAACTATTGCATAGAATTTAATTTTTTTAGACCACTTAAGTAAGAGTTCCAAAGTTCAAATTAATTTAAATAAATATAAAAAAAATATTATCTATCAAATTAAACAAGTCATGCAATGATATGAGCTATATAACTCATATTATAATAGAATAACTAAAGAGAACTATAAAATACTATAAACTGAAAATTATTGTTTAAACCAAAAACATACAGCATGTTCGAAACAAAATGAAAACATTATATAGATTGATTTATATTTCTTTTATTTGAATAAAGTTAAAAAATTCTTATATTTCATATGAAATATTATTTATAAAAATCCAATCACTATAACTCATGTTATAAAAAAATATATTGAGATAGTTAAAAACTTATTTTCATATAAAATAAGGAGAGTTTGGAATACTGAAAAAAATAAAAAATAAACAAAAGAAACAAATACCCAACAAAATCATTCTTTTTGAAAATTAAAAATTAGAAATAAGATTTTATAAAATTATCCCCTTTTTTTTAAAAGTCAATATTAAAACAAAAGTAGTTTAAAATAGATGTGAAAAAATTCAATTTTAAATTATAAACCCCCTTAATAAATGCATATTAAGGTAATTTAATAACAAATTTTCAATTTATATTTATAACATGACAAGCTCAAATTTAATTTTATCAAATTTTAAAAATTTAAAATGGAATTTCTAGTTTTAATACTAGGTTCAATATTACAAATAACATTGTAAAAATATAAACTCTTTGAATCTTCCATGATTCAGGATTAGGTCAAGGAGTATACTCCCCCTAAATTCATTCATCCTTATCGTGAGGTTTTATTCCCCAAATTTAAAATCTCAAAACTCATCATCATAAACATCAGAATTAGAATTCAATATCATATTATTTTCATCAAACATAACCTGAAAAAATTATTACATAGCCATAGTTATTTTATTATAATATCTATAAGCTTTACTATTGTTAGAACAACTAATAAAAATACCTTCATCACTTTTAACATCAAATTTATCTAAAATATCCTTCAAATTTGAAATAAAAACTTTACAACTAAAAATTATAAAATAACCAAATTTAGACATTTTACCTTTTAATAATTCATAAGAAGTTTTCTTCGACAAAGACCTAAGAAGAATTATATTTGAAATATAAAAAGTGGAAAAAGTGTTTTTAACTTAAAAATATATATAAAAATTATATTCACTTAAAATATTTATGTCCATTTCAATAAGTGTTTTATTTTTCTATTATAAAAATCAATTTTTCTATAGTGTTCTATGAGAATAAAAATTATAAAAATGGACATTCCTTTCACAAAATTTTTAAAATTATAAATTATGAAATTAAACTCCTATATCACTACAAATATAAAAAATCATACAACCATTTTCATTTTGAACTAAATTACAAAAATCAATAAATCTAGAAAAAGTATCAATTTTTTTCAATAAAGTAAACCCATGTAAATCTACTATAATCATCAATAACAACTAAAGTATATTTCATTCCTCCAAGTCTTGAAATTTTAATTGGAACAAATTGATCAATATTTACTAACTGTAAAGTTATATTAGTAATTATCTAATTGATAGGTATAAAAGAGACTTTACATTATTTCCCTTTCATGAAATCATGATAAACAAAAAAATTGTTCTTTCTTTATAGTAGGTAATTGTATCATGTTATCATATTTAGAAATATGATGTAACATTTTAATGTTAATATGACCTAATATTTGATGAAAAAATGATATCACTCTGAACAACATTCAAAAACTTAACATGTTGAATAGTTAGTTCAAAAAATCAATAGTATAAAATTTTCCTTTTGATTATCATAGAATAATAAAGAATCATCCCTAAAAACTAAGAAATTATTATTTTGAAATTTAACTTCCATTATTTCATCTCATAATTGATATATACTAATTAAATTATGTTTTAATAATTCAAAATATAAAACTTTAGAATTAAAAGTAGAATTAGAAATACTAACTTTACCAAAATATTTTACTTTACATTTTGAATTATCTCCAAATGTAGTAGTGCCTACATAACATTTTTTGTAAGTGATAAAATTTGAGGGTTATCTAGTAATATGAAAATATGATACACTTTATATTTACCATATGTCCTTCTTGATACATACAAGGAATTTTTCCTCATTCAGAGAATCCATGAATCACAAGTTAGCATATTGTTTCTCATTTCAAGATTCTACACTAGAAAAATTCTAGAAATCTAGTTTTTTGCACCTTCTGGATTGGGAGACCGCCTTTGGTGGTCGCTATTGGTGGGAATTAGATACCACCAATGGCGATTACTGATCTAAAATAAAAAAATTGGTGTAATCTCACCCCACACCCCAAATCTTCTCTCATATGCACCCTAACCCTACTCCCCGACCCTTCCCTTTGCACAAAGACCCGCAACATCTGCCCATTCCTCTTGCTTCACCCGCCGTCACCTCCATCCCTCCCTCTCACCTCTCCCGTCTTCCCTTCTACACTCAGAGTTTCTACTGCCGCCCCTCCCTCACTCCTTGCTCAGCTTTCTCCCCTGTTGGCACACCAGAAGCCATTTCCATCACCCATCCACCCTCACCGCGACCCCTCCCTCACTTTTCGCCCGACCTCCACCTCCTCAACCACCCCTACTTATGCCTATAGAATCTAAGGATCTCCATTTCCAGGGTTTCAATAGTTTAGGTTATTTTTATTTCATCTTCGTATAATTTTAATTCTAAGTATCTCATATTCAAATAATTTTTCATCAAATTATAATTCTTATAAGAATATTTACATCCCACTATTCAATAATTAATGAACGTATTTCTATTTGTACTGAATTACTTTTGGAATTATTATTTGCATCTCAATATTTAAGTCCAATTGGAATTTGTAAAAATCATATTTTTAAAAGAATTTATCATCAACTTAATATAATCTCTGCAATCTACAATTCTAGAATCCATGTTGATATGATGAGTATTGAATTTTCCTTTCCATTTCAGGTGGGAAATCAAGATGATGTTTCTCCCTCAAGGAAGTATTTATAGATACAATCATTCATGTTTTGTGTTTTTAGGCAAAGGGTATCCCCTTATTGTAAAAAAATCATTTCTCTCTCATTATTTCACTTATATATTGATGGAAAATACTTTATTGTTAAGCTGTCATAGTTTTTCCAACACATCTCTTAGTTGCACACAATTACTTTGTATGAATGACGAGTGGTTCTATTGCAAATGGTTCTTTCCTTTATATGGTGATTATTGTTAAGGTACCCATAAAGTATATATTCTATACATGAGTAGATATTTATCTATCAAAAAGATTTTGGAAGTGTTCATGACATATTCCATCAAAATATTCTTGGTAATCTTTGGGTTTATCAATCCTTTTTGTGCCCAATCACATCATAATGATTTCCCCAAGCAATAATTTTTTCTTATTTGTTTTCTAACTTTTTGTTTACTTTTCATTATTCATTTTACTATAGGAACATCCGTTTCTTTGATACTAATGAGGTTTGTGATAATATATTCTCATTTTATTATTAAATAAACTTCAATTCATGAGATACACTTTAAAATACCATTTGGTATTCTATACTGGAACAAGTGCTTCACCCTCCTTTTAGAGTTGTGAGAAATTTTAACCATTAACTTCAAGTATTTAAAAAATGTTTCATCATGATGTATAACATTTGAATAAATGATTCAATAAATTGATATAATAAAATGATATATTACAAATTGATTATATTTACTTGTGATTCAATGTTTTCCAAAATAGGAAGTGGTGAGGTGCATTTGCTTTTATTTTTTGCTAAAAATGTATGTATCACTATATATATAATTGATTCTTCTTAGTCTTTTTTTATGACTTCATATCACATTATTAATATTTTCAATTATTGTATCTTATATCTGATAAAATCAAATCATGTTTTATAATAATTTGAGAGTTTCTCCAATAATCATTTACTCCCCATTGTTTAACCTAACAGGCCATCTATTTTTCAAATTGTTCTTCGACTATATTATCCTTAAAATTTTCCTATAACATGTGTCATCATTGAATCCACTTGCTATGTAGATAGATTTAGTTGTTGTACTATCTTTTTTATTTTCAACTTGGTTTGGTATACTAGTTTATTGAAAGAAGTTATATACACTACAAAATTTCCCCAGTGCACTTTGGGAACATATTTTTCCATGCATAACATTGAATTTCCTTAGTTTTTAGGGAATGATTTTCTATCCATAAGAACATGAATACCACATACTTTCTGAGTAGACTATTTTCTTCAAGAAGTGGTTTGAATCCTCATATCAATTATATTCTTGAATCAGGGTACAATCTTATCTGTGTTTTAAAAATGCACACACATCATTTAAATATTATAATTTTTTGATGATTATCAATGACTTTGATTCTTACATATGTGATACATGTTGATTGTGGTTTCTCTAAGACTCACTAGATTCACTACTTTTATTATACTTATTTTTATTTATAGTTCTTAATCAACAGTCTCCCATGGTTCATGTGATTTTTTTGAATAAGGTGACATTATATATTCATGATCTTCCTGAATCAGCCTAATAATTGATCACCCATACAAGTACTTTTTTCCCTAAACATATTATTAATGGAAATAATAAAATATTATTCAATTATTATTTTAATGTGTTCAAATAATGTCTTATTGTTTTCATCATATATATGTTTCTATAATTCTGTTTTTTGTATCATTCTAGTTATATAGAAGAGGAGAAATGAATCTTTCTTTATAGATTTGGGAAATGCACCATCAAAATTAACTGACATGACAGTTAAGGTTTTTTCTTATCCTTGGGTATGATCTATAGTGTTTATTCAATATCAATTTTATATATCTATTCCAAGAGATAAATGACGGGGATGTGTTAATCATTATAAAATATAGGAAACATGTTTATGTTTCTATTTTTATATCGTGAAATAATTTATAGTGTCATTGTATTGTGTTTACTGGTTGTTTCATTATTTTCATGTCATCTAAAGATTGTACTTCAGGTATTTGAATTAATGGAATGCATTATGAATTAATCATATGTTGGAAAATTCAAAGTTCATGGAATTGGATATGATGCCAATTAAGTGGGTTTTCTATTTATAGTTTTAGGTTTTATTATATAAGGTAAAAACATGGTGATATTTCTTGCATTAATTGGAGTAGTGATATATAAAGAGGTATTTAATAATCCTATTATTAATTATGTTGTGTATTTTGTTTCTATGATTTAGTATTTAAGAGGGTTGATTCAGTGTTGTTTTGGGTGGCCTCAAAGAGGGAAAAAACTGCATACCATTTTGGAGATTCAATGGACCTACATTACATAGGTGAGTGACATAGAAGGTGGTAAGATTCACTTAAAGAATATGTTTATTTATTCTATTTTAAGTCCCTTTACTTTTTTGTTAACTTCATCCTTGTGATATGATATTGTAGACGGCTGTTGAAATTTCATATTGAAGTAATTTTTGATTAGATATGGAACTGATCTAGCCCAAGCAGCCTTCCATTATCAAGAAACTATTTCTACAAGTTAAATAATTCACCTATGTTCGGTACCTTCTAGTTATTATTATTTAACAAGTAATGATTAAAGTAATGATTTGAATTTGTAAGAATATTAAGTCATGAACCTTTCAACCTTTCTATAAAGAATAATTCAATTGTATATGTTTGATGACTGCATATGGTTGTTTATATTTTCTCATATTTCTTTAATTTTGGCCCACTTTATTGAGACACATTTGAAAACCAAACATGAAATTCTAATCTCAATACTGACAAGCTTGTTGTGGATGACCTAATCAGTTACCTGAGGATAAAAACTAACCAGTGATTGTGAAAAATTAAACATATGTGAAGAAAAATTAGTATATGGGATGTTTGAATAATCAACTTCCATAGCTTTAATATCTATTTATTTCTTGATTTTTTTTAATCTATGGAATTATAGGCCAAATTCATTCTCAATATAGTTTCTTCATTATACAGATTTTCTTCCAATCTTTCGGGAGTTATGAAATATTTCATTTATTTTTTTTAAAAAAAAATTCTTAATACAAATATGATTATAGACTCTTTAATATAGAATCATCATTAGATTTACCATTCCAACATGGCGGCGATGACATACCCCCTTTAGACACTATTTAGTCGATCAATTGATGTTTGTTCTATCCTTGTTTCCTTTTACATTCTCTTAATTCATTCAGTTTTGTAGAGATTTATTATATTATTTTATTGTCAAGGGCCTATTTAGGTTTCCTCCATTGATCTTTTATCTAGGATCATCATGGTTTACCCCACTTTTTTTGGTGAGATGATGTTTTTAGTTGATTGGGAATGACATGGTGGTTCTTTCTAGGGTGTCTTGACTATTTTTTGGGTTTTGCTTATGGTAGCTAATTTTTCATTCATGAATCTCTATTAAATATCACCCGACTTCCTTATATACTCTGTTTTCTTATACTATAATTCTTTAATACATTTTATTCTAACATGGAGGTGTAGTGATATAATGTCCAGTAATATCAATCAAATTATGGTAGTTTTGGTGATTTTTTATTTTGGTTTTGATTTTATTTCTTGAGGTGTGTTTGATCCAATCATAGGGGTGGTCATTGTTTCTTCAGTGAGATTAATGGTAGAGAATATTTAATCTTGGTGATCACTTCATGAATGTTTTTCACCTTAGGTGAGTTCTAAATTTCATTTGCCTTTAACTTAATCAAAATGTATAGTCCCAATGAACCTTCTTCATGTGCTCTATTTGCAGGAGGAGTTTTTCTTTGGATTTTGCCTCTTTGGTTGCTGTAAAAAGCAAGAATTTTTTAAAAAAGATACCAGGTTAGAGACTGACTTAGGTGGTCACTAATGATCCCATTTTTCAAAGCATTAGTGACCGCCTAAGGGCAGTCTCTACTGCTGCTCCTAGCGACCATCATCACTATCAGCTGTGGAGACCCTATAGTGACCGCCAATGGAGGCTGTTATTATCATTTATAAATGAAACAAATGCGAACACCATTAGCAGTCGACGAGCGGTTACTAAAGACCATTCACGACCGCTTTTGGTGGTCACGAATGGTAATTTTTGAAGTAGTGGAATTAGATTATTTTTTACAAATCCAACTAGTATTCAATTCCATTTTGTACTTATTTTTGTATTTTTCTTTATTATTTAGTTTTGGATAGTAAATCTTGATATTACCTTTATTTATACACTCAAAACAACTGAAATATGAATCATTATAATTAGTATTACCTTTCTTATCTCCCTTATATATTTTTTCTTTTAAGGGTTTCTTCTAAATTGGTTCTTGAATCATTTTTTTTCATTCATTTGTAGTATCCAATCAAAATATGATCCAAATATTAGTTTTCACAATCCCATATTTCATAATCAGAAGAGTCAGTAGAAGCAACATTTAAATATTTAAACACCACACCTTTTTTTGTATCCTCTTCAATGATGTTCATAAATTCCATTTCATATTTAAGCAATGATCCAATAAATTAATCAAGAGTATACTATTTTAAGTTCTTTCTTTCATTAATGAAAACTTTCTTGGCTTTCCATTTCTTTGGTAATTATCATTAGACTCATTTAACAAGTACTAGTTTTTCCAAATCTTCTGCAAAGGAATTAATTCTATTCAAAATTTTTGTGAATTAGTGGAACATTTGGTTTATAGTTTCATATTTACATATCTTTAATTCTTGATACTTGTTGACCTCACCTGTTTTGATAATCTCAATCATGTATTCATTTGTGTTGAAAATCCCAATTATGTTTTCATTCTATGTGATATTTTTAAGTATCATTGATCTATACTTTAATTCTTTCAAATCTATGATCAAACCAATAATAATCTTTAAAATAGTCTTTGAAATATGTTAATCCTCATTTATCCATGTTTATACAAGTTATAAATTGATTCTAACACAATCAGATGTGTTCTGCATAAAACAGATAAGTAATCTGTCTATAGCTACTGATAAAGAGCTACCGGTAACCAGTCTACCGATAGACTTAGTCTACCGAAAGACAGCTACCGATAGACTTAACACAGAGCTACCGATGTACTTATAAATATAAGCTACTGACTTACAGACAGCTACCGATACAAACGTAGAGCTACCGGTGTAAGTATAAATAGCTACCGATGGAATAAGAGTCACCGATGGACGAAGCTACCGATACAGACTCACAGCTACCGACGCATGGAGCTACCGATGCATAGGAGCTACCGATGCATGTACCTACCGACGCATGGAGCTACCGATAAACAAAGTCACTGATACAAGCATGTACCAACCGACGCATAGAGCCACCGATAGAGTCAAAGCAACTAATGACATCGAGCTACCGATGTTCGAGCTACCGATGTTCAAGCTACCGATGTTCAAGCTACCGATGCTGATTACCTACCGATCACTCGACTCACTGTTTGAATTTCTTTATTTCCTATATTTAATCTATCTAACGGTCATATCATACATTTTAATGATTTTTCAAATATCTGATAAAGGTTGTCGGATGTCAGGAACCCGTACCTCGTACCTGCTGAAAAGAAATCTTTTCTGTCCCCTGATGGGACATAAATACGAGAAGACTACACTGCCCACAGTAGTGATGCAAAAAGTGAAGCGTGTGAAGGAAAAACGAACAACAACAAGAAGCGAACCAGAAAAGTGCGGTGCATCCAATATATCAAAAACGACACAAGCACGAGAAGAACATAGAGAAGCTCATAGACAATCAAGCATACTCGAGAAGTGTTCTGTGCATACAAGAAGAACTTCATCGACTGCATTCTCACTACCTGTGAACCTGGAGCATACGACACTCTGTTTCTCAAACAGAAACGAGAAGAGGACTCAAACTCACTTACGATCGAATCTGAAGAAGTCCAGAGCTATACTGCAATCACCAAAACCATCTCTAAACTCTACATCTCTTGTTCTGTGATTTATTACCATTCTTTTCGAGCAGTGTGTGTTATCTGCTGTATCTAACACATACAATGTCTCCTGTACTCAAACTGAAGGATTTGTAAATCCTTACCAAACTCTTCCATTCTTTCTTTCCCACGAATAACAGTGGTAGAGGTCGTGTGTGACCTAGACAGCTGGTTGCTGTTGTACTGTTTCCCACGAAGAACAGTGGTAGAGGTCTCGGACCTGGACAGTTGTAAACTGTTGAACCCCGATCCAGGGTGTGGATCATTTTTTATATAAACTTTTGAGAGGACTAAGTCTCGGCTTGAGACTGAACCTCTTGGTTACATTGTTGTGCCATCTCTTTCAAAGTTTTATTCCGCTGCTAATCACTTTAAAACCAATCCTGTTTTTAAAGTTACTTTGATAATTAAATTAGCAAGTGTTTATGTTAAGTGTGGATTAGTAAGTTAGTTTCAAAAGATAATCACACACTCCTGTGTTGATTAACTGGGAATTAATCAATCCCTTGAGAATCTGACAGAACCTCTACTTTAATATAAATTCACTACAGTTTAATTTATTACTTTATTTGGGGGTCTTTAAGACACTGTTTTTAATTACAGAAATTTTAATTGGTACTCAATTCACCCCCCTCTTGAGTAAACCACTCCGACCAACACTTGGTATCAGAGGTTGAAAATACTTTCTAAAAGTACTCTGCTTTTGAACTGTGATTTTAGTTGTATTTTAAAGTTCTTAAAATTTCTGTTATATCTAAATTTTTATATCCTTAAAATTTTCTCATCATGGACAATAGACTTGAGGGTGCTGCTACTAACCAGCCACCTTTCTTCAATGGAACTAATTATGCTCAGTGGAAGCTGAAAATGAAAATCCATCTAGAAAGCATAGGTTTTGATATTTGGACTGCTATTGAATCAGAATACAAAATGCCTACTACTGCTAGATCTACTTGGGATGAACCTACAAAGACTGCTTACAATAACAACTGTAAAGCTATGAATGCCTTGTACTGTGCTCTAGGAGATGAAGAGTTTAATAGAATTTCTGCTTGTAAAACTGCTTTTGAAATTTGGGATACCTTAGCTGTTTCTCATGAAGGAACAACTAATGTTAAAGAAATGAGATTGAACACTTATACTATCAAGTATGATAATTTTAAAATGAAGCCTGGCGAACCCATTTCTGACATGTATCTCAGGTTCAATGAAATTGTCAATACAATGATCTCGCTGGGAAAGGATGTCTCATCGAAGGAACAAATTATGAGAATTTTGAGGTGTCTACCTGATAGATGGAGAGGCACATCTGTATCAATCAGAGAATCATGTGACATTGCTGCTCTACCTGTCAAGGAACTAATTGGAAAGCTAATGATGTATGAAGAAGAGCTTAAAGTGAACAAAGAGGAAGAAAATGAACCTGCAAGAAAGTCTGTCACTTTCAAATCCTCAACTTCAAAGAATAAGGACAAAGAAAAGCTTCAAGCTGTAGTTGAAAGTTCAAGCTGTGAAGACAGTGGAAGTGATTCTGACAGTGATGCTGAGATGGCTCACATTGCTAGAAGATTTAAGAAATTTTATAGGAAAAAGAAGTTCTTCAGAAAAACAAACTATAAGGGTAAGTATGATCACCAAGGCAAATGGAAAAAGGATTGGAAGAATGCTGACAGAACTGATGATGTTGTCTGCTATGAGTGCAAGAGAAAAGGACACATTAAAGCCGACTGTCCAAAGCTGAAGTATAAAAAGAAATATGAATATAAGGACAATAAGTTTAAGAAAGCCATGAAGGCTACTTGGAGTGCTTCAGAAGACAGCACAAGTGAAGCTGAATCTTCAGACTCTGAAAGGAATCGAGCCAACATGTGTTTTATGACAAACACTTCTGAGGTAACTGCTGAAACTCCTGCTTCAAATTCATATTATTCTGGAGATGATTCTGAAGGTGATAACATGTCTAAATCTGAACTGTTTGAATACTGTGATATGCTGGAAGAGACATGTAATGAACTTAAGGATAAATACAAGTCATTAAAGAAACAGCATGCTCTCACCACTACAGTTAAAACCGAACTCACTATTGAAAAAGAGAAAAATACTCAACTGTTAAAAGAAAATACAGAACTGAAACTGTCAAATGAGCAACTTAGAAAGGACTTAGAAAAATTCACAAATGGAAAGGATGCTTTAACTCAGATGCTAGGAAAGCAAGTAGCACCTAAATATACTACTGGTATAGGATACCAACCTGGACAAAGGAAAATTGCCAAGACTAGATTCATTTCTAAATCTGGACAGAATGAAGGTAATTTTGGAACTTCATATGCTTCAACCAGTTATATACATAGCTATGGATCTAATAAAGTTTATCTTTCAAAGCATGTCAATTCTACAAATTATATGAGACCCATTAGACAAATATGGGTACCTAAAGTGTTATTGGCTAACCTGTCTGGACCCAAGAAAATCTGGGTACCAAAATCATCTCCCATCTAAATCTGTTTTGTAGGGAACTTGCTTAAAGAGCTCCTATAAAGAGACTTGGTATTTGGACAGTGGATGTTCAAGACATATGTCAAGAGACTTCTCTTGTTTCAAGAGTTTAATAAAAGTTGATGGAGGCTTTGTCACCTTTGGTGATAACTCAAAAGGGAAAATCATCGGCCTAGGCCAGATTGGTAACACTGATTCAATTTTGATTTCTAAAGTTTTATTTGTTGATGGCCTTAAATACAATCTATTAAGTATTTCTCAGTTATGTGATGATGGTTTTCATGTTAAATTTGAAAATGATTCTTGCAAAGTTTTTGATTCTAAGAATGTTTTGGTATTTTTTGCCTTAAGAAATGAGAATGTGTATGCTGTTAATCTGAATTCTTTAGCTAAGCAGAATATCACTTGTTTGAATGCTTTTCATAAAGAATCTTGGCTATGGCATAGAAGATTAGGACATTGCAACATTCACTCACTTATAAAACTTTCTAGGAAAAACCTAGTTAGAGACCTACCTAAATTAGAATTCCCAAATGATAGAGTGTGTAACCCCTGTCAAAAGGGAAAACAACACAAAGTTTCTTTTAAATCAAAGAAAGAAGTTTCAACTTCTCAACCACTTGAATTGGTTCACATGGATTTGTTTGGACCATCAAGAGTTTCTAGTTTAAATGGAAAGCACTATGTTTATGTTCTTGTAGATGACTTTTCTAGATATACTTGGGTATATTTTCTAGCTCACAAAAGTGAAGCTTGTTCTTACTTTGTCAAATAATCCAAGTCTGTAGAGAACCTTAGTGGACTTAAGATTAAAACTTTGAGGAGTGATCATGGTCGTGAGTTTGAAAATCAAGATTTTGAATCTTATTGCTCACACAATGGCTATACTCATAACTTCTCTACCCCTAGAACACCCCAACAGAATGGTTTAGTAGAAAGAAGAAACCGAACCCTTCAAGAAATTGCTTGAACCATGCTCAATTAATATGATCTGCCTATTTATTTTTGGGCTGAAGCTGTAAATACAGCTTGTTATGTCATTAATAGAGTCTTAATAAGACCTGTTCTTAAGAAAACCCCTTATGAATTGTGGAACAATAGAAAGCCTAAGGTTAATTTCTTTAAAGTTTTTGGTTGCAAAGTATTTATTCTGAATACCAAAGATAATCTGGATAAGTTTGCTTCCAAAAGTGATGAAGGAATTTTTCTGGGTTACTCTATTTCAAGTAAAGCCTATAGAGTATTCAATAAGAAAACCAAATGTGTGGAAGAATCTGTTCACATCAAGTTTGATGAAACTGATCCACATGAGCCTAAAACCTCTCTTGAGAATCTTGAAGAAGAATTATCTATTCTGGACCTTAATGATAAATCTAAAGAACCTATTATAAACGTATCCAGTTCTGGACTTTCTCCAGAATCTGCTTCTGTTGAACCCGAACCTATAGATGAACCTGAAATTTCTAGTCCAACCTTTACCAGATCAACAAGGATTCTAAAGAATCATCCTTTAGAAGCTGTTGTTGGTAATCTTGATAGAGGAACACAAACTAGAGCTTCTCTAAGAAACCAGGTTGAACATCAAGCCTTTCTTTCACAGCTGGAACCCAAAAATATCAATGATGCTATCAATGATGAATTCTGGGTAATGGCTATGCAAGAAGAATTAAATCAGTTTGAAAGAAACAAAGTCTGGGAATTAGTTGACAGACCTAAGGACACTTTGACAATAGGCACAAAATGGGTTTTTAGAAATAAAGTAGATGAATCTGGAAATATAGTTAGAAACAAAGCTAGACTAGTTGCACAAGGATATAGTCAAGAAGAAGGCATAGACTATGAGGAAACTTTTTCACCTGTAGCTAGACTAGAAGCCATTAGGATCTTACTTGCATATTCTGCACATCTGGATTTCAAGTTATATCAAATGGATGTGAAAAGTGCATTTCTAAATGGTTTTATAATTGAAGATGTTTTTGTAGAACAACCACCTGGATTTACTAATCCCCATTTTCCAAATCAAGTTTTTAAACTTTCTAAAGCTTTGTATGGTTTGAAACAAGCTCCAAGAGCTTGGTATGATAGACTTAGAAATTTCCTTATTTCAAAAGGTTTTACTAAAGGGATTGCTGATCCAACTCTTTTCATTAAAAGAATTTCTAAAGATGTTTTAGTTGTACAAATATATGTTGATTATATTATTTTTGGATCTTCTAAACACTCTTTATGTACTGATTTTTCAAAAAGTATGCAAAATGAATTTGAAATGAGCTTAATGGGAGAGCTTAAGTACTTTCTTGGATTTCAAGTATTTCAAAATGAAAATGGTATTATTTTGAATCAAAGTAAATATACAAAGGATCTTTTAAAACGTTTTGGTCTGGATAGTATCAAGGGAAGTGAAACTCCTATGAGTACTACCTGTAAATTGGATGCAGATGAAACTGGGAAACCAGTTGATCAAACAAATTACAGAGGTATGATTGGTAGTTTACTTTATCTTACTGCTAGTCGACCTGATATTATGTTTAGTGTGTGTATGTGTGCTAGATTTCAAGCTAATCCAAAAGAATCTCATTTGCTTGCTGTTAAAAGAATTTTTAAATATCTCAAACACACGGTTAACTTAGGTTTGTTTTACCCAAAAGGACAATCCTTTTAGTTAATGAGTTATTCAGATGCTGACTTTGCTGGTTGTAAGTTAGATAGAAAAAGCACATCAGGAACATGTCATTTGCTTGGAAAATCCTTAGTTTCTTGGTGTAGTAAGAAACAGAACTCAGTTGCATTATCTACTACCGAAGCAGAATATATAGCTGCTGGTAGTTGCTGTGCACAAATTCTGTGGATGAAACACACTCTTTTGGACTATGGATACGTTTTAAACATGTTTCAATCAACTGTGATAACACCAGTGCAATAAACATCTCTAAGAATCCTGTATCTCACTCTAGAACCAAACACATAGATGTAAGACACCATTTCCTAAGAGATCACTATCAAAAAGGTGATATTTCTCTTGAATTTATTGGCACTGAACATCAATTGGCTGATATTTTCACTAAACCTTTAAGTTCGGATAGGCTAAGTTACATAAGACACGAACTGGGAATGTTTAATCACAACCGATGTGAAAATTATCACTGATGTGAAATTCTCACCGATGTGAAATTCTCACCGATGTGAAATTCTCACCGACGTAGAAATTCTCACCGATTTGTTTTTCTCACCGATGATTAACTCACACCGATGCAAGGTTTTAAAACTTCTGTCTGCCGCCAAGAATATGAATCGTTTTATATTATTTTTATTACTCTATTTTAGTCGTTTATTTGGAATTCCTAAATGATAAAACTCAGTCTAAGCCACTTCTTACCTCACCGAGCTCAAAACCTCTCACCTTCGAACCTTACCTCCCAAATCAGCCAAGAACCCTAAACCCGTGATGGAAAAAACCAAGCTTCCTATCGTCAGAGATGAAAGTGTAGAACCAAATGCTAAGAAGCAGAAGACACAGCATAAAGCCAGTGTTAGTGAAGTCAAAACTAGATCGGGAAGGCGACCAGTGAATCCTCACTTGCAGAATAGAGACATAGTAATCGAGAAGGAACTGTGCGTGGAATGACTACTGCCTAGCAAATCCTTAGTTCTTGAGATTCTGGAAGACCAGAAATGGGTGGATTGTTTCTCGAATAACAATGGACCATACTACTCGAAGTTGGTAAAGCAGTTCTATGAGTTTGTAACCTTTGAGAAGTCTGAGAACGAGAATCGCGTTAGCTCTTTTGTAAATGGAAAAGAGATGTCTTTTTCTTCAGTAGAGTGGGCTAAGAGTTTGAAAGTACCACATGAAGGTGTCTCTGGGTATGTATCAAGAGCAATTCCACCTAGTAGTGATATCTTTGATTATGAAACCGCCTTAAAAGAACTAACTGGGAATGGAAATCAAAGGCAAGTGGTTGCTGCTGAAATGGATGGAGAGAATCGACTGCTTTTCAAGTTTGTTCAGCATGTGTTGATATCGAGGAGAGGAGATTTTGCAAATCTGAGATATCAAGATATCTATCTTCTTCATTTGCTAAGACATGGTGTAAAAATCAATCTGTGCAGATTGCTAATGCTTCAAATGGAAGACATGATTAGACCAAAGTCAAAGACTAATGCTTTGTTCTTTACCAAACTGATTTCAGTGATGATAAAAGTGAAAGAAATAGCTGAGTCTCAGGATGAGACAGTTGTAGTCAAGAACAATTTCTGTATCACCTCGACTGTTTGAAAGTATATGAAAATTAACTGGAACCCATGGAAGGGAGAATGGGTCAGTGATGATCAGAAGATCTATGATAGGTTTAATCCAGTGGATTATCCCTCAAGACCAAAGGATATGAGAGATCCGAGTCTGAGACCTGATGAAGAGGAACCTGCTTATAGTGATGAAACAGAAGAAGAAGAAGAAGAAGAAACTCCTATGGATGTTGGAGGAGATCCAGACTTGCCCCCAAGTCCTGTTGCAGAATTGGTCTATTCTAGGAAAGGAAAGGTAGAGGAAATTGTATCTACTCATGAGGAAGACCAGTCTGTACCTCACCAAGAAGAAGAGGAAAAGGAGAATGTATCTGAATCGCCTGGTTCTGGTAGTTTAAGTATGAGCCCTTTGATTGGGAACTCAGCTATGCCTGCTGATGAAGTAGAAAGAGTTACAGAAGAAGCTGTACCTGTTTCAGAAAACCTCCTTACTGCTGCTGAGATGGAAGTTGTTGTGGAAGATTCTGATGAAGAGAATCCAGCACCAAAAGCTGTTGTGATACATGAGAATGCACCCATTGAGGGGGAGCATCAGTCTGTGCTTGGAAATGTTACAGTAGATGTTGAACTTGGAGACTGGGTAGAAGACCCAGGGCTTATAGTCTGTGGATTGGATTATCCAGATTCAGATGATGAGGTGTCTATGAATAGACCAAAGACCAATTATGATCTTGCCTCTGAGATGTTGCCAGATGATGTGGTCAGATTTCATGATCTGAATAGGCTGAAAGAGGACCTCAAATCCAGTTTTGTTGAAGAAGTGAAGTTAATGGAAACCTCTCTTGCTTCCTCAATTAATTCAATAATGACTACTTCTGTAGTTAATTTGGCCTCAGCAAGGGGATCTGCTGCAGTTATCCCAAGTGATTTTGTCTCTAAATCAGATCTTGAATCCATGAAGAATGAGATGAAAGAATCATTCAGTGCATCAGTTGCTGCGATGAAGGAAAGCTTTTATGAAGAAATGAAAATGATAGAGAGATCCTTCAAGCTATCTTTGGCTTGTAATTTATCTTCCTTTGTGTTTGAGCTTGTGGAAGAAGTGAAAGAGTGCCAGACTCAGTCTTCTAGAATCGAAGCTGACCTGGAAGCTCTCAAGACATCAGTTGTTGCTTTGGATTCTTATATGAGCTCCAAGTCTCAAGCTGACAAGGACCTAGCTTATGTGAAGAGTGTAGTAATCCAGTTTGTCTCAGTGTTTGAAAGTTTCAAAACCTCAGTGAAGGATCATGTTCAGTTACAAGACTCTCAAGTTCAAAGTCTAATCAGTGGTTTGTCTAAGAGTTTTAAAGAAACTGTTTCCTTCTCTCTTGGCCCTCTCACATCCAAACTATCAGTTGACCTGAATCAAGTTCGAGCAATGTTGAAGGAGGAGATTGGCTCTATTTCTACCAGTGGCTCTGTGGACTCATCAGAGTTGAGCCGAGTGGTGCTTTCTACAAGAGATTCTGCCAGAGAAATCATGAAGATTGTTCAAGACTTTATGAGAGAAGCCTCTGCCTCTCAGGAAGCCATTAAGAGCAAAGTGGACTACTACTTCACCAAAATTTTCACCAAGCATCAACTCGAACATCACTTCAAGCTAATGTTGGAACACATGAAGCTCCCTCCAGTCACTCAAGCTTTCAGAGAACAAGTGAGCAAGCTAAGAGAACTGACTCCTGCCTTAGAGAAATTCATGGAGAACAAAGATGATTTCATCTCTGCTATGGAAAGAGGAGGAGGAATTATTATGGATTTTAGAAATCTGCTGCTGCCCTTCTTGCATGTTGATGCCAGACCAGTCATCATCCCTCCTGCTTTGCCTGCTTCTGCTTCAGCTGCTTCCACAGTCCAGCTGACTCCTGTTCAAGCCATTCGAAGCCTCACACCAATGATCACCCAAAAATCTTCAACCTATAATCCTGACTCTGTGTCAGTGGCCCAACCTCCTTTGATCTTTTCTGGCATTCCCAAACCTTCACCTGAATCGTCACCACCCAAGCATCCTTCTGATCCTAAAGGAAAATCTCTCGTTGTAGATGAGGATTGAACCAGTGGCCATGATTTTTTGATAGGAATTCCTTTGTATTCTGTTTTTGTACTTTTTGACTACTCTAATACAGAACACTTTTTACTTCTCATGTGTTATTTGTCTCCTATATATATATATATATATGCTTTCCCACTTTTTTATTATCACAAAGGGGGAGAATAATAAGGAGAATAATAGGGAGAATAATAGGAGAATAAGGGGGAGAACAAAATGAGAGAATAAGGGGGAGACCAAGGAGAATGAAAAATATTTTCAATGGAGAAAAATAAGGAATAAGGGGAGACACTTTACCCTTCTTTTCATTTTTCCCTCTGATACTTTATGTCTATTTAGTACGTTATGATTGTTACCTCTGATAACTTATGTCTATATCATACTATTTCTATTATCTCTGAGGCTGTTTTCTCTGAGAAAATTGAATTCAATATTATACTATTTACTATTATATTTTCACTATGTTAAATGCCAATATCATAAATTGTGATTATCAAAAAGGGGGATATTGTTGACCTCACCTGTTTTGATAATCTCAATCATGTATTCATTTGTGTTGAAAATCCCAATTACGTTTTCATTCTATGTGATATTTTTAAGTATCATTGATCTATACTTTAATTCTTTCAAATCTATGATCAAACCAATAATAATCTTTAAAATAGTCTTTGAAATATGTTAATCCTCATTTATCCATGTTTATACAAGTTATAAATTGATTCTAACACAATCGGATGTGTTCTGCATAAAACAGATAAGTAATCTGTCTATAGGTACTGATAAAGAGCTACCGGTAACCAGTCTACCGATAGACTTAGTCTACCGACAGACAGCTACCGATAGACTTAACACAGAGCTACCGATGTACTTATAAATATAAGCTACTGACTTACAGACAGCTACCGATACAAACGTAGAGATACCGGTGTAAGTATAAATAGCTACCGATGGAATAAGAGTCACCGATGGACGAAGCTACCGATACAGACTCACAGCTACCGACGCATGGAGCTACCGATGCATAGGAGCTACCGATGCATGTACCTACCGACGCATGGAGCTACCGATAAACAAAGTCACTGATACAAGCATGTACCAACCGACGCATAGAGCCACCGATAGAGTCAAAGCAACTAATGACATCGAGCTACCGATGTTCGAGCTACCAATGTTCAAGCTACCGATGTTCAAGCTACCGATGCTGATTACCTACCGATCACTCGACTCACTGTTTGAATTTCTTTATTTCCTATATTTAATCTATCTAACGGTCATATCATACATTTTAATGATTTTTCAAATATCTGATAAAGGTTGTCGGATGTCAGGAACCCGTACCTCGTACCTGCTGAAAAGAAATCTTTTCTGTCCCCTGATGGGACATAAATACGAGAAGACTACGCTGCCCACAACAGTGATGCAAAAAGTGAAGCGTGTGAAGGAAAAACGAACAACAACAAGAAGCGAACCAGAAAAGTGCAGTGCATCCAATATATCAAAAACGACACAAGCACGAGAAGAACATAGAGAAGCTCATAGACAATCAAGCATACTCGAGAAGTGTTCTGTGCACACAAGAAGAACTTCATCGACTACATTCTCACTACCTGTGAACCTGGAGCATACGACACTCTGTTTCTCAAACAGAAACGAGAAGAGGACTCAAACTCACTTGCGATCGAATCTGAAGAAGTCCAGAGCTATACTGCAATCACCAGAACCATCTCTAAACTCTACATCTCTTGTTCTGTGATTTATTACCATTCTTTTCAAGCAGTGTGTGTTATCTGCTGTATCTAACACATACACTGTCTCCTGTACTCAAACTGAAGGATTTGTAAATCCTTACCAAACTCTTCCATTCTTTCTTTCCCACGAATAACAGTGGTAGAGGTCGTGTGTGACCTGGACAGCTGGTTGCTGTTGTACTGTTTCCCACGAAGAACAGTGGTAGAGGTCTTGGACCTGGACAGTTGTAAACTGTTGAACCCCGATCCAGGGTGTTGATCATTTTTTATATAAACTTTTGAGAGGACTAAGTCTCGGCTTGAGACTGAACCTCTTGGTTACATTGTTGTGCCATCTCTTTCAAAGTTTTATTCAGCTACTAATCACTTTAAAACCAATACTGTTTTTAAAGTTACTTTGATAATTAAATTAGAAAGTGTTTATGTTAAGTGTGGATTAGTAAGTTAGTTTCAAAAGATAATCACACACTCCTGTGTTGATTAACTGGGAATTAATCAATCCCTTGAGAATCTGACAGAACCTCTACTTTAATATAAATTCACTACAGTTTAATTTATTACTTTATTTGGGGGTCTTTAAGACACTGATTTTAATTACAGAAATTTTAATTGGTACTCAATTCACCCCCTCTTGAGTAAACCACTCCGACCAACAATACTCTTATTGAAGTATTTCAAATTTGGTTCTGATCAATTCATCTAAACCAAGTTGAATAACTTGTAGAATCTTCCAAATCTCATTAGTTGTATTACAACTAGACACATGACTAAACATACTTCTATTAATATAAAAATATAAAGTATTCATAACTTTGAAATTTAAAACATATCTAGCAGCATCATTTCCTATAAGAGTATCCAAGTTAGGTTCTGGTAGTGTGTACTATTTTTCTATGATAGAACAATGTTCTATGCTTAGTTTTTTGAGGTATGCCTTCATTCTGGATATCCAGTATCCATAACCATTAACATCAAAGTTAGGTGGATTCTAAGTAATCCAAGAATAATTTATGTTTATTCATATTATCTTATGGATTATGTCCTTAGACTGTGAGGTCTATGAATGTGTTAGTACTGTTGATCAAGTGTTGTTTTCAACAATGCATAATGTTTTATTTAAAGGGGGAGTATGTTGAGAACAATACTCTATCTCTTTTTGACAATTTTGATGCCTCACAAATACCCCTAATTATTTTCTAATGATTTTATGTGTTAAGTATTTTTCAAGAATTTATTATTCGTTATATTTTTATTTCTGGATGAAATATTTAAGTTCTTGAATAACGAGGTTTTATTTCTAAAGTATTCGCATTTAGCGTGTTCTGGAAACACAGTTCATACCCTACTTATTCGGGATACGATTTAGCGTGTTCTGGAAACACTGTTCATACCCTATGTGGCGGAACGTATCGTAAGGATAAAATACAGCGTATACTTTACAAGATAAGAGAAAAGTATGGAAGAGAAACCATATGTTATCGGAAAAGTATAGAAAAGAACCCTATGTTAGGAAGGAACCCTACGTTTGGAATATTAGAAAAGTATGGAAAGGAAACTATAAGTAAGTGTTAAACGTTATGTTTGTTTCTCAAAAGTATGGTTCATCAACCTTACTTTTGTAAACAACCATACGTTCTTGGAAAAGTATGAATCAAGTAAAAGTATGGATCTTTTACCATACGTTTGAAAGTTAAATAGAAAATTATAGATGAACAACCCTACGTTTATGATCAACCTTACGTTTGAAGAAAGTTACATGAACCTTATGTTTGTGATAAACCATATGTTGTCAACTCTACGTTTGAAGACTATGTCATCAACCTTACATTCAGAGGATGCATACAGTGCAAATAAACCTTACTTTTGGCATTGGAAATGTCAAAGTTGATATTTTTATGCAACGGTCAACAAGCTGATTTTTAGGCGGATTTCAAGCAGGTTTTAAAGATGATTTTAAAGTGCGACTTTGACTAATTCAAAGACGTTTTATCAATGTTTTAAAGATCAAATTAAAAGAAGATTTTTTATGCCATGTTTTTAGGAAAGTTATGACTACTCTGTATATTCAAATGTTTGAATATCGTGAGTTAAAAGGTGACTCTTGTGGATATAAATTTGTAGTAGAAGTACTTATCGTTATATATGAGTTTTTTTTGAACAACAACTATCAATCTTATGTGATATCTCGATCATTCTGAGAAAAGGGAAGAAAAACAAAGACTATCATGAATTCAGATCTGCTGATTCAAGAGAACGACAAAGTTCTGTTTTCTGAAGAAGAAAAATCACGATAGAAGATTCATTTGTTCTACATCGAAGATCTTTTTTGAATCTTCTCTTGATGAAGTTGTGAGTTATATTTCTATATCTACTGCAATGGGATCGACTCAGAATGACTCTTTTGTAAAGATCATTATTTCTGAAGGTGAAGATCCATCTACTGTCAATTGCATGCTATTGTAATTGTGAAGAACATCTGGAAAGTATTTTTAGAATACAGAAATCTTTCTTTTCTATTCTTAAGTGACCAACTTCTTTTACTCAGTTGTTGAAAGTTCTATTGAAACAATGACCATGTAGTGAAAATCACCAAGCTCGTGGAGTAGAGCGTTGGTGGAGTGGACTAGGGGCCTTCTGTTCCCCAAACCACTATATATCTTGTGTCTCTGCTATTTAAATTTCCACTGCAACAATTCATCTGATTAAAGTTAAAG
Organism: Viscum album; assembly: GCA_963277665.1. Lineage (NCBI taxonomy): Eukaryota > Viridiplantae > Streptophyta > Magnoliopsida > Santalales > Viscaceae > Viscum > Viscum album. Next base: position 353,543,092 of record OY728130.1, on the reverse strand, counting down.
GGAAGAACACAATCTCAGAAAGATTTCTAAAAATTCACAATTCACCCCCCTATTGTGTATATTTGATATAATCCGATCCAACAATTGGTATCAGAGGTTGAGATTTTTGATAAATACTTAAGAAGATTAAAGTGATTATACACAGAGCAAGATGACTAATACAAGAGAGGGAATTTCTATGGTAATAGAACCATACTTCAATAGAGAAAACTATGGATGATGGAAGTCGTGAATGATTATCTATCTAAAAAATCTTGGATACAGAGTATATTCTAAGATTCTGACTCCATATGAAATACCAGAAAAACCTAAAACATGGAGTGTATCTATTGAAGTAGATTATGAAATGAACTCGAAGGCAATGAATGCAATTATATGTGGTCTAGGACCTGATGAATTTAACAGAGTATCTAAATTCCCAACAGCATATGAAATGTGGAAAAATATTGCTGTTGCTTATGAAGGAACTAAAAATATCAGGGAAATAAGATATGAAATTGCTAAGATTAAATTGGATACTTTCAGAATTCTTGAAGGTGAGAGTATTAATAAAATTAATGGAAGATTGTCAAAGATTTTCAATAACATAACCGCTTTGGGAGATCCCATTAAACAAGCAGTTCAAGCTTTAAAAGTACTGAGAGTACTACTTACAAAATGGAATGGAATCTCTGCATCAATCAGATAGTCAACACCTGTCAAAGATTTAACCATGTGGAACTGGCTCAGTTATCTAGAAGATTCACTAAATTCTATAGAAGGAATAAGGGCGTCAGAAAATCCTTCAAAAAGGATGATAAGGAAGTCAGATGTTATGAATGCAAGAAAATGGAGGCATATCAGACCAGAATGTCCTTAGATAAAAGAAGACAATAAAAATAAATTTTTCAAAAGAAATGATTATGAGCATAAGGACAAGAAAGCCATGAATGCTACATGGAGTGTATCTGAAGACTTCAGTATCACTTCTGAATCAAACTCTGAGAAGGAAGAAGTAAATATGAAATCCAACATGTGTTTTATGGAAGAAACAGATGAGGGAGCAGGTCACAAAAGCAAAAAGGACACATGGTATATGGACAGTGGTTGCTCAAGGAATATGAGTAGAAACTCATCAAACTTCTCTACACTCACTCAAAAATATGGCGGACTTGTCACTTTTGGTGACAATTCCAAAGGGAAAATCATTGGTATTGGAACAGTTGGAGATCCATAAGCTGTCTCAATCAACAAAGTACTTTATGTACAAGGATTGAAACACAATATGATAAGTATCTCTCAACTATGTGATGATGGTTTTGATATTGAATTTTCTAACAATTGCTGTTCCGTTTTCAAAAATAAATTGCTTAAATTTAGATCACCTAGAACTGACAATGTGTATACCCTAGACTTAAATTCCTTGTGTAAACGAAAAGTAAATTTCTTAACTGCTAAAGTGAATGAATCTTGGATCTGGCATAGGAGACGAAAATTTTAATGTATATGTTTTACATAAATTATCTAAGAAACATTTAGTTTCTGATTTTCCTAGTCTCAAATTTGAAAGTGATAGATTCTGTGATGCATGTCAACTAGGAAAGAAACACAAATCATACTTCAAATATGTTAATATAATTGGTACATCTAAACCTCTAGAACTTATCTATATAGATTTGTTTGGAACTTCAAGAGTAGCAATTTTGGCTGGTCAATCATATGTATATGTTTTAGTTGCTGACTATTCTAGATTTACATGGATTTTATTTTTAAAATTTAAAAATGTAGCTTTTATTTTATTTTAATATTTTTGTAAAGTTGTTCAAAATGAAAAAGATTTTAAAATAATTTCATTGAGAAGTGATCATGGTGGAGAATTTGAGAATCAGGAATTTAATTCGTTCTGTGAGTGTGTTACCTAGACAGACTAGAACTCTAAATAATCACCCCTTAGGGAATATCATAGGTGACTTAGACACATGAATAAAAACTAGAGGAAATATAGGGAATCTTTTAGAATTATCTGCCTTTATATCTCAATTAGAACCCAAGTCTATTGAAGAATCTTTAGATGAGGAAAGCTAGATGATAGTAATGCAAGAATAATTAAACCAGTTCAAAAGAAATGAAGTCTGGGAATTAGTTTAAAGACCAAAAAACTATCCATTGATATGAACCAAATGGGTCTTTAGAAATAAGCAAGATGATCAAGGAATAATAACTAGAAATAAATCTAGACCTGTAAATAAAGGATATAATCAGGAAGAAGATATAGATTATGATTAGACCTTTGCACCTGTAGCTAGATTAGAAACCATTAGAATCCTTTTAGCCTATGAATCTCATATGAACTTTATATTATTTCATATGGATGTTAAGTCTGCCTTTTTAAATGGTTATTTAATGGAGGAAGTTTATGTTGAGCAACCTCCTGGTTTTGAAAATTATCAAAAACCTGATTCTGTTTTTAAACATACTAAAGCTCTTTATGGACTTAAACAAGCACCTAGAGCTTGGTATGAAAGATTAAGCTCTTTTCTATTAAAAAATGATTTTACTATTGGAATGGAATATCCAAACCTTTTTAAGAAAACTGTAAATTATAATATTTTATTATTTCAAATTTATATTAATGATTTTATTTTTGGATCAACTAATAAAACCCTTTGTCATGAGTTTTCAAAGTTAATGAAAAAAGAATTTGAAATAAGCATCATGGTAGAATTAAATTTCTTTTTAGGACTTCAAATTTCTCAAAAAGATTTTGAAATGTTTTAAATCAAAGAAAATACATTACTGATTCATTAAAGAAATTTGGACTTGAAAACAACAAGACATATACAACTCCTATGTGTACTAATATAAAACATGATTTGGATGAAACTAGAAAATCAGTTGACATCAAGTTATATAGAGCTATGATTGGTATTTTATTATATCTTACTGCTATCAGGTTAGATATAATGTATTCAGTATGTTTTGGTGCAAGATTTCAACCAAATCCTAAAGAATCTCATTTAACTGCTTCTAAAAGAATTTTTAGATATTTAAAGGGAATTGTTTTTCAATCTCTTATTTATCGCAAAACTTCTGATTTTAATTTGATTTCATATTTAGATGCAGATTTTGGGAGTTATAGACTAGATAGCACTTCAGGAACGTGTCACTTTTTAGGGAAATCCTTAGTGTCATGGTCATGTAAAAAACAACATTTAGTTTCCCTATCAACAGCTGAGGCAGAATATGTTTCTGCTGGAAGTTGCTGTGCACAAGTGTTGTAAATGAAAAAGACTCTTATGGACTTTGTATTAAATTTTAATAGTATGCCTATTTTATGTGATAATAATAGTGCTATAAATATTTCAAAAAATCCTATTAATCATTCTAGAACTAAGCATATTGATATTAGACATCATTTTCTAAGAGATCATGTTCTTAAAAAGGATATATCTATAGAATTTGTAAGTAATGAAATTAAATTAGCTGATATTTTTACTAAACCACTTCCCACTGCAAGGTTTGATTTTACTAAGGTGGATTTAGGTTTATTTAATTTTAAATAAAGATTTATTTTACTATGCTATTTCTTTATTTTAATTGTATTTAAATTAATTTAGTTATTTTCTTTCAAACAGAATAAGTTTCTTTTCCCCGTGTAATCAATTTTATTTATATTTAAAATCTATGTAATGATTAATGAAAACACAGGAATCATGGCTGTCAGAAACCCTTTTGACTTATAAACCGTTTCATTTCTACGAAAACCTTTTCAAACCCACGAAGCCGCACCACTTTTCGTCAAACCTAATCTTTGAACCTCTGAAACTATAACCTTTAAAAATTCATATATTCTCACAGATATGGATAAGAAGAAGAGAGATTATGAGGCTGAGACCAGAAATTCCATGAAACATCACTCAGAAGGAAGGAAAATCTTACAGGGAAAGGTGATTGATCTCGAATGGATCTTTTAGACGAATCTCCTATTAAAATAAGCACTGTCATTTCAGAATCTAGAATAGACTTTCAACAGTGAGTATATGTAATTTTTGTATGACCTAGAACTTTGATATTTCTTTAAGTCTGTACAGTTTAGTCTGGGAGACAATGAGGACACTATGCTGGCTAAGATAGAGGATAGAGATTTTTCGATCTCTTCAGTTGAAATTGGTCAAATTTTGAACTGACCTTATGAGGGAGTCTTTTATTTTGATTTGAAAAATATAGGAGATTCTGTGCATAAATTTGAGGACTTTATGTCTTTTCTTTTTGGGTCTACTTCTATAAAGAAGATGTTTATTAAGGATCTAGATCCAGATCAGAAAATTTAGTAAAATTTGTGAAAACAGGGATTACACTAAGGATGTCTGAGATGGAGAAGATATTATATCCTGAGATGTACGTAATGTATCTTTTTATCAGTGATATAAAACTCAATTTTCCTAGATACATGGTGAGGTATCTAAATTAATACTTTCACAGTGAAGCTAGAATAAACTTCTATACTTTTGGAGGATTCATTTCCAAACTGTTGTTCAAAAAGGATATGTTGAGACTGGTGGATGCCAAAGTAAAATTTCATCACAGTAATGTTTTTAATGCTGGAACTTTAATAAATATTGGCTATTTCTGGAGTACTATAAAAGGAAAACTTTTTCCAGTAGGAGATGAGGAAGAAATAGAGAGTGCTCGAGTTCAATCTTCTCAGTCCAAAGAGGGATAGGCTAAATCGAGAGTAAGCACTGCTGCGAGGAGAATAAGATTTGAAATGGAAGACACTGAGGAATAAAGAAGTAATAAGGTACTTAAGACTCATAGGAAAATAACTATTAATGAGGAATGTGTTTCCCCTATATTGACAACAAGAGATTTACTGTCTTACAGTTTTGTAAGAGAATATGATATTGAAAAACCAATGGAAGATATTGTTGAGAGGTCAGAACCAGTGTAAGGACCTCAAATTCACTCTGAAATTCAAGAAGCAGCTGCAAAAGAGACTCAGGAACAGAATGTGGCTATTATAGAACCTGAACCTAAAAGAATTGAAGTTGAAAGAATAGAACCAAAAGTTGTAGCTGAAGTTGAAGTTACACTTCAACAGGAAAAGGAGGCAGATCCTGGTGAGGAAGTGACCAGACCTTAGGAAACTCAAGAAGATATTATCTTAGAAAATCCATTGGAAGAACAAGTTGCTGATGTTAATGAGGAGAATGTTTATGATGCTCAAACAGAAGTACTTCAAGAGGATTTTTCTATGGAAGAGTCTGGAAAAGGCTCCGAGGAAAAATCTGTGGACCAACCTGCTCAGGAAAAGGAAAAATACAAGTCTGATGTAGATTCACTACCTATAGTATTGTTGTATCACACTGGAACTAAGAATGAGAATAAAGCACAAGGTTCCTCTGATTTAGGGAATAAGAAAGTTGAAGAGTTGTATATAAAGATGTCTCAATTGGAATCTGAAAATATTACTCTGAAGAGAGACTTAGAAGCAGAGCAGTTGAAATTTCAGAAACTCAAGGATGGTGCAGTTTCCAGGAAAGAAGTTGAAATTTTTAAGAAGGATATGCTGAATGCTTTTGAAAAGTAAAAGTCTAGAATGGTTATTAAATAAGATTTGTTAGATCTCAAATTATTTATGAAGACACAATTTTCATCTGTCGGAACTAGTTCTGCTAGTGGGTCAGGTACTTCACCTGATTTACTAAGAAAAGTTCAAGCTATCACAGCTGCCATGAGCAATATGAGTGACATATTGCATGATCTTCAATGCAACAATGCTCCGTTATCAGTCTTGTTAGACAACCAGAAATTTTTGGTTGATCAGTTGACATAAAGTGAACCATCTCTTAGACTTGTGCTAACTCAATTCACAGAGAAGATGTCTTTGTTTATGGAGAAGGAAGAAAGACTTCATGAGTTTTCAGAGTCAATCTCATAGAAGATATTCAGATGACTCAAGAGACGAGGGATCTTATTATTAAGCTTGGTGATGGAATGATGCGAAGACTTAGGGAGCAGTTGACAAAAATAAATTCTGTAATTCAGAGGAGATAAACCCTACCTGAACCATGACCAATCCTTGATTCCTATATTTTTCAAATTTTTACTTTTAATGAAATTCTATTTCTTTATATTTATTTTGTTTTAGTGTATTTGTTTCAAAATTCTAGTAATCCAGATTTAATTATTGACAAACAGTTAATTACAACATTTACTTAAGTTTAGTGCTACATTAAATGTGTTATATTCCATCTTTTATCATTATTTTTAATATCACAAAAGGGGGAGAAATTTTGATAAACAAAACATTTTTGTTTGTTTCATTTTATTGGGGGAGAAATTAAAATGGTTAAATTAAAGGGAGAAATTAAGTTTTTAAAATTCAAAACTATATGTAATTAATTAATTTTGGTGTAAGTTAATTTCACTAATTATATTATGGGTTTTGTGATCATAAAAAAGGTGGATATTTTTGAGCAAGTATTATTTTACAAAATGCATAATGTTTTATTTAAAGGGGGAGTATGTCGAGAACAATACCCTATCTCTTTATGACAATTTTTATGCCTCACAAATACCCCTAATTATTTTCTAATGACTTTATGTGTTAAGTATTTTTCAGGAATTTATTATTCATTATATTTTTATTTCTGGATTAAATATTTAATTTCTTGAATAACGAGGTTTTATTTCTAAATTATTCGCATTTAGCGTGTTTTGGAAACACTGTTCATACCCTACTTATTTGGGATCTGCTTTAGCGTGTTCTAGAAACACTGTTTATACCCTCTATGGCGGAACGTAGCGTAAGGATAAAATGCAGTGTATACTTTATGAGATAAGAGAAAATTATGGAAGATGAACTATACATTATCGGCAAAGTATGGAAAAGAACCCTACGTTAGGAAGGAACCCTACGTTTGGAATATTAGAAAAGTATGGAAAGGAAAATGTACGTAAGTTTTAAATGTTACGTTTGTTTCTCAAAAGTATGGTTCATCATACTTACTTTTGTAAACAACCATACGTTCTTGGAAAAGTATGGATCAAGTAAAAGTATGTATCTTTTACCATACGTTTTAAAGTTGAAGAGAAAATTATGGATGAAAAACCCTACGTTTATGATCAAACTTACATTTGAAGAAAGTGACATGAACCTTACATTTGTGATCAACCATATGTTGTAAACTCTACGTTTGAAGACTATGTCATCAACCTTAGTTTTAGAGGATGAATAAAGTACAACTCAACCTTACGTTTGGCGTCGAAAACTTCAAAGTTGATATTTTTATGCAATGGTTAAGAAGCTGATTTTTAGGTGGATTTCAAGCTGGTTTTAAAGCTTATTTTAAAGTGAAACTTTAACTTATTCAAAGCCGTTTTATCAATGGTTTAAATATCAAATTAAAAGGAGATTTTTATGACGAGTTTTTCAGAAAGTTACGACTACTCTGTAAATTCAAATGTTTGAATATCACGAGTTAAAAGGTGACTCTTGTGGATCTAAATTTGTAGGATAAGTACTTATCGTTATATATGAGTTTTTTTTGAACAACAACTATCAATCTTATGTGATCTCTCGATCATTCTGAGAAAAGGGAAGAAAAACAGAGTCTATCAAGAATTCAGATCTGCTGATTCAAGAGAATGACAAAGTTCTATTTTCTAAAGAAGAAAAATCATGATAGAAGATTCATTTGTTCTACATAGAAGATCATTTGTGAATCTTCTACTTCTGAAGTTTTGAGTTATAATTCTATATCGACTGAAACAGGATCGAATCAGAATGGCTCGTTTGTGAAGATCATTATTTCTGAAGGTGACGATCCATCTACTATCAATTGCATGATGTTTTAATTGTTAAGAACATATGGAAAGTATTTTCAGAATAGAGAAATCTTTCTTTTCTATTCTCGAGTGACCGAATTCTCGTACTAAGCTATGTAGGTTTTGTGAGTGAACCATAAGGCTTTGTTTTGACTTAGATTGTAAAGGTGTCAACTGCCTGTACTCCGTTGTTGAAAGGTCTATTGAAACAAGGACCAGATAGTGAAAATCATCAAGCTCATGGAGTAGAGTGTTGGTGGAGTGGACTAGGGGCCTTCTATTCCCTAAACCACTATATATCTTGTGTCTCTACTATTTAAATTTCTGCTGCATCAATTCAACTGATTAAAGTTAAAGGAAAGAACACAATCTTGCAAAGATTTATGAAAAGTCACAATTCACCCCCCTCTTGTGTATATTTGATATAATCCAATCCAACAAGTACAATCAAATATAAACAACAGAATATATAGAATGATTGGATAAATTCCAAAAGGAACAACCTCTAATACCAATTCTTTAGTATCTGGAATAAACAATGACAGAGCTAAACTACCCTTAATCAAGGTACAACATATGATACCAATGGTTAGGATGGATAAGGTAATGGAATATGGTCTAGAGGGTCATGAATAAACTAGATCATTTTTTAATGAAATTGATTAACTATCTAAATTAATTATGAAATTTAATTAATAGAGTTAATTTGTAGTTGAAATAAAAGAATGAACATAAGGATTCTTTATATATTAGTTTGATCTAAAGTGTACCTAGTATACTCTTATACCTATCTACTTAGATAGATACATATTGTACACCAATATAATTTTTTGAGGTGAATTAAAACCATATTAAACAATCCTTTTCTACAAAGGGATAAATAAACTAATGTAATAACTTTTTTCTAGAGATTCAAAACCCAAATATGAAAATTACTTTAGGTAATAAGAGTCACAACTAGAACTATCCTAACTTCCGAATCTGAGAGTCACAACTCGAGGAAAGAATAGAAGAATTATTTTTTATATAAAATCATAAAAGAAAAGTGAGAGTGTATGAGAGAGACAGGAAGTAGTGTTATAGACACAAGAAACCAAGATGACGTATAAGATAAAAAAATAAATAACTTGTACTATTTATTGATTAAAGTATCCTGATGTTTTGTTAATGTAATAGAATTAAAATAATATTAGGTTCCATCCTTGAAAAATCACCTAGTATATAAAAACTTGATTTTATAGGATGTAGTTTGTACAACTCTTCAAAGTTCAGTATAAGTCACTTTTGATTCTCAAAATTTCATGTTCTCAAAAGTTTCATATCCTTTTAATTCATCCTAAATCCATTATATTTGATAGTTAAAAACTAACAATCCAATATTCAATTGGTTAAATAAATTAAAATTTAAAAATACATAAATATCTAGGAGATAGAAAATCATCATATAAAATAATCATAAAAAATATCATTTGAATTTAAAACCTAAATAATGATTCAAACCAATTTGAATAACCCGTTAAATATTTTAAATATACTCAACAATAATGGGTCAAATCTATCCCATAAATATCATAAGATGGTTTAATTTTTTAAATGAAAATATTAAAAGGATTTAATGAAACATATGATAAAAAATTAAATTATATAGTATTAAATGATGTAAAACAAGATTGAATAATTTACATGTTATTAAATATTAATTAAGAAAATAATAACTCAAAGAAATAAAATGAAAATGTAAAAACATAAATATTAAAAATATATGTTATATGCATTCGCATGAATAAAGAAAAAATTAATACACATTTTAAAACTAATTAAAATAACTTAAAAGCACTTAACATGAAATTAATATAATATATATGAATTTTAGAAATCAATAAAATAGTTAAAATAATTAATATAAGTATGTAGTTAAATAAATGATAAAAAACAATGAAAAAGAGATCATGCTAAAAATTCCAGGTTTAAGTGCAATAACTATACATACCATGAGATTATTTGATATAACTTATGGTAGGAATAGTTACCATGAGGATAAATATAGGGTGTAGTAACTATATTCTTGTGGCATCTTTTTTGTGCAATAATAAATCACATGGAAGGGTACACAATTATATGTTGAGAATATGAAGACCTCATACACTATTCATCATCTTCTTTAACTCCTCTTGAGTTCTATAGATGAGATAATGTGAAGAATGGAAAAGTGGAAGAGGATAACGAGGGATGTATGTAGGCGAAATTGACTTCATTATGAGAGGTGAAGGTGCTATACAAATTAGCCATGCTACTTTAAAAGGCATGGGTATCCTATTAAAAAGTTGTAATCATGTTTATAAAGCTTTATGCTACAGGTTGTTTTAAGAATAACACTTGCGGTAACTTCTGTATAACATGCAGTCATTTGAAACACATGCGGTCACTTCAAAAATTCCCTTGTGGTAATTAGAGGAAGATCAAAGTAGGTTTACAATAGATTCATGGTAGGAAAAATAATTGTTAATGGTATATATATGGAAAAAACATATTCACTTTTACGATAGACTCATGTTAGGTATGAATAATGGAAACCTTAAAACCAGAAACAATATGTCCCCTCAAACTTCAGACAAAATTTAGAGCCATGAAAAAGTAGAATTATCTTTTGATGTAGTTGACTTAAAATAATATAATTTTTAGATATTTACAATAGATCAAATAATGATTAAATTATATGTATATATCAATATATATAATTGGAAAATAGTGTGGGGTATGAACTAGGAAACCAGTTCATGTCATCAACCTATTAAAAAAATGGAAAATAGTGAAAAAAATAAACTAAAACTACACAAAAAATACAGAAAAAGTAATAAATATTTGGAAGATTTATAAGGTATATAAATGGAAATTTTAGAATTTTATTTAGTTTAATTAAATATAGAAAAATGTCTTAGATATTCAATAAAAATGGAGTGTGATTTTGATATATATCATGTGATTTACCATGCAAAAATAGAATAAAAAGTATTTTGGAAATTTTAAAATTCCAAAACTGTTGCACATACTTCAATTTTTTTAGAGTGCTTAAACATGGGTTTCAGACTTTAACATAGTTTAATGAAATATAAAAAAATGTTTTGGATATCCAATATAAAAATTCACATGAATGTCTGATCTATATATCTCATGTTATAAAAGAATAACCAAATAAAACTATAAAACACTATAAACTAAAATCTATTATTAAAACCAAAAGCATACTGCATGTTCAGACCAAAATGAGAACATTCTGTAGATTGGTTTAGAATTTTTTATAGTTTAAAAAAGTTAGATAAACTTATTATATTTTATATGAAATATTATTTATAAAAATCCAATCAATATAACTCCTAATATAAAAAAATATTGTGATCTAGTTAAAAATTAATTTTCACATAAAATAATAAGAGGGTTTGGAATATTCAAAAACATAAAATATAAAAAAAATGAAAAAACCACACCCAAAAAACTCTCCCTTTTTTAAAATTACCCCATTTTGAATTTTTTTTAAAATGTAATATTAAACCAAATGTAGTTTGAAAACAAAAGTGAAAAACATCAGTTTTAAATAATAAAACCCCCCTTAATAAATGCATATTAAGGTAATTTAGAAACAAGTTTTTTAAGTATACTTATAACATACCAAGATTAAATTTAATTTTTTAAATTTTACAAAAATTTAAAATATAATTTCTAGTTTTAATCCCAAAATCAATATTACCAATAAAATTATCAAGAAAATGATATCTATGAATCTTCCATTGTCCCGGATCAATTCAAGAAGGATTATGTTCCCCCTAAATTAATTCATCATTATATTTAGGTTTTTATTCACCAAAGTTAAAATCTCTAAACTCATCATAAAAAACAGCAGAATCAGAATTTAATTTCACATTATTTTCATCAAACATAATATGAATTGATTCTTCAATAACCATATTTATTTTATTATAAACACTATAATATTTAAAATTAATATAATAACCAATAAAAATACCTAAATCCCTTGTATCATCAAATTTATCTAAATTATCCTTCAAATTTAAAATAAAATCTTTATAACCAAAAATTCTAAAATAACCAACTTTATGATTTTTAACTTTAAACAATTACTATGAAGTTTTTCTGAAAAAAGTATAAGAAGAATTATATTTGAAATATAACAAGCATAAAAAATGGCTTCGGCCCAAAAAATATCTAGGAAAATTATATTCACTTAACATAGTTATGAACATTTTAATATTAGTTCTATTTTTCCATTCTATAACACAATTTTTTGGGGTGTTCTAGGGGAAGAAATAATATAAAAATAACCATTCGTTTCATAAAATCTTTCAAAATATAAATTATGAAATTCACCTCCTTTATCTATATGAATAGAAAAAATCATTGTAACTTTTTTATTTTTAACTAAATTACAAAAAGTAATAAATATAGATAAAGTATCATTTTTATGCGCATGAAAGTAAACCCATGTAAATCAACTATAATCATCAATAATAAATAAATTATATTTCATTCCCCTAAGGCTAGAAATTTGAGTAGGACCAAATAGATCAATATGGATTAACTATAAAGGTATATTAGTAATTATATGATTGATAGATCTAAATGAGAATTTACATTGTTTCCATTTCATACAAGCATAAAAAACATAAAAATATTATTTCTTCATAGTAGGAAACTATAACATGTTCTCATGTTTAGAGATCTTATATAATATTTTTTAGTTAATACGACCTGATCATCAATGACAAAAAATGATATCACTCTTCACAACATTCAAACACATAACATATTGAATAGTTAGTTAAACAAAATCAATAGTATAAATATTATCCTTCCTATTAGCATAAAATAATAAAGAATCATCCCTAAAAACTAATCCCTTATTATTTTGAAATTTAACTTCCATCCCCTCATTACATAATTGATATATACTAATTAAATGATGTTTTAGTCATTCAACATATAACACTTTATAAATAAAATTAGAAGTAGAAATACCAACTTTACCAAAACCTTTTACTTTACCTTTGGAATTATCTTCACATGTAACAATGCCTCCATAAAAGTTTTTTTAAGTGATAAAATTTGATGGGATATTTTTATATGCTGATAGTATCAACTATACATGTACCACATGTTATTCTTGAGATATACAGGGAATTTCCCCCCATTTTGAGTGTTGTAATAGTGGGTGTCCTAGACCCAACTTGAAAATACTTTTTATTACCATTACATGTATACAGTTTGATATATAAATATGTCTATTCTTACCATAATAGTGTTGATATTTTTGTATCCACTATTTACATGGTAATATCTTTATATTATGGGTCATATCAAAAGGTTATAGGAGTTCCCAACTATAATGAGAACCTAAATATACTATTACAGTAATCTTAAATATATATATCCTATGGTCTCGATACATCATACTGACAGAAGACATATTATGTATGACTATTAGGTGTTGGAGGCTCATAAGCATTGAGTTTTTTTCTCATGAAGTTCACACTTGGTGATCTCAAGTAGTGAGATCATGAGGACAAACCGACCAATAGGAACACCGCATGTTTTGGGTGTCATTGGTTATTAATATCTATGAACATGTGTAATATTCTACCAAATTGAGATCATTATCAGTGTGTTCCATTTGATCATACTTTGATGAAAGATTAAAACCATGATAATGAAATCATAGTGACGTAATTTTTTTGGGGTGCGTCATTTGTGGTATGACATTGGAAGAATGATTAAGATAATTTTTTTGCTTCCGATTTGAGGAAGGGATATCTCATGGTAATAGGTTGACCAGGATGGTAGTACCTTTATAAATCCATGTCGATGGTACAAGAATATATGTATGTTCAGTAATATTACTAAATATATAAATCAAGAAAAGGATTATGACACAAGTGTGTATCCTATTTTATTTGATATTGCTAGAGAAAGATATTATATTTCATAGTTTTTTTTCGAAGGAGGAAGTCATAGCTACAAAATTACTTATCTTCTTAGGGGACATTATGGGTTGCTAGACTCCATCCTTGGTCTATGGGTTGGACTCACTAATATTTAGATAAGTACCTATAGGGTCACACACTTAGTGTATCCACAAGTTTCACATATTCTAATGAATAGAAGTTTATGATGAAGTGGGATCCATGTGCGGGGGTTAGTGAACATAAAAGTATGAATGATCACAAATAAAACTAATTCAATTATATTATTCATGTTTAGAATAATTATGATTGAATTTATTTCTCAAGGTATTTATAAATTGTTTGATCATAAATTTGAATATGATAAAAATATATTTTTTCAAACAAATATTGGACGTTCAAGGTTCGTTAAATTATTTTGAGAGATTATGAGAAAAGTTAATGGTTTTTATTTTATCACATAACATTTTATAGTGTTACAAGTGAGTGATTAAATATTTGTGACATTTATGACAAGTTTATTAAGTCATACATGTTCACCAAGGTCTAAAATAAAGGTTATTACTTTTTAGGGACTAAAGTGAAATTTTAGAAAGTATAACCTAAGTATAAAATCTCATTTTAGCCTCTTGAATTATAAGATCCACCATTTTAACTAATTTAGATTGAGAAAATCTCTTCTCCTCTCCTATCAAGTTCTTAGGGAGATATTCTTAAGGATGAATAAAGTCAGATCTATCCCACTTTCTCGATCAAGTCCGCATTCTTTAGGCGATCTAAGGGATATCATAAAGATCTTTGATTTTTTGTTCTAGCACCCGATAAATGTAAGTTAATGATCCTTGACTTTTTGGATAACATATGGACGATCCAGAGGATGTCTAGTTTGGTGTCTTACAACCACAACACATCGATAATGAGTGAATCAAACCTGTGACTTTAAATGAACATGGTACCATTTAAGCTTTCATTTTATTTTTATTTTTCATTATTAAATCGAATTACATGTTATCATTTTAGAATTATATGAAAGTTTTTTAAGTGAATTATATGTTTTTAACATGAATCCAAACTGAAAATTTTAAATTGCGTATCTTTCACACTTCTGCTGTGCCCTGAGTTTCTTCAATTGGTATCAAAGGGAACGTGTAATTAATTAAGTTAAAAACATTGAAATTTCAATTAAATTTTATATTAGTCAGAAATAGGGTTTTGATATGGTCCCAATGCATCTGATGGTATGTCGATCTATGTTTCCATCACCAAGATATGGATGATCAAAGATTGATGGGTTTTGCATAAAGGTTTTTTTGAAAATTAAAGTTTTAATTTTTTCTTAATTTTAATAACAACTATTGTGAAGGATTTTATCTAGAGCATGATGTAATTAAATTTCCTGGTAGGTGAATATATTAGAATCCAGTTAGGTTAGTCTATTGGCAGTATAATATTATCATGGAAGATTGTTTAATTAAATAGAAAATACTTCCCTTATAAGCTAGTTTTAAGATTTTCATGAAATCTTGTTTAATTAAATGAATAAATCTTCCCATGGAAGATAGTTAAAAGTTTCTCATGGACGCTTATTTAATTAAAAGGAAAAATCATCACTTAGAATCAAGTTTAAATCTTCTCAAGTAATCTTGTGTAATTAAAATAATTCAAACTTTCCATGGAATCTAGTTTAATTAAAATAATAAATATTCCCATGGAATCTAGTTTAAAGATTCTCATGGAATATTCATTAATTAAAATAATATAGATTCTCATGGAATCCTATTTAAATATTCACATAGAAGCTTATTTAATAAAATTAATATAGCTTCCCTTGGAATCTAGTACAAAGTTTTCCATGAAATCTTGTTCAATATATATATATATAGAAATCTTTTGTTGGAAGCTTGTTATCACTTTATATTATATATACAAGTAAAAATATTCTTTTGGAAGCTTGTTATAATTTTATATTAATGACTAAACCCATTTAACCTGTCACTAATCCTAAATAAAATTTTGGGGATCTTCATTAGGTGAAAATTTATCCAAAAATTTTAAAAAAAATTAAAAAATTCAATTTAATTGTCTGGAATTCAATAAAATTATTTTAGGTGTTGTGGGATTTATTGATAATTAATTTATAAAATTTAATGCATTAAAAATATACTCGAGTTGAATTTTAGAAAATTTAATTTTTATTATGAAATATACTTTCATGTCGACTGATCATGAGCTGAGACCAACCCATGCATGTTTTCTCTTATTATTTATTTAATTTGATTATTGTATTTAAGTTTTATAAAAATTTATTAATTATTTTATTTTGGAAATCTTCACATTGTCCCTTTTTCTTTAATTTGAATAAGGGATTGTGTGTCCACATTTAAGTGATAAAAAAAAATTAATTTCACACCCTAATTTCCCTTCACCTACATCTGAGTATACATTTTAAAGATCGAAGGAGTTCATGGTGGTGCGGTTCGAGCTGAGAGCCAGTTTAAACCAAATAGGTGAAGTGCATGGGAGTTTCAGGTGCTACAATTCAAGTTAGGTATTGACTTAAGTAATTCTCTAAGAGTCTTGATAAATCCATTATTCGCTCGATGGATTAACTAATAGTTAACATATCATGATCATGTAAGTATTTATTTATTTTATCATGTTCATGGTTTATTATTTTGTGAATGTGTATTTATTACACATGATCACATAATATAATAATAAACAAGAATGAAAAGATAAAATGAACATGTGCGGTGAATGTTTTCTATTTAAAATCATGGTTAAGTTGTGAGTGTGATCACATAGAACAAGCATGTTAAATATAAAAGGATTTAATTCATCGATTTTGAATTAAAAAAATCCCTCAAAGAATATATTAAGTCATTAAATTCCTTCCATCAATAAAATTTGAGAAAAAATAGGTGTATGGGGTGCTCAGTCATCTGAAATTGATGGTGAATCCTACTATCGGGGAGTTCTTATGAAAGTGTTGGGTCAACACAATTAAATTTAGACGAAAAGGGGTGGAAAAAGCTAGATTTTTGAAAATTTAGAGGCAAAGTGTTGATAAATTCAAAGTAATTCTTTGTAGAAGATGTGACTCCACTCAATAGATCAAGGATCCATGAGTTAATGTGGTTGGACAGATTAATGCCTACCCTAGAATCTTCAAATAATTTTGTAAACAAAGATTGTAGACTAAGAGGAGGGGTTCAATTATCCTTGAACCTAGAATACTAAAGTGATAGAGAATTCTGAATCTAGTACATAAGGTTCCTATAATTTGATAAAATAGTGGGAGACATTTAAAATAAATAATTTGAAATTTTATAATAGTAACCAAGATAAAAATACAATATTCTAGGTTTTATTTTTGTAGAAAAATGGAAAGTAACACCAAAATTACACTACAATAAATAATGGAATAAGTAAATGTCCTATCCAACATGAATTTCCATGCATAGTATAGGTGTTTACTGAAAGTACTATGACATCGGAAATTCAAGGTGTTGGTGTCCCCAATACCTGTTAAGTTACCTCATGAAGTAAGGGTGTAAAATTTCTTACAATATACTCATGTATAACACATATGATGGTTATTTCATAATGATATCATCAAAATACAATGTGATTTGTGGATACAATATCAGGACATGGATGATTTTACATGTTGTCTCATCTTCGAGAAGCTTGTGAGGAGAAAAAAAGAAAAGACATGAATATGGGATATTTACATTGGATATGTTTAAATTGAAAGATGGGTCATGATATTTCAATGGATCCCTTTCTCATATCATTTTCAACCATTTACTCTAGTTTTGTTTAATATTACAAAATGAAAAGTATGGATAAAATGCTTCAATACCTTCAAGGTAAGGTTCGCCAAGTAAATAAAAACTTAAAGAAATTTTAATCATTAATTATTATGTAGAACAAGATAAAAGACACGGAGAAAAGGAAAATGGATAGTATCATTCTAAAGGAACCTTCACAATGTACTTTAAAGAAAAAAGGTATTAAACATGAGGTTATTTTCTTTGCATATCATGAAATATATCTATGGAATTTTAATGTAATTAACTGAATTGAAATAGAAAGTAATCGCTTATTATTCAGTCATATTCATCAAATATATGTAATGTTTCAATTTTTCTTCTTGGGTATTAAATAAAATATTCTTTTCACATATGTTTATTTATATAAAATAACTAAGTATGTAAAGAAAAATTACTAGAAGTAAGTTTTTTTCTCTAACAAGATGAGAAAAGGTGATTCCTAAATCTATGGTGAAAAGTACACAACTTCTATATTTCCATGTTTATTGATTCTAGTTAAACATTTAGATTATCACCAAAACATTAGTCTCATGTGTCCATTGGAAACAAGGAGACATTTTTCCATTTTTAGAATGAATGATGTTTGTGGTGTTGAATACTCAAGTCATAGTTCAGTGATACATGAATCATTTCCAATACATGATGAATATAAATGTAAGACTAATATACCTAGTTGTGGAAAGAAAATACTTTGTCAAGAAAAACTGAATATTTTTAAAAGCTGTACCTATTATTGTTTTATAATCTTCAAAGTTAAAGACATTTGGTACTATCAACATACTTATGTACTTAGTTTTGGACCAAGAAACCTTTATAAATAAAGGTAAGACACAAAGATTTTAGAACTAGTTCAAAAAGAGAGCATGAACTATTACAAGGGTAAGCTATTGGTATGAATACTTCATCATATTCCTTTAAGAATTTAAGTAATGTAAAATTGAAGTATGAAATATGACTGGTCAGAAGATATGAGAGGCATTGGGCTAGTTTACCAAATAATATCTTGCCCAAGCATTCATCAATCAATAAGATGTAGCTTTGAGTTATTACTAAACACACATTTATTTATACAAATCAAATTTATGATGCTAATAAGAATGATTAATAATGATTCTTAAATGTTAAAATTGGTCAATAAAATTTATCATAGATCAGTTCTTAAATGCACATTTCCTTATACACATCAGAGTCATGATGTAAGTGAAAGTATTATCAATGTTAAAACTCATGCATTGTAGATAATTCCATTTTTAAAGGCATGATTCAACAATAACAACATAATAACATAAAAATATTTCAAATATCATGAAAAATAGATATCATATGAGTTATATAGTATGATGGAAATACCTTATTTCATAAGAACATGTGTTTAGATGCAAAGAGTTAGTTAATATATAAAACAACTTGCATCAAGAAAAAACCCAATGTGCATCTATAGTAATCATCCAAAAGTTTTCTAAGGATGTTATATAATTCCCTATGATAGAAAAATATTGTCAAGTTATAAAATATATTTCTATAAAATGGTGTTAATATCTATTTGATATAGAGAGATAGATATTGACTTTGGTTTAGTCAATTCTAGAGATTTAAAAATGGTTGACATGGGAATAAGTTCCATAAGAGAATGTGGAAAAGAATGTTCCAGAGACACATACTGTGTATAAAGGATAAAACCATGGTGATGGTTTTGTATTCACTATGGTCTATGATATATTATTTTTCAATAATAATGATTCCTATAAGTAAAAAATATATTGAAATTATCTAATATTGACTAGATCCATTAAAATTAAATAATTGATTCCATGTATCATAGTACAAGAGGCTTAATAATTTGAATACTACGGTGGGTATTTAAGTGATACTATACATGGATGGTACACGAGTGGTACCAATAAGGATTGATTGGTTATACCAAGTCATTATTCCTAAATATATTAGAATTTTACTTGTCATAGCTAATTTCTATGATCATTTTATTGAGAATTGTATTCCAAGACCACCAATCAAGGAAGACATCTATGTGACGTAACTAGAAAGGGTTGGTGACATCATATAATGCCAATAAAGGTGAAAGTAAGTAACTAGATCATAGAGTATTAATTTGGAATTAATATTTCTAGTGTTTCTACCATAGTTTAGTGGGATCACCATAGTTTCTAAGTATAATATATTTTCTAACATATGAAAAATGGATATTGGTGTTACATTTAGTTAAGACCAGGATAAAAATATATATCCAGAGATTGAATTAAAGTAGAAACCAGAACTATTGGTAAGGAGATATATTAAGGTGTATTTAATAGTTTCTTAGACCTATAAAATCGTACATATACTGATATAGTATTAAAATACAATTTGGAACAATTAGAGATAGAGTTTTTACCAATGTCACATGTAATATATCTCTCTAGGTAGACATGTCCATGACATAGGAAGAGATAAATGTTGTTATTTGAATTCCATATGCTTTAGCGATGGATCAATCACATGTTCCATGATATGTAAAATAATTGATATTACCAAGATATACTTTATAGTAGGAAAATATCAGTTGTATCTAGGAGAACTACAAGTGAAGCTGTCCGAACTATCTGATTGTACTTGAGAAAGTACAAAGAATATGTACCTAGTAAATAGAGTAGAAATGATACTAGTTTTTAGGGGACACACCCTAGTATTCCTTGGATCAATGTGATCTAATATCACAGTTAGTATAAGGTAATGATAAAGAAAAACTCATTTAAGAAATTGGTATCCATATCTATAAATATCGAGTTTTTTGACTTCTAAGGCACCAAAGAAGTAGTTTAAATTAAGCGATGTTTTTTACAGTTCTTGGAATCACACATAGTAAGAAAAGTATTAACATAATGTAAATTATGATACTATTACTAGTAAATATGTCAAGTTTGGATAGAGAAAAGAGGTATATATTTAGGGATTAAATATCTTGAAGAGTTTTACTCGAGAAGATGATGTCACACTCAAAAGAATAGTCAGGAAGTGAAAATGTAGCATACTTAGAAACTAAATCTATAGCTTAGTAGAAACATGATCTTTATCATGTGAGGGATAAAAAGTATGGTTATCAAGTTTTATATAGTGCAAGTGGGAGTATTGTAATAGTGGGTTCCCTAGACCCAACTTGAACAATAATTTTTGTTACCATTACATGTATACAGTTTGATATATACATCTGTTTATTCTTACCATAATAGTATTGATATTTTTTCATCCACTATTTACATAGTAATGACCTTATATTTTTTTATCAAAATCTTATAGTTGTTCCCAAATATAACGAGAACCTTGAGATACTATGATAATAATCTTAAATATATATATCCTATGGTCTAGATACATTATACTGACATGACACATATGATGTCTGACTATCAGGTGTTGGGGAATCATAAGCATTAAGACATTTTCTCATGAGGTTCATAATTGGTGATCTCTAGTAGTGAGATCATGAGGATATTCCTATTAATAGGAACACCACATGTTTCAGGTGTCATTTTTTTTTCCTATCTATGAACATGTGTATTGGTCTCTAGACTTGAGATCATTATCAGTACATTCCTTTTGATTGCATACTTTGATGCAAGGAAAAAACCATGATAATGAAATCTTGGAAAAATAGTGTTTGTTAGGTGAATAATTGGGGGTATTTCATTGGTTGAATGATCAAGATATATTTTTTCACCTCCAAGTTGAGGAAGAGATATTTCATGGGCCAAGGTTGACCAGGATGGCAATAACTTCATAAATCCAAGGCCATGGTACAAGAAGGTAATACCATCTAGTAAGTTCATGAAATATATAAAGCAAAAAAAGGATGATGACACAAATGTGCATCCTTATTTATGATATATCTCTAGATAAAGAGATTATATTACATAGCAGGTGTTCACAAGAGGAATTCATAGCTATGAAATTCCTTATCTCCTTAGGGGCTATAATGGGTTGCTAGAATATTCTCTTGGTCTGTGTGTTGGAATCACTACTATTGATATAAGAAACTATATGTTCACACACTTAGTGTATCCAAAAGTTCAACCTATTCTAATGAATAAGAGTTTAGGACATAGTGGGACCCACATGCGGGGGTCAGTGAACGTCTGAGTATGAATGATAAAAAATAAAACTAATTAAATTATATTATTCATGTTTTGAATAATGATGATTGAATTTATTTCTCAAGGTATTCACAAGTTGTTTGATCATAAATGTAAATATGAGAAAAATATAATTTTTTGAACAAACATTGGATGTTCAAGGTTCATTAAATTATTTGGAGAGATTACGGGCCGAGTTAATGGTTCAAATTTTATCACGTAACATTTTATAGTGTAAAAAGTGAGTGATAAAATATTTTTGATATTTATGAAAATTTTATTAAGTCATACATGTGCACAAATGTCTAAAATGAAGGTTATTACTTTCTAGAGACCAAATTGTAATTTTAGAAATTATAACCTAAGCATAAAAGCACATTTTAGCCTCTTGAATTATAAGATCAAAAATTTTAAAAAATTTAGGGAGATAAAATCTCTTATCTTCTCCTTTCAAGTTCTTAGAGAGTGATTTTGAAGGAAGAACAAGGTTGGATCAATCCCTCTTTCTCGATCGAGTTCGTGTTTTTAGGCGATCGAAGGGACATCGTAAAGCTATTCAATTTCCCACACTAGAACCCTGGAAACATAGACCGATTATCCTAGAATTATGAAGCACATGTGGAAGATATATAGGATGTATATTTTGGAATCTTATATCCACAACACAAAAATGGTGAGCAAATCAAACAACAACTTCAAATGAACGAGGTACCATTTAAGTTTTTGTTTGATTTCATTTTTATGATTAAATTGAATTACATGCGATCCTTTTAGAAATAAAGTATAGGGTTTAAGTGGATTATATGTTTTTAAGATTAATCCAACCCAAATTTTTAAATTCTGTCTCTTTTTCGCTTCCAATGCACCTCGAGTTCCTTTATAGAGAATCTATGAATCAAAAGTTAGCTGATTCTTTCTTATTTCTAGATTATTCACTAGGATAAAATTCTTCAGTACAACTCCAACTATTTGTCAATTATTTGTTATCATTATTTTTTATTTATATTTATTATTTAGTGTTTTATAGTGAGGATTGATATTCCCTTTCTTTCTACACTCAAAACAAGTAACATCTGAAGCATTATAATTATTATTACCTTTCTTATCTCCCTTGTATTTTTTCTTTTTAAGGGTTTATTCTAAATCGGTTCTTGAATCCTTTATTTTTTTATTCATTTGTACACTCTATTAACAATATGAGGAATATATTATTTTTATATCTCATAGTTTATAATTATAAGAGTGATTAGAAACAAAATTTATAGATTTAAACGCTACACATTTTCTTTTTTTTGTATCCTCTTCAACAATGTTTTTCAATTCCAGTTCATACTGAAGTAGTGATCCAATAAATTCATTAAGATTTTACTCTTTGAAGTTTTCTATTACATCAATAGAAACCTTCTTTTCATTACATTTATTTGGTAATTCTCCTAGTAATTATTCAATAATTACTGGGTTTTCCAAAGCTTCACCAATGGAATTCATTCCACTCACAATGCTTGTGAGTCAGGGGAACATTTGGTTTACAGATTAGTCTTCACCCATATTGATGTATTTATACTTTTCTCTATGCATTATAAGTTTTGTTCTGATCAATTTTTTCAATACAAGATGAGTAAATTATAGAATATTCTAAATATTACAAGTTGTCTTACAAGAAGACACATGACTAAACACACTTTTGGTAATAAAACAATATAAAATATTCATAGCTTTGTAATTTAAAAAAATTCCGTTAGCATTATTTTCTATAAGAGTATCTAAGTCATATTCTAATAGTGTGTACTATTTTTCCATGATGGACTGGTATTCTATGCTTAATTGTTTGAGGTATGCCTCCATTTTGGATCTCTAGTATCCATATTTTTTCCATCAAAGTGAGGTGTATTTTGAGGAATCCAATCATAATTTTGATTTATTCATACCATTTTAAATATATTTCCCTTAGACTTTGAGGTCTGGGAATAGGTTATCATAATAAAATATAAACAAAAGACTCTATAGAAGGATTAACTAAATTCTAAAAGGAACAACATCTGATTCCAATTGTTTAGTATTTGAGAAAAAGAATGATAGAGTTAAACTATCCTTAAGAAAGATCTAACATCTAATACCAATTGTTAGGCCAGACAGTGTAATGAAAGATGATCTAGTGGGGGGTTAATAGACCTTTTTTAAATAAATAGATTAATTATCTAAATTAATTATGAAATTTAATTAATAGAGTTGATTTTCAGTGTAAATAGAAGAAATAACACAAGAATAATTTTATATTAGTTCATTATAAGGTTGAACTAGTCTCCTATTAAACCTCTCTACTCAGTGAGATATATGATATGAACTAATCTAATTTTTAAAGGGGAATCACAACCCAATTACAAAACCCTTTTCTACAAAGTATAAGGATAACCACATTTACACACTAACTATTGTATGAGGAGTCACAAACCAAATAAAACACTGAATTTAGACAATAGATATCACAAACTAAATGATTTTTACTTTATAATTTGAGAGTCACAACCTAAGGAAATAAATGAAGAATGATTTTTTATGTAAAATCATAAACAAAAAAGTAAAAGATTATGAGAGAGATGATAAGTAGTGTTATAGAAATAAGAAACCAAGATAAAGTAGAAGATAAAAAAAGAAATCATAGGTACTCGTTCTTGAGTAAAGTATCAGGATGCCTCATTAAGGTATTAGATGTCAAAGAAGATTGGATTTAATCCTTGATAGATTATCCACTAGATGAAAACTTGATTACATAGGATGTGGTTTGTACAACTCTTCAACATTCAATGTAAAGCGCTTTTGATTCTCAAAACTTTAGGTTATCATAAGTATCATGTCCTTTCAATGTATCTCGAAGCCATTAAATAGGATCTATACTAACAATACATTTTTTAACCAAGTAAATAAATTCAAATTCCAAAATATATAATTATTCAGGTGCGAGAAAATTATCATCTAGAATAATCGTAATGAATATAGTTTGAATTTAAAATATAAGGACTAATTTAAACTAATTTGAATTACATATTAAGTATTTTAATGAGACTCCATAATAATAGGTCAAAGATATCCCATAAATATTATAAGATAATTTGATAGTTCAAATTCAAATTTTAAAATACTAATGAAATATGTAGTAAAAAATTAAATCATACTATATTAAATGATAAAAAAAAGATTGAATAATTTACATGTTATTAAATATTACCTTATAAAATATTAAATCAAAGAAATCAACTCAAAACATAAAAACTTAAATATTCTAAAAATATGTTGTATGTGTTTTAATGAATAAAGAACAAATTAATACATATTTTAAAACTGATTAAAATAATTTAAAATAACTTCACATGAAATTAATATACTATATATGGATTTTAGATATCAATAATGTAACACCCCGAAGTTTTCAAAACCTCTTAAATGAAAATTGGGCATTTTGTGCTTTTAAAGTTCTCTCTCTAAAACAATCAGAATGTAAAATATAAAAACACGTAACTTTTATTTATGAACTCAACACTGAAGGGTCTTACATTTTTTCGGGCTACAAGAAAATCTCACTAACCAAATATTCCAACCAAGAACCCGATTACAATAGTGGGAAGACTGCTTAAAACTACTAAGAGCCCGAAAATGCGGTAGGGATTTCGAGCATCCATCATAAGAAACATAAGGATTGCTGAAGCCACCGCGACCGTGCTCAACACCAAGGGGATCACGCGAACCATCTTCCTTTTTCTCCTTCAGTCACTTGGGGTAAGGGACACCCGAGACCAAACCTTTCTTTTTATAAGCACCCTAATATGGCCGTTGAACCCCGAACGACTATATTTTCGACCGTTGGTTTTTTTGACCGTTGGGTCTCCTTATCCTCTATGTTGACCGTTGGAAATTTGATGATTTACCCCAAAAAGTATCGGTATGATAAGTGTGTATTTTGCTTTAATATTTCAAAATGACATCAATGTTAATTTAGTTAATTTACCACTTGTTTTCTCAAAAATGATAATTTTATATTACGTTTCAAAACAAAAAAAAATTAATATTATTGTTTTTCTACCACTATGCATATCAATTTGAACAATAACTTTTATTTTCTAGTTATATTAAACCTGACGGATTTATATTTTATGAATTATATATGTTGCATCAAATTAGATATATTATTTCTTTTATAATTTGACCTTTGTTAACTATTTTGGAAACTACGGTTTCTTATATTCACGTATTTCGTAATTATATCAACACACTTTGATTAAATATAGTTATGTTTAAAAATAATCCTTAATTGAGAATATTAAGTTAATTAACGAACAAAGGAAATTAAAATATATATATATACATATATATATATATTTTCATGTTAGCACAATTATCTTAAGTTACCATACTTTATAAAATTATGTTTTCTTCACTATAAAAATAAAAATTTATTACTTTGAAAATTTGGGTTAAATAATATTTTTGTTAACATGTAAATTTGAATTTAGATAAGTATCATTAATTATTAAATTATATGTTTTGATAAAAAGAAATAGAGAAAAATGAAAATATAACTTATGTTTAAAATAAGGGTTTAATAGTTTAATATATAGGGGTATTTATAACCCTTGACTTAGGATAATATTAGTTTATTGATAAGGTTGAATTATTGATTTTTATAATAAGTTTAATAAAACAATAAAATAATCAAGTATAATATGTAATACGTTAAAAAGAAAAAACGAAACCGCTAGTTTTTTTTTAAAACCCCGCGTCGACGGCAGGCCGTTCGATCTCTCCCTCTTTCAATCTGGGCCGTCCATCGATTTCGCGTCTCTCTCTCCCCCGCAGCTCCTTCTTCTTCGCATGTGCACCAAACCAGGGGGTAAGGCTTTGTTCTCTCCGCCTCGGTCGACCGTAGCCACAAGATTCCTCTGCCCGAGCCGTCAACGGTCACCCGCTCTATTTTTCTTCCACGAAGTCGGCGCCGCCCCCTTTATTTCCTGGTCTCGGTTCCATCGTCGCCTCTCCTTGCCCAAAGACTTCCCCTTCTTCTTCTTCGTTTTTTAAGACTCCCTGTTGCACCGAAGGACCGGCTCCCTCTTCGGCTTCTGGACCTCGTTGCTGCCTCGTTCTCTCCTCCTCCTCATCGTTTAGGTAAGGGTCAAGCCATGTTGTGTTTATTTTTTTTAGCTTCGGTATTTATATCTATATATATGTTTATATATAAACATATATGTATATACATCTTTTTCATACACATAGGCTTGATTTTGAATAATGTTCTAGTCCGCTTCAGTTTGGAGTTCCAAAACTAGGGCCATTACAGCGAAGGGAAATCCCTTTGCTTCTTTCCATTCACTTCGATGGTTATATGTATGTATATACGGTTTATATATATATATATATATATATATGTATAATTCCATAAACCATATCTTTTTGTAATCCATTTTTTTTTCTTATAAGGAATATTCTGAAATTGATAACTGGTTCTTTCTTTTATATAAGAAAAAGGATATTAACGTTTTACTTGTTTTAGATTCAGGTAGACTATATATATATATATTATTTTGGTATGTATATGTGTACCTAAATGTATATAAATAACTTTGAACGCATACACCTATTTTTCATAATATATGATGAATGAGTATGATTAATATGTTTTAATACTTTTGGTATAACGTGATGAGTTACTAAAATTATATATGCCCTTTAAAACTATTAATCCAAGGGCGATGCCAAGACTATTTATATATATGGTTATATATATATATATATGGTGAAGTTTCAGGATTGGTTTAATGTCAAAATGACTTTTCTAGCTTGAAAATATTCATTTATCAGCGTTTTGACAATTCGTGCACTTTTTATAAATGTGTGGCATGAACCCCCCCTTAAGAATTTATATGTTTCCAAGTGAATGTGTTTTCAAAATTTCAGTTTCCAAAACCTTTTTTTTATTTAATTATTATCAGGACTTGGTTATATATATATATAATTATAGACACATAAGTTTCTAATAATTTTAATTGATGCTAAGCCAACATGTGTATCGCACCGGTGGACCGGCTTAACCTGAAAATTTAAGTACCCTCAATGAAACTTATACTTGTAAAGAATGTGTTTTGCATGTTTAAAGATATGAACTATGAATTTATGGTTTTATTTAATGAACATGATGAAATTTTACATGACAATCCGCTATGTTTAGTATTCCAGTTATTTTTTTTTCATGTGCAAGAGTAAGTTGATTTAGTTTATTTGCATCAATGTTTAATCTGAAGCCAATAGCCTAGTTCTTTTTACATCTACGTTATGATCCCCTTAAAGTCATGAATATGTATGTAAAAAGGAGTTTTGATTATGAATGTATGTAACCCCATGAATGAATGACCATGTCAAGATATGTGAGGGATGTATAGGACTTAAATGTTTATGGATGGGTGCGCCCGGAATTATACAGCGCTCCAATGCATTGGGTAAAGCAAGAGTCTCATGAGACGTCAAGTGCAACGGTCTTGGAGAATATCCTTGGCTCGTGCTATCAAGTGCAACGGTCTTGGAGAATATCCTTGGCTCGTGCTATCAAGTGCAACGGTCTTGGAGAATATCCTTGGCTCGTGCTATCAAGTGCAACGGTCTTGGAGAATATCCTTGGATCGTGCTATCAAATGCAACGGTCTTGGAGAATATCCTTGGCTCGTGCTATCAAGTGCAACGGTCTTGGCGAATAGCCTTGGCTCGTGCTATCATGTGCAACGGTCTTGGCAAATGGCCTTGGCTCGTGCTACCATGGGAAACGGGATTGGCATTTGGCCTTGACCCGTACCAAAATTATGGTCATGACATGAGGTCTTGACAAAGTCCGGTATTATGCATCCCCTCTGCATGTAATGATAAAGGTTAACCAGGGGTTAGTTCAACTAACAGGAAAACCCCTAGTTGAAAACTCCCAAGATCATGAAAATGTACTTTATGCAACAAGAACTGTGTTCATATGGCAAACTGTTAAATGATATGCATTTTACTCATGATCCATGATATGCATGTCTTCCCTGTTTAGTCATATAATTCTTTTAGAAGTAAAGTAACTTTGTTTTTAACATTATGCATTATTTATTCTTCTTATATTGCGCACTCTGATCATGTTTGTATTTAAGCTCATTTCAAGTACGTGCTTCTTTGTGCAAGTGGTTTTCAAAGAAAAATGGATCTCATGTTTTAAGAAAAGATAATGTTTTAGTTTTATCAAAGTGTTTTATTTTCTTCAAAAAGGTCTTATTTGAGAAAGGATTTTCTTAAAATGTTTTTAAAACCCCTTACTGGGAATTTTTGCTCACCCTACGTTTTGTTTAAAATTTTTCAGGCATGGAATGTACTGATGAAGTTTATCAGAGCAGCTGGTTTCCCAGAATCCTGAGCCTCGCGATCTTCTGTAGTCATGAGACATGATATATTTTTTTGTAAATGTTGTAATGAAATGCTAAGAATATCATGTCTCATGAGGCACCCTGGGTACTGGGGTCGCTACAGTTGGTATCAGAGGATAGGTTCAGGCAACTCTGGAAAACCAGGTGATATAGATATATTGCTAAGACTAACTAAGTAAGAATGTTATAACTTTCAGATGGCTGATGTACCTACCGACCTTTTGTCACTCCCCACTGAGGCTCTAGAGAACATTATATCTCTAGCCAGCCGTGAAAACTTCCTGAATTATGCCCAAATTCGCATGACGTGTAAGCACTTGTACGATGTGTAAAACTCATCTAGGGTGCTTAGTCTCCACCGGGGAATGGGGATGGATTATCTCTTAATGATGGTGACCCAATTTCCCTCTTATGCACGTCGGGGAAGGTATCACGAAGGACTCTTCCGAGTGTTCACAACTGGCGAGGAATTTGGCACAATGCTAGATAACCCTTTTCAAGAAGCTGCTGCTGCTGGAGACCTCCGAGCGGCTTATCTATGCCAAGTCCTGCACTACGGCTTCTGGGGCCAGTTAATGGACTTTGGAGCGTTGGAAAATGAGTCCACCCGTGTGTCTCTTAGGCAAGAAGTGTACACCGATGTTTCCCAACTCCACACCCCTCATGCTAAACTCAGGAGGCGTTATAAATGTTCCCATGAGTTTAGTCCTGTATGTTCATCTTGTGTGTGGTTTGAAGAGTTAGGAAGTTTTGCCACTCTTTGTGGCGTACGTCTTGTGAACTCAGACTTTGCCGTGTAAACTTTTTCACAAATGGATGTTTCCTGTTTCTTTTCATGTCTTCACCGTATCTATGTTGTTAAGAGTTTCCCCTCGACGTTTGTTTTCAGATGGCTGGACAAACGAACTTCTCATCCCTACCCGATGAGCTAGTAGAAGTCATCTTGATCAAGGCATGCATGGTGGATTACCCATCCTTTCTCCACCTGCGAGGGTCCTGCCAGCGTTTGCTCAATTTAGCAAATGGTCCAGAGATTCTTCGGCTATGTCGAGAGAATAATCACGTCTTTCAGCTCATCGCTGCTGCTCAACTCCCCTGCTATAGGCGAAGGGGAATGTACTTTGAGGGCCTGTTCCAATGTTTCACTCTGGCACAGAATTTTTCTGCCAGAGCGTGTTTCCTCGTGGCCGCCCAGGATGGCCAGCTCAGTGCATCTTATATGTTCCAAGTCTTGAACATCAGTCTCCTCGATCGCACCATCCCTCTCGACTACCTCGAGCAGGATGTGGCCAGAAGAGTCATCAAGGAGTTTATCTACTCGGACATATCCGAGCTTTGCATCGCACGAGCCTCCCTTTGGAAGCCCGTGTGCAGTACACACGACCAGGAGTTTAAGGAGCACTGTTCGAGGTGCATCTGGACTAGGGAAACTGAAGAGCTGTGTGCCAACTTTGGTGTCCCGTTTACCGAGCCAGATCCACTGTTTCGGTAGAGTTTTACGTTTGGAGTTTCAGTTTCTTTTTTTTTATGATAGAATTGCGGGGACGCAATTCTTTGAAGGGGGAGATAATGTAACACCCCGAAGTTTTCAAAACCTCTTAAATGAAAATTGGGCATTTTGTGCTTTTAAAGTTCTCTCTCTAAAACAATCAGAATGTAAAATATAAAAACACGTAACTTTTATTTATGAACTCAACACTGAAGGGTCTTACATTTTTTCGGGCTACAAGAAAAGCTCACTAACCAAATATTCCAACCAAGAACCCGATTACAATAATGGGAAGACTGCTTAAAACTACTAAGAGCCCGAAAATGCTGTAGGGATTTCGAGCATCCATCATAAGAAACATAAGGATTGCTAAAGCCACCGCGACCGTGCTCAACACCAAGGGGATCACGCGAACCATCTTCCTTTTTCTCCTTCGGTCACTTGGGGTAAGGGACACCCGAGACCAAACCTTTCTTTTTATAAGCACCCTAATATGGCCGTTGAACCCCGAACGACTATATTTTCGACCGTTGGTTTTTTTGACCGTTGGGTCTCCTTATCCTCTATGTTGACCATTGGAAATTTGATGATTTACCCCAAAAAGGATCGGTATGATAAGTGTGTATTTTGCTTTAATATTTCAAAATGACATCAATGTTAATTTAGTTAATTTACCACTTGTTTTCCCAAAAATGATAATTTTATATTACGTTTCAAAACAAAAAAAAATTAATATTATTGTTTTTCTACCACTATGCATATCAATTTGAACAATAACTTTTATTTTCTAGTTATATTAAACCTGACGGATTTATATTTTATGAATTATATATGTTTCATCAAATTAGATATATTATTTCTTTTATAATTTGACCTTTGTTAACTATTTTGGAAACTACGGTTTCTTATATTCACGTATTTCGTAATTATATCAACACACTTTGATTAAATATAGTTATGTTTAAAAATAATCCTTAATTGAGAATATTAAGTTAATTAACGAACAAAGGAAATTAAAATATATATATATATACATATATATATATATTTTCATGTTAGCACAATTATCTTAAGTTACCATACTTTATAAAATTATGTTTTCTTCACTATAAAAATAAATATTTATTACTTTGAAAATTTGGGTTAAATAATATTTTTGTTAACATGTAAATTTGAATTTAGATAAGTATCATTAATTATTAAATTATATGTTTTGATAAAAAGAAATAGAGAAAAATGAAAATATAACTTATGTTTAAAATAAGGGTTTAATAGTTTAATATATAGGGGTATTTATAACCCTTGACTTAGGATAATATTAGTTTATTGATAAGGTTGAATTATTGATTTTTATAATAAGTTTAATAAAACAATAAAATAATCAAGTATAATATGTAATACGTTAAAAAGAAAAAACGAAACCGCTAGTTTTTTTTTAAAACCCCGCGTCGACGGCAGGCCGTTCGATCTCTCCCTCTTTCAATCTGGGCCGTCCATCGATTTCGCGTCTCTCTCTCCCCCGCAGCTCCTTCTTCTTCGCATGCGCACCAAACCAGGGGGTAAGGCTTTGTTATCTCCGCCTCGGTCGACCGTAGCCACATGATTCCTCTGCCCGAGCCGTCAACGGTCACCCACTCTCTTTTTCTTCCACGAAGTCGGCGCCGCCCCCTTTATTTCCTGGTCTCGGTTCCATCGTTGCCTCTCCTCGCCCAAAGACTTCCCCTTCTTCTTCTTCGTTTTTTTAAGACTCCCTGTTGCACCGAAGGACCGGCTCCCTCTTCGGCTTCTGGACCTCGTTGCTGCCTCGTTCTCTCCTCCTCCTCATCGTTTAGGTAAGCATCAAGCCATGTTGTGTTTATTTTTTTTAGCTTCGGTATTTATATCTATATAGATGTTTATATATAAACATATATGTATATACATCTTTTTCATACACATAGGCTTGATTTTGAGGAATGTTCTAGTCCGCTTCAGTTTGGAGTTCCAAAACCAGGGCCATTACAGCGAAGGGAAATCCCTTTGCTTCTTTCCATTCACTTCGATGGTTATATGTATGTATATACGGTTTTTATATATATATATATATATGTATAATTCCATAAACCATATCTTTTTGTAATCCATTTTTTTTTCTTATAAGGAATATTCTGAAATTGATAACTGGTTCTTTCCTTTATATAAGAAAAAGGATATTAACGTTTTACTTGTTTTAGATTCAGGTAGACTATATATATATATATATTATTTTGGTATGTATATGTGTACCTAAATGTATATAAATAACTTTGAACGCATACACCTATTTTTCATAATATATGATGAATGAGTATGATTAATATGTTTTAATACTTTTGGTATAACGTGATGAGTTACTAAAATTATATATGCCCTTTAAAACTATTAATCCAAGAGCGATGCCAAGACTATTTATATATATGGTTATATATATATATATGGTGAAGTTTCAGGATTGGTTTAATGTCAAAATGACTTTTCTAGCTTGAAAATATTCATTTATCAGCGTTTTGACAATTCGTGAACTTTTTATAAATGTGTGGCATGAACCCCCCCCTTAAGAATTTATATGTTTCCAAGTGAATGTGTTTTCAAAATTTCAGTTTCCAAAACCTTTTTTTTATTTAATTATTATCAGGACTTGGTTATATATATATATAATTATAGACACATAAGTTTCTAATAATTTTAATTGATGCTAAGCCAACATGTGTATCGCACCGGTGGACCAGCTTAACCTGAAAATTTAAGTACCCTCAATGAAACTTATACTTGTAAAGAATGTGTTTTGCATGTTTAAAGATATGAACTATGAATTTATGGTTTTATTTAATGAACATGATGAAATTTTACATGACAATCCGCTATGTTTAGTATTCCAGTTATTTTTTTTTCATGTGCAAGAGTAAGTTGATTTAGTTTATTTGCATCAATGTTTAATCTGAAGCCAATAGCCTAGTTCTTTTTACATCTACGTTATGATCCCCTTCAAGTCATGAATATGTATGTAAAAAGGAGTTTTGATTATGAATGTATGTAACCCCATGAATGAATGACCATGTCAAGATATGTGAGGGATGTATAGGACTTAAATGTTTATGGACGGGTGCGCCCGGAATTATACAGCGCTGCAATGCATTGGGTAAAGCAAGAGTCTCATGAGACGTCAAGTGCAACAGTCTTGGAGAATATCCTTGGCTCGTGCTATCAAGTGCAACGGTCTTGGAGAATATCCTTGGCTCGTGCTATCAAGTGCAACGGTCTTGGATAATATCCTTGGCTCGTGCTATCAAGTGCAACGGTCTTGGAGAATATCCTTGGCTCGTGCTATCAAGTGCAACGGTCTTGGAGAATATCCTTGGCTCGTGCTATCAAGTGCAACGGTCTTGGCGAATAGCCTTGGCTCGTGCTATCATGTGCAACGGTCTTGGCAAATGGCCTTGGCTCGTGCTACCATGGGAAACGGGATTGGCATTTGGCCTTGACCCGTACCAAAATTATGGTCATGACATGAGGTCTTGACAAAGTCCGGTATTATGCATCCCCTCTGCATGTAATGATAAAGGTTAACCAGGGGTTAGTTCAACTAACAGGACAACCCCTAGTTGAAAACTCCCAAGATCATGAAAATGTACTTTATGCAACAAGAACTGTGTTCATATGGAAAACTGTTAAATGATCTTCATTTTACTCATGATCCATGATATGCATGTCTTCCCTGTTTAGTCATATAATTCTTTTAGAAGTAAGGTAACTTTGTTTTTAACATTATGCATTATTTATTCTTCTTATATTGCGCACTCTGATCATGTTTGTATTTAAGCTCATTTCAAGTACGTGCTTCTTTGTGCAAGTGGTTTTCAAAGAAAAATGGATCTCATGTTTTAAGAAAAGACAATGTTTTAGTTTTATCAAAGTGTTTTATTTTCTTCAAAATTGTCTTATTTGAGAAAGGATTTTCTTAAAATGTTTTTAAAACCCCTTACTGGGCATTTTTGCTCACCCTACGTTTTGTTTAAAATTTTTCAGGCATGGAATGTACTGATGAAGTTTATCAGAGCAGCTGGTTTCCCAGAATCCTGAGCCTCGCGATCTTCTGTAGTCATGAGACATGATATATTTTTTTTTAAATGTTGTAATGAAATGCTAAGCATATCATGTCTCATGAGGCACCCTGGGTACTGGGGTCACTACAAATAAAACACATAAAATAATTTATATAAGTAAGTAATTAATTAAAGAATAAGAAATAAGGAAAAAGATAACATATTGAAAATTATAGATTCAAGCAAAAAATAAATAGTTTTGAACTAACTGTATGCACCAAGTGCACTTTTGGTTGGTATATATACCATGTTGTACAATCAGTTCAAGTGGTCTTATGGTTAGTATACTGACCATGAGAAAACTATATCATTCAATCACTTAAAATATCATGTGGTTACTATACTAACCATGAATTCATGGTCACTTTAAAAAAAATAAAATGTTTGGTAGGTTGATATAACATATGGAAAGTATACTGACCATGAAAAAATAAAGTAAAGAAACTGTGCTCACCATGAAATCAGTTGATATAACATACAGTAGGTATACTTACTATGAGGCTAAATATTGGATGTAGTCACTATATTCTTGTAGTATATTTATTCTAAAATAAGAAATATAATGGAAGGTTTCATAATTATAGGTTAAGAATACGTAGAACTCATACACTATTCATCATCATCTTTAACTCCTATTATGTTCTATAGATAAAACATTGTGAATAATGGAAAAGTAAAAGAGCAGCATAGGGGATTCATGTAGGTAGCATCAACCCCTTTGTAAGAGGTGCAGGTTCTATAAAAATGCATCATGCTACTTTACAAGGCATGCAGCTCATGCTCAAAATCTGTAACCATGTTTAGAAAGATTCATGATGTAGGTAGTTTTAAGAAAAACAATTGCAGTATGCGGCCACTTGAAACAAATATGGTAACTTACGAAATACTATTGGGGTAATCAGAGAAAGCTCATAGTAGGTTTGTAATGGATTCATAGTAGGTACATAAATGGGTCATGGTAGGTAGATAGAAACAATGGTTGATTTTATGATAGACTCATGTTAGATTTGAATAATGGAATCCTGAAAATCTAAAACAACTTCATATCTCAAACTTAAGCCAAAATTTAGAGTCAATAAATATCCAAATTAACATTTGATGCAGTTTAACTAAAATAAAATAGCTTTGAGATATTTCCAAATGATCAAATATAACATATATATGGCTTATATATCAATAAAAATCATTTAAAACCAGAGTAAATTTTAATTAAAACTATAGAAACAAATATAAAAAAATTGTAGATTTTTTAAAAAAATTATATGGAATTTAAAAGTAAATTTAATCCATTTATATTGTCTAATATAATGTATTAAAATATATTATATTTTCAATGAAAAAATGGTGTGTGATTCTGATTTATATCACAATATTTATCATAGAAAAAAGAAGAAAAAATATTCTG
The DNA here is from genome assembly GCA_963277665.1 of Viscum album. Taxonomy (NCBI): domain Eukaryota; kingdom Viridiplantae; phylum Streptophyta; class Magnoliopsida; order Santalales; family Viscaceae; genus Viscum; species Viscum album. Next base: position 353,506,897 of record OY728130.1, on the reverse strand, counting down.
GGAATTCTATAATTCCATAACTATTTCATAGACTTTGAGAAATTTTCAGAGAACTTAAACAGGGGTTTCATAATTCCACTTAGTTTAATGAAATGTAAAAAAATGTATTTGATATCCAATAGAATAATTCATGTGAATATCTGATATATACAACTCATGTTATAATAGAATAACTAAATTAAACTATAAAACACTATAAACTAAAAATTATTATTGAAAACAAAATCATGGAGAATATTTAAACCAAAATAAAAACATTCTTGAGATTGATTTTTACTTTTTAATAGTTAAATAAATGTTAGATAAACTTATTATATTTCATGTTAAATATTATTTATAAAAATACAATAACTATAACTCATGATATAATAAAAATACAGTGATCTAGTTAAAAACTGATTTTCACATAAAATAATTAGAGGGTTTGGAGTATTTTAAAACATAAAATATAAACAAAGGAAAACAAACACCCAATAGAAAGAAATCCTATGTTTTGAGTTTTATTTAATTTTAAGTGATTATTATATGATCATAAAAAACCCATAAATAGTATCATAATATGGTTCCTTAATATTTAAATGTTTTTGAATCAATGGGTTTAAATCAAAAGTGAAAAATAACATTTTCATAAAACTAGAAGAGGATTAAAGACCCTTACATTAGCCACATAAAGGTAAATTTGATTTACCCTTATGTAGGTCAGATACATAAAGTTCATAACATTACATAGAAGTTATACATAAGAGTAACCTCCTTGTTACCTTTATAAAAATAATTTGTGTAAAGGTAATACCCTTACATAGCAACATCGTATAAATTAAATTAGGATCAACCCTTATGTGAACACTTCATGTAAGGGTAATATCCTTTGTACCCTTACATATAATGAGTTGTGTAAAGGTACTATATATATTACCTTTACATAGTTCATTAAATCTAACCTACATAATGATGAAGAGTGACTTACCTTTACAAAATGTCTTTCAAACAACTTGTATAAAGGTAGAGGGAGGTTACCCTTATGAAAATTAATGATTTTGCATAAGGGTAACCAAAAACCATATTTAATTTTTTTTAAACATTAAATGGTATTAATGATTTATAAAATTTTTATAAATCATAGTAAAATATGTTTTTAGATATTTTAATTTTTTAGGATTTTATAAATTAATTATTTGATTATAATTTGTTTATAAATTATTAAATAATTGTTTATAAAACACTATTCCTAAATATTAAATCTTAATATTTTTAAATACCTATTTATAAATCAAATAGAATGGATTAATATATAAAATAAAAATATTTATTTATAAATCATAAGTGGTTATTTATAATATGTTTATAAATTATATGATATTTGGATTATATAAAATGTTTATATAATAGAAATTAGAATATAAAATGTTTATAATTCATGAAATTTCATATAAATTCTATTCAATATAAAATATTAAGGGATTTATATTGAAATGAATATAAAATATATATACTCTTGCTAAATTATAAAATGTTTATAATTAGTATTTATTTATTAATAGTTTATAAATATATCATGTTTTGGAAAATAAATAAATTGTTTATTTATTTATTAAATTTCATTGATATTCATGTTTAGTAAATTTTTATGAAATATGAATATTATGTATGACCGTTTATATGATAAATTTATTTTGGGATAGGGACTTTAATATCATGCTAGGTTTGATATCATAAAATTTAGTTTTTATCTACCATGACCATGGTTTGTAATTTTAGTTATGATCTTGAAGATAGTTATTGGGTATAGTTTTTGTATATTAGGTGTTAGAGTTTTCATGAATTAAATTATCACATGAGTAAATTATCCCTAATTAGAGGGACTTGGGTTGGGACACCTACTTTTATAGAGGATTTCTTTGTCTAGGAAAGTGAATGGGGTTAGCTATCTGTCTCTTTCGAATTACTCATGTAGAGTTTTTCAATCTCATATAACTATCTGAATTTAGATGAAGCATCCATGTAGTTTATAAATATGATTAATTTAGATATGTATAAATATACTTGGATTCTGTTTTTGGGTAATTAACACAGACTTGTGGGTTGTATAAAAGTTATACATTAATGTAGTTTGAACATACTAATTTAGTGGTTGGAATAGAAATTCCAAAACTAAATCATTAAAAGAGTGTATAAAAAAAATGAAAAAAACATTAAAATATAATGATTATATATGATGTAATAATTGTGAATTTAATATTAATATGATGTATATTATATTGGTGACACCTTAAAAGAAAACCCTTTAAATAATAAGTGTGAGATTCCTTCTAAAGAGGAACTTGTTAAGACCTAAATCATTCAACCATGTAGGTTTTTCCTTATTAGAGTACCCTTTAATTTTTTTAAGGAAATCAAGTGATAGATAACACTAGATCATACGTAGGTAGGGTCTTCTCTAGTAGGGTGCCTCTATATTTTATTTTGTTAGTTTGTTCTTGGAACTTGCTTTAGGTTACACTTATCTAGGGAACTATTGGGAAAGATACCAGAGGAATAGAGATGTGTTTATCCATATAATGGATTTAGTCAAAGTGTTATTCTCTCAACTATCCCAGAGTTACAACTATTTTGATTGGGATGATTTCCTTACTATATAACCAACTAGTGAGAGAAATTCCATAGTAGAATCATTGATTATTGAAATATGAATCTAGGATCACTAAATGGATATGATGTGTGAGGTAATAAATTTTAGTGGGATCACTTTCATTAAAATACCTTGATAAAAAGATATATGACATGATATTCATTTGATAAAATGTTCTATTGTAGATAAATTCATAATCATCAATAAACTAAACTTTATATTAATAATGTAAATGAAAATATTAAAGTAATAAACTTTCAGGACTAGTAGCTTAATAAAATTTCTTGAGTTAGATAAATATTCTATATGTTATAAGAGTTCTTTATTGTGTAATTAAGTGATGAAGTTGTTCAACAAGAAAATAAAGATAATTATAGAAGCATGGAATTATTCATTTAAGGTTTCAAAGAAACTATATTCTAATTGAACTAATGAATTCTAGTCTCATATACTCAATATGATTATGTATATCAATGATATTAAATATTATTTAATATGTTTGATGAGACTATAAAATTACTGTAAGGCTTATTCAATTTAAATAATTCATTCTACTGTCATCTATGGAAATATTCTATAAAGATGGATGAATTCAATAAAAGTTTACTTGGTATTCTAAAAGTGTTGAGAATAGATGAACAAAGAATATGATGTCTAATTGATGGTATAATATAGATAGTACAGGGGAGTAAAAGTTCAAAAATAGAAGAGATAAACTTTGGAAGTCTAAAAATATTTCTTTAAGAATCTTGTTAAGGTTATTTGAAACCTGTGGGTATTATTAGGAAGGATTAATGATTCTATAAAATAGGGTTATCTAGAATACATGAAGGGTTTTGGGAACTCCGTGGAATATCCATGCCTAGTATTAATGTTATATCTATTTATTCTTATATTTTGAAGTATATGTGAAACGAAGTGTATGTTTTATTAGGGTTGTAAATATAAAAGAGTTTAAAATCATAGGTTGAATTGAGAGAGCTTATAATTTTCATTCAAGTGATGAAGTAAATAGTTTCTATATCATAAATTTGAATGTAAATATGTTTATCAAGCTTGGATGAATCTATCTAAAGGAAGTGTATCTTTATCTCACTTCTCTTATATGATAAGAGGTGTTAACAAAGATTTATTATGAACAATATTAGATGATTAATTTTATACACTAGGATTATGATTCATTAAGTTTTATAACATGTTTTGATAATAATATATTGATAAAAGTGTTTTATCCAAGATAAAATTTTTATCTCTCTATTTGTTAAAATATGATGGAATTTGATTACCACCCATAGTGGTGTATTTTATTAAAGAACATACTCTAAACACATATAATTCCATATGATATGTGAAAAAATAGTTTATTTTTTAGATTTTACTGCTAAAAATTAAATAATTATTATTTCCTAAAACAAAAAATAGTTTTTTTGTGTCTTAATAAGATATTACAATGATAATATAGTGTCTAAGATGATAGTTAGAGTATGTTTGAATTTATATAAGTTAAAATTTAACAAATAAAATATTTTACAGGGTTTGGTTTTAGTGATTCTCTACTTCATATACATAAAATTTTGGATATGTGACAGTAAAGAAAAATGTAAATAGTTACTTTTAGTTACTTTTAGAAAGTTAATATTACTATTAACTAATGATTATAATAGTTTAATACTATAGAGATTCTTCAATTAATATTATATATTTGATGGTAAATAAAAATTTAAAGAGTAACATTTAGTTACCATAATAAGTAAAAATCACTATTCCATAAATGTTTATACCTACCAATAAAAAGAGTGTTCCACTTGGTATCCTAAAAGATTTTAGGGTATAAAAGTAAAGATAAATTTAAAGAGATACATTAGTTACTGTAACAAAGTGGATATCACCTTATCTAAGAAGTGTTTAGGATGTACTGGTAAAGTGATTGTATAAATAGTAACTTTGTTTAAAAAATATTTCAAGGAAAATATTTTTTGGAAAGAGTTCAACGGATGATGATGATGTACTTAGAAGGAGTTCTAAGTTAACAACAGAAGATCATATTATAAAATTTGATGTTATAAAGATAAGAAATTTTGAATATAAGTTAAAATAGTTGAAATTTAGGAATATGCTTCCTAAGTGTTACCATTATTCAAATTCGCTTGCTTCATAAATTTTACTCACTAAGAGGTTAGTGGGAGTATTTTATTAAATGGTTACATAGGTGTTGGTTTTGGGAAGAATGGAAGTACTTATCAGGGCCAATACTAACTTGGAAAATATCATATTCGATGAATAATTCACATATTATACAAGATGTGAACGTCATGACCAACAAAATTTTTCCAATCAAGACAAGAAAGGTCATAAGAACCAAGAGGGGATCTTTTCACATTAAATTTATAATTAATTTAATTAAATTAGTAGAAATATTACCTAGTTCTTGATATATTTCTTCACAGTAAAAGTTGATCATCAAAAACCCATTTTAGTAATCCTTCGTTAAGTTCTTAGGATCCAATTATATAGTCCCTCTAGCAGTGATCCAAAAATGATCATAAGATCTTTGAAAAACACCGATGAATCATCAGGTTCTAGCATGGTCAATTGATCATATTGTGTTGTTCATCATGATCACTTCAGGTTTCTTCGATCTTGAAGAAACTCTCTTGATCTTCTCATTCTTTAGAGGATGTGATAAGGAAGAGGAAGATTCTAGATAGCAATCAGTTGTGCACAATGATTCTCGATTAACCTCTCCAAGAATGTATTAACAATCTATTTATATACCTAGGATTAGGGTTTGTAATTTAATTAATTGAAAAAATACACTTCAGAAAATGTTAAACCCATGCATGACCCCATGCCACGTATTATAATAATAATAAATTATTATAATTTTTTATTCCATGGTGTGCACTAGAAGACACAATGATAAATATTATTTTACGAGCTCACAAATTTAATATTTATCAATGAACATAGTCTTGGTCCACTCATCCTCCTTGGTATTTATCTAATACCTAAAAAAATATTTAATTAAATATAAAATAAATATTCTATTCACAGTATGATGAATAAATATTTATTAAATATTTAACAAATAAATTAATATTCTATATCCATATAATTTAACAATTACATTCTGAATAAATATTTATTTAATTTATGTGATCATTAATTCTGAAAAAATTTATTCCTTGGTTTTGAGAGTATTATTTATTCAAATAATTATATTAAAATAGAAATTAATTGAGATTAATAGAAACACTTAGTGTGCGACCCTCTAAACTTCCTTCCTATTGGCATTAACCAGACTTACCTAAAGTCCAATATTACTATCTAGCAATGGGTCAAGGAACCAGAGATAAATAATTTAATGAGATAATGTAAAAAACCACATATAAGTACTCTCTATGTAATATAATCCCTTTATCACAATATCTCATCAACCAGGTTGTACACCCATGTCATCAACCTATATTCTTGATAAATCTTTCTTTGACTATCTAAAATAAAATCACTATTACACCATAGCCATGGAATTTAATGTGACAATTATTTTTAAATTAAATGGATGAAACATAAACTTACATAAATATGGAAGGGAAAATATCTTCCTTGATTTATTAATTAATAACCTATCATTTACGTTGCACCCAATGAACCCTACTTCCCACAAACATATGGATTAATGGTTTTGGTTAGAAAATCTAAGTGCATGAGTCATCAAATGAATTTATAATAATCTTAAAGTCTAAGGACAATTACAAAGACTCAGAGATAGAAATATCCAATGACAAATAAACATGAAAAATTCCTACTGGAGGGTCTGTTCTCATAATCTCTCATATTAGAGATTATCAAGTGTGAACTTCATGAGATAAAGTCTCATATACTTATGATTACTCACACGTGACAGTAAAGATAATATATTCACTATTATAGAATTTTATTTGACCATAGAACTAGGTTTAATAATATCATCATGTAATTTCAAGGTTCTCATTATAATGAGGAACTACTATTTCCTTTTAATATGACAGATACTCTAGTACATTATTAAATTAATGTCATGTATAACAATGAACAATATATAATAAGATGTTTAATTTATATTTACTTCTTTGAATATAAATTTAATCCAAAGTATAAATAGTTGTTACTAGAACACCAACTCCAACAGACCACCACTTGGAATAGATCCAAATACCAATGAATTTTATTCTACTAAACCTCACATGAATATCATGTTTCTACTGAGTTAATGCTTTAATTAAGGGGTCTACCCCATTTTCTTCTATGGATACTATTCTCTCTAAAACATCACTGCTCTAATAAAAATACCTCAATGGACGATACTTATTAAATATGTGCTTCCTCCACTGATGTGACCTTGGATCCTTTTCAAGTGCCACCACTTTAGTATTATCATAATAGAGAATCATATAGTATTTACTACTAGTTTCCATGTTAAGAACATGGATGAAGTTGTGCATCCAAACTATTAGATCAGATAAGTGATAATATATGGTCTAGAGGGGGGGGGGGGGGGTGGGTGAATAGACCAAATTAAAAAATCTTCAAAGATGGATTAATAATATAAATTAATAATCAAAGTTAATTAACAAATTTAATTACCAGGGGAAATAAATAAAAGAACACAAGGATGTTTTTTATAGTAGTTTGGTCCAAAGTGGACCTATTATACTTATATAACTCACTACTCAGTGAGAGAAACATTGTGGACTAATATGTTTTCTGAACTGAAATAATAACCCAATTACAACCAAATTTTCTAGTGAATTATAACTAAAATACCCCTAACTTATATATAGGGTGTCACAACCTAATTAAAATCCTTAATTTAGATATTTGGAGTCATAAAACAAATAGAACTGACTTTATAATCAACGAGTCACAACTTAAAGACATAGAATTATTTTGTTTTTAAAATCATAAAGATAAAGTGAAAGAATGTGAGAGATGATAATAAGTGTTATAGAATCAATAAATCATAAAAAAATAGATAAAAGAAAAATAAAATATAGGCACTGGTTCTTGAGTGCTTGATCAACTTGTATTATCACGGAAATATAAGTTAAAGAAGTTTTTATTCACCCCTTGATAGATCTTCCAAAAATTTCAAGAAATATTCATCATTGGAATATTGTACAACACTTTGATAGTATCAACACCACTATACTCTTCACACTGTATCACTTGAAAATTATAAAGGCTCTTTTCAAAAAAGTATCACATGAGTACTCTATTACTTTTCCAAACTACATAGTAGAAAATATTTATTCTATTTAAAAAAAATAATCACAATACAATCAAGAGAGGTTAAATAATTTGAAGTTTAAAAGGAATAATAATTGATTATGGGGAAGATAGAGAGAATAGAGAATTTATCATTGCAAAAATATCACTCAACTCATGAACAAAACTCAAAATAGTAAATAATAATTCAAATATATTTGGAATCATTAAATGAATAGTGTTAAAATAGTTCCATAATAATAGAAAAATTTAATATCTCATTAAAAGTGAAAGTTTTAATTTGAAATATGAAATTCAAAAACATTCTATTTAAAATAAGTAATAAGTATACAGAGAATATAAAAAATTAATAATACTGAATTAAAGTGAATATTTTTTTGAATGAGTTTAATATCAACTAATATTAATTTATAAATAATAAAATAATAAAAACTATTTTTTGAGATCCAATATTTAAGTTTCAAGTGTGAAACTAAAACAAACTTTGATATTATTAAAAACATGTTTAAAAAAATTCAAAATAATTCTTATAGGTTCTATATAATTAATATGAAATTATAAAGTCATTAAAACAATTTTAATATTTTAAATAAAAATTAAACAAATCAAAATATAAAAAAATATGTAAAAAAGTGCATAATTTCATATTTTAGAATAACTTGTATGTTGAAATGCAGTTTGAACACAGAGACAGTTGAATGGGTTGTTGAAGCTATGTGACAAGGAAGTTGTGGAAGTGGAACAACATTGGGGGAGAGCCTCAAAATCATTGAAGTAGAAATCAAAAGTGCTGCTGATGGTGATGTCGGGAAATCAAAGTCCTGTAGACAGAATATCTTTGCCTGATGACTCAGCTTGAGGCCTTGGAGCTTTCACAGGTTTGCTGTACTTTTGGCCTGAGGTGAGTGAGCTTCCTTGATATATCTCATGTTCCGTTCTTTTATTTTTGTTTGGTGTAAACTCATTACATATATATAATTTATTGTAATACTTTTTATTTAATAAAGTTCTTTGTGGCATGAATTGGGTGACTAATTCATGTCTCAATTTGTAAAAAAAAAGAGTTTTCTATGCATAAGTGAATTGAACCTCATAACAAATCAATGCAGGTCATTCAAAAAATTAATTAGAAATAGATGAATCTATGTAGAAAATTCACATAATACAATTAATCACATAAGTGATTCACATATTTGAATTCATAAAAACTATAAACAGATTGACTTATCTTAATTATAACCTAAAACAAATCTGGATAAAGGCAAAATTTGTTTTGGATCTAGTTGAATGATATTTATAAAATTTCATTATCATTATAAATAATCACGAATCTTTGTTTTTTTGGTATAATGGGAACTTTCCAAAAGGTTAAAGTCTCCTTTATTGAATAAAAACAAGATTACAAAAGTTTGAATGAATATTTCTTAAAATAATCATTTTTTCAAAAAGAGAAAAGATCATAAAGAACATTATAGTACCATATAAACATAGGAGTAGTAAAACTTTTAATAGAAATTCCATTATAAAGGAGTTTTCCTCAATATATTTATGCATGATGATATAATTCATGTATGAAAGCACATCCAGGCAGTTGCGCCATCTTGCATTCAATTTTCATGATAGATGAATGATACCATTTCTGATATCTTGAAAAATGGTAGTGGAGTCACACTCAAGACACAAATTGAGATATAATAATTGCTTTTAAATAGACATCACATTGATAATACAAGATTTTCAGAATCAAGGTATGTGGTGATACCATAAGAACTATAAAAGAATCCCACTACTTCAGCATAATAATTTTTGGAAATTGCACCATAACCAGAAGGACCTAGATTTCGTCTTAATGAACCATCTGTGTTGCATTTGATACATCATGTAAATATATGAATCCATATGACTCACATGATCCCATAAGGAATTTGATAATTACTTATAATTCCAAAGCACTTATACATAGAAAAATCATGTATTGAGTTATCAAAATATCTATTTTGGCAATCATTTTCACATTTCACAATAAATAAAATATGGTCCAAAGTCAATTGAACAATGAAGGTAGTACCCCCATGAATCATTTTATTATGGATATTCCATATATAATTAATAACATCTAAACTGAACACTAGAAAGAGTTTATACATATTCTGTGAAATAGTTAGAAAGGTACAGACAAGCAGACGATCCCTGATTTTGATTGTGTTGGTAATTATGATTTCAAAACAGTCTGCTACTACAATCCACAACATATATGAAGTATCACATACTAAGAAAATATGATCAATTTTCTCTCTATTATGATTTCATAGTGCACATCTAGAGAACATCATAATATCAACACCATACCAAAAATCATTAGTAGGTAGTTTTTAGTACATGAGTCTCCAGGTAATAGAAAATCTTGATAGAAGAATAAAACTTCTACTCAAAGTCTTTTCCAAATTGTTGAAATTGTATGAAAAAACCTTATGATAGAAATATTTTAATGAAAGTATCCCATTATAGGTGGATTCCCAAACAAGTGTATCCCCACCTTTCATGAAGTCATAGTTCAAAACCATATCCTTGATTTCAATAGGAAGCACATCCAATTAAATTTACAATTTCTCTTTGATCGACATATTTATGTCAAAATAAGTATCATGAGAGATAATATATTTGATAATAGGTGTTACTACCAATCTAATAGAGATAATTTTCTTGAGATTATACTAAATAGAAGATTCCAAATAATTTAAATCCCCCACTTTAATCTTGTTTAAAAATTAGTATCTCAAACAATAAAGATACTCCAAATTCTCATTAATAAGTCCCCACATGAAATTATCCTCTAAATATTTATTGAATTTTCAGATATTTTTAATTCCAATCCAACCATGAACAATTAGTTTACAACAGTTATTCCAAGGAAACATCAAAATTTTTCTTAGAATAATTCTTCCACTCGAGATAATTTTTTTGATAGAGGTGTTAATAATATTAATAAGGGATCCTAACCATTTATAAACTATAAAAGAGTAATTTTTTTTGAGACAGTCAGAACTTTGACAAGTATAACCCTATCACCCATCGAGAGTGTCTTTCCCTTCTAATAAGCCAGTTTATTTCTGACATGGTTAACAGTTTAAAAAAAATGTATGAGTTGTGGTTTCCCCCCAAACATGGGGATAAAAAGATAAATGAAAAGAAACACACCTTATATAATTCCCATCCCACCAATAATGTGACCTTTTATACATGAAGTGATATTTTTTCTAATTTATAAAAAATACTTATTCAAACTTATCTACTACCCCAATACTTTATCTTAGTGAAGGAGAAGAACTTTGATGTTCTTTATGTATCCTTTATCACCTCGAGTGAAAATAATTATGTCATCCGCATAAAATAAGTGAGTGGGGGCAAGAAGGTCTCTAGAATCTCTAAAGGTCTTGAGTTTTATCACTTTATGTGTTGATAAATATTCTACTTAAGTAATATTTAGAAATAGAAAAGATGATGATCGAGATAGGATCACTTTTCTTGACACCTCTGGTATATGTGAAATATCCCTTAGGGAATCCATTGATAAGCATTGAGATATGTGATGATTCCAGGAGAGTTTGAAACCAGTTAATAAAGATGTCATCAAAGCCAAAATTTCATAAAATCTTATACATGAGACCCCAATCTAATGTATCGAAGGTTTTTTTCATCATGCTTGAGAGAAATGTTTCCCCCTATCGTGGATTTCCTGAGAATATTTATGCGTTCAGAAGGAGTAGTAAGAAAATCTTGAATAGTTATACCTTTGATAAAACCAAATGAATTCAGAGAAACAATTATTTTGGAAATACTAGATATCTTGTCAGTAATAATTTTACCAATGATTTTATAAATAGTGTAAATAAGGCCCACAAGTCTGGAAAATCAGCTATGTGGATCATAGAAATGGATATGTGAATTACAAATTGACTACATGGATTATGATTTGAATATATAGTGTATAGTATGTTTGATATATGAGAACAATAAAAAACATACCTAAATGATATTTTAAGTCCCAAATGACTTATTTAGCATAGGAATACTTCAAGACACTTGCAAAACATGTTATGACCAATCAAAACATGAAATATAATATATTTTAAGTAAATAATTATTATGATATGATTAAAGTTACTCATAATTTAATCAATATTAAATTCAAAATATTAATACATTTAAAGGAAATAAAAAATATAAATCTTTATAATTATCTAAACATATAGTGGTTCTAGGATCTATTCAACATTCTCCTCCTTTTTGATAATTAAGAAAACCAAATATAATCTCAAAAAAATATCCCCCTTTTGAAATTATAAAAAATATAAGGTTTAAAATAAAAATTAACAGGCTATATTTTATAAGTTAATGACATAAATAATAATATTAATTTTGTATAAATTTTTTATGAAACATTAAATTTTTAAAAATATTTATCAGGTTTGTACTGTAAAATCCCCCACAGTTAAAATTTAGAATTAAATGTACGGAACAATTTTTTTTAAAAAACTTTATTGAATAAAAATAATAATAATTTTTTTTAAAAAATAATACTTCATGAAAACTAAAAAATTAAAAATAATTTAACATCTTCTAGGATGTATGATAGGATTTAAAATAGTTATATAATTAAAAAATATGTACTAAAATTAAACAATAGTAATATGAAAAATAGATTCTCAATTTTATATATTTCAAGTAAATATAAAAATTCTAGCATATAAATACATTCAAAATCCCCCTAAACATAAGAAAATATAAAACTATTAAGAATCCAACATGCCAAGAACAAATTGAGTCTTTTTAACATGAGTAAAGAATAAAGGCTAGGTAAATATGTCTTTAAGTTGATTTTCATTAGGGATAAATTCTAAAACAAAATCTCTTTTATTCACATGATATCCGATAAAATAAAAACAAAAATCGATATGACTTATTATATAATGTTGTAAAGGATTATTAAAAATATAAATTTCATTTGTATTATCAAAATAAATAGTTAATTTATCAAGATAAATACCAAAATCACACAAACTTTTCTTAATCTATAAACTTCAATCATAACAACTAGTATCATGGATATACTCAGATTATGAGGTAGATAAAATAAAATAAAATTACTTATTAGAAGACCAAGAGAATAATTGTTTTCTAGGAAAATGATATTTTCCTAATTTTACTTTTTTTATCAATTTTACAACCTCCAAAATCAGAGTCAGAACAGAATATTAAATCAAAAAAGTTATATTTAGAATAAAAAAAACTAGAGTTAACAATTATTTTAACATATCTAATTATTATTTTCACATATTTAATATGACCCTATTTAAGATCATCTTAAAAAATTATACATAAGAAAACACTAAATTTGATATCAGGTCTATATGCAGTTAAATAAATCAACATACATATCATTCTTCTAAAAAAATTAATATGAATTGATTTACTAGAAGAATAAACATATAATTTACAACTAGTAACCATAAGAGTTTTCATATATTTACAAGAATCAATTCCAAACCTTTTACCCAAGTCTTTGGAATACTTAGATTGATTAATAAATATCCCATATTTTCTTTGAGAATTTTGAATTCTAATAAAGAAATTTAATTCCCCCATTAAACTCATGTCAAAATCAGATGACATCAAAGTAGAAAAATCATTATAAAGAAATTAATTAGAGGAAACAAAAACTATATCATCAAAATAAATGTGCACAATTAAAATTTCATTTGAAAGTATTTTAATAAAAGGATTTGGATCAAAATTATCATTTTTGAAACCAATATTCAATAAAAATAAAGATATACTTTCATACCAAGAATGAGGTGTTTTTTTGAGACCATACACATATTTATATAATTTAAAAACATGTTTTTCTAAATTTTCATTTTCAAAACTAAGGAGTTAAGAAACATTAGATTATTTAGATATAAAACCATTTAAGAAATAACTTTTAACATCCATTTTATATATCCTAAAACATTAAAAATAAGAAAAATATAATAATATTATAATAGATTCATAACTATAAATAGGTATTAATTAATCTTTATATTTTTACCTTCTCCTTGAGAGTATCCTTGGGAAACAAGTCAAGATTTATTTTTTTACAATTTTTCCAGATTCATCCAGCTTTTTTCTAAATATCCATTTAGTTTCTATTAACTTTGTATCCTCAGAAAATTATACTAAAGGCCAAAAATTATTTCTAAAGAATTGATTAAACTCATATTTAATAGAAATAATCCATTTTGGATCATTTAAAGCATCATCAACATTAATTGGAACATGATAAAAAGCTAAAGAAGAGTTATAAAAAAAATTTAAAGTAGAGATTCTGGCTTTAATACCAGAACCAGTAATACCAATCACATTATCAATAAGATTATATTTTTGAATCATCCATGATATCAGATCATATTGACTGTAATTTTTCTCCCCTTAATAGATACACTATATAAAAATTTTTCTTCACCAAGATTGAAATCCATAAAATCATCTTCAATAACTTCCATAATAAATTTTCAAACACCACATGATTCATCATACTTTATATGAACATATTATTCAACATTCATGTTTTCTTATTATAAACTCTATAATATTTACTATTAGAAGAATAACCAAGAAATATAACTTCAATAATTTTAGTATAAAACTTATATAAATTATCTTTCTTATTCAAGATAAGAACTTTATAACCAAAAACTTTAAAATAATAGGCCATTGGTTTTATACCTTAAAACAATTCATAATGGGTTTTCTTCAAAAAATATCTGATATAAAATCTATTCAAAACATATAAATAAGTATTAAAAAATTGATCACAAAATTATTTTCGTAAATTATATACAATCAGAATGGTTTGATCCATTTCTTGAATATATTTATTTTTTCTATTCAATAACACCATTTTGTTGTGGTATTGTAGAAGTAGATTTTTTTAAGAATAACCATTTTATTCACATTTTATTTTTCAAAATTAAAATGAACAAATCCACCTCCATTATTACTTCTAATAGAAACAAATAAATAAAATTTAATATTTTTTACTAGATTAAAAAATCAATAAATCTAGATAAGGTTTAATGTTAATGAGACATGAAATAAACCCATGTAAATCTACTATAATCATCAATAACAACAAAAATATATTTTTTCACACTTAAACTAGAAGTTTTTATAGGAATAGATAAATCAAGATATAATAATTCAAGAAGTTTATAAGTAGAAAATGATTGATAGATTTTAAAGATTCATTTTTCTGATTACCTTTTAAGCATGAGTCACAAAAAAAGCCTTACTTACCTTTAACATGGGTAAATATTGAACATGTCTATGCTTAGATAATTTGTGTATAATTTGGAAATGAGCATGTAAAAGCCTTATATACTAGAGAAAATCATATATTTATATATCATTAAGTCACTTAACATTTTTATTAGATATATTAGATAAATTAATAGAATATATAATATCTTTTATATTAGAACTAAATAAAACTTTTTTATTTTTAAAAACATAAAATTTATTATCTTAAAATTTGATATACACACCATCATCACATAATTGTGAAATACTAATTAAGTTATGTTTCAAAATTTTAATATATAAAACTTTAGAAATTAAAACAATATTAGAAATACTTACTTCACCAAAACCATTAACCGTTCCTTTAGATTTATCTCCAAAAGTGACAAAGCCTCCATTCCAATTGGTATAAGTGATGAAATTAACTAGGCCACCAGTCATGTTCTAGGAATAACCACTATCCATGTACTATGTGTCGTTCTTGAAACATCCAAGGAACTATTTCCTATAAAAATATATTACTTGATATTTACGGTACCCATGCTATTTTGGGTCCAACTTGGGTAGTAATAAAGTTCTTATTCACCCCAATATTTTTGAAACACTTATTTTAAGGTAATATAGAAGATAAATTATTTGAAATAAAATTATAGGTATAACTAAGAGACTGAGGAAATATATGAGAACATTCATTATGATAATGTACTTATAATTTTTTTAAATAATGTAACAGAAGAAACATTTCCAACAGAAAATTTAAAAAAGTGGCCTTGAATAACTTGGGAATATAACAATTATAACCAAAACTAGTTTTATATTTATTTTGTTTCATCATAGCTACCATCACTTCATATGTTTATTTTCTTTAAAACAAATTACACAATGTGCCTTTTAATCTTACAAATTCCTTTCAAATATTATCAATCTCTTTCTGAACATACTAAAAATCATCATAGATCTTACCTTTAGAACATGACATACAATTTCTTATTTCTTCCTTAAGGGATTAATTATCTTTATTGTATTTCTTTATATCCTTTATAATCATATTATTTTATTCTTTTAATTCATTAAATAACTCAATGACTCTCAAAATATCTTTTTAAAGTTTTTTATTTTCTTTATACAAATCATCAAAGCAATAACGTTCACTATCAAAATAATAACTAGAATAATAATCATTACTAAACTCATTTTTATTTGTTTTCATAAATAATATGTTGGATGAATCCTTTTCACTTTCAAAATCATCACTTAAATTATATTCTTTAGTGAAACTCTATCCTAAATGATAATCATATTAAATTACTTTTTTATTTCATATATCTACCTTATTGATTCATCTTTAGAAATTTAGGTTTGATATGTATATTTTTTCTATATTCATAAAATATTACATATGAACCATATGTGGAAACCTTATTTTTTTTGAACATTCTTTTTATCTTAGTCAATTATTGATTTTTATCTTTCGCTTCATCAAATTATAAATACCCATGCTTATATTTTTCATTAATACTTTTCACTTTCTTATACATCAGATTCATAAGAGTTAGTAATAACATTCATATGTGATTTGAAAACAATACCTTTCTTATTTAAATTATCTGCTTCTTCAATATTCTTCAACTTAATTTCATATTGAATAAGTGATCTGATGAGTTCATCCAATGTGTATTTTTTGAAATTATTACTTTCATTGATTGTAACCTTATTTGCATGACACTTGTTGTGTATAGCTCTTAGGACTATTTCAAAGAACTTAACGAATTTCTATATTCTAAGTAAACCTCATGTTTAATAATAATATTTATATAATTATTTTTATATTCCATGATGTGCACTAACTCATAGATAATTAAATATAACTTATTAAGTAAACAAATCAATATTAATTTAAATAATATTAAATAAAATATATCATTTCCATCAAGACCTTAGCTGGGCTCATCAATCCTCCTTGGTGTTTATTAAACCTTTAATAATAAATATTTATATAAACAAATAAAATCCATATATATTTTCACTTGATAAATAATTAAATATTATATTCATTAACCAGAGATTAAATATGTATTTAGTATTCATGTAACTAAATAAATAATTATTTATTACATTGATAATAAAAAAGAGGTAAATAAATATTATATTCACTAACTGTCATATAATATTTATTTAATATTCAAATAACATATAATTTGACCCAAATAACTAGTGATTAAATTTATGTGATCTAAATAACCTAAATAATCTCTATTCATTATTTTAGAGAATAATATTTATTCTAACTATTAAATTAAAATTTAATTTAATGGATATTATGGATACGCTTAGTTTATGACCCCCTAGACCTCTCTCTCAGTGGAATTAGGTAAGATAGCCTAAAGTTTAATATTATGATCAAGAAGCATGTTAAAGAACCCATGAAGAGATAAGTTAATGACACAATCATAAGGACCTCATACAAACACTTATTGTGCAATAAAATCCCTTTTTCTCGATATCTCATTAAGTACATTGCATACTTGTGTCATCAATCTATGTTATTGGTTTATCTTTACTTGAATACCTGAAATGAACTCATCGATGAATCACCATGGCCATTGATTTGATAAAATAGTTCTATTTCAATCAAAGGGTCAAAGATATCAAATACCATAATTTAGAAGGGACAAATCCTTTCTTGACTTATCCATTCATTTCATATGACTTCTATCAAACCTAATGTATCGTGAATCATTGTGAGAATATGTCATCCTAGTTTTTTTCAACACATAAAAGTATATAATTCATGATATATGTTAATAATAATATCAAGTATAAGGACTAATACATATATCCACATATAAGAATATCCAATGACATATAACATGTGGAATTATTATTGGAAGCTATGTTCTCATAACCTCCTATCTCAAATATTACTAAGTAAAAACTTAATTTGAAGAAGTATCAATGTATTACGAGCCTCTAACACTTGATATTAAACCACCATCCATGTCAAATCAGATAGATTTCATCCAATCATAGAACATATATTTAGGAAAACTATCATAGAAATTCAAATTTCTTATTATAGTGGGGAACTTCTATTACCTTTTAAAAAGACAAATACTCTAATCACATTATCATATTAATGTTATGTATAATAACACTCATCATTTTATAAGGTATTAATTAGTATTTAGGTATTTGAATATTTTGGTAATTAAAAGTACAAAGTATTTTAGTTCTAGGACATCAACTCCAACACTCTAGTGTGTATGTAGTCCCTGTGTCCTATTTTAGGTATCCATGAGATGGATTTTATGTGTGATAGAAAACACTTTTATTATAGTTGGAAGATGAATTTGGTAGGTGGAGGTGACCTCAATTCATATAAAGATGACCATTTGGTTTTTCAGGTTTCATCAACATTGAGGGATGTCTTTTATGCCTACCTCAATGAGTTTTCATTTGTATATTTTATTTTATAATTATTGTGTATCGTATTATTAAAATTGTTAGTAATTTAAATGGGATACATTATTTGGTTTGTTGGTTATGCCTTTTTTTGTTATATATATGGAAACTATTTATTTGTTTCACATGTATGTACAATGTATAAATACAGAATTCCAGATTCTTAGGAATAGTCTACTTTTATTTAACAATATTTCAAGGGTAAACCATTCCCAAGGTTTAATTCTGATACCCTTCATGCTTTTCATAATCCCATAGAAATTGTCAATGTTCTTTGGGCCTTATAATGAGTCGACTTAGGTGACATAGCTAGTTTACTTAGGTCTTTTAAAAAATGGTATCATATCCCTCTTGTTATTGGGGATTTATGGTTGATTGGATATAGTAATGTGTAAAATAATGTGGTAGGTATAATTAAGTTTATATCCAACACTTTTAGAGTCAAAAGTTTAGTTACCAGTGGTTGGTGGGTAAGTGTAATTATGGTTTAGGTTGATTTAAAATTCCTTTTTTGTTTAATTATAACTTTGGAAGAATCCAGAAAAGTATCCAGAATGCTAAATGGGCAGTTTTCATGGGCCGAAGACCATGCACATACATCATGAACCATGGGGAATATGTGATTTTTCATGTTTTACTCTTCCACTAGTTCTTGATATTTTTCGTTAGTCCATATGAAATATTTGTGATTAAAATTGATGTTGGCTACTTGATTTAAATGATTTTTATTGTGTAATGAGTTTTCTTTTCATTGGATTTTATTTAATACCTTATGTCATAAAATTTTATAACTATTATTCATAAGTAAAGCTTAGGTCATTGTTTGATACATAAGGTTTATTTTTATTATTTTGAATTATTATTAAGTTATTTTTTTAAATAATACATTACCCTTAATACTAGTGGGTGATTTCAAAAGTAATTTATAAATTAAAACATTTGATATTTATGATAATAATGATAAGGGATTAGGTAATGTATAAAGGATTATTGGGTGATATTTCACATTAAATAATCTTAAATCATGTCTTAATTGAATTTCCAAATTTCTTCTCATGAGCCATGATACTTGTAAAGTTTTTTCAAAGCATATACAATGAGTTATACAAAAAGTTTTTTTATCAATAATAAATAATACTTATATTGTTTCCTATTATTATAGAATATCCATAATGTATAAATGATAATATTATAATAAGATTATTGTGAACTTTAATCAACTAATTTTAGTTTTATAAAATAACATTTTCCTTATATTATTAATAATAATATTTAAGGATTAATTTAGTGTTTTTCATGTTGGTGAATGATTTATTAATGTTATCTCAATATTACGTGAATTTTTATGTTATATTAATGTGATATCATTGAGTTTATTTTGGAAAGTGTGTTTTATATTTCAATATTTAATTTGATTTTAATTTATGTTTCATAATATTTTTGAGTATGTATCATAGAAATTTATCGGTGAACTAAGGGATGAATTGTCTCAAGTGTTTCTTACAGTCTATATATTATAATAAAACACACATGTTTCATCTAGTTTTTTATTATGTATATAATATTAATAGAGTATTAGGATAAAATTCATCTCAATATATGATCAATTTTTAAGAGTTTCCAAGTAAAAAAACTTATCTTCTTTGATGATCAGGGTCTATAAGCAGTGGTGAAGTGGATAAATGTAAGATCCCGACCTTTTTAGAGATTTATCATTCTCATTTTCATGTACTATTTTACACTTGTTTTGGTTATAAATAGGTTGGGTTTTTTGGGGGTCGTTTTGGGTGAAATTGGATAAAATTGGATGCCCATGGGCCTATGCACTGTTGGTGCATGATTAGGGAAAACCATACGGTTTTACCCAAGAAAACATGTGCCCATGTTTGGAGGCACATGAGGTGCCACATGGTATATTCAAACCGTGCGACCTACCTCCCCAAACCATTCTCCCTCAAACAAAGGGGATTTTCACAGTGGGTACACAGTTTGACAAACTGTGCACCTCCGCCCAGGAAACCATGAACACGGGTTTTAAATATCATGGAAATTTTATTAAAATACTTTAACCACTTTGTTTTTATCCTCATTCACTACTGATCATCCTAAAACACTCTCCTATGTTTTAGGAGGTACCAGAGAGTATTTCAGGGCTCTTAGAACCCATTTCTTGGTGAATCGATGTTCTATTTGAGGGATCGAATAAAATATGTAATTTATTCCCCATTTAACTTTCTCTCTCCCTTATCTCTTTTTAATAATTAATAGAGATGTTTTCCCTCTATTAGGGATGGTTTAGCTCCAGGTTTTAATAGATCTTATTCCTTTGGATATTGGCATCGGGTATTGGTCCTATATCTTTCATACCATTTTGATTTTGATAATTCAACATCAAATTAAGTATTTCAGTTGGGTGAAAGTTCATCAATGACCTTGAGGTAGCTGGTATAATGGTAAATTCACATAGTATTGATAATAATTTGGTGTATGTAATTGAGTAATTACATTTTCCATGTTGCGAAATTTAATTTATTTTAAATTGAATTAAATAAATTGATATTTTCAATGTGATTAAAAAATGGTTGAATAATGGGATTTATGGAATTGATTGAATAACAGGTTTATGAAATTGATGGAATAATGGTTTTATGAAATTGGTGAAATAATGGGATGATGAAATTGGTTGAATAATTGAATTATGAAGATGGTTGAATAACGAGTTATAAATATAGTTGATAAATGAGTTATAATTGTGGAACCATGGTATGTTATATTCTAAATGATGTGAAAAATGATTTGTGGGATGAGGATTGTTGTTCCAAATACCCATGGGGTGCCATTGTACTGCTCTAGGACCCCAATTATTTATATTTTTTTCATGTGACCAATGAGGTGTGGGACATATATTGCTACTCCAAATACCCATTGTGTGATAGAATGTGCCTCTACTCCCCTAATTTATGAATGTGAAATTGGATATTAATTGGTTAATTAAAGCACATGGTAAATGAAATGTGATATACCTTTTGTGGATGGTTTTGACTACAACATGGGCTGAAGAAGGTATTATTAGTTCATATGTCACCATGAACCTGAGAGAATATGTAGTTAATTAAATCATATTAAATGTGAAAATGGTTTACTTTATTATCATTATAGTTTATATTTTATACAATTTCATACACTATTATAGAATGAATATTGTTTTAGAGGCATTTATTTGACCAACTAAGTTGTACTCACACCCTACTTAAGATTCCTGATAGGTACCTGAATAGACTTCTTGTTTTTAGGAAAGGATAAGGGAAAGATCCCAATATTAGATGGTTGAGTTGGGATTTGGGATATAGAATGGATGAGGTAACCAGACATGATTTCGTGACTAGCCTGGGAGTTTTCAGCATGTCTTTTCTTTGGGTTTTCATTTTACACTTGAGACTAATTATGGTATGACATACCTACTATTTTTTGTTTATTTTCATTTATCCATATTTTGGGATTATCAGGTGATTCTAGTATTTATTGGTTATGATATTATTCTAATTATTTTTATTTTATTATTTGGCTATCATTTATTGATTTCCACTATTGTGATACTATCATAAAGAGTGTATAGTTCCCCCATGATATATATTAAACCCTTTCTTCTAGTCGTCAACCTATGGCATATGGGGAGTCATTCTTGAGTTTACGTAATTAACTGGATTGGGGAACCAAAAAGTGGCACCCGAGTTAGGATGTTACAAGGTGGTATTAGAGGAGTTTTCTTTTCTTTTCTATTGTCTTACTATTTGAGAATTTAGGTAGGAGACTAAGATGAGTCGAACCTTGGTCATGAGCTCATGCATGATAATAGGTAACTCATGTATGGGGGAAAACCCAAGTACATAGTGTCAGATTGTTGTTATTGATATTTATATTATAGTTTAATGTTATTTCACCTTGGGTGATGTACTTGTTGTGTGATGTTATTATTTTCTGAGATTTTAATCGTGGCCTAGTATGACATGGGAGTTGAGTATACATGTATCATTTTAGGAACTCAGGATTTTATATAAAATACATCATTTTTGGAACACAAAAAAATCATGTTTTGGGTAAGTGGTTGTAATAAAAACAATCTTTCTTATTTTATTATTTTTAAAAATTAAATTGTGGCTAATGATAAATTGATATTGGATAAATGATACTAAATGTGGTAATTTGAAGTGGTTAAAATGGGTATCTATTGGGAAACTTGAATTTTTAATGTGTTTTTCACTATATTAGTGTTATAAAAATCATTTTTCATAATTTTAATTTTAATTTCAAATTTTTTAATCCAATAAAAGTTTTATTTTAAGGTAAATTCTCTCATTTTATGATTTTAGTGGTATTCCGACCTCAATCAAAGAATGACCTATTTTGAATTTTAACTGTTTCAAATTATTTCCGTATTTAGGCCATATAATATTATTTACTTATCCAAATCATGAATATATTTCTTTTTATTATTTTATACATCATGGGATTCATTTCATTCTTTTTGATCCAAATCTATGTCGACTATTTGGAATCCCAAAACCAGCTCACAAATTGGGCCTTAAAAACTAATCACAGATCTAGATATTTTATATGGGGGGACCATATCTCTTTATTTAACAACCCAAATGAGTTAAAATTTTGTTTATAGATGAAAAGGACGTTTCTTAACAACTTTAATGAAGAAATCCATGTGTAAATTGGCCGTTCTCAAGGCCATTAATGCATAGGAAACTGAAGACATGGAATATGAAGAGTATGTTTGGGAAGATTAAATTCTCATAGTGAAACAAGAATAACTCTCTATACACATGAAAAAAATTGCTAAATTTTTCAGGGGAGATGCGAAATACATATAAGAACAACTTGCATGAAGGAGTCCGTGTGTGAACTGGAAATTTAATGGGTCTAAAACTACTGTAGAGAAAATAAATCCTATAAAAGGATGATAGATCCTCCTTCCCAAACAATTCCAACCCATCCCATACCATCACCTAGGGCACCAAGGAGGATATCTATACCATGTGAGGATGGAAACTATATTATTTTCTCCCCCTCTTTTCTTCTTTATTTTATTATTTTATTTTATTTTAGTTTTTTTATTTCAAATTGTAATTTAGTTTAAATTAAACAATTCATGCATTTTTTTTTCACCAAAATCCATCCATCTTCACCTTCTTTTAATTTTCTTCTTTTAATTTTTTTGTATAATAATAATAATTTTATTATTATTATTATTTACTTAAATTATTTTTATAACATTTTTATTTTAAAATTATTTCCCATTTTATTTTTTTCTATCCTTTTTCAAAAAAATATTTTCTTAAATATAATAATAATAATAAATATTATTATTTTTATTATTATTTTAATATTATTTATATTCTATATAAATTTAATAACTTTTCCTTTATTTTATTCTATTTTATTTTACTCTCTCCCTCTCTCATCCCCATTCTATTTTTATTTTATTATTTTATTCTCTCACCCCAATTATTTTTAAATTATTCTTTCTTTTATTCTATTTATCTTCTTCTTCTATTCTTCCCACTTTCACTATTGTGATATCTTACTCTCTAAAATGAGAGGATGACCCTGAGGCTTGGCCCGAGGGAGGTCAATATGTTCATGAATTTTCTTTAATGTTTAAATTTAAGTTTGTAGATATAATTGAGTAGCATGCATGGGTGAGGAAAATGTTCCCAATGTGGTGACTGGATCTAATGACATGCAACTCAATCAATATCTATTATTTTATGTAATCACTTTTTCCTCTTTCAATTGGTTAGTTACTCACATGTTGGATTTGATCTAAAAAATGAATTAAAAAATATCGATAGAGCAGGGCCCTAGAAGATGACATATCCTAGACCAAGGTGTTTCATCAACCTTGATTATATGAGGAGGTGGAATTAAGATTTCTTAAGCATTCAATGATATTATACAATTTCTAAATAAATAATAGTAGTCCAAATAGGATTTTTAATGTTTGTATTATCAAACTGAAAATAAAAATTTAAAGGAAAATAATGATGGAACCTTAAAACAAAACCCTAAATCAATTTATTTCTTCTTAAATCATTCTGTTTAGACTTTTTTGTTAATTTTCCATATTTCATATCATTAGAAAAGTAATCAAATACTAAAATCATTTTCAATTTTTTATTTTAAAACTTAAAACAAAAAAAAATAGTTTAGGTGATTTAGAAGAAGTAGGTGAACCAATTGAGAATCTCCTCATGTTAGATAACCCTGGTCATGTACTATGATACACTAAGAAAAATATAATTTCTTTTAACCATGAATCACAACAGGCATGCGTAAAAACTAGCACTATTTCTAAGGATCCAATCAGTAATTCATTTTCCTTTTATATTTTCAAAATTTAGATATATATTTTTTTCTTTTATAAAAAAGATAGTAAAAAAACTACTTGATGTTTTCATACAATCATTTCTTCAATTCATGGAACAATTACTCTTAGGTGCAAGAGCCAACAGCTGAAGCACCCTTATCTACATAAGATGGTGTTTCATTGTAGGATAAATAGATCAGGGGAGCATATAGATAATTTTGTAAAGAATAGGAATTCAAGGACCTCATCCAAGATCTCAAGGAGAACCTTAAGAAATCAGTGGTTAAAGGATTGGTTATAGAGCTCACTTGATTCTCATATTACTTCCTTGAATTATATCAAGAAGAGGCTAAGACGGAAGATGAGTGGTCATCGATTTCTCCCAACACTTTTTAATAAGTTCCCCAAAAATATATCTAGGTTCAAGTGAAAAAACAAAAAATCAAGTACGATATTCAAGATATTGATGAAAGTGTGCAAGGTATACAAGGAAAATTGGATTGGATAAATTCATACTTCCAAGAATGATTAGAAGAACCTAACCCTGAACTTGGACTAGAAGATGATATAATTTTCTTACCTGATGATGCAAAGGAGGAAGACTTACTTGTTGAGATACATATGAGAGATAAACAAGAACAGGATGAATTTTAGAGTGACTGAAAGGTACTACATGATCTCACCACAAATTTCAAAGAAAAAGAGCTAGCACAAGTGGAGGAAGATACTGCCAAAATGGTGTAATTTTAAGTAAATATTGGGAATACTAACTACCTACTTCCATCCACTGAGAATCTACTCCAAGAGGAACTTACCCAATGAGGATTTAATTAAATCTGAACCATGATAGAGATTTGATAAAGATGAAGAACCTAAACTTACACCTGTGGAGAAACACATGGAGCTCCCTGATTTCAATAAACATACATTCGAGGAACCCCATCATAATATTAAAGCAGCCGATCCTAAGAAAATTAAATAAGTGGATTCTCATTTTAAAAGGGAGAAATTACTTATTAAAAATTCAAATTCAAATTTTATTTAAGAAGAATCACCTGTATATTCCCCCTTTGATCATTAAATACAAGTATCTATTAGGAAGACATCACTAGAAGAGAATAATGTTACACAAGTATCAGCTAATAAGGAGGATAATTCATACTTTATCCTACTCTCTCTATGTAATATATACCTCACTGTGAAGGGGGAGGATCTATTTTACTCTATCTATAGATCATTCCTCACCTGAAAGGATGAATAACAAGCTAGAAAAATCCACATGTGGTTGTTCAAATCAATGAAGATTCATCCACCATCTGATTTTGGATAACAACTGGTACTTCCCTTTTGAGAAAGTGAAAATTCAGGGCCCACTTGGGTGATTATACCAAGAATTATACCTTTACATTCTTTCTATAAATTTATATTGAAATTTCATTTATTTGGAGTAGTTCAGTATTCAACCCACTCCTCATTATCTTTTTTTATCTTTAATGACACGATCCTTATGCTTAATTGAGTAATTATATTTTTAGGTTTATAAATGGGAAAAATAAGCCTCAAATAGTGGAAGAGAATGACTAAGATTCATGGTAATAAGAGTTAATTTTTATTTTTTAAACTTTTATAATCCTTTTTTTTCCAAATCATGTTTTGAGATTTAAAGTGAAATTTCATGCCTACACTTGTATTATGTTTTATATGACTAATCTAGGTGACATGAGTTTCTTAGGAATCCTATAATGTTATGTTATATATTTAAATATTAATTAAATTGAATGTGTGAAATATAGAATTTAATTACTAAAGTGAATCATGAATATTAAAATTAGGACTCATGATTTGAATGAATTAATTGATTCAGGTAAATGAAATTTCCAAATCATTTTTCATGATTTGATTTTTTGAAATTCATGTAAATTGATTTATTATTGTTAATCATGGCTTGAGTGATTTTTAAAAATCATATGTTCCATTATCCAAAGGATTTCTAGACCAAGTAATTCCTATTTTATATTGATCATATTCCTTGAGTGATCTTTGGTCATGCCACCTTCTATAACTTTCATTTTAAATTTTCAAATCTATGAATGTGCAGAAAAACATTTTAAATTATTGAGTAATCTTTTGATAAAACTCTTATACTTAAAATACAACCTTTACATCAATACTTATTTATCCCATAGATACCATGAATGACCTTATTAGGAATGAGCCATATTTCAAGCCATTATTATCCATTCCTACCCTCTTAGTATTTTCATGATATTTTAAAGTTGAAGTGCAGGGGTGAAGGGAATCATGGTAAATGGGATGATTTACATTATAAGGAAGAAATGTGAGGGTGCTTATTGTGGTAATTATAAAAGTTTGTGGAATAATTCACTTTACTCCATTGTTTTCCCCCTCTTGAATATAAAAAAATGAAAATGAAAAAAATAACTAAAAAAATGAGAAAAATTGGTCATAATTGGGTAAACTAAAAGCACCATTACCAGACTTAATATTTTTATCATATGTGTTTAGGTGGTAGATGTGAGGTTTATTCTAATCATAAACATTCAAAAAAAGAAAAAAATTGAAAGTTTATTTGAAAAATAAGAAAAAAGAATAAAAATAAAAAATATATATTCAAGAGAGGGAACTAATAAATCATTATGCTTAAAATGATAACAATATTTACTTTAGAAGTTTTGGGATTTTAGTAGTTTATATAAATTGAAGGTGATAATGTAATTTAAATTATTACTTTGAATATCATTCCTTATGATTTAAGAGTTGTACCTCCTCCTTGATATTAATCTTTAAACATAAAATCCTACCAACCTTAAGGCTCAGAGTCATTAGAAACTTTATTGCAAGCCCTTACGATTTAATGTGTTTTTTGTCTTTATAAAGTATATAAGGTATTTTTTTACAATCTTATGGATAATAATCATGATCTCATGATATGAGCATAAATCTACTTGATTTTATCATGATTTATGAGAGAAATATTGAAAAGTGGGGTAGATCATGATTTATCATGTTTAATAATAATGAATTGAGGAGCTTGAATGAATGAAAGGAGAAGTTCCATCATTTTTCAAAGGAGTAAGGTGAAATACATGAATTGACTATTTGTTTGAAAAATGGTAAGTTGAAGTAATATTTTATTTGGAATTTAAAATTTTATTTGATATCGATAATTTTTTATTATATTGCATTGAAATTTGAATATTTATGACATCGGTACCCTCTGATTTTCAATGTTGAGATTTCATGGTTGAATAAAATCATAGTTTAAGTGTGGGTAAATTGAAATAATCAATATTTTCCATAATGTTTCTTTAAATTTCAATTTTTGTTCCAAAAAAAAGTGTTATTTTAAGGTAAATTCTCTCATTTTATGATTTCAGTGGTATTTTGAACTCAATCGAAAAAATGGAATATTTTGAATTTTATTTTTTTAAAATTATTTATATATTTAGGAAATAAGATATTATATACTTATCAAAATAGTGAATTTATTTGTTTTTATGCTTCTATACATCCTAGTATTCATTTAATTCTTCTTTACCCAAAGCTAAATCCACCATTTGGAAGCCCAAAACTAGCTCCCAAGTTGGGCCTTCAAAACTGTTCATAGATAGCTAGTTTTTATGGTGGGACAATATCTATTTATTAGACTTCCAAAATGAACTGAAATTTGGTTTGTTGATGAGTAATACGTTTCTTAACAACTTTCATAAGTCTTCCATGTGCAAATTGGCCATTTTCAAGGCCATTAATGCATGAGAAACCAGAGACATGAAATTAAGAGAGACTATCTAGGAAGATTAAATTCTCAGAGTGAAATGCAAATAAATCTCTCTAAAAATGTCCAAATATGATGAAATTTTGAGGAGCGATGCACAATAAATTTAGGAACAACTTTAATTAAGGATCACTTGTAGTAATATTCCATTTAATGGGTCTAACACATGGAAATATTTGAAGGGAAAATCTGACCCATAAAAGGGGGAGAGCCCCTCCTTCTCAAATCATTCAAATCCACCCCATACCATCATATGGGGAACCAATGAGGAGATATACACCAAGGGAGGCAGAATGATACATTATTTTCTCCCCTCACTCTTTTTTATTTTATTTTTTATTTTATTTTAGTTTTGTTTTATTTCAAATTGTAATTTCAATTTTAATTTAGTTTAAATTAAACAATTAATGTATTTTGTTTCCACTCAAATCCATCCATCTTATCCTTATTTTAATTTTATTATTTTAAATTATTAGTATAATAATAATAATAATAACAACATTTTTATTATTATTATTTATTTATTTAAATTATTATTATAACGTTCTTGTTTTAAAATTATTTTCTCATTTTCTTTCTTATCTCATTTTTCAAAAAAAATATATTCAATTAAATATAATAATAATAATATAATAATAATAATTTTAATATTATTTATATCCTATAAAAATCTAATTTTTTTTCTTTTCTTTTCTTCTATTTTATTTTACACTCTCCCTCTCTCATCCCCATTCTATTTTTAATTTATTATTTCATTCTCTCACCCCAATTATTTTTAAATTATTATTTATTTTGTTATATTTATCTTCTTCTTATCTTCTTTCCAATTAAACTATTGTGATCTCTTACTCTTGAAAATGAGAGGCTGACCCTGAGGCTTTTCCCAGGGGGAGGTCAAGGTGTTCATGAATTTTCTTTCAAATTTAATTTTGAGTTTGTATATAGAATTGAGTATCATGCATGGTTGAGGAAAATGTACCCAATGTGGTGACTACCCCTAAAGAAATTCAACTCAATCTATCTCTATTATTTTATTTAATCACTTTTCCATCTCTCAATTGGTTAGTTCTATACACATTGGAGTTAAACTAATCAATAGATCAAACAACATCTATAGATATGGGTCCTGGAAGATGGAACACCCTAGACCAAGGTGTGTCAACAACCTTGATTATAATAGGATGTATAATTATTATTTATTAGGCATTAAATGATATTACACAATTTGTAAATAAATAATATCAGTCCAAACATGATATTTCATGTATGTATTTTCAAACTGAAAACAAAAATATAAATGAAAATAATAATTGAACCTTAAACAAATCCCTAAAACCATGTACTTTCTTCTTATCTCATTTTTTTTTAGATTTTCATTTTAATTTTAAATATTTCATATCATTAGAAAAGTAATAAAAACCCACAAAAAATCTCCATTATTTTCATTTATAACCTAAAATAACAAAAATAAATAGTTTAGGTGATTTAGAACAAGTAGGTGAAAAAACTAAGAAGCTTCTCAAGTAGATGGACCAGGATAGCCATTATGATGCACTAAAAAAATGTAATTGATTTTGACCACACCCTGCGATAGGCGTGTGTCAGTTATCCCTAACCCAAATGAGGGATAGTTGAGGGTAGTGATAGTTCCTCAGTTTTGACCATGTGGAAGAGTGTGGGTGATGACTTGTTATAGTCTTATGTGAATCCCTCTTATATTATATAATGATGATGTGTTATGTGTCCTAAAATGTGATTTTGGTATTATAGAGATACTCTTACATGAAGATGCTTTGGGATAGGATGAAATGAGGATATGGCTGGAAATGTTCCTCTAGTAGTGGAATTAGAGGCTCTAATAATTCTGGGTGAAAAATTTGGAGAGTAGTTCTTTGAGAATTTTTCTTTCTTTATACATTTTATGTAAATATACATAGGGTGGATTGTATAGAATAGTTTGGAGCTAACACTGGAGTTCCCAGCACCCTTTAAACTTCACTAGAGAGGGTGGACCTGAGGTAGCTGAGTTCTAGATTGAGTATATCCTAAAGTTACTTGACCATTAAGAGACTCCTAATGAGAATAGAGTTAAGTTAGCTGCTTATATGTAATGTGGTCAAGAGATGCACTAGTGGGATATTCAGGTATGAGATGGGTAATTGTAGAATATGGTATATAATAAATTTTAGGAGAAGTTCCTAGAAAACTTTTACCTATAAATTCCCAAGAAGAAGAAAGTAGCAGTGTTTATGCGGTTGACCCAAGGGAGTATGTATGTGATGGACTATGCTGGTCACTTCAATGATTCTCATCTGTAGCGAAATCTTTCTAGGATAGGCTTAAATATGAGATTAAGTCCCAAGTTAAAATATTTCAGTTGAAGAAGTTTATTGAGGCTGTGAACTAGGATCTAATTTATGAGGTGAACCTAAAGGAGGCTTCTAGTGGAATATAGGTGGTTAATGCTGGATGACTAGAAGGTACCTCTTCCAAGAGTAGGAAGTGTCTCTATGTTAATGTTAACTAGGGAAATAAAAACAGTGTCCAGGGAGAAGGATTAGTTACTCAAAGTAGTTACTCAATATACTGCCACTAGTGTGGTAGGTTGGGTCACATTCATAGCCAGTGCCCATGAAATATAGTAGAGTGATGACCCTTCATTAGGATCTATCACTTACAGAGGTATTTTAGGAACCCTAGACTGATGAGTAATGATGAAGGAAGCAAGCCGAATCAGAGTATTTGAAGGGGGTCTTATACCCCATATCAGTCTAGTAGTTGGAGTTCTTCTGGTCATGGTGGTCTAGGTAGTGGACATGGTACATCAAACAAATAGCACCCATATTATCAGATTAGTTCATATTATGGGACTTATACTATAGAATAGGGATGAAGGGTAGGATAGTATCATTCAATTCAGGCTCTACTTGTGGATAGTGAGGCTGGACCATCAATAGTCAAAGGTACAATTCTTTTAGCTTATACACTTTCTAATGCTTTGTTCGATACATGAGCCTCTCATTTTATCATATCTTCTCAACTTGTAAACATTTTGAGTTTGATGGTAAAGTTTGTGAGTGGTTTTATGGTGATTGACACACCATTGGGAGTGCGGTATAGGGACATATATTTACGCAAGTGGTTTTATCTCTAGGTTGGTGAGTATCTTTTCTGTTGGGATATTTACATCCTTAACATGTTGGGCTTTAACGTGATCTTGGGTATTGAATGGATGATATCATACTATCCCACATTTATTATTACCTTAAGAGAGTGAAATTTACGTCTTCTGAGGGTAATAGTTATATTCATCATGGAGAGTGGGATATACCCAGTCTTTTTCTAGATTATAGGGGTGTAAAACATGATATATTTCTACCTATAATGGGACAATTCTAGGATGTATTTTCCTGAGGACCTCTTAGAGATGCCACATGATAGGGATGTTGAGTTTATAATTGAGATCATGCATGGAGCTGAACCAATTTCTATTCCACCTTATATAATGACACCAACAATGATTTAGGATCTTAAGAATTAGCTAAAAGAATTGATGGATAAGGTATTTATCTGTCTAAGTACATTACCTTTTGTTTCTCAAGTTTTTTTTGACAAGAATACTAATGGGATATTGCATTTGTGTGTTGATTACCAGAAGTTGAATCAAATGACTATGAAGAACCAATATACTCTTTCTTGTATCGATAATTTCTTTGACCAGTTGAGAGGTTCTTGTGTTTTATTGAAGATTGACTTGATGTTGGGGTTCATCAATTGAGATTTAGACCTACTGATGTACAATATACCACTTTAAAAAGAAATTATGGCCCATATGAGTCCATCATGATGATGTTTGGGATAATGAATGATCCTTCTGTATTTATGACCTTGATTAATTGGATCTTTCACTCAAACCTAGATCAGTTTTTGGTTCTTTTTTGTATAAAAAATCATGGTTTACTCAAGGGCTCAAGATGATCAAGCCTAACATCTTGACATCGTCCAGAGTACACTGAGAGAGCATCATCTATACACCAAGATACACACACACACACACGTTAATTATGGATCAAAATGGTACATTTATTAGATCACATCACATCTGAGGAAGGTGTGTTAGTGTACCCAGAGAAGGTGCATGAAGTAGTTTATGGGAGAATCCCAATATTGTTTTTCATATCTAAATATTTATGGGTATGGAATGTAATTATTAGATGTTTATCTTGGAATCTTTCCATTTGGCAGCACCACTTTTGGGATGGACCATGAAGGGGATAAAGTTTTAATGGTTTGGATCTTGTGACAATGCTTTCAAATAATTAAATAATAATTTCACTACTGTACTAATATTAATCCTAACTAATCCAGGTGATGAGTATACCATGTTTTGTGATGTGTCCGAGATTAGACTTGGAGCATTATTGATGCAAGGAGATTGAGTTTTGGAGTATGGTTCATGGAAGTTGAGGCCACATGAATAGAATTACCTTATACATGATCTAAAGTTAGATGCAATGGATTATTCCTTAAAGTGTTGGTGGCATTATTTGTTGGGAGAAATTTTTACAGTGTATATCAACCATAAGTGATTAAATTACATCTTTTCATAGGGATATTTGAACAACTGGAAGTGAAAATGGGTTAAGTATATGAGTTCATTTAATTTTGAGATATCCTATACAACCGATGAGGGAAAAAGTGTTTTTGAAAATTTAAGCAAGAAGGCATAGACTCAGGTAGTTCATGAGTCAATTTCTAAGAGGAAGATGATGACTTTTCTGGTTGAGATGCATATTGAGGTTCATGAGGACCATGCAAAGATGAATCTGGAATCCTTATTTGTTGAGTCCACACTTATGAGTCATATTAGGGATAGGTAGTATTAGGATCCATAGTGTTTGGAATTGAAGGAAATACTTGAAGGTGGGGAGTCACCTTCCGATTAGACTATACATGAGGATGAGATCATCTATAACCATAACTGGATTGTTGTACCTATGGGTATGCGTGAGGAGATGAGTCATGATTTTCATGCCTCAAAGTGGGAGGTTCATCTTGGTTTGAAAAAAATGTACCATGAACTATGTCAATAATATAGGTGTCCAGACATAAAAAGGGATATTTCAGGGTTTATGACATGATGCTTCACTAGTTAGTAGGTGAAGACTAAGCATCAACAACCCGATGGATTACTACAACCACTTCCCATTCTGAAATGGATGTGAGATGACATTACTATAGACTTCATAGTGGGTATTATGAGGAAACCTTAGAATAATGATGCTATATGGGTGGTTTTTGACCAATTGATGAAATTCTACCATTTATTTTATAATCGGGAGACTTTCATTGTGGATCAGTTGGGATATATGTATGTTCAAAGATAGTTTTCTTGCTCGGGGTACTATAGATTATTGTTTCATATCATGATTCATGCTATACTCCATGCTTTTGGAAAGGATTATAAGTAGTTTTGGGTATCTAGGTATTTTTGAGAATGGATTTCCACCTGAAGACATATGGGCTATCAAAAAATACTACTCAGGTGATAGAGGACATGCTGCGAGCGTTCATCAGAAACTTTGGCGAGTCTTAGGATAATCACTTAGCACTCATTGAGTTATCCTATAACAACAGTTATAAGGATACTATTCAAATGGAACTATATGAGGCACTTTATGGTAGGTCATGTAGATCAAATCTATGCTATATGGTGGCAGGTGAGTTAGAACTTTTGGGATTAAGTCTCATATATGAGACATCATAGGAGGTTTATATTATTCATAAATGTATAGATACACATCAGAGTAGGAACAAGTGATATGATTATCTATGTTTATGACCCCTTGAGTTTACAGTGGATGATCACATGTTCCTTCAGATGTTTCCTAGATTGAGTCACTGTAGGATTCAAATGTAGGGAAAGTTAATGCCCAATTTTGTTAGACCTTATGTGATTATAGAGAGGATTGGACTAGTGGCATACCGATTGGCTTTTCTAAAAAGGTATAATTCTATGCATGATATTTTTCATGTTTCATATCTTTATAAGTATCACCTAAACACTTCTTATGTGATCTATATTGATGATCTTGAGATTGAGGCTATTGGGTCCTTTAAGGAGAATCTGGTTTGTGTTATGGAACACAGTGAGAAAGTATTGTCAGGAATGACTGTTTCGATAGTCTGAGTATAGTGGAAATATGGCCATGTTCAAGAAGAAACATGGGAGAGGAAAGAAGATATATAATCTCAGTGGACCAAAATTTTTACCTAGAAATATTAGATATTCTTATAAGTACAACTTGAGTATGAGCTATTATAAGGTGGGGAGATTACAAGATCCCTCCCTTTCTAGGGATTCCACATGCTCATTTTTAGGTACTCTTTCACCCTTGTTTTGGTTATAACTTCGTAGGGTTTTTTGGTATTATTTTTGGGTGAAATTGGAGAAATTTGGAATCCCATGGGGTTATGTACGATTGGAACATAGTTAGGGAAAACCATGAGATTTTCCGCAGGAAACTGTGCCCCAATTTTTGGAGGTACAAGAGGTGGTTCACAGTTTCCGTATTGTTTGGAAAAATTGTTCAGAATCCCTCCCCAAAATTCATACCCTCAAAATAAAGGGATTTTCACGACGGGAACATGGTTTGTCAAATAATGCACCACTTAAGATAAAATATTCACTCCATGTGTAGGGTAACATGTTTAAGGAAGATGGTTTGGAAAACTATGTTCCTCTATTTAGGAAACCATGTACGTGGGTTTTAAATCACCCAAATGTTTTATTGAAATTCCCAAACCCCTCAGTTTTTATCCCCATTCACCCCTTCTCAACCTAAAACACCTTCCAATATTTTTTGAGGTCTCAGAGAGGATACCAAGGCTCCTTGAACCCCTTTATTGGCTAATCAAAGATCTAATTGAAGGATCAAATCCTTTACAATATATAATCTCTTCCCTGTTTATTTTTATCTATCTCTTGTCTCTCTTTATCGATTAAGAGGGATGATTTTTCCTCCTTTAGAGATGTTTTAGATCTAGAGTTTAATGGTTCTTGTTCCTTTGGATCTTGGTTTTAGGTATTGGTCCTATATCTTTTCTCGCCATTGTGTCTTTGATCATTTGAAATCAAATTAAGGATTTCGGTTTGGAGAACATTTGTTAGTGAACTTGAGGTAGGTGGTCTAATGTCAAATTTATATAGTATTGACTATAATTTGGTGTATGTAATTGAGAAATTATAATTACCACATTGAGAGATTTCATGTAATTTAAATTTATTTAATTAAATTTATTTTTCCCAAGATATTAAGAAATTGGTTGAATAATGGGATTTATAGAATTGATGGAATAATGAGTTTATGAAATTAATGGAATATTGGGTTAATGAAATTGGTGAAATAATGGGATGATGAAATTATATGAATAATGGAGTTATGAAATTGGTTGAATAACATGTTATAAACATACTTGATAAATGAGTTATGTTTATGGAACCATGGTATGCGATATTCTAAATGACGTGAACAATGATTCGTGGGTTAGGGACCAATAATTTAAATACCCAAGGGGTTCCAAATTTCCACTCTAGGCCCCCAAGTATTTATCTTTGTTTGTATGTGATCACTGAGTTTTTGGGACATGGAATGCTGCTCCAAATACCCATATGGTGCCAGACTACTACACTAGGCCCTTAATGTATGAATGTGAAATTAATTGTTTAATGAAAGATAATGATAAATGAAATGTGATATAACTTTTGTGGATGGTTCAAAATCCAACACAGGAAAATGAAAGTATTATTGGTTTGGATGTCACCATGAACCAATGGACAAATGTGGTTAATTAAATCATATTAAATGTGAAAACAGTTTACTTTA
This sequence comes from Viscum album, assembly GCA_963277665.1. Classification (NCBI taxonomy): domain Eukaryota; kingdom Viridiplantae; phylum Streptophyta; class Magnoliopsida; order Santalales; family Viscaceae; genus Viscum; species Viscum album. Next base: position 353,470,139 of record OY728130.1, on the reverse strand, counting down.
TTATCATAATACTTTATACTTTATAAAACTACATACATTTTTATAGAAAAAATATTGGTTTATATACCATTGAAAGTGGCCTACTGAGTTTTAATCATACCCAATTCAGTCTTCCTGATTGGTACTCAAATAGAATTCTTGTTTGCAGGACATGATAAGGGAAAGAACCATATGTTAGATGTAGAGTTGGGATTTAGGATGGAGAATGGATGAGGGAACCAGACATGATGCTGAGACTTTCTTGGGAGATATTGGTGTGTATTTACTTTCTGTTTTTATTTGAAACTTGACACTTATTACAGCATGACATACATACTTTTTTTGATTTATGGTCATTTATCCATGTTTTGGGATTATCATGTGATGTTGGTATTTATTGGTTATGGTATTATTATGGTTATTTATCTTTGTTATTTTACTATTATTTATTTATTTCTATAGTTTTAGTGCTTTGATAAAGAGGATATAGTCTCCCCTAATACATAGTAGACCCTAATTTCTAGTCGGCAACCTCTGGTGCATAGGGAGGCATTATTGAGGCCACATAACTAACCATCTTAGGGAACTAACATGTGGATACCTGGATAGGTCATTACAATAGATAAGGATGCATTAATATTTAGTTATTTATAGTCTCCTATAACCTTTATTATGGAATTTTCTATAGTCATTTTCAAGGGGCTGAACAAGAAATTGCTAGAAACAATTACTCAAACGCATATTCTTATATACATGTATTGGGAATACTTTAAAACATGTTTATTCCATGTAATTATCTTTATAATGTAAATGTGGAGAAGATAATGTGATTCCTTAGTCTCCAGAAAAGTGATATAATGATAAAGGAGTATGAAAACTATCTCAATGAGTTGTCACCTTTCTCTCCCAAGCTAGTTATTAATGAATACTTGAACGATCATTTCATTGAAACTGGTATTCATCCAGAGCTCAATTTTTGAGTGTCTCAATTTTAAATGACATCATATATAAAAGTATTCAATAAGGACATGTTATTGGATGTGATTTTTAAAGGAAAACCAAGTTTAGGTTATGATTCCCTACAATATAGTGAATATAAAGGTAATATATCTATTGATAAACTAATATGAGATAAATTTGTGAGGGTAAGAGATGATGGTTAGGGTTAACCCTCATATTCTTATCCTACCAATCTAATGAAAAATAAATATCTCATGTTTTTCCAATGTGATAAATCAGGTCACTACAAGCTTTTATATATGAAATATTAGAATACCTTTCATCAACGTGATCAATTTGGCCATTCCAAAAATGTATACAAGATTAATTATCATTGGATGCAGAAATTTTAAACACAACATAAATCTTGGAAGTAGTCCACGGTATAATTTATGTTTAATTAATCTAAGTGTAACAAACCAAATCAAGTAACATGGATCCTGTGGTTATTTTATTAAATTGTTAAAAAATAAAGAAGATCACACATGAACCAATAATTTAATAGTAATATGAGAATAGATACATAAATTTCTTTATGTTACATTTGAAAAAATAAAATACATCATAAAAACACAATGAAACTTTATTTTTCCTTCCATAATATCCTTAGATAATCAATAGTACCCATATTGGATTCTTTTGGAAAATGAAAATAAAAAAATTAGTGAGCTCAAACACTTGGTAAGTGTTACAGAATAGAGGAAGAAAACATGAAATAAACAAGGCCTTTATAATATAGTTATAGTAAATAACCAAATTATATCATTTGATTAGTAACATGATCATAATATATCCATGGAACATAGGGAATAAATAATTTCATAGATAATAATAAATGAGTTCATATTGATGGAGTATATAATATTAGACATCTTAATCATACTGCCAAGGAATTATCCAAGAAATCATACCCATGTCATTATGGACTTATTCCAAGACATCACACATAGTAGGTCATACATACACCAAATACCCCAAACTATTTGTTATCATTATACCAACCACTCCATCAAGGAAAAATATAATTCCATGGCTCATCAATTACATAACAAGTCCAATGAATCCATATTATGAAAGATATTTGTTAATAATTCATACCATAATATTTTAAAAGGATCCACTTATATACACATGTATTTTTGATAAATACTATTCTATATATAAGCTATGGGTATACAAATTGTTAAAGTTTCCCCAATAAATTTAATTACTTATATAACTAGGTGAATATCCATCAATACAGTATGAATTATAGGATTTTCACAATGAAATAGAAAATATTCCTGATAATGGTGTTTTGGGGTAGGATACATTCATCATATAAGGGTATTGATTGGAATTAGTCAATGAATGAAATGGTTTGAGATCATTAAAATGATAAAAAATCCCCCTTTATAAATATAATGGATTATAGGGATAACATATTAAGAGGCTATAATAATTTCTGACTCAAAATACAATTATGGATTTTTAGTAATGAAACATAACATCATTATATATGTAAATGTAATGTAATTCAAAGGAAATTTGACAGAGATATGTGATGTGTGGAAATTTTTCATAGATCCCCAAGCAAAATATTATTTACCTAATCATGCAATATAGTGCACTCCCAGGGTTGATCTCGAGGAGGTAACTTACACAACACCAAAATTATATTGTAACTATTTATTTCTTAACAAATATATAATATAAAGATGAGTTTTAAAGATGCATAATATATATATATATATATATATATGCAATGTGAAAAAAATGATGTGAAAAAAAATAAAGAAGACATTTGTTCTTGGGGGGTCATAATGGTTGATATCTTTGTTTAATAAAATATTCCCAATATCAATTCAATGTAGTGATCAAGATCTGTCACACTACACCCTCTCATTCGAAATGTAATTACCCCAACATCTATATCTATGCATGCGGGTAAATAATATTCCTAAATCCATCTAGGATATCTATTTTCCAAACATCTCTACCCAATACATACTCCATCATATGCATGACTTAGATAGTAAAGGGAAGGATAAATGTTGAATGAGAAGAAGAACATAGTGATAGAGAAAATGGGACAGTCACACACTGTAATAAATTTATCCACCACCAAAATTCTCAGAATTAAATAATTATATTTAAATTTAATCACAATTAAACTCAATCAACCACCATTATCCCCCTTGAAAAAACATCGAGGTTAGTTCTCCATTATCATGGAGTTAGAAGAGAATATGGTGGGAGAAACTCATAAAAGTAAAAATTGAAGAATGAGGTATGAAGAAGAAGACTAATATAAATTAAATGTTTAAAAATATACTACATCATAAAATAAAATATATACCTAGAAAAAATTTCAACTACACTTCCAACCCCTTGAAATGAAGAGGGAGTACATTTTTATAGGCAATGGGATGAAATATTTGGCTCCAAAATCTGTCCACCGAATGTATGAACATGGTAGAACCCTTAAATGAAACGTTTTTGGGAATTTTTATTCTATAAAGTTTTTTATAAATCTCTCCTATGTTGACACACAAAATTTGGGCTTCATTGGATACGTTTTGAGAGAGATATATCCAAATTACTCTAAAACTTTAATTTTGTAAGAAAGACTCTTCGTATTCCAATTTAGCGAGTTACAATGCATTTATGGCCTTGATAATGAAGTAATAATGCGTTTAAATCTTAATAAAAATTGTTCCCCCATATTTATTAGTAATACATGTAAAATATATCTCAATTGGTTTGTCCATATATGCGATATGTTCCCATTAATAAAATTCGTCAGCTCTGTGCACAAGTTTTGAGGCTTGACTTGTGAGCTGGATTGGAGCTTCTAAAAGATGGATTGAGATTTGGGTACATATGGATAAAATGAACACCATAAAACAAAGAAACCGATAAAATAATAAGTTTTAAATTTGGATCATTGTAGAAAAAGTTATGGCCAACACTTTAAAATAAATTAAAACTTTTCAAATCCAAAATAAGTTATTTTAGCAATTAAGCTCAAACATGCTTCTATAACATACAATATGAAAATTTAACTTAAAATAAAACATTGGTGGGATTAAGAACATTTAAATTAAGAATAAAATAATTTAAAATATTTTCTCTATCAATATAGTGATAAAAATATGGAGAAACTTACCTTATAAAAACCTGTAAAAAATCATGATAATAACGTCCTCATTTCCTTAAAAGTTTTTTCCCTCTGAAGAGAAACTTAGATAAGGATCTAGAAATCCTTAACTCACCATGTATTTGGATAAAAACTCTTTGGATCCGTTTAAGAGACAAATGTAGATAAAGTTTGAAACCAATATCTATCCAAGTCTCTCCCCAAAGCTTATTAAGAGGGGAAATGAGAGAAAATTCATGTTCAAAGGTTTTGGGCTTGAGAGAAATGGGAGGATGGGTGGGTATTTATATAAATTGAGTGAGGATTATTTATTGATTTCTAAACATAGGCCATGGACTTTTGGTTCTGAAAAAAATAGAAAACCATTGTCTTTCATATGGTTTTATATCATGGAATTTGACATTTAAGACCTAGTTTTTTTGGATTTTTCAATTTTAATAACTAAATTACCTTAAATTATATAATTTTGGACATGAAAAAAGTTTTTATTCATAAATAATTTTTTTTAAAATCTTAAAATATGTTTTAGTATTTGGATATATTTATAGGTTTAGAAAATTAATCTTATTATTTTAAAATATATCACTTTAATGAATAAAAATATTTTTAATCAAGAAATCCTTGATATTATTTTTTTAATCATTTTTATAAAATAATAAATTCATAATTCTTACTCTATAAACATACTATATTCTTACTATTCACCCAAAAATTCATCTACCTTAGAAAATTATAAAGAATTCAACATTAGCTAATTTTTTTGATGATTCTAAATATGGATTAATTTTTATGAAAATAATTTTATATATAAGTGAAATTTATTTATTAAATAATGTTTTTAATATTTTAAAATCATTCATTTTTCACTAAAAAATTTAAAACTCATTTTTAACAAATTTTATATTATTTTAAGGCATATGTACATAGTTAAATTATTATTCATTAATGAATATAAATAATTAATATTTATTAATTATGATGTTATGTGTTGTGTTAGACATGTGTTCATAAGAGTCACATTACTATTAAAACAACCATATTTATTATTACAATGGAACGATTACCATTTTTTATATTCCAATGATCATATTTATCTTCTTATAAACTAACTTAATTCCTACCTCAAAGCATTTACCTCATTCTATTAGTTTTCAAAATATGAATTCCTCTAGTTATTAGTTTCTTCATAGTAATAATATTATATCTTCAATATTTTTCATTCTTTTTAGAGAATGATCTTCCAGAGTTCAAGATTATGGAGATTCTATATTTTGTTATGTGTTATGTAGAACTAGTTATGATCATTATAGTGAAAATAATTTTCTCGTTTTTGTGTTATAATATAATGATGAAATTATAGAATGTGCATTGTATAATTTTTATTAAAATATATTGTTTAATTACTATCGTAGAATCTTGGGTCTTACATTCTTCACTCCTTAAATAATTTATTCCTTGAAATTTGTGGTATATTTCATCCCATAAATAAATGTGGGTAGTTTTACACAATTTTTTCCTTAGGAACCCACATTGATTCTTGTAACTTTTGATTCCTCTAAATTACTTTCACCCCTCGAGATATCAGATTCCACATCACTTTTTCTATAGTATTAGGAATCTAGACATGATATTCATTATAAGACAAGTCATGATTTAGTCTTATTTATATAGTGGTAAGTACATGTGTCAGGTTTGGAATATACTTACTCAATAGTGAGACATGGAAGACATCAAATACTTTAGAGAGAATGGGTGACAAAGCTAAATGGTAAGAAAAAAATCTAATTTTCTCCAAAATCAAAAAATTAGCAATATACATAGGGATTAGATTTCATATTTTAAAAAACCTTATAACTCCCTTCCATAGAGATACCTTCAATAAGACATAATCCCTTATTTTTGATTCCAAGACATTCCTTCTATTGACCATATATCTTTTCTGCCTACTCAGAGCTATCTTAATATGATTCTGAATGGCTCTAAATTTCTCAGTTGTCTTTTAACACCCCTAGAAAAGTGATACTTAAAATAATAAATTTTAATAATCATTTTATGAAGGTGAAACATTATTTTTTTGATCCTACCTGATTATAAATCCATAGTTATGCATACTTTTCCTGGAGTAACAGTCAGGATGGGAGATGTTCTGGGAAGTTTCTCATGTTGTGTATGAGTGAGGACAAAACACATTGAGATAACGTGTGTTGGAATGGAAGGAAAATCATTAGTTTGATAAGTGACCCCAATGGGTAATAGCTTGTAGTGTGTTGGGAAAAGAAACCATGATATTATTGGAGTCCCATGGGTTAATATGACCAGGTTTATGTCCTAGTGAGTTTTGGGAATGAAAAATGGTATCAAATCCAATACCCATCCATAAGTGCAGTGGAATTACTGGGTTTGATGTTTGATGTCCACAATGAGGGTGTTGTTCTTTAAGAGTGTGGGGGTGGGGGGGGGGTATATAACACCCTAGGAAAAGTGATACTTTGAAGACTAAATGTTACTACCCATGTCAACAAGGTGAAACTTTCTTTTTATAAGATTACTTGATTATAGCTCTACAATTGAGAATGTTTTTCATGAAGTAGTGGTAAAGATGGATGACCTCCTAGGAAGTTTCTTAGGGTGTGTGTGAGTGAGGAAAAACACATGCAAAGAACATGTGTTGTACTATGGGGTAATTCATTAGACTGGTAAAAACCCCATTGAGTAATAGCCTGTTGTGTGATGGGAAAGGAAACCAAGGTATTATAGGGGACCCATGGGGTCATATTACTAGGTTCATTGCTTGGGGAGTACGGGTCATGATATGTCACCTTAATGATTTTGGGACCTATTAGTTTCCTTTTCCCAAATACATCCTATAAAGTTGGATTTCACATATCTTATAATACAAGTCATTGTATGGTTCCACTTGAATGATTTAATGGAAGTTATTATTGTATAAATATTCTTACCAAAGTTAGAACTCCATAGTTAGGTGTTATTGGATCAAAGTAGTTGCCAACATAGTTGACCTCATGTGTAGTTTCTTAGGGTGTGTGTGAGTGAGAAAAAATGCACAAAAATAAAACATTTTGGACTTTCGGGGAATTCATTAGTGAGATGATAAGGTTCATATCATGGGGATCTCAGGTCTTGACATGTCTTTTCAATGAGTTCTGTACCTATTAGTTTCCTTTCCTCAAATGCATCCTAGAAGGTTATAGTACACATCTCTTCCCATAAAATGATTTGTATGGTGCCATTTGAATTTTTGAATGGAAACTATTATTTTATACAAATTATTATGAAAGTTATAAATCCATAGTTATTCATTCTTGGCCTAGAGTAGTGGTTAGTATAGGTGACCTCTTAGGAAGTTTCTTATGGTGTGTGTGATTGAGGAAAAAATATACTAAAAGAACATGTGTTAGTATATAGAAAAAAAATAATTAGTATGATAATTAAACTTGGTGGGTAATATCCTGTGGTGTATTAGGAAAGGAAAAAAGGTATTATAGGAGTCCAATGGGGTTAGATGAACATGTTCATGGCCTGGGGAGGTTGGTTCATGACATGTCTCCTCAATAAATTCTATACCTATTAGTTTTCTTTCCCCAACTGCATCCTATTTGGTTGGAGTATGCACATCTTCCTATAAAAGGCTTAATATGGTGAAATTTTAATGATTTAATAGAAGCTATTATTTTATAATAATTATTACCAACGTTAGATACTTGTCCCATATTCCTTGGAAGTTATGCGAGCATGACCTTAGTATATCCTCTAGTTCTTGGATATCCCTCTAAGGTTGTCCATCAGTTTGAGGATGATAGGAAGTTATCACATGTATCATAGTGTTTAAATCCTTCTGGAGACTCATCTATAATTTCAATGTAAAATGAGGGTCATGATAAGATATAATTGATAAAGGTGATCCATAAATCCGTATAACTTCATTAATATATATCTTCACAATATTCTCAAGGGTTAGATCTTATATTATTACTTGGAAATGTGCATAAATTTTAAGGCGATCTATAATAATCTGTATTGAATCATTATTCATAGATGACTTGAGAAGTCTTGTAACAAAGTCTATTCCAATATTGTCTAACTTATATTGTAAGAAGTGGTTTCATGAAATCCTTAATGTGTTATCTCTCTAACTTTACTTATTATCACACTAATTATATTTACATGTTCTCTCTTAGCCTTTACATAATTTCACACAAATTATCTTAACACCTAGACAATAATTTCTCACTTTATGTATTCCAATAAAAAATATTCTCTTGATTCAATATAAATTTTAGTGATACCGTAGAGTATATAGAAATTTGAGCCATGATCTTTATCTAATAATTCCCTCTTTAGTTCATGCACTAATGGAGCACATAGTATCTTTAAAAAATTTAATACACCATATTTATAGATTAATTCCATCAATTTCCCATCATTCATGGATTTAATATTATTTTGTAATCCCTTTTCATCTTTTCAAGACTTCATTTCATTTTCTAGAAAATATTGTTGAGAGATAATTTACAAAAGGAATAATGTTTGCCTTTCCTTAATAATTTCCCTATAAATCTTTACTAAATGCATTAATATCAGATCCTTATCTATCCTCATCATGTATATAAATCCTTGATCTTTTATACTAAATGCACCATATACCTTGTTTTATTTCCTAGGGTGGAAATGTATTGCATAGTCAGAGTTCTTAAGTAGTTTCATTCATATCCTTTATCTCATATTGAGATCTCTTTATTTGATATATACTTCAAAATATTATGATCCATATATATGTCGAATATTTCACCATAGAGGTAGTGTATAAATATATTAAAATTAAAGATAATAGATTCCATCTCAATATCATGAGTGGGATAATTGTTTTCATGGGTCTTTAATTTTCATGAAGCATAAGAAACAACCCTATCATTTTTCATATGGAAGAAATCCAATTATTTTTTTGATACATCACTATATATCAAAAATCCCTCCTTCCTCAGGATAAAGTAAATATTGGTGCATCGACTGATCATTTATTAAATTTCACAAAACATTTTTCACATTAATTTTACCATGATAATTTGACCCCTTTATGTGTTAACTTGGTTAACAAGTTGGACAATCAGGTAAATTATTTAACAAATCCTTAATAGTAACATGGTAAACCAAGGAAAATACATATATAATTTATATTAATTTATTTTATACATTATTTGACGACCCAATTATTTTATGGGTCAACATATATTCCACACTTGGATATAATATGACTAAGAAAAGAAACTTATTAAAGCCAAAATTCCCACTTACTAAATTTCCCATATAACTCTTTTTCTCTAACATTCACCAAAATAATTCAAAAAATAGTTATCATTATGTTCATATATTTTTTAGTATATCAAGATATAATCGATAAGTAATACCACATATTTATCAAGATAATCCTTAAAATCACCATTCATAAAATCCATAAAAAATAAGGGCGAATTAGTCAATCCAAAGGAAATTATTGTAAACTCAGAATGTTCACACCTCATATAAAATGTTTTTATTGGTTTATCATCATTATTAAACACTAATTGATGATAAAAAAATTAATATAAATCTTTGAGAAGTTTTGATCACCTTAATTTTTATCAAACAATTCACCGGTAAAGGATAACTTTTCTTTATAGTAATGAAAATTATTTCTCTATAATTGATGCACAACCTCATAGACCCATACTTCTTTTTTAAAAATTTGATAGGTTCTTATTAAGGTGATATACTAGGGTTAATAAATCCCATATAAAAAATCTATTTTAGTTTTTTATTTAATTCCACCAATTATACTAGGTCTACTCTATTGGGAGACTTGGATATAGGTTTTCTCTAGGAATGACTTTAATAGAAAATTCAACTTCACATTATAGTGAATGTATAAGTAATTACCTTGAGAATAAATCAATGTATTATATCATGTTATTTATATCCTTCATTATTAAGATATCATTCCCATACATATATTATGTTTTCTCTTCCTCTCCTCCTAAAATTTCATTAAGATGAGCCATGAGAGACAATTCTAGACATGACTCAGCTAATGAAGTCTCTCCTCTAAAAATAAGGGATTTTATACCTCCCCCAAAAATTATAATCTCTTAACCTTGATAATAATTTTTTATATTATACTTTGAGAGATAATTAATTACAAGGATTGAATCAAAGTCAATAATAAGTATAATTACCATGTTTTCAACTAGATAATCTCTATGAATCTTGATAGAAATTTATTGTTATATACTTATTAAAATAAAATTTATACTAAGTGTTTTGACTGAGAACTCATTCCTTAATTTATTAAGGGATGATTAAATTTTCTTAGAAAACATGCATGATATAAAAGAGTGAAAATATCCAAAATAAAATAATGCATTAATAAGATTTGTGTTTATGATCAAATATCCTATTATCACGTCATTTGAAACTTCAACTTAGACTATAGTAATTTTATAATCCTATCCTTTATCACTTGGCATATTATGAGATATATTCCCTTGATTATTATGGAATTTATTGGAATAATATTCCATATCCATGTAATTATGAAATCTCTATTGACTTTTAATTATTGAGTATAATGGACTTTATCTCCACACTTACAAAAAATCATATTCATTTCAAGTAATTCCCATTGTGTTTCTTCCCATAGTTATTACAGGTTATTAATTCAACCCTTCATGTCTTCTAATTTTCTAATGTCACCCCTATACGGCCCTCAACCATCTCTTTCTTGTCAGGATTTACTTTAAAAATAAAAGACTTAGATCTCCTTCTTAGTCTTGATGGAACTCAAAACTATATCCTCATATGTTTAAATGTTTAAGAGTATAATTTCATTTTAAGGCTTGGATGTATCCCATTAAATAAGTTATAAATATTTTATCTATATTGTATACACTTCCTAAAACATATCATGCTAAAATTTTAAATTTATCCTCATATTCAACAATATATCCTCCTTCTTTTGTCTCAAATGTAGGAATTTATTTTTTATATCATCTCTTTATTGATGAGGAAAATACTTCTCAAATAATATCACCATTAAATAATTTAATTCCATACTCTCTATATACTCTCCCTTCTTAGTGTTTTGAATGATTGACCATGATTGACCAATATATCCCCTTAGATGATATATAAGAATGATAAAATTCTCCCTCTAAATACATCCAAAGGTAATAAGTATCTTCTCTAGGGATATGATGCATGGTTCAACTAACAATGGATTAGTGTTTCCATTTCAAGATGAAGGTTATTGCCACATTAAGTAGTGCAACATTGTTACACCATGTTTTAGAGTAACAACTTGTTACATAAAAGCAAGGTTATTCATCATAACTTGATTAAACTTCCCAAATACAGAGAAAATTTTCTTAGCTCCAACACCATCATAATTTAATTTATTTATAGGAAAATACCTATATTGATTATTGGAGTTGATATTTTTTCAATTACTTCCATTAAGTTCCATTTCTAAATAATGGAATATGCTTAAATAGTTCATGAATAACGCCATGAATATTGTATCAGACTAAAATTATTATGCATTTATTACAAAAATAGGTAAAGTATTCTAGAAAGTTTTCGAGAATATATTAAGGCTTTATCATAAAGTTTTACTATTTAATTAATTTCTTCTAAATCTAGTTCCTAATAGTTTCTATTAAACATTATATGATTCCAATTGTAACAACCCAAATCCAGTAATATAGAGTTAATGATTATTTTATTACATTGGTAAAAAATATAGATCACATTACACATGATCTAATAGTTTATATATCTTATTATATTAGATACATAAATGTCCTTATATTACATTTGAAAACATAAAATGAATCATAAAAATGCGATGAATATGTATTATTCCTTATCAAATATCCTTAGATCATTAGTAATACTCATATTGGGTTCTTAGGGAAAGAGAAAAAATGGGTGAGATCATATTCCTAGTAATGGGTAGGTTATAGTAGGTAAAACCATTAAATGAATAAGGAATACAAAATATAGTGATAATAAATAATCAAATAATGTCATATGAAAGATAACATGAGCATAATATATCCCTAGATTAGATGGAATAAATAATAGTATCAATAAAAATAAATTAATCCATAAGGATAGAATATATAATTCAATGCATCTTAATCATATCATCAAGGCCTAAACAAAGATAAAATACCCATGTTGTAAAGGAATTGTAATAGGACATTATACATAATAGGGTAGGCATACACCAAATACCCCAAACTTGTTTATCTCATGAGACATACTGATTCCTTGAGGGGATATATAATTACAGAACCAATAATCATATAATAAGTCGAATGCATACATCGTATGAAAGTGTTTTGGTAACAGTTCATATGATAATGTTGCAAAAGGACCCACTAATATACACATGTCTTTGTGATCAATACTAGTACATATGGAATTAATGGGTATATAAATTTATATAATTTCTCAAATAAATTGAATTACATGTATATTTAGGTAAATATACATAAATATAGTATTAATTATGGTATTTTCACAATGAAATTAAAATTACCTCTAATAATTCTATAGTAGAGTGAGATAATTTCATCATACATGGGTATTAATAGGAATTATTCAATGAATTCAATGGTTTGATATTAAAGTAATGATTAAAAATCCCATATTGGAAATACAATTTCTTATGATGGTGGATTAATAAGAGCAAATGGTGATTTGTTATTCAAAATATAATCATGGATTTTTAATAATGGAACATATCTTCTCACACAGAAATACCTAGAAATATATACAAACAGAAAGACAAACACCCACACCCACATACATAAAAATAGATAGATAGACACACACACACACATATGGTGATAGATATTCACACACAAAAACACACATGGAAAGACACAATCACACAAAAAGAGATATAGAGATATAAATAGAGATATATACACAAGTACACACACATGTAAATGGAAACATATAGATAGAAAGATATACTCACATAGACATATTCACACACACAAACACACACAAACACCCACACAAACACACACAAATAGAAAACAATGCACATACACACAAATAGAGGGAGAGAGGGGATAATTAGAGAGATTGGGGGTCGAAAAGGGGGGAGATATGGGGAGAGGGATATGTGGGAGAGAGTAGGATATGTGGGCGAGAGTGATATGTATAGGGATAGAGGGACTGAGAAAGAGATAGAGGGGGGAGAGGGAGAGGAGACGAAGAAGAATATAGGGAGGTAGGGGGAGATAGGGGAGGGATGGATGAGAGATATGGAGAGGAGAGAGAGGGATAGAGGGTGGGAGGGATGGAGATAGATAGGGGAGAGTGATTTGTGGGAGATAGGGGTGAGGGAGGGAGTTGGAGAGGGGGGTGGAGAGGGAGGGAGGGAGGAAGACAAGGGAGGGAGGGGGTGAGGGGGGTAGGAGCATAGGGGAGGGACAGATAGAGGGGGAGGGAGGGGAGATATGAGTAGAGAGGGGGGAGATAGAGGGGGGAGAGGGAGAGAGGGAGGTAGAGAGATGGTGAGAGAAGGAGATAAGGGGGATATTAAGGGACATAGTGTGAGAAGGTGGGAGAGGGGGATAGAGGGTAGAGAGGGGGAGAGAAGGGGGGAGGGGGAGATATAGAGAGAGACAAAAGGGTGGGGGGGGGGGAGAAAGAGGGAGATATAGGGGATAAATATAGAGGGAGGGAGAGATAGGGGGAGGGGGAAAGAGGGCAGGGGAGAGAGTTGGAGAAAGAGAGTGAGATATAGAGAGAGGGAGGGGGGGGAGAGGTAAAGGGAGAGGGAGAGGGAGGGATGGAGGGGGAGGGGGTAAAGATAGATATAGGGGGAGATAGAGTGAGAGAAATAGTCACGAATAAAAAAATAGGCATATACACATACATTTACATAGACACAAACACACACACACACAATCACACACATGGATTCATACACACACATAAAGACTATGATGCACAAAAGCATAATAAAACCATAATTATATGATATATAATATGTATAAAACCTTCTTGATTTTACATGATATTTTCAATTTATATTTTCATATGATTAGGTATAAAAATTAAAAAATAAAGTGGGCATATTCACACAAAAATAGACCTTTAATTTACACCACTGTTTCATTCAATAAAATTTTTGTTCATTTAAAATGTGTCACTAATGTAAAAATAATGAGCTAGTTAAAATTTATACTCGTCCTTATATTTTTTGAGAAATATTTGAAAACATAGGATGAGAAAAATAAATATCATTAAGGGATATAAAAATAAAGGAATCCAGTTAGCCTAATAAAAAACATGAAAACCCATGATAACAATTACCTTTTTCAAAATAAAAATTTGAGCACATAAATATACTATTTTAACATGATAAAATAAAACATTTTAAAACCATTATCAATAATAGGAAAAATAAATAATTCTTGTTGAAGTATGTGGTAACTCATGAAAACATTCCTTAAAAAACCTTTCACTTTTAAACATTCCTTACCTGCTAAATTCAAAATATTTATAGGAAAAACATTTTTTGATAGAACAATATATGTAAATTGAAGAATCATATTCATAATTTTTTTACCCATTTTGAAACCATTTCAGAATAATTTAATGTTATTTAATTCCATAGGAGTAACCTACTGAGTTATCTCCCTCATTTTCACCTTTGAAGACTATTTATTACCCAATGCATTGAATATCTATATCAGTCGTACCTATCATCATGAGATATATTAGGGTTAAATTTAATAATATATAATGTTTAAGTACCTTGGAAAATTTCACTTTTTCATCAAAAAACCCATGAAAAACTCATTTTAATCCATAATAAAAACATTTTCAATTATCTTATAAAGATGATAATTTTTTTTTATTTCCTTAATTTTTTTAAAACTAAAAATTCATAGAATATTGAAACAAAGAATTTATTTTAAAATAAACTTGGAAATTTTTAAAGTATTACTGATAGCTAATAATGGATATAATGGTGGGAAAGGGAGATCAATACGTATACATAAAAAACATCCTTTTTTCACTTTTGAAAAAATGTCACAAATAACCCATATGGAAAATGTTGAAAAGATTTATTTTAATAACTTTATAAAGAAGATAAAATATATTTGAAAATTACCTTGATTAAAATTTTAATCATAAATAATAACAATGTTGAAATATTTAGAAGAACATATATATGGAGGATAAATATTTTAAAACATTTAAAACAATGTTTTAAAGGAAGACCCCTTACCTTAAGTACCGTCTATCATCATACATTATTTATCTACTGAATAATTAAATGATATTAGTTTTAAACTTGTTTAATTTTTTTTGGTTAATTTCAATATTATTACTCATTTTATCTTGTTTATTACCATGTTTTATTCTGTTAGTAAAATGGTTAACTTCACATTGGATACTTTGAGGGTGTTGAGTTTATAACGTCAAAATAACATTGGAGCGTTGACCATATAAAATAGGGTTATAGTTCCATTAACGTAAAAATATATAATGTTTTTATAATTATCATATTTTTACATTAAATACACTTTTAAATTAAACCATGCAAGGAGGTCATGAAAAATGAGCTATGCCGTTTTATGGAGATGGTAGTCCTTACGCACGCATGAACTGAATTTTTATTTTTCTAATGGGTAGAAAAGGAAAAAAGTAGATAATATTTTAATTATAAATAATCCTAAATATTTTATATATTTCATATTTATTCATTAGTTCCATCCTTATGACCAGCCTTGTAATGTGGAGATGAAAAATGAATCATATCACTTTGTGGAGGTGGTATTCCACATATACTCATGAACGATGTTATCAATTTACAAAGGATGAAAAGGGTCAGAAGGTATGTAATATATTAATTTTATAAAATAATAATTATGTCATAAATATCATATATATTCATTTTTTTCATCATTTTATCCATCTATATGATCCAATGATAAAAAAAACACATCACTATGTGGAGGTGGTAGTCCACACGTACACACGAGTGATGTTTTCATTTCCCATTAGATGAAAAAAAGATATGAAAAAGGGTTATTCCATAATTATAATAAATTTTAATATATTTAATATGTTATTTTTTTTAATTTTAGTATGGTTAAATAATATTTTTCGGAGGTAAAAATGCAAGAAGCACTCAGTTAAGAGTTATTCCTATTATTTGGAAAACCACATTTGGCTTAAACCTTAATCCTTATAGGTTGGTATTTTGATGATAAAAGTAGATCTATTTAACAGGGAGTAAGTTTGGAAATGTATTAGATAAATTAGAGTGCTCAAATTTTGTGAAGAAGTGATAATAGGAGGTGTCCTTTTATAAGTTAAGGGAGGGGAACTCTTGAAATTATTCAAAGTTTTAAACTAATATTATGTCAAATCCATTTTCATGTGGAACAAAGGTAACCATTTTAAAATATAATAGGTAATAGGGTCTAAATAATCTCAACCTGTTAAATTTGGTTATGTTTTAGATATATTCTAAGCATTATCTCTTATTTTAATCCCCATTAATCGATTTTAACCTTAATCATGATAACTTAACTCTTTTACCATGATAACATAACTATATAAACAAAAATAAAAAGTTACTTCAAACCAAATTTAGAAATTATAATTATAAATAGGTAATAAATTTTATCAAATTAAATTCCTATTTTTTTAGAAATCAATTTTAATATAAGTACACAAAACACATGAAAAACAGTTTTTAGAAAAATACTTGATTTAAGATTCAAAATAATTTTACCTTGAAAGCAAGTATAAAGTTGATTTCCAAAAATTTATTTTTTTATTTAATAAAAAATGAAGGTTTTTTATATTTAGATAAATCAATAAACAAATGTAACCTTCCAAAAATACCATTAAATATAAATATCCAAAAATACTTTTTAATTTGAATAATATATAACTCAAGTTCACAAAAGTCAAGAATGAGTATCCAAATTCAAAATAATATTTTAAAATAAATTATTTAACTCCTATAACATATATTTGGTCGATATAAAGGTTTTAAAATTTATTAAGTAATTATTACATTATAATGAGGTCATAAAAGTGGCAGTATTTGAAAAATAAGTATTTTCACTATTCACTAAAAAATAAAATATTTTAGAAAAATATAAAAAAGTAAACCTAATATAAATTCAATGAGATGAGTAAAAAAATAAATTAAACATTATCAAATTTAATTTCTAAAATAAATAAATTTATCTTTTAAATAAAACCATGTAATTCATGGAATTTGTTTTTAGTTAAATAAAATTATTCATTTTTTGGATAAAAAATTTTATTTAATTATTTATAAATGTATGATGAATATAAATACATAAAATGAACACTTATAAGTCATAATATTTATTTATTTATAGTATTAACTAATTTTTCACATTCTTCTCCCTTACGAAATTACAACCTCATAATTTTATTCATTACTTTAACAAGTGATATAGTTTTTTCCTCATAGCATTTTCCCATTCTCATGTTAATTATTTAGTCATATGGTTATTCCATGAAACCATTAGCTATATAATAACCTTATTTCACAATACATGATCTATGAAATCCAAAATATAAACTATAGGAAATATTTTGTCCCAACTATACTACCTCAGGGCTCAAAAGTTGAGAGGCATTAGGTACATATTTAATTTATAGTGAGACATGAAATACATCATGTAAATAAAATAATATCAAAGGCAAGGCTAGTCTATAATAAATTTATCATGACTTTTCTATAATTTTATATGGAATAATAAACCATAGACTTAACTTCCCCTTTTTTCCAAAACACACAACAATTTTCCATGGATACACTTTAAGAAAAACAAGATATAATACCTAAAATGAGAGATCTTTATTCCTATGATATAAATAATTATTTTGGTTACTATGAGATATCATCATGTGTTTTAGAATAATATTTATCTTCTATACCATTTATTTTACCAGTTATGGTCCCAAAAACTTCGTTTCACTGACTTCATCCCTTCATGTTGAAGTTTGAAACTACTTTCCATATAATTACTCAAAAGGTGTCATTTATATACTTGAATAAAAACTATCATTATAAGAATATTATACAAATGAAACATATTTATCCAAATTTCCCTTGTAGTCCAAAGAGAAATCTTGAATCACATTCTCCAAATTTTGAATTGTGTGGTATGTTTGTCCATCAAATTATGGATGAAAAGAAATGCTAAAATTTAACTCATTACCCATAAAATTATGATGTCCTTTCCAAAAAAATTTATGTAAATATGGGATAATGGTCAGATACAATAGATATTGGAAAACTATATAACCTTACTATCTATGTAACATAAATTTTATCAAGGTGATCAAATGAAATAATATCTCAAATAGGTAGAAAATGAACATATTTATCCAAATGATCAATAATATCTAAAATATAATTATTAAATCAGGATGTTTTTGGTAATCCAACTATGAAATACATGGATATTTTTTCACATATCCATTTTGGAATTGATAAAGGATGAAGCATTCCCTTCAGCAGCTATTTCTTAACATCAACCTGTAGGAAATTCAAACATTTCATGGTAAAAGTTGCAATATCCTTTTTCATTCCTTCCCACCAGTAATATTATCTAATATCTCTATAAATCTTAGTGCTTCCAAGATGATTAAAAATAAAGAGTTATGAGCTTCACTTAATAATTCCTTCTTTATCTAGGAATCACTCAAAACACATAACCTCTTTCCAAATCTAATAACACCTTATTTATCAACATTATTCTCGAGAAACTTACCCTTGTTAACAAAGTCTACTCTTTCTTATAAACCATGATATTTATTTTGAGCCTCCTTAATTCTCTATTCCAAGGATGAAATCACTAAAAACTATACCAAAATAGGATAATTTTTTTCATAAAGAATTTCTTGGCCAATATTCATCAAATAATTAACTAAAATATCAGGTTCCAAATATAGAATAGTTAATGATGCATTATATTTATGACTCAAGGAATCAAATACCTTAATTTATTTACCTGGGTGGTAGTGAATTATTAAATCATAATCCTTTATAAGTTTCAACCAACTTCTATACCTCATGTTAAACTCTTTTTTTGAGTGAATGTATTATTTAAAATTTAATGTTAAACATATATTTCAAATTTTAACCCATATAAAAGATGCCTAATTTTTTTAAAGAAAATACCACTATTTCAAGGTAATTATCATTCATATGGTAATTATACTCATAGATTTTTAATTGAACTAAAGCATATAAAATTACCCAATCATATTTTATTAAGAAACAACCAAGTTATTTTAATGAAGTATCACTATAAATAAAAAAATCAACATTTATTGTTATCAAGGCTAAGAGTAGATAATTAAACAATTTTGTTTTTAACTCCCAAAAGAATTTATCATATTCCTTTGTTCAGATGAATTCAAATCCTTTTTGATTTAACTTAGTCTGTGGGATAAATAACTGATCAAAGTTTTCAACAAAATATTGGTAGTAAACTACTAATATAAGAAAACTTTGAATATTTATGAAATTGTTTGTACTTTAACATTATTCAAACACTTTGTTTGTATCATGATAAAAAATATCCCATCTTTAGAAACAATATTCCCAATAAAATAAATCTATTATAGATAAAATTCACATTTACTAAGTTTTCCATAAAACTTCTATTATTTTATGGTTTGTAAAATAGTACTTATTTGTTTTTCATGTTCCTCATAACATTTAGAATAAAAAAAAATTAATTAGTGTAAACCACAATAAATTTATCCAAATACTCAAGCAATAACGTATTCACAAGATTCATAAATACAATGGTTGTATTTATTAACATAAATGGAATAACTATAAAATAATAAGGACAATACCTAATCTAAAATGTTGTCCTTATAAATCAATCCTACTTCACATTCAGATGATGATAACCAATAATGAGAACAACATTCATAAAATATTGAGATCCCTAGATATAATTAAGAAAATCATTAATATGAGGCAGTAAATACTTGTTATTATTAGTGATGTTTTTAAGTGATCTATAATCAATGTAAATCCTCATGGAACCATATTTATTTTTAATAAAAAAATAGTATCATCATAAGGATAAGTTCAGGGGTGGATGAAACCCTTATCAATATTCTCCTTTAATTTCTTTTTCGATTTTAAAAACTCAAATGAATCCATTCAATAAGGTGGTTTTGAAATTGACTTAACATCACAAACTAAATCAATAATAAACACCACCACCCGATTAGGAATAACACTAGACAAATCATAAGGAAATATATCCATATATTCATTCACTATTAGAAAATCACTAATTTGAATAGTGTATTTATTTTCAAAAATATGTGAAAGATATATTTAACTCCCATCTTTAATCAGTTTCTCAGCTTCTTGATATGTTATCAAATGTATAAAATCATTATTATATATGAATTAAAACTCACTCTGAAAATTGAATATGAATTATTAAGCTTTTAAATATATCCTATAATGATATACTAAAATCCAATACATACCCATAATAACATAAAAATACTCTAATCTTAAGAAAAAAAGTTTTTAGGGTAAACCATCCCACATTTGATGATAGGAAGGTTCCTATAAATTATTGTTTTCTTAACACTACCCTTGTGAGTTTTAACAAATGTTATAAATTCATTTATTGAGATGGTATTTACATTATAGTTTAAAATTTCTCAAAAATTAAATAATGTATAGATCCTTAATTAAATAATACATTGGAATATTATAAATAAATAAGTAATATGCAAGACACAAATTCGTTTAAAGGTACAATATCTATCATAATAGTAGAAAAATACTGTACTACATATTTCTAATTTCATTCATGATAATTACCACCAAAAATAACTAACTAGAGATATGAATTAGAATAATGACCCAACTCATTATAGGTAAAACTTCTCACTACATGTCGACTAACTATTTTCTCATTATTAGTCTGATCAAAACTCTTTTCCTTGAAGTCATGAGCCAAATGACTGAGTTTAATATATCAATAACACTTTAATAATTCTATAAAAAATTATTTAAAATGTATTTTATCAAATTTTAAACATTTAGGGGGATTACATCTAGATTTATTCTCTTAATTATTCTCCATTACTTTCCACCTTGAACACTTCTTACTCTTGTTGTCACAAAGTACATATGTGTTGGGAAAATCCATCTAAACTTTCTCAGCACAAGTAAAATATTCCTCACAAATGTTAAATCCACGATAGAATAATTATATTCATAAAATTACTTTTATACCTGTGTAAAATCTATAAATTTTACTAACATGTTTTAGATTAAAATTTTGTGTATACTTGGATAGGCTGGTAAAACTTTCCGTATAAGTGTCTACTAAAACTTATTTCTTTTGATCCAACAATAGAAATTGACTTTCCATTAAAATCCAAATATACTTAGGAAAATACTTATCAATAAAAATACCTTTAAATTATAACCACACCATGAAGTAAGGAGTAAAATCTTTGGCTATAAAACCAAACCTGGGATGAAACATAACCACATTATGGTTAGTAATAAATTGTAATTTTTTATTTATATCTCATTAAAATTTTGGTAACTATAGAGATTTAATTGGGAGATATGAATGAATTAGATTAATGTAATTTACTATCCATTAATGGGCATGAAATGGAGATAAATGTTTAGAAAATATTGGAGATATCTTTAATTATCTTTTCTAATATTAATGTATTTTTAATATTTGATGAACATGATGATCAAAATATGAAAAGTATAGCGGAATATTTGAAATAGAGGTATTATAGAAACCCATATTTTCTTAAATTAGTTTTACATAATTTTAATGATAAACAAAATAAAAAAATTACACAACAAGGATCCAAAGATTTAGTGTATTGGAAAAACTAGGACCATGCATAACTTTTACAATATAAGACATTTATTTTATTCCTTCTTCTCTAACTTGTTATTTCCCCTTGAATTCTCCTTAGTACAAGTAGTCACCTAAGGATATACAACAAAAAGGGGTGATTTAAAACCCCAATAAGAGGATATATAATAACATGAAACAATATAACATGATATGAGGATAATAATTATCATCATAACATAGGTATAGAAACATAATCTTGATAGGAAACATTAAGAAAAGACTTGGAATATAGAAATACATAAAAATGAAACATCATGTCTTAGTGGTCAACTACCACAAATATTTGTGAAAAAAGATAAAATAATGTTCACAAATATTTCACATTATTCATGAGGTTATTCACATTACCCAATTCATTCAATCACTGCATAATTTCGGGCACACCTATCACATCATTACATCAACATTACACTATATAATTCCGGGTGCACCCGTCACAACATAACATTAGCATTATCATGCATGACACATAGAACATACATAAATCTTGGTCATAAATAACCCATATATGTGAATGTATTTAATTTTATAAATCATAAATTCATAAACTTTGGGTTCCCAAATGAAGGATGGAATAACATACTTGATACAAGAACCATTAACCTTGAGTGATAAGTAAAAAGTGTGTTTTTTAAAGAAGAGTTCTTTTGGAAAACATTATGTTAGACATAAACTCCAGTAGAAAAAATTTATATCCCAGAAAAGGTAATATAATGATGAATACATTATTTTTATGGAATAAACATACAAAAAATAGAGTGAAAGAGGAAAAACCTGAAGAAATAAAGTGGGGTTCAAGAATTCCCCTCACATTGTATCTGAAAGATTTATTCACTTTAATGTACTATATAATGAAATTATATTCATTAATTAGAAATTAAATAAACTTTTATACATGAATGTGGTTAATTATGGTTTCATTAAGTTCTTTTATGGTCCTTTGGAGGAGTTATAGAGTTTAAATTCATTGTTTGGGTGTGTTCTTTTTCCTAGTTTCCATGAACGATTCACTTGTACACATGAATAGAAGTTCATGTGGGACATGGATAAACATACATAACTGATATTACATGTTATTAATGAACTTAAATTATTTTAAATGATATTGAAAAAGTTATGTTATATACCACGTGTATGAATAATTAGTTAAAATTTAATGATGATCGTTTTTGGTTAATTTGGGCGGTTTTTGGATCACAACGAACATGTTTTGTTTCATCATTTTGTATTATGAATAAAATTTGTTTCAAGAGAATAAAAAGGGTTAAAAAATACATATTAAAATATTTTTTCAACTATTTATTGGTTTTATTGATATCATTGAATGAGTTTAAGGAAAATGGAAGTGCATCACCTATGATGTAGGTAAATCTACACGTCATGGGAGATGATTTCATTTTTATAAACAAAGAGAGAGAGGGAGGAGTATAATGAATAAGATTCCATTAATAAGATATAATATCAGTATATCAATCATACTGGAGTTATCATGACATTTGGATAATATAATTTGAGGATAAGAAAGGAAAATAAAAGAAATTTCAAAGGAATTTGAAAGAAAAGAGAGAGAGAGAAATTACCTCTAGATTTTATCTTCTTTGAGAGCCTCTTTAGGGGAGAGGTTTTGGTCTTTTTATGAGACCAAGGGCTGATGGAAATGGGGTAAGATATTGGGAATAGATTTTAGCAGAATATTTAGTAGGAACAAGGCTTGAGAGGTTTGAGTAAATGAGGTTGTGAGGGGAGGTATTTATAGTGCAGGGGAGAGGGGGTTTCTCAATATTATATTCATTAATTTATTATTTCTCCACAAAACTTGAAATAGGGGGGATTATTATGTCTACAAATAGTAATAAGTGCATGTGAGTTCATAAAAATGTCCATTTAGATCAGTAATGTCTCAAGCATGACACAAAAATTTATTTATTTAGCATATTTTGTAAAGTATCAAATTTCACTATTCACCAAAAATTAAAGTATTTTATAAAAATCCCAAAAATTCACCTTAACCATTTTTAATTGTGTAGAATTAAAAAATTAACTCGATTTTATGAAAATAATTTTCTAAATATGAGTAATTTTATTTTTTATTTAAAATAATTATTTACTTGAAAAATACAAATTTTAAAATTAAAAACTACTTTTCTAAAATTTGGAAAAATTAATTAAGGACTCATAAAATTCTTATATAATCATAAGAAATATAAATACTAGTTTATGAATAAATTTTATGAAAATAAAATTTATTTTAAATTATTAAATTAATCATTAAATATTCAAGACTTACAAAAATACCAACACTATAATGTAATTACGTCATATTGTCACTTATAGGATGGATACATTTTATTTATACTATAATTGGTAAGGTTACTATTTTCATGGATGATTTACTATTCATAAGGGTCATATTACTATTAATAAGGGTAACATTACTATTCATAAGGGTATGTTACTATTCACCCAAAATTAATTATGTCCTATCAGACTCCAAACATCTTACTGATCGCAACCGTGTATGTTAGATTTTTGAAATTCAAATCACAGAAGTGGAAAATTTATGTTTCGAGGTTAAATAGTAGTTTATTTAGGTATGATGTGGCACTATGTTTCCAAATGTAATTTTATGTGATTATGACATTACTACAAGAAAGGATAAATTTCATTGATAAAATATTGGGTCATTACATTCTTCCCCCTTTTGAAATTTCACCTTCAAAATTTCGTTTTACATAAACAAGTGAAGGTATTTCTCCATCATCACATCCTATAGTTTCCAAGTTGCTTCTTCATACTTACGGTTCCTCCACAACACTTTGACAAGGTGGGTCGTCTTGTTTGATAGAACATTATATCTCCAGTCCAGAATCTTTATTTGATGCTCCTTATAAGAGAGATCATCTTACAGCTATACCACATCTGAGTTCAGTACAAGTGAAGGATCTGGTATGTACTTCCTCCAGAGTGATATGTGAAACACATCATGAACTAGAGCCATATTCAGCGGTTGTGCAAGGAGATAGTCCACAACTCCTATGCGGATAAGGATATCAAAAGGTCCAATGTAACTTGGTCTTAACTTCCCTTTCTTTCCAAAACACATGACTCTCTTCTATGGTGATATTCGAAGGAAATATTTATCTCCAACATCGAACTCCAAGTCTCTTCAACAGTTATTAGCATAACTCATTTTTTGACTCTGAGAAGCATTGATGTGTTGTTGGATGACTTGTACCCTCTCTGTCATATCCTGTGCAAGATCAGGTCCAATTATCTTTCTTTCTCTAACTTCATCCCAACAGGTTGGAGTTCTATATCACTTTCCATACAGAGCTTCATATGGAGCCATCTAAATAATAGAGTGAAACTATTGTTGTTTGAGAAATCAACCAATGGTAGATACTAATACTTTCCACCTTTGAATTATAAAAATCAGGCTCTTAGTATATCTTCAAGTATCTGAATAGTCCTTTCATATTGGCCATCAGTTTGGGGGTGATAGGCTGTGCTGAAATTTAATTCAGTACTCAAAGAATGTTGGAGACTCCTCCAAAATTTAGATGTGAACCTTGGATCATGATCAAAGACAATAGAAAGTGGAACCCCATGAAATATCACCACTTCCTTTACATATATATTTTCATATTGTTAAAGAGAGATATCTTCCCAAATAGCGATAAAGTGGGTAGTCTTGGAGAGTTGGTCCACCACAACCCATATTGCATTATTTCCTTTGGATGTCTTTAGGAAACCCATGAAAAATTCCATAGTGATAGTATACCATTTCCACATGGTTATAGGAAATGTTTGCATCATACCTTTATACTTTTGTCTCTCTTCTTTAAATTGTTGGATATCAAGAAACTTGAGATATATTCCACAATCTCATTCTTCATGTTATCCCACCAGAAGTGTTCTTAGAGATATCAGTATATCTTGGTACTACCGATATGTATAAAGAAAGTTGAGCTATGTACATTTTCCAATAGATCCTTATTTATTTCGGGTGATGGAGGCCCAAAAATCTACGTTCCAAACCAAATCACACTATCATAACTGAAATGGAACTCTTGTAGCTTCCCTTCCTTTATTTCATTCACATTCTTTCGTAACTCCAGGCCATACCTTTGTGCCTCCTTAATATTCTCTTGGATAGATGATTAGGTAATAATTTGGGAAAGTTAAGATGTATTCCCTACCATTATGATTTACAAATCCATCCTTTTCATATCCATGATGATAGGGTATTTCTTTATCTGCATCATAGATAGAGTAGTAGGTTCTTTTCTTCTTAAAGCATCAGTAATCTTGTTCGCCTTTCAAGAATGATAGTGAATATAGAAATCACAGTCTTTTATTAGCTCTAACCATCTCCTTTGACACATGTTGATATTCTTTTATATGAATATATACTTTAGACTCTCGTGATCGGTATATATGTCACACTTCTCACCATAGAGGTAGTGATGCCATATTTTTAAGGCCAAAATCACACCTGCTAGCTCCATATCATGCTTTGAGTAGTTCTGCTCATGAATCTTTAACTCCCATGAGGTGAAGTCTATCAAATTATAATTTTTAATTAGTAAAAAACCCAAACCTTTCATAAAGAATCACCGAATATAACAAAAATTTATTCACTTTTCAGTAATGTGAGTACAGGTGTAGTAATCAGCCTTCTCTTTAGATACTTAAAGATTTCCTCACATTCTTTAATCCAGACATAATTTACCCCTTTTCTTTTTAACTTAGTTAGTGGGCTTGAAAATCATGAGAAATTTCTTAAAAAACGTCTGTAGTACCCATCTAATCCAAGAAAACTATGGATTTATATGACACTAGAGGGTCTGAGCCATTCCTTAATCACCTTTGTTTTTAAAGAGTCCATAGAAATTCCCTCACTTATGACCACATGTCCCAAGAATGTGAATTGTTTCATCGAAAAGTCACACTTTCTGAACATGGAGTACAACTTATCCTTTCTCAATATCTCCAATAAAAGTCTTAAATGTTCTTCATATTCCCACTTGATATTTGAGTAGATGAGAATATCATCAATAAATACTACCAAATATTTGTAGAGGTAATGTCTAAATAATCTATTCATCAAACCCATTAATATTGTAGGGGAATTAGTAAGTCCAAAGGGAATCACCATAAACTCATAGTTCTCATACCTTATATTGAAGGTAGTCTTCTGAATATATTCCTTCTTCATGTTTAGTTGATGATATCCAGAATGAAGATAAACCTTTTAGAAGTACTGTGCTCCCCTTAACTAATTGAACAAGTTGTCAATCCTTGGAAGAGGATACTTGATCTTTGTGGTGATTTTATTTAGTTCTCGATAATCTATACACAACAGCATTATTCCACCATTATTCTTCACAAAAAGCACTGGCACACCCCAAGGAGATGCACTAGGGAATATGAATTTTTTTTCCAAATGCTCTTGAAGGAACTCTTTAATGCCTTCAGTTCGATAGGAGCCATCCTATATGGACACTTTAAGATATTATTAGATCTGGGTATCAGTTGTATGAAAAACTCTACCTCACTATATGGGGGAATCCCATGTAAATTTTCAGGAAATACATCACTGTATTCCCTCATTATGTGGATTTCTTCTAGGTTGACACTTTCCTTTGAATCAACCATTTAAGCAAGTTATTCCTATTCATAGGGAATCAACACCCACACCGTTGAAAGACTTTTCAAAGGAGACTCATGATCTTCCTTTCATTTTTATTGGATCATGGGATGGTTCAAAATATAAAAATATATTTCCTTTTCCAGATAGTTAACATGTGTTCTATGTAACAAGAGCCAATCCATTCCCATTAAAGCATCAAATTCCACCAAGGGAAGTATCTAGAGATTCACTAAAAGAATATTCCCACATATACCAATAGGAGAAGAGTCAAAAACTTGGGTTACAATGATTGAACAAATTGGTGTTTTTATAGATATCTATACTTTAAGGTTTTGGGGCTTTGATTCAATAGCTCTAGCCAACCTATGAGATATAAAGGACTGTGTAGAACTAGAATCAAATAAGACTTTTTCCATTATTTAGTGAATAGGAAGTGTAACTTTTACAAATTCATTTTCTTGATAAACTTCCATAGTAGTGATGTCATAATCTTTCCCTTGATCCTTTGGATTTTGTGGGTGATGATGCTGATTACCCTCGAGGGCTCGAGGTTTAATGAAATGACTTGCATAGTACCCTTTCACCCTACAATTGTAGTTTTGGAGCATGGGTGGTGATCTTCTTTCCTCTACCTCATTATCCTGCCTTCTCTTATCTTTTCGACACTCTAGAGCTTGGTGGAATTATCTCCCACACTTGAATCATTTCCCCATACATTTAAAGTAATTCCCATGATTCTTCTCCCCAAATTTTGGACATGTGGTTAGTTGAGTTTTCTTTCCACCTTTACCATTATATCCTCTGGCATGAAACTCTATATATTGTTTCTTATCACCATGGACATAAGTCTATTTTTCAAACTCCATCTCCAATTTTATCACATATCAAACAACTTCTTCATAACTCCCAACGTCTAAAATTGAAAGATCCTTCCAAAGGTGTGGTTTTAATCCACTAAATAATCTATCAATATTTATATCATTTTTGATAACAAATCCAAAATCATACCTTGAAATCCTTTTGAAATTAACTTTATAGACCATGATATATTCTCCATCATTTTTATTTAGCTCTATTAATTCTATCTCCATATTCGTATGAATATTTCATGGGAAATACTTATTAAGAAACATTATCTTAAAGTATTCCCACTCCATATCTTCAATTTCGTATCTCGACTTGGTGTTATTAATTATATCCAACCATTGGTTGGCCTTTCTATTGAGACGATAAACTTCCAGAGTCACCTTATCCATCTTAGAATATTGAAGCATAGAATATATCTTCTCCATCGAGTTGACCCACTCTTCCGAAACTAGTGGATTGGATGATCCACTAAATGTCAGTGGTCATTTTTGCAGAAAAAACTCGATAGCCAGTTGTAGTTTCTTCAGTGAAGGAGGACATTCCACATTATTCAGGTTATCATTCATAAACCAAGAGAACTAGGTAAAAATCACCATGAATTTTTGAACTCCACCTCCTAAATCATTGGGTATATCATTAGGATAATCACCGCATTGTACCTAACATGGGTTATTGGCATGATTTCTCCTAGTTTCCACCATTTTCTAAAATAGAAAAGGCTAGAACAAATATAAGTCAACATGTCATGAATAAATAATTTATTCCTTTGTGCAATTAACACTAAAATAAAATCTTATGAGATACATATGTTTATCAAAGCTTCTTGTGTTCTTACATATACTTAGTCTCATACTAGGGTTTTCACTAAGGTTCTATAATCCCAATTCCCAAATTAACTAAATTGTGCCTCTGATACCAAGTATATCAACCCTTCTTTTCTTACATTACTTTTAAATTATTTTAATGATAAAAAACATAAAAAAAATTATACACTTAGGATCCAAAGGTTTAGTGTCTTGGGAAAACTAAGACCATTCATAACTTTTACAACATAAAATATTTATTTAATTCCTTCTTCTATAGCTTCTTATTGGCCCTTGAATTCTCCTTAGTACAAGTAGTCACATGAGGATATACATCAAAAAAGGGCTGAGCTAAAAGCCTACTATGAGGATTTATAAGAATGTGAAACAAGATAACATGGGATGAAAATAATCATTATCATCATAAAATAGTAATATGAACATAATCATGAGAGGAAACTTTAAGATAAGACCAAGAATGTGGAAATGCATAAAAATGAAACATCATGTCTTAGTGGTCAACCAACACACATAGTTGTGAACAATGATAGAATCATTTTCACACATATTTCACTTTACTCATGAGGTTCTTCACATTACCCAATGTGTTAGAGCACTTTATAATTCCCAGCGCACCCATCACATCATAACATCAATATTGTGCTATATAATTCTGAGCACATCCGTCACAACATAATATTAACATTACCATGCATGCCAAATAGAATGTACATCAATATCAGTCATAAATAAAACATATAAAGTAATGGGTTTAATTTCATAAATCATAAATTAATACACTTTGTGTTCCCAAATTAAGGATGGAATAACATAGTTGATACAAGAACCATCAACCTTGAGTGAGAAGTAAAAGGTGTGTTTTTGAAAGAAGAGTTCTTTTAGAATACATTGTGTTTGAAATAAACTCCATTAAAAAACATTTATATCCTTGAAAAGTTAATATAATTATGATAAAATAATTTTTATGGAATTACCATACTGAAAATGGAGTGAAATAAGGAAAACCTAAAGAAAGAAAGTAGGGTTCAAGAATTCCTCTTACCTTGTATCCGAACTCTTTCTTCACTTTAGTGTCCGGTATAATGACATTATATCCATTAATTAGAAATTAAATAAACTTTTATACATGAATATGGTTCATTATGGTTTCATTAAGTTATTTTATGGGCCTTTGTATGAGTTATAAAGTTTAAATTCATTTTTCGGGAGTGTTCTTTTTCTTAGTTTCCATGCACGATTCACTTTTACACATAAATGAAAGTTTGTGTAGAACATGGATAAAAATTCATTAATGATATTACTTGTTATTAATGATATTTTAGGATTTTAAATGATCTTTTAATGAATTATGTTATATACCATGTGGATGAATAATTATTTCAAATTTAATGATGATTGTTTTAGGTTAATTTGGGCCGTTTTTGGACCACAATGAACATGTTTTGTTTTATCATTTAGTATTATGAACAAATTTTGTTTCATGAACATAAAAGGGGTTATGAAATAAATTTTAAAATATTTTTTCAACCATTTAATGGCTTTATTGACATCCATGATGGTGTTTAAGAAAAATAGAAGTGCATCACCCATGATGTAGGTAAATTAACACATCACATGCAACAATTTCATTTTTATAAACAAAGATATATAGAGAGAGGGAGGGTTATATTGAATAATCTTGCTTTAACATGATATAATAATAATATATAAATTATAATGGAGTTATAATGATATTTGTATAATAGAAGAGGAGGATAAGAGAAGAAAATAAATGAAATTTGAAAGGAGTTTGAAAGAAGAGAGAGAGAGAAATTACCTATTGATTATATATTCTTTAAGAGCCTCTTTAGGGGAGAGGTTATGGTATTTTAATGAGATCAAGGGTTGATGGATGTGGGGGAGGATATTGGGAAAATATTTAAGGAAAATATTTAGTAGGAATGAAACTTTAGAGGTGTGATAAAATGAGCTTGTGATGGGTGGTATTTATAGTGGAGGGGAGAGGGGTTTTCTCAATATTATATTTAATAATTTATTATTTCTCCGAAAGACAATAAATAGTGGTGATTATTGTGACTAAAAATAGTAATAAGTGCATGAGAGTTTGAACTAATGGACATTTATATCAAAAATGACTCAAGCATGATGTAGAAATTCATTTATTTAGCATATTTTCTAACGTATCAAATTTCACTATTCACCAAAAATTAATGTATTTTATAAAAATCCCAAATATTCATCCAAACCATTTTTAGATGTGTATAATTAAAAAAATAACTCCATTTTATAAAAATAATTTTATAAATATGAGTAATTTAATTTTTTTATTTAAAATAATAATTTACTTGAAAAATACAAATTTTAAAATTAAAAACTAATTTTATAACATTTTAAAAAATCAATTAATGTCTAATAAAATGTTTATATATTCATAATAAATATAAATACTAGTTTATGAAAATAAATTTTCTTTTAAATTATTAAATTAATCATTAAATATTCACAACTTACAAAAATACCTACATTATAATGTAATTATATCATATTATCACTTATAGGATTGATAAATTTTTTTATACTATAATTGGTAAGGTTAATATTCACTTGGATGATTTACTATTCATAAGGGTCATATCACTATTCATAATGGTAACATTACTATTCATAAGGGTATATTATTTTTCACCAAAAATTATGTATATCCTATCAGATTCCAAACATCCTACGGATCACAACCGTGTATGTCAAATTTTTGAAATTCAAACCATAGAAGTGGAAAATTTATGTTTAAATGCTACATAGTAGTTCACTTAAACATGATGTGGCTTTTAGTTTCCTAATGTGATTTTATGTGATTCTTACATTACTACAAGAATGGAGAATTTCATTTATAAAAGTTTGGGTCGTTACAGATATAGAGATGTCAATTTTCTCTGTAATTAGGGGAGTTTTTGTGTGAAGAATTAGATAGGATAAAAAAGCGAAAATAAGATATATAATTCTTCTAGATAAATAATATGATAGAAAGATGTAGAATAATTGAATGCATTTTCTAACTAAAATTTTAAGAGAGACCCATCTATTTAAGATCATTGTCACATCCAAGAGTGAAAAATAAGAGAATGAGATTGATCATAATAAAGAAAAACCATTTAATAAGTAATTTATCTAAAATGGATCTTCA
The DNA here is from genome assembly GCA_963277665.1 of Viscum album. Lineage (NCBI taxonomy): Eukaryota > Viridiplantae > Streptophyta > Magnoliopsida > Santalales > Viscaceae > Viscum > Viscum album. Next base: position 353,437,477 of record OY728130.1, on the reverse strand, counting down.
TTTTAGTAAGGTAGTTCTGCTGTAAAGAATGTGTGTAAGATATTATATTAACTCTCTTAACATGGAGTAATACACAAATGGATTAAGTAGTTAAAATGAGTATTTATATAAAATTCAACAGAGATCTAGGGTTTTTTTATTATAAAGTTATGAATAAATCAAGTATTTCAATCATTCAAAAGATATTTTTGATGTTTTAATTCTGATTCTTTATTTTTGGGTAGAATTTGAAATTAAAATTTAAGTTTAGATAATTTTTAAAGAAAATTCATGGTTATTTATGTAATTTTGTAAATTGTGCTAGCTAATGATGCAATGCTGTTTTTAGGAATAATGGATGGTTTGGAACATAGTTTGGAAAATTATGTTAGCTAACCATGCATGGTCCATTTCAAGTTATTGGTTGATGCATTGTTTAAAGAACAATTATTAAGGTTAACCATGCTTTCTGGGTTTAGGTGCATGATTTGGTAGAAAATTCATGCTAAACAAAAACACCTTATAAAAATTAATTCTTTGAATTTTAAACCACAAAAAACTTTTATTTAACCCTAGAAAACCCTCTTTAACTACTGAAATAATTTTTGGTAAATTCAGGGTGATTTTTGAGCAAATAATTAATTTATTAATGGATTTATTTATAAGGTTAAGAAAATTAAACCTTGGTACAATGGTAAGTGAAATACCTAGATTTGTTTCTTGGTTCCACAATTAATTGATCATGGAAATTTATTTGGATGATTGATTTGTGGGATTTTTTATCATGAATAAGGAATTACAGATTTAAATAAGTGTGATCAATGTGTGTTCTTATATGATAGAGTTTGGAACTTTATGACATTGATGATTTTAATATTTTTATGTGTGTTATGTGAATTCATATGATATTATTATCAATTTAGTTTGGAATAATTATTTTATTCTTATAGGATATATAATAAAAATATAATTTATATAAAATATGTTGTGGATATTGAATTCTGGAAAATCTAAGTATGAAATGTTTTTATAAATTAAATAATTTAGGAAATATATTATAATGTGGTTTACGAGAATTATTCATGTGAATTGATAGTGATTCAAGAAAAAAATGGATTATCAGTTTTATTCTATGAACTGGAAACAGTTTATATATATTTCAAAACACATGGTTGACTTGTAGGTGATGTTTTATAAGAACTGAAATGTTATTAAAGGAAATTTGATGATTTAATTGATAATGTGTTTAAATAAATGGATTTTATTATGTGTTATTAATGTTATTATTGTGATTTGTGATATTAATGATCTAATATGATGTTAAAATTATTGTTATTTTATGATATTGTTGTGGAATGGAGGGATGCTATATTTTCTAATAATGATGTGGTATGGAGGGATGTTACATTCCTTGAAGGATGTTATATTCCCAATACGTGTATGGTTATTTTTTTATTCATAGTGTTATAAAACTTTTATTATTATAGTTGTATGGTTCCTTTGTGTAGTTATTAATATTAGTGAAAAAAATTGTTTTTATGGCTATAGTAATTCCATCATTAAAGATGTGGATGATGTGTAATGATTATAGTGATATGGATGATGGAGATTTGGATGATGATAATTCAGGGAATGGTGATGTGAATGATGGAGATGGATCATGGGAATGGTTTGATAGTAAATGACACACAATAGAGGTATTTGTGAATTTAACTATATTACTTATACTTTTTTTTATAAAATTATATGTAATATATATGAATTATTATTCCTATTAAATTGATACAGGAGTGGTTCGAGGGGGGGGGGGGATCTAATGGTTATACTTTTATACTTACTCTATTTTTATATGTTGTCTACAGACAGATAGGATTAAGTTTAAGGGGTTCCTTGAAATATTAGTTTGGGAATGAGGTGATCTAGTTGTGAGTATAAAGAATAAAGTGATCATGTATTTTATTTAGAGTGGATATGGAGTTTCTATATTATATGGTTTAAACCATGTGCGCTATTGTGTGTATGAAACTTTTCTCAATGTGTTTATTGAAAATATTTTAATTTTTTATTGGTATGTTTTAAAGTTCATTATTTTGTGTAATTGTTTGAGTTTTAATTAAATATATGGGTAAGACTTAAAAATTTAATAATTTAATATCCTAGGAGTTATTCGAAATCTCTTGGATTATTAGAGGTATGATTAGGGGATCAATCTTGATATCATTGTGGACTCAAAAGGAGTCTTGGTTGGGAGAATATATGACATAATAGAATCAAATAAAGGTTTTTTATGTATTTTAGAGTAGTAATTGGCGAGGTATATATTTAGTAGGTATGATAATGAAATTATTGGAACTAAGTGTGTGAAGTAGTATAAGGAAGCTGAGAATGAATATTTGGGGGGAAAATTTGATTCTAATAAATAAATTTGATTATGTAATGATCTTTATAATAGGAAAGTATATTTTATAAAAGGTAACTATATAAGTGTGGGTTCATGCTTCATATAGTGTTAGGTAATTATGATTTCATGTGATATGATTTTAATTTATTATTTATGATTTATAATGGGTTAAATGACAATAGAAACATATACATTACCCATGAGACATAATATTGTATTATTTATAGTTATTTTTCTTATGTATCAAAACTGTGAGGTAGAGTAAGAGAGGGTGTAGGAATATTTTGTTGTTATTTTGTAGAGGGTAGACTGAATATTTTTTGATTCATGGTTAATAACTTTAGAAAATTATCATTGAAAATTTTCCCAAATTATGAGGCATCCATTTCTACTAAGGCGATTCATCAATGACTGGAGAAGTTAAGGATAACATTCTATCTTATCCACATAATTGAGGTGAACTAGATTCCTTTTATGGTAAGTTTTTTATAAAGAGAAACTAGATATTGGTGGGTGATGTTATAGATAGATCATGATCTTATCATAACCATTTGGAGTCAGTTTCAATATCAGTTTTGAGAGGAGTTCTTATCTTCTAATTATTGATTTTTACTTATGTAGGATTTATTAGTGATTAGAAATGGAATTATAGTGTTCTTAATAATGGTGTGAATTTTATGAGTGTGTTATTATATCGATCATATTTTATTTCATATGAGCAGTGGGGAGTCCAAAATCTCAACAAGGGAATAAAACTAGAGTTCTAATAGTAGGTTATCCCCTTTAGCGACATATACCAAGGTGTTGTGAAAGGATGGGGTTATTAAGTGACTTTTTCAATGCTTAATTTTTTTAAGAAAGAGGATGATATAGTTTTTTTGTACGGAGGAGGTGGGGGAAGAAGACATTTATTCTTATTGAAGTTAGTGCATCAGTGTAGAACACCTTATTTGATATTCTTGAGAGTTAGTAGTTTTCATTCTTTATGTGTGAATAATGATGTGATATATTATTTATATAAACATACATGACATTTTAAGTTCATGTGTCTATTCTACTAGAGTGGATAGCATGGACTATAGTGAAGTGTGATGGTGGATGGTCCACCCAATCAACTTCAATACCTCCATTGACCACTTCACCACAATAATATCAATGACCTAACAAACCACTGGTGCATGGCGGTTTTGTTTGAATTCTGTCCCGATATTTCCCTATATTTTAGGGGATGACGATTGATTATAAAAAGGTGGATATATGTAGGTAAGAGAGCATGGAATGGTAGTAAGTAACAAACAAATCCATATAGTTATAGATGATGAAATAAAAAGATCCTAGGTGGTTTGAGGAGTTATAAAGGCCTAAAAATTCCTAGTTTAGAAATTCATGAAATTATTTGAGCATTTTAGTGATTTTTGACATGAGGGGATTTTATTTTGGCATAATAATGTTTTTTTATGGAAATATATCTTAAACCTTAGCTCTTATTTTTTTTCAATATAGTATTACTTGAGACATGCTTATTTATTTATGGGTGTATTAAGTTCATAAATGGGATCTAAGATAACTTGGGACTATTTTTGTTTTTAAATAATTAATTTATGACTAAAACCCAAATAAAAATATTAATTTAGGTGACTTAATTCAATTTTTTGAGGAATTAGAGTGAATACACACTCGAGGTAAGAATTTATGACTATTTTATTTGATACCCCTTATGCCTCTAATTAATTAAAGTTTAATGATGTTAATAATTTTGATTTATGGAAAATACATCATACATTATTATAATTCTATCCACTGTTCATCCAAAATGATGACACTACTAGAAATTTATGATATATCCACAATTATAAACCATGGATATCTGTAGAAAAACCATGGATATAGGTAAGAACCATGATTTGGGGAAATGTGGATCCTATTGGCATGGAAATAGGACCATGACTATATACATGGTTTAAACTATGGATATAGGCCTATAACCACGGTTGGAAACCATGGTAGTACATCTATATCCATAGTTGGAAACCATGGATATAAGTAATTCAATTGAAATCTATATCCATAGTTTAAAACCTTGGTTATAACCTATAATTTCCCTAAAAAAAGTGAATATTGGCATACTCTAGGGAAAAAAATTGGTCTCAAAGCTTGTCTTTGGTTGAAGTAAGTTCATTTATAATGGGGAAAACAAAAATATTGATATTTTTTACCTACAATCCATTAGTGTGAATACATAAAAGATAAAAATAATCCTCAAAGATACAGAATTCCATTCTACATGAACCATCCTATCTATTTTAATTCCCCCATTGGGATGTATAATCACTTAAATTATGTCGTTATTCACACAAGCCTTTTGGAAACTTTATTTCCTTATGGTCCAACCAACAATCCATTTCTAGATGCGTTATTAAAATATTTTCCGCTTGAATGAAGTTACCAAATTCATTCAAAAAAAAAAGAACAAAATAGGGGGGATTAGTCATTTCATCTAAGATAATGCTTGGATACTTAAATTATTTACATGTGTTACAATGGAATAGAGTGGGATGGTGCTGAAACTATAGAAGAATAGAATGAATTCCCTAAAACATTTTACACATTCCCTTATAGTGGAAAAAATATCTAAAGGAGAAGTGAATTAAGGATAAGATCTTCCCCTATAAGATGTATTAGAAGAATGAAACAAAATTTTACCATAATAATGAGTCTATTACATATTAAACCTATAAATCAGTTATAACCATGGTATTTTTTGTGAAGAAACAAAACCAATGGACGAATAACATAATTTATTTACCGATATCCATAATAAGAAAGATAACTCAAAAGAATTTGGGAATAGGATTATGAGAATCAATATGAGCACAATTTTAGGGCGATGGAACCAGAAGTAGTCATTCAACGATTGAACCAAAAAATATCCTTCAATGGAAACATATTCATCAGAAACCTCATACGAAATCTCATTAATCACATGATATAGGTTAGTACCCATATAAATTAAAATATTTTATAAAGGTTCAAAATGAATAATCACTAAAATGGGAATGAAAGTGCATAATCATCAGATGATGAAAATGATATGTTACAACACTAACCGTGAAGGTAATGATGCCTATCAAAAAATATGCATGGAAACATTCATAGTAAAATAGGCACTCATAATATTTTGACACCATGTATATTCATTTACATATACAAAACAAAATCATTGGTACTTTAGTACATTGGAAAAGTAATTATATCAGAGTGAATGCGTTTAATTTTATTATATCATTACATTAAATTTTATCTTTTTCCATTATTATTAACATTAGGGTTATCTAGTTTCAATAGTATTATCTCACACATACATACATAGAAGAATTGGAACAAGTTTTTTGTTTTATTTTAAAATTATTTCTCCTCACTAATATCTTTTTCTCTCCCTAATTCAATTCTTCTTTTAAGTCAAAGTGGTTTTTTTAAGAAATAGAACAAACACCACTTAGTTTTCTAAACTGATTATCATTAGTGATAAATTCTATAAGAAGTTTTCATAAAGTGGTGTCAAACAAACCATAATACTTAACATTTAAGGATGATAGATTATATAATACATAATAATAATATTTTTATATTTGAAATACAGACCTATTCCACTCCCTTCTAGCTAGGACTAAGATTATTACAATAACAACATAAAATTGAATTAGTTTCAGGAATTTTAAATTAGAAAAAGTTGGTACGTACTTGTGTTAGCGAGATATAGTGAGAAATAAATAATAAATATCATCATGCATGAAATAAATAATAACATTACCAAAAAAAATTAAGGAACAAGAAAGCCACAAAAAATAACCATACATACCAACTATAATTGAAGAAACTCAGTCAATAACAAAACAACCAAAATAATACTTCTTAATTAATTTCAAGAATAAAAGAAATTTGTTTGTAAATACACAAAAATTCAGGCCTAAAAATTCCTTTAAATATCCCTAATTAAGAGAGGATTTAGAAATTTTAGGAAATAAAAAAACAATACTTATGGTAGATCACTCACCTAATTCAAAGAACTTTCTTGAAATATTCTTTGAGGGAGCTTATCATGTAATTATAAAAATTAATCTTTGAGTTTACTCTAAATGGGTCTATATGAAAATCCAATGTTCATCACTGAATTCACTATGGAGATTTAAAAAAACTTCAAAGTACTTAAATTTTCCATGATGAAGCCAAGTTTTAGTGTGGTATAATCTGACTGGTTTATAGAAGAATAGAATTTATTAAAAAACTATTGTTAAAAAATAAATAGAATATCCACACCCCCTACATAAAATAGGATTTTATCAATAAGTATTATTTATCAGGAATAGATACCCTATTGAAAAATAATATTTTATCAGGCACATACCTTCTTGAAAAATATTAGTTATGAAAAGACATATATTGAGACAACAACAGAAACACCCTCTTGAATATATACCTACTCAGATCGATCATAGTAATTGATTAAGAAAATATCTTCTTGAATATATAGATAACATAAAAATGGTATATTTTTAAATATATATCTACTTGCATTTATCGTAATACTTTATTGTGATAATGTCTACATAAATATATAAATAGTATAAAATAGTGGTTTTTTAACATCTATTATTTAAATAAGTGGTAGGAAATGATTTTTTACAATGTGATACATTTCTACAAAATCACTTGATAGAGGTGTAGGGTGGTATATTATGAGTATGCATGATTTCCAATATATGGATTGGTATCATGTTAGGTGGATAGTATTATGTCTACTATAACAACATATAATGGTATAATAATCATGTCTAAATGGATAACTTCTATATATATACGAATTACTATAATTCATATGTTATTCCATAGATAGCTAATCCATGTATAGTGTAGAGGTATTTCTTGGTCATGGGATGTATGATTTAATATCCTTTTATAGTGAAGATAAGGTAATGTTATGATTCATATACATGTGGTAAAAAGGATTAGTAGTCATGGCATATTGTTGGAAAAAGTGTTTCACTATGAGAAGCTCTTCAATTTAATAAATGAAAAAAATAATATATGGTGTCTTAATTTTCAACAACCCACCTATGAATTACTTGGAACAAGATCCTCTACAATGTAGGACCCATATTCGAGTGACAAAATTAGAATCTTTATACATATATTGTTTAGTTTAAAAAATATCTAAAGATTTCATAGATGACCAGACTGCTAAAAATTTTATAGAGCTTTTGAAGAAGTGGACTTTGATTTATTTAGTTTCCCACACTGAATGCCCACCAGTTTTCATGTTCCACTAAAAAATTGTGATAGGATATGAAGATTAATCTTATAATCATATAAACTATACTAATAAATAAGCACACATATAAATAGTTTTAAATTGTAAACTTTTTATGTCAATACAAACATTAAAACAACATTTATATGTTTATTTGACTATTTATTTGTTTACTAAAATTAAAATGTAAACTATATGGACTTTAAGGTATGTAATTTGTTTAAAAATATTACCATATAAGATCAAAATATTCCATAAAATTAACATATAAACTCATATTTTTATTAATTAATTTAAAATAAAATCACTAAAATATCAATAACTAAAAAAAAATATAATCTGGAAGGAATCTCTTTGAATTCATTTTTAATATAGAATTAAATGATAGATGAAATAAATTATTACATATAATTAGTAACAATTTTTACTCGTGCAAGAAGATCCTCATTCCTACACTTGTGAATGGAAGAAATTCATCCTCACTCATACACTCAAATCAAGAAAAAGATGCATATAAAATAAAATAGGACTATTTTATATGAATTAAAACTAGTATTAAGAAATATGGGCAAAAATTAGGTTTAAAATATAATATTAATATGACTACCATTCCTCCAGATACACTTTTCCCCACCTCCAAAATAGAAAAATATAATCAAATAATATATAAATATTTCAACAATGAGCCTTAAAAAAAATTCATCAATGGACCTCCATATCTTTTTAGTTTTTTAAATTGTCTCAAAATTTTCTTTCATCAATTCTTCTGTATATAAGGGGGGGGGGTGGAATTAAACACCATGAACAAGTATGCATCATTTTATAAATGTAGAATAATGGGAGGGATCATGAACCTTGACTATTTGAAAAGAATATTCTCTTTTATAGCACTCATGCCTGGACAAATTCCAGAAGTAAAAAATAGTAATAGTTTAGAGGTAAGAGAAATATTTACAATCAAGAATCTTAATTCTTCACTTAATATAGTATTTTTAAGAAAATTTATGTTACTCACTTTAGATCTTTTAAATTTCTTTAAACCAAGCAAGCAATATTGAGGCAATATTATCCTAAGTTTGATTTTATTCTTGGTGAAATAGTTTCTCCAATGATTTAGAGATTTTTTATAATAGTAAATAGTCTATATTTTCCTAGTGAAAAGGAGTTATCTGATGATTAATTAGTTGGTAAAGTTATAGATATTAAAACCAAATAATGGTAGCTTAAAAGGAAATTTATTATTGATAAAAATCATATTACAAAACTAAGTATTGATTAATCTATTAGAACTTTTATGAAACATGAGAGTAAATTAAAGTGAGATATAGAAAAAGAGAAAAAGAGAAATGGACTTTAATTGGAACTCTTATGAAAAGGTAGTTTATACAATATTACTAAATAATTTTTTTTTTCAAATCAAGAATAGATAACTATTTCATACCATCCTTTAATTTTTCTAATAATTACCTTTTTTAATTATCTATTTAATTATACAAGACTTATAGGGCTCAATATAAGTTTACACATATATCCAGAAAACCTAAATTATATTAATATATCTACACATTAAAAAATTAAATTAATAAAAATTATAGATAATTCCCTTTTATATAACTATCTATTCTTATAATCAATTACTAAATATACACTGATTGTTATATTTATTATTTATCCCATTAGACCACTCTATTAAGTGTTACATCCCACTCCTTAGGCACCAAGATTATTTAACTATAATTGTTATACATATTACCCATATTTATTTAATAAGGTTATCTATGTCTAATATCCATTTACAAATATTTATTACTTAACACAATCATCAATAAGTAGCAGCACATGCAATCATTTTCCAGCTTAATAATACTATCAACTTATAGTAGTAGCACATATATAAATTTCAAATGATGATATTTTCAATTAATACAACAATAGAAATAAAAACCATGATCTTACACATTATTAAACATCATCCAGTAGCATAAAAAATTCCATTAGTGTCAGTATAATAAGAACCATAACTATTTCCTACATTTCCATTCCAAATTATACATGGTTATCACCTTTGCACTATTTCCCATTGTCTTGTGTAATTTTATCGCAAACCTAGGCATCAATATAATGAAACTAATTCAATACAACAACAAAAAATCAAGAATAAAAATATACAGTATCAAAATAAAGGTTTAAATGAACCACCTTTCCATATTCATTCATACAGTATTTCCCATCTCTTTTGGAAATTCACATAAAGTGAAGAAATTATATTATATATCCCATGATGGAAAATAAAACCTATTTTTCATATATTAGAACATGTAAACCAAGTACATCTAAGAGAAATTTAGGAATGTTTCTAATAATAGTGATATTTAACCAGCATATGGAGAACTTTCTAACATGCTAAGAAGGATGTTTAAAAATAATAAATTTAGAGAAATTATTCAAAAGATAGAAAAGAGAATATTGATTACATATAAATTAGTTGTTATAAATGAATAAATTGATGTTATGTTTGGATAGATTATCATAATTTAAAAATGAATGATTGAAAATATTCTAGAATGTATTCTATGAAGAAACAAAAGATATTTATAAAATACTTTGACACTGTTTTTCATCCCTTGGAATGTGTGTTATGGTTAAGAATCAGTACTTCTGGGTAGTTTCTATTGGATTTATTAATGGAACCAAAAAAATCCAACTATTCTTTATCCAAAGGGAACTACTTTCCCAAGGTAGGAATTCACTAAGTTTGAACTTACAATACTTAAGAATATGCATTGGTAGAGAGGATGAAGGTCAGACTCATCACACCCTTTTGGGGGGATTTATTGCCTACTTTGGGACTCTCTTATAGATTTGAGATATTTTCATGAATCTTTATTAATTCACCAAGTATATCATAGGTTTCACTTGGAATTTGCAATCAATTATCAGTATGTTTAAAATTTAGAATCATCTGTATATATTCAAGGTTCTTCATTAATGGAGACATTCATATATATTTGAGGTTCTCCATCAATGGTATCCACTCATATACTATTTAGATAGTCTTTTAACCATCGTTATTATAATACTATTTTTTAATCCACTTTGCGGGGAACTCTGGAATTTATCATCACCTAAGTAGAAGAAAGTTTTTTTTGATGTTGGGATCATACCCATAAATGGGATACCTACGTATCCTTGTGAAAGGAATTAGAACCATCATAGTTTGGTGCCATTTAATGGGACACATCATACCTTGTAAGGTCATGTGATAAGGACCTAGATGTATAGATTAATGTCATATGGTATAGAAATTTAAGAGAAAGGTGCTTAGTCAAGGTTTGGTGTGGGACTTATGCTTAAGCATCCCAGGGAACATGGAAAGAATATGGGATTCCAACTTGGATTAGACCTTGTTCGGAATATGGACTTGGAAGAACATGGATGATTTGAAGTGTTGGGTTTGAACCACAGTGAGGCTTCCTTCGTATCCCATTTGGATGGAAATCAAAGACCATGTAGTTCTATGAGTCTCATAGGAGAGGACAGTCCTTCGAGATAAATGAGTTTGGGATTACTTCTTGAAAAAGATGCCTTTTTATGGATGAAATGAGATGGAGCTCAGGCCTTGGGAAGGATTCCAACGTATCCCAATTATGGTGGGAATCAGAGTTCTCGTAGTTCAAGAGGTGGGTGTCTGTGGAAATGATATTCCCATGGAAAATATCTAAGCCCAAGTGATTCATTATCGTTTTGAGAAACAAGAGGATGTCAAAGATTCAAAAAACGCACATGCACACCTTTTCTCCTCTACTAATGGAAGAGGGAGGTCCTATGGAGAAAGAAGATGAGTATACTGTGGAATAAGGAATGGAGCAATAAACCCTTAAATGTGGGATGACATTGGGGGTCATGCGGCTTGAACCTCATAATATTAGGGACTTACCTTAGTAGGAGTTCCCTGATGGATCCTAAGAGAGGAGGGAGACTTTTCATTTTCTTAAATGAAAAAGAAAGTGTGTCCCTCACTCTCTTTATTCGTAACTGTAGGTTCTGAGTCTTAGAGACGAAATGGGGAGGACATAAACCAAACCACAATCCTCCAGACTGAGATCTCCCCATCACTATTCCTGGGAGAAAGGTCCATGTGACTAAGAATATGCAAACCCAAAGACACTCTATGAATCTTGAACCCATTATGAAGCAGATGTAGGAAACCTCTGAATGCAGATATACAAAGCCAAACAAGAGATATACTGATGTGTCTCTCCCAAAGGTTTGATAATTCATGAGGTTTTGGAGGAGGCTTCAACTTAGTACCTTTCAAATAAGTTAACCATGAAAGGAGATACCCTGGAATGAGTGTCTTTGAAGAGGGTTTATAGGATGATGCAAAGGCCATGTGTGTAGCAATGTAGCAGAGGTATACCACGCAGGTATGTTAAATAGGTGTGTTGTGAAGGTCATAGTAATGAATGAATAAATGATTAACATAGGTGAACCAACCATATGCAAGCTTCAATATTTTAAAGTACTTCAAGATGTCCTTATCTCATGTAATTCTCTCTTCTATCATGTTTTTAGAGATATACCTAAGAATATTTGAGGGGTCTGGGTAAAAGAGATACACAATGGGAGATTCAATTGTTCTTTCAACCTTTTTAGTCATCAAATGAGGATCCCAATGGTCTTATTTATAGGAAATGAGGGGGACTGGTCGAAAGAAATTCGACAGCATAGGTTGGCCGTGCAACCAATCCACATAGCTTCTCCATGTAGGTGTACATAAGTCATCTTAACGTGTAGTTTTTTCATAGAGGTCTTAGGAATATGACTTCTGTAAAAACCCAAAAATTCCGTGGATTTTTTTTCTTAAATACATGGGATTTTTTACAAGTCTGTGAAAATTTACGGCGCGTGATTCTAATGCCCGGTGTGCCCAGAATCAATTTCTAAAGTTTTGTTCGGGTACGTTCAGTAAACGTATGAGCATGATTTTATAACTTTTGAACCGGTGCTCAGAATTGAAATCCGAGGGCACTGTTGGAATCGCATTGCCAATATTCGATTAAGGAGACTTTCACTTCGATGACAGTGAGTCGAGAATAAAAGTTAGATTTTGGGTTTTCCTGAAAAAATAATAAAATAAAGTGAGCTACCCATTATTTTATTTGAGCCGCCATTTGGTGTGTGGTGGTTAAAACCTCCTCATGGAGGTTGGTGGTGGGACCACCGCACCTTAACCTCCCATGAGAGGTTATGGTGGTGGGGCCCACCTGAACTCAATCCTCCCATGGGAGGATTGATGTGGTGGGGACCACCTGGGCTTTTAACCCCTTGAAAGTCCCCATTAAAGTCGAGAAACCCTCAAGATCCAATTAATTAGGGGGATCCTCTTCAACTCCCCTTTATTTAATTTGTGCCAATCTCCCCTAATTAATTCATGCTAACTCCCGTGAATTATTTAGGGGAGCCTTTAATTTAATTCTCCTTTTTGAATATTGTGCCTATGAAATAATAAGATATCACAATATCTTATTATTTTTGGGTTGGAACATCTATTCATTTTTGAAGGAGAGATTGGGAGAAAAGGAGTTCTCCAACAAAGAACCTTGTCTTCCATTGAAGAACGAAGAATGCGTTCTTACAATGAAGAACGTCGGAAAAGAACTTATTCAACTAGGAGCTTCAACCGTCGTGAGACGCCTTCGACGACCGACTTCCGCATCATCGTCAACAAGCCGAAACAAGTCGGTTTTGGAAGTGCTTGGTGGACACGAGGAACAATGAGCTTCTTTGTCTACTTTTCATGACTCCTTCAAACGTCGACGACCGACAATCAAAGGTAGGGGTTTGTTTTTGATTAATATTCCAATTCTTATTCTCACATTCGGTTGGAATGGAAATGTTGCGAAGATTGAAAATAACAATTAAAAACCATCTTCTTACTTCTTGATGAGGCGATTGTTACCAACCTAAATGCGGAAGGTGTGGGCCAAACCAACATGGCCCGACTCCTCCGTCGTTATTGTTTGTGTTGGTTCTCGGCGAGGCAAGGAAAGAGGCGAAAGACAAAGGCTACGTTACCCACGACGTCTGTGAACTGCGCCGCCCCCATGGTTCCCCACATAGCTGCAGACCGAACCGACCGCCCGACCGCCCGACCGCACCACCTCCACCCAAACACCCGCGCGCCCTGCTTGACCTGCCCGTGACATCCCGCGCGCCCCACCGGCCTGCCCGCGCGCCCCACCATCTTGCCCACACGCCCTACCGGCATGCCCGCGACCTGCCCGCGCCCCGCTGGCCTGTCCGCGCCCCGCCGGCATGCCCGTGGCCTCCAGTGCACCCTTCCCGGCCTGCTCGTGGCCTCCTGTGCGCTCTGCCCGGCCTGCCTGTGATCTCCCGCGCGCCTCGCCGGCCTGCCCGTGCCCCTCGGCCTGCCCACGGCCTGCCCGACGCCTTTCTGGCCACACGCCGGCCTGCCCAGGCCACCACCCGGCCTGCCGGCTGCCCCGCCAGTATACCCAGGCCGCACTCCGACTCTCGGCTGAACTGGAAATTCCACGCCGGCCTCCTGAGCTGGTCCGTAGCGTCCCTTGAGGCGTTGCGAGCCGAACCAGCTCAGACTTCCGGGACGAGTAACCTGAGCTTCACCCCTCGCGATACTGGCTAAACTGGTCCCGGCCTCCGGGCCAAGCCGCCTACGCGACGACCTCCTAGCCGAACCTCCCCCGTGGTCCGCTGGGCTAGGCCGAGCCGACCGGGCCAAACATAGCGAGCTAACCCTCCCAATGGGTTGGGTCAAACCCAATAGATCCAAATGGGTTGACCCAGACCAGGTCAGCCCAGACTGGGTTGGGCCGAGTCAGTCCGATCGGGTCGGACCAGACCCGGGCCCACTACAGACCCCTTTACTTTCTTTGGCACCAGACGTCCTTTTGACGAACCGTCAGCGGCACTGATATTCTTGGAACACGACAGTCCCATTGGGAATACCCCACTGAAGTTTGAGGTATATTTGAGATATGATCCGGTTATATCGTACACGAATCCAACCGGCCCCCCGGGACCAAAAGGCTAATAAATCACAGATCGGGTGTTAGATCGACGCGCCGTCTATTACGTTGAGACCCCTATTAAGTGGAAGACCTCTAAGATACTTCTTCGTGAGACTTTGTGGCAGTTGACGTATCGACTCTTGGCTTGAGGATCAGACCCTCCCAGAATCAAGCATGCTTTGTGGAAACCCTATGGCTGGCTGTACTCCAACTTCTGTTCCTGGATCATGTGTTGTTTAGACAAAATAACTGGTCCTGGATCCTGTGTGGGTCCGACAGCTCTGACTACTATTCCTAGATCCTGTGTGGGTCTGACAGTTCTGACTTATGTTCCTGGATCATGTATTGGTCCGACATAATATCTGGTCCTAGATCCTATGTGGGTCCTACAGCTCCAACTTCTTTTCCTGGATCTTGTGTTGGTCCGATAGAATAGCTGGTCCTGGATCCTTTGTGGGTCCGACAACTCAGATGATTTAGTGGCTATATATGATCATCTCTATCTCTCTACATGACTTGTATACCTGTGTGAGCTGAGTCAGTGACTTCTGTGTTTTCCTCATGATTGAGATGGGTTACTTGATAACTTAGGTATATGTATGGGCATATACCTATGTAATGGTTATCCGTTGATTTCATACTCCGTGTTTTATCCTTGTTGGATTTTGTGAGACCTTGAGGGTCTTAGGGTCCGTACTAAGTATCTTTATACTCACTCCTGCACGGGCTATGCACACACCTCATTGTGTTGGATGCAGACGATGGACAATGCTGACTGAGGCTGAGTGTACGAGGACTGGAAGGTACCCAGAGGTGGACCTCACGACGAGTCGGTACCCGTAGGATACTGACAGACGAGGAGTGATGAGGAGGCTATCTGTATCTACCCTTCAGGTAGGATCTATGGTGGACGATATAGGAGCTGCTCTTCACCTTTCAGTTGTTTTTTCCCTTTCAGTTTCCTTGTACATTACAGCTGGGCTTGTATTTCCGGCCCCTTTATGTTTCAGTACTCCTTTGTATACAGTTTCACTTAGTGATTTGCTTCTAGCTTATACTCTGATTGTGTCTGTTTACACTTTATAAAGTTAATGCCTTCCAATTTTTTAGGGATTTATACCTTTAGTGATAGTCGCCATCCCCTGGCCTATGGAAGGCAAGCTTGGGGTAGTCACGACACGGCCCCCAAGGGACGGGTCATGACAAATTGGTATGAAAGGTCGTTGGTTCTACCATAGAATATAGGACTCTGATATTTATTTTCTATAAAGAAATAGTGTTAAGTGTACTGATTTTAGTTTTTAGTTAAGGGAGTCCAGTGTTGGTGTGGCGACCAACGTATCTATACACCAGGACCCTGACTTCTGATTTCTGACTCAGTGCATGAAAACACTGACTGAGTGTGTGTTTCAAGAGTTTTCTTTGTGATCTCTTTGAGTCAGCTCGCCAGGTATAACTTATTGACCGTGGTGACCCTGTATCTTTTCAGGATGGCCCCACGTAGACAGCCAACTAGGGTTCCAAGAGATGTATGAGATGGTAGCCCACCAAGCGATGAGGCCTCGGTTTTGGGCCCCATAACATTGAAGGCACCATCAATACCACTTCCCGTTGAGCCACCGATGCCACCAACCTCAGCAGTAGATGATGTACACTGCTTGAGTGCATTGTCCGAGTTCCAGTGCCAGAGGATGCCCAGGTTTAGGGGTGAGACAGACCTGCATGTAGCTGATGATTGGCTGGATACTGTGGTGAGATTCTTCAAACTAGTAGGGACACCAGCCGACCTTATGGTGATCCTTGCTGCTAGTCTTCTTCAGGAAGCAGTATGCAGATGGTGGAGCCTGATGCTCCAGGTGCATGATGAGGCGACACTTATCTGGGCAGAATTCGAGAGCGTATTTCGGGCGGAGTTTGTCCCAGCCACCCTACGTGCGGTGCAGATACAGGAGCTACTGCATCTACAACATGGTATCATGTCGGTGACACAATACTCATCAAGGTTGAACGACCTCTCGCGCTACTCCACAGATAAGGTTCATGACCCATTCTTCAGGGATCAGACCTTCGAGCAGGGGCTCAGGTGAGATATCAGGGCTTCAATGATCTCCCTCAAAATCCTGACGTAGACAAGGGTGTTGGAGCGAGCCCTCCTAGTGGAGAGTTTCCTTGCCGAGAAGTCTTCAAAAGAGAGACCCACCACTAGTCAACATGCAACAGAGTCTTCTGCAGCTGACAATAGACAAATGTCACAGAGGTCCAAGCGGACTAGACCATCTGGTGGATGACCTCAGGATACGGGTTCAATTGTGTGGGGCACATGAGATAGAGCCAGTCATGCCAGGAGCGGGAAATGTTACTCTTGCGGTGGGCAGGGTCACATGGCTCGTGATTGTCCAACCCACCGTACTGATGATCAGAAAACGGTTGAAGGACCACCCATAAAGAGACATAGATTCGATCGAGGCGGTCTGCAGGGCGCATGTAGACGTAGTAGAAGAGATGGTCGAGTAGCTGGTGGTAGACGACGTTACGAGGTGTTACCAACAACACCACCAAGAGGTCCACCCCAACCGCAGAGAGCAGGTGGAAAAGTGAGAGCTCAGCTCCAGTCAGTTGAGGATTACGATCACGGCGCTCCGGAGATGATTTGAGGTACGATCTATGTCTACGCCACCATAGCTGCAGTTCTTATAGACACAGGTTCCAGTCACTCTTTCATTACCACTGCCCTCATTCGGAGCTCAGAGATTCCGACGGAGCCGTTGGATCGATTCTTATGGCTAGAGACTCCTACGGGAGAATAGTTGATGATTACGCACTGGTTCCGGTAGTGTGATCTTACTTTTGGAGGCGAGATATTCTTCTGGGATCTTCTAGTAGTGGCGTCGAGGCCTTACGATGTCATCTTGGGTATGGACTGGTTATCTACAGTCCATGCTCAGATTGACTTTATTAGGCGGAAAGTGCGGTGTGTCCGCATGGATGGGACCAGGTTCACCTTCACCGATGAGAAGGGAGCCTTTATAACACATGAAATAATTAATAAGAGGAGGGAGCAGCCGATCACTCATCATTTGGCCTACCTTACCCTTGGAGCAGTTGATGTGGAGATTCTGAGCTATCCTGTAGTGGTGGACCAGTACGTGGATTTTTTCCCTGATGATGTTCTTGGACTACCTCCTCGCATAGAGGTGGACTTCAACATTGACCTGTACCCTGGGACAACACTGATATCTAAACCAGCATATCGGATGGCTCCTACTAAGCTTCTTGAGCTATGAGTATAGCTGGAGGACTTGCAGGGGAAGAGATTCATCCGGCCCAGTGTTTCTCCCTGGGCAGCTCCGATTCTGTTCACCAAGAAGGCGGATGGGAGCTTGAGGTTTTATGTCGACTACCGTTGCCTGAACCAGGTGACCGTTAAGAACAAGTACCCACTTTAGAGCATTTACAACCTATTTGATCAGCTCAAGGGAGCGTGGTGGTTCTCGAAGATAGACCTCAGATAAGGCTGTCACCAGCTCAGAGTTCGAGATGAGGATGTGTAGAAGACGACCTCAGATGTCGGTACGACCACTACGAGTTCTTGGTTATGGCTTTAAGCATAACCAACACTTCATTAGTGTTCATGGGACTCATGAATAAGATATTCCAGCCACACCTCAATCAATTTGTCATAGTCTTCTTCAAAAAGATTCTGATTTACTCAACTACTGAGGAGGAGCATGCCTACCACTTGTAGGTAGTACTGAACACACTCTGATAGAACCAAATTTATGGTAATCTCTCGAAGTTCTAGTTCTAGATCCGAGAGGTTCACTTTCTGGGACATGTCATCTCGGAGGCTAGATTTGCAGCAGATCCAGCGAAGATCGAGGCGATACTTTCTTGGGAGCCACACAGGAGTGTAACTGAGGTACGAAGTTTCTTGGGTTTGGTTGGTTACTACCGGAAGTTCATACCAGACTTCTCCAGAGCATCATCATCCCTATCATCCTTTAAGAAGAAGAGGAAAACCTTTTTATGGTCAGAGATATTCCAGTAAAGATTTCAGGAGTTGAGGCAGAGGCTGACTAGTGCCCCCATCTTGAGGCTTTCAGAGGAGGGCATAGGGTACGTAGTCTACTACGACGCATCAGGGACCAGACTTGGGTGTGTCCTGATGTATGAGAGAACAATGATCTATTATGGTTCTCACTAGCTGAGAAAAAATGAGTGGAACTATTCCACACATGACCTGGAGTTAGCAGTAGTGGTCTTCGCCTTGCAAATGTGGTGGCACTATCTGATGGGAAAGCGTTTCACAGTCTACTCTAACCACAAGAGTCTCAGGTATATCTTCTATCAGAAGGACTTGAACCTAAGACAGTGACGTTGGATTCAATTACTCTAGGAATATGACTTTGAGATAGTCTATACTCCTGGGAAGGGGAACATTGTTGCAGATGCACTCAGCAGAAGGTCTGATATATGGCTGCTAGGCGAGCTGACAGAGTAGCTGGCTGCTTTACAGATATCATTTGTAGATAGAGACCAAGAAGCCTTTCTTCAGTCCCTTACAGTCACTCCCACACTTCTTCAGTGAGTCAGGAAGGCACAACATGTGGACGTTGACTGCGAGACATGATGTGCTCAGATATCCATAGAGAAAGAACATGATGGATTTTCTGAAGGTGGGGAGCACGTCATCCTTTTCAGAGGACATACTATGGTGCCAGTGTCACTTTATGAGGGAGTGTTGAAATAGTTTCACAAATCCCCTCTAGCGGTACATCAAGGAGTGGCGAAGAAGTACAAGGATAGTCGACTACAACATTGGTTGCTAGGTATGAAGAAGGCGGTAGCAGAGTTTGTCTCTCGATGACTCACTTTTCATCAAGTGAAGGTGGAGCATCAGGTACCAGCAAGCATGGTATAAAATTTAGAGGTCCTAGAGTGGAAGTGGGATGAGATATCCATGGACTTCGTGACGGGTCTTCCACGTAAATCTAGGGGTCACGACCTGATTTGGGTGATTGTTGACCGAATCACCAGGTCGGCCCACTTCCTACCAATCAGAGAGCAGGGTTCAGTAGAGAGCTTGGGACACCTCTATGTGCAGAAGATTATGCATTTACATGTTATATCCTTGAAGATTGTCTCCGATCGTGACACACGATTTACTTCCTGGATATGGAAGGGGTTGCAGGAAGCTTTCAGGATGTAGATTGTCTTGAGCACCACCTTCCATCCTCAGACAAATGGTCAGACCGAGCGGACTATTCAAACCCTCAAGAACATGCTCCGAGCACGTGTCCTCAACTTCGGTCACAGCTGGGAGGATCACTTTCCCTTGGTGGAGTTTGCGTATAAAAAAAACTATCACTCCACCATAGGGATGACACATTTTGAGGCGTTATACGGGTGACCTTGAAAATCACCCTTTTGCTGGACTGACCCAGGGGAGTCAGCACTGGTGGGACCAGAGATGGTACGAGCTACCACCTAGAAGGTGAAGATCATCAAGGAATGGATGAATACTGCACAGAGCAGGCATAAGTCATATGATGAACGGAGATGGAGGCCTCTGGAGTTCGGGGATGGTGACCATGTCTTCCTATGGGTCTCACCTCGACGAGGTCTACAAAGATTTGGCCAAGGCGGAAAGTTATCTCTGAGATTCATCGGACCTTTTTAGGTCCTTAGCAGAGTTGGTGAGGTGGATTAACACTTAGCTCTTCCACCCCAGTTGCACTGGGTGCACGACATCTTCCACGTATCCCAGTTGAGGAGATATGTGCACAACCCTTCTCACATCATTGACCATGCATAGTTGGACGTCGACGATGGGGCGACTTTCACGGAGGTTCTAGTGGAGATTGAGGATCGAAAGAAGCGGGTTCTACGTGGATAGTCGATACCTCTGGTGCGCGTTTGTTGGAAGCAAGAGAACCTCCAGGAGAGCACATGGGAGCGGGAGGCTCAGATGTGTGCTCAGTACCCCCATTTATTCCCTTAATTCGAGTTGTAGCATATGGGAACGTAAAGCCCTAAGGTGGGGAGGATGTAATGACCCAGAAATAATGTGGATTTTTTTCGTAAGTACGTTGGATTTTTTACGAGTCTGTGAAAATTTACAGTGCATGATTTCGAGGCCCGGTGTGCCCGAAATCAATTTCTGAAGTTTTGTTTGGGAACGTTCAGTAAACGTACGAGCGGGATTTTATAACTTTTGAACTGGTGCTTGGAATTGAAATCTTAGGCCACCAATGAACTTGCAGTGCCAATATTCGCATAAGGAGATTTTCACATCGACGACAGTGAGTCGAGAATAAAAGTTAGATTTTGTGTTTTCATGGGAAAATAATAAAATAAAGTGAGCTACAATTTATTTTATTTGAGCCGTTATTTGTTGTGTGGTGGTTAAAACCCCCTCATGGAGGTTGGAGGTGGGACCACTGCACGTTAACCTCCCATGATAGGTTATGGTGGTTGGGCCCACCCAAACTCAATCCTCCCATGGGAGGATTAATGTGGTGGGGACCACCTGGGCTTTTAAACCCTTGAAACTCTCCATTAAAGTCGAGAAACCCTCAAGCTCCAATTAATTAGGGGGATCCTTTTCAACTCCCCTTTATTTAATTTTTGCCAATCTTCCCTAATTAATTCGTGCCAACTTTCATGAATTAATTAGGGGGAGCCTTTAATTTAATTCTATTTTTTGAATATTGTGCCAACAAAATAATAAGATATCACAATCTCTTATTATTTTTTGGGTTGGCACATCTATTCATTTTTGATGGAGTGCTTGGGAGAAAAAGAGTTCTCCAATGAAGAACCTCCTCTTCCAACAAAGAACGAATAACGCGTTCTTCCAATGAAGAACGCCGACAACGACCTTCTTTGACTTGGAGCTTCAACTATTGTGAGACATCTTCGACGACCAACTTCCGCATCGTCGTCAACGAGCCAACACAACTCGGGTTTGTAAGTGCTTGGCGAACGTGACAAATGAAGACCTTCTTCATCTACTTTCCATGACTCCTTCAAACGTCGATGACCGACAATTAAAGGTAGGGGATTTTTTTCGAGTAATATTCCAATTCTTATTCTCACCTTTGGTTGGAATGGAAACGTTGCGGAGATTGAAAATAACAACTGAAAACCATCTTCTTACTTCTTGATGATACGATTGTTACCAACCTAAATGCGGAAGGTGCGGGCCAAACCAACATGGCCCGACCCCTCCACTGTTCTTGTTTATGTTGATTCTCGGCGAGGCGACGAAAGTGGCGGAAGACAATGCCCACACTACCTGCAACCTCCGTGAACCGCGCCGCCCCTGCAGCGCCTCGTAGTTCCGCCGGCCGAACCAGCCACCCGGCCGCACCGCCGCTGGCCTAACTCCCATGCACCCTACCCGCGGCCTCCAGCGCACCCCGACGTCCTACCCGTGTGCCCCACCGACATGCCTGCGCCTTGCCGGCCTGCCCGAGGCCTCCCGCGTGCCCCGTCGGCCTGCCCGTGCGCCACGCCAGCCTGCCCGTGCGCCCCGCTGGCCTGCCTGTGCCCCTCCGGCCTACCTGTGGCCTACCCGAAACCCTCCCAGACACCCGCCATCCTACCTAGGCCGCCACCCGGCCACCCTTCCATCTTACCTGGGCCGCACCCCATCTCCCGGTTGAACCGACCAATCCGCGCCGGACTTTCGAGCCAGTTCGCGACGTCCCTCGCGGCGTCGCTGACCGAACCGGCTCGGCCTTCCATGCTGAGTCACCCGAGCCGTGCCCCTCAAGGCACTAGCCGAACCGGCCCCGGCTATGCGGCGACCTCCGGGCCAAACCGCCCCTGCAGTTCGCTGGCCTGGGCCTAGAGGATCGGGACGAACCTAGTAGGATGACCCACCCAACGGGCCAGGTCATACCTAGCAGGTTCGATCGGGTCAACCCAGACCGGGTCGGCCCAGACTGGGTTGGGCCGAGTTGGTCCGACCGGGTCAGATCGGACCCGGTCCCACTACCGACCCCTTTACTTTCTTTGGGATTATCTTTGGCACCTGACGTCCATTTGACAAACCTTCAGCGGCAATGGTATTATTGGAACGCGAAAATCGCTTTGAGAATACCCCACTAGAGTTCGGGGTATATTTGAGATACAGTTAGGTTAGATCGTACATGAATCCAACCAGGACCCCGGGACTAAAAGGCTAATAACTCACAGACCGGACGTCCGATCGACGCGCCATCTTTTGCGTTGAGACACATATGACATGTCAGACCTATAAGATACTTTTTAATGGGACTTTTTTGGGAATTGAAATATTGACTCTTGTCTTGAGGAGAAAACCCTCCCAGAATCAATCATGCTCTGTGGAAACCCGGTGGATGGATGTACTCCAACTTCTGTTCCTGGATCTTGTGTTGGTCCAACAGAATAGCTGGTCCTGGATCCTGTGTGGGTCTGACATCTCTGACTACTATTCCTGGATCCTGTGTGGGTCCGACAGTTCTGACTTCTGTTCCTAGATCATGTGTTGGTCCGATAGAATAGCTGGTCATGGATCCTGTGTGTGTCTGACAGCACCAGCTTCTGTTCCTGGATCATGTTTTGGTCCGACAGAATAGATGGTCCTTGATCCTGTGTGGGTCCAACATCTCAGATGATTCAGTGGCTAGTTCTGATCATCTGTATCTCTCTACAGAAGTTTTATACCTGTGTGAGCTGAGTCAGTGACTTCTGTGTTTTCTTCCTGATATTGATGGGTTACTTGATAACTTAGGTATATGTATGAGCATATACCTCAGTAATGGATATCTTTTGATTTCATACTCTGTGGTTCATCCTTGTTGGATATTGTAAGACCTTGGGGGTCTCAGGGTCCCTACTGAATATTTTCATACTCACCCCTGCATGGGCTGTGCCCGCACCTCATTTTTTTGGATGCAGACGATAGACAACACTCACTGAGGCTAAGTGTATGAGGACTAGATGGTACCCGGAGGTGGACCTCACAAGGAGTTGGTACCCAGAGGAGACTGACAGACGAGGAGTGCTGAGGAGGATATTTGTGCCTACCCTTCAGGTAGGATCTATGGTGGATGATCCAGGAGCTGCTCTTCACCTTTCCACTATTTTGTCCCTTTTAGTTTCCTTGTACTTTACAGTTGGTCTTATATTTCCAGACCCTTTAATTTTCAGCACTCCTTTGTATATAGTTTTACTTAGTGTTTTCTTCCATCTTATACTCTGATTGTGTGTGTTTAAAGTTTATAAAGGCAATGCCTTCCCAGGTTTTTGGGATTTATGCCTTTGGCACTAGTCTCCAGCCCCTGGCCTATAAAAGGCGGGATTGGGGTAGTCACGACATGGTCCCTGAGGGACGGGTCATGACATCTTCTGCGTAGGTCTTCTTTGTAGCTCCTCCACATAGGTCCCATGCAATTTTTCACACCTTTTAGTTCTTCAATCTTCGTCTTGAGACATTCAAACATATGGGGGATGCCTTGTTTTTTTTCTTACTAACTAGTGTCAGAAACCCCCCCCCCCCTCCATATTGGATCTGATTAGAAAGAGGGTCGAGTCCTGAGGTAAGATCATGATGAAATGAATATGGAGTAAATTCTAAGTAGCGCATGTTTTCCATGTAGCTATTTCACGTAGTTATACCGCATAACTATTTTTCACAGTTATGCCACGTAGGTCAACAATGTCTACAAATAGGTCCGTTACTTTGTGATTTTCTTCACCTAGGATCTCAAATGTTCCGTTCTCGTTGCATAGCTTATTCATACACCCTCTCTGCGTTGTTATCTCACACAGGTTGCTTAAAATTTTTTCTAGGTGAAACCGTTTGAGTGATAGAGCTACGCAGAAGGACTTCATTGAAGGATTTTCACTTGGTCCCTTTTTGAATGACCTATGCCAATGTCCTTATCGAAGGACCAACATGAAGCATTTACTTTTCCAAAAATTTAAATCCCCTTAAGTTGAAATTTTAATTTTCTTAAGTCAATATTCCAACCTAATAGGGGGAACTTGGTAATTATTTTTTAGAAAATGGCTCATTTGATGACCATCACTGAGGAAGCTAAGGCTCATCAAAATGATATGATAAAGATTGTCAGACCAGACTATTATGACGCTGTTGACAATTATCTTCCTAAACTACTGAAAAGCTTAATTACATAGCAATGGTAATATCCAAAAAGTCCTTATCTACCTCTACACGGACATGGTATTTTGAAAGATACCCACATTCCATCTATTAGGAAATATTTTCCAAATAATTGGTTTCTCCAATACTCTAATTGTCATTTCATGAATATTACCACGAAGGGTACAACAGTTCATGAGGGAACAATCCCTATTGGATGCATCCTACACCATAGTGGTTGTAATCCTGATATGAAAGATCATGTTGTAGAGCCAATGCTACATTTCTATGATTCAACCTTCCATTATTCACAAATAGTTCAGTATAATAGTTGTAAGGAAGACTGAGATATTTGTTTTGGAGGAGGAGTTAAACCTAAATGGATGTGGGTGTTTTGGGGATGCTAGACTTGTGAAAAATTCAGTAAAGATCTATCAGATGTTCACATTTATGAATTTGTTTGGATGGGGAAAAATTATTTCTATAAAAATGACTTCATTCATGAATTTTTGATCCAATGGAGTCCACAAAAAAATACCTTCCACTTGAGACATGGTGAGGTTGGCATCAGTTTATGGGATATTTACCAAATATCTAGGGTTTCCATTTTTTGGGAAATGTATGATGAGTTTATTCCACCAGTAACAACATGGGGTGATGTTACTAGAAAACCACCATTAGCTCATGAATTAATCAAAATAGTGAAGAAATTTGCTAAATACAATAAAGGTATTCATGCCCAAGTGTGTATGGAAGAATTTTTAAAACCAACAACAGATAAAGGTCCCACCTACGGATATCCTACTATTTGTCCTTCTATAGATAACCAGGGAATTTTAGGCACATATTAGCCTATATTGGAGAGAGGTGGCTATAAGAACTGGGGATATAAGGTCAAATCTGATATTGATGCAAAGGCATTCTTATCCGGCTTCCTTTCCATGTGTATAAACATTTTCTTACTTATAGTCCTTGAGTCCGGAGGTGGTGTAAGGCCATGGACTATTATTATTGTATCTAAATTGGTTGAGGGGAAGTATATTAGGTTAGAAACTCTAGTAAGAATTTATTATTCCCTAATTCATTTGTATAACTGTAAGGTTCCATTTAGACTTAAATGTCTATTACAAGTGTTGTGGGGATGGATTGTGGCACACTTTTCTTCATACTCAGCGTTGAATTCAGTCAGAGTCCCCAATGATCGATTTACCCCATTTTTATAGAAAGTATCCGGTATTCAGCTTCAGTACTTGAGACCTGATGTAGTTCTAAAGGAATTTAATGAATCAAAAGAATTTAACTTCTTCCCTTTTGGTAACCCACCAACTGGAACA
The DNA here is from genome assembly GCA_963277665.1 of Viscum album. NCBI lineage: Eukaryota > Viridiplantae > Streptophyta > Magnoliopsida > Santalales > Viscaceae > Viscum > Viscum album. The sequence continues at coordinate 353,411,268 of OY728130.1, read as the reverse complement.
TTTATTAATGACGATAATGAAAAAAATTATGAGCTGAGGTCTTATATGATGGCATTCTGGGATAGTGTATTATTGACCAGGATTGATGGTGAAATTATATTCTAGGGTTACATCCCCTATATGTTTTCTCTCCAGTTAAAATTTCTTCAACAATCAAAAACCTTTCCTCCCACATACGTTAGACATGAGAAACACCCAATGGTAGTGTGACAATTGTGGATTTTGATGAATTTATAAATATCCAAATTATTAATTACATTACCTCCATCAGATGCATCAATTAGATTGGAAACTGGATATACCAAAGCATGAGCTTCTTCATACCCTCATAGGGCTTTGACAAAAGGCATATATTAGGTATCAGACATGACGACTATTTTTCAGAGTAATTATGGTAAGAGGTCTAAAGCCCAAGATGATGTAGATGATTTGGAATTTTTAGAACCTTCATGACATCTTCGTAAAAGGTATACCAAGGGGACTAGGGCTAGGGAAACAATAACTACAGCACCAAGGTGATCCATCCACCACCACCAAACAAAGAGTCCCATACCATCTTCTGACCTCTCTAAATAAGAAGGTAGGCCTAAAGAGATTCTCAAATAAGAGGGTGTTGAGTTTTATCCATAGCCATCCATAACAAAATAGAATTATATGTAGCCTTCATCTATTCAATTTTGGGAGAGATTTACTCATGAACTTAGGGATGATTGGGCATTACATAAAAATGGCCTTCAAATATCAGATGTGGGTGACATTAAATCACCTTCTGATTGTCATTATAATAATAACCTGGATGAATTATGAGAGTATATTACTGAGATGGAGACATTTATATATGAAACTGATGAAAAAATCCTATCCTCTAAACAAGTATCCGATATGATGGAACTAGGGATACGTGAAGGGGTAATTATTCACCCTATGGAGGAATGGAACATTTATGTTATTATTGAGAATGTATTTTGCTTTATTTTTTCTCAATTCTACTTTTTCATTCACCGTCATTAATCTTGATGAGATTTCATTTTTCAGCTTGAGTGTAGGGAAGGAACCTCGGGACAAGTTCTCGGGTCACCAAGGTATGGACCTATAGGTTCTCCTATCGACACATTAAATGATCCTCCCAAGTCTCCATAACTTTCTCCAGGAGTGAGAATCACGACTGAGGTAATGGAGATAGACAATCCTCAGCCCTTAACACATGTTTATCCTATAAAGAGAAGTGTTTCAATTTCTCTCCCAGCTTATGAAATGAATCACAAGAGAGGAATGCAATTGGTTCGAAGACTACATCAAAGAAGTAAGTATTATACTATCCTATGGCATTATAACTTTCTTGATACACTTTAGTAGTCACGTTAATATTTTCATAGGATCTACATATCTCTCTTCTATTAAGGGATAAAGATCCGATCCTTTAAGAATGGAGAATGAAACCCTAGGAGAAACACATGTTCATGTTAATGAATCTGGTACCTTGACAGACAAGACATCAAAAGGTTCAGTTGTACCTACCCTTGATTCTATTATTACATAGAAAAGTCATGGTAATGTCAAATACATTTATCTTGAATATTAAATGATTTTATAAAATTCTTCTCTTAAAAATATCTTAGATCAGTTTCCCTTTCCAATGGATCCTGTAATAATCAATGCTGATATTACTATCACTCCGGAAGGAAGGAACGAAGATCCTAGGAAATATGAAGTAAATACTGGTGTAGATACTAATATGGAAATATCTGATGATGCTATACAAGTTGATGAAATGACAGAATAGAATGTCAGCAGAGCCAATTTGGGCATCAACTAACATCTGTTGGATACCTTAAATAGTGAGGATTCTATAACATTCCAAGCCACATACACTGAAATGATGGGTTCCCTTAATCCAAACATCGATATTACAAGTTCTATCAAGGATTTTGGGGACTTTCATAATGAATTTAAAAGACGTAAGTTTTCATTCTTGTATTTCCCATACACAATTTTTCTTCTTTTACCTGGTACCTCACATAAACGTTCAACTTATTCAGTTTTTTCTACAGAGATTGTTGAAAAGGACCTTCCATAATGGGGCATTCCACTATATCCTTATTCTTCTAAAGCTGAAGAAATACTTACTGAGGAACAAATATTGAGAGATGTTCCAGATCCTTCAATTATGGAAACTAGGAAAACTCAAGAGAATGCCCCTCCTCTAGAAATATCTCCTCAAATTTCTAAAGTCGAGAAGATAGGGGATGAATCTAATCAAGCAACTCGCTTATTATTGGGTAAATGTTATCATATATCTAGATCATTCTCTATTTCAGTGATTCTTCTGAAACTAAAAATGATCCTTGATTCACCATTTATGGTTGTCAACTCCTATAAATAGATCGGAAAGTGAAACTTATGTGTTGGATTAGACATCAACAGAAGGTGAAACATCCACTATTTTGAGAGAAGCAGAACAAGACACATTTTTAAGTGATCTGTTTCTAGAGTACATTCTACCCTATGGTAGTGACTCAGATTCAGATTTAGATATGCAGTTTTCTCTTGGAATGACACATAATAATACATGGAAACGTATATGGGAAATAATTGAGGAGAAAACTTTGGATGAGCTGCTATCCCATTCTGGAAAAATCCTAGCACTATTTTTCATATTGGGATTTGGTGGATTTAATTATCGCCTAGTCTACAATGTAATGAAAGAGACCATTCACTGATGGGAACAATAACATAAGTTGCAGAAATATCTTGAAAATCATAAATGACTTATTAATATTGAGAGCATCTAAGCTGCTGTAGCTGAGGCAGAGGTTGACCATAGCAAGAGGTCGATCGAAATCAACCAAAAAATTAAAAAATAAATGAAGGAGATGATATATATTCAACAAAAAATGGATGTTGTTAATAAGAAACTTGATAAATTGAACCAATAATTGGGAGAAACCCAGTTGGAAGAGATAACTGCCATTTAAACTGCCAAACAAAGCACTTCATCAAGACGAGGAGGCTAAAGTCACCCATCTGTCTCAACTTTAACAGGTGGTTGATAGGGATCATGAGGTCGTTCAATAGATGAAGAGTCATACAAAGAGTTTCCTTTAACACATGATAAAGAGCTCCATTCTGTGGATTCCCATTTGATTTTACTATATGAATGAAAGAAATTTTGTCTCCAATCACATATGTCTCCAATCACATATGTCTCCATCTTTTCTTTCTTTATTTTAGATGATCATGATTAAAATAATAGGAATGAAGGTTCTCAAAATTTTCTTATTAACCTAATGGGCCTAATGAGCATAGTTTTATTTTTACTAGGGTTATATAGAAAAAACCCACAAACTTTGTATATTTTGACTTTTTATTGTTCAATATGTCCTAAAACATACAAAAATATAAGTTTAGTGTGTTAAGACTCAACTTTTGTCTAGAGTTCTCCTTTTCGGGTTTTCAATCTGGTGAGTAACACATCTCTTGTTATTAGAAGTTTAGAGTCATGAATTTCAGGCTAAAAAGAATAGTGTTTTTGGATGAATAGCTTTGACCACATATTTTTAAATTATATCCTAGACAAGGATCAGTGTCTAGGAATTGCTCTAATATTCTTTAAATACTTCCAAGGGGAATATTGGGTCATGATTTTAATGGTCACTAAATATAAAACTTGTATAAACATAAAGATGGTCCTTTCCAAGAATGGGGTTACCATTATTTGACGAACCCATTATGAGGGATGTATTATGTAGGACCGACTAGGGAATTTTTTGAATAGCCAAAGAGTGGCATCTTTTGACTAACATTCCTATTATGTAGGAAAATTTTATGCAAGGCCTTTTAAGGAATGTACTGCATAGTCAAGAAAAAGATCTCTTCAGAATTTAACATTTTATTGATTATATAAAAGAAAAGATAAGACTTTGTTGACTCAAGAACACAGTGTGTGGTTTTTCCATGGAAAGTGATTTTAAGAATAAGGGGTTATGTATGCCGACATATTTCATTAATGGGGAAACCAATTTTACACAAATTTAGTGTATGAGAAATGGTTAAATTTTTTCAAAAAGGGAGATTTCTGATATCATGGTATATAGTTTTAAATTCAGGAAATGAGGTCATTCTATTGTTAAATTTAAGTCATGTGGTGAGAAAATTGGGTGGATTTAATTTAAGGTCTTTATTATTGACCATAGGTTTGAGACTCTCTAATTTCTTGATAATTTGTTTGGAAACATACTACCATGTTCAAGTATGGAAAGGAAGAATTGTAAACTATGATTTGTGAATTTCTAGATCAGAAGAATGATATGAGAAAAGGGATAAAGGCATTAGAGGAAGTATTTCCTAAGAATGAAGTTACCATTATTAGATGAACCCACTATGGTGGTTGTATTATATAGGGCCAACTGGGGCATATACTGCATAACCAAAAAATGACATCTTTTGACTGAAAGACCTATTATGTAGGAAACTTTAATTAAAGTCTACTAAGGGGCACGTACTACATAGCCAGGAAAAAGTGCTCCAAAAAATTTGATATTCTATTTATATAAGATAAAGAAAGTTTATGGATATTCAGATTTTCTATAGAAAAGAGTTCAATTTATGGGGAAAGGAATCTGAATATAGAAAGTGTATCTCCAATCCTGATTTCCAAAGAATCAGAGGAATAAGATTTCTACGAAGGTCTGACCCAAATGTAAGAAGTATGGTGTCTATAGTTTTAGGTCATATGAATATGACCAAAATGGAAACAATAGATGATATGTGGTCCAATGATCCAAGGTAATTTTATATTTCTTTGAGCACATGGAGAGGGAAATGTGTAAAATATGGTCATGAAGACTTTTAGATCGAGATAAAGTTAATGCTAAAAATATACATGGATGAATTCTTTAAGATACATATTCTTGTATATTGTCATCAATGTTTGAAGGGGACAAAAGACACTTTAATCAAGAATGAAATTACCATTATTTGAAAAACCTGTTATGGGGGATGTATTATGTAGGTCCAACTAGGACATATGATGCATAGCCAAATAGTATCATCTTTTGAATGATAGGTCCATTATGTAGGAAACTTATGCAAGTCCATCTAGGAGCGTGTACTACTTAATCAGGAAAAATAGTTCTCAGATATCAGAAACTATGCGACCAAAAACCATAATAAAGATTATGAAGATCTGAAAAAATTCATGATTAAGAGTGTGAAATATGAAAGGGGGTAATGCTCATTGCACATGAGAAATATTTGAATCAATATTGGCCATGATTTTGGAGTCCCTTACATAGATCTGACTCATATGTAAAATGGGGACATTTCTTATTTCCTTGGGGGGATCTCTAAGGAGTGGACCCAAAATGAAGACTCCCACATATTTTTTTTAATTATATATGGAAGAGAGAAAAAAAAATCCCATGGGATGGACTAGGAGCTAAGGCCTAGTTTTCACTACATATCTCAATGGGATGATAATCAAGCTATACATAGTTATTTTGGTGATTTTCATTTTAATGTCATGAAATAAGGACATTATTTCATGCAGTTTAGAGTCATGTAGAGAGGACATTGGGTGATTCCAATGTAATTTTCTTTGTCTAGACTAGAGGATTGAACCTGGGTGTCACTACATATCTCATATAGATGAGAATCAATCCACACGTATTTATTTGAAACATTCCCTATGAAGGTTTGATTAATACACATAAGGAATAAAAGGGCTTTTTATCATGTAGGGACCCAAGATTGGAGATCCAATCATCTATGCATACCTCATATGAATGAAAATCAATCTAAATGTAGTTCTTGAAATATTCATTTCCCATAATAATTGAGTTTGATGTGGGAGGTGGGGGGGGGATTTTAACACATTCCAAAAGAATAGTTAAAATTAATACACAGAATGGTATGAAGATCAAACCTTGTGTCCTGAAATAGTACTTTGTATAAATCTACTTCACATACAGGAGGAGAAAAGGAAACTATTTTTTTATGGTTGTAGTTGGGCCCAATATTAGAGATCAAGGAATCTCTACGTATCTTATTGAAAATGAGAATCAAGACACATGCAGTTATTGAAATGAGATCCCTATAAAGATATGATTCAAACATAGGGAGAAATGGAACTCATATTCTAAAAAGGAGTAGCAATGATGCAAGTGATTCTGGAACATAGAAGCTATTAATGTCAAATAAATATGATGTTAACCATACAGTTTAATGTCGTGTAGCGAGGATAAATGATTTCATGTAGTTTTATGTCGTGCGCCAAGGACAAAGATGCTACTCATTTTAACATAGTTCATCGTGGATGCATATGGTTGTTCTGCAGTTTAATGTCTTGTAAATAGGATTTTGTGATGTGTAGTTTAGAGTCTTGCAACAAGGATATATGATGTCAATTACAGAAGGTACTTCTTCAAGAATATTTCATTGGATGGAGTAGTAATATTCTATATACATTGATATTAGGGAATAAGCTCTATTAGAGTACACATTATTTATAGAGTAAGGTCCTTAACAATTTGGATTAAGTTTTGGAGGCTTCTTTTCTAGTATCATTAGATTATTTAGGACCAATACCAATTCTCCTTGAAGAAATGAGTGGAGGTGAAATTTCTTGTTAAGATCTCGTGCTATTATGTCCTGATAGACTTCTAAATGATGCAAAGTATGCAATATATTTTTGTATAATCGTTCCAGCTCATCAAATAATTTATGGGAATTTTAATCTATAGATAAATAATCACATATTTCAACTCAGAGTGAAGGAAATTTAATTTCAATAGGAAAAACTACTTCTATTCTATACACCAATGAATATGGAATTTCCTAAGTGGTAGTACGATTAGTAGTCTGATAATCCCATAAAGCATGAAAAAGTTTATCGGGCCAATATTTCTTTTTTGTATCCACCATCTTCTGGAGTATATTTGATAGAGTTTTGTTGAAATCCTCTATATATCCATTAGCAACTTGCTGATGGCAATATGAATGGTTAGATTTGATATTGTGATCTTGATATAATTTTTTTACCTCAACAGAACAAAAATTGGTGTTGTTTTCAATCAATATAGTATGAGGGACACCAAATCTAGTGATTATATTAGTCTTGAAAAAGATAAAAATTATTTTATCCCTAACGTATTCATAGGTATTGCCTCTTCCCATTTGGAGAAGAAATGAGTACCAGTAAAAATATACTTCAATTGCTTATCCATAGCTAAAGGATAAGGTCCTACTACATCAATTCCTCATGTAGAAAATGGCCAGGAGTATTTATCTCTATGTAGAAACTCCGGGGGTTGATGAATGAAGTTGGCATGCACTTGGAAGGGAATACATTTCTTAGTGAAATATGTGTAGTCCCAAGTCATTGAAGGACAAAAGTATCCAAGCCTTCATATTTGACCAGAAATCCTATGCCCATACTAGTGATCACCATAAGATCCTACATGTACTTATTTTATGATAGCTGTAGTTTCTTCTCCATCAATGAATCTGAATAGGACTCCATAGTAGCCTCATTTGTAGAGGATCTTTTGGTGATCTGGACCATCATAAAGAGTTAAATTGGCCACTCATCGTTGGATCTTTTCTTTTTCATCTCTATCAAGTGGAAGTACTCCATTTTGAATGTATTACATGATGGGTTTCACCCATCCCATAGTATGATTATATGGCTTGGAAATAGGTCTATTTTCATTAATTTCTTCCATTATAGTTTGAAAAAAAGTTGAAACCACATGATGATGAGAAATACTGATGATTGTCTCATCCTGATTTGGATCTACCAGGGCTGTAGCTTCAGTAGCTAGTGCATCAGATTGGGCATTTTGTGATCAGAAAACATAAGATAATGTTGGATCTGATGAAAATTCATCCATTAAACATATTACATAATTTCACAAAGGGATTAAATATTCTTTTTCTAATATCATAATTCCCATGGATTTTCTTGATTACTAACTATGAATCACCTTTCACTTTTAAGTGGTTCACTTGTACCTCGAGTTCCAATTCAATGCCTGCGATGAGGGCTTGATATTCTGCCTCATTTTTGGAACCAACTTCTGATAAAATAAAGAATATAAAAACACTAATTTTTCTAGGAAGATAAGTACAATTACTAACACAAATTTGTTGAGTTTAGGATTTTCCATTCTCTTCCCTTTTGGACTTTTTGAAGCACCATCAATGTACATTTTCCATGTTTGGGGATTACCTTTAATAGAGAATACTTCTTTATTAGGAAGTTCAGTATTCAATGATGTATCTTCTACAAATGGATGATCAGTAAGGAAGACTACCAAAGCTTGGATTTTTATTGCTTTCTGAGGCACAAAATGGATATCAAACTATTGAAAAATAACTGTCCACTGTGCCAAACATCTTGTAAGAATAGGATGACTGAAGATAAATTTGATCGGGTCATTACGAGATACCAAGTGGATCTCATGATGTTTCATGTAGTGCCTCAATTTATGAACTACAAAGATTAATTCTAGGAAACACTTATTGATACTTGAATATCGAGTCTCTGTGTCAAGAATAGTTTGACAGAGATAGTAAATGCTATTTTCATTCCCAACACCATTTTATTGGGAAAGGAAGGCACCTAGTGATCGCTCTAAAGATGTCACATATAGAATAAGTGGATTTCCGTAAATACTTGGCATTAATATCGGTGGACTCAAGAGATATTTCTTGAGGGTATCAAATTCCTCTTGGTAGTCTTTGGTCTATTGATAGGTGAATCCATTCTTCACTAATCTGGTGAAGGGTAAACACTTGCCTTCCAAATTGGTGATAAAGTACCGAATATAGGCCAAAATTCCTTGAAGTCCTCTTAATTATTTCAAATTTAGATGGGAGTGACATGATAAGGATTTATTTTTATTCTTAGGATTAACTTCGATGCCATGATGGTGTACAATGAAGCTGAGGAATTTTCCTGAGGTTACCCCAAAAGCCCATTTCATGGGATTAATCTTTAAATTATGTTCCTGAAGTTTACTAAATATGGTCTCCAAATTAGTCAGGTGATCGAAATATTGTATGTATTTAACTACTAGATCATCCAAATAACATTCGACAAATTTTACTAGGAAGGGCTTTAAGATATGGTGCATGGAATGTTGATACGTTGAACCTACATTGTTTAAGTCAAAAGGAATTATTCATTAGAAAAAAAACATTGAAGGGGATCTGATGGATATAGACTCCTCATCCTCTGGGGATATTTGGATTTTATTGTACCCAAAGTATCCATCCATGAAGAAGAGAGCCTCATATCTGACTGTTGCATCAATTAAAATTTATGTGATCAGAATTGGAAAGTCATCATTGGGACAATGCCGGTTAATATCTCTGAAATAAATGAAAACTCTAATTTACCCATTATTCTTTTTTCACAGGAAACATTTTGGCAAGACATTTGGAATATTCCACCTCCTTGAAAAAATTATCCTTGATTTTTTTTTTCGAATTTAGCTTCAATTTTAGAGGTATGAGTTGGGTTTTTTCTTCTTGCTGTCTGCTTGAATCCTCGACGCTCTTCTAGTAAACCCAAGTGATGAGTGGCTACATCAGGATTAAGGTCTAATTTTTTTTTTGTGGTATCAATAAAATATATGTTGATGTTTCTTTATAAATAGAGTATACATCTCTTGGTCTTACGAAGTTATTGCTGCACTAATTAGAGTGATGCATGGATATTCTTTTGTACCCAAATTTATTTCTCTGAGCTCATCCACGATGGTGGAGATGCCTTCCTAAAATGATGGAGGAGAATCCCTAAGATATTCTTCTTTTTATTCCTTACATGTCACTTCTTCTGTTTCTTCTTAAAAAGTAGGAGACAAAGTAAAAATTTCAGAGCTAGGGGAGGAGTCATTATTTGATCATCCTGAAGAAGAGAAAACCATTTCTGATCCTACTGATGATAAAGGGTCTTCCTAGAGCATTGAAGAGGAGATGATGGGTTGGGAATCAACATGATGAGTGCTTGGATTTGGGTATATCTTTTCAATTTTATTGATAGGAAACACATAATCTATACATAGATGTTTTAATGGGTTAGATGGGATATTTTCCAGGCCATTCAAAGCATTGATTCTTATAACCTATTTTTTCACAGACCTCGTTCTGTTTGTGTGATAGAATTATGCTTTAATATATTAAGATTCACAAATTTTTAATGGATTCTTGTCACCATAAAATACCCATAATTTGACCATTTAATAAATAATTGAGACATTGGTGATATGATGAAGGAATAGATGCATGTTGATGTAGCCAAGGCCTTCCAAGAAGAATGTCAAAGGCTATGTCCTGACAGAAAGACATAAAATATAAATTAGATAGAAGATCTCAAAACTACGTTCTGAGTGTAATATCACCTAGAGGTTCTTGTTTATTCTTTTAATTACCTTGAAACATAAAAGTTGAAGGAGATAAGTTAGATTCAGTGATGCTTAATTGACGAAGTGTACAAATGATAATGAGGTGGACTAATGATCCATTATCAATGAAGGATCTTCAGATGTCTGTATCATTAACCCTTCAAGATAGATACAAGGTTGTTATGTGTCCATGTAAAACATCATCCTCATCTTCATCCATAGAAGATATGACTATATGAAATTCTGTAGGATCATTCTCTATATGGTAAACCTTAGCAGTAGCACCCTTAGTTTCAAACTCTTGAGGGGTTGACAAAGCCTCAATAAGTTCTTCTCGAAGATATTTTAATAGATTCAAGGCATCCAAGATTGAAAACTTGGTCAGTACTTGGGATAAATATTTTAAAAGATCATACTTTTGGTCCATATGTCTGCAATTTCCATCATGAAGATGCAGTTTTGTAGGTGTCTTGGAAGTTGATGCTCCTGCTGTAGATGTAACCTGTGTCAGGGCAGAATCTAGAAATACTTATTATTTTAGTAGATTAGATTGAATAGGTATATCTACTTTCTGAGAGAATTATGGTTTAATCTCTAATTGTTCCTCCAAGATAATCTTGTCTGGAACGATCCATTTGGTGGTTTATAGCATATCAATGTGTTACCTTATATCCTATACCTTGGATTATTCCTCTAGTTCCCCAGTTAGGTACATGGAATTTAGGTTCATCATAACAAGAATCATCCTTTTCATAGGGATTTGTTATGTGGAAAACATTAATGAAACCAAAGATCAATTCTTCATCTGATGAAGATTCTTCTTGATAGGTTGGTTCTGGTTGTGCTGTTTGGTGAGTTTGTGTCCATGCTTTTGAAACATATGTCATGAAATCTATGAAAGTCAAGCACAAATTTTTCCTTAACACGAGATCATCCTCCTCCGACTTCTCTTTATCTTTCTGATCATGTCACTTCTTTGAGGATTAAACTTTAGAGGAATGATCTTCTGATGTTGATGGATTTTCTTTGGAAGAAGTGGTAGAAGACACAATCAGTTGTTTCAATTGTGTTCATAGAATTAAATGAGTTCAATTGATCATTTTCTCAATCATCCAATTATCATACTTCTACAAATTTTTTCTTTTGACTTCCAGTGATTCACCTTTTTTCTATGGATCAGTAGCAGTAACACATGCTACTTGGGCTGATGAACTTTTCAGTTTCACTTGTCCATAGTCTACCATTTTTTGTAGGAGGTCTTTGAAAACAAAATGATCCTAAACAGGATGCCCCAACATTTTGGAAAGGGACAATAATTTTAAATATCTTCATCTAATTATTATTTTTTGTTTCTTCAGCCTTGGAAACTGAACCAAATTATTTTCCAAAGATAAAATGAAGTAACCGAGAAATTGTTCATTCCAAAAGAATATAATTTGTTCTTTTTCTCCTAAAACTATATCTGCCTTTGATAATTTTGATCATCTTGACAAGGCAGTCATTTTTTATTATGCTCAAGAGGTAGATCCCTTTGGTATGATGAAGGTTTTGAAGTAGAAGCAGGTAAAGGTGCTGGTTTGAGTGTGACTATAGTAGCCTCTTCTTTCCCTATTCTCCTTCCTAGAGTTGATGGGATTACATGAGATTTATCTTTAGTTTCCACAATATAATCCTCCACTTATTTGGTGATTGGATCAAGTTATGGAAACCCTCATATTCATTTCACATGGATTAGTGGTGTGTATAACTCATTACATAGATTTTTCACAAAAATTGGAAGAAATTCCTCTTTAGGGAGTGCTAGATTTAAAGAATATATTAATCCTTTCCATCAAGTATTGAAATATGAATATTTTTTATTCTCTCTTTGTTTTCAATTTGTAAGATAAAAAACTATTGTCTTCAGAAGCATTGATCTGAATTATAGAAATAATTTCTAACATAGTTCTTCCCATCCAGTAATTTAATGAGACTGCAAACTTGTGTACCAGATAATATTTGTCCCCTGTAATGATTTCACAAAGCATCTGAGCTTTAATGATTCTTTTTGTTGAGGGGTCTCTATCATGAGATCAAAATTAGAAACAAAATTCATTAAGTGCTGCTCCAGATATTCTGAACCATTGGATATTCAAAATGTAGTATTCACAAAGATTTCTGGCGGAGGGATCAGATCCACCCATTTGGGGTAAGCTTTATTTTCTGGCTGTACTGGTGCACACCGTTCTTCCATAGCTTTCAATAGATTTTTTAATGCCACAATTGTTTTCATTATAATTTGGGGAATATATGGATGAGATGGGACATGTACAGGTACAGTAGCTGAAGCTTGAAATGGTGTGAAGACTGGAAAAACCACTGGTGGTATTACTGTTAGTATTTTTATTGAATACCCTGGGGACTTGCCTATAAGAATATGTTTGATCTTTCCCTGGATGTGTACCCAATGGAGGGAATTCATTATCTGCATATATAGTTTCAACAAATACTCTTTGCTGAGAATTTCATACAGGATTTAAAAACCAAGAATATACTTGGGGAGAATGTCTAGTATCCATCCAATGGCCTGAAGGCTTTCATTTTTTATTGATTTTTGATAATCCACCTTTCAAGGGGTGAGGTGGAACCCTTACAAGGCCCGTAGTTGTAAGTATTACATGGTCCGTAGGCATAGATGAATTCATTTGCCCGTAGGATTCAAAGGGGGGGGAGTTGATTACTTGGGGGGGGAGTTGAATATTTTTAACTCCTTCATCTCTTCTTATTGTTGGGAAAATATTTCTTCAAGAAAAAATTGTTGACCTTATCCAGTGGAAAAGTGATATGTGATCCAAAATTTACCTTTCTCCATGTTAGATGTCCTTCAAAGGGGGAGGGGAGTTGATTATTTGAGGGTATACCCAGATTCTGGGTAAGCTTCTAATTTCAGGTATGTACACCTCCTTCATTTTCTTTAGTTTGTACCGTGTTATGGATAAGAACATTATCTTTTGACTTCCTGAACTAGAATAATTCTCTAGAAGATATTTGGTAATGGAATTAATAAAATTTACTAAACCATAATTCATTGATGGATTTATTTCAGTATATTTGTAAGATTGTCTCCTTATATATCTTCCATGATACTCTGTTATCCTATACACTGAATTCCTAGGGACCATTTGACAGAAATTAATCTGAAGGGAATACTTGGATAGTTCAGTTGTGAATTCAATTTGTGGATTTTCCCTAATCAAGAGAAAAATGAATTCCATTGAGGAGGGGATTCTAGATGTGAACTTCCCCCAGCCTTACAGACTGGGGATGTTCTTATTCTTCTTCCTCAAACCTTCGAACTTTGTTAATTGAATTTAAAGGTTGAATTAAACAAGCCCCCAACCCTGCAGGATGGGGTGGATCTTAAAATGCTATAACTGAGATTCCTGTAGCTTCTCTTATGGTTTTCTGAATTTTGGTCCAAACATTGGCTGGGTGCATTATCCCAAAACCACTTAAATTACATTTTTCGGAACACAGTTGTGCTATTTCATACATTTGTACCATATAATGGATGACATCCTCTAAGCGGGAGGCCTGATTAATGTTTTTAGATGATTGATGAAAATGTATCTCATCATCTTTATCTCTTTGGGCCTGACTCTGGTGAGTGCTAGTGGAGGCTTGTTCTTTATCGTATCTTTGATTACACACAAAATCTATTGATTATATCCAGCCATGGGAAATAACATTATGTGAGACCACTTTTAGCAGGCTTTGCTGGTTTTTAAGTGTAGTGAAATGAAAGGCTCAGTGTTCACCCTATCCTATGATATGTACACCGGATGGGGTATCATAAATTAACTGGCATAGCCTCTTTAGTGCATTGAGGAATGCACGTTGAAGGGTTCCCTTCTTCTTCTCAACCTTTGTAAGTTGAAAAAATGAGATAGATGGAAAGTCATTTTGGCATTGCAAACCTTCTTGTACCTTTACATGACTTTGATATTCATCATATGGTAATACTTTGGTTATCAAATATTGAATAGTATTCCATAAGTTGAGAAAGATATCATGAATGCAATCTTCTGCCATCAATTCCAGATTGTTGTATTGAGAGGTTTCAAAAGGCAAGAACATGACTGGTATTTCACCTTTAGACAATTATTTTCTCATATTCAATATTTATTCATCATATTTTACTAGACATTTCTCCATTTAGTCTGACCAGAGTGGACGCTTCTTGATTGTCTTATTACAAACAATGGAATCAATTTCTTTTTCCACTGCTATATTAGAAGTTAAATAACCCAAGGGAGGTTCAGATAATGACCATACGCTTAGTATGTCTTCTGGTTGATCAAGTATTTCACCTATTAGTAATAAGGCATCAAAAATGACTGGACTTATGTTGGAAAGTGCCTTGAGATAAGGAAGATTTCTCATTAATACATTATCAATTAAAGAATTATCTTGACAATGAAAAACACTACGGTGGAGAGAACTTTCATAGAGAGTTCCATTATCGGGAGGAAAAACATGGTGGATTACAGCAAGGGATAAACCCTCTTTCTCTTTGGTCTTATGGCCACACAGAGGGTTACTGTGGCTCTCATATAGAGTTATGCTCTCTAGATTGACCAAATTTTCATGAAGCAATTCTGAACGATGAAGCATATAATGGGGAACTTCATAATTACTGATTCTACTCCCATAATTTGGTATGGGAGAGTAGGATATTGAATTGCATCAGATAAATGTCTGAGGGATTCAAGAAATCTAGCATTAAGAGGGGCCAGATCACAGATTGGATTTTGATTTTGCAACTGTGTTGGGTGATACTTCTTCTTAGATAATATTTTATACATAGTTGGGGACACTTGCTGGGAGAAGTGGTTATCATGGGTAGGTATATGTGTCTCCTTGGAGTAGTCATCAGAATGGGCCGATTATATCCAATTGGAAAGGGTGTATATTCCCGATCAGGTTGTCCATATGATATGGTAGAGTATGACATATAACCCTCCTGGACTAGAATAGAGGTGTGTATTTTCTCAGGGATGTGATGTTGATGAGTCATCCTAGGTGTGTGGATAGAATTATGTGTCTTTTACCTTGACACTGCTGAAGTTTCTATTTTGATATTCTCATAGGCTTTCAGAATATGGGCAGGAATTTGTGTATGCCCTTTCACCATTGCTAAAATATGTTTGGTGACTTCAGCAGCTAAAACTGGAATATCTGTCCATTCTGTATTTGGAGTAGGTGTATGTTCCTGCTCTTTCCCTCCTTTTCATGTCATTGGATACTAACAGTACTCATGAATTGGGGAAGAGAGTTGATTCTACACTTAGTTTTTCATTGGAGCTTTTCGACTGACTTCTACAGGTGCTGCCAAACTAGACTATTGGTATGATCAATGGATGTTGGAAAATGTATGTGTCTACTAGTTTATTTCCACTAATCATGGTTGAAATACTTATTTCAATGATGATAGATGAGACTATTGGAATAATTAGTGAGTATAAGTAGGTGTATCTTCCTACTTTCCAGTTTCCACCATATTTGATTGGAGGGCTTCCTTGAATGCATTCAGTCAAACCTGCTAACTAGCTATTAGTTTATAAGAAGATGTATGTGTCTTCTCACAGTACTCCACTAGATTTAAATGTTAGGATTGGTCAGAAACTGCTATACGAGTATGCTAGATAGTGAAATTGGGACGAACGAGTGTATGTTCTCGTTTGTTATTTACCATCAAGTTTGGTTGATGGAATTCTATGGAGGAGGAAAAGGTAAGAACCTACTCCCTGTTAGATAGATGTTGTCCTTAGTGGTTCATCTTGTGTGCCTGGTTCTGAGGGACCTAGGCCGAACAACTAAAGGCAACACCCCCATCATATTGGGGGTTCACTACCGTGCGATTTTACTGATGGTGACTATTGGTGGTATCCCTTGGGGAGGACCCATGCATATTTGAGTTGAGGCGATGAGTGACCTCTTGATCCATATCCCAATATTATGGGAGGGAATGGTAGTTATGTTCTAGGGACATAAACCTGAAATAGTTGAAGATGGTGGTTGGCATTGTCATTTTCTTGACCACTGGTTGTCGCTGACCGGACGATCGAGAGTGGTTGTTAACTTGAAGAGCCTGTCGAGTAGCCTCTAGGTTCAGGATAGTACCGTGTTGATGGTATTCTCATATGAGTACATTTGAGACCTAGTGTTGAAGACACTGAGTTGGTGATGAAATCATTCTAATGGATGAGGATCTAGCTTGAGCAGTACCTGGGACATTCACAGGTGAAAACTTGAAGGAAGCCATTTGGAGTGAAGGGAGTTCTGAGAAAACTTGATAAAAACAATGAACTACCTTAAAGAAACATATTTTAGATGGATACACGTGAGATTGATTCCTTTTTATTGGTTTTATTTATCAATTGATAGGGGCCTGACAGATTGTTGACACTATCAACTTGGTTAAGGATTCACACCGAGTTCACCATTTTCTACTTTGCGTCCCTCAGAACATGTGTTCTAGTTAGCGGTCACTACTTATGGGCAGTTTCCATTGGATTTATTTATGGAACCAGAAACATCCAATGGTTATTTATCCAATGGGACTTTCTTTCCAAAGGCAAACATTCATTAAGTTTGAACTTATAATACTTAAGAACATGCATTGGTCGAGAGGATGGAAGGTTAGAATCATAACACCATTTTGGGGGGAATTATTGCCTACTTCGGGACTCTCTTATAGATTTTATATATTTTCATAAATCCTTATTAATTCACCAAGTCTAACATAGGTTTCCCTTGGAAGTTACAATCAATTATTATCGTGTGTGAAATTTAGAATCATCTGTATGTATTCTAGGTTCTTCATTAATGGAGACATCTGTATGTATTTGAGGTTCTCCATGAATGATATCCTCTCATATACTATTTAGAGATTCTTTTTTACCATTGTTATGATAATAATGGTTTTTAAGACACCTAGTGGGGAAATATGGAATTTATCTTCTTCCAGAGAGACACAAGTTTGTTTTTATGTTGGGATCATACCCATAAATGGGCTACCTATGTATCCTTGTGAAAGGAATCATAACCCTTATAGTTCAGTGCCGCTTAATGCGACCCATCAAATGACAACCCTGCTCTTTATTTCACACTTAAACATGATTTAGTACATAAACTTCACTTGAAACAACATAGAAGATTTAGTGTTCTAGTGTCTTTGGGGCTTATGATCATTTAATAGCAACTTAAAACGTGAAATACAACATCTTTATTGAAAACTTCCTTTACAACACCACTACATTCTCTCGTACTTAGCATTGCATAGGATAACCTGAGGACATGCATAAGAAAATGGTGATATATAAAGCCCATTAATGGTGTTAACAAGGCATAACATGAAATATATAATACATGTTAGGAAATAGGCATATCAATGGAGAATAAGAGTAACATGAACACAAAGGCATGATATAACATGATTAACAGAACATGGAAATGTGGAAACAACATTTAACATGGAATTAGAATGAGCCAAATATCATTGCACATGGAGAATGAGTAAACCCTAATTTAACTTGAATTATCATGAGTAAACCATCATTACACTTGATGTATCATGATACTAATATTTACCCAATGCATTGGAATGCTATCAGGGCACACCCTTCTTAAAATTTAATTTCATGCATAAATGTGCCACATAGATCAAATAAAATGGATTCATTAACCCTCATCATTTATTCCATGATAAAGGAAATGTGGAATTTATATATGAAAAAGTATAATCAATACATAAATGTTCATAAAGGTGAATGCCCTTGATAGAGAAATGGGCATGGTATTTACTACATAATGACATTGGCTTGGAAAATCGCGGTGCAATTTCGGCAGCGTAACAACGTGACATAGGAATTCATAAAAAGGATGATGAGAGAGAATTTGGTGTCTCATCATATGTACATAAAATTTAATGTAATTGGTTCATATAGATACATTTCCCAACATAATTAATGGAATTTATATTCACAATACAATAGAATTCCTTGAATGTAAATGAGAAGAGAGAGATTCCTTACGGAATTTCGGCATGGTAACAGGTGTACATGAGAGGAATTTAATGAGAGATAAATTGGTATATCATCATTAAAAAATATATAGGACAGTATGTGGGAGGTGATAAATCATACCCCAATATATAAAATTGAAAATAAAATGGAATAACATTATTAAGAAACTTGGAAAAAATGAGTAAAAAGGAAATCCCTTACTTGGAAGTGTGATCCTAAAGGCTTGGGAGAGGCTTGAGAGAGGCTTCTTGGGAGCTTGGGGTGACCTGTTAGGATTTTAGAGAGATGTGGTCAGAGGTTAGATGAACTCCAAAGGCTTTGAGTGAAGATGAAGTGGGAGCATGGGTGGGTTATATATGAAAGGAGAGAGAATTCTTTATTATTTAGGTTTGGGTCACCACACATTAAACTAAACAATACCACAAAATATCCCATGGTTTTATCCCACAGTTTTTTCCAAAGGGGATTGGAAAAAAATATTTTATATGTCCAATGGCCGAACTTCTTAAAATAATAGGGTTGCTTATGTGGAGGTGAGTCACACTCTCAAGGAAATTCATTTAAAAAGTGAAAATGTTTTATAACTCTTGGAGGGTCCACTAATGTTTTGTAAAATAAACAAAACAAACCAAAAATCACATTATTTTAATGGTAAAACATATAGTTTCCAAAAATAATGTTTATAGTATTTTATTACATCACTATTCGGTCATTATGATGTCATAAAACAACTTATATATTTAAACGGTATTTAATTTTTACCCAAAAATTCGTTTATCTCAGAAAATTATGAAAAATTCACCATTGGATAATTTCGACATCCTGATTCCAAAAATAATATTAATTTTATATAAATAATTTTACAAATATGTGAATTTTTACTTTTAAAATAAAAACCTTCTTTTATCGAAAATTCATGGGTTTTGAAAAAAATGGCTTTCAAACCTTAATAAAAATTACAATTGCATTCGTAAAATTATATGATAATTTATTTTTAATAAAAAGTAATTTAATAATAATAATAATAATATTTCATTAAAATATTTTTTTATTCAAAAAATCCATTAATTCATCACAATATATTTCTTAATTTAATATTAACTAAAAACACTATTTGTACTTAAAAAAACTATTTACAATGTAATAATAATATAATGAATGTATATTAATTATTATATAAAAAAATAATGCACATAATCATAGTGATAAGGTCTTGTTATATAACACCTTATAACACCTGTATAAGACCGAAGGGTAAGGTGTGCGATTGTGACAGACTATTGGGGTGGTTCGAATAACATTGTTCAGTTTGTAATCTCTATCAACTTCCACTTCTCTTGTAGGTGGTTCTGTTCGAGCGTAAAATGTTGAAGCTTGGCTTGGGCTTGGTCAAGAAAAAATCCCAATGACTCCACCTCCTTTCTAATCTCTGAAAAATGGGCTTCATATGGGGAAATTCTACTGGATGAGGCCATCACTTCCTTTGTCTGAGTAAATTGGTTTTTGAAAGCCCTATATTGATACTAATCACGTGATCACTGTTCAACAGCTATATTAGAAATGATCAGAATTATTAATGGTATTTTAAAATCTAAAAACATAAAACCAAATAAGTTCA
Source organism: Viscum album (assembly GCA_963277665.1). Taxonomy (NCBI): domain Eukaryota; kingdom Viridiplantae; phylum Streptophyta; class Magnoliopsida; order Santalales; family Viscaceae; genus Viscum; species Viscum album. Next base: position 353,391,178 of record OY728130.1, on the reverse strand, counting down.
CATTTTATATAAACATTTTACATAATGTGAAATTTAATTAGATCGAGAAGAATTTTCATTAATGAAAGTTTTGTTCGTTACACATCATACCTTTTAAGGCCTTATGATAAGGACCTAGATGTACAATTTAATGTCACGTGGTAAGGAAATATAAGTGAAAGGTTCTTATTCAAGGTTTGGTATGGTACTTATTTCTAATAATCCCAAGGAACTTTGAAATAATATGGGCTTCCAAGTTGGATTAGACCCTATTGGGAATATAAACTAGGAAGAATTTGGTTGATTTGAAGTGTTGGATTTGAACCTCAGAGAGGCTTCCTACGTATCCCATTTGAATGGGAATGAAAGTCCATGTAGTTCTATTAGTCTCATAGGATAGTATAATACTTTGAGAGAAATGATATTTGGATTACTTTATGAAAATGATGACTTTTTTATGAATGAAATTAGATAGATCTCGGGCCTTGGGAAGGATTCCGACGTATCCAAATTATGGTGGGAATCAGAGTTCTCATAGTTCAAGAGGTGGGTGTTGGTGAAAATGTTGCAGTCATGAAATATCTCGAAGACCACATGATTCATGCTTGGTATGAGAAACGAGAGGATGTCAAAGATTTAACAAAGGCACAAGCACACTTTTCCTCCTACTTTAATGGAAGAGGGTGAGCCTATGGTGAAAGAATACAAGGCGACTGTGGAAGAGGGTGTGGATTAATGAACCCTTCAATGTTGGAAGTAATTGGGGGTCATGCAGATCGACCCTCAGAAGATTATGGACTTACCTCTGTTTGAGTGACCTGATGGATCCTAAGAGAGGATGGAGACTTTTCCTTTTCTTGAATGGAAAAGAAAGTGTGGCCCTCACTCTCTTTATTGGGAACTAGAGGATCCAATTCTTATCAATGAAAAGGGGAGGCCATAACCCAAACCCTAATCCTTTAGACGAAGATCTCCCTAACAATGTTCCTAGGAGAAATGTCCATGTGAATTCAGATATGCAAACCCATATAAACTCTATGAATCCGGACCCCATTTTGAAACAGATGTTGGAAACCTAGAAATACGGATATAAAAACCCAAATAGAAGACACACTAATGTGTCTCTGCCAAAGTTTTCCTAAGTTAGAAGGTTTTGGTAGAGGCTTCAACTTAGTCCCTTTTAGATAAGGGAACCAAGGAAGGAGATACCCTACCATGAGTGGATTTGAAGAGGGTTTATATGATGATGAGTAGGCCATGTGCGTAGAAATTTTGTGTAGAAATACAGTTTAGTAATGCCCTGTAGCTATGCTACATAGCTATGCTGTGTAGGTAAAACACATCGGTATACCACGTAGGTATGTTGCGTAGGTGTGCTACACATGTCTTAGTAATGACGGAAAAAAATTTATTAACATAGTAGAACCAAGCCTATGATATCTTCAAACTTTGAGAGGACTTTAATATGTGATTATCCCATGTAATTATATCTTCACTCATGTTTTTATAGAGCTACCTATGAAAATTTGAGGGATATGGGTGAAAGATCTATGAAATGGGAGTTTCAAGTGTTCTTTAAACTTTTTTAGTCACCAAATGTGGAGCCCAAGGGTCCTATTTATTGGCAAGGAGGAGGACTGGTTGAAAAAAATTTGGCAGCACTGGTTGTCTATGTAGCCCTTTCATGTATCTCCTCTAAGTTGGTCTACAAAAATCATCTTGACGTGCATCTTTTCCATATAAGTATGATGTGTAGGTCTTTCGCATAGGTCTTCTACGTATCTCCTCCACGTAGGTCGCATGCAAATTTTCATGACTTTTAATTATTCAAGCATTGTCTTGAGACTTTAAAATATCTGAGGGATGAATTTATAGTCTTTTTTTCTTACTAAGGAGTGTCAAAATACACATTGAGTTTAAGTGAATGAGACACTTATAATATTTCATCATAAGCTAATCACATTAGTAGAAAAATCACAAGATTTTATAAAAATACTAAAAAGTGTTTTATGGGATGTTTAACTACCTAAGGTATTTTAATTCTATCTTTAAAATAAAAAACTTTGTTCATTTAAAAATGATAATGATGAAAGTTTTATTATTTAGATGGAGAGGAAAATTTTCTTGAAACCTATGAATAAATGAAATTTTTTGTTGTTGAATGTGAAAAAATGTACTAAAAGCGGTATACGAAGTACACTATTTATAAAGTTGAAATTACTTAAATAAAATATTGTTTTGTGAAATTTATAGATAAATTTACTAAACTTATAAATGTGATTACCAATCTTGTTTATGAGTAGGATAATTCAAAGGAAAATATTAAAAATATTATCATTAAATTAAAAGGAAAAAAGAAAATGCTAAACCACATCATGATAATCTTGATCTAGATGAACAAAATAAGAATAATTCTAAAATGAAGTTGAAGAGTGTGGATTTTTTCCAAGATAATAATAAGGTTATTAAATTGCAGTCTGAAATTGAGATCGAGAAGAATTTACCAACTAAATTAAATATTAGTAGAAGGAGTTTTAGAAAATGTATAGACCAATATGACCAATATAAAATACATCTAGCTTGGGTAGTCCAACCATTAGAAGTTAAACACATTAAAGAAATTATCCTATTCTAAGAAAAACACCTTTTAGTACTATGTGTCAAAGAGGACACTGGAGGAAGAAATATTCACTCAACAAATCACAATATTTTAGAAGATCCTGACATTTTTTATAAGAAAATAACTCATTATAAGTATTATAATTCTAATAAAATATGGGTACCAAAGATCTTATTTTTAAATACTAATGAACCTGAGAAGCTATATCTTCTAAAGGCTTAATAGTGAATAGTTAAAGTCTATGTGCATCAGTTTATGAACACATATTACCAGTTCTTTTTATTTATTTTCAATTTTAACAGAACTATATTTTATCCATATTATCTAAGTAGTTTCGATATTATTTTATATTTTTATTCATACATAAAATTAATTCCTTTTATTTACAGGGAGTTTTTATTTTTTGGAAACTTCTAAATAAATTAATCATTGTTTCTAGGAATTAATAAATTTTAAGTTAGAATTTATCTAAAATCATATAAGAAAGAAAAAATATAGTCATTTTCAATGGTATAAAATTTAAATAGTCATAACTATAATTCTTTAAATTCACTAGATTTTCGAATAATTTTTTTACTTTTACAATATTCATTATGTTTTTCTGAAAATGAAGATTCTATTTTTAGAAAGTTAAAGAAACAAAAGTTAAAAAAATTAATTAATTTCTAAAAATAATTTTGACATATTTTTTTTTGTGGGAATCAATCCTGGTCATTTGATCATGGAAGATATTCAATTTTCTTTAACACTTATATAAAGGTTTTGATCCATATTTCATTGCAAGTATTCATTCTGGTTTTCTTGCAAAGCTATTCAACATTTTTAGGAATCATTATTCATTTACTATTTTTACTATGTAATTTGATAGAGATATTAAATTAAGGGTAATTATAAGGTAAAGAATAATAGATATAGATCTCTTCAAGAGGTATAATTTTATTTTAGGAGATGTTATATTGTTCTAAGGATAGAGGAAGTTGGTTCCATCGAATGATGGATATGAGAATTTCTATCTGCTGTTTGTTAGGGAGGTTTATAACAAAACCAAGTTTTCTAAAGTTAGTCGAGTTAAATAGTTGTATTTTTACCTTTTCATACAAAAAATTACATTATCTATAGATATATTTACTATACTACTTGAAATTATATTAAAGGGAGTGTCTCTATTTGTTTAACACAAGATACCAGAATCTGAAGAATGTTTTAATAAATCCTAGGAATAAAAAATTTAATTTGATATTAATAAGAAATTTTACAAAACAGGATATATAAAACCTAAATTATTCATTGTTTTTAAATGGGATAATTCATTTATTTTACCAAGTAATTGTGAAAAGTACACCATCAGGGTATAAGATGTATATCTATTGGAATTTATGGTGAATTTCAGGAAGTCCAATCATTTGAAGTTCATCTTGTCATATATTGAGGATATTTTCAATGGTATAACCATGTTGAAAATATTATTATTTAGCAATATGATCAATATAATTCTTATGAATCATATAAAATAGGAAAATATTGACAATAAGGTGAATATTGAGAAGTTTAAGAAAAATATAATTAATTCGAAGACATTATCTAGAATGAGATTGAAAAATTATTTTAAAATAAAGCAGTTCATCATTAAATATTTTATTCTACCACATAATAAAACTTAGAAAATTATAGAAGGTAATGAAATTGATTAGGTAATAAATACTTCAAAGCATAAGAAATATTTTGATGATCCTACCATAGAAAAATCTCCACCACTAAAGAATTCAATAGTCATTGAAGCATAAATTTTGAAGAATACAGGGACAAACAATTTTAAGGAATAATTTTGAAATTTAATAGATAATTATAGTGAATTATGTACAAACATTTATAAGGAATAAATGAATAAATTACACGAAAGGGAATTTGAAAAGTAAGAACCAATTTCATAAAACCCTAAAAAGATTTTGGTGGGTAATTGTATTCAGGAGGTGTGACTAACCGAGATCCGTGAGGAGGAGGAGGATCACCGAGAGGTGGGGTGGCCACATCAGAGACACATCAAAGGAGGAGGTGTAGATTTTACCTGTAAGAAGTGTCAATGGGGAGGTGGGATGGCTACATTGGGTGGAAGTGTAGGGGGAGTATGGTTGCAGAGAGTAATGATTGTGGTGGGGGTGGTTGCATTGGGTGGTAGCATTGGGGGATGAGGGTTACAAAGAGAAGGGGCCAGGAGGGGTAGCATCAAGGGATTATGTGGGGAGGGAATGTTAGAGCAGTGTTAGAGAACCATTAATATAGAGGTGGGGTGACTCTGTCAAAGGAGGAGGACCATGGGTGGCCGCATCATAGGACAAAGGGAGGTTGAAAGGGTGGTGAGGATGGAGGGAGGTTGTGAGGGTAGTGGGGATAAGGGAGGTTGTGCGGGTAGGGGGAAATGTGGTTAGTGGGGGTGAGCTACTGCCATGGGAAATATAATGTGTGTGAGTATAAGATACCTATATACATGGTCCTTATTTCATGTGGGTACAGGTCCGTGGCTATAATACAAAATTCTAGAAGTGTGAATAGAGCTATCCCAAAAATTTAATGGCAATTCACCTCCAATGTCGTGACTTATGTCAAAAACATTACCAAGAAACTTTTTTATCTTTAATCTTAACTACCTTTGACCCATAGAAGCATTGCCACCAATTTTTCATGTGACCAAATTTTTAAAGAACAGAGAAAGGATTAGGGTTTTGTCTATTGGGTTTGGTAGTGAAATCTACACCACAGAGGGAAATCGTGTAAAGGTATGAAAATTTCATGTTTTGAGCTTTTCAATTGTCATTTTGGTAAGTTCATAATAAAGGGATAAATTGGTAATTTAACCTAGTAAATAACCAGGGATAATTTTTTTAATAGTTTTATCGATATCAGAATGTTATTTTTACCTTTGGGTGAATGTTTGATTTGAAATTGATAGGTATTTATTTTTATTGTTTAAATTTAATTTAATTTAATTAATTAATTAAATATTGTATGTGATGGTTTTTAGTTTTTGGATAGAAACTATGGTATCTATCAAATAGAAAATTGAATTAATAATCCTCCAGTATAATATCATTCAAGATGTTATTATTCATTTAACACCGATATAAAATGACCATGAGTCCCAGGCTCTTCAAAAACCCCTTTTTTCTAGAAATTTTTATCAATACCCATAATTGATTATTTATTTTACATGGATTAAGGAATGAAATTACAAGGGATCAAGGAGAATGTTTTCATACCTGAAATAAGGCTTTCATTTTTGAATTTGATAAATGATGCTTGATTATTGTTCATAATACAAAATTATGACTTCCATAATCAAGTTAAATCAAAGTTTATAATGATTATTATTCAATTGAACAGTGTTCATCGAATCAATTAACAGTGTGGCTGATCATTTTTCTAACCACATCCCTTCATTAGAATGTGGTGACCAATGTATCTAATAGTTGTTCATGAGGTGATAAGTAATTTTTAATTAATACAAAACTGAATTTACCAGAATGATGCATCCTCCCCTACATTTACCAAAAATAATGTTGGGGACCACATCCTCATAATCTAAGTTCAAGGCCCAAACCTCGACCATGGCTTCAGTATAAAAATCATTTTTATTTTTAACTATTATATACTCAATATTATTAATTAATAATAAATATAAATTATAATAAATAGTTAATAATAGTTCAAGTTAATAATTAAAAAAAATTATAATAAATAAATAAATAAGGATAATTAAAAATGACTAACTAATAATTGGAAATTAATTATAAATAATTAATATTTATTTTTAATTATCATAAAAAATTAATGATAATTAATAATAGTAAATATCAATTTCCAAAAATTAATAAAATTAATAATAAATTATAAGTTTATATTTATTTTATATCTACATTATAACATTATATGATATTGGAATTATTTTATTTTCATATTATGTTAACATTATATTTATGTTTTATTTACATTATATTTACATTATATAATGTAAGTATAATGCAGATATAACATTATATTATGAAAATATAACATTACTGTAACGTTATATAATATACCTAAACCATAAATATAACATAAATATAGTATATATATAATTTTATAAAATGTAAATATAATATTATAAAACTTTATATAACATCTATATAACATTATATTTATGTGGATATAAAGTTATATAACATAAATATAATGTAAATATATTGTTATTTAATGTTAAGATATAATTATACAATGAAAATAAAATGTTATATTTGTAATACCCTAGTATTTTATTTTATATTTTCACTATATTTTATAACATACACTACACCTAACCCCGAGCTTAAATGAATTGTGAAATAATATTCTTTAAATATAACTGTTATAACCTAGTCGTTGTGTTGGTGATTATGAATTGGAATAATAGAATTATGAAATATTTGAATAAAGGATGTTATTAATACAAATAATTAATTAAATTAAGAAATTTTACATTCATCTAATTTTTATTAGTCGACAAAAAACAATAATAAATTCATTTTATGCTTTAAAGTTACTATTCTTCAAAAATATTTTTATTCCATTTTGTGAAAAAATATTATAATTAATTTCATCCTCTTTTATAAATATTGTTTGAAAAAATGGATATAAATTTTGAAATCATCATCTCATAATTTGCTTAGGATGATTTTTTGAGACATTTTTGAAAAGATTGATTTTTGAGTGAATAGTGAAAAATTGGATTTTTTGTAAAATTGTCAATTATTTTCTTTAAATAAAGTAATTTAAAATTACCATTATATTATAGATTTAATTTTAAAGTAAAATAATATAACTTTATTAAAAAATATTTAATTAATTACATAGGAATATATATTATATTTTTCATTGTTATAAGTTGATTCCTTGGCTTAAAAACACATCTTTCTAAAAACTATTTTTCATTAAATTTTATGAATTTATATAAAAAATTATTTGTAAAACATCTATAAGTTTAATATTGAAAATTTATTCAATATTTAGGATATATAGGATCAAATTTGGTAAAAATAACCCTTTTTATTTTTTGTCATTATGAATAGTAACCATGGTAAAGATTTGTTACCTCGGTAAGGATAAACGAAGAAAAATATGGTTAAAAATATGGGGAAATTATTTAATATATATAAAAAACTTGATTGAATACTATTGTCTAAGTGGTGTTTGACCAAATCCATCATATATTTAAAAATACGGTAACTCTTTACCAATTTTCCTTGACTATAACATTTATATTACAGGAAAAAAGGTTAAATACAAGTTGTCACTCTCTTGACATTAATTTATCTTCTATGTAGTCATATTGATAGAATGATGTTATGGATTGATTTAAAAGGTTATTTTGAACATAAATAATTTGTTTAGGATTCAATTGTTTCTTTAATTTTTGGTGATGGTATAATTACCTTAAATGCTTATGTAATGCTGACCCAGTGCTTATGAAAACATTAGAAAAAAAATCTAGTAAATGATTTTAAAATCATTAAAAGAAATATGTTTTTGATGAATTTTGGTGTTCCAAGATTTTTATGGTTAATGATAATTTACAATTGATGGTAAATGAGTTTATATTCTAAATCCATTTTTATCTTGATGAGTTTAAATTAAAATTAAATAAATAGTCCAAAAAATGAATTTAATGATATTTTATGTCAAATAATATTTTATTAATTGATTTAAAAATAAAAAAAACTTTCAATGGGTAATATGAGATGTAAAATTGTCAAAAATTTCATCCATGTACTACTATTGATACACTTCTCACCATAGAAGTAAAATTATGACCAATAAAGTCTAAAAACATTGTTAACATAATGAAGGTTAACAAGAGTTATTGAGGGGGTTAAATTAAAAGCTAAGGCCTAAAATGAAATTTAAAAAATATATAAATTTTATTAGTTTAGGGTACTTCAACCTCATCATTTCCTACATTAAAAATTTTATCTATTTGGTTCTAATTTACCTGATTATGATATACATTATTGTAAAATATTTTAATGAATTCCAAGAATGTCCTTTCCCTAAATTATAAATTGGAACCACTTATTCTTTCTTTTTCACAACTCTTGAGCCACTAATCTCAACCAATACCTACCAAAATCACTTAACAACCTTCCCCTCATTACTGAAAGGCATTATTTTCATCAAAGGAACAACCTAGAAGGCTTAAGGTATGAACCAAATATGTGGTTTTCTAAATAAGAGGTTTAACTCTTAACCTAATGTTTTCACTTTATTTGTTTGGATCACTTTGGTTTGAACAAACCAAGAGGAGGGTGGGGGGGGGGGGGTGAATTTTTTTTGTACGCTTTTTTATCACTTTAAATTTTTTATCTTTTTTAACCTCTATTACTTATTTATTAAATGGATCTCTTTTTGTCTTCACTTATAATTTACAAGCTTTCACATAAAATTGTAAATCACAAAGAACACCATGATTTTTAACAATATTCGATTCTAGTTTGGATGATTACATCCTCAGTGTACAATGGTTATTATCCCACAAACACAAAACTTCTATTTCATTATTAATAAAATAATGATAAAGGTAATGTACTTGAAATCATTTTCATGGCACTAACTAGGTAAATGAATGATTTATATTTGATGAAAAAGATTACAAGATATTGACCTATCCCTCCCAAAGTGATCAAAAGTGTAGCACAAGCATTCTTCAATAGTCACAAATTATTCTAATAAACATACTTTGAATGAAAAAATCACATGGGTACCTCAAATAAAATAGTCAATGGGCTGCCTTTGATATGAAACAATAAAAAAGGATCCATCTTCTTCCTTTTTAGTTGAAATAACATTAATATGATGTAAAATGTATATCTCATAATTATTCTTTGACCTAAATGATAATTATTAGTGATTAATTTTTTCTCTGATTCTTCTTATACTTTTTATCATATACAAAAAATATAAGATATAAAATTATAGTTTTTGATTCTCAATCAAGTCAAATATTCTTATTGAAAGTTGGATACTCTGTATGGGATTATCAATATTGTAAAACCCATCACATATAAGATACTATTAGTTATTATTTTATGTTCTATATCACAAATCATGCATGTGTGTTTCATGAAATAATCAATTCATGCATGAACTATCTTCGTTGCATGAACCAAAATAATGACACAATATCTATCTTCTCTAAGTTAAATGTCTTCGAGTAATGGGTGAACATATATGTGTTGTATTGGTTATTTTTTGAAACACATATCACATGATAAATTTATTTTTCACCATTACATTCTTTATGAGAGTAAAAAATTTATTTGTAGGATCTTCTCCTTCGTACATACTATAAATCCTATGAATTTAATCTCTTTCTCATAAATGAATCACATGAGTGTATTATTATTATACTTCATATGAATAGGTTAATACATGATTTACTTAAATTCATGAAAGGACTAGTTTCTTTTCGAAATAATTTTTTCTCTTTATGATAGTTGTGGGCTTCATGGTTCTTCTTTTTTGTAACCGAGGAGGTTCTGGGGATATCCTCCCTTTACATGAATGGATCACGTGAGAACTCTTCAAGTGAATATGTTGAAATAAAAAAAATATAAAGTATGTATTTATAAAACTCTTGAATGGTTCATCAAACTCTTTAAACATTGACCCTCTATATTTAAAAGAAATGTTACACCACCTCTCATACAGAAATAATTCCACATATGATTCTGTTTTTATTTCGTGTCAAGATCCATTCAAGACTTCGATAATCTCGACGTATCTCAAGAGTTTTTATCACGAAGAAGATCTGGTCACCATCTAAACTGACACCCAACCTAGTCCGTGGAAAGCCCCAAAGGGAATTAACTATCCCCACAGGCTTGGAAATGTGTCTAAGTATCATTAACAAGTGTTTGGGAATGATTTACCCGAGTTTGGAAACATTAAACAACCAAAAATAATAAATAAACCGAATCTGAAAATTTAATCCTAAAAAGCCTTCAATAAAATTAATAATTGGAATAAATAATTTAAACAAAACCCCAAGAGAGCCACAACTAAAAAGGAGAATCAATTCTGACTCAAGAACCACCACACAACACGAGGACATCACCCCAAAACCTTCTCTATAACACCGCACCCAGAAAAATGCTAATAACTCAATATTCTATCTCCAAGGACCTTTCCCTTAACTGTGTCAAAGATTATCAAGTCTATGTACACCCAATAGTGTAATTAGGTTCTGATACTAAGTCCAATAGGATACCTACCAAAAATATTCCATGTGATAAACATTTTATGACAACAAGATTGCAAGTTTTTATAAACAAGAAATGTTATAAAAATTTCTAAAACGTGCAACTTTAAATGAAAAAATATTTCAAGAGGGAAATTTGGAATAATGTTCAATTTTAAATAAAAAACACATGAAAATAAATTTTCTGTCAAAACACATTGTATTCCAATGGTAAGTGCAATATAGCCAATGAGCACTAGTCACGAGAACACCCCTAGGAACTAGCCAGCCGTGGGGCCCTAGGTACATCATATCTCAGTGTATAAGTAACCATATCCGATATTATACTCATGAAAAAGACACTATGAGGGAAAAAAATGGAATAGTGGTCCCCAAAATCCTCAAAATTTAGTTAGTGTTGTCATCTTCAAACTTGCTAAGTGAAACATGGACGATACCACTACCAGATCACTAGCATACTTGTCCTAGTCCACCCACCGAGATACCTGGGTTTCCCTCTTTATTTTCAAACAAGTTCCAGATGTTATAAAATATTATTTTCACATAAAAATACCATTTCTGAAGCATAAACACACCAAAAATTACCCAACATGTTTTCACCCTTTTTGTAACTCAATAAAGCATTTAAAATTTTCATAAAACAATTTCATGAAATAAAAAAGGCTTTGCACACAAAATCCATTTCAAAAACTGATTTCAAGGAAAAATAAACCCCAATACCACACTAAAATAGAATTTTCAGCCTTATAAACATTTAATAAACCACTTTAATATATTATAAAGTTCCCTGAAATGATACCACATGAGTTACACATGAAAGACACACAATTTCAATAAAAAACGAAACTTTAAAATCAAACGCTTAACCAATCATATAATAAATAAATTTCAAAACACACAAAATTTGTAGGAAACATGATAAGAATATCAAAAAGGAAAACTAACTCATCAAATAATTCATACACATGGAATCACCTGTATTAGATTTTAAAAACCCCAAATCTTTGTGCGAAACTTAAACCACACCACCGCCACACCACAAAGGGGATGGAAAAAAACCCTAATCCACAATATTGGACTAAGAAACAAAAAATTAAACCCTATGTACAGAAAATTAGTTTCTATACATTTGTAACTTCAAGAACGTGGGAAGAAACCCTATGAAAATGGAATTAAAACAAAGGAGGAACCACTTACTTGGAGAATCTTGAAGTTACACCATGAAAAATCCATTCAAAAAATACTTCCAAGAGAGGTTGAGGGAGCTTGAAATACTAACATGGATTATAGGGTAGAATTAAGGAATAAAGGGGTGAGTTAGGTTTAATACTAGAAGAGAAAATTGAAATAACATAAAAATAATTATTCCATGGACACCTGTGCACTGTTTGTATGAACAGTTTAGTAAACCGTGCAACCAAACCGCGTGTCCTATTTTGGGCACCCAAAATTTATCCATTTTCTTCTAAAATTAAAGGGGGTTCAAGGGGAATACTAGGGTAAAATATAGGACAATAATATAATATAAAAAATAACTTAAAATAGGGACATTTATGTGATAATTCTCCCCACCATAAAAACTTTCCACCCTAGAAAGTCAACCCAAAGTATGATCTAAAAACAAGAATGGGTAATGTTTCTAAACCCATGAATTTCACTCCCATGTCTAGTGCAAATCAATCCAATGCTACCAAATGACCAAGAAAATTCTAATATAATTCCCCAAAATCACCTTCTCTTAGGAATCCACTATTTACACCAGCCGCTCAAACACTGATAAATCAGGCTATATCTCCAACTCTTCCCAATTCAACACATGGGATGAGTCATGATTTTACTTCTTTAATTGGGAGACATGAAATACATCATGAATAGATGTCAATTGAGAGGGAAAAGCAAACCTATATTCTACCTTTCCAATGCATTCGATGATCTCAAAAGTTCCTCCATACCTTGGCGTTAACTTTCCCTGCTTTCCCAAACGATGATGACCCAAATGAGGGGACACCTTCAAGAATACCCGATCACCCACAGAGAACTCAAAGTCTCAATGCCTCTAGTCAGTATAAGATTTTTGGTGACTTTGAGCTGTCAATAACCGTTGCCTAATCCGCTTGACCTCCTTAGACGTCTCTTTCACAAGGAGTAGCCACAACAATGAGGTCTCACCTACCTCAAACCAACATAGGGGGACCGACATGGATTATCATAGAGAACGTCAAAAGGATCCATTAAAATTGAGTATTAATAACTATTACTATAATAAAACTCTACCAATCCCAAATGGATATCCCACAAACCTCCAAAGTCCAAGACATATGAACATAGCATGTCTTCAAGAATTTGGTTTGTCCACTCCGTCTGGACATCTGTTTGAGGATGGTATTCCATGCTCATCTTAATTCGTGACCCTGAAGTCTTATAAAGGCCATCTGAAAACTGAGAGGTGAAATAGGGGTCTCAATATAAGATTACTAATGATGGAACAACATAAAAACTCACTAACTCTTGAATATACAATCATCCTAACTCATCCACTTTAGCTTTATCCATGATTAGAATAAAGTGGGATTATTTGGTTAGATGATCAATCACTACGCAAAGAGAATTCTTACCCAAAGGTGTATGAGGTAAGAAAAAAATGAAATCCATAGTGACCTCATCCCACTTATAGGTAGGTGTGGGTAATAGCTGAAGCAAACCAGAGGGCCTTTGATGCACTGCTTTCACCTACTAACATATATAACACCTCAATAAAAAATCACCTATATCCCGCCTCATACCTGGAAACCAAAACTATCGACGGACATCATAATAAATTTTGGTTGGAACATTTGGTGGCTATCCTGCATCACCACCCTATTTAGAGATAACTACACCACTAAGAATACCTTGAAGTACAAGATACCCTCGATAGACGAAGAACAATCGGAAGACATCTCCCCACCATGATGGAACTACATAGACCACTAACACATCTCATAACTGGGGTTCTCATGTAGAATCAACTCCAAATGATAAAGAGTCAACTACACACTTTCCAGAAAAGTACCCCCACTATACTCCTTGGTATCTATATGCATTTGGGAAAAAGTTCCCTTCAGAGTCCACTCATCACTGGATTTCCTCAAAGCTCGCACTGACACTTTCCTACTTAAGGAATCAGCCACCAAATTACCCTTTCCTAGGGTATAGACGATATTAATGACAAAACCCTACATATATTTGATCTAAAGATGTTTCCCCAAATTGAAATTCTTTTATGAGAAGATATAGGCAAAGATCTTATGATTAGAGTAGACCAAAAACTTCTCCCCAAAGAGGTAGTGATGCCAACTCTTCAAATCATGCATCATCACTACTAACTCCAAGTCATGGGTTGGGTAATTATTTTCATGTGGTCAGAGTTGGTGAGAGCCATATGCCACCACACGATCACCCTGGATAAGAACACACCAGATCCCTATAACTGAAGCATCAAAATTAACCACATAGCCCTTTCCAGATTCTAACAAGATAAAAATGAGCACAGTAGTCAACAACCACTTTTACTACTCAAAGGATTCCTAAAATTTGGGGCCACATTCAAACATTTTACCCTTTTAATGTTAGTGTGGTCATGGGAAAAGAAAGCCAAGAGAAATCCCCAAAAAACCACCTGTAGTAACCTGCCAGGATGAGTAAACATCTTAAGTCGAACACATTCTTCAGATGAACCCATGACATAAATTCAACAATCTTCTTGGGGTCTATTGAAACCCCCTATTCCAGGATAACATGACCCAGAAACTTCACCTCCTTGATCCAGAAAGTGCACTTCGAAAACTTTGCATAAAGGAAATGATCCTACAAAGTGCCTGACATGATCCTAAAATGATGCCCATGCTCTTCCTCATATCCATATTAAACTAGGATGTTTTCCATGAATACCATGAAGAGGGAGTTTATATACTTGTGGAATACCCTATTCATGATTTCCATAGAGACCACTGGAGCATTGGTCAATCCGAAGGTCATGACCAAGTACTCAAAGTGGTCACACCTACTTTGGAAAGCTGTCTTCGGGATATCCACCTCTCTCACCCTATCTTGGTTATTATTTTAAATGAAGTATATCTTGGAAAACCACTTCCCCCCTTCAACTAATCAATAAATTAATCTCTTTAGGGAAAAAGATATTTTTTCTTGACGGTTACCTTATTCACCTTCTGGAAGTCACTGCACAACCAGAGGGATCTGTCGGCCTTCTTCTAAAAATTCACAAAAGTAGCCTAAGGAGAGACAATCAGGAGAATGAATACTTTGGATTCTATATCTTGTAGAAATATCTTTAATTTCATCAACCTGGCAGGGTCCATATGATATGATGGAATATATATCAGCTGTATTCCTGTCAGGGTCCTACTTCTTGGGAAATCCTAAAAAATCATCTTGGAATCAAATATTCTCTAACTCATTGAGTGGAGGTCTCAGATAACCTGATTGAGGATCCCATTCCCCAAGAAAAACTAGAGGACTCCCATCTGGTGCCTTGAAAGTCACCCACAACCTATACAAATTGATATGTGCTTGAAAGTGCACTAGCCAATCCATATTGAGTATTACATATAAAAGTTTCATATCCAAGACTAGGCGGTGCCACTCCATCTCAACCCCTGACACAGAAAGCAGACATGATGGGAACTTAAGACCTTGCTCATTCTTCTTACCCAATGACATCACCAAATCCATTGAAAAAGACAATATCTCAGTTGGAAAATTTAGAAGGTTTACAAAAAGAGTAGAGATAAAAAAACAGAAGCACCAGTATCAAATAGAACAATAGTTATAGAAGATTTAATCAAGATGGTACATATAAATGTTGAAGGCCCTACATTTGATCCTACTAGTGCCTGATCCACAACATGAACATGCCTAGTCTCTTCCTGAGAATGACCATTCACCTGTGGATATTCCCTAAAATGGATCTTCCCAAAATATGATCCAGGCCTACCACCACCACCACCAAATCGAGATTCCACTATCCTAGATGGATCTGAATAAACTGACAGTCCCCTGGAAGGCCCTGATTCTGCGTTACACTATAGTGGACATGTCACCTTGAAAAAGTGCAACAAGGGCCCCATAGATCCTCACAAATAACAAGTCCTCAAAATATATGCACATGCAGGTCAGGTAGACCCTAGACTCCGGCACTGGTGTAACACGATGGAACTCACATCAGAAGCCATAGATGAAAACTTCCTGGGAGGATGGCCTGAACTACCACCTCCCTTCTTCCCCTACTCCTCTATCTTCCTTTTCTTCTTAGATAAACTTCCACTTCCCATCACCGATAAAATATACAGAAACTAGACCTACCCCTATTTTTAATCTCTAACATTGAAGATCGATCAACCACCTCAGCATAGGTCTTCATCTTAAGTAGGAAGACATGAGAATAGATCTCTGGATGCAATCCCTTTTCAAACCTCTGAGAATTCATCTGTTCATTTGATATTATCTCAAGGGAATATTAGACTATCTTGGAAATGCAGTTGACATACTCCATCACCAAATAGTCCCCCTAAATGAGATCCATAAACTCTTAGGATCTGGAATAAGTCAAGTGTTTAGGACATACTAGTCATTGAATATATCCTTGATGTCCTTCCATCTCATCTTCTCATGCTTCCCATATTGATGCACTAATTCCCACCACCTATGGTTGGGACCCTATTATAGAAATGAGGAACATTTCACCCTGACCTCCTCAGGTGTGTCAAGTAACTTGGACATGCGATCGATCTTCTAAATCCATTCCTCTGATTACTGAGGCTCCATGCTACCTCATAAAGTAGGAGGCCTGTTCTTTAGAAACTCCTGGGATTTTTCCATCCTAAGACTAGGTTCATCTTCTATAACTATGGAAATAGTAGGACCCACTCCCTTCCCTAGATCCTGGACAACCCAAACCACAACTTCCACCAAACTCTGATCAAGCAATGAGGGAGAACTATCTCAGGATTCCTCCCATGGGTGAATGTGAGCTTTCTGCAAAGGATTATTTCTACAAAAAGGAAACAACCACAATATAAAACATTAGTACAATTTTTTTTTAAATTTTTTGTAATAACATTAATTATAAATAAATCAAACTCATCATAACAATGAAATAAAAAAACTACTTCACCCCCAACCAATATCTACGTGAAGTCTGCAGGCCGCATGTACAACATGGAAGAGAAGTAAAATAGACAAACCCAACATTCCATGGAGACTCGAGGTCTGTCACGAGAGGTGTGGGATAGGCACCCTACTAACATCTAGAACTCCAAGCCCCAACATTCCTAGCTCATGTCTAACCAGACTCATGCCAAATAATATGATCCAAGAGCTTAAACATGCTCTGATACCATTTTTTTTTTCACAAACCAGATCTGGTCACCATCCAAACCGGTACTTTACCCAATCCATGTCATGATCTGAAGGGCGTTACCTATCCCCATGGGATGGATTAAGTGCCTGGGTATCCTTAAAAAGTTTTTGGGAATGAATTACCTGAGTTTGGAAACATTAAAAAACCAATAATAATAAATAAACCAAATCGGAAAATTTAATCCAAACAAGCCTTCAATAAAATAAAGAATTGAAATACATAGTTTTAAACAAAAACCCAAGAGATACACAACTAAAAATAATCAGCAATTTTTACTCAAGAACCACCACAAAACAAGGGGGAATCACCCCCAAACCTTCTGTAACGCCCCGACCCCAGTTACCCAGAGTCAGTGCATTATTACGTAGCATTGACATGATCACAAAGATCAAGTATCGAAAGACCGATTAGTTTAGTATCCTTAAAACACTAGATACATTAATAAGTTTTACCTTACATCAAAAAGTAATACAAAACTACAAAAACATCTTGTCTTCATATCCCCTCATATTATCCCTTCAGGTCATTCATAAAAATACTTCTTCACATCCTGGAAAAATTATAACATTGAAAGGGGTGAGCTCAGATGCTCAGTAAGGATAAAAATATAGCGTAAGCTTTCATAAATAAACATAAACATTTAAGGCAATGTATAACTAAAAAAAATCCTTTTAAACAGGTACTTTAGCATAAGAAGGACAAATAAAATGAAATAATGCCATTTACTTATTCACATGGATATTCTACTAGTCGAATAATCACATGCCATATCAATAACCACTTTCATAATGATGGAATGAATAATGCCAGACTATCATAACCACGTATCCAAGGCCTCATTCCAAGACTACAAATAAGATTTTGTCAAGGCCTCGTGCCAAGACACTAGTTTGTCTCATGAGACCTACTGATGCATCAAGGAGCTAGAGCGGGCTCCACCGATCACTTATTAAGTCCAATGCATTCCTCATATGAATAGGTTTAAACATATCATAATCCATAACATAATCATATCACATTAAATATACATAAATGAAGCATAACATTTCCACATTTCAATCACAAGATATCAATAGAACAAATTTATATAATAAAACCATTTCAATACCAAAATAAAAGAAAATTAAAACTTGGTATTTATTTTTCATTTTTTTTAAAAGTTGTGGCTTGTAGAGGAAGCCGAAACTAAAATAATGGTCACGGCGGTGGAGAAGTCGTTGTTGCCGCATACGTACGACAAAAAAAAACATTCCCATTTTTTATTTAGTAAAACGCTTCGTATAAAAAGATTCATTTTGAATAAACATTAAAGTCAAAGGGGTTTATACACCGAATAAAAGAAAGTTGTGTATAAAACAAAATATGCCTCAATGAAAGGAGATTGAGACGAAGTCCCTTACAAAGATAATTTTTTTTAAACAAAATAAATCTGTTATGTGTATTCACTAGAAGTACACCTAAATAAAGTACAAATACAAGATAGGAAATAATAATATCATGACATAATTTGAAAGTAGGAGATTAACCCAAAGAATAGAAATTGAGTTAAGAAGTTCCCTTACCTCGTGTCCGACCTGACTCGATCGTTATTTAACCTCCTGAATAATAAACTAGAGTTAATTTATAATTGATTAAAAACCTTTTTAAAGTTCATTATTACTTTTATATCACTTATTACCATGTTATGAACATTATGTAATTATTTAAGTTAATAACAGTCGTTTTGTCGATCTTTGGTACTTGAGTCAAAAATAAAATTCTTATAATTACAAGTTGTTTATGTGGTAGAATATCCATTATCTCCAGAATTATATTCATGATGTAGATATCATATATATCATATATATCTAGTATATATATTAATTCATAATATTACGTAACATTTGGAGGTAAGAAATGAAATGCACCATTCATGGAGACGGTAAGCCGTACGTACGCATGAACGCTACTTTCATTTCTATTTCGTATTTAATGGAATAAAATCATAATGATATAATGGTATATTATAATTCCAGTATAATATAATATATACTATCATTTAATCTATCCTTTATATGTCCCACATATGGCATTAACAATTCAAATCACTTTGAGGGGGCGATAGTCCGCACTTCCTAAAATGAAATTATCGCGTTTACCCATAATGGAAATATTACAGGTATGCAATAAATGAGAAATAAAGAAGCATAAGGAAAAAATAAACATAATATATATCATATATAGAAATATTTTCATCTTAATGTCCACCATTAGAGATGTTAAAATAATATTGAACAATCATCGTTTCGTGAGGCAGTATTTCAACATCCACAGAAACAGTATGTTCTCTAACCATTAGGTGGAGGTGTGTGTAAGTGTAAATAAAATAATTCTCATAACAACATCCTAGTATATTTCAGATACTGTTGTTGTTACAAAATAAAGGAATAAAAATATTTTAAGGGGTTTGAGAAGCAAAATAAAACAAAATAACATAAGAGAAGACATTACCTTAAAATTGGTTAACTCTTTTTGATTTGAGCCAAAGGCTTCCTTGGGAAGACTTCTGCACAAAGTGAGGCTTCTAGGAGTAAGATATGGAAGTTGAGAGAGTATTTGGGCAGAGTTTTTCCAAGACAAATGGCTTTGACAGTGTGAATAAGGTGGTAGAGGTGGGGGCCTTTTATAAGAGGAGAGGAGGGGCACTCTTGGAAAGTCATGAAATGTTACATTATTATGAAATTATTTTCGGATTTTAAAGAACCAAAATGATATATGTCGAGGATAAGTTGATAAGGGTTCTAAATATACAAATTAAATAGGTTTTTGACATGTGAAAGTCTTAGATTTTACATTATCTTTTCATTTTATTTAAATCGTTAATTAATGAGGTAATCGCTGCATCATCATGGTGTCATAAAAAATTTAATTTATTTAATGTCTAAAAATTATAAAAAAAATATAATGATGTAGGAAATATTTTTATCTTTCCAATTAATATTTATATTTGAAACGTTAACTTATATAACCCCATGTAATATTTTTTTAGTAAAACAACACATGTTTGTGACAATTTTATTTTTACTTTAAATAAAAAGTCATTAATGTCATTTTCTTACACAAGTGGCTCCATGAGGTCCCCAAGTTGAGCCATGGATTTTCTTGGTCGGACACGACTCATCCAATAAGGGTAGGACATGTGTCAAGGTCATTTTATATTATTATAACATTATCTTTACCTTAAATTACACTAATTACCTTTAATCGCGATTAATAAAACCTAAAAGTTACTATTCACCAAAAAATTATTTTAATCTCATTGAACCAAATTTTACATCCTAATGACAACCATGTATGTCGAATTTTTGAAATTCAATTCATAGAAGCGGTAAAGTTTCATTTAAACGAAAAATCGGTTTTTTAACTACCACTTAGTGGTTTCACTATTAATCAAAAATTGAAGTTTTTCAGAACAATGCCAAAATTTCACCCTAAGATATAATTGATATTCCAAATTCAAAAATGATGTCTATTTTAAAAAATTACAAAAATATAAGTTGCATTAATTAATTTTATAATTAATTCCCGCTGTCACAACAAATAGCATGTTTTTAAGAAATAATATATATCAAAAGATTGACAATTGTATATGTTCAATTTCAAAGTGAAATTAACTCTAATGACCACCATTGGATAAAATGGTAAAAATATATTCTAATTATACTTTAAAACTACTCAATTTTATAATTTATCACTATAAATTAGTATGATTAAAAAAGTTGTTTTTATGTATTTTTCACTATTCATCAAAAATTGGAAGTTCTCAGAAAAATACCAAAAATTCAACATAGGCTAATTTCGATATTCCGAATCCAAAAATGAAGTCCATTTTGAAATATAAAATTTATATAATTTCAAAAGGTGGGTATTACTATTCATAACTGCTACTTTTATTGGTCGCGGTGTGTTAGAACTCGAGGTTGCGTACAACACACGCTGCTCTATTATTCAAAGAGGAGCGTACCATGGAAGCTTGGGGTGTTACATTATCCCCTCCTTCAATAAATTTCGTACTCGCAATTTAATAATTTTCTTTGAAAATAAAAGGTTGAAAATAGAAAATACCTTTGTGGAAAACCCACATCAGAAATAAGGTTAATAAAAATATAACTTTAAAAGAAAGAAAGAGAAGTACAAAGGTCACCCGATATAGCCCATACTAGGATTCTATGAAAATATGGATATGGAGGAAAAACAACCCATCAAGGTCTGATGGAGAGTTGTATAAAACAAGATTATGAGAAAGTTTAACTACAAGAAAATCACAAACTTGTGATTGGTTAAACAATCATTGATTCCCCAGTAAGAAAAGTTAATCGACAACATTTTTGGTTTAAGTTACCTTTCATAAAGTTGAGGAATTTATTTAAGAGATTTACTAAGAACGTAAGGAAATATACATACTTGTCATGTAGAATTTCATTCTTTAATAAATTTTCACCACAAACCCATCTTTCACTCAAAAAGATATTAGAACTCAAAAATATTATATTTATTCTAATCTTATAAGGTTCCAAATATTAACACATACCATTTAGATTAGGAAAACTATTTTTTAATAACCAGGGACTTCCTGTAGGCTAGTGGTAGGTAATAAAGGCCTGTCACACTACGGTTGTGGGTTCGATTCCTAAAGCTTTGTCCGACGTGATGGGTTATCCCCCGACCTGAATGTTTTCCTTTTCCTAAAACTATATAATTATAATATTCCAAAAATAATCTTCATAAATGTGTTAACCTTAAACAATACTATCCAAAGTTCAACTTAATCCATTCCAACCTTTATAGTTATCCAAAATACCTCCATCCAGACTTTCTCTAAAAGGTCTCTAAATTCAAAAATCAATTGTATCATCAGATTCCTCAAACAAAGTAAAGTTTCTCTTATTGTCACATATAAAAATATGATTACCTTCATCATATTAAAACCTTAATTAAAACAACAAGTACTGCAGTACAATCCTTATATATATCACATTATTCTTATAACCAGAATATAATCCTTGAGTCCAAAAGCACCAATAAATTAATTATTCCACTTCAACTATAGTAACATCATAAGATTGTCCTTGATACCTTGCCCTTTTCTGAGGTAAGTTTTCCTGATGATTAGGAAATTAATTTTCATAATGCCCCATTTCCCTACAATTGTAGCATTCAACATTGATAGCCTCTTTCTTTCCCTTGCAATCACGAGCCTGGTGACCTTTTTCTCCACATTTATAATAAAATCCCATTCCTTTTAGGCAAGTACCAGGGTTATTCTTCCCACAATTATCGCATAATGTAAAATTCTTCTTTCCCTTTTTCCCTTTATCTGTCTCTTGTTCCACTGTTCTCTTCTTCTCTTGCTTTACTTTGTTGTCATAAGACTTGGAGAATTCCTTTTCTGTCTTGATAGCACACAAGACTATATGTTCGTATGTTGAGAAAGATTGTGATACTAAAGCTCTACAGAGGAATGGTTTTAACCCATCAAAGAAACGATCAATCTTACTTCTTGGGTTACGTATATAATCTGCAGCATTCCTCGCTAACCTTGTAAAGCTAGCCTCATACTTTGCAACATTCTCATCCTCCTTCTACCTCAGACTCAGAAATTGCCTTTCCATATCTGATCGATGGTCATGTGGAAAGTATTTTTCTAAGAAAATTTCCTAAAACTCCGTCCATTCCATACTTGATACTTCTTCATCTTCCTTTGTGTTTTGAATCAGCAACCACCATTGATCGACATCTACAGTGAGGCGGTAAACTGCCATGACAACCTTCTCCCTTTCACTACTCCCCAAGGCGTGGAATATTTTCTCTAAGGAGATTATCCATTGCTCAAATACTAATGGATTTGTACCCCCATTAAATGATGGTGGTTGCTGCCTCATGATGCGGTCTAAAATTGATCCTCCACATTGCGGATCAGGGTGCTCCATACGAGTAAGGTTATTATTCATAACCTGAGTGAGTTCTCCCAGTATGGTAATAAGTTGATCAACACCAGTTGTATCACCAACTCCATTATAATTATCTTGAGTAGGAGGGAAATCTCTACATGGAGTGCATGCATTGATGCAGTTTCCATTCCTCCCACTAGGCACCATTTCTAAACAATGGCATAAACTAGATTAGTTTATGAATCAGAATACATAATTACATACTTGCAAAACACTTAACATAAATTGAAATATAATCATAAAAATGTTTTCTTTGAGGAAGTATATACTCAAAAACCCTTCATAATGGTTTGTAAAGAAAATGATAATTATCCTAAGCATATCCCCCAGGAGTGTTGTAACCAAGAGTGCAGCAAGGCCCGTTGTCGTGCATCAGTTCCCGTTCGAGTCTAGCTCAAAGTGGTGTTTTCGGGTTTTACCCCTAGGTACATCTGTGCCAGATCCACCTCTACCTGCTCGTATCCAGACATATATGTATTGCTCGGAAAACTCACAAAATCTCTATAATACCAAAATTCTAGGAAGTTATTCTATACTAATACTCAAAGTATTTCTTAGGGCTATGTGCTCTAATCAGATTTTATCTAAATCTAGATTCCAAGGTTAGTACTAAACTGCCTCTGATACCAATTGTAACACCCCGACCCCAGTTACCCAGAGTCGGTGCATTATTACATAGCATTGGCATGATCACAAAGATCAATTCTCGAAAGACCGATTCGTTTAGTAGCCTTGAAACACTAGATACATTCATAAGTTTTACATTACATCATAAAGTAATACAAAACTACAAAAACATCTTGTCTTAATATCCCCTCATATTATCCCTTCAGGTCATTCATAAAATACTTCTTCACATCCTGGAAAAATTAAAAGATTAAAAGGGGTGATCTCAGATGCTCAGTAAGGATAACAATATAGAGGAAGCTTTCATAAATAAACATAAACATTTAAGGCAATGTATAACTAAACAAAAGCCTTTTAAACATGTACTTAAGCATAATATGGAAAAATAAAATAAAATAATTCCATTTACTTATTCACATGGATATTCTACTAGTCTAATAATCACATGAAATATCAATAACCACTTTCATAATGATGGAATACATAATGCCAGACTATCATAACCATGTAGCCAAGGCCTTGTGCCAAGACTACAAATAAGATTTTGTCAAGGCCTCGTGCCAAGACACTAGTTTGTCTCATGAGACCTACCGATGCATCGAGGAGCTATAGAGGGCTCCACCCATCACTTATTAAGTCCAATGCATTCCTCATATGAATAGGTTTAAACATATCATAATCCATAACATAATCGTATCACATAAAACATGCATAAAGGAAGCATAAAATTTCCACATTTCAATCACAAGATATCAATACAACACATTGATATAATAAAACCATTTTCAATACCAAAATAAAAGAAAAGTAAAACTTGGTATTTATTTTTCATTTTTTAAAAAAGTTATGTCTTGTAGAGGAATCCAAAACTCAAATAATGGTCAAGGCGGCAGAGAAGTCGTTGTCGCAGTATACGTATGACAAAAAAACATTCCCCTTTGTCATTTAGTAAAACAATTCATATAAAAATATTCCTTTTGAATAAATGTAATAGTCAAAGGGGTTTATACACCGTATAAAAGAAAGTTGTGTATAAAACAAAATATGCCTCAATGAAAGGAGATTGAGACGAAGTCCCTTACAAAGATCATTTTTTTTAAATAAAATAAATCTATTATGTGTATTCACTATAAGTACACATAAAGAAATTAAAAATACAATATAGGACATAATAATATCATGACATAATT
This sequence comes from Viscum album, assembly GCA_963277665.1. Taxonomy (NCBI): domain Eukaryota; kingdom Viridiplantae; phylum Streptophyta; class Magnoliopsida; order Santalales; family Viscaceae; genus Viscum; species Viscum album. The sequence continues at coordinate 353,366,091 of OY728130.1, read as the reverse complement.
TGAAAGTATGATATTAACCCAAAGAATAGAAATTGGGTTAAAAAGTTCCCTTACCTCGTGTCCGACCTCACTCGATCGTTCTTTAACCTCCTGAATAATAAACTAGAGTTAATTTCTAATTGATTAAGAAACATTTTCAATTTCATTATTACTTTTATATCACTTATTACCATGTTATGAACATTATGTAATTATTTAACTTAATAACGGTCGTTTTGTCGATCTTTGGTACTTGAGTCAAAAATAAACTTCTTATAATTACAAGTTGTTTATGTGGTAGAATATCCATTATGTACAGAATTATATTCATGATGTAGATACCATATATATCATATATATCCAGTATATATATTAATTCATAATATTACATAACATTTAGAGGTAAGAAATGAAATGCACCGTTCTTGGAGACGGTAAGCCGTACGTACGCATGAATGCTACCTTCATTTATATTTCGTATTTAATGGAATGAAATCATAATGATATAAAAGTATATTATAATTTCAGTATAATATCATATATAATATAATTTACCCCATCCTTTATACGTCCCACATATGGCATTAACGATTCAAATCACTTTGAGGGGGCGGTAGTCCACACTTCCTAAAATGAAATTATCGCGTTTACCCATAATGGAAACCATAGAGGTATGCCATAAATGAGAAATACAGAATCATAAGGAAACCATAAACATAATATATATCATATATAGAAATAGTTTCATCTTAATGGCCACCATTATAGGTGTTAAAAGAATATTGAACAATCAACGTTTCGTGAGGCAGTATTTCGCCACCCACAGAAACAATATGTTCTTTAACCATTAGACGAAGGTTTGTGTAAGTTTAAATCAAATAATTCTCATAAAAACATCATATTATATTGAATATATTGGTATTGTTACAAAATAAAGGAATAAAAATAGTTTAATAGGTTTGAGAAGCAAAATAAAACAAAATAACATAAGAGAAGACATTACCTTAAAATCGGGTAACTCTTTTTGATTTGAGCTAAAGGCTTCCTTGGGAAGACTTATGCCCAAATTGAGGCTTCTAGGAGTAATAGAGGGAATTTGATAGAGTATTTGGGCAGAGTTTGGCTGAGACAAATGGCTTTGATGGTGTGAATAAGGTGGTAGAGGTGGGGGCCTTTTATAAGAGGAGAGGAGGGGCAGTCTTGGAAAGTCATGAAATGTTACATTATTATGAAATTATTTTCGGATTTTAAAGGTCCCAAAATGATATATTTCGAGGATAAGGTGATAAGGGTTCTAAATATAATCATCCAATAGGTTTGTGACATGTGAAAGTCTTAGATTTTACATTATCATTTCATTGTATTTAAATCGTTAATTAATGAGGTAATCTCTGCATCATCTTGGCGTCATAAACAATTTAATTTATTTAATGTCTAAAAATTATAAAAAATATAATGATGTATGAAATATTTTTATATTTCCAATGAATATTTACAGCCTAAAAGTTAACTTATATAACCCCATGTAATAATTGTTTTAGTAAACCAACACATGTTTGTGACAATTTTATTTTTACTTTAAATAAAAAGTCATTAATGTCATTTTCTAACCCAAGTGGCTCCATGGGGTACCCAAGTTTACCCATGGATTTTCTTGGTCAGCCATGACTCATCCAATAAGGGTAGGACATGTGTCAAGGTCATTTAATATTATTATAACATTATCTTTACCTTAAATTACACTAATTACCTTTAATCGCGATTAATAAAACTTAAAAGTTACCATTCACCAAAAAATTATTTTAATCCCATTGAACCACATTTTACATAATAATGACAAAAATGTATGTTTTATTTTTGAAATTCAATTCATAGAAGCGGTAAAGAATCATTTAAATGAAAAATCAGTTTTTTAACCACCACTTAGTGGTTTCACTATTCATCAAAAATTGACGTTTTTCAGAACAATGCCAAAATTTCATCCTAAGTTATAATTGATATTCCGAATTCAAAAACTATTTCTATTTTAAAAAATTAAAACCATATAAGTTGAATTAATTAATTTTATAATTAATTCCTACTGTCACAAAAAATAGCGTGTTTTTGAGGAACAATATATATCAAAAGATTGACAATTGTTTATGTCCAATTTCAAAGTGAAATTAATTCTAATGACCAAAATTGGATAAAATGGTAAAAATATATTCTAATTATACTTTAAAACCACTCAATTTTATAATTTATCACTATAAATTATTTTCATTATAAAAGTTGTTTTTATGTATTTTTCACTATTCATCAAAAATTGGATGTTCTCAAAAAAATACCAAAAATTCAACATAGGCTAATTTCGATATTCCGAATCAAAAAATGAAGTCCATTTAGAAATATAAAATTTATATAATTTCATAAAGTGGGTATTACTATTCATAACTACTACTTTTATTGGCCGTGGTGTATTAGAACTCGAGGTTGCGTACAACACACACTACTCTATTATTCAAAGAAGAGTGTACCATGGAAGATTGGGGTGTTACACCTTCTCCACAACACCACACCCAGAAAAGAAGATAAAAACCCAAATTTCCTTCTCCAAGGACCTTGGCCATACCTATGTCAAACATTATCAAGTCTACTTACATAAAAGGGTGTATGTAGGGTGTTATAATAATCCCAATATAATGACACCCCAAAAGATTCAATGTGATAAACATTTTAATACAAAAATCATGCTAGTTTTTATAAACAAGAAATGAAAGAACAATTTCAAAAATGTGAAACATTAAATGAAAACAACATTCAAGAGGGAAATTTTTAACATTGTACACTTTTAAATAAAACACACATGCTATTGAATTTTCTAGAAAAACACACCGTATGATGATGGTATGTGGAATATAGCCAATGAGGAATAGTCATGAGAACACCCCTAGGCACTAGCTAGGTATGGGGCCCTAGGTACATCATATCTCGATGTATAAGTAACCACAAACAATATCCTTCTCATGCATGAGCCACTAGTAGGGGAAATAATAATGTTCTTGTGGTCCCCAACATCATCAATGTTTAGTTAGTGTTGGCATCATCAATCTTACTAAGTGACACAAGGATGATACCACTACTGGATCACTAGCATACTATTCCTAGTCCACCCACCTAGATACCCAGGTTTCCCTCTTTGTGCTCAAACAAGTTCCACATGTTATAAATATCATTTTCACATAAAAATACCATTTCAGAATCATACACACACCAAACAGTACCCAACTGGGTTTTCACCCTTTGTGTAACTCAATAAACCATTTAAAATTTTCATAAAACAATTTCATGAAGTAAAAAACGTCTTTTCACACAAAATCATTTTCAAAACACACTTTCAAGGACAAATGCACCCCAATACCACACCAAAATAGAATTGGAAGTACTAGAAAAATTTAATAAAGCACTTTCATATATTATAAAATTCCCTCAAATGATACCACATGATTTAAACATGAAAAACACACAAGTAAAAGTAAAAATGAAACTTTAAAATCAAACAATTATATCAAAACTAGTTTTTCCACCACACATAATTAGTTAAAAACATGTTATGAAGGTCCAAAAAGTGAAATAAATCATCCAATAATTCTTACACATTAAATAACTTACATTAAATGTCAAAACCACAAATATTTGTGTGAAACTTCAACCACACCACCACCGCACCACAAAGGGATTAAAATGATCCATAATCCAAAATATTGGACCGAGAAACACAAAATTAAACCCTAGGTACGAAATCCTAGTTGCTAGACATTTGGAACTTCAATAAAGAGGGAAGAAATCCTAAGGAAATAGTAGGTAACAAAACGAGGAATCACTTACTTGAATAATATTGAAATTCCACCACAAAAAAACCCTTAAAAAAGCTTTAAGAGAGGTTGAGGGAGGTTGGAAGTATTCCATGGCTGGTAGGGTCAATTGGGGGAAGAAAGGGCCATGATAAGTTTAATCTTGGAAGGGAAAATTTGGAGTAACATAAAAATATTTATGACCCGAATACCTATTATTCGGAGTAGATCACTCAAGAGGGGGGTGAATTGAGTATCTATAAAACTTTTTGTTGAAAATGTATTTTTAAAAGGGTTACCCAATAAAATAAGTATAGGCCAATTAATCAAAGTAGTACAGTTATGAAAGTTTGACTGTTTAAATAACTTATGAATAGATTTATTAATTCTCAGTAATCTTAATATCAGTTATTAATATTAATTTTGAAGTTATTATAATAAGACAAGACAAATATAACTTCTTTCCAAGATTAACTATCAAAGTCAATTTAGTGATTTCTGAGTTATGCAGTTAAAGAAGTAAAAAAGATAAGACTAAATTAAGCAGCACGGTGGATATAAAACAAGTGGTTCAGTCTCAAGTTGAGACCTAATCCACTCCACTTGGTGATCACCTTCAAAAAAAATCTTATATAAATAAACTTGATCCAGACCCTGGATTAGGGTTAACAACAGTACGCAGGACTGTCCAGGTCACATGACCTCTTCCACAGTTCTTCGTGGGTACAAACTACCATGCCACATAGGGACCTCTTATACACTTATCCGTGGGTATACACAAGTGTAAAATGATGTTTGAGACAGGATATATTGTATCCTTTAGTTTAATGCAAGATACAGAGTGTGTTTTTGATACATATACACACACTGCTTGAAAGTTAGTAAAATGATACACAATAGAGAATAAATGATGAGATAAGTTTAGAAGTTCTTTGAGTGATTGTATATGCATCTCTACAATTATGGGATGAAGAAGATGTATAAATTTAGTCCTCATATAGAAAGCAGAGTGTAAAAAGTTAGCTAGATCTAGAGTGTGTTATTTGTGGTGTTTGACAGCGTGAAGATGCCTTCAACTCTAGGATTTCTAGTATGATTTTTATGTTTTTCAGCAGTGTCAAGTTTCATGTGTCACTTTTATCTTCAAAAATTCTATAAGTGTTTTCATCATTGTCGTGCCCACACTCTTTCTTCAAGTTGTTTCTATTTATTGTTTCTAGGAAGCACTTCTCATTTATTCTTGGAGTGCATGTGTTGAAGTTGACATGATTCATGTATTCTACACCTTGTACCTCATACTATCAGGCGAAATGTCTACAAAGAAACATTAATTATGTCTGTGTATTTAAAATCATCAAATATGACCGTTGGATATTTAATTGAAAAACAACAAAATAGATTAAGAAATTGTGTCGCAGTCTGTCATGCAATGTTGTCTTCATGAAATGATATCTTTTTGAAATTGTGTCTCATGGTCACGGTGTTTGGTCACGGTGTCTGGTTCACTGTGTTTGGTTCATGGTTTATAGTCACGGTGTCTAGTTCACAGTGTCTGGTCATGATGTCTGGTTCACGGTGTCTGGTCACGGTGTCTGGTTCACAGTGTCTAGTCACAGTGTCTCGTTCACGGTTTCTGGTTCCCAGTGTCTGGTTTACGGTGTTTGGTTCACGATGTCTGGTTCATGGTGTCTGGTTTACGATGTGTGGTCATGGTGTCTAGTTCCTTTTCAAGAAAAACATAACCAGTGACAGACTCATGGTGTCTCAGACTTAGCCAAATATCTGTATTCATACATAGGCAGTGATATTCATATGATGGATTAGACTTAATTATTCATAAAAGAATGCATTATAAAGTGAATAGAAAGATAGTATATAGTAATCGAAGTGAATGTATAGTTCTTAAGATCTTTTTATAGCTCTACTTAAAGCATAAGGATACTAAACAACTATACACATGATGTGAGGTAGATTACACGGGATTAACAAGGTTTATAGACCAAATAGGATTTGTGATCATTAAAAAATGATTAATACACGAGGAGTCCAAAAATATACCCCTTTTTTATGATAAAAAAACGGGGGTATGTAGAGTGTAGATGACTACATATTTCACTAATCTTACTTTGGAGGTGCATATTTATCCCTCTTTTGGGATTATCAAAAAGTGTGAATACAAAATAGACAAGAAAAGTGAACAATGTATTAGAGAAAAAAGTTTCTGTACAAACAGGAAGTAACACAATTCACAAAAATCATCCCTATAAAAAGAGAGTAGGCATTGTCCTTAATCACGGGCTGGTATTCTCCATTCCCTTAGCAGCAACATCAGAAGAAGAAGCCATAGGAGCAGAGGTAGAAGTAGAATAAGGGAGTGATCTGGTAGACAGAGAAGGTAAAAGAAGAACTTCAAAGACATAAGGGGCCAAGGTAGGCATAGTAGAAGACTGAGGAAACTGTTGATCAAGGATTACATGCCTGATCTGTAGAGACCCTAATCTTATCGTACATGGACATTACATTACTTTTGCGGAATACTTAGTACATAACAAAAACACACACACAAGGATCGTAATAGTTTAGTGTCTTTGGAAACTCGGAACGTAATCTTCTAATCGTGGTGAAAGATCTTCAATATCTCCCATAAAGATCTTCTTTTTTTTTACCTAAAAACCTTTCTTTATATCCTGGGGAAAAGAAAACATAAAAGGGTGAGCTCAAATGCTCAGTAAGGGTAAAAAAAAGAAATATCAATCACATCATATACATAAGAACATAGCCTTTGGAAATCTTAACCTGCAAAAGAGCTCATAATATCATAACATGGGATAAATCATAGAAGTGAAAATGAGATCCCCATAATCATAACATAAAACTTGAAACTTTTTGGCATGCACACATAATCATGGAAAATCATTTCTTGTTAGTCAAGACTCATTGCCAAGACTATCTTAGTGGACAAAGTCCCTTTCTGAATCGAGTAACCCTCGTTTCAGTCCTGTTTCACTGAACCGGTATAACCTACCGTTCTAGCCCTGTCTATCTCATGAGATATAAAATAATTACCCAATGAATTGGAGGGAGATATAGGTCCCACCCATCTTATAATGAATCCTTTCTTATGTGTGCCACATAATCATAAAACATACATCATCGCATAACACATGTAACAAAAATGGGATTCTTGAAACATCATGACATCATAAATCAATTCATATAAGATAAAGGAATTCATAAACATAATTACATCACAACATAGTCAAATCAATGTAAAAATATGGATAGAAACAGAACCCTTTATTATCTTAGATGGAAAATAATTTTGATAAAACACTTGAATTGAATTCTTGAGGAAAATATCCTTTCTTCTTCAAAATCAATTTCTTTTCACAAAACATCATGCAATTTTAAAAGAAAGAGATTTTATTGAAAATAGTCATGAAATATTTTAGAAGAAGCTTCATGAAAATAAGGCTTTATAAAACAGTAGAAATCCGTTCGTGCCGTATAAGTTAAAAAAAACATTCTTCGTACTTTTGACGGAAAAGTCAAAAAGTACCTCGTATGACAAAAGATTCATTTCATAGATATTACTAAAAACTCACCGAAGGGTAAAAATGGATTTAAACAATTGTAGGTGGATGGAAATAATATTACATATTGATGTAACATGGATGTGGATGATAAAATACACCCCAGTAAATACTTATGAATAAACAATCTCAGATAAAAATGAGATTGTGATATTTCCCTTACCTTAGGTCCGATTTTCTTTGTTCGTGTCCGAAGCTCCTGTATAATGGTTTAAATAATGTTATTGACTTATTCCAGAATCATACATATTGATATGAGATCATATATGGTCATATTATTAGCTTCTTGTTAGTAATATTTCATTGTTACCTGTTACTCGGGTCTTTATAACTTTTTGTTCTTATGCGTGTTTTGTCGAATAAATTCTTATTCTTATCTTTAGGTTATAGATAATTCATTTCCAGAATGGTATTAGTGTAGTATATACCATATTCATTCATTCAATTCATTTATATAATCATTATTAAATGAAGATCATGTAGAACGAGTCGCATCACATCGTGGAGACGGTATTCCATACGTACGCACGAGTGATGATATCGTTCCTATGATCGTGGAATTGTATTGGAGTATATATATATTATTTCAGTATCAATATTACTTCATAATAATCATATATAGTTAGTCATTACACCATTATACCCATCCTTGTAAGGTGACGGTGGAAAATAGATTACACCACGGCGTGGAGACGGTATTCCGTACGTACGCACGCGCGGTGATTTCATTTTTCCGTAGGATGGATAGAAGGTGAATTAGGGTTGTTTCATATTTATAATAACATATCAGTATTTAATTAATACTGATGTTATTACTTTATCATGAAACAACTAAAGAAGAAGAAGTTGAAGAAGAAAGAAATTGAAAAGATCGGTAATGGATATTACCTCTTCTTTGGAACGCCTCTTTGAATCCTCCACTTAAGGAACTAAGATTGGTCTTTGGAGAAGACCAGGACCTCTAGGATTATTCTAGGGAAGTGGAGAGAAGAAAATGGCAGGGGTTGGTCGAGCTTGAGTGCTCAATTTGGTGTGAGGAGGAGGGGGAGGAGGTGCCCTTTTATAAGGGAGGAGAGGGGCACCTTAGGAATATCTCAAAATATTATTTTATATTAAAGCCAAAATCGGTTTATAATGGTTCCAAAGGGTCTTATTTCGAAGATAAGGTGGGGATGGGTCGAAATCCTATCAACCAATAGGATTTAGACAAGTTTAGGGTATTATTTTAACCTTATCAATTAGATTTAACTCTAAGTTAATTAATTTAACTTTTACCGTGTCTTTTTGTTTTCTTTCACTATATGGTTAATACACTTACTATAACATGCCAAACGAACCCCAAATTGTTTATTATTAATATATATATCCTTATCCAAGTCATTTGGCCGAACCTTAGGTTTTTAGGAATAAAATAACAATTAATAATATAATATTTGATTTAAAAACTATTTTGTGTCAATTTTGACACTATTTGATATATGATTTTTGTGAAAGTCATAACAGAATTATATGTTCGAACCAAGTTGATTAAATCAACACTAATATATCATAGTAACCTATAAAATTAGTGGAATTCATAAAAAGTCTTAAATTACATTTATTTTGGTATTTATATTATCAATTATGTCAATATTAATAAGATAATTACTGCATCATCTTTGTGTCATAAATAAATTATATTATTTGATGTCTAAAAATTACAAATAAAATACCATCATGTAGGAAATCTTTTTAGCTTTCTAATGAATATTTACAATCGAATTTATCTTATGTATAACCCCATATTAAAAATGATTTACTTATTAAACTTTGATTTTAACTATTTTAACCCTTCTTTAAATAAATTAATAATAAATGTCCTAATCTAATCCAAGTGGGCCTAAATGGTCATATTTTATTCCTAAGTTTGTTTTTGGTCGAATTACACTTGTCCAATAGAATTAGGACATGTGTTAGGGTAATATTAATATCATATTTACCCTTAGTTACCCTATTTACTATTAACCGCGGTAAAAAAAAGTAAAAAGTTACTATTCACCAAAAATTATTTTCATCTCATTGAACCACATTTTACTTACTGACATCAACCGTGTCTCTCGGATTTTTGAAATTCCATTCACAGAAGTGGTAAAATTAAGTTTTATGAAAAATTCAGTTTTTTAACTACCACTTAGTAGTTTCACTATTCATCAAAAATTGATGTTTTTCAGAACAGTGCCAAAATTTCATCCCACGCTATATTTCATATTCCGAATTCAAAAATGAAGTCTATTTTACCAAATTCATTACATAAAAGTTGCATTAATTAATTTTATAATTAAATCCTGCTGTTAAAACAAATAGCGTGTTTTTAAGAAACAATATCTATCAAAAGATTGACACTTGTTTATGTCTAGTTTAAATGTGAAATTACATCCAATGACCAACATTGTATTAAATTGTAAAAATATATTCTAAATATACTTTAAAACCACTCAAATTAATGATTTATCACTATTAATTATTTCGATTAAAAAAGTTGTTTTTAATTATAATTTAGTAATTTTCACTATTCATCAGAATATGAAAGTTATCCGAAAAGTACCAAAATTTCACCTTAGGCTAAATTCGATACTCCGAATCCAAAAATGAAGTCCATTTTAAAATTTCTAAAATTTAAAAAGTGGTTATTACTATTCATAACGGCTAGTTTTAATAATATTTTAATAGCATATCATTGTTTCGTGAAACTCAGTATTACGTACCACACACGCTATCGAGGAAGGTTGCGATTGCGTGTAATGCAAGGCAAGTCAAGGATGAGTGTTGTGGAAGCTCCTTTTGGTGTAGCGTACAACACAATACATTAGTGAAATAAAAAAGAATATTTTTCATAAAATCTCGGGCTGTTACATGATCTGACTTAGGTTCTAAGATATAGACATAGAAGTGGAGGCTAGGGCTGAGGTTAAGGTAGGAAAACTAGATCTCATAGGTTTAGCTGTAGGAGAAATAATGAAAGTACTCTGAACATGAAGATAAGGCCTTAAAATATTGATAAAATCAGTAATGGTCTCTCCACCATACTTCATGGCTTTTTCAAATTCATCCTTTTTCTCCATAAACTTGTCCAATAGGTGAGTTAACTATATGAGATTTTGGACTTGAGTCTTGAAAGCTTGAGTAATAAGAGGAATACATAGATTTTCCATAAGGTACTTGAATTCATTTTTTATGTCATTATTAGAGAAGATCTAGTTGAGATAGAATTCCAATTTATTGGTAATTTCTTGTTGAAAATCATTAACAATTTTGGAATTAATTCTGACCAAATCAAGAACTCTATCACTATTCTTGATAACTTCAGATAGAGAGTCTTTATTAACACCACTAAGCACAGCCTGATGTTCTTTTTTGAGCACTATTCAAAACAGATCACTATCTAAGGAAGGTTGAGTTGATTTACCAGAGGCATTAGAAGCAGTGACAACCAAGGTAAGAGATTTCATTTGATTTAGCACTTTATGAAGGCACCCCTTATACTCACCAGTTTACTTGTTAAGTCCAATAAAAAGTTCACACATCTCTTGAACAATATATTTGTTTATCTCAAACACTTTTTCAGATAAAGAGTTTAAATGAATTTGGATCAAGGAAGCTACCTCTTGTGAAGTCTGAGTAACAGTAGTCTCAACAGGATGAGAAGCAGGCTCTGATCTCGAGTTCCACACTTTCTGCATTTCTTCAACCATACCTCTTAGAGTCTTTACTTCATCACTAAGATGTTTATTTTCAATCCTTGTTTCTTGAATCTCATAGAGCATCTTGGGTTGAATTTTCCAAATAATTTTCTCCAGCAAAAGTGAAGCATCTCTTTCACTCAATTTGGTGATAGGAGACGGTTGGGTATTTAGGAGTTTTTCAACCCCAACCAAAAGGGTATCTCCAAATTCTTTCAGGTCATCCTTATTCATCAAGACTTAAGAATCTTGTGAAGTCTAAAAGATAGAAGCTGAGGAAGACTCAGGTTATTTGGTAGGAATATATTTAGAAGCAGTTTCCAGTTTCAATGAAAACATAGTAGACAAGTCAATAACTTTTACTGAGACTTCCTGTGAGTTATTCACATAAAAATAGATGGGGAATTTACACCACGTGTCTACTGAGTTTGGATCAATCAGATTTGGCACTTCAATAGATTCCAGACTTGAGGGTTACTCCCCCTCAACAAGTGCATCCTTATCAGGACTGAGAGGCTTAAGACCATGATCTATTTACAAGAAGTCATCCTTTACTTCCTCAATCATTTCCTTTCGAACCAATTGAAAGGAAATCTCCATCCTCTATTCACCAGAAAGAATAGGTTCAGAAACATCTTGTTCCTCTTGGAGTGACTCAAGGCTAGCCTCTTTCAAAACATTAAGATATTATTTTAAAGGTTCTTCCACAACATCATTTTCAGTTTCATTAGAAACAGATTCTTCCTCAGCATTGATTTGATCTTCCAAAACATCAAAATCTTTTCGAAAAGGTATTTCCTTATCGATTACTACTTGAGAAGCAGGTGTAACAACTTCCTTATCAAGAACATTTTCTCTGGGAGGTACATCAACCTCTTATTCTTTTTCTTCTTCAGAATACTCAAAAAATTCATATGGCTCCAAACCTGGATCAGAAATACCTTTTGGTCTTGAAGGGTGTTCCAATGGATTTAAATTTTTATAGATCCCATCACTGTCTTCCACCATTGATTTTTTCTAAGGATTCCAATTTATTTACATCCTCTTTATAATAACTATTAATAGACAGAACTCATTATCCATGATAACTTATTCATTTGGTCCAACCATACATTTGGCTTGAAGCATAGCCGAAATAATCCTAGAATAAAATAGGGAGGTTGACTTGGAAGTGGTTTTGATCAACTCACACATATGGTGTATGACATACTTACATAGATTGATCTTATACCAACTTTTCATGAGATGTATTAGAAATACATCCTGATATTTGAGTATAGTGAAATCACCTTTTCTGGGGCTAATCAAATTCTGAATAAACATAAAAAGAAGTGCAGATTCTCCATCTATCTCGTTAGTGATGGCTCTTCTCTTGGTTCTATTTCTAGTTAAACTTCTCAAGGCATCTTCCAAAACAAATAATTAACTAGGAGGTGGAGGACCTCTCTGATAGTCCTCACAGATGCTTTCATGAGGTATTATAAGGTATGAATCCCATAACCTCGAAGAAAATGAGCAGATTTGGCCATTAATACAACTTATTATAGAATAACCATCTTCAGAATCAAAATAAAATTGAATATATTGATAAAATTGAGCAACTATGTTAGGGTAGATAGGCCTATATTCCTTTGTAAACCAATCTAACCAAACTTTCTCTTTGAAAACTTTCAAAACCAGAGACCTACTCAACAGAAGCCACTTAGGGCATATCTCTTTCTTAGGTACTACTATTTGGTTCATCAGATTTGGATTTATAGGACCCTCAGGTGCTAGCTTAGGTGCAATCTTCTTCTTCTTTAAACTGCTCTTCTCAGGAGTCGATGATGAAGGGCATTTCATCCTGGGCATGTATTGAAGTTTCGAGAGAGAAGGTTTGAAAGGTTGAATAAGGGTTATGGATTGAGAGAATAGAAGAGATCTCCAGTGAAGAACGAGTGAAACTTGTTTTATTTTTTAATTTAGGAATACCAAATGTCACAAAAATAGCAGCATGGGAAAGTAAAAGGGTAAAATAAGTAATTACCGCAATACATGTTCTAATTTTTTAATAAAATAAAAAATCATTCGTATAAAGAATTCCTATGGTGAGATAGTGATGGACGCTCACAGTGAGACAGTAACATGCCTTCATAGTGAGACGGTAACACACCTTCACGATGAGACATTAAGAGGCCTTCGTAGTGAGACCGTAAACATGAAATAGTAAGTCTTAAGACAATACAATTTATAGAACTGTTAAGTTTGAACAATAATATCAAGATAGTGATTTATGGAACCGTAAAGTGTGAAACAATAAGATATGAAATAGTAAGTTAACTACTTAATATTTATCATACCTAATTCGTGTATGATGTAATTAATTATTTCATAATTTAATGGTTTGGTGAATATATCCTCAAGATGACTTTCAGTTCCAATGAATTCTGAAGTGATATCATCTATTTGATAATGATCTCTAAAAAAATGATGTCTTACATCAATATGCTTTGTCCTAGAGTGTGAAACAAAAATTTTCAAGATTTTAATAGCACATGTGTTGTCACATTTTATAGGTAAATTCTAAAATTGATATCAATAATCTAGTAATGTGTGTTTCATCCACAAAATTTGTACACAACAACTACTAGCAGCTATGTATTCAGCTTCTACAGTAGATAATGCAACAAAATTTTGTTTCTTACTTCATCATGATACTAGTGACTTGCCTAAAAAGTGACATGTTCTAGATGTTATATTTATATCTAACTTACAGCCATTGATGTTAGCATTATAATAAATAACTAATTTAATTGATTTTCCTCTAGTATAGAACAGTCCTAGATTGGGTGTATTCTTGAGATATTTGAAAATTAGTTTTACAACATTTAAATGATATTCCTTAGGATTTTCTTGAAAACGAGCACACATACACCCACTAAACATAATGTCAGGTCGACTAGCATTTAAGTAGATTAAACTCACAATAATTCCTCTATAAGTGGTTTGATCAAAATATTTTCCATCTTCATCAAGATTCAACTTACAATTAGTACTCATTGGAGTGTAACTTCTTTTAGTTATATCTAATCCAAAATGTTTTTGAAGATATCTAGTATATTTAATTTGATTTAAAATAATACCATAATTATTTTGAATGATTTTAAATCCAAGAAAAAATTTTAGTTCACCCATTAAACTCATTTCAAATTCATTTTTCATCATTTTAGAAAAATCAATACATAATTTTTTTTTGAAGATCCAAAGATAATGTCATCTACATAAATTTGAACAACTAATACATAATTGGAAATTCGTTTTATAAAAAGGGTAGGATTAGCTATTACTTTTATAAAACCTTTGGAAATAAGAAAAGTACTTAATATATCATACCATTCTCTTGGATATTGTTTTAAACCATATAAATATTTTGATAATTTAAAATTTTGATTTGGAAAATGAGGATTTGTAAAACCAGGGGGTTGATCAACAAAGACATCCTCAGCTATATACCCATTTAGGAATTCACTCTTAACATCCATTTGATATAGTTTTAAATTCAGATGTCTAACATAAGCTAGAAAAATTATGATGGCTTAAAGTCTAGATACTAGTGCAATGGTCTCTTCATAGTCAATTCCCTCTTCTTGACTATAGCCTTGTGCAACCAATCTAGCCTTGTTTCTAACTATGTTACCAGCTTCATCTACCTTATTTCTAAACACCCATTTTGTGTCTATGGTGAATGTGTCCTTGGGTATTTCGACAAGTTTACAAACTTTGTTCCTTTAAAACTGATTAAGTTCTTATTTCATAACCATTACCCAAAATTCATCATTGATAGAATCATTAATGCTTTAAGGTTCATGTTGTGACAAGAAGACTTGATGTTCAACCTGATTTCTGAGAGAAGCTCTAGTTCGAGTTACTTTATCAAATTATACTACAACAACATCTAAGGGATGGTTTTTAAGAGTTCTAAGATCTCTATAAAATAAAATAATAGTTATTTCAGGTTCATCAATAGGTTTAGGTTCATTGTGACATGAGTCTAAGGAATTTCCAGAACAGGAAGTTTTCAAAGATTCCTTTACAGGATGGTTTTTGGATTTTGAGTTAATGTCCAGATTTGATGCATCATCCTCCAGGTTCTTTAGAATGGTTTTAGGCTCATGTGGATCTGTTTCATCAAATTTGATATGGATAGATTCTTACACACATTTAGTTCTTTTATTAAACACTCTATAGGCTTTACTAGAGAAAGAATATCCTAAAAATATTCCTTCATCACTCTTGGATGAAAAATTGTGAATATTGTACTTAGTATTAAGGATATATAATTTGTAGCCAAAAACTTTGATGTAGCTAACATTGGGTTTTCGATTATTCCAAAACTCAGAAGGGGTCCTTTTAAGAATATGTCTAATAGACACTCTATTGATTATGTAGCATGTTGTATTGACATATTCAGCCCAAAAATAAATAGTTAGGTCATATTCACTAAGCATGGTTCTAGAAATCTCTTGCAGGGTTCTATTTCTTCTTTCTACAACTCCATTTTGTTAAGGTGTTCTAGGGGTAGAGAAATTGTGATTATATCCATTTTGTGAGGAAAAGGATTCAAAATATAGATTTTCAAACTCACACCCATGATCAATTTTTAAGGATTTAATTTTAATTTCACTAAGGTTTCTACAAACTTGGCATATTTGGTAAAATAGGAGAAAGCTTCACTTTTGTGAGCCAAAAAGAAGGTCCAAGAATATCTAGAAAAATCATCTACAATAACATAAACATAGTGCTTCCCATTTAAACTATAAACTCTAGATAGTCCAAAAAAATCCATGTGAACCAGTTTGAGAGATTGAGAAGTTGACACTTCTTTCTTTGGTTTGAAGGAAATTTTGTATTTCTTTCCCTTTTGACAGGGATTACACACTTTATCATTTGAAAACTCAGGTTTGGGTTGGTCTTTGAATAAGCTTTTTATAGTTATATTTCTAAAGGAGTGGATATTACAGTGTCCTAGTATCCTATGCCAGATCCAAGGCTCTTTATGAAATAAACTTAGGTATGAGGCATTTTGAGAAGCTAAAGAATATAAGTTAATAGAATAAAATTTTTCATTTCTTAATATAGAAAAATCTAATTCATTTTTATAATTAAGAACATTGCAAGCATCATTTTCAAATTTAACATGAAATCCATCATCACATAATTGTGATATATTAAGCAAATTATATTTCAATCTATCAACAAAAAGTACATTGGAAATTAAAACTGAGTTAGAGTTACCGATTTGGCCAAGGCCAATAATTTTTCTTTTGGCATTGTCACTAAAGGTGACATGTCCTACATCAATTTTTATTAGGTTCTTGAAGAATGAGTAGTCTCCAGTCATTTTTCTTGAACACCCACTATCCAAGTACCATAAATTTTTACAGGAACTCTTCAAGAATCTTTCCTACAAAATGATCAGGAAAAGATAGATTTTGGTACCCATACTTGTTTGGGTCCAGTAACATTAGTGATAAGTGCTTTAGGAACCCATATCTTTTTTATAGGTATCCTATAAGTATTATGTAATTTATTTAAAAAATAAACTCTATTTGGTTTACAAAAACAAGAAAAAGTAGAGAGTGTATCAAAAATTGAACTAGTTGATTTGTTTCCGGAATTGGGATTAAAGTTGTATGTCTTATATTTAGAAACAAAGTTATTTCTTTCAAAATTTATTTTACAAGGTTGATAGGAAATGACAGTATTATATTTAGTGGCATTTTGTTTACCTATAATTTGAGTAAGAGTATTTTTACCATTGGTAAACTTTTATAAGTCATTCTTTAATTTCTAATTAGAACTTTTCAATTCATTATTCTCCTTGAGTAGTTGAGAATTTTTCTCTATTTTAGTTGTGAGATTAGATTTAACAGTCACAGTAAGAGCATGTTGTTTCTTTAAAGATTTATATTTATCTTTTAGTTCATTTCATGTTTCTTCAAGCATATTACAACATTCAAACATTTCCTCATTAGACATATTTTTAGATTCACTCTCATCTCTTGAATAGTATGAAGTATATACAGGAGAATCCAGTGTTACCTCATATGTGTTTTTCATAAAACACATATTGGATTTGTTGGCCTACTCATCATGTGATGTTTCTAAGTCTTTTGAACTGTCCTCAGAAGCACTCCATGTTTCTTTCATCACCTTTTTATATTTTTTGTCCTTTTACTCATATTTCTATTTGTACTTAGACTTGGGACAGTCAGCCTTGATATGTACTTTGCTCTTACATCCATTGAATACAATCTCATCAGTCTTGTCACTTCTTTCCAAATATTTCTCCCAACTTCCTTTTTGATCATATTTTCCCTCGAAGTTAGGATTCTTGAAAAAGTTCTTATTCTTGTAAAATATCTTAAATCTTTTGAATAATTGAGCCTTCTCCTCATCACTATCAAGTGATGATTGTTCAATACTATAACTCTCTACAGAAGCTTCCAATTTCCCTTTGTCTTTGTGTTTAGAGGTGGTGGTATTGAATGCAACTGATTTTCATTTTGGTTGATCCTCCTCTTCTTTGTTGACTTTCAAATCCTCTTAAAAAATCATCAGTTTTATAATGAGTTCCTTTACATATATCTTGCTGATGTCTCATGATTCTCTAATAGAGACAGAGGTTCCTCTCCATCTGTCATGTAGGCATATGAGAATTCTCATGATCCGTTCCTTGGTAGTGACTTCTCTTACAAGAGAAATCATTGTGTTAAAAATTTCATTGAACCTAATATACATGTCAGAAATAGGCTCATCATGTTTCATTTTAAAGTTATCATATTTAATAGTATATGTATTAAGTCTCATTTCTTTCACACTATAAGTTCCTTCATGCAAAACAAACAAGGTATCCCAAATTTCATGGGTAGTTTTACTAGCAGAAATCCTATTAAATTTTTCATCTCCTAAGGAGCAGTATAAAGCATTAATAGCCTTGAAATTGTTATTGTAGGAAGTTCTGGTAAGTTTATCCCAAGTGATTCTATCAGCAGCAAGAACCTTATATTCATCTATAATTGAAGAACAGATTTCATAAACCATACTTTCTAAATGCATTTTCATTTTTATTTTCTATTGAGCATAATTGGTTCCATTAAATAATGGTGGTCTATTGGTTGCAACACCCTCCAATCTATTATCCATGATAAAGAAATACTTTGAAAGATCTAGAAATTTATAATTAATAGAAATTTATAGATCTTTAAAGTACAACTACAATCACAGTTGAATAAGGTTAAAAATAGAGTCTTAATACACAATCCTTTGATACCAAATGTTGGTCAGAGTATATCACTCAAGAGGGGGTGAATTTAGTATCTACAAAATTTCTATTAAAAAAGTATTTTTAAACGGTTTCCCCAATAAAATAATTATAGCCTAGTTCATCAAAGTAATATGGTTATGAAAGTTTGACTGTTTAAATAACTTCTCAAGAGATTGATTAATTCTCAGTATTCATAATATCAGTTATTAATATTACTTTTGAAGTTATTATAATAAGACAATAAAATTACAACTTATTTCCATGATTATCTATCAAAGTCAATTTAGTTATTTCTGAGTTATACAATTAAAGTAGTAAAAAAGAGAAGACTAAATTAAGCAACACAACGGATATAATACAAGTTGTTCAGTCTCAAGACAAGACCTAATTTACTCCACTTGGTGATCAACTTCCACCAACCATATTATATAAATAAAATTGATCCACACCCTGGATCAGAGTTAACAACAATACACATGACTTTCCAGGTCACATAACCTCTTCCATAGTTCTTTGTGGGTAAAAACTACCAGGCCATACAGGGACCTCTTACACACTTATCTATGGGTATAAACAAGTGTAAAAAGATGTTTTAGAATTGATATCTTTTATACTTAAGTTTAATGCATGAGATAGAGTGTTTTTTTATAAATATACACACACTGCTTGAAAGTTAATAAAATAATACACAACAGAGAAGAAATGATGAGATATGTTTAAAAGTGCGCTGAGTGATTGTCTATGTAGCTCTGGAATTTTTGGATGAAGAAGATGCAGAAGTTGAGTCCTCGTTTGGAAAACAGAGTGTGACAAGTTATCTAGATCTGGCCTGTGTTCTTCATGGTGTTTGACAGTGTGAATACGTCTTCGACTCTTGGATTTCTAGTATGATTCGTGTGTTCTTCAGCAATGTCGAGTTGCATGTGTCAATTATCTCTTCAAAAATTCACTAAGTGTTTTCTTTATTGTCGTGATCGCACTCTTGCTTCGAGTTGTTCCTATTTATTATTTTTGGGAAGAACTTCTCTTTTATTATCAGAGTGCATGTGTTGAAGCCGATAGGTTTCATGTATTCTTCACCTCGTACCTCTTACTTTCAGGTGACATGTCTATAAATAAACATTAATTATGTCAGTGCATTTAAAATCTTCAAATATGACCGTTATAGATTAAATGAAAAAAATGACAAAATAGATCAAGAAATAGCGTCACAGTCTGTCATGAAACAATGTCTTCATGAAACGGTATCTCCTTGAAACGGTGTCTCATGGTCACAATGTCTGATCACAGTGTCTAGTTCATATTGTCTGGTTCACAGTGTCTGGTCACGGTGTCTGGTTCACACTGTCTAGTCACGATGTCTGGTTCATGGTGTCTGGTCACGGTGCATGGTTCATGGTGTCTGGTTCATAGTTTCTGGTCACGGTGTTTGGTTCACGGTGTCAGGTTCACAGTGTCTGGTTCACTGTGTCTGGTCACAGTGTTTGGTTCCTTTTCCAAAAAAAACATAACTGATGACAGAATCACGGTGTCTCAGAGTTAGCCAAATATCTATATTCAGACTTAGGAAGTGATATTTATATAATAGATTAGACTTAATTATTCATCAAATAAGGAATTATAAAGTGAATTAAAAGATAGTATACAGTAATAAAACTGAATGTACATCACTTAATATATTTGGATAACTTTACTTAAAGCATAAGGATACTAAACAACTATACACATGATGTGATATATATTACACATGATTAACAAGATTTATAGACCAAATAGGACTTGTGATCATTAAAACATGATTAATACATGAGGAATCCAATAATACCTATGCATGGTTTTTCCGCACGATTTAGTAAAACGTGCGGTCAAACTGTGCGACCTATTCTGGCCACCCAAAAATTATTCATTTTATTCAAAATTAAATGGGGTTCAAGGGGGATCCCAAGGGGAAAATATAGTCCAATAATATAAGAGGAAAGTACCTAAAAAGAGGTACATTGTAATAACCCAAACTTTCATTAATGAAAATTCCTCTTGATCTAATTAAATGTCTCATTATGTAAAATGATTATATAAAATGTGAAGTTATTTGGTTTTATGTTTTATGATTATAAAATACTGTTAAGAATTGTGATAATTTCTAAATATAGTCATTGAATAGTGATCACATGATTAGTATAAATATAGGGCTTTAATAAATCTAATTTACTTAGACAAAGGAAGTGATGGCCTCATCCAGTAGACTCGCCCCATATGAAGCCCATTTTTCAGAGCTCGGAAAGGAGGTGTCATCATTGGTCTTCACTCTTGACCAAGCCCAAGCTGAGCTTCAACATGTTAAGCTCAAACGAAACTACCTACGAGATAAGTGGATGTTGATAGAAATTACCACCCGAGCAATGTTATCCGAGCCACCCCAAGTGTCTGTCACCATCGCGCACCTTACCCTTCTGTCTTATGCAGGTGTTATAAGGGGTTATGTAACAAGACCATAGGACTATGATTATGTGCATTATTTTTGTATATAATAATGAATATACATTCATTATATTATTTTTACTTTGTAAATAGTTTTTTAAGCGCAAATAATATTTTCAGTTAATATTCAACTAAGAAAAATATTTTGATGAATTAATAAATTTTTGGAATAAAATAATATTTTTTAAAAAATATTATTATTATTAAATTAATTTTTATTAAATATAAATGATCTTATAATTTTATGTATGCAATTGTAATTTTTATTATGGTTTGAAAGCTGTTTTTGTCAAAACCCATGAATTTTCGATAAATGACGATTTTTATTTTAAAAGTAAAAATTCACATATTTAGATATTTATTTAGATAAAATGAATATTATTTTTGGTATCAGGATGTCAAAATTATACAATGGTGAATTTTTCATAATTTTATGAGATAGTCGAATTTTTGGGTAAAAATTAAATACCTTTTAAATATATAATGTGTTTTCTTGCATCATAATGACCCAATAGTGATGTAATAAAATAAAATAAATGATATTTTCGTCCAATATATGTTTTAAAATTAACATAATGTAATTTTAGGTTTATTTGATTCATTTTACAAAACGTTAGTGGGCCCTCCAAGAGTTGTAAATCATTTTCACATTTTAAATGAATTTCCTTGAGAGTGTGACTCACCTCCACATAAGCAACCCAAATATTTTAAGAAGTTAGACCATTGGACTTATAAAATATTGTTTTAAAATCCCCTTTTTCAAAAACCATGGGCAAAAACCATGATCTGTTTTGTGGTATTGATTAGTTTAATATGTGGTGACCCAAACCTAAATAATAAATAATTCCCTTTCTTTTCCAATATAAACCCACCCAATCTCCAACTTCTTCTTCACTAAAAGCCTTTTGAGTTCATCAAAACTCATACATACTCTCTCTAGAATCCTCATAAGAAACATCAAGCTTTTAATAAGCCTCTGTCAAGCCTCTCCCAAGCCTTTGCGATCACACTTCCAAGTAAAGGATTTCCTCTTTTATCATTGTTTTCCAAGTTTCTGAATATTGTAATGCCCTTTTTTTAAATTATAAATGTTGGGGTATTATTTATCAGATCCCCATACTTCCCTCTATATGTTTTAATTATGAGATACCTTTTTCTCTCTCATTAAATGCCTCTCATGTACACCCATTACCATGCCGAAATTTTGTAAGGAATCTCTCTCTCCTCATTTACATTCTAGTAATTATTTTGTATTGTGAATATAAATTACATTAATTATGTTAGGAAATATATATATATAAACCCCTTACTTTCCATTTCATTTAAATACTATGAGACACCCATTTCTCTCTCATCAACTATTTTTACAAATTCCTATGTCACACTGTTACGCTGCCGAAATTGCATTGCGATTTTCCAAGCCAATGTCATTGTGTTGTGAATAGCGTGCACATTTCTCTATCAAGGGTATTGAAATTTATGAAAATTTATGTATTTATTATAGTGTTTCATGAATTAATTACACAATTCTTTTATCATGGAATAAATTATGAGGTTTAAGGATTCCATGTTATATGATCCTTGTGGCACATTTATGAATGAAATGAAATGTTTAAGAAGGGTGTGCCCTGATAGCACTCCAATGAATTGGGAAAAGATTAGTATCATGATCAGTTAAGTGAAATGAGTGTTTACTCATGATAAATCAAGTGCAATAAGGTTTTACCCATGATCCATGTGCAATGAGCCTTGGATCATGCTAAAATCATGTTAAATGCTGTTTCCACATTTCCATGTTATGTTAATCATGTTATATCATGCCTTTATGTTCATGTTTATATTATTCTCCATTGATATACCTATTGCCTAACATGTTTTGTATCTTTTATGTTATTCCTTTTTCACTCCCTTACCGGGCTTTATAGCTCAACCTTTTCTTATGATTGTCCTCGGGTTATCCCATGCAATGCTAAGTATGAGGGAATGTAGTGGTCATATAAAGGAAATTTTCAATAAGATGTTGTGTTTTACGTTTTAAGTTGTTATGTAATGTTCCTAATCCCCAAAGACACTAGAACTATCGATCTTATTTTTTGTATCAAGTGATGGTTTTATGTAATAAATTATGTTTAAGTGTTTAATAAAAAATAGGGTTGTTATAGTTGGTATCAGAGGTTAGGTTTAGTTATTTTTGGAATTAGGATTAGAAAACCCTAGTAAAGCCTTATACAAGACCAAGTATAATAATAACATCCCTATGTTTTGGTGAGTATCGATTAAGTGGTTTATCAATAAAAAACATCCATGTATGGATATGGGCATGTAGAGACAGCTCTGGCACATATGTACCTAGGTGTGAAACCCCGAAAAGGAGTTTCATGCTTGACCTAGGGCATCTTGGTACACGACAACGGGCCTTGCTGCACTCTTGGTTATGAAACTCCTAGGGGATATGATTTGGTAAATTCAAAAGATTAGTATGAACCCTTATTAAGGGAAATAAAAAATGTCCTTAAGAATATATGTTAGAAACTGGATCCTGAATAGCATATATTGAAGCCTATAGATTCATAAGTTAAGGAATAAAAGTAATTTATAAGTCATCCATTTTTTCCTTGGATTACCCTTTATGTGTTACCCCTAAATTTCCTTTTATTATATCTAATGACTGGTAATAGGAGGACTCGGGCTAACAACAATTGTGAAGATCAATGTGACAACTGTGCTAATGAGATGCCCAATCCGATGGGAGTAGGAATTGAGAACTTTGTCATGATTCTCTCTCAGTTAACTCAAGCTTTGAATAGAATTGTGGGTCAAGAGGAACATTCAACCCCCCTAATAAATAACAATTTTTTATCGAGAACTTAATGAGACAAAGGCCTCCTAATTTTAATGGATCATCTGATCCCTCTATCGCCGAACAATGGATCAATTCCATTGAAAATATCTTCTCCATCAATCAATGTTTCAAACAAGAGAAGGTTCTTCTGGATGCTTATCATATGGAGGGTGAAGCCAATAAATGGTGTACATTGATCAAAAACATAAAGCCTGAGGAGGATATTTAGGCGTTAGAATGGAAGGAATTCTGGAAGATTTTTTCTGATAAATATATTCCATGCACCCTCTGATATAATATGAAAAGGGACTTACTTGACATCAAGAAAAAAAGATGAAAAATCTGTCAGAGCATATGAGGAAAACTTCACAAGGCTTGCATGATACGCATTCATCATTGTTGTTAACCTTAAATACAAGGTTGACCTCTTCTTTGGTGGACTAAAACCTAGCCTACAGAAAGCCGTAGAGATCTGTGACTTCAACAGCTGTGAGGAAATTTTCTGATGTGGCCTCAATGTCAAAATATATATTGGGGAATCTCAGGGGTATCAAGGGGATAAGAAGAGTAAGATGGAATTCAATTATGGCAGTCCGATGGATAAATACAATGGTGCTAAGAAAACCCAGCACCACACTTGCCAAAGGTTCAGAAAGAAGCACCCTAAAAATTCCCTGAAGGGGATGAGGAAATGCTTTAGGTGTGGAAGAGAAAGGCACCTAGCTATTAACTTTTATAAAGAAAAACCCGTGGCTGTGATAGAGGAGAAGAACGATCCATTTGACTCTCAGCATGTTGTTCATTTCTTCAACTACAATGAACCGTGGCACTTTGCAAATTAGTGCCCTAAGCCAAGGGTTTTTAGAGGCAACCAACAACCTCTGAGCCAACAAGGGTGATCTTTTTCCATCACTACCACCGAAGTGAACCCCAACAAAGAAGTGGTGATAGGTATGCTATTTATTCATTCAATAATAGAGAACATAATTTTTGATTCTAGTTCTACGCATTCTTTTATATCCCAACCTTTTAGTAGAACAATCTCAGCACCACCACAAATAATGGAAGTAAAGATGTCGGTGAGTATGGAAAATGGGGAAATCATTGCATCCCATGAATATAACTCTTCCCCTATCATAATCTATGGCTAAAATTCCCAGCTAACCTTGTCATACTCCCTCGGGTGGAATTTGATTCAATTCTCAGCATGGATTGACTTTCCTTATATTGATCTAACATAAATTTCCATGAGAGGGAAATCAATCTCCATATGGAGAATCGACCCATGATTCTATACAAGTTCAAGGAGGGAGATGAATCTTCTTGAGATCCATCATCTCAAGAATATATATTACTGCCCTATAAGAACGCATATCTGGCTCAGATGATGGAGTCCAAGGAAGAAACCATCCTTGATGACATGCCTATTGTGAGGGAATTCACTAAAGTGTTTCCCAAGGAATTTCCTGGTCTTCCTCTTAGTAGAGATGTTGAATTCTCAATTGATCTTATACCTGGGGTGTTACCAATATCCAAGATTCCATATAGAATGGATGTTGTGAAGCATGATAAATAGAATAAAAAACTATAGGTGAATCTGGATAAAGGGTTTATACGTCCATGTGCTTCACCATGGGGTGCACCAGTTCTCTTCATCAAGAATAAGGATGGATCAATGCGCCTTTACATCGATTATTGTGAGCTTAAAAAAATTACGATAAAGAAAAAGTATCCTCTCCCATGAATTGATGAATTTTTCGAACAGATGCATGGAGAAAAATATTTCTCCAAGGTGGATTTGCGGTTGGGATATTATCAAGTAAGGGTGAAGAAGGAAGATATCCCCAAGAATGCATTTCGTACAATATATAGGCACTATGAATTCATAGTAATTCCTTTCAGACTAACCAATACTCCAGCAATCTTCCTAGAATTTATTAATAGAGTCTTTAGATATTACCTAGAATAATTTGTGGTAGTCTTTATAAATGATATTCTAATATACTCCAAAACCAAGGAGGATCATGAGGAGCATCTAAGAATTGTACTAGAGACCTTGCAGAAGGAGAAGCTCTATGAAAAGTACAGAAAATGTGAGTTCTGGTTGAAGGAGGTCTCGTTCTTGGGCCATATCATCACAATTAATGGGATATCTATGGATCCCTCCAAGATAGATGCAGTTGGGGGATGACCAAGGCCATCATCAGTAACAAATATTCATAGCTTCTTGGGGTTAGCTGGATATTATCAACGATTTGTGAGAAATTTCTCATGATTGTATAACCCTCTTACAAAGATTAATCGTAAGGGAGTAAAGTTTTATTGGAGTGATGAATGCGAAGAAAGCGTCAGGGATTTAAAAAGGAGGCTTATAACTATGCCCGTGCTCACTTTACCCATAAGTGGAGAACCTTTTGTGGTATTCAGTGATGCTTTAAAGAAGGGCCTGAGATGTGTGTTGATACAAAATGACAAAGTCATTACCTATGCTTCAAGGCAATTGACAGTTCATGAGCATAATTATTTAACACATGATCTGGAGTTGCCTTCAGTGATCTTCACTTTAAAAATTTGGAAACATTTGATTCAAGCTCAAATTTACCCAAGATATGAAGGTGGAACTGCCCTTGTAGTCTAGCTTGAGTTTTCGAATCCACTGAGACCTAAGAAGATACCTAAGATACACAACCCATGAGATTGATTTTTGTCTATGAAGATGCCAACATTGGGTTTATTTTATATAGGTTTAATGTATCAATAACTAATTTAAGTTAATTAAAATTAAGATAATGAGTTGATCCTAGGTTATCGCTTAGGGTGGATTGGATGAATTATTTTTTTAATGATTTCATTTTCATTAACTCAAGAAGGATTCATTCAATTAATTATAACAAAAATCATTACCTACTGGTTAAAAACCTTCACAAAAACATTCTAATAACCTATACACTTTTAGGATAATTTTCATGAGCATTCCAAGGTAAAGGATCTTATTATCACATAAAAATGGGGTGATTAAATTCAAAATGGAAGAGGTGGAGGGAAAATTATTGAATAAAAGAAACTCAAATAAAAGAAATTAATAATCATTTATAGAGTGAGAAATAAAATTCAATACATCTCATTTCTACTCCCTTAGATAAAACCATAAAAGATTTAGTCCTCCATTAATAACATGTCCTCAATGGAAGTGGGAAGTTAGACTTACGAGGGTGGAATTGAAGAAGTAAAAACAACAACAAAAATCGATCACTCCACTATTGTGTGATAAATATCACAAAGTATGGTGTGAATAAATTCACACTTTTAGAAAATGGTATCAAAATGATATGTATAAAAACATAATAAGAGTAAATGAATAAAATTTATGAAGAAACTAAGGTTAATTTACCAACTTACATGAGAAAGAAATGAGATTACAAACACAAAGCAGTAGCACAACACTACAATGAAACCAAGCACCAAAGATCCTCAACTCCTCCACCAAAACTGACTTAAGTAGTCATTTCAAGAGGCTTCGGTAGATCCCACAATAGTACAAAGAATCCCACTTGAGTATGGTAGGCCTAGGGTGGTGGAAAGTAAGGGAAAAGAGACTTTTCCACCCTTGACCCGAAGTTGCAGCCAGCTTACCTCCACCGAACGGATGCGAATATATGACATTCTAGATGGCCTAATTGGAGTAGTCCATATAAAAAGAAAATAAATCCCCAAATTTCTACTAACCTCCTGTAAGTTTTCAGCCTAAAATAAGTTGTTTTTTTGAGATATGATTAAAATGTTGGGATGTTTTTATGGGCAGCAGAATCTAACCCATAATTGTATCTCCAAATTGTGCCACCTTAATAACCACCATGGAAGAATAGTTATCATTTAATCATGAATAATTATTTGTTCCTATATTTATTTAATATAATCCCACAAAATTTGGTCTTCATTGGGCCTTTATTATGGGCCCCACATCTCATCAGTGGGATGGTGTCCAATCTGCCTTCTCCAAAATTGTTTCCTTTCATCACCATAAATTCCCATCATCCTTTATAAATCCTACATTGATCCATGAATGAGAAATGTTCATATTGAAGTGTATATCCATTTTTAAAAATATAAAATTAAAACATGGATAATTACATTCCTTAAAATCAGATGAATCATTGGGCCTAAATTGGTGTACATTAGGCATGAAGTGCACAAATGATGAGAATGAATGTTGAAAATTAAAATCCACTAACTTAGGCAAAAAATATCAAAAATTAACATTTAATACTATTAAAATATAATTAACATATTTGTTTTTATTGGATAATCACACCCCAACTTGAGATTTTCTAGTCCCGAGAAAAATGTATCTCAACAATATGAAATTCGAATTCCCTTTTCGAAAAACTTTTAAATAAAAATTGATCACCAAGAACACTTATACAAAACAATCATGAAACCCATAAAAATATTTTAATAAAAGATAGTTTCATAAGAATATCCCAATACCAATCCTATTCCTTTGTTCAAATTCATCACCACATTTCATCTAATTTCAATAAAGTATGATGACATGTTGTGTGTCACAAAAGACATGGGGGTTCATTTTTATTCAAGGGAAAAATGATGAAAGGTCTAGGTGGAATAAAATTTCAATATTATGATGAGTATTCAAATTTTATATATATATATATATATATATTTATTGTTTTTCTTGAAATTTTTCCATGTTAATTGAAATTTCACTCAACAGAGTCAACCCATGTAGCGAGACTTTGATGATGACTCCTAGGCTCAAAGACCTTAGAGAACCAAGTGAAACCCACATACTCAAGAATAATCTTCAGTTAAATCAGTCAAAAAATTCAAATTACCATATGTAGAGAGAAAATTACTAACTCTAGTCCAGAAAACTATGGAGTCACGATCCCCAAGTGCCGAAATCCATGCATTAGGTCATTTCATTTCTCTACGTGAAAATGTTTTTAATTGAATACTCATATTAAAACTAAAATGATCACCAAACCTATTATATTTATTTGGGGGACCCCATGAACTTAAACTAATACCCCACTATCCAAAGGACGTGCTTTGTAAGCTTTTTTTTATTTGGATTAAAATATAAATGTTGAAATTTCAAATTAGACAGCCACACTTTCCAAAATCTATGCTCAAAAATTATACAAGGATTAAAATCAGAATTAGGGCATGCTAGATTATTTGATATTCAGTTTCAAAGTGTACAATATCTATTATCATGTTCAAGGTTAAGCAAATGTTTCCTTCCAATAAGGCACACTTTTTTTCAAATCATTCATTTTTTTGACACAAAAGGAAAACAAATTATTTTATCTCCCCCCAACATAAAATAACACTTTCCCCAGTATTTAAAGAAAATAGAATTTAGAAGGGGTTAGAGGCAGAGAAGTGGAGTTCAAAAAGGAAATTGAAATAAGAGGATCATGGAATGAAGTCACCTGGTGGTTGAAGTTGAAGTTCCTCCGGCTCCCATTTAGTCCTTTGAAATCCATGTCACTCGCAGAGTTCCCTAGTGGAAAAATAAAAAACAAAAAAACAAAAAAAACAAAAAAAACAAATATATATATATATATATAGATATATTTATTCATATAATAAAAAAAATAAAATATAATTATATATAAAAAAATTATAGAATAAGGAAGCACTATAAGCCGTAGGTCAGTGGTTAGCACGCGCCCCTGTCTCCGTTCGGTCCTGGGTTCAATTCCCTGTGGCTTCACCAGTTGTGACGAGGTTTTCCCCATGACCTAGGATGTGGCCTTTTAATTTTATTATTATTATATTTTTTTATTTTAACCTACAAACACATAAAAAAATAAAATTAACTGATGATACATTGCCTTATTTTTAAATTTCTGGGTAAGGTATTACTCAAGGATCATACCACGTGACATAGATAAATATGAAACTCCTCTTTCATACCCATCCATACTCATAATAGAAGAACAAGTCAACTGTCTATTTTTTTATTTTTAAATATAAAAAAGATTCATTGATCCTATTTAAAATATAAAGTTGATTAAAACAACTAAATGATTGGAAACATGAAAACCATGGGTTGCCTTCCATGAAGAGCTTTGTTTAACGTAGTTATATCAACTTAGAACCTTAATTATTTAATTATTTTCCTCATCTAAGGTTGGCTCACACAAATTTTCATCAAATTATATTTTTTGGAATGGTTCAATGAATGGTTTGACTCTATGACCATTAACTTTAAAGGTTTGACCATTGGTCGGATCTTGAATTTCTACATCCCCAGGGGGATACACCTTTTGCACTATGTATGGAACTAACTATCTAGACCTCAAATTTCATGGGTGTAAGTGAATTTTATAAATATACAAAAGAATAGGTTTACCCGGTACAATGTGTTTGGTTTTAATATTTTGATATTGGTAGGATTCTACTTTAGCTTTTTTGATCCTTGAATTTTCATAAGCCTCCATCCTAAGTTCCTCAAGTTCATTGAGATCTAATTTTATTTTTGTTTCAGCCAATGAGAGGTCATAATTCATTTTATTAATTTCCCAAAAAGCCTTATGTTCTATCTCTATTGGCAGATGACATGCTTTACCATAAACCAACCTATATGGGGACATTACTAAAATGGTTTTATATGCGGTTTGATAGGCCCAAAGAGCATCTAAGAGTTTGCTCGACCAATCTTTCCTAGATGGATTAACAGTTTTCATAATAATTTGTTTGATTTATTGATTGGATAACTCATATTGAAAATTTGTTTGTGGGTGGTAAGTAGTGAAAACTTTGTGAGAAATTCCATACTTTCGCATGAGTGGTGAGAAAGGATGATTGAAAAAATGAGTTCCATGATCACTAATGATAGCCCTATGAATTCCAAATATATAGAATATGTTTTCTTTTAGGAATCTAATCACAATTTGATGATCATTGGATTTTTTTGAATGGAATCAACCAATTTTGAGACATAATAAACATCTAAGAGAATGTAAAGATACCACCTATAGTTTGGGAAGGGACCCATGTAAACGATTCCCCAGGAGTCAAAGATTTCAATCAATAAGATGGGAGTGAGTGGCATTTGATTCCTTTTTGTGATGGAACCTACTTGTTGAAACCTAGTACAATGTTGACAAAATTTGTAGGAGTACCTTGATAGGGTGGTCTAGAAGAGACCACACTGAAGAAACTTAGCAGAAGTTTTCTTAGAGGAAAAGTAACCTCTACATTCCTCACTATGACAGAATTTAAGGATGGACTCTTGTTCTGATTCTGGGACACACCTTCTAATGACTTGGTCAGGGAAGATCTTATATAGGTAAAGATCATCAAAAACATAGCTCCTAACATCATAAAAAGATTTCCTTCAAGCTTGAGTCCCTAATAATTTTGGAATGACTCTTGTAACTAAGAAGTTGGCTATGTCGGCATACCAAGGGCAGTCACTCACTAAGTATAGGTGTTCATCAGGGAATGAATCCGACAAAGAAATGTGATTTGAGATGTCTTTGAATTCCATCCTAGAGAGGTGATCAAATACAACATTTTCAACACCCTTTTTATCCTTGATTTTGAGGTCAAATTCCTGTAATAGGAGGACCCACCTAATTAGTCTGGCCTTAGCATCTTATTTTTGGAAGAGGTATTTTAGTGATGAATGGTCAGTGATCACGGTGATGGGGGATCATAAGAGGCAGGACCTAAAATTTTTATCTGGAAAACACAATAGCAAGTAACTCCTTTTTAGTGGTGGTGTAGTTGATTTGGGCATCATTTATGGATTTTCTTGCATAAGCAATGACATAAATTTTTTTATCACGACATTGTCCTAACATAGCTCCTATAGAAAAGTCACTGGTATCACACATAAGTTCAAAAGGGAGGTTCCAATTTGGAGATTTCATAATGGGAGGATAGGTGAGAGAAGATTTGAGGGATGAGAATGAACCCTCACAACTTTCTGTCCTAACAAATGGAGCATCCTTTACTAGGAGAGCGCAAAGGAGATGGGAGATTGAACTAAAGTCCTTGATGAATCTTCTATAGAAACCCGCATGTCCTAAGAAAGACCTCACTTCCTTAATAGTTATGGGTTATGGAAGGTGATGAATGATGTCAAAATTTTCTTTATCAACATCCACCCCCCTACTCGAGACTAGATGTCCAAGGACTAGTCCCTCTTTAACCATGAAATGGTATTTTTCCCAGTTTAGGAGTAGATTATATTCTTCACATCTTGAAAATAATCTCTCCACATTCCTTAGACATCCCTCAAATGTATCCCCAAACACATAGAAGTCATCCATGAATACCTCTAGAAAATCCCCTACCATGTATGAGAATATTCCCATCATGCACTACGGGAAGGTTCCAGGGGCATTACATAACCTAAACGACATGCATTTGAAAGCAAAGGTGCCAAATGGACATGTGAATGTTTTAAGGGTTGGTGTCCTGAGAACCAACTATTTTGTACTTTGATTACATGAATGTACACTTATTATATATAGATCATTGTTTTTCATGACTATAATATAATAATGTCTTGGAATATTTGTTGCATTGATATGGTCATGGGAGATCCTCACTATGATGAGAACCTTGAAATGATATAACAATATTTTTAAATAAAGTTATATGGTTGGATGACATACTATTATAGGACACATAGTATACAGACCGTCATATGCGAGTACTCGTAAAAAGATGAGACTCTCTCTCATGGAGTTCGTAGTTGGTAATCTCCAAGATGAGAGATTATGAGAACCGACCCGCAAGTAGAAATTCCGGATATCTTGGTGTCATTGGAAATTTCTATATATGAGCGTGTGTAATGGTCCTTAGACTGGAATATTATCATTATCTCATGTCAGGACTCACACACTTAGATTTGCTGACAAAAACCATCACGAAGACAGTTGGCAGGAAGTAGGGTACGTTGGGTTTGTCACGAATGACATGTTGTTAATGGATAAGTCGAGGAAGGTTTTGTACCTTCCATATTTCTGGAAGTAGATATCTCAGGACCTTTGATTGAAACAAAACTATCACCCAAATTCCATGGCCATGGTGTAACGATGAGTTTATTTCTGGAAGTCAAATAATGATAGATCATTAACATAGGTTTATGACACTACCATGAAACCTACTTGATGAGATATTAAGACAAAGAGATTAAATTACATGGTAGGCATTCGTATGAGGCGACAGGTCAATGCGGCGTCAACTTATTTCTCTTGGGTGCCTTGACCCGTTGCTAGATAGTAATCTTGGACTTTAGGCAAGCCCGCCTAATGCCAACGAGAAAGAGGCCTAGTGGGTCACACACTAAGTGTATCCAAGAATCTCAAGTAGAATAACGATTATTCCCATATGTGGTTTAATAATTATTCAAGGGAGACTAAATTGTTTTTAATGATGGAGGACAAATAAAATGAAAACAAGATATACACGCCATGTATTAATGATTACACGCCGTGTAGTTTTTATTTTTAAAAACAAGTACACAACGTGTATTATTGAATGTACACGCTGTTTGGTTTTTATTATATAAAGGAAATGAATAAATTAAAACAATATATACATGCCATATAGTTTTCAATGAAAAACAAGTACACACCATGTATTTATGATTACATGCTGTGTTGTTTTTCCAGTCAGGATTTTGAGGAAATAATATCATTTTATTAAATGATATTTATTATAATTAGTGTGGGTGAATGTAAAGGAATTAATGACTTGACATGGGGAATTAAAAAGAGTTAATGAAATAAATAAAATGTGTAAAATGTTTATTTATTTTCATAACTTTACAACCTCAAAATTGATTATAAATATCCTCACAACCCCAACTCCTTTCCCAAGAGAATCATTGTGCAAAAAAATTATAGAGAATTCCCTCAAGGCCAAGAGAACTCCTTCCTCAAAGAATGCTCTCAAGACCGAGAGAGATCCTCCTCCATCAGATCAAAACGATCTAAGGAGGAAAATGCAAGAAAAGGTTTGTCCACACTATCACCCGAAGAATCCTTTGACGACGTCCAGAGATACATGGTGCATGTGTAGATCACTGCTAGAGGAATTCTAAAATTGGCTTCTGCGACGCCATGATGAATCACATCAGAACGTGATCAAGAATATCAACGAAGAAAGAACATGACAAAAAGGTACTTCTTGTTAATTAATTAAATTAATTATAATCAACCTGTGATGAAATTTCCAT
Source organism: Viscum album (assembly GCA_963277665.1). Classification (NCBI taxonomy): domain Eukaryota; kingdom Viridiplantae; phylum Streptophyta; class Magnoliopsida; order Santalales; family Viscaceae; genus Viscum; species Viscum album. The sequence continues at coordinate 353,332,116 of OY728130.1, read as the reverse complement.
TGTGGTTCCAGGACTATCCTTCTTCTTTGTCTATTTATGTGATTTGATCCGTGGAGACTGGCGTTTATCGTCATATTGATCCCAGATTGATCATTTCTAATAAAAAAAGCCAAGTGGGCACATCCACCCACAAGATTCTGCTATGCCCAGAACCTTCAATTGGTATCAGAGGGAGGTCACAATGTTGATTATAGTTATTTAATTTTCATTGATAATTTACGCATTTATATTTGATTCAATTCAAGATAAATTGTTCTATAAAACTGAATGAACGAGATCTGTTCTTCCTCCTTTGTTTCTTGATTCACATCACATAAATGAACTTTTAATTTTAATTTTGACTAAATTAAAAAATAGGAACTCATCTGGAGGAGCCTCTATTTTTGTCAGTACAACACAAGAATACACGACATGTAGTGAAAACTATACGTCGTGTACTTAGGTTCAATGAACCGGTACAGGTCCTCCAAAGCACATTATGTGAATTGAGTATGCATAAGTATTTAGTACACCGTTTTGACCAGAAATGAATGGAATGTAGAATCGGAATACACGACGTGTATGTTAAATCAACAAGCCGTGTAGTCCGATCCGGCCCAGGTGAAACCATGTACAAGGAGAAGTCGTGTTCCGCGTACATGGGATTTCCAGGTCGGTAACTACGTAACAAGGAAGTACATGCCATGTTAGATTAATCTACACACTATGTACTCCAAAATTTACAATGTATAGAAAATAAACCAAATCCCTTAGCATGTACTTTGGATAAAGGGTAAAAAATACACGACATGTAGGCTATATTACACTCCTTGTAATGTCCAGAAATGGAATCTCACCAGGTTTCCTAAAAAAGTACAAAGACCTATACAAGGAATATGGATGAGAATAATCTCAAGGAAATTAATAAATGATTTTAAGATAAATAATTGATTAATTATAAGATCATAATTAATTGAACTCAACAACGACTTATCTTGAATAAATAGAACAATTAAAATAATTTGAATTCTAAATATGCGTAAATGTCGTTTCATGCTATGGAAGATCATGAGCTAGACCAATGACCCTTCTTATGTGTGTATGGTTTCATTTAAATTTGTTTAATTTAAATTTGTTGGTCTATGAGCCTTATTCCAATAAAATATAGGGCTTGCGTGCCCATGGTTTCTTTAATGTAAACCCCATGTAATGGAGTATCTCCCAAGCCAGTGGAGATGGTACAAAATCCAATGATGAGGTGAAACCAACCCAAGAAGATGAAAAGGTGGTCAGGTGGGAGCTACAAAACATGAACCACCGGTTTGAGGTGTTTTCCCTAGGTCAGGGTTAGCTTATCAAACCGCCAGATAAGATAACCAATAGAAGCTCATGATCATGCCATCTTATTTTATTTCTGTCTGATTGCATGGTTTATTTATTATGTATGTATTTTTTCGTTCACATAATTTATGAAATAAACAATCATGCAAAGATGGAATAAAATAAAAACCAGACTATGCGTAAACATTATCAGAATATTGTTAATCACTTAAGAAATAATCACTTAATATTAACAAGCATGTGATAATGAAAAAATACACATAAAGAATAAATTCTCACAAATACCATATTAATTCAGACTAAGCCTCCCGTTACTTGATTAAGGGAAGGACTCAATAAAACTATGTGTTTTAACAACCCTTGTCGGGACACTTACTTTTATAAAGAAAGATCTTATGAAAGTTTCGGGTTGACTTAAACATTTTACATCAAGAGGAGTATCCCTTTCTAGACTTGTTGTAAAATAGAGGCAAGTTTTGAGGAAATATAAGTCAGGATTTCAGGATTGTGGAGTCTACTAAAAATATCAAGGAACTTTAAGCTCACAGTTGGCAAAGACCTACCAACTTAAATACCTTCAAATAGCTTGACAAACCCTTTCTGGGGTTATGAGAATGGGAATATGAATCCTTTACACTATAATGTCAAAGCAACTGGACATTCTGAGTTCAATGGTGAGGGCCATTGAGACTTGATAAAATAGTGGGGGACTTAATAAAAATTTATTATTTCTCATAAAATATAATCGAGAAAGTACTGATAAATCTTCTCTTTTAATTTGTAGAATCAATATGACAAACTATTCAACCACCTTTTCTCTGCGATCAATTCCAGATAAAGACAATATCCTCACTAGTAGTAACTTTCAGGAATGGCTTAGGTGCCTTCGGGTTATCCTATTCCATGAACGAATATTTTACGTGATGGAGTCCTCACTTTCGGATTCTCCTGCCCAAGGGGTGAGTGATGAATATTTCCTGGTCTATGATCAACATTTGAGCGACGTACTCATCATTCAATGTTTGATGCTATCATCAATGTCAAGTGAGCTCATGAAGTCTCATGAAGAAATGGATGCCTATAGCATGCTCAAGAACCTCCGTGGTCTATACAAGGAGAGAGCAAGACAGGAAAGGATTGAGATCTCCAAGGCTCTATTTCAGAGAAATCTTGGAGAGGGTTCCCCAGCTGGGCCTCATGTAGTCAAGCTCATTGGCTGCATTGAGAGCATGGAGGTTCTATGGTTTAAACTTCCTGAAGAACTGGGTACCGATCTCATTCTCACATCAATTTCCCAGAGCTTCTCTAAATTTGTTGTACATTTCAACATGAAAAACATTGAGAAGTATCTATCTGATCTTATTATCCTTATTCGCCAAGTGGACAATGAAATGAAGCATGAAAAACCTTTTGTCCTTATGGTGAATAAAAGGAAAGGGAAGGCTTAGAGCATTAATCCCAAGGCTTCTTCAAGGCCTTCCAAGAAAAGGAAGATCAAAGGGGAGGCAAGAGAACAAGATGCTGTTTGTTTTTCATGTGGCAAGAAGGGCTACTGGAAGAAAAATTGCACCCAGCCAAGGAAGTAAGGAGAAGCTTCAGGTGCGTTTGTTATCGAAGGAAATCAATCTATTTCTACAAATCAGGTATTAGATACAACTTGTGGTGCTCACATATGTATCAAAATACAGGAACAAAGTAGATTCATAAATATTGATCGAGGAGAGGTAGATCTACGAGCAGCCAATAGAGCTAGAATTTCTGTTGTAGCTATCGAGGACTACCACCACACATTGCCAACTGAAATGATCTTGGTGTTAAAGGCTTTTTATTATGTGCCTTTTGTTACTAAAAACATTATTTCAGTATACATATTAAATACTGATGGATTCATCTTCAAGTTTGGAAATGAATGTTGCTACTTTTATAAAGATAACATTTGTTTTGGTAGGGCACATTTATATAACGGCCTTTATGTGTTAGACTACACAAACCAAGTAATGGAAATTGATGACAAAGTAAATTCACATGAATCATACCACAACCAACTTTGGCATCACCGTCTAGGTCATGTCAATGAGAAATGTTTGACAAAATTACATCAAGATGAGTATTTAGATTCTTTCGAACTAAAACCACTTGGTGTATGTCATGCATGTCTACAAGGAAAAATGACCAAAGCCCCATTTAGTGGGAAAGGTGAAAGGGATAAAGAGCTTCTAGAATTAGTTCACACAGATGTGTGTGGACCATTTTCAGTTGAAGAAAGGGGTGGGTTATTGTACTTCATAACTCTTACTGATGATTTTAGTATATATGGATATATTTAATTAATGAGGTATAAGTCAGATTCTTTTGATCGGTTCAAAGAATACAAGAATGAAGTTGAGAACCACCTGGGTAAGAATATTAAGAAAATTATCTCAGACAGAGGAGGGTAATATCTTAATCAGTACTTCAATGATTTCTTACGGGAGTTTGGGATTCTTTCTCAACTCACTCCTTCTTACAAACCTTAGTGTAATGGCGTAAGTGAAAGGAGGAACTGAACCCTGTTGGACATAGTGAGATCAATGATGAGTCATGTGAGTATTCCATTATCCTTTTGGGGATATGCATTATAAACAGCAACACACCTACTAAACCAAGTACCAACTTAATCGATAAATGGTATTTGATACGAACTATGGAGTGGACAAAAATCCATGTTATCAAATTTACATGTGTGGGGTAGAGAAGCATTTGTTAAGGCCTCTTCAGGTAACAAGCTTACACCCAGAGGCACAAAGTATATCTTTATAGGATATACCAAAGAAAAAAGGGGATATTACATATACAACCCCTCAGATAAAAAGGTAACAGTGGAAAGACACACCATATTCCTTGAGAGAGAGAACATCTCCAAAAGAGATAGTGGGAGTGAGATAGACTTCGATGAAGTTGAGGTTCAAGATAAACATGAGTTTTTACAAGAACAGATTCCGTAAATCCCCATGGAAGAACAATCTGTTCCTCCACAGGGCTCAAGAATTGTGTAGGAGCACAAGAGAGGTGAGAGAACTAGAACACCATGGTTTTCATGTCACTGAGGATGGTGACTCATTATTGTTTGACAATGATGATCCTTTTACCTACAAGGAAGTAGTTGAAGGCACAGACGCTGCCAAGTGGCAAGAAGACATGAATTCTGAAATGGATTCCATGTAGTAAAACCAAGTCTGGATTTTGGAAGATCCTCCAGTTGATGTAAAGCCTATTGGTAATAAATGGGCATTCAAGAAGAAACTGAACATGTAGGGGCATGTCAGTACCTATAAGGCATGACGGGTTGCAAATGGTTTTATACAACATCAAGGAATTGACTATGATGAAACCTTTTCACCAGTTGCGATGCTGAAATCCATCATAATCTTACTAGCCATTGCTAGTTACCATTACTATGAAATTTGGAAAATGGATGTCAAAAAAGCATTCCTTAATGGGAACCTCTAGAAAGATGTCTACATGAAATAACCTGAAGGGTTTGTGACTCCAAATAATTCCAACAAGGTATGCAAGTTTCAAAAATCCATTTATGGATTAAAGAAAGCATCAAGGTCATGGAACATTAATTTTGATGGAGCCATAATAGAATTTGGATTTGTTAAGAATGAATGTGAGCCTTGTGTCTACAAAAGGTTTAGTGGAAGTGCATTTGTTTTAATAATAGTATATGTTCATGAAATATTACTAATTGGAAACGAAGTACCTGTCTTACAGTTAGTTAAGGAATGGTTGGATAAATTCTTCTCTATGAAAGACTTGGGAGAGAAAACACATATTCTTGGGTTCAAGATCCATCATGATAGATCCAAGAGAATGATGGGAATGAGTCAAAGTACATACATTGAAAAGATACTGAAGAGATTCAGTATGGAGCAACCAAGAGAGGATTATTTCCAGTGTCACATGGCATTCATCTTTCCAAGAAAATGTTTCCTCAGACACATGAGGAAAGAAAGAAAATGGAAAGGATCCCTTACGCATCTGACATTAGGTCAGCCATGTATGCTATGATATGTACAAGGCTATATGTTGCTTACGGATTGAGTGCGGTTGGTAGATATCAATCTGATCCTGGAGACCACCATTGGATGGCGGTCAAGACTATCCTTAAGTATATGAGGTGTACTAAGGATATCTTCCTGGTTTATGGAGTATATGAGTAACTAGTCATCAAAGGACATGTAGATGCTAGTTTTCAGACTGATCAAGATGACATGAAGTCGCAGACTGGATACATCTTCAGTTTGAGTGGAGGTGTAGTGGGCTGGAAGAGCTCAAAGTAAGGTGTGGTCACAGATTCTACAGTAGAGTCCGAGTATATTGCAGATTATGAGGTAGCTAAATAAGCAGTATGGATGTGAAGCTTCATCTAAGGGCTATATGTAGTACCAAGTAGTAAAGATCCTATCACACTCTATTGTGATAATACTGTAACGATGGCACTTGCAAATGAGACAAGGTCACATCAGTGTAAAAAGCACTTACTTCATAAGTATCATCTCTTGAGGGACTTTTCTCGGAGAGGTGAAGTTGCAGTGAGCAGTATTTCCACAGAATACAACATAGAAGACCCCTTGACTAAAGCCTTGACTCAGCTGAAACATGATCATCATGTGTGGTCTAGCAGACTAAAAGTCGTAGGCAGTTGGATCTAGTCCAAGTGGGAGTTTGTAAGGGTTGATGTCCTAATAACCAACTGCTTTGTACTTTGATTACATGAATTTACACTTATTATATATTTTTCATTGTTTTACATGACTATAATATAATAATGTCCTGGAAAATTCGTTCCATTGATAAGGTCATGGCATATCCCCGCTATGATGAGAACCTTGAAATGCTATAACAATATTCTAAAATAAAGTTCTATAGTTGGATGAAATACTATGATAGGACACATAGTATACAGACTGTCATGTGAGAGTACTCGTAAGAAGACGAGACTCTCCCTCATGGAGTTCGCACTTGGTAATCTCTAAGATGAGAGATTATGAGAACATACCCCTGAGTAGCAATTCAGGATGTCTTGGTGTCATAAAAAATTTCTATCTATGAGCATGTGTAATTTTACTTAGAATGAAATATTATCATTAACTCATGTCATGACTCATGCACTTAGATTTTCTAATGAAAACCATCACGAAGACAGTTGGAGGGATGTAGGGTATGTTGGGTGTGTCACGAATGACATGTTGTTAATGGATAAGTAGAGGAAGGATTTGTCCCCTCCATATTTGTGCAAGTATATATCTTAGGCCGTTTGATTGAAATAGAACTGTCGCCTAAATTCCATGGCCATGGCGTGACGACAAGTTTATTTCTGCAAGTCAATGAATGACAGATCAAGAACATAGGTTTATGACACTGCCATGAAACCTGCTTGATGAGATATTGAGAAAAAGGGATTAAATTACATGGTAAGAGTTTCTATGAGGTGTCATGTCAATGTGGCGTCAACTTATTTATCTTGGGTTACTTGACCCATTTCTAGACAGTAATCTTGGAATTTAGGCAAGCCCACCTAATTCCAATGAGAAAGAGGCCTAGAGGGTCACACACTAAGTGTATCCAAGAATCTCAATTAGAATAAAGATTATTCCTGTACGTGGTTTAATAATTATTCAAGGAATACTAAATCATTTTAAAGATGGAGGAATAATAAAATTAAAACAAAATATACTCGATGTATATTAATGATTACACACCGTGTAGTTTTTATTTGGAAAAACAAGTACAGGCTGGGTATTATTGAATGTACACTCTGTGTAGTTTTCATTTTGGAAAGGAAATGAATAAATGAAAACAAGATATACACGCTGTGTAGTTTTAAATTAAAAACAAGTACACACCGTGTATTTATGATTACACGCCTGTAGTTTTTCTAGTCATGATTTTGAGGAAATAATATCAATTTATTAGATGATATTTATTATAATTAGTGTGGGCTCATGTCAAGGAATTAATTACTTGACATGGGGTTTTTTAAAGAGTTAATTAAATAAATAAAATGCATAACATGTTTATTTATTGTCATAAAATTACAACCTAAAACACGATTATAAATATCCTCACAACCCCAACTCCTTTCCCAAGAGAATCGTTGTGCACAACAATTCTGGAGAATTCCCTCAAGGCTGAGAGAACTCCTTCCTCCAAAAACGATCCCAAGACTGAGAGATATCCTCCTCCATCAGATCAAAATGATCTAAGGAGGACAACACAAGAAAAGGTTTCTCCATGGTAGCACCCGAAGAAACCTTTGGCGACATCGAGAGATACGTGGTGCACGTGTGGATCACCGCTAGATGAAGTCTATACATGGCTTCTGCGACGCAATGATGAATGACATCATAACATGATCAAGAATATCAACAAATAAAGAACAGGACAAAAAGGTACTTCTTGTTAATTAATTAAATTAATTATAATCAACCTGTGATGATCTTTCCATTGTGGTTCCAGGACTATCCTTCTTCTTTGCCTAATTATGTGATTTGATCCGTGGATACTGGCGTTTATCATCGTATTGATCTCGGATTGATCATTGCTAATGACGAAAATACAAGTGGGTACATCCACCCACGAGCTTCCACTGCGCCTAGAACTATCAAATGTAGTCTTCCATTGATCCTATAGGGAGACCTCAATTTGATTATACCCGGAGTACCCATCTATGAAATAATATAATTCATGACCTGTGACTCTCTCAAGGACTTGGTCAATGAATGGTAAGGGGAAATGGTTATTATTGGTAAATGATTTTAGCTTCCTATAGTCGATGCAGACTCTCCAGCCACTACTCTCACTTGTTGGAAGAATATCTCCATCCTTATTGGTTATCACTTTGATTCCAGCCTTTTTTGGAACCACATGTATTGGGCTCATACTCTCAATCTTAGCTATGGGATAGATGATACCGACTTTTAACAATTTCAGAAGTTCCTTCCTTACTACCTCTATGAGATTAGGATTGAGTCTTCATTGAGGTTGACGACATGGCTTTGAATTATATTCTAGAACAATACTATGAGTCCCGATTAGTGGGCTAATCCCAAAAATATCAAACAAGGTCCAACTAATGTTTTTATTATGTTTCATAAGGACATCTAGAATAATCGAATCATGATTGTATTTAAGAGAATAATAAATGAAAATAGGATGTGTTTGATTTTCCTCTAGGATGGCTTACTTGAGTGCAATGGGAAGTTCCTTCAATTCAAGATCAGGTTGGTTCATAATTTCAGCAGAAGATTGAGACATTGGATCCAAATAAATTATGTTTCCTAAAGTTTTATATAGGATTGATTCCCCACATGTAGAAGTTTTATCTACTATATTGGATTGATCATATTTAGGTAAGTAAGTTGAAGTGGTCTCCATGAAAGTGGTTTCCTGAAAGGATTCACTGATTGTTGGACCTAAGACTTCACCATAAGAGCAATTTTAAAATGATTCAAGCCAAGGAGATAAACTTCCTTCATGTGAACAGAGGAAGTCAATCTCATCCTGACTTAAACATCCATAAAATATTCCTTGATGTTATATGGATTCATTATCAATGCTTCATATCATTTTTACTTCATGAATGTCCTTGTCATCCCCTATTTGTGAGATTGCATTGTAGATTCTCAAGTCTAGACTCATGTTTCCAAAGGTGATGTTCATGTTCCCATTTGGGACTCAGATAACAGAGTTGATTGTTGCAAGGAAGGGATGACCAAGGATGATTGGGGTTTGTTCCTTGTTACCTAAGTTATGATTTTTTTCAAAGACAATGAAGTCATCAGGGTAGATGAAGTTTTATACTTTTACCAGAACATCCTTGAAAATCTCCTTTGGAACCCTAATGTTACGATCAGTAAGTTGAAGTGTGACAGATGTGGGTTGGAGCTCTTCCAGGCCTAACTGGTAGTACACAACATAGGTAATGATATTGAAACTGGCACCTAGCTCACATAAGACTTTGAAAAATTTGTTCTCTCCTAGTTCAACATTGCTGTAAGGGAAACCTGGGTCTTTCATCTTTGGTGGAAGGGTTCCTTGGATTATTGTGCTAACATTTTCTGTTAGAAGGACTTGCTTCTTATGTGAGAATTTTCTTTTAAAAGTTCACATGTCCTTAAGTTACTTTGAGTAGGAATGTATGGTTTAGATTGAATATAAGAGTATAATGATCAAATTGACTTGTGATAATATTTCCATCAATGTTTCATTCAATTCAGGCTTGGTTTTCCTCCTCATGCATTGAGGAAATGGCGCAGATTGTGGGTTTGTTTATTGAAGAGCTATTTCTTTGACAATGTTATCGTGTTTTTCAGTTTGATCATTTGGTTCATTTGAATTTTCACCAGAGTTTAATACTTCACAAGGTTTTTTACTTATTTGTTCAGTTTCCTCAATTGATTTCCCACTTCTTCAAATTTTCAAAACCTTTAGTTTTTCAAGAGTTTTTTGAGGGCAACTTGACTGTCCCCTTACTGTTTGTTGTGGAACATCTTGTGTAGGCATGGTTTCCTTTCCAGTTTTGATGGTTTGAAGTTCTTGTTTTAGGGAAGAGACTTCCGAGTTCATCCTTTCCATTTGTTTGCACAGTTTTTCTATTAGGATTTGTGTAATAGTTTTGGTTAGTTCTTGAGAAGATAGTTTGTCCCAGGGGGATATTTTGGAGGTGGAATGGTTTGTTGAAAATGGACCGATGGATGTTGGTATTGGATAAGTTGAGTTTGGAGCTGGTTATGGGTTTGGTAGTTCTGATGGGGATAAGTATTTTTTCCCTGTGGTTGTCTAGGTTGTTGGTTATCTTTCGAGCAGAATCCTGGGTGTTCATTATACCTTGGGTTGAAGGTGTTTTGGTATTGAGGCTTTTTAAAGTTAAAAGCATTTACTTCTGCTGGGGGTCCTCCTAGAAGAACATAATTGATGGATGGAATGGATGGGTAGTCGTCTGTCTTATGGTCATGTTTGTCACAAATTGTGCAAATAGGGTCTACAGTTTAGATTTCATGGACTTTCCTAAGGTCTACCTCTTCAAACTTCCTAGAAAGTGCTGCGAGTTTAGCCCTAAGTCTTTCCTCTTCTATAAGTGTATGAATTCTAGTAGTTCATTGTGGCTTTTCAGAATAAGGTGAAGTTCCCCATGTTTGGTTTTGTTCAGTAAGGCTTTCCAGATTCTTGTAAGCATCATTTAGGGCTTTGTTTTTAAAGGTTCCATTACACATTATGTCAATGAATTGGTTGTTCCCGAAACCCAACCCTTCATAGAAAATTCTCACTTGTTCAGGTATAGAAAAACCCTGATGTGGAACCATGTTTAAGGTGTCTTTGAACCTCACCAATGTTTCATAGAATGACTCTCCCTATTTTTCAAAAAAGTTCCGGATGCTTTTTTTTATGTTCAATTATTATGTGGTGGGGAAAGTATTTTTTGTAGAATTATCTTTGTAATTGGTCCTAAGAGTTGATGGATGATGGTCTCAAACTGTTTAGCCATTTTTTATGTGATCCTTTTAATAAAAAGGAAATAGCCTCATCTCAGCTGATTCTAGTTGATGTGGTGGACACATGGTTTCAATAATGTCATTGAACTCTTTGACATGAAGGTATGGAATCTCAAAATCCATCCCCTGAATGGTTGGAAGGTGGTTTAGGACATGGGGTTTAAAGATGTAATTGGTATCTCCTAGGGAATTATGTCTAATGCATTTGGGGGCATTGGTCCACACTGGAGTGAGGTATTCATTCATGGATTGATCAACTTCATTCCCTAGGTTTGGAGCTTCTTTATTTTGGTTTCCCATTTGATTTCCCCCAGGATTTACAATTTGATTTCTTGGAAGACCCTCCATTATAATTGATTCAATTTTTTATTCTGGAGTATCAAGAAGATTAGGACCTAATGGAAACAATCTTCTAGGTTCACATGACTCCCTAATACTAGGAATTTCCACCCTAACTAGTCTATTTGAATTATCGCGGGAGTAAGCGGACATGCACCAAAAGAAAAAAATTGAGAAAGGGACAAGATAAGAGATCTTGGGTGAGAATAGAAGAATGGGGGTGAGGAAAGAAGGTTTTGGTCTAAGTTACTTACTTGGTCCCTGGAAATGAAACCAAAATTTGATTCACGCTCAAATTTACCCAAGAGATGAAGGTATGATGGTCTTTGTAGTATAGCTTGGGTTGTCGAATCCACTGGGACCTAAGAAGATACCTAAGATACACAACCTTTGAGATGGATTTTTGGCTATGATGTTTCCAAATTTGGGTTGATTTTAGACAGGTTTAAAGTATCACTAACATATTTAAGTAAAATTAAATTAATATAATGAGTTGATCCTAGGTTAATGCACATGGTGGATTGGATAAATTCCTTTTTTAATGATTTCAATTTCATTGACTCTAGAAGGATTAATTCAATGAATTCTAACTAACCTCAACACTTACTGGTTAAACACCTTCACAAATGCATGCTAATCACCTACTCACTTTTAGGATCATTTTCATGAGAACTCCAAGGTAAAGGATCATATTTACACATAAAAGTTGGGTGATTAAATTCAATATGGAAGAGGAAGAGATAAAATCATTGAATAAAAGAAACTATGTTGGGAAACAATCCCTCAAGGTAACATTGCATCATTTTTGGGTTGATTGGGTTTGTTGACAAAGAAGGTTTCCATGATCAATTGTCTTGTTCCTGAGATGTAGTTGAAAATCTATGTTGAGAAAGAACCATGACAAAGGAATGGACGGTCTGGAGGCGGTATATAAGAACATATACAAGGTGGCGCCGTTTTCCAGTGTTTGCCAAATTTTTGGGGTCCAAAATTCGGAGTTTGGTGAGCATCGCAAAATATGGATCTCCTTGAAGATATTATTTAAATATGGAAAAGGCATGAGTTTCGCGAATATAGACATCATGGTTTGGATTTTGCGAAGACCAGAAAAATGTTAACGGTGATTTTTCGTGATTACGACGAGCTTCATGAATGACAGAGTCAAAGAGCATTGCAACGGTGAAGGGAATTGCCAGTGGGGATTTGTGGCAAAGCCGTAAAGGAATTTATAGGATGATTCGAAATTACTACGAGATCTGCGATCGGAAAATTGCTGTGGTGCTTGGCTATATTGACAGAATTTTATGAGAAATTTCAGAGCTTCACAATTTGGGATGACATGGAACTGACTTCAGACGAAAGGTTCGACAGTCAGTGAAATCACCTATAAATAGGCCTCGACCCCCTCAAGAGAATTACAACGTTTTCAATGAAAATATTTTTCTCTCGGATCATGAAGGTTGTTCATGAAGGTAGTGTGCTTCGCGAAAGGAAGGAACATTGTAGCAGCTATTCTAGCTCCGCAAAAGTTGGGTGCTCCGTGTTGGCTCAGTGATCTTCACAAGGGAACTCACTTTGCGATAACTTGAGCTCTACGATTGCCTAAGCTCTGCGAAGGCGTGAGCTTCGCGAAAAGTTAGAAGCTTCATGAAGACTTGTTTGAGCTTTGTGAAATTGGGAGCTTCACGAAGTAGGGTACTTTGTGAAGATACTTCCCAAAGGCAGTTGACCAGTGGCCAGGGGTAAAGGGGTATTCATCAGTGGATAAAATTTGGACATTAACAGAGTATCTATCAATAGTTGTGGATTCATGTATTCATGGAAATGAACAGACCTAGAAGTATATAAACTGTGACTAGATCCCTTCCAAGTGCAGCGAGCAAAGGAAGAGGAAGAAGGTTATCCTTTCTATAGGTAGTGATCTAGTGATAGAGGAATAGGGATTGACCCTTGGGAAGCAGTGAGCTAAACCTAAACATTTTAAAGGTAGTGAGCCTGGGCATAGAAGTGATCTATCCTGATCATTATTGGCAGTGAGTTTTAGTGGATTTGGAATAGCGACACATCACCATTGTATGTTCCTTGGATGTAGCCCATTGAAGGTGAACCAAGTAAAAATCTCTGTGTCTACCTGGTTACTTACCTTCATTGCATTCAAAGTATCATCATCAGATAAAGAAGAAAAGAAGTGATCATAATGAACACAAAAGAGAAAACAAAGTTACCCCTGTAAAAAAGATGTCAAGATCTAGTGGGGCATGAGGAGTTGTTGAAAGAATATCCATACCCTGATTCACCCCCACCCCTATCAGGGTATATATTACCCTATTGGTCCTAAAAATTGGTATCATAGGGAAGGTTTTTTTATCAATTTTGTTTCTATGACTTGTTGTAGTCGATTTGTGTGGTTAAATCAGTTTTCTCTTATCTCGGTGTGCCATGGAAAAGGGAAAAACATCAAATACGAACCATAAGTCATATGGTATTCCTCAATGTGGAAGTTTTTATGGAAAAAGTTTGATTCAACTAAATGAATCAAATAGCTTACTAAAGGAAGGCTTAGATTATTCTGATAGGGAAACGACAGATTCACTCAATAATGATGTAGGAACGAGGGAAGTACATGAAATTCAAAGTGAAGAACCTGAAATGCCAAGTGATGTTGGAACTACTGATGATGAAGAAACTCCCAGAAGTCAAAAAGTTGAAGTTGTCCACAAAGAAAAGGAATTGGATCAGAAATTCACTGATGAAATTAAATGTAATGATATTCAGATCCAAGAACTGTAAACTGAGATCAACAAGCTAAGAGGTTGGAATCAAAGGCTTATTGATGTAGCTACTGATCTGAGGGAGAAGATTGATTCTCAAGATAAAGAACTTCAAAAGAGATATGCAAAGGTAGAAAAATAAAAATATGATGTGAAGGGAAAGAATTAGAACTCAGATGAAATTCAGAATTTGAAATCCAGAAATGGTGATCTTGCTACACAGCTATCTGAACTATTTCATAAGAATCAAAGTCTACAACAAGAGAATGCATGTTGTTCTAATTCTATTGAAGAAGAAAAATTGAAAGTGAAGGAGAAAAGTGACATGGTAGAAAAGATCACAAGAGAACTGGAAGATGAGATGTGTAGGGAGTAGGATCTCAAGAAATCACTCAATGCTCATATTGAATCAAGGGATATTAAGATTCAACAACCGGGAGAAGATATTGAATTATCAAAGAAAAAAGAGGTTAAATCTAGTACCAATGGAAATCCCATGTTAAAGGATGCCTTTCACTTAGTATTTGATTATCCTTTGACAAGTGATGATAAAATGAAAAACAAATATGCTATTTATGAAGAGAAACAATGGAATATTTTCTCAGTTCAAAGACCATAAAGATTTCGAAAACTCATATTGGATTTGATGAATGCTCTACCGTTCATGACAGAAAGGGATATGTGAATAGTCTTGGAAATGGAGAAAATCCTATAGGTGCTAGAGATAGACCTAAGAGGATAGTTACAAGAAGTAGTGACGACATGTGCTATTTTTGCTGGATTAATGGCCAAAAATCAAGCTTCTGTTCCAAGGCTCAGGAATACATTTCAGGCTGTGAAAATATAAACTTTTCTAAATACTAGAATAAGAATAAGTGCTATGAGAAATGAAAAAGAAGATTCCCTCAAAGGAAAGAATTTATTAGGTGCTTCTATTGTGGAATAATGGGACACACCATTAGTATGTGTCAGGAAGCTCAGGAGATCAATATCAGAAGAAGAACTCAAGCTGCATCAATGTGTTGGTTGAGGAATGATGAAATGAGGTATGCCTTGGAGGGAAAATGTTTTATATGTTCTGATTATGGGAATTTGGAAAGACATTGCAACACGAAGAAAGAAATAAAGGAAAAGGAACTCAAAATGAGATTCTCAACTCTAGTGGTGCATGATAAAAAATTCTCCACTAGAAGACAAAGTGAACATATTTCGTGGAGAGAATGTGAAAAAACTTGAAAGATTAAGGGGAGATGTACTCCATCTGTGAGTAAGAAGAATGCACATTCAGTGGAGGATTCACCACCAGTGAAAAACAGTGTGGTGACTCAGATATCTGATAAAAGAAAGATAAGAAAATAATGTATTGAAAAATTCACATGTCGTGTGACATGAAGAGAAGTGGAGGAAAGAGGAAGATCCCTACAATGGTAGAAGAAGAAATGGAAGATGACAAGCAGAGATATTCCTACTCAGAGAAGGAATTAGGGGAAGTGTCATTTTGGTGGAACACCAAATAAGGAAATGTCTACCAGTGGGTTTAAACCCCAAATGGTGAGAAAGGCCAGGCCTGTAGAATGTACATATCATAAAAAGGCCCAGAATGTGGGTAATGAATGCTTAGTCATATGGCCAGAGCATTTGAAGTTGGATAGGAAACTAGAAGAAGTGAGGAAGGAGTGTGATGATCTACAAGAAAGAATCAAAGAGTTGACCTATTATGATCAACCACAATCCTCACATTGAGGAGTCCGGAAGAAGCCCCTCTCCCAATGTATATAAATGCTATTAACTGATGATTCATGTGTTTCAGTTTTTAGGGAGATACGATCCAAGGGGAAGTGGAAGCTAAAGATGCAAAGTGGATAAGTGATGTGCTCCAGAGTTTCAATTGCCTCAAATCAGGTACAAAAGGTGAAGAAGAAAGAGAGTAACAGAGCACAATAGGAAGTTATTGTGTTATTAACCTTGTCTCTTGTTTCCTACACCGAATTTCTACTTAGTAGGCTCAGAGATTTTGTTAATGGGTCAATGCTAAGTGCCAGATGAGAATAAATGATTTAGGAGAAGAATAATGGTTATGGTTCTAAATAGTGGGTATAACCACATGAAGTGTTGAATAACAAAGGGGGAGCATTCAATAACAAAATCAGATGTAAGAGCCATCAAAGAAAAAATTGGATGAATAAGCTCAGGTGTTGTCTATCGAGGGAAGACATATTGAGGGAGAACCAGCAATAATCATGCATCTCATACTTATCTATTTTGTTCTAAAATTATGGTATCAGCTAACTCTTTTCAAGATACCAAGAAGCTGTGAGAGAATATCCACAGTGTTTCAACAAGAAGCTCAGAAATGTAGCTGAAAGAAATGATGCCACTGAAAAATGAAACAATGAGAAATTTCATGATAAATGTGATGAGGAGGAAAGAAAAAAGGGGTAGTAGAAGTGGATGATGCTGATTCATAAAAGAATCAAACATGGGAGATTGTTTCGAGGCCAGCTGATAAGAATATCATCGAGACTAAATGGGTCTTTCACAACAAGTTTAATGAAGATAGAACATTGATTTGAAACAAAGCACAATAAGTGTGCAAAGGATACTCCCAAATAGAGGAAATTGATGTCAATGAGACATTTGCACTAGTTACAAGGCTGGAAACAATCAGATTATTCCTAGCCATTGCAGTGCAACGAAAGTTCAAAGTGTTCTAGATGGATGTCAAATATTCATTCTTGAATGGGATTTTGAAGGAAGAATTGTATATCAAATAGCCCAATTTTTTTTATCATTCAAGAGGATGAGAACAGGGTTTTTCGGCTGAAGTAGGCAATATATGTGCTGAAACAAGCACCAAGAAAATGGTATCCAAGGCTTAATGAGTACTTGAAAAAGCTTGGTTTCCAGTATAGTGGTGCTGATTACAATCTCTATTTCAGCAACAATATTAATCAATGGTTGATGGTGCTGGTTTATGTCGATGGCATAATATTTTGGGTATCAGATGAAGCTCAGTGCAAATAAATTTTCTGAATTCATGTAAAGTGAGTTCGAAATGTCAATGATTGGAGAGATAATGTTTTTCCTTGGTCTACAGGTGACACAAGGAATGAATGGAACATTCATTTCTCAATCCAAATATGCCATGGAGGTTTTGAGAAGATTTGTCATGGATACTTCCAAGGAGATGAAGTCTCCGGTTGCTACCTGGATGAAACTGTCTAAATATAAGGATGAAAAGCGAGATATCAGACTAATCCCAAGGAAAGACACATGATTTCAGTGAAAATAATACTTTGGTATATCAAGGGAACAATGGATTTAATCTTGATATATAGTGATAAATCTCAGTTAGAGGTATTGGGATATACTGATGCAGATTGGGCCGGTTCCGCGGATGACAGGAAATCAACACCAGGAGGTGCTTTCTATCTTGGTGGATTGTGTATTTATTGGCTAAGAAATAAGCAAGATTGAATTTCATTAAGCACTGTAGAAGCTGAGTATATTTTCGCTACTCAAGTATTCACACAACTATTGTGGATGAAGCAACAGCTTAATGATATGGGAGTTGAAGTGATGTCTCCGATCAGAATCCAGTGCGATAACTCAAGTGCTATAAATCTCAGAAAAAATCCTTTCCATCACTCAAGGAAAAGGAAAATTGAGATAAAGTATCATTTTATCAAGGAGAAGGTTGACCAAGGAATTGTGATGTTGGAGCATGTGCCAATAGAACTCTAGGTTGCAGACATTCTGATAAAGGCCTTACCCAAGGAAGCTTTTGAAAGTCATCAACTGGCTCTGGGAGTTCAGTCAACTCCCCACACTTGAAAAAGTGTGGTTGTGGAAACCCACCCTCACCACAAGGTATGAAGTGTTTTTCCCTACTGTACTAATATGTTTTTTTACCCGGTTATAGCCGTAGAGGAGGGCACTTTGGGTTAGTTTCCAAAGGGGGATAAAAAAGTGATTGTTCAAGGGGAGACAGTGTGACAGTGTGGCTATTTGATAAATTAGGAATGATTTAGGGAGAAACTGACAGGTGGAGCAGTGAGATAGGGGGAGCAATAAGATAGGGGGATAGTTTTAAATCTGACAATGCTAGAAGTGATCGATCAAATATTAGATATCACGATAGCTAAGGATCATGATAAAAGTAGAAGAGTGATGTTGGAATGGTGTGAGAAGGGTTCCAATGATCAATAATTGGTATCAGTTTGGTGTCAAATGATGGTGTCCGAAATGAAGTGATTCATTGATGAACTTTTCATAGTACTATTGTTTCTCACACTGAGAATTGCTCATGTGGGATTAGAGTATGTGGTGAGTGAATCATTGGTCTCTATCTAAATCGCAAGAGGTGAATGATGGTTGATGATGGAAGGAGACTCAGTGAGGTATCAACATGCAAAAAATCAGTCTTAGAAGAGTTTTAAACAAACCCAAAGGGGGATATTGTTGGGAAAAAATCCCTCGAGGTAACATTGCATCATTTTGGGGTTGATTGGGTTTGTTGACAAAGTAAGATTCCATGGTTAATTTTCAATTTCCAGAGATGTTGTTGAAAATCCATGTTGAAAAAGAAGCATGACAAAGGAATGAACGATCTGGAGGTGGTATAAAAGAACAGATACAAGGTGGCACCATTTTCTAGTGTTTGCCAAATTTTTGGAGTCCAAAATTTGGAGTTTGGTGAGCATCTTGAAATATGGATCTCCTTGAAGATCTTATCTAAATATGGAAAAGGCATGAGTTTCGCGAAGATAGGCCCCATGGTTTGGATTTCTCAAAGACTATAAGAATGTTGACGGTGATTCTTCGCGATTACGACGAGCTTCACAGGCGACAAAGTCAAAGAGAATTGTGGCGGTGAAAGGGAATTGCGAGTAGAGCTTCATGGAAAATCCATGATGGAATTGACTGGATGCTTGACGATTATGATGAGATCTACGATCGGAAAATTGTTGTGGTTCTTGGAGATATTGAAATAATTTCGACGGAATTTTCAGAGCTTCACGATTTGGGATGACATGGTGCTGACTTCGCATGGAAGGTTCGACAATCGGTGGAATCCCCTATAAATAGGCATTGAACCCCTCAAGAAAATTAGAGTGTTTTCAGAAAAAATATTTTCCTCTCGGCTCATGAAGGTTGTTCGCGAAGGCAGTGTGCTTCGCGAAAGGAAGGAGCTTCACAGCGGCTATTCTAGCTCTGTGAAAGTTGGGTGCTCCATGTTTCCTCAGTGAGCTTCGCAAGGGAAGTAGATCTGTGACAACTTGATAATCACAAAGGCCTGAGCTCTACGAAGGCACAAGATTCACAAAAAGGCAGGATCTTCGTGAAGGCTTGTTTGAGATTTGCGAAATTGGGAGCTTCGTGAAGTAGGGTGCTTTGTGAAGGTACTTCCCAAAGGTAGTTGCCCAGTGGTCATTGGTAAAGGGGTATTTATCAGTGGATGAAAGTTGGACATTAACAGAGAATCTATCAATAGTTGAGGATGCATGTATTCATGAAAATGAACAGACCTACAAGTTAATAAACTGTGAGTGGATCCCTTCCAAGTGTAGTGAGAAAAGGAAGAGGAAGAAGGTTATCCTTTCTACATGCAGTGATCCAGTGGGAGAGAAACAGCGAGTGACCCTTGGAAAGCAGTGAGCTAACCCTAAAAATTGTAAAGGCAGTGAGCCTGGGAATAGAAGTGATCTTTCCCAAACATTATTGGCAGTGAGATTTAGTGGATTTTTTATAGTGGCACATCACCGTTGTATGCTCCTTAGATGTAGCCTAGTGAGGGTGACCCAAGTAAAAATCTATGTGTCTGCCTGGTTGCATCCTTTCATTGCATTCAAAGCATCATCATTAGATAAAGAAGAAAATAAGTGATCATAATGAACACAAAAGAGAAAACAAGTTGACCCTTGTAATAAAGAGGTCAAGATCTAGTGGGGCATGAGGCGTTGTGCAATGAATATCCATACCCTGATTCACCCCCCCTCTCAGGGTATATAGGCCCCTATTGGTCCTAACAAACTCAAATAAAATAAATTAATAAACATTTAGAGAGTGAGAAATAACATTAAATCTGGAACCTTGCTACTAACTTGGATAAAACCCTAAAATATGTATCCCTCCATTGATAACATGTCCTCAACGGAAGCAGGAAGTAGACTTACGAGGGTGGAATTGAAGAAGTAAAAACAACAAAAATCGATCACTCCACCGTTGTGTGATAAATATCACAAAGTATGGTGTGAATAAATTAAAACTTTTAGGAAAGGGTATCAATGTGATATGTATAAGAGTAGAATAAGAGTAAAGGATGAACTTTTATTAAGAAACTAAGGTGAATTGAACAACTTACATGAGAAAGAAATGCGATTACAAACACAAAGTGGTAGTTTAACACTACAATGAAACCAAACACCAAAGATCCTCAACTCCTCCACCACCACTTTCTTAAATAGGCATTTCAAGTGTCTTCGGTCAATCCCACAATAGTTCAAAGCAACCCACTTGAGTATGGTAGGCCAAGGGTGGTGAAAAGTAAGGGAGAAGAGACTTTTCCACCCTTGACCCTAAGTTGCAGCCAGCTTGTCTCCACAGAACTGATGCCCATATATGACCTTCTATATTACCGAATTGGAGTGGTAAATAGAATAATAAAATGGATACAAATATTTCTACTAACCTCCTATAATGTTTCAGCCCCAAATAATATGTGGTTTTTGAGATATGATTAAAATGGTGGTATGTTTTTCTGGGCCACATAATTTAGCCTAGAATTTTATCTCCAAATTGGGCCGCCTTAATAACCCTCATAGAAGAAAAATTATCACTAACTTCTGAATTATTATTTGTTCCTCTATTTTTCTTATAAAATCTTATGAAATTTGGGCTTCATTGGTCTTGTATTGTGGGCCCCACATTCTCATCAGTGGGATGGTTCCCAATATTCCTTCTCCAGAATTGTTTCCTTTCATCGCCAAATATCACCATCATATTTAAGAATCCTCTATTAATCCCTTAATGATAAATGTTCATATTGAAGTTTATATCCATTTCTAAAAATATAAAATTAAAATATGGATAATTACATTCCTTAAAATCAGATGAATCATTGGGCCTAAATTAATTTACATTAGGGATAAAGTGCACAAATGATAATAATGGATGTTCAAAATTAAAATCCACTAACTCAGGCCCAAAAGATAAAAAATGAGCATTTAATACCATTAAAATGTAATTAACATATGTGTTTTTATTGGATAATCAGCATTATATCTTTGGAGAGAAGTGTGAAATATATACGGACCACAAAATCCTCAAGTATATATTCACACATAAAGAGTTGAACATGCACCAACGAAGATGGTTACAGCTGATCAAAGACTATGATTGCTCAATCCATTACCACCCTGGGAAAGAGAACAAGGTGGAAGATGATCTAAGTAGAAATGACCCAACAATTCTGTCATTGATGAGAATTTAGAAGGATCCAATCTTATTATATTTGATGAAGATGGACATGAGAATCATAAAGAACGGAACATCATCAATACTTTCACAAATGATTATTCTACCATCTCTTTTGGATAAAATAAAATATGTTCAAAGAAAGGATTTAGAAATTTTGAAAAGGGAGGAAGCTATTAGAAATGGGAAATCATCAGATTTCATGGTTGACAAGGATGGGATTGTGAGATTTGGGTCACGATTATGTGTACCATCCGATCCAGAGATAAAGAAGTAGCTTATGGATGACTCCCATAACTCAACCTTCTCTATTCACCCAGGGAGCACACAGATGTATCAAGATCTCAAAGAGAACTTTTGGTGGGACAATATGAAAAAGGAGATTGCTAAATATACATCAAAGTGTCTGGTATGTCAGAAAGTGCAGGATGAGAGAAAAATGTCTAAGGGGATGATGCAACCACTACCCATACCAGCATGGAAGTGGGACAACATTACCATGGGCTTTGTCACTGTACTTACAAGGAAATATAGAGAAAACAATTCTATATGGGTCATTATGGATCTTCTTATGAAAAAATCTTACTTTATCATGATTTTATAGGACTTCTCATTGGATCAACTTGCACGGATTTACATCAAAGAAGTGGTAAGGCTGCATGGGGTACCAATATCTATTGTATCCGATCATGATCCGAGATTCACCTCGATGTTCAGGAAAAGTCTCCAACATGCTCTAAGCACTGAAATGAACTTTAGTATGGCCTATCATCCTCAAACTGATGGCCAATCTGAGAAAACTATTCAGACACTAGAAGATATGCTATGATCATGTTTTATGGAATTTAAATGAAGATGGGACCAACATCTTCCACTAGTTCAATTCTCATACAATAACAGTTTCTACTCTAGCATCCGAATGACACCATATGAAGCCTTTTAAGGGAAAAGGTGTAAAACACTAGTGAGTTGGGATGAAGTCAGTGAGCATAAGCTGCTAGCAGTAGAAATGGTCGAAGAAATGAGTGAGAAGGTGAAAACCATTCAACAACATATCAATGCAGCCCAGAGTCGACAGAAGAGTTATGAAGATAACCGTCGACAAGATCTTGAGTTTAAATTTGGAGACATTGTATTTTTATGCATATCTCCCAGGAAGAAGGTCATGAGGTTTGTAAATAAATGGAAGTTAATCCCTAGGTACATCATCCCCTTCGAGATTCTTGATCGTATTGGGGTTGTGGCCTATCGAATATAACTTCCACCTACTATGGCCAAAGTAAATGATGTATTTCATTTATCCCTCTTAAGGATAAATATTTCAGACCCTTCACATGTACCCTCTCCAGGGGTGGTATAGTTAGAGGATGATCTTTTTTATGAGGAGCAACCAGTGAAGATCTTAGATCATAGAGAAAAAGTTCTACGAAATAAGAAAATTCACCTCATCAAGGTGTTGTAGAAAAACCACAAGTTTTAAGAAGTGACATGGGGATCAGAGTAAATGATGAATCAAAGTTACCCACATCTGTTTTAGTGTGAGAAAAAGAAATTTCAAGGGTGAAATTTTTTAAGCGGGGAAGATTGTAATGACCAAGACATTCATTAATGAAATTTCCTCTTGATCTAATTAAATGTCTCATTTTGTAAAATGTTTATATAAATTTTGAACTTCTTTGGTTTTATGTTTTATGATTTTAAAATACCATTAAGAATTTTGACCATTTCTAATATATCCGTTAAACAGTGATCACATGATTAATATAAATATAGGGCTTTAACAAATCCAATTTACTCAGACAAAGGAAGCGATGACCTCATCCAGTAGACTTTCCCTGTATAAAACCCATTGGATGGATCTCGTAAAGGAGGTGGCATCATTGGGCTTCACTCTTTACCAAGACCAAGCCATGTTTCAACATGTTAAGCTCGAATAGAACTTCCTACGAGAGAAGTGGATGTTGATAGAGATTACCACCTAAGCAATGTTATCCGAGCCACCACAAGAGTCTGTCACCATCGTGCACCTTACCCTTCGGTCTTATGCGGGTGTTATAAGGGGTTATATAACGAGACATTATCACTTTGATTATGTGAATTATTTTTGTATATAATAATGAATATACATTCATTATATTATTGTTACTTTGTAAATAGTTTTTTTAGTGCAAATAGTATTTTTAGTTAATATTCAACTAAGAAATATATTTTGATGAATTAATGGATTTTTGGAATAAAATAATATTTTAATAATATTTTATTATTATTATCAAAATACCTTTTATTAAAAATAAATGATCGTATAATTCATTGAATGCAATTGTAATTTTTATTAAGTTTTGAAAACCATTTTTGTCAAAACCCATGAATTTTTGATAAATGACAGTTTTTATTTTAAAAGTAAAAATTCACATAATTATAAAATTATTTATATAATATAAATATTATTTTTGGAATGAGGATGTTGAAGTTATCCAATGGTGAACTTTTTTCATAATTTTCTGAGACAGTCGAATTTTTGGGTGAAATTTAAATACCGTTTAAATAAATAATGTTTTTATGACATCATAATGACCCAAAAGTGATTTAATAAAATAATATAAATTTTATTTTCATCTAATATATGTTTTAACATTAAAATAATGCTATTTTAGGTTTTTTTGATTTATTTTACAAAACATTAGTGGACCCTCCAAGAGTTATAAAACATTTTCACTTTTTAAATGAATTTCATTGGGGGTGTGACTCACCATCACATAAGAAAACCTATTATTTTAAGAAGTTAGTCCATTTAACTTATAAAATATTTTTTCCAATCCCATTTTTCAAAAACCATGGGCTAAAATGATCGGCTATTTTATGGTATTGTTTAGTTTAATGTGTGGTGACCCATACCTAAATAATAAAGAATTCTCTCTCCTTTCTTATATAAACCCACCAAGCTCCCACTTAATCTTCACTAAAAGCCTTTGGAGTTCGTCCAACCTCTTAACACATCTCTCTAAAATCCTCCCAAGGCCCCAAAATCTCCCAATAATCCTCTCTCAAGACTCTCCCAAGCCTTTGGGATCACACTTCCAAGTAAGGGATTTCCTCTTTTCTCATTTTTTTCCAAGTTTCTTAATATTGTTATGACATTTTGTTTTCAATTATAAATGTTGGGGTATGATTTTTCACCTCACCCATACTTCCCTATCTATGTTTGAATTATTAGAGACCCCTTTTTCTCTCATTAAATGGCTCTCATGTACACCTATTACCATGCCGAAATTCCGTAATGAATCTCTCTCTCCTCATTTATATTCAAGCAATTATTTTGTATTGTGAATATAAATTCCATTAATTATGTTGGGACATTTATCTATATGAACACCTTACTTTCCATTTCATTTACATATGTATAGAATCATATTTCTCTATCATCAACCATTTTTAGGAATTTCTATGTCACGCCATTACGCTGCAGAAATTGCACCGTGATTTTCCAAGCCAATGTCACTGTGTAGTGAATACCATGACCATTTCTCTATCAAGGGTATTCACATTTATGCACATTTACATATTGATTATATTTTTTCATGAATTAATTCTAAATTTCATTTATTGTGGAATAAATTATGAGGTTTAATAAATCCATGTTATATGATCCATGTGGCACAATTTTGCATGAAATGAAATGTTTAAGAAGGGTGCTCCCTGATAGTGCTCCAATTCATTGGGTAAAGATTAGTATCATGACACCTCAAGTGAAATGAGGTGTTACTCATGATAAATCAAGTGAAATGAGGGTTTAATCATGATCTAGGTTCAATGATCCATGGATTATGCTAAAATCATGTTAAATGTTGTTGCCACATTTCCATGTTATGTTAATCATGTTATATCATGTATTTATGTTCATATTTCTCTTATGGTCCATTTATATGCCTATTTCCTAACATGTATTGTATATTTCATGTTATTCCTTGTTCACTCCCATACTGGGATTTATATCTCACCCTTTTCTTATGCATGTCCTCAGGTTATCCCATGCAATGCTAAGTACGAGGGAATGTAGTGGTCATGTAAATAAAATTTTTAATAAGATGTTTTGTTCTATGTTTTAAGTTTTTATGTAATGTTCCTAAGCCCCAAATACAATAGACCTCTCGAACTTCATTGTTGTATCAAGTGAAGGTTTTATGTAATAAATTATGTTTAAGTGTGTAATAAAAAGTAGGTATGTTATATACATGGATGTGATAGTTTTTAAATTCTGAAACGTTAGTTCTATTCATGCAATGTTAAGGTGATCATTAAATTTCATGATCACTTCACTTGATCATGAAACCCCTCTATGGAAAGAAACTAAGAAACTGTTGTAGGCTTTATCTGATAACTATTACCTACAAGAAGATCATTATGTGATGAAAGTTTCACTGATTTTCATGAAAATACTTCATGCGATGCTGTTGGTTCTTAAACTCGGTGATTGTCCACAAGGATTAATATTCAATTTTTCATCTTCATGTGATGAAACATGATTAAGTAATTGAATTTACTTCATGTGATGGAAGCTATCTATGAAAAAATATTCATGCCATGGAAATTACATTATTATTCAAATGAAAACATCATACGATCACCTCTCATGAAAAATCTTGTTTATTCAATGGTTTGGTGAAACACTCATATACATAAAACACATGTTTATTATTTAATTAGAATCATTCATGGATTATAGTTATCAATTTTGTCTAATTCACTCGACTTGAATAATAGTGATAGATTTTGGTGGTCATGAGTTCACTCATGTAATGGTTGCTTCATTGTTGCATAAGTGTAGCCAACATTTACCTATCCTTGTGTAAGGGTAAACCATGTAAAAGGGTTGCGAAATGTTGAAGAAGATGCACTAGATCCATAAAATTATATAAATTTATGTGATCAAATGATTTTTGATATATGCATATGTTTTTTAACACATGAAAATTAACAAACATATGATTCCTGTCCCACATCTCTTTTATGAATAGTTTATCACTACTAAAGAAGTGTCTCTATGTCTTTCACTTATCAAGTCGACACTAGGATTTGGAACCCAGAACACATTTAAAAAAACACCCTCGCCGGGCTGCACCATACCCACATGGTCCACCCAAGAACCTTCATGTGTGCTCTGATCATACCCATGAACACTTCTATGGGTACTATATTCCCACCTGCCTTCTTATAGGCACTTACCCATGCCACTATAGAGTCTTCCTCGGAATGGATCTCCCTTGAGGTTAAGGTATCTCCCACAATAAGATTGATTGAGCTATCCCTTATGGATTGAATGGTTGGCCATTTTTTATTAAGGCCCATCAGAAATATAATTAGATTAAATATAAGTATAGAATAAAATACCAATATATTTTTCAACTTCCTCAATTATTCATCAATAAATCTTAATTAAAAAAATATAATTATTTTTTTCCTAGAAATAAAACAATTCTTCCATATTCAATTTAAATTTCTTCTTGAAAATGAATATTTCCATGGAATTCCATCATTTGATGTTGTAGTAAATAATGCGAGACTTATCACATGTTCTTGAATCAATGAATACCAATTCTTTAATCATATTAATTATAATCCACTTAATAGATAATATAATTTTGTTATCATTGAACTTCCATGGATGAAAATTATTCAAATCATCAAAAATGGTTGGGAACACCAATGAACTTCAATGTTGTTCTTAATTAGTAAATGTATATTGACATCAGGTTCTTCATCACTTATGAATTTTTAAAAATAAATACAATATGAACACAAATTAAGTCATAAATATACCATTTTTTATTTTTTTTCAATACCAATATAGAAAAAGGGATCTCAATATGTTGTCATCATTTTTCCATTATTTTTTATTTTTTATACCTCTTATTGATGATAAATACAAAGTACCCAAGAGAGGATGATATCATTTATTTATTAATAAATGTTCCATCAATAATAACACTCTAATTATACTTGGTATAACATAATTTATAAAACAAGAGGGTTTAATTTATAAAGGAACACCATCCATTCTCAATTAAGAATATGATACCTACTAATATACTATAACTTGTTTCTTTCCTCAGATACTATTTAACTCTTTCCATGTTGATAGTATTAAGTTGATACCAATTAATATAACTCAAGTATAATTTTTAAAATACCACTTGGAAATTAATATTTATCAAGATATATAAAACCTGAATTTTTTTTGACATATATCAATGCATAAATTAGAGATATTCATGTACACATGGTGGGTTATGTTTTTGAATTTAGTCTAGGAATATCATCAAGATTATTTTGTTCATTTCATTGATTCATCTAAGATCTCTCACTTAATATCAGAATTCATTTCATTTTTTTTGAATATGGATATGAGAGTGTGCAAACATACCCCATTAGAGAGTTCTTAATCAAGTAACTTTTAGAGATAATATATTTTACTAAAGTATAATGTTATGGGAAATTATTTGGATACTCTCCCTAAATGGATGATCTCCAGTTTCACTTCACAAATATGGATATTATAATTAGTTTTTATTATGAATTTCAATTGATGTGAATACAATTTTTTTTGATCTCATCCCTGATGGTGACTTCAAATTTTCTTTATGAACTATGGTATCTTGATCATCTTCATCAAAGTCAAACTTTGATATTTTGAGGCAAAACATTTTCAAGATATCAACAGATTGTTCAAAATAGTATGGCGTATTAAATTTATATTATAATAAATATTAAAAATTAAAAATTTAGAAATATGACTTCTTTAACTCAGTTATCCCCCTGAGTATGTGAATAAACTTCAATTACCCACAAATGATGAGAAAATAAAATGTATGTGGGAATAATGTGGGTCTCCTTTTCTTATCAATGAGAGAAAAAAGGTTGAGAATTTATTCTCAACCATGAAACTCATTTTTTTACTCTATGTGAGGGTGAAATATTCAATATGAATATAATATATTTCTTAGTAGTCTTGGGTTGCATAGAATCTTTTGTTTTTTCTAGTAAATTTTTGCATACATTTTTTGTTAGAACTGACCATAAAATTACATTCATCACTTGGTGATTTATGGATCTTTTATATATCACTTCTTGAGTTTTATATATGAATATAAAATTATCTAAGATATGTTGAACCTTCTTTCTCCTTCCATACATGAATTTTTGGATTTTTTGGTCATCATTTTTTGATAACCACAAATAAAATTCATCCTCTTCTTATTGAATGTTCTTCTTACCTTTAACAACTAAATTTATTTTTTCTTCTTAAATTTACTTTTCTATATAAAAATTATTAAGAAAAATTAAAGGTATATCCTTTAGAATATGTACACCATGATTGGAAGATCTTCATGGCTTCTTAGCTGCACTCTTTAGTACTTCAGTCCTTTTATTTTTCTCTTGGATTGTTTTTAGCTTTTTTTTGTTAAGCTTGTGTATATTCATTTTGATGTATATGTATTTATTATAGAGATACATGGTGTAACATCTTATTCTAAAATAGAAGTAGATTATTCTCTTTGGTGTATAACTCTTCTTGAACTTATTGGATTTTTTACACAAGGTTGACTTATATCTATTCTTAATATTTAGTTTATTTTCTTCTAAATTTATTTAGTCCCATGACTGAATGATTTATACTTTCATACTTGTTAACTGTAACCACTACAAGTTCAAAGACCACATGGTTTCTTCAATCTTAAAAATGTGTTTATAAGAGGAAGATTCTTTAATTATTTTTGTGGAATCTTTTTCAGTACCACCTTGTACCCCTTGATTTATGAATCCTTTGGTTTTTTGGTACTAATAGATTAAACCAACAACTAGATTCCATGTGCTCTAAAGTTTCACATCCCAACAATAGTGGATATATCTTGATCTCTTCTTTGGAATAATAGTTTTACTAGATTTATCTTCTTACTATGTTTTTTTTCATTCTTCAAATGTGATTATTTTGTGTAAAAATTCTTTATACAATTATCTTTCTTTACCAAAAATTTAATGGTAATCACTTCATCACCTTTATGCATCCATTTTTTCACAGGTTTTTATTTTGAACCTATAGTCTTAATAAGACCATAGTTAGTCCCTATATTATTATAAGAGGTGGATAATAACTTATTCTTTGATACTTTTAAATTGAAAATTGAATGATTTGAATTTGTTTTGTCCACATATATGGATGTTTTTAGGATAATATTCTACCTTATCAGTCTGTGTGGTTGATTTTCTAGTAGTAAATACTCTTATTTCATATTTTTGTGAAGAATTATCAAGAGTATATAAAGTATTTTTCAATTATACTTGATTATAAATAAATATCAGATTCAAGATTCTTTTTATTATCCTCCAATGACATCAAAAATTATTAAAATTAATTTTTATCATTATAAAGTTATCATCATGCTTTTTATTATTATCTTGTAAAAAAGTACCAAGATCCTTGATCTTATTTTCTTTGATTTAAAGTTGATCATTCATGACCTCAATGATTCTATTCTGGTTTTCTTTTAATGAATGAAACTCTTTTTAAAATACCATATTATATTACTCTTTCTAATTAATTATATTAAGACATTGATCTTAAATACTAGCTTCAATCTCAAAATTTATTACTTTTTTGGCTCTTGGAGAGCGTAATATTAGATCAAATTATTTCCTCAAATTCATTGTCCAAATAATTTAGATTTTCTTTAATATCATTGATTTCATTATATATTCATTTTAATGAGGCCTAAATAAAAGTGAATATATCTTTGGGACTATTATATATAATACCTTTCAAAGTAAAAACTTATTCATCATTGAACTCCTCAGTATTTTTTCACTTACACTAATATTTTGATATTTATCATCCTTTTTGATCTATAGGAGTGTCTTATTCATATTTATCAATTATTTACTTCTTTTATTTTTTAAATTAATTAATGAGATAAAATTATGATCTATAGTAGACAAAAATTCTACAAGTTTACACTCATTTCTAAATTTAGAAGAGAAATAAAATATTTAATGAGTTTTTAATATGATAATCCAATCAGGGTTGTGACCTACTCTGATAATAATTTTTAAGATAACTTTGGGATGATAAATATTAGAGGGGGGTGGGGTGAATTAGTGTGAGATGACCATTTATCACTTTAAAAATTTTATCTCTTTCTTTACCTCTGTTACATATTCAGTAAATGGATCTCTTGATGTCTTCACATGTAATTAAAAATCATGCACATAAAATAGTAAAGTATAAAGAACACCAGGATTTATAAAGAGGTTTTCCTCTAGTGTGGATGAATACTTCCTTGGTGTATAGTGGTTATTATCCCAAATGTACAAAAATTATCTTTTGTTATCAATAAAATAATGAGAAATATAATTACATTGAACTCATTTTCTTGGAACCAACCATGCACAATACAAGATTTATATTTGAAACACAAGATTATAGGATATTGACCTATCCCACATGAAGTGATAAATAATGTTTTCCAAGTATTTTTAAATAGAAACAAATTACTCTGATAAACTTTCTCTGAATGCATAAATCAAATAAATTCCTTGAATACAACAATTAATGGGATACCCTTAATATGAATTAATAAAAAATACGTCTCTTATTATTTTTTATTCTAAACAATATCAATATCCTGTAGATAATATATATCAAGATTATTCCTTGAACTAAATTAAAATTATTATATATTAACTTGGTAATTGATTATTCTTCTAATTTTGATCTTCAAAAGATAATATAAGATATCTAATTACTATGTCATATTCCAAATCAACTCAACTATTATTCAGGATAGTATGGTAATTTTCATGAAATTATTAGGTTTGTAAACCCTAAAAAATATAAGATATTATTATTTATTATTTTATGTGCTATATCAAAAATCATGCATGTGTGTTAAAATAAATACATAATGAATCCATCCACTATATTCATTGCATAAACCAAAAAAATCACATGATATTTTTCATCTCTAAGTGTAATTTATTCTCACAATGGGTGTAACAATACATGATATATTGGTTCCTTTTTGAAACAAGGATCATGCATGAGAGTGATTCACATATCCTTTCTGTCCTCGCAAGTGAAAAAATGATTCCTGGGATCTCCTCCTTCACACAGACTAGAAGTTCTGAAAATTTCATATCTTTCACACGAATGAGTCATGTGAATGTATTATTATTATTATTGTTATTATTCTTCATGTGACTAGGTTGTTCCAAAATATTGTTCAATTAGGAAATAATTAGCTGATTCATGAGATCATTTTTTCTCTTTACGATAGTTATGGGATTCATGTTTTTTATTCACGTAACCGAGGAGGTTCACAAGATATACTTTATTGTGTGAATGGATCACATGAAAACTCTTCATATTAATAGGTTAATATGGAATAAATTT
This sequence comes from Viscum album, assembly GCA_963277665.1. NCBI lineage: Eukaryota > Viridiplantae > Streptophyta > Magnoliopsida > Santalales > Viscaceae > Viscum > Viscum album. The sequence goes on along the minus strand of OY728130.1, from coordinate 353,300,227 downwards.
AGAGTCTCTATTTAGATAAATCTTGAATCATTCATCACACTCTCTAAGAATAAAACATCTATATTTATAGGAATGTTTAAAAAAACTCTCTTATGGAAATAATGCCACATATGATATACTTTTTATGCCATTTCATGACCCATTCAATGACTCTGAAAATATCAATGTATATTAACAGTTTTAGAATTTTGAAAATTTTTACCTCTTCATGAAACATCATGGTGATCATGAGATTGAATGATTTATTAACTTGATAAAGTAACACATCAGTGTGGTTAACCCTTGAAAAATACTATTGGATTCATGAGATGAAGGATGTCCATGATTTGATTATTTAATGATGTAAGTTTCACTATTTTTCATGTAAGGACTTCATGTGACATCATAGATTCATGAAATATCATTGGTTCTTGAACTCAGTAATCGTACACATGGATTAATTTTCATTTGTTAGTATTTATGTGATACCACATGATCATTTAATCCAATTTACATCATGAAATGGAAGATATCCATGATAAAAGCTTTATGCGATGGAAGTCACATTCTTATTCACATGAGGACATCGTACAATCGCCTCTCATGATAAATCCTATTCATGCGGTGGCTTGGTGAAACTCTCATATTCCTGAAACACATGCTTATTATTTAAATAGGCTCATACATGAATTATTTTTATTGATCTTGTCTCATTTTATCTACCTGATCACTAGAGATGTGTAACACTCTGAGTTTTTATTAATAATTTTTTTTTCGGATACGTTAAAATACATTGATGGATTTTATTTTACACTATACCAAGTTAAGTTTTCTTTATACACAATAAAAAGTTAATATGGTGCTAAAAAAACTACTTTTATCTTGAGGTAAACACAACACCATGTTTGGATTTTGTTATACACAACACCAAGATTCTTCAATAGCTTGCGTTATAAGCAACACCGAGGTTTACTGAACTAATATATACTATTTATAATATTATTAAAATATTATTATAGTTATCACATATCTATTATAATGTAAGGTATTAAAATTATTAAATAAATTATGAATTTGTTTATTCAATGAATTCATTGGAAAACAATTGATTAGAAATACAAATTAGAACTATTTGAAAATAAAGAAAATATTTTTCTAAAAAACTATTTTTCTATGCACAACCATATTTTATCTTAATAAATTTAAAAACAAATTTTAATGAATAATTTTAATGAAATTTTATATATTATATAATTAATAAACTATTTAAAATTCATATCTAGTGTTTTCTAGACAGGAGATAATAATAAATCCATTTTTATGCATAAAAAGATGTATTTTTCAAAATGGCATTTTTACTGCTTTTTAATGGCATAGTTATTTTAAAACTACAATTTTGAAATTTTATAAATTATATTTGAAAAAATAAAATTCATTTTTGAATGAATAATTTAAAAATTATTCTTAGTGTTATTTTTGGTATTTTTTTTGAAATATTTCAGTTTTGGATAAATAGTGAAAAATACTGAATTTTAATTGAAAAATTTATTTTTTTAAAATTATATATATAGTTAAATTATATTTTAAATAGACTTTAAATTATAATTCGAAAATTTTTAAATCTATTAATCAAATTTAGGTCATTGGAATTAATTTCAAATTTAAATTGGATATTAAAACATATCAAACTTTTGAAACTTCTCATCTAATCCACATGATTAATTTTAAATTAATTTCTACCACATTTTTGATTGGAATTTGAAAAAATAGATACCATATTTTGAATAATAATAACTTATATTTTATAATATTAAAAATTAATTTTTTACCATAAATATTAGTAAAACAGATAAAAGTAATCACGATGATTAAGAGGAAAATGAGTTTACTAAGGGACTAAACTTTAAACTTAAGGGAAACAATGACCTAGAAACTTGTACAAAAACCAATGTATATAAATATTTATACCATATCCCATGTATTATATTTTTTTTATTATTGGAGTCACATTATATATAGGATACCTCCCAATAGTGTTTACCTTTTGGTATTTACAAGCGTGCCACACCTCCTCCACTATAAAGGGCATTCAACCCCCTCAATTATACACACCTCCGAAGACATTTGGATAATCCAAAACCTGAAAAAATAAACTCTAGACTTCCATAAATTCATCCTAGAAGGCCCAATTTGGGTATAAATCTAACCAATGAAGTCTTTTTATGTAATTCGAAAAGAGAAACCTAAACAATATGTAACGTTTAATAATAAATGTTTTCTTTTATTTTATCCTCTGACCCCTTAAATAATTTTTATATCATCCTTATATAATAACCTTAGTATATTAAAAATACTTAAATGCTTTTATGTTAATTTTAAGACATGAAACTTCACACACTTCCATCAAATGGGTTATGAAATCATTATTTCTTTGTACGACAGACTACCTCCTTGTGAACCGATGTTGTTAATTATTCTGTTACCACCTCTTAAGGTTGAAAATAATGATGAAAATTCTATTTATATATGATATATATAATAATTATTATGTATTTATGATTGTTAAATTATTATATAACCCATAATTTTATGAATTCCTTTTTTTGATAATATGATAATGTCGTTCGTGTGTACGGTGGACTACTGAGTCGTGAAGAATTGTGATTAATTCACACATTAAATGGAATGTATTATGGATGATTTTAATAGAAATATGTTATATATATGACAATAAATCTTTTTTGTAATGATAATATATTGTTGAGTCAATAAGGTTTCCTTATGAATTTTTCATTCCTTCATGTTTTTAAAATAAAAAACATCTATTTTAAGGCAAAATGCATTTTATCTTGATAAGGGAAATTTTCATTCCTTAAGGAAATTTTTCATTCCTCAAGGGAAATTTTTTCCTTACCCTATTTTGATTTCATAAAGAAAATTTATCCTTACCATGTTTCCATTTTTCATATCATAATTGTTTCTAAATGTAAAATTCAGTTTGTATCCAAAACCTCAAAATCCTATAATTACCTAGATATGAAGCATTCTGTTTTAGGATCCAAGTTATCTGAATTCAGACTCTGAAATCTTGTGAGTTCTGACTCTGAGTTTTCTGATTTCAGACTACAAATGCTTCTGAGTTCTAACTCCGAGTTCTCTGAATTCAGATTCTGAACTCTCTTGAGTTCTGACTCCGAGTTCTCTGAATTCAGATGCCGAAATTTTCTGAGTTCTGACTCCGAGTTCTTTGAATTTAGACTCTGAACTCTTCTGAGTTCTGACTCTGAATTCTGAATACAAATTATTATTAATTCAGACGTTGAATTATGAATATGAATTCATATGAATTCAGAATCCAAATTCTGGTTACGAATTCTTATAAATTCAGACTCTGAATTCTGATTACGAACACTTAAGAATTCTGACTTTGAATTCTTGATACAAATTCTTCTGAATTCTGACACCAAATTCAGGTTATGAATACCTATGAGTTCTGACTCCTAATTTCCTAATAAACAGAATACGAATATCCTATAATATAGACTCTGAATATTTTTACTTAGACTCTAAACTTTTATTTTTCTTAGACTTTGAAAAATTGATTTTGATTGATAAACCACATTTTCCTCATATTTGATATAGTTATGAAACGATGTCATATATTCTGTTTCATAGTAACCATTGTTTGAGTGAAACATGTAGAGGTCCCTATGAAATTAAAGGAAAAATATGACCGTTGGAGGAGGGAGATGAGCGTTGGAGAAGTGCCTATAAATAAGATCTCATTTGAAGGAGCTCAATACAAGTTGATCAATCTAGAGATTACATGTTGCTAAAGTGATTTCTAGAGAGAGAGACTTTATTGCTTTGTGCATACTGAACACCTTGTTCAGAATTGCATCGTGTGACTCCGAATGTTGCTGGGTACATTCGAGGGCTTCCAGGGATAGAAAGATTGAGGTTCCGACTACCTTAAAGTTTGAGGACTTCCTTGATGAGGAATACATAGGTGCCGAATGCCTTGAAGTTGACTTGCTGAGAGAGACAAAGGTGCCGACTACCTTGAAGTTGAGGGCTTGTGGGGATAGAAATACATACTCTAATCTTCATATCGAGGGATTAACTTGGTGTGGGTAAAACATACTTTCTTGAAAGTATAAATCAAGGGGCCTTTATCCAAGGTTGTTGGATACCCTTGTCTTTGGGTTAAAAGACTTACTACTTGTTACTTGTTTGTTTCAAGTTTTCTGCTGTATTTTGATTTTTGGGGAAAGTATAACTATCTTATACTTCCTTATACTTCTATACTATGATTTAGTAAGATTCTATATTCTTTAAGGTAGAATCTTTATCTTTGTAAACTTCATTAAGTTTCATTTTCCGGAACCATCTTCTCCAGAATCACTTTCTCGAAATCATATTTCTGGAATCTAGAAAGTGTGTAGAACTAGAGGTTTTGTGAATTACCTTGTTTAACCTTGTTAACCATATTCATATTTAAAATTTTCAAAGGAATTTTTTAAATTATACAATTAACCCCCCTCTTGTATTTTGAGCATTATTAGATACTTCATTACGTATCTATATTATTTCTATCCTACATTTGGTGTTATAGAGTATATCATACTCCACATACCATCTCAACAATTGGTATTAGAGGTTGGAAACATCATACTCTGAACCAATTCAACAATTGGTAATAAAGAAGGTCTCTGAAATACTTATATTCATATATAATATTTCCTTTCTAAATTTTTTCATTGTTCTATATTTTCCTTACTTAGGAATATTTTCTTTGAATTTAAATTTTTTTATTAACAAGTTTTTGTGGAAATATTTTTTTCTTTAAGATGGCAGGAATCAATGTTGGTTCTATAAACAATCTAAATCCAACCAGACCACCTGTTTTTTATGGGAATGATTATGGATATTGGAGAGATCATATAAAGAAATTTATTATCAATACTGGAGTAGATAATTTTTTTATGCTTACTGAAGGAAATAAAATCTCTGACAAGGAATTTAGTACTTTTACAAATCAAGAAAAACATGAATATCAACTGAATTATAAGGTACACAATAAATTGCTTTGTTCCATGACTAGAAATATATATAGCCAAATTTCATCTTGTGAAGCATAAAATTGTATATGGAATAATCTTTAAGTTACACACTTTAGAACTTATAAAGTTATTAAAACTAGAATATCCATGATCAGAGATGAATATAATGGTTTTTTCTTTCCTTATGGAGAACCCATATGTAAGGTGCAACAAAGATTCATGACTATTGTTAATAGTTTACAATCTATGGGTGAGAAAGGATTAGATGATGATGATCTTGTTGATAAGATCATAGAGATCATTCATAACAAGTGGGAATCCAAGAGGATTGCTATTGATGAGAACAGAAAGGTTACTCAGATTTCTCTTGATGAAATTTTTGGAACTCTTCTACAACATGAGACTAGAATGAAGAGAGATGCTGATACTATAAAGAAAAAGAATGGTAATGGTAGTGTTTCTTTTACTACAACATCAAATCATATGAAATCCAAGAATCATAAGATAGTTACAAGATCCAAATCTAAGAAGATTGTTATACAATCTGAATCTAGTGGAAGTGAATCTTAAAAAAATGAACTTTCCAACCTTGCTCGAAGGATGAACAAGATTGTTGGATAGAAGAAATTTCAATCTAGATATAAGAATAAATAAAGGAAAGATAAGAAAGATTTAGAAGTTACATGTTATGAATGCATGATAGTAGGACATATAAGACCTGATTGTCTTATGATTAAAAGAAAATAATGAAAGGAAAATCATTCAGAGAGAAACAGAAAGAAGTACTACAAAGCTAAAGCTAAGAATATCTTGAAATATAATGACACCTAGTGTGCCAATGGTGGATACTATTCAGATGAGTCATCAGATTAAGAATCTTCTGGAGAGAAGAATGATGGTCCAATAGCTAGACTACCTATTGACAACCATCGCTTAATGGCTAAGGTACAAAATGCTGAATCAATGACCAATATTTCTTTAAATAAAAATTATAGTAATGATAAATACTATGAATCTTCAGATGAAGAATCTTATTCTGATGAGGATAATACTTTACCTTCCTATGAAAAAGTTTCTAGGTTTGTTAAGCTTCTTGAGAATGAAAATTCTAAATTCAACAAAAATAAAGATAAGGAAAATTATAGGATTTCTATACTTACAAAAGAAATATCAGATCTTTCTAAAGATCTTGATAAGAAAACTCTTAATTTTTAAAATATTTCAGAAAATCTTGAGGAAGTAAATTTTGAGAAGGATAAACTTTCTAAAGATCTAGAAAATGTAATTTATAAGACAAATGATTTTGAGCTTAACTCTAGTTCTAAAGATAATATTTTTTAAGACAAGAAATTATTTATTAGACTAAAGTATGAAATGTTTTTCATGAAGAACTGTATGTCATACTTTACCTTAGGTAATTTTTTTTTGATAAAATGTATTCTCAAATCTGGACTCTAAGGAATAATTTGGGTTTGGTTATACTAGTTCTAAAATGATTTTTAATAAAAATTATTTTGTTCCTCAAAGTGCTCCATTATGTACTAAGTGTCAGTGTGGTGGACACTGGGAAAACAATTATTCCTTAAACAAAACCCAGTCTTTAGGATTTCATAAAGCATATTTTTCTAAGAAAATGTGGGTACCTAAGATTTTGCTTACTGAAATTTTTGGATACAAGAATGTTTGGGTTCCGAAAGTCTAACTCTTTAGTTTTCAGGAAAGTAAAGAATGTACCAACAACAATACAAGGTACACAGATATTGGATGTTCCTGGAAAATGACTGGTTACAAAAACTTCTTTTAAAAGATTATTAAGCTGAAAGGAGGGAAAGTAACTATCAGAGATAATTCTAAGAGAGAAATTATTGGTATAGGTAACATCATTCTTCTTAAAAAAACATGGATTTCAATTGTTTTTTTTATTAAGGGGATATTATTCTTCAATTTATCAGAACACAATATCAACATGCTGATATTTTCACAAAATCTTTACCCACCGATAGATTTGAATACATTAAACAGAATTTAGGAATGATAACCATAAGGTAATCATCTTTATTAACTCTCTATTGAAAGAAATATCCTTATAGTAATAATCTCTTTTCTAAAGGGGGAGTACATTTTCTTGTTAAATTTTTCAAAAAATTTTGTAATGAAAATTGTTTATAGTTAGTTTTTCAAAAATTTTCGTCATGAAAATTTTTCATAGGCAGTTTTTCAAAAATTTTTGTAGTGAAAACTTTCGTAGTCAGTTTCTCAAAATTTTCGTAATGAAGATTTTCGTAATCAAGATTTTCGTAATGAAGATTTTCGTACTCAAAATTTTCATAAGGAAGATTTTCATACTCAAAATTTTTGTAATGGAATTTTTTGTACTCAAATTTTTTCATAATGAAGTTTTTTTGTTTTCAATTTTATTTCATAAACAAATTTTTCAGAATCTAATGTTCTTCAAGAAATTTTTTTCCTTAATATGAATAATCTTCCTAGTAATCTGAAATGTATGTTTCCTTTCTTAGGTTTTAACAATCATCATTTTCTTTCTGGTATTTTCATTTGGTTTTAAAATTTTAAGATTCTCTTTTCCTTAAATCTGAATGTTTTTCATAAAAACCTCAAAAGATCAGATTCTATCATGTTTTCCAAGTAGCTATCATATCAACTGTCAGATCTAATCAGATGTTTTATCAACCGTTGGATTTACTTTGGATGTTAAATCGTCGTATCGAACGCCTATATAAAATACCCCCTGATGGTGATCCCACATCAGATTTCAAGCCTTTGCGTGCCGAAGCTCTGCCCCTATTTCAAAATCCTATTCCGAACCTCTCACATCTTGGCCAAATCCAAATGTCTGTTGAAGTTCCTCTTCAAGAGATGTCAACTGTCAAACCAATTTTGGAGTGGCATATTTACAGAGAGAGGTTGGTCCATCTGAATTTCTTTTCCAAGTACGATTCCATTATATCGAAGAACATCAGGTTGAATGGATGGGAAATCATTTGCATATCAAAGCCAAAAGCTCAAGGTGTAGTATATCCATATTTTCTTGTGGAATTTTATGAATCTGTGAGATTTTTCAAAGAAGAAGAGATGAGTAAATTTTCTTTCAAAAGATATGGAAAAACATATGCCCTTTAATACACCAAGGCTGTAATATTAGGGGGGGGGGGGGGGTTGTCTTATGAAGGGGAAGCTAAATATGTTCCCCTAAATTTGTTTATTAAAATAGAAGTTTAACTAAGATGAAGGCTATGGAGTGTCTTGGACTTTCAGATGTCAAGACTCTGAATATTGCTCACCTCTCTACAAATAATCGGATCCTTGAATTATGGGTTCAAGGATTCATCATTCCGAGAGCTGACAAGGGTAAGCAGGTGGTTGCTGATACACCCACTAAAGTGGTTGTGAAACAGAAAAATGCTGGTGGATATTCAAAGAGGAAGCTTGTTGAACTAGAGAAAGATCCCTCACCAAGGAAAGTCTCAGATTCAGAATCATCTTCCCTTGGACATGATTTTGTAGTCCAATCCTTGATGAAGATGGTTTGCACCATTATTATTCACCCTAGCATTGATTCTAGATGAAAAATGATCTAACATACAGTAAATAAAAAATCATATTTAGTATCCATGGTGATGGACAAGTGTGTCAAGCTAGAGGCTAATCTCAAGAATTTCTTCATTAACTACGATGCCAACAAAAGGTTCTGTAAGAAAACGGTTGGCTGGTCAAAGAAAACAATTTAAGATTTGAGATAACTTGATGAGTTTCAAGATGGTTTCAAAGAGGACTTTGACATAGAAGATGGGAAGATCAAGGATCTCATGAATATATTTGAGGAAAAGCTTACTCTTGATGAATATTATCAGATTCAATAAGTAAAATATTTTAGTGGAAAATTTTATTTTGTATCCCAAAGATGGAAGAGAGAAAGGGATCTTCGGATTGAGATTGAAGAAAAACTTGTTAAGCAGGAAGAAGTCCTGAATGCTCAGGTAGAGGATCTTAAGTCTCATGAAGAAAGAAACAAGGATTTAGAGAAGAAATATGAGGATTATGATCAACTTCTTAAGCAAGCAGGGGAAGATCATAATGAGCTCAAAAAGCTAAAGACTATAGTCAAGAAGTTGATGCTGAAAGAAATGGAAGGATAACTGTGTTTCAATCTGATCTTTTGTTGTAATTTTCTTACTTTTAAAAATCCTTTTCAATCATAATGAAATTTTTGGTTGTTTGACTTTTGGATGTGTTGTACTAATATTTCAGGTACCATAAGTTTTTTTTCATTCCCTCAAATTCTTTTTGAAAATCACAAAGGGGGAGAAAGGAAAGAGAATTATAAGTAAAGAAGAAATATCCCTATGTAAGTGGGAGTTTATCTATGGGGGAGTTTTTAATCTTAAAGACTTTTCTATGAAAGATAATGTAAAATTCTATTCCAGAAAATAGAATACAATCCTTAGTTGTTCCAAAGACTAAGGGGGAGTTAGTCGTATTCACTCTAATTCATAAGTAAAGGGAGATATGTTTTATTTTCAAGAGAATAAAAATTATAATTCCTTATATTATTTTTCATAAGGATGTTTGTGCTTTCCAAAAAGGGGGATATTTTTGTGTCAATAAGGTTTCCTTATGACTTTTCCATTCCTTCATCTTTTGAAAATCACAAACAGATATTTTAAGGCAAAATACATTTTATCTCGATAAGGGAAATTTCCTTCCTTAAGGAAAATTTTCCTTCCTCAAGGGAAATTGTTTCCTTACCCTATTTTGATTTCATAAATAAAATGTATCCTTACCATGTTTCCATTGTTCATACCATTATTTTTTATAAATGAAAAATTCGGTTTGTATCCAAAACCTCAGTATCCTATAATTACCTAGATATGAAGCATTCTGTTTTAGTATCTGAGTTCTCCGAATTCAGACTACGGACTCTTCTGAGTTCTCACTTAGAATTTTTTTATTTCAGACTCCGAACTCTTCTGAGATCTGACTCCGAGTTTTATGAATTCAGAATCCATACTCTTCTGAGTTCTGACTCAGAGTTCTCTGAATTCAGACTTCAAACTCTTCTGAGTTCTGACTCTGAATTCTCGGAATTCAGACTCAGAACTCTTCTGAGTTCTGACTCGAATTATGAATACAAATTCTTATGAATTAAGACTCTGAATTCTGAATATGAATTCTTATGAATTCAGACTTCGAATTCTGGTTACAAATTCTTATGAATTCAGACTCTGAATTCTGATTACGAACTCTTAATAATTCTTACTCTGAATTCATGTTAAAAATTATTCTGAATTCTGACACCAAATTCTAGTTACAAATTACTATGAGTTCTGACTTCGAATTTCTTAATAAATAGAGTCTGAATATCTTATAATATAGACTCCAAATATTTTTACTTAGACTCCAAACTTTTATTTTTCATAGACTTCGAAAAATTGGTTTTGATTAAGCAACCATATTTTTCTTATCTTTGATATAGTTATGAAACGATGTCGTACATTCTATTTCTAACTAACATTGTTTGAGTGACACATGTACAGGTCCCTCTGAAATTCAATAAAAAATATGAACATTGAGGAGGGAGCCGACCTTTGGAGATGTGCCTATAAATAGAAGCTCATTTTAAAAAGCTCAATACAAGTTGGTCAATCTAGAGATTATATGATGCTAAAGTGATTTCTAGAGAGAGAGAGAATTTATTTCTTTGTGCGTACTGAACACCTTGTTCAGAATTGCTTCGCGCCACTCCGAATGTTGCTGGGTACATTTGAGGGCTTATGGGGATAGGAAGATAGAGGTGCCAATACATTAAAGTTCAAGGACTTCCTTTCTAAAAAAGACAAAGGTGCCGACAACCTTGAAGTTGAGGGCTTCCTTGCTGGGGAAGACAGAGGTGCCGACTACCTTGAAGTTGAGGGCTTGTGGGGATAGAAAGATAGACTCTGATATTCGTATTGAGGGCTTACCCTGGTGCATGTAAGATAGACTTTCTTGAAAGTATAAGTCAAGGGACCTTTATCCAAGGTTGTTGGATACCCTTCTCTTTGGGTTAAAATACTTACAACTTATTAATTTTTTGTTTCAAGTTTTCCGCTGTATTTTGATTGTTGGGGAAAGTATAAATATCTTATATTTCCTTATACTTGTATACTCTGATTTAGTAAGATTATATATGATTTAAGGTAGAATCATTATCTTTTTAAACTTTTATTGAGTTTCATTTTCTGAAACCATCTTTTCCAGAATCACATTCTTGGAATCATATTTCCGGAATCTAGAAAGTGTATTGAACTAGAGGTTTTATGAATTACCTTGTTTAACCTTGTTAAACATAATCACCTTTAAAATTTCCAAAGGAATTTTTTAAAGTATACAATTAACCCCCCTCTTATATTTTGAGCATTATTAGATACTTCATTCAGTATCTATATTATTTCGATCCTATATATGGTATTATAGAGTATATCATACTCCACATACCATCTCAAAAATTGGTATCAGTGGTTTGAAACCTCATACTATGAACCAATTAAGCACATTTATATATATATATATATACTATTTATGTTTTTCTTTTAATATGAAATTAAAATTCCAACAATGTTTATACATACGTACGGCCTACCATATCCATGAACAGTGTATTTAATTTCCTACCACTAAATTTTATGGGCTACTCTTAATAAAAATATATTGAATATATATGATATTTATATCATGGTTATCATTATAGAGATGATTAAATCATTATCTAAGAAAGAGGACTATGAATAAAATGTGAAAACATGTATGAAAAAAACTGTAATTACTCGAAACATAACTTTAACATGGAATTATTAATAAAAGAGAAAAATAAAGTCAAAAGTAAATCATATATAGTATTATATATATGAATATGTTTTAGTTATATATGTATAATAATCTTATATTTATCATACATGAGGTTTGAACAAGTACTACGATATTGAAGACTTAAGGTAAGGGGATTTTTAGTCTGACTTTTATTTCTGTGAGACTTATGCCACAATCAACACTTATTTCTTTAGTGTGGTGTATATATTTCCATATGAGATGTTATATAATGAATTTTATTTATTTAATTATATCAAAAGTTTAAATTTAAGTTATTATTTCATGTATCTCATGATTCAAAAGGTACTCAAGTAGTAGAGGAAATCCTACTCACTTTTATTTTTTGTGAGATATAAGGCATATTCACCACCTATTTCTTGTATGTGATGTGTATACTAATCCGGGATGTATTTAATGATTCTTATAAAGATAATTATTGGGATTTAATTATCCTTTTTTGGTTCTCTCTTTTCATGGCTTACAGTTTCAAAGTTACCAAGGTAGTAAGGGAATTTTGTCTCAATTTTAGTTCTTGGAGACACATGTTATGTTATGCACTTATATTATTTTACAAGGTGTATATAATCTCACTTTGACATGTAATATCATTAATATAATTAATTTCATGATATTTTAAGATTCATGTATTTTTATTCTTTCATGGGTATTTTGATTCAATATTATAGTGTGGTAATAATTTATTGCTTCAATCTCCTAATTTATCACGGTTGTTTATGATTATGGTTCCCTTGAAGAAATATTATGATCTATATCTCAATAATTCTCATTAATTCACTTAAAATTTGGTTATTAACAAAATATATAATATTAATGGTACCATTTTTAAACTTTTTGGTACTTAAGATAATCAAGAAATTGTTTTTAAGAGAACCCGACCTTATTTCTTTCTTTGGTAAAAATCTGTTTTATTCAAAAACCATGTTTTCTAAATTTTTTTTAAAAACTTATTATAAATGAATTTTTTTCTAATATTAAAATAAATTTATTTTAAAAAGGTTTTATATTTTAAAACGTTTTTATAATGGTTTTCAAACTTTTCTTTATAAGTTTTCAAGGTTATTTTCAAAGAAAAAGGTTTTCAAAATGTATAATAATTAAAAAAGAGTTTTAAAACATGGAAATGATATTTTCCTCAAGAAATAATTTAAATATCTTTTAAATATTACTTAATAATTTTTCAAATTGTTTTTCAAAGAAAATGATTTAAAAAATGTTTTATTTCCTAAAAAATAATTTTTAAAGAAATTTTATTTTCCTGAAGAAATTATCCAAGTGATCTTTCAAAATATTTCTCCATCTAAGACGCCATCCTTTGATATAGTTTATACATTACTGGGGATATGATCCAGGAACACCATTCTTAATATTTCTGGTAATGTTTTATGTTTAAGACGACAAGTTGTTTGTCAAACCCATTTCTCTTCCATGGGTTATACTATGATAAAACACAAAGGAAACCTGCTTCCTCTCACCAGTTATTTTATAATGCAATGATTATGAAACCTATCTCTTTTAAATAGGTTATTATATGATGAAATTTTTATGATACCTATCTCATTTCATGGGTTATGATATGAGGTTTATGATACCCATCTATTTTTATGGGTTATGATATGATGAACATTTTATTATCTTGTGGCACACATATGTATGATTTTATTATGTGATTGATGTGACCTATATCTCCCTTCGATGCATTTGGTGAAGATTTACATATCATGAGATAGACATGGATGGAATAGGTAGTGAACCTGGTTCACTAAGGTAATATTTCCACTAAAATGGTCTTGGTAGTGGACCTTGACTACTAAGATGGTCTTGAGAGTGAACCTTGACTACTATGATGGTCTTGGGAGTAAACCATGACTACTAAGATGGTTTTTGGAGTGAACCCATTACACTATGATAACCTTAGTAGTGATATTTGATGGAAATGGAAATAATTTCAAATTGTTTATGTGTATGCCAAAAATCTATGTCTTATGCCAATGTTATAATTTCATTGATCATGTTATTTTATTTCCTTATGATTCATGTATTATGATCCTCCAATATTTATTCCATGATTAATGTTTATGATATTTGATATGTAGGTTATTATTTTCAAGTGTTATTATCATTTTCCCATACAATTATTCTTAAGTCATGCTTATATATCTTCCTTGTTTACCCTTACCAAGAATTTAAGATCACCCTTTATTATATTTCATTTCCCCAAGTATTGGAGAATGGTTTTAAGTATGGTATGCTTATAAATATTACTATAAGGGAAAATATTTATGTGATATTTTTATTTTCTTTCACCTAGTTAGAAGATTATGTTTCCTTGTTTCAAAAGGCAGTAAACTATTACAGTCCTCAGGCGAGTTTTTATATAATATAATGAATATTCATATAAAAAGATTTAATATCCATATTTCATATGCCTTGATTTCTGTAGTTAGTATTAATGTAATGTTTTAGACAACCACTGGAAACTAGTGTGAGAAAAAATTAGTGAGGTCTCTAGGGATATTTCGAATAATATTTTTAAGGATGTCTCTAAGGATAAGTCTAAGGATGAGTTAAAGTATAGGAAAATGTCTTAGAATTTTTGTAAAGGATAGAGTGAGTGGTTTCCTACAAATATATCCTTTTCTAGAAACTACAAGTGGATGTGGATTTGGCACAAATGTACCTAGGGGTAAAAACCCAAAAAACACCTTATTGAGCTAGAATCGATCTGTAATTGGTGCATAACAATGGGCCTTGCTACACACCTAGTTTGACACTCTTGGGGGTTATTATTTAGAAATTAAAAAACTCTTTATAAACCATCATAAATGAATTAAACAGATGATGAAAATGAAGGACCGATGAAAAACCTAATGTGTCATATATTAAGAAGAATGTGTTGTGATTTAGATATCCTATATGTTTTGTCATGATTATGTGGTTTTACAATATGATTAGTGTTTCCCACACTCTTATTGTTTGGGTTTAGTCTATGGTGGGAACCAGAAGGAATTGGATTAAAATTTAATGTGATGGTTGATTTTGAGAGTTGTTTAATGTGCACTTTGTTAATCATGGTTCGTGAAAACTGGTTTTCTGATGAGAATCAAAATGGGATGATGAATGGATTAAATTATGTTGTTATTATTCCTAATCCATTTTCATGAAACATGATTAACATGATGTAAATTAAAGAACTCTCAAAATTTCCAAAGAATATAAGGAAATAGTTTTCTATGATTTTGTGTGATGGAAACCACAGTGTAGATATGTTTTAGTTTCCTATATGTCGAGGATTTCGAAATAATAACTCAAATGAATGTATTAATGGAACAAGAAGTTTTTTTGAAGGTGGGAAATAAGAAAATAAATAAAGTAACTGTAAAGGAAAAATGAAGAGTTTAGTTAACACAATGTATGTGAATATTTTTCTACCTAAGGTATTATTTATTGATTAATTATTTAAATGTGGAAATATTAGCATTATGAAAATTGATTTACTTGGGGAAAATATTGTGAAGAAAATAATAATGATGGTATGAGTAATGGTTATATTAATGATGATGAAGAGACTACAAATGACATGTGAAATGAAATAATTTTTAAGGAATAAGATGATTAATCTTAGTTAATTGTTTATAAAGGAAGTGGGATTAATAGAGTATTTATGTATTAGAATTTAAATATTATATTACACAAATCAGGAAATATATAAGTATTGTTCAGTAAAAGTTTTTTATTAAGGTATTTAAAGGATAAGTTGAATGTTGATTTAATAATAAGGTGATATTTTGATTAATGGAATATAACCTTTCACATGTTACTGAGGATGAAAAAATGATGTTTAGTATGAAAAAATAGATTATTGATATAGATCAAGTATATTGTATATTCATGATGACCTCAAAACCGATAAATGATTTTTTGATAGAGTGACAAATTCTATCATTAATGAAGTTTACAACAATTTTTGTTTTAAGGAGTATATCCAATAATCTATGTTATCTACAAGGAATAATGAAGCATGTATGTTTTCTATAAATTTTTATGGTAATTTAGGTTATTACCATGTTTTAAGAGAATACATGATGAAGGTATCCACATATTTGGTATGTGAAAATCATGAGCTACTTTATGATATATGGGGGATAAATGTTAGGATGATTCTGAGAAATTTAGTGACCTTATTTATAATGTTTTGGATTTTCATCTTTTAGAATGGTTAAATGGTTAACCATTTATGAAAGGGATTATGTTGAACTTTGAATAAGGTTCTAGTGAGTAATGTTTCTAAATATTAGGATTTATTCATATTTTATACGTTGTGTGAACAATTTTTCTTTTGATTATAACTAATGATAGATGGAATGAATTATCATTCTATTTGTGGATATTATGATCTATTAGGGCTTCAGACACAAAAAGTTCACCTTTATTTCTTAGAGTAAGAGATGAAGTAAAAATTGATCAAGGAATAACCAATGGATGAGATTGTGATTATGAAATGTAATTCAATCAAGTAAGTATATCTTCTTGTGAAAATTATTCAAATTTAGGATAAGTGTCTTGAAATAAAATGTTTCCCCATTATCATCATTTTTTATGATCTCAATGAAAATTTTAAAGCCTCTTTGATTTATAGATTTTAGATTGTTTACATTATCCTGACCATGTTCCCTATCACTCTCCATCAGTATTTTGGTGTTAGTTTTATTATTTATGTATATGTTTTCACATCCCACCTATGTTATCCTATATGGAAACCAAGCAATGAGTTACTTTGGGTAACCATTATTTTTTAAACTTTATATTTTGAAAGGATGTTTTATTATTCATTTTTACAATGTGGGTTTCTATGAAATAAAGTTTCATGTATTAAAACTTTGATTACCCAAAAAAATTTCGGGGGAGAAATTAATTTATGTGGGTGAATGTAAGACCTCCGGTTTTTTATGAATAAATACTTTTAGATAAATTTAAATTCTTTGATGGATTTCATTACACACTAAACCTAGTTAATATTTCTATATACACAAAAACAATTTAATACTTTTCTATTGGGAAAATTTATTTGAGATTATATTACATGTAACATGATGTCTGGCTTGTGTTACACACAATAATGAGTTTCTTTGATAGCTTGCATTACACATAAGATCAAGTTTTACCAAACTACAATATAATATCAATATCATTATTAAAATATTATTATAGTTATCACTTAACCATTGTAATGGAGGGTATGAAAAGGATTAACTAAATTCTGAAAATTTAGTTTATGCGATGAATTATTTGGCAACCAATTAGTTATAAATGCAAGTAAGAAATATTTTAAAAAAAAGAAAATCATTTTTTGAAGAACTATTATTCTATGAACTTGTAGATTTTATCTAAATAAATTAAAAAAACCAATTTTTATGAATTTTATTTTATTAAATATATAATTATATAATTATTAATCTATTTAACATTCATGTATCTATTTTCTAGACAAGAGATAGGAATAAATCCAATTTTACGCATTAAAAAATGTATTTTTCTAAAAGGCATTTTTACCACCTTTTAATAGAAAACTTATTTTAAATATAATTTTTAAAACTTTTATAAATTATATTTGAGAAAATAAATTTTATTTCTGAAATATTAAGGTCAAAATTATCTTATGGTGAATTTTTTGTATTTTTTGAATTATTTCATTTTTGTATGAATAGTAAAAAATACTAAATTTTAATTGAAAAATGATTATTTATTTTAAATTATTTATATAGTAATTTCAAATAGAGGTCTATTGGACTGAAAAATGATTTCAGGGGGTTGAGTTTTGTACAATCATTTATTTCTAGTTTGCTACATCCGAATGGTCTCTAATGGATTTTGTTCACGGAGCCAAAAACACCCAGTGACTCTCATATCCATGAATACTCATGGACCTACCTTCCAAAGGTAGGTGTTCATTGGGGAACATGTCAAAATACACTTAGAAAATCACATTGGTTGAGAGGATTAGAATTTGGGCTCATCAAAGCCTTTGGAGGGGGGGACTATTTCCTATTTCAGGGCTCTCTTATAGATTTAAGATATGTTCATGGATAATTTATTCATTCCCAAGTCTGTATACGTGGATCACACTATATTAACAATCCATTATAAATAGGAAAGGGTTTGAAATAATCATTATGTATTTGAGGTTCTCCATTGATAGGGATTGTTGTATGTATTTTAGGTTTTCCATCAATGCTACCTTTTTATGGATATATTATATATTTTTTGGTAATTTATTAGGATGATTCCGGTTTAAGCCATGTGGTGAGTCGCTCTAGAGTTCACTATCATACAGGGATATAATTTTTTTTTCAGGATCATACCCATAATATAGGATTCTAATGTATCATCGTAATAGTAATTAAAACCCACATATTTTAGTTCCACTTTACAAGACACATCACCTTTTAAGGTCACGTGATAATACAAAACTGTTAATTTTAACATTATTCAGCATGGATGACTAGGTAGAAGGTGCCTAGTCAAATTTTGGTGTTGTAATAATGTCGAGGTCGCCCAAGGGACCTAGAAGATATGTGGTCTTCCCAGTGGATATGACCTAACTGGGAATGTGGCTCGAAAAACATTAGGGTGAATTGGGTGTTGGGTTTGGACATCAGGGAGGCTTCCAATGTGTCCTATGTAGTTGGTAATCAAAGACTATGTAGTTTGGTAAGTTGGGGATTATGCATGAAATATTCCCATTTTAATAGAGTTTGGGGATTACATCTATGGATAAGGTCCATATGGTTGGGTATTACACTCAGAGGGATGCCTACTTAGCATGCTTAATTGGAAATATTTTCCTTTGATGATGTTGGTATGGGGCTTACACTTGTCATTATGCCCATTTGAGTGGATGTGGTTGGGGCTTAAACTCTGGGAATACCCACTTGGTTTTAAGATTATGTATATTTCATGATCACCACTAACCTTAAATCCCACATGATTCATGATCATTGTGAGAAATAAGTGTAAGTAATAGATCTGAAGATTACATCATCCACTCTATCCCCTGATGGATGAGGAATCATACCAAAGGGAGAGGGAATGGGATTTTATTGTGCATGTATCTTATTTAATTTTTGTATCTAGTATAGTCACATCTAGAGATCTATCCAGCTAAGTCCTGGTTTGGTGAATAGGAGAAAGAGTGTCACATCCTGTAAGAAATAATAGTGGCTTATTCTTGGATGGATGCCTATAATAGTCCCCGCAGAAGAGAGGAATGTTCAGAAATAGCCCTCATTGAAGAGAAAGACTAGTTATTTCCCTTGATACCTTGAACGGTGAGGGTGGCATGAGCACCTCCAAGGTCGGAACTCTCATTACCATGTGAATATAGACTCAAATACATACTGAATGTCCACCTTATTAATGAGGTTACACACATGACTCGACTTACCAAGGGTATGTAGACTCGATGGGGGCACACTGACGTGCTTGATAATTTGATCATACAAGTCAGGTGGCTTTGGAAGAGGCCTTGGCTTAATGGAATTAGACTAGTTTGTGGAGGGGATAATATGGGGACATATGATATGACTGTAGGAATCCCCATTCCACATAGCAGTTTTTTACATGGTATGCAGTTCCTTCTGGATAGAATATTTCTACATGGGTGAGGGTACCATCCACATTGATTTTTTCTAAAAAGAACTGGGTTCTTCCTGTGTAGCGTGTTGCTACATGAGTCCAGGTTCCTACAGTGTTTCATTTTTCAATAGGGTACAGGGTTCCACCCATGTAGTGTTTTTCAATGTGTGGTAAGGTTCCATCTGCATTGTATTTTTCTATGTGGGGTGCTAGCCAGCAGAGGGTCGATCCATTTGTGCCCCGTTTAATGGTTTTTACAAAG
Source organism: Viscum album (assembly GCA_963277665.1). NCBI lineage: Eukaryota > Viridiplantae > Streptophyta > Magnoliopsida > Santalales > Viscaceae > Viscum > Viscum album. The sequence continues at coordinate 353,280,403 of OY728130.1, read as the reverse complement.
GGGTTTTATGTTAGAAGAGGGCTGTATGATTTATTATTTCCTCTTTAATGATATAAAATGGATTTTTACCTACTAGGGATAGAAAACTTAGTGTTTTAGCACTCTTTTAGGATCACCTCCTACAATCTCCTTTTTTTCTATCATCCTCTTTCGGTTACCCTTAGTATTATTTTCAATAGGAATTGAGAGAATGAATACCATCATGGCCACTCATCAACATTGGTACATGGGACTTCCTTTGTGCGAACCTAAGGATGACGCCTGGCTTGCGAATGACTTCGTATGTGTGGAAAAGTCATTTATGTGCACTTAAATCGTCATCTGGCCCCGTAAATGACTTGGTTTCATTTTTCTTAATTGGAAATACTATCACATACCATGAATGATTTAATTCATGGAGGATTATCATTCCTAGGGGAAGAAATCAACATCCCATCCTATGAGTTACTTTATTTCATTTGTAAGGGTCAGTGGTACCACCTCATTCCATGTACCATTTTTTTTTGTGAGGATGGTAGTTCATAAGGGAGGAAATCATCATCTTACCTCACAAAGGAATTTTTTTTCCTTTTATAGGGATGGAGGTACCACCTCATACTATAAACTATTTTTTTCATGGGATGCTTTGCGAAGGAGTAGAAATCCTTGCATAGCGATTTCCCATGAAGTAATTTCCCCTTCGCAAGATCAATATGTCCTTCATGAATTTTACCCCTTTGAAAATTTGCTTAAAATTATATTTTTTGGGTTTACTTAAACCCTTTTCTAGGTTAATGGGATTATTTTATTCTTCTATGTATAATTTTTAGGACACAAAAAATGACCCCCATCAGAATGGGTTCCGGTCAGGATAAAGAAGAGGCTGTTCTAATGTAGAAAGCATTCCTATTTTAAATCAATTTGTAGTATACATGTAGACCCACAAGAGGGGAACACATGTATAAATAGGGGACCAAATAATTTTTCTATTATCAAATTTATCAGTAACTGAGCACTCTGTAAACTCCCAGATTTCCTACTGCTTCCATGCAATGTTTACTTTACGAATGCCATTTCCACAAACTGAAAGTATCAAATTAGAATTGTAATTATGAATCTCCTACATAGAGGAAAAATTCTTTATAAATAGAGAGTTCCAATGGTTGACACCTCATGGGCTAAGTGCCTCATGGGATGATGCTTCACTGGACAACACCTTGCGGACTATTGCCTTGTGAGATAGTTCTTTACGAAGCGATGGTTCTCGGGTAAAGTGTCATCCTTATTCAAAATTTAATATGATCATTTTAAATGGATATAATATATCTTTGATGAACTTATCACAAGGATAAAATGAATTTGGATACCTTATCAAATATTCCTACTGGGAGGTACACTACCATGGATGAGAATACAAAAGAGAATATTTGATATCACATTATTTATGAGGAAGGTATTTTAAATAACCTTCTTTCACCAAAGCTCATAACTTACCCATTGTATAAGTGACTAACACTCTGTAACATAAAACTTCAAGATAATTATCCCATTCTAATAGTTGATTAGAATATCCAATATTCTTGGTTTGAGTTTTCTCAGGATCATGACTAATTGAACATCTCTACTACAATGAAAATCATTTTTGGTTTAGGTCATGGAAAAGCCTTTATTCTAAATGGTTCTATATAGAATAAAATAAAGAAATATAGTCATGATGCATCCTTGAAATCCACTGTTAAAGATTATCTATCCATCTTCAATATCTCATGAGGGAATCCTAATGGTGGTTGGATCTCCAAGTGGGACTTACAGTTTGGATAGAGTTTCCTAGATGAATGGGATTGGGAATTCTGGGTTCACTAGAATTACAGGGCATTTTTTGAATGAGTAGAGGTTGTTGGACTATATCCAGAACTATGTGTTTCTCAATTTTTGGTTTAATCACCGAATGCTATATTTTATGAATTGATTAGTCACTAGTGTTCAAGGATCAACACTTTCCACCTCTCACATGTTGAATTCAGGACCAGTTTATGGGATGTCTACCAGTCAGTGGGAATCCCTATTCTCAATAATATTTATAATGAATTTTTACCCATGGGAAATACTTAGGAAAACAATGAGAAATTATCTCTATTTGAGAGGGACCAGGTGTCCATGATATGAAACTTTTTTGGTCATCCCCTCTATACCTTCTCACTTATTCCATTAAATGATTTGATAAAGTAATTTTTGAAAGTTAGTGGTCCAAGGAAAAAAAATTTATATAGTAGGTATCATCGAAATCATCAGTCTTGAGGCATTCATAGTTAGTATTGGGATACTTTTTAAGTAGGAAAACATACCATATGTGGCTATAAAAGTCTTCCAGATGAATCTCTGGACTTTAGGCTGACATAATTTTTTACCATGATTATGAGTGGATGGCTCTTCCCATCTCATGATGCCTTTACTGGTGTCATAGTCTGTAGCATGATGATGGTAGAAAAACTGTAAGAGGGACACACCTTCAATATAGATGTACCCACCCTTACTAAAATTTATTAATTATTGGTCCATATGTAAGAAGGTAGGTCTCAACATAATCTTTGTGGTACATTCAAATTCTTATACAGTCTTGTGGTAGAACACTATTTATGCTATGAATATCAGCATATCTCAACAATTCCCCATTCTGGATTTTTTCCATTCACTACTGAATATTTCAATCATTTTCCCAAAAACCATAAGCATCAGTGGAACTGTCAAACTTTAAAGTGATTTATCCCACTTTATTTTAATCCCTTACCTCTAACCTTTGGGAATTGTGGTTAATAATAGTGATGTGACTTTTATGGAATGTTCTTACATCATCTATCTATGAGATGGAATTCTAGCTGCATGGGTAGACAAGATAACCATCCCTGAATCCTACAACCCTTAGATATTTTCATAACAATTTGAATGTATGAAATTTGTTTTCACTTTTAACCTTCCATATATTCATGATTCTAACATAGACATCCTTTTCCAGTTATTCTTGATGATGATTCGTAAAGATATTGGCATTAAAATTTCCTTTCATTGTGCAGAAACTCCCATCTATTAATCATGAGATTATACCAGAATGTGGAAAGAATAATACCTTGATGGTATATTAGGTAATGAAATCTAGAAGGTTCATAAACCAATGGACTCTCCCAACTCAGTGCTTGACACACCTTCCCCATTAGTTTCACATGGAGAAATCCTTGCATTATGATGCTCCAAGCATCTCAGGGGAGCCTCTTCCTCTATCCCCCCTTATATAAGGTGGTGTAGATACTATTTTTCATCTAGAACTACTGTTATCCCTACTAACACTGGTTCTAGTGGAACAAGGATTGGAACCCCACCAATTAATTCTTGGTATATCGACTTGGTTCCCAAAGCTGGGAAGGAGGTAGGGATGGAAGATTTTCCCACTTTGGAGTCATTTTTAACCAAAAACTATCTTTTTTAGTTACAATTCCCGATTTCATACACATGATAGAGAGTGATCAAGGTCATGATCCCAACACTCCTATCAAACACTAATATTTTCAAAGATGGTCCTAGTACCAAATTTTTATTTTCCTTACAATGGCCCCTCGTATAAATGGATAATATGACAAATGATATTCACAGACCATTCCTTGGATTAATCATAGGTGTATTTGATTACCAGAACCTATGTATTCTTATCCACAATATCATAATTTCTAAAGAATACTTAAATCCTTTTGAATGCGACCTTACTCAATTTAATGCTTCCCACCATCAAGAATAAGCCTAATGAGATACTATTGCAGAGCTACACCACTTGGTTACTGAAGAAGTGAGATCTTATGATCAAGTGATCACATAGACTGTAGAGCTACAAGAATACAAGGATCAATAGATATGTTAAATGTGAACCTATCATCAATGAATGAATGTTTTGAATAAATAAAGATAAAGGGTCAATATCTCAGATCCTTCATTAAACAGATGCGCCCAATAGCTAAATCCAAAGCTGAGAAAAGAAGTAGTTGGGAGCAGAACCCTGATGGCTTGTATCAGGGGGTAGTTGATTTGCTAACTAAAGAAATATTAACTTCATTCTAGCCATTTTGGCTATCCTATTTATCTTTCCTTCAATCCAGCTATTTTTTTAGTAGTATCATCAGGGAGAGAATCCAGGATATGGATGCTCAACCATTATCATTTAGTAAATAAAAGAAAAATCATTTTATATTTTAAATTTCAATCCTTTATCTTTTCTTGAAACATTAATCAATCATAAATGGTTATTTCTTGAAATATAATATACACTAGATATTAATTGAAATTGAAAACTAGGATAATCAAATTTAAATGATCATGTAACTATGTTGAGGGACTTAGTAAGCATAGTTTTGACTATTGCTAGGGTTACATGGTGAACCCTATAAACCTTTTGTATTTTCTTTTACCACCCTAATTTTTTCCTAAGTTAACCATGGTGTAGGATTAGCAGGAGCAACATGGATTTTTTATAGGACACCCTTTGTGGGGTTTTAACCTATTAATTTTGTGCCTTCTTAATTTTATTTTTCTATATTTTTTCCTAAACCATGAAAAACATAGGTTTTATGATCTTAAAATGGACTTTTTTCCAATTTTTCTTTTATGGGTTTCCCACCTGGCATGTTTTGTGTATCTTTTTATTGTAAGTGTAGAGTCAAAAAATACTCTAATGGAACCGATGTTTTATGTCAAACATATCGGAACATTAATTATTGGGAATGGACCCCAATAGGGATTACTGGTTGAGAATGTCCCAATATTCTTTAGACATGAATTGGTGATTTTTAGACTCTAGTTTTGTGATTTCTTAACTCGATATATGATTTCAGGAAAGTATGTGAGGACTAACCATAATAACGGTTCCCCATACGCTGGTTCTAGGGTGTATGAAGATAATAAAAATCCTCTCACGGGGATATATTTTTATTTTGTTGACATACCTTTTTTATGGGATACTTATGTAGAGCCAACTGAAGCATAATGTCTTTAGTCAAAAAATGGTTTTCCTTAGAGACAGACCCTCCATTTACAATGGCCAATTAATTTATGATAATTTGGATTTATCAATACCATTAATGGTGGATTTTCAGGGGAAAGATGTTTAGAAAAAGCTGTGGGTATCTGTATTAGCACTACCTATGAGGGAGAAACCACTTCTACACTGATTTAGCTTGTGTAAAGGAGGGATAAAGCATGGTGAAGTTTAATGTCATTCAAATAGGATGATGAATTTGTAGTTTAATGTTTTACAATGAGGAAATTTAGGATATATAGTTTAGGTTCACTTAGTTTTCATCAAGGGGTAAAGGATTTTCAATTTTCATGGTAATCTATTCAAGAATTCCACATAATACTCTGATATGAAGGGTAATGTTTATAAGATGTAATCTAGGGGTTTTTAAATCTGAGGAGTGATATGGGATGAAAATGTCATTGGGGGATAAAATGTTAGGAAAATCCTTTCTTGGGGACAAATCTTCCTTTGGTTGGAAATCTTTTCTACGGGAGACTTATGCAAAGACAATGGGGGCATATTGTTTATAGTAAAACAAAGGTGTCCCGAGGACATTGACCTTCCATTTCTGATGGCTAGGGAGGTTTATATAGATTCAAATTCCCCAGATACAGATTTTAGTTGGATAAAGAAATATACATGAATATGAATGGATCATTTCATGTTGAAATATCTTGAGAATTGGTAGAAACATATCTCTTATACAGGTCTGGCCCATATGCAGGAAGGATTTATTTTCATTTTCGAGGGGTCAGAGATAAAAGTTCTATGTGTTATTATATTTCTTTTCAAAATTATAATCAAGACATATGTATTTATCTAAAACTTACCCATTTCGTTCTAACCCATTTATAAAAAAGGGAAATTTGTTTTAAACTTTTGTTGAGGATGGACCCATGATTGGAGAATCAAACGTCACTACATATCCTATGATGACACAAATCAATCCATATGTAGTTTTAGGCATGTTTCCCAATGCATCGACCAAACACTTTCATGTGTAAAGGGTATTTTATTTTTAATACGTTCTCACAAGTGTGGTGAGACATATATTGAACCCTCTTTTTCATATCTATCTCATGTATAGGAGATAGGGTGGTTTTTTTATTTGTCTTGACCAGGATATAAGTTCTGGGTGTCACAACATATCTCTTGAAAATGAGAATAAGGCCATATGTAGTTTTTATAGGGTTCCCTATGTAGGTCTGACCCATACATAGGAATATGGAGACATTTTTATCTCACGGTTGGACCTGGTATTGAATACCTAGGCATAATTACATATCTTTTTGAAATGATTATCAATCCATATGTAGTTCTTAATAATCCAAAATCTAATGTCACATGACTAGGAAATCATCCATGTAGTTTAACATCATGCGATTAAGACATAGGAAAATCGATTTGAAAAAAATGTAATTCAATAGATTGAATCAAAGATGGAGTTTTAGGTGTCACTATGTATCATTCAATAGTGGGAAGAAATCTACATGTAGTCCTTGAATTATAAAAATGAATAATAGGGATGTTAACCTTGTAGTTTAGCATCATTTGTTAAGGATGAGATAGGGTCTTGCAGTTTTAGGTCATACAGATATGACCATTTTTCATAGAAACAATGAGTAATAGGAATCTCATCAGGTCTCGATTCTTTAACATGCCTCATATATAAGGTGGGAAAGAAACTAAAAACCATGATTCCATAGTTTATCAGATATGGAGAAGTGATATGGAGGAAAAAAATTCTATTAGGGATTATGAATATAAAATAGGCATCTCCTATGGATGAATTTTCCTTTGGTTGACAAGCCATTTTGTGGGAAAATTATACAGAACCAATTGGGGAATATATTTCATAGTCAAATAAAGGTGTTCCTAAGACACTGACCCCCTCCATCTTTGATGGCCTGAGTAATATTGTGAATATATGAAATTACCCAGGGCACAAAGTATGATGAATGGAAGGAATGTCTCTGGGTATGTAAGAAAAATTTAGACCGTGATTATCCATGGAGTGTGAAATTCCATACATAGATCCGTATCATATGTAGGGGGAAATCCATATTCATGATAGATCCCTAAATTGAGAATTTAAACATGATATATCCTGCATAGATCTTTTTTTATATAGGATATGGGGACATTTTTCTTTTTCTTTACCCAGAGGATGTGACTAGGACATGGGTCCTGTAACACCCAAGATTTTTATGAGAAATGTTTTGAATTTATGTTATATACATCATAAAAGGAATCTTTCACTACACACAACACTAGATTGTCTTACTTTACACGCAATCGCAACCTTCCTCAATAGCTTGCGTTGTACGCAATACTGAGTTTCACTAAACAATGATATGCTATTAAAATATTATTAAAACTATCAATTATGAATAGTAATACCCACTTTTTGAAATTTTATAAATTTTATCTTTCAAAATGGACTTCATTTTTGGATTCAGAATATCGAAATTAGCCTAGGGTAAATTTTTGGTATTTTTCTGAAAACATTCATTTTTTGATGAATAGTGAAAACACTGGGTTATTATTTAAAAACCACTTTTTATTTAGATAATTTTTTATTTTATGTAAATTTATTTTAGGTCAAATTTGATATATAATACCTATATAAGTACAATGTAATTCTTTGGAGTCATTTTATAATAATTTTAAATATTTGAAAATTTTATTGACCTTTTCAGTCTTTTACCCACCTCCTAGGAGAATTTAAAAATTTACATAAAACCTAATTTTACCACTTCTATGAGTGGAATTTCGAAAATATGAGAGACACGGTTAATATAAAGTAGTAAAATGTGGTTCAATAAGATAAAAATAATTTTTGGTGAATAGTAACTTTTTACTTTTATTTACCACGATTAAAAGTAAATAGGGCAATTAAGGGTTATAATGATATTACTATTACCCTAACACATGTCATAATTCTATTGGATAAGTGTAATTCGACCAAAAACAACCTTAGGAATAAAATATTACTCTTTAGGTCCACTTGTATTAGATTAGGACATTTAATATTATTTTATTTAAAGAAGAGTTAAAATAGTTAAAATCAATGTTTAATAACTAAAACATTTTTAATATAGGGTTATAAATAAGATAAATTAGACTATAAATATTAATTATAAAGATAAAACGATTTCCTACATAATGTTATTTTATTTTTAATTTTTAGAAATTAAATAAGTTAATTTATTTTTTACACAATGATGATGCAGTAATTACATTATTAATGAAATATTAACATAATTGATGTTATAAATACCCAAATTAATGTAATTTGAGACTTTTTATGAATTAAAATAATTTTATAGGTTAATATGACATATTATTATGTATATAATTAACTTTTTTCGAACTAATAATACTGTTATGATTTTCACAAAAAGCAATTACCAAATAGTGTCAAAATTGACATAAAATAGTTTTTAAAACAAATATTATATTATTAATTGTTATTTTATTAAACAAAATATAAGGTTTGGAAAAATGACTTATATAAGGTTATATATATTAATAATGAACCACTTGGGGTTAGTTTGGCTTGTTATGGTAAGTTTAATAACCATATAGTGTAAGAATACAAGAACACACAGTAAAAGTTAAATTATTTAACTTAGAGTTAAATCTATATGATAAGGTTAAAATAGTAACCTAAACTTGTCTAAAATCTATTTTTTGAGAGGATTTCGACCCGTCCCCACCTTATCTTCGAAATAATTCAATTTGGATCTATTAAAAACCGAATATGAATTTATAATAAAATAATATTTTATGTTTTTCTAAGGTGCTCCTCTCCTCCCTTATAAAAGGGCACCTCCTCCCACTCCTCACACCACTTTGAGCTTTCATGCTCGGAAAACCCCTGCCAATTTCTCTTCTCCACTTCCCTAGTAATATTATAGATGTCCTTTTCTTCTTCAAAGACCAATTTTAGTGCCCTAAGAGGAGGTTTCAAAGATGCGTGTCGAAGAAGAGGTAATATCTGTTACCAATGCTTTCAAATTTATTTCTTATTCTACTTCTTCTTATTTAGTTTTTTCATTATTAAGTAATAACATAAGTATCCCTAATATAATTATATGTTATTTTAAATATTAAACAACACTATTTCACCTTCTATCCATCTTATGGAAAATGAAATCACCGTGCGTGCGTACATACAGAATACTGTCTCCACGCCGTGGTGTAATCTGTTTTCCGCCACCACCTTACTTGAATGGGTATAATGGTGTAAAGAATAACAATATATGATTATTTTAAAGTGATATTGATTCTGAAATAGTATACATACACTCCAATACAATTCCACAATCATGGGAACGATATCATCGCTTGTGCGTACGTACGGAATACCGTCTCCACGATGTGATTTGACTCATTCTACATGATCTTCATTGCATAATTATTATATAAATGAATTTAATGAATAAATATGATATATATTACACTAATACCATTCTTTAAATGAGGTGTCTATAACCTAAAAAAATAATACGAATTTATTCGACAAAACACGCATAAGAACAAAAAGCAATAAACACCCGAATAACAAGTAGCAATGAAATATTACTAATAAGAAGCTAAGAATATAACCATATATGATATCATAACAATTAGTATGATTCTGTAATAAGTCAATGACATTATTTAAATCATTATACTATAGGTTCATACACGTACGAAGCAAATCAGACCTAAGGTAAGGGAAAATCTCACAGTCTCATTTTTATCTGAGAATGTTTATACTTTAGAATTTACTAGGGAATATTTATCATCCACATCCATGTTTCCTCAATATGTAATATTATTTATATCCTCATACAATTTCTTAAATCCAATTTTACCCTTTGGTGAGATTTTAGTAAAATATATGAAAGGAATCTTTTGTCATTTTTCATATGAGGTACTTTTTGACTTTTCCGGCCAAAGTGCGAGAAGAATGTTTTTTAACTTATATGGAATGAATGGATTTTTATGATTTCATAGAACATTATTTCCATGAATCTTCCTTTACAAGTTTTCAAGTTTATTTTTAATCAACTTCTTTTAGTTTAAAATTGTATGACATGTTAAGGAAGGAAAAATGTTTTTGATGTAGAAAGGATATTTTACCCATGAATGAAGTTCAAGTGTTTTATCAAAATTATTTTCCAACTAAGATAATATAAGTTTCTGTTTATTTACCTATTTTTACATTGATTTTATTATGTTATGATGGAATTATTTTTAGTATGTCTTTTTATCTTATATGGATTATGTTATGATGGCATGATGTTTAAGAATTCCATTTTTATTACATGGGTTATGCTATGATGTATGATTTATGATTTTGTGGCACACATAAGAATGGTTTTATTATGAGATGGGTGGGACCTATATCTCCCTCCAATGAATTGGGTAAATATTTATATCTCATGAGATAGACATGGCTAGAACGACAGGTTAATCCGGTTCAGTGAAACATGACTGAAACGAGGAGTGAACTCGGTTTAGAAATGGACTTTGTCCACTAAGATAGTCTTGGCAATGAGTCTTGACTACTGAGAAATGATTATATACGATTATGTGTGTATACCACAAAGTTTCATGTTTTAATTTATGATTATTTGGATTACATTTCACTATTATAATTGATCCCATGTCATGATATTATGATCTCTTTTGCAGGATAAGATTTTCAAAATGTTATGTTCCTAAGAATATGATATGATTTATATTTCTTTTGTTTATCCTTACTGAGCATTTGATCTCAACCTTTTGTATGTTTTATTTTCCCCAGGTCTGGAAGAAGGGTATTAAGTATAACATTCCAAAAGGGACTCTAGATATGATGAAATAAATGGGGGACAACGTAGATGATTTATGAACAAGTTGTTTATGTTTCCCAGTTTCTAAAGACACTATACCTATATGGTCCTTTAATTATTTTTTTATATGTTGTAATAAGTATTCTTTAATTCTGAAGTAATAAAAATGTATGTAAAGTATGGGTCTTTATAGTTGGTATCAGAGGAAAGGTATAGTCAACCTTTGGAAACTAGGATGTGAAAGCCTTAGTGAGAACCCTAAGGATAAGTCTAAGCATAGAACACAATCTTAGTGTTTTATAAATGTCCATGAATAACCTATGATAAGACCTTATGTGTGAAATTTTATTCTTGATTATGTGGTTTTCCTATTATAATAAGTGTTCCTCACACTGTTCTTCTTGGTTTTAGTCAATGGATGGAACCCGAAGGAACCGTGTTAATGCAGAATGCGATGGTAAATACAATGATTGTACCCCTAAGCAAGCAAATGTTATGGGAGTTGGAATGATAAATCTTGTAGCCATGCTCACATAACTTTCTCAAGCTATGAATCATGCAGGACTTCCAAACGAGAAAAGAAAGGAGCAACATTTTGTTGAATCCTTCATGAGGCAGCGTCCACCCTCATTCTGCGGGTCTACTGATCCATTAGATGCTGAACAATGGATCAGTACTACTGAAAATATATTTTCAGTTCTTCAATGTTCTGAACATGATAAAGTCATCTTAGCAGTATATCATTTGGAAGGTGAAGCTGATCAATGGTGGAATCTTATCAAGAATACGAGGCCAAGAGATGAAATTGAGTCCATGGAATGAGATGAGTTCAAGAACTTATTTTTCAATAAGTACTTCCCTCATATTCTTCGAACAAAGATGGAGAAGGAGTTTCTTGAACTGAAGCAAAATGATGATGAATCTGTTGGTACCTACGAAGCAAATTTTACAAGACTTGCAAGGTACGCTTCTCGGATTATTATCCAACCTGAGAGTAAGATCGATCGATTTTTTAGTGGCTTAAAACCAAGTCTTCTAAGGGCGTTAGCCATAAGGGACTTCAATAGCTATAAGGAAATCGTTCGATGTGCTCTCAAGGTTGAGATGGAGATTGGAGTAACCCATTAGTCATATGGGTTTGATAAGAATAGGAAAATGGAATTCATAGGAAAATATAAAGAGCACACTGAAAAGAAGATGAGTTTTACCTTATGCTCAAAGTGTGGAAAGAAACATGGAGGGAGTTTTTTTAAAGGGACAAGTAAATGTTTCAAATGTGGAAAAGAAGTTCATCGGGAATTTGAATGCCGCAATTATGGGAAGAAGATGTCTAGTGATGAGAACAAAGAAAAGTCTACACAGAGTGCACCTCCTACACTTCAATGTTACAAGTGCAAGGAAATGGGGCATTATACTAATCAATGCCCTAATCCAAGTGTTGTTGATGATGATCGACGTCAACAAACTCTTAAGGCTAAAGACAAAGGAAAGTTACATGCAATTTCTATCAGTGATGTGGAGTATGATAACGAAGTGGTGAAAGGTACACTTACCACCCACTCTAAAGTAGAAAATGTTTTATTTGATTCTAGATCCACCCACTCTTTTATTTCCGAGGAATTTTCTAAGGGTATCACCGTATTACCTCAACAATTAGATGTTGAGTTAGCTGTGACAACCCCTAATGGCACAACAGTCACATAAAAAGTATACAATTCTTCTCTGATTGAAGTTTGTGGGAAAGTGCTTCCTGCAAATCTTGTGATCCTTCCTATAGTGGAATTTGATGTGATTCTTGTTATGGATTGGATTTATTTATATGGATATCATATCAATTTCGAAAGAAGGGAAGTCAGATTTCATATTACAGACCAATATATGATCGTCTATCGATGCAAGGATGAACATGACCTTCCAGTGGAAATTTCTTCCATATTATGGGTATTGATTTCACTAAATGAAAGTCATTTATCTCAAATGGTTGGAGAGAAAATCACTATTAAGAATATTCACATTATACAAGAGTTTGATGATGTCTTTCCAGAGGAATTTCCTAGTCTTCCACCAAATCGTGAAGTTGAGTTTTCAATAGAACTCGTATCGGGTGCTTTACCTATTTCAAAGACACCTTATAGAATGGCCCCAATTGAGTTGCAGGAATTGAAGAAGATACTCCAAGAGAATCTTGATAAAGGATTCATACACCCTAGTGTGTCACCTTGGGGAGCACCTATTCTGTTTGTTAAGAAGAAAGATGGATCAATGAGACTCTGCATTGATTATCGAGAACTTAACAAGATCACTATCAATAACAAATATCATGTCCCACGCATTGATGACTTATTTGACCAACTACGCGGAGCTCAATACTTTTCCAAGATTGATCTTCGTTCAGGGTATCATCAATTAAGGTTAAAAATGGAGGATATACCAAAAACGACTTTCCGTACAAGGTATGAACACTATGAATTTATAGTGGTTCCATTTGGTCTTACTAATGCCCCTTCTATCTTCACGGATCTGATGAATAGAGTCTTTAGAGACTATCTTGATTAGTTTGTGGTAGTATTTATAGATGATATTCTTTTCTATTCAAAGAGTAAGGAAGAACATGAATATCACTTGATAATTGTATTGAAGACCCTGAGAAAGGAGAAGATTTATGCCAAATTTACCAAGTGTCAATTTTGGCTTAAAAAAGTTGCATTTTTGGGGCACATAATCTCAAAAGAGGGGATATCTGTGGATCCAGCAAAGATAGAGGTTATCAAAATATGGTCGAGACCAAAAATAGAAACTGAGATCAGAAGTTTTCTTGGTTTGGCTGGATATTATCGATGTTTTTTTGAAAGAGTTTTTATGAATATCTAATCCACTCACCAGGTTCACTTGAAAAGGAGTTAAGTTCGTTTGGACGGAGGAGTGTGAAGAGAATTTCAAGGAGTTAAAAAGATGGTTATCCAGTGCACCTATGCTCACACTGCCTTGTAGTGGAGAAAGGTTTGTGATTTATAGTGATGCATCTAAGAAGGGATTGAGATGTGTTCTCATGCAAAATGATATAGTGATAGCTTATGCCTCACGACAGTTGAAAATCCACGAGCAAAATTACCCAGCTCATGATTTGGAGTTAGCTGCGATAATATTTGCATTAAATATTTGGAGGCATTATATTTATGGAGAAAGGTGTGATATTTATACTGATCATAAAAGTTTAAAGTATATTTTCACACAAAAAGAGCTGAATATGTGCCAAAGAAGATGGTTGGAGCTGATTAAGGATTATGAATTCTCAATTCATTACCACCCTGAGAAAGGAAACAAGGTGGCAGATTCATTAAGTGGACAAGACCATTCTGGCTTATCCATGATGAGGATCACAAAAGATCCAATATTTATGGATTTACAAAGGATGAATCTTGGAATTATAATAGAAGATGAAAAATCTTATCATTCTCAAATGAATGTTCAACCATATATACATGTGAAGATTAAATAGGCACATAAAGAAGATGTAGAGTTATAAAAGAAGGTGAGAAATGTTCCAGAATTCAAACTTGATTGTGATGGAATAATAAGGTTCAGGAATTGGGTTTGTGTTCCACCCATCCCAAAATTAAAGAAGGAGATACTGGACAAAGCTCATAGTTATTCATTCTCTATTCACCCTGGAAGAACGAAGATGTATAGGGACCTGACAGAGTACTTCTGGTGGGATAGAATGAAAAGAGATGTTGCTGAATATGTCTCTCGATGCTTGGTTTGTCAGCAAGTTAAAGCTGAGAGACAGAAGTCTAAGGGGATGTTACAACCATTACCCATACCAGAATGGAAATGGGAAAACATAACTATGGACTTTTTCACTGGACTTCATAAAACATCCAAAGGCAATAATGCTATCTAGGTTATAGTTGATCATCTTACGAAGTCAGCACACTTCATTTCTATTAGAAAAGATTTCCCTCTGGATCAGCTTTCCAGGATATATGTGAAGGAAGTGGTAAGATTACCTAGAGTACCACTTTCCATTATATCTGATTGGGATCCGAGGTTTACCTTAATGTTTTGGTGATGTCTTCATCATACTTTAGATACAAAGTTGAGTTTCATCACTGCTTATCATCCTCAGACAGACGGTTAGTCTGAGAGGACAATTCAAACTCTAAAAGATATGTTGAGATCTTGCTCTATGGATTTCAAATGAGGTTGGTATCAACACATACCTTTCGTGGAATTTTCTTATAATAATAGCTTTCACTCCAGTATTCAGATTTCTCCTTATGAAGCTCTCTATGGAAATAAATGCCGAACTCCAACTTGCTGGGATGAAGTTGGGGAAAGAAAGCTATTAGGACATGATCTTGTTGATGAGATGGTAGAAAAGGTCTGATCTATTCAACAACACATAAGAGCAGCTCAGAGTCGACAAAAAAGTTATGCCGAGAACCGAAGAAAAGAACTAGAGTTTGAAGTGGGTGATAAAGTGTTCTTACAAATATCTCCTTGGAAGAGAGTAATGAGATTTGGAAAGAAGGGAAAGCTGAGCCCAAGGTATATTGGTCCTTTTGAAATACTGGATCGTGTTGGGAAGGTAGCTTACCGATTGGCGCTTCATCCAAATCTCTCTCAAGTTCATGATGTGTTCTATGTATCTCTCCTGAGAAAGTAAATACCTGATCCTTCACATGTACTCAACTCAGAAGTTGTACCGCCGGAGCAAGATCTTTCTTATGAAGAACAGCCGATAGATATTATGGATCATAGCAAAAAAGTCCTACGGAACTAGACCAATCTCTTGGTGAAAGTTCTAAGGAGGAACCACCAATTAGAAGAAGTGACATGGGAGCTTGAGGATACGATGAGGGAGAGGTATCCTCATCTGTTTGTTATAAAGTGACAAATTTCGAGGGAGAAATTCATTTTAAGGGGGGTAGAATGTAACACCAGAGATTTTTATGAGTAATGTTTTGTTTTTATGTTATATAAATCATCAAATGAATATTTCACTACACACAACACTAGCTTTTCTTTCTTTACACGCAATCGCGGCCTTCCTCAATAGCTTGCGTTGTACGCAATACCGAGTTTCACTAAACAACGATATGCTATTAAAATATTATTAAAACTAGCCGTTATGAATAGTAATACCCACTTTTTAAAATTTTATAAATTTTATCTTTCAAAATGGACTTCATTTTTGGATTTGGAATATCGAAATTATCCTAGGGTGAATTTTTGGTATTTTTCGGAAAACTTTCAATTTTTGTTGAATAGTGAAAACACCGGGTTATTATTTAAAAACTGACTTTTTATTTAGATAATTATTTATTTTATTTAAATTTATTATAGTTCAAATTTGATACAGAATACCTATATAAGTTTAATGTAATTCATTGGAGTAATTTTATAATAATTTTAGATATATGAAAATTTTATTGAATTTTTCACCGTCTTTTACCCACCTGCTAGGAGAATCTGAAAATTTACATAAAACATAATTTTACCGCTTCTGTGAATGGAATTTTGAAAATACGAGAGACATGGTTAATATCAAGGAGTAAAATGTGGTTCAATAAGATAAAAATAATTTTTGGTAAATAGTAACTTTTTACTTTTATTTACCAAAGTTAAAAGTAAATACGGTAATTAAGGGTTAAAATGAAATTACTATTAACCTAACACATGTACTAATTCTATTGGATAAGTTTAATTCGACCAAAAAAACCTTAGGAATAAAATATTACCCTTTAGGTCCAGTTGGATTAGATTAGGACATTTAATATTATTTTATTTAAAGAAGAGTTAAAATAGTTAAAATCAAAGTTTAATAAATAAAACATTTTTAATATAGGGTTATAAAAAAGATAAGTTAGACTATAAATATTCATTAGAAATTTAAAAATATTTCCTACATAATGGTATTTTATTTGTAATTTTTAGACATTAAATAAGTTAATTTATTTTTGACACAATGATGATGCATTAATTACCTTATTAATGAAATATTAACATAATTGATGTTATAAATACGAAAATAAATGTAATTTGAGACTTTTTAGGAATTAAACTAATTTTATAGGTCACTATGACATATTAGTATTGATTTAATTAACGTTTTTTGAACTAATCATGCTGTTATTAGTTTCACAAAAATCAATTACCAAATAGTGTCAAAATTGACATAAAATAGTTTTTAAAAAAACTATTATATTATTAATTGTTATTGTATTCCTATAAATATAAGGTTCGGCCAAATGAATTAGATAAGGTTATATATATTAATAATGAACCACTTGGGGTTCGTTTGGCTTGTTATAGTAAGTTTATTAACCATATAGTGTAAGAAAACAAGAAGACACGGTAAAAGTTAAATTATTTAACTTAGAGTTAAATCTAAATGATAAGGTTAAAATAGTAACCTAAACTTGTCTAAAATATACTGGTTGAGAGTATTGCGACCCATCCCCACCTGAGCTTATAAATAAATCAATTTTGAGCTATTAAAAACCAAATATGACTTTATAATAAAATATTATTTTAATCTTTTCCTAAGGTGCCCCTCTCCTCCCTTATAAAAGGGCACCTGCTCCCTCTCTTCCTCACACCACTTTGATCCTTAAAGCTCGGCCAAACCCTGAAAATTTATCTTATCCACTTACCTAGTAATATTATAGAGGTCCTGGTTTTCTTCAAAGACCAATTTTAGTGCCATAAGTGGAGGTTTCAAAGAGGTGTGTCGAAGAAGAGGTAATATCTGTTACCGATTCTTTAAAATTTATTTCTTCTTCTACTTCTTCTTCTTTAATTGTTTCATTATGAAGTAATAACACCATTATCACTCATATACTGATATGTTATTTTAAATATTAAGCAACACTATTTCACCTTCTATCCATCTTACGGAAAATAAAATCACCGCGCGTGCGTACGTACGGAATACCGTCTCCACGCCATGGTGTAATCTGTTTTCCGCCACCAACTTACTTGGATGGGTATAATGGTGTAAATAATTACTATATATGATAATTTTAAATTGATATTTATTCTGAAATAGTATACATACACTCCAATACAATCCCACGATCATGGGAACGATATCATCGCTCGTGCGTACGTACGAAATACCGTCTCCACGATGTGATGCGACTCGTTCTACATGATCATCATTGCATAATGATTATATAAATTAATTGAATGAATAAATATGATATATATTAAACTAATACCATTATAAAAATGAGGTATCTATAACCTAGAAGGAAGAATAAGAATATATTCGACAAAACACGCATACGAACAAAAAGCAATAACCACCCGAATAACAAGTAACAATGAAATATTACTAATAAGAAGATAAAAATATGACCATATATCATATCATAACAATGAGTATGATTATGGAATAAGTCAATGACATTATTGAAATCATTATACAGGAGGTTCAGACACGTACGAAGCAAATCATACCTAAGGTAAGGGAAAATATCACAATCTCATTTTTATCCGTGATTGTTTATACTACAGAATTTACTGGGGAATATTCATCATCCACATACATTTTTCCTCAATATGTAATATTATTTCTATCCTCCTAAAAATTTTTAAATCCAATTTTACCCTTAACTGAGTTTTTAGTAAAATATATAAAAGGAATCTTTTGTCGTTTTTCGTACGAGGTACTTTTTGACTTTTCCGGCCAAAGTGCGAGAAGAATATTTTTTTAACTTATACGGCATGAATGGATTTTTATGATTTCATAGAACATTATTTCCATGAATCTTACTTTACAAGTTTTCAAGATTATTTTTAATCAACTTCTTTTAGTTTAAAATTGTATGTCATGTTAAGAAAAGAAAAATGTTTTTGAAGTAGAAAGGATATTTTCCTCAAGAATGAAGTTCAAGTGTTTTATCAAAAATATTTTCCATATAAGGTAATATAAGGTTATGTTTCTATACCTATTTTTAAATTTATTTTATTATGTTATGATGGAATTATTTTTATGAAGTCCTTTTATCTTATATGGATTATGTTATGATGGATTGATGTTTAAGAATCCAATTTTTATTACATGGGCTATGCTATGATGTGTGATATATGATTTTGTGGCACAAATAAGAATGGTTTCATTATGAGATGGGTAGGACCTATATCTCCCTCTAATTCATTGGGTAAATATTTATATCTCATGATATAGACATGGCTGGAATGACAGGTTAATCCGGTTCAGTGAAACAGGACTGAAACAAGGAGTGAACTCGGTTTAGAAATGGACTTTGTCTGCTAAGATAGTCTTGGAAATGAGTCTTTACTACTAAGAAATGATTCTCTATGATTATGTGTGTATTCCACAAATATTCATGTTTTATGTTATGATTATTTGGATTATATTCCACTATTATTATTGATCCCATGTCATGATATTATGATCTCTTTTGTAGGATAAGATTTTCAAAATGGTATGTTCTTAAGAATATGATATGATTGATATTTCTTTTGTTTACCCTTACTGAGCATTTGAGCTCACCTTTTTGTATGTTTTATTTTCCCCAGGTCTGGAAGAAGGGTATTAAGTATAATATGAAAAAAGGTACTCTAGATATGATGAAATAAATGGGAGACAACGTAGATGATTTATGAACCAGGTTTTTATGTTTCCCAGTATCTAAAGAAACTATACCTATACGGTCCTTTCATGGTTTTGTTATATGTTGTAATAAATATTCTTAAATTCTGAAGTAATAAAAATTTATCTAAAGTATGGGTCATTATAGGTCCTTGGTTTACTAAATATCTCATTAAAACAAGAATCAATCCACACATAGTTATTTAGGTACTATAAGTTTAATGACATGTAGAAAGAAATTTCCCCATGTAGTTGAAAATAATTCCCTCAAGACATAGGTTTCCCAATGTAAAGAGGAAATATTATGGCTGGACTCGAGATTAAATACTTAGGTGTCACTACGTATCCTGTGGTTATAGGAATCAATGCATACGTAGTTCTCAAAACTAGATTTTACCATGCTATTTAACAAACTGCAGTAAATACATTTGGTGTGCCTTTTAAGGTATTACTACCAAGACCATGAAAAACCTAATGTGGATTGATACTCCTTGATCATGTGGGGGATCCCCTACTAAAACTCATAATCCCATGGGATCCGTACTCTGTGTGAGGAACAATGGATAAAAAAGGTTTGTTCCACCACATAGAGGTGTTAAAATGAAGGATATAATTATTTGAAATTTTTTGTGGATGGACTAGGTCATAAAGTCTAAGAATCATTACATATCTCCTTATATTGAGAATCAATCCACACATATTTCTAGGACCGCATACAGTTTAACGTTAAGTGGTAAGGATGAAGGCGACTTGATGTGAAAGAGGGGAAATGTTACAGCTGGAACCAAAATTATAAATTATGTCATCACTACGTATCTTGTGATGATAAGAATCAATACATACATAGTTTTGAGAAGTCTCCTTGTGTAAATATGACCCATAAAGAGGGAGGACATAATTTTTATCCATCACTGCGGCTGTACTTGAGATTAGATATTTGGGTTTCAATATGTATCCTTTGATGATAGGAATCAATCAACACACAGTTCTCAATGAGAAATATCTATATTGGTCTGATCCATATGCAGGGGGGATATTTTTCTATATGTCATGGCTAGACCCAAGACATAGGTACAGGGATAACTATGTATTCCATTTGAATGATAATCAAGCCACACATAGTTCTTGATGTTCTTCCTCACACAGATCAAACTCATGTACAGGGATAGGTCACTTTGCTTGAAATGGACCTGTCAATAGTACATACTTTGGAGTACCCTTAATTGATTTATTTTGTATATAAGAGAGGGAAAATTTCTGGAATTTCACATATGGGACTGGGACATGAGTTCTGGGTGTCACTACATATCCCATTGAATGAGGATCAAGACAAACATAATTCTTGATGAACCATGCAGTTTAACATCTTACAATAAGGACAAAAGTCACTTGAAATAAAATAATTATCATATTGGCTAAGCCCATGAATAAATATCTGGGTGTCACTATGTATTTTTCATGGGATGGAATAAATCCATACATAGTTTTTGATTGAAATCTCCCTATGTAGGTGTGGCCCATATATATGGAGGGGGAATTTCTTTTACTTTTTTGGTGTTCAGACCAAGATGTGAAATCTAGGTGTTTATATGTATCCCATGTGGAAAGTAATAAATCCATACGTAGTTCTTGAATATGTAATGGTAGATGAATGTTTCCAAGGGCAATGTCCTCTCTGGTGAGAACATTATGGTGCAATGAAATTTAAAATTATACCGCAAGGGAATTAGTGTCATGTAGTTTATTATCTAGTAACAGGGATGATGTATCATGTTGTTTAACATCATACGACTAGGATGATTGATTCTTGTATTTATCATAAGGAAAATTTCATAGACTAGTAAGAAACAAAATCCCAACATGAAGAGAGGCCTTAAGGCCAAATTCTAAAAAGAGAATATTCTTATGAATGGAGGGAAATTTGTGGCTGGGAATAAAACAATATGTCTAGTCATCACTACGTATCCTGTTATAGTAAGAATCAATCAACACATAGTTCTTGAGAAAGAATCCCTACATGGATCTGACTTTCACATGGAGATAATATCATTTCATCTTTCTCCTGTATAGATCTAGCTCTCATATAGTGAATCATGGAATGAACTGATGATTCCTATGTGGGTTAACATCATTAGGTAAGGACATTGATGTCATGTAGTTTATTTTCTTATGACATCAAAAATGGAATCATGCTTTTTAAGGTCATGTAAAAAATACTGACTACATAGTTTAACATCGTGTAGCTGGGACAATTTACCATGTAGTTTAACGTTATGCGATCAAGATGAGTGTGTCATGTGATTACATGAAATAATTATTCAAGAACTTGCATTAGTGGGTGTCATGGTAAGCTGTCGTTCCATCGAAATCAAATAATATGATCCATTGGATTACACCTTATGTAGGTCATAAGGCCCCCCCATTTCAGCTCTAACTTCATAGGTTTATTTCTGGGTATCATCGAAGTCCTAAAGAAAAATACCATATCTCCTTTGAGGATATATCAGAGGCGAAACTTCTTGTCAAAGGCCCACACAATCCGGTTTTCATGGACTTCCAATTGATGCAAGGTGTGAAATATATTTTCATACAGTATCTTTAATTCATCAAGATATTTTTGGGATTTCTCATGCATGGATAATTGATAACATATGGAAACGTAGAGTGAGGCAAATTAAAATTTTATGGGAAGGACCACATCTCTCCTGTATACTAATGAGAACAGGGTCACCTATGTGGTAGTGCAAGTCGTGGTATCATAATCCCATAAGGCATGTATGAGATTATAAAACTAATAATTTTTATCCTTATCTACCATATTATGGAGTATATTTGATAGGGTCTTGTAAAAGGCCACTATTTATCCATTAGCCACTACATAGTAGTAGGATGAACAGATAGAATTGATGTTATACTCTTGATACATCTTTTCCAATTCATTATAACTGAAATTGGATCCATTTTCCATTAGCGTTGTATTATGGACACCAAATATGGTTATGATGTTGTCTCTCTTGAAGTTGACAATGTTCATTTCCTTTAATTCCTTGAGGGGTATAGTTTTGGACTATTTGGAGAATACATCAGTTTTAGTAAGACTGTACTTGAACTCCTTGACTCTAGTAGGAGGATACGGTCCCACAATATCCATTCCCCATATAGAAAATGGAAAGGAGTATTCAGATGTGTGAAGAAACTCCAGGAGTTAGTGAATGAATTTGGCATGAACATGGAAGGATTGAAAAAGTTTGGTGAATTTCATGGAGTCTTGCATTATAATGGGCCAGTAGTACCCACGCCTTTAGATTTGATGGAAAATTCTATATCCTGAGTGATGGGATCCACAATATCTATTGTGTACTTCCTTCAGGATTGCAATAGTCTCTTCTCCATCAAGGCACCTAAGAAGGACCCCATTAAGGCTACGCTTATGGAGGAACTTTTGGTTATTTATGCCACTATATAAAACAAATTTAATTACTCATCTTTTTATTTTCTCTCTCTCAACTCTATCCAGTGGGAGATATCCATTTTTAAGGTAGTCTAAAATGAGTGTCATCTAGAAAGTGGTAGGACCGTATGGTTCAAGTACAAGACTATTCTCATCAATCTCCACTTTGATGGATTGAACGAAAGGTGATTCCATTTGATGATGCACAATGCAGATGAATGTTTCATCCTAGTTTGGATTATCTATATCTATGGCCTTATTTTCCAATGCAGCATCTTGTATATTTTTTAGCAAAAGGATGTGAGTCAATATCAGTTCCAAAGTAACTTCCTCCATTAGTCCTTGAGTGTGGTTTAGATGAGGGATTAGATCTTCCTTTTATATATAAAAATCTACATTAACTTAGTTAATTACCAGCTACAAATAAACATTTATCTTCAAGTGATTGACTTGTATGTGAAGTTCCAGATCTAGCCCTGTAATTAGATCATGATATTATTCTTCATTGTTCATGAACTATTCCAATAACAGGAAGGAGTAAGGTAAGAATGCCTTTTCTAGGGAGATAAGCATGACTCCCAAACCTACTTTGTTGGGTCTAGGGTCTTCCATCCTCTTCCCTATTGGAATTTTGGATGCACCATTGAAAGAAATATTTTATATCCAAGACCCCCTTAAATAGAAAAAACCTCTTCATCAGGCAGTTCTGTGTCTAATGAAGTCATTTCTATTGAGGGGTGCTCTGATAGAAAATCTTCCAACGCCAACCATTAATCACCTTCTAAGGCACAAAATAAATGTCAAACTACAATAGGATGACCACCCACCATGATAGATGTATAGTCAACATTGGATGAATGATAATTTATTTGAGTGGGTTTTTATGAGTGACCAAACATTCCTCAGGATGCTGTAGGAAGTGCTTCAGCTTTTGGACTACAAATATTATCACAAGACAACTCTTCTCAATTTTTGAAAAATGATTCTCATCACCGATCATGGTTCAAATGATATAATAAAGGATATTTCACTATAGGAATCATTCTTTTGGGTGAGGAAGATACAAAAAAACCACCCAATAGGTGTCACATAAATAATATGTAGTCTTCCTTTGAAAGGAGACATCAACATTGGCAGGCTAAATAGATATGTCTTAAGGTTGTCGAATTCTTCCTAAAAATCATCAGTCCACTAATATGTAACCACCTTTTTCATCAACCCAGGGAAGTGGAAACATTTCCTTTCCATGTTGGATATGAAGCATTAAATACAGGCTAATTGTCCTTGAGGTCCTCTCAAATCTATGAGGTTTCTAGGAGGTGACATTCCAAGGATAGCCTTTGTTTTTTGGGGTCGACTTTGATTCCATGATGATGAAGCTGAGAAAGTTACTTGAGGTAACACTGAAAGAACATTTCAAGGGTTCATTTTTAGAATGTGTTGTCATAGTTTTTTGAAGATAGTTTCATGATTCACCAAGTGGTTTGAGTGTTGTCAATATTTAACCACAAAGTCATGAATATAGAATTTAAAAAAAGTTCACAGGAAGGATTTGAAGACGTGAATCATGGAATGTTGGTATGCAGCACAAACATTATTCAAGAAAATGTGATTTAATGGATAAAAATACTCCCTGCAGGGTCCTGAAGGTGGTGGATTCTTCATCTTCTGGATCCATTCATATTTTATTATATCCCAAATATCCATCCATGAAAGATAAAGCCTGATATCTATCCATTGCATCAATTAGTAGTTATATGATTAGAACTGGACACCATCCTTCAGGTAGTGCCGGTTGAGGTCTCTAAAATCAATGAATACTCTAATTTTTTTACTCTTATTATTGATGATAATGATATTAGCTATCTATTTTGGATATTGTACTTCGATAATGAAGTTAGATCTGATGATATTGTCAACTTAAGCCTCAATTTTGGTAACATGTATCAGGTTTGTCCTTATGGATACCTATTTGTACCCTCAGTGGTACTTTAGTAAGCCCAAGTTGTGAGTGGAAACCTCAGGAATGAGTCTTGGAATTTTTATATAGTTCCAATAAAATAAATCATGATGATACTTAAATAAGTAGGAATACACCTCTTGTTCTTAAAAATAAATGGCTACACTAATCAAGGTAGTTAATGTGTCTTCTTCTATACTCAGATTTATTTATATGATACCATCACTAGTGGTAGAGACACCCTCCTCACATTTTAGAGGGGAATCTATAAGTTCAGCCTCCTCTTTTTATTCCTATTATTCATATTTTTCCTCTTGTTCCACAAAGGGATAAATTAGTGGGATAAGTTCACCAGAGTTGGGGGAGGAGTCAATGTCTTAGAATCTTAAGGATTAAGACACTTCCTCTGACCTGACTGACAATGAAAGATTTTCTTGAATATCTAGAGATGATGGAGTGAGAGATGGAGAAGGAGTGCCTTTATCTTCTTTGGGTGATGAGACAAAACTTCCTCCCTCAACTAGTGAGGCAAGGATTTTCTATATCCTTGGGGATGGAATTAAGGGATTTTCATCCATGTTTTCTACAATGTCTAGAGATTCAGCAAACATTTCAACAGTAATAGACTCATTGGTCATGAATGAAACCATTAATATTACTAAATATGCTCTTATATTTGGGATCTCATACTCAACTTGATTGATGGGAAAGACATAATATTCAGTAAGCTATTTTAAGTGGTTAGATGTAACACCCCGAGATTTTATGAAAAATATTATTTTTAATTTCATTAATGTCTTGTGTTGTACGCTACACAAAAAGGAGATTGCACAACACGCATCCTTGACTTGCCTTGCATTAAACGCAATCGTGACCTTCCTCGATATCGTGTGTAGTACGCAATACCGAGTTTCACTAAACACCGATATGCTATTAAAATATTATTAAAACTAGCCGTTATGAATAGTAATAACAACTTTTTGAAATTTTTTAAATTATATTTTTCAAAATGGACTTCATTTTTGGATTCGTAATATCGAAATTATCTTAGGGTGAAATTTTGGTACATTTCGGATAACTTTCATATTTTGATGAATAGTGAAAATTACTAAATTTTAATTAAAAACAACTTTTTTAATCGAAATAATTAATAGTGATAAATTATTAATTTGAGTGGTTATAAAGTATATTTATAATATATTTTTACAATTTAATACAATGTTGGTCATTGGATGTAATTCTCCATTTAAACCAGACATAAACAAGTGTCAATCTTTTGATAGTTATTATCTCTTAAGAACACGCTATTTGTTTTAACGACGGGAATTAATTTTTAAATTAATTAATGAAACTGATATGTTTTGAATTTGTTAAAATAGACATCATTTTTGAGTTCATAATATCAAATATATCTTAGGCCTAATTTTTGGTATTTTTCTAGAAACATTCATTTTTTGATGAATACTGAAACCACTAAGTGGTAGTTAAAAAAAATGAATTTTTCATAAAACATAATTTTACCACTTCTGTGATTGGAATTTAAAAAATCCGAGACACATGGTTGATGTTAGTAAGTAAAATATGGTTCAATGAGATGAAAATAATTTTTGGTGAATAGTAACTTTTTTACTTTTTTTTTACCACGGTTAAAATTAAATAGGGTAATTAAGGGTAAAAATGTCGTTATTATTACCCTAACACATGTCCTAATTCTATTGGATAAGTTTAATTCGACCAAAAACAACCTTAGGAATAAAATATGACCATTTAGGCCCACTTGGATTAGATTAGGACATTTATTATTAATTTATTTAAAGAAGGGTTAAAATAGTTAAAATCAAAGTTTAATAAGTATATCATTTTTAATATAGGGTTATAGATAAGATAAATTCGACTATAAATATTCATTAGAAAAATAAAACGATTTCCTAAATAACGGTATTTTATTTGTAATTTTTAGACATTAAATAATTTAATTTATTTATGACACAAAGATGATGCAGTAATTATCTTATTAATGAAATATTGAAATAATTGATGTTATAAATACCAAAATTAATGTAATATGAGACTTTTTATAAATTCCACTACTTTTATAGGTTAATATGACATGTTATTATTTATTTAATTAACTTTTTGAGAACTAATAATTCTGTTATGATTTTTAAAAAAATCAATTACTAAATAGTGTCAAAATTGACATAAAATAGTTTTTAAAACAAATATTATATTATTAATTGTTATTTTATTCCTAAAAATATAAGGTTCGGCAAAATGACTTAGATAAGGTTATATATATTAATAATAAACAACATGGGGTTCTTTTGGCTTCTTATTGTATGTTTATTAACCTTATAGTGTAAGAACACAAAAAGACACGGTAAAAGTAAAATTATCTAACTTAAAGTTTAATATAAATGATAAGGTTAAAATAGGAACCTTAACTTGTCTAAATTCTATTGGATGATAGTATTTCGACCCATCCCCACCTTATCTTCAAAATAACTCAATTTGGAGCTATTAAAAACCGAATTTGACTTTATAATAAAATAATATTTTTAGTTATTCCAAAGCTGCCCCTATCCTCCCTTATAAAAGGGCACCCCTCCCTCTCTTCCTCACACCACTTTGAGCCTTCAAGCTCGGACAATCCTGGCCAAATTCTTTTCTCCACTTCCCTAGAAACATCCTAGAGGTCATGGTCTTCTTCAAAGACTAAATTTAGTGCCCTAAAAGGAGATCTCAAAGAGGCGCTTCAAAGAAGAGGTAATGTCTGTTACCGATTATTTCAACTTTATTTCTTCTTCCACTTCTTCTTCTTAGGTTATTTAATTTTTAAGTAATAACATCAGTATCACTAATATAATTATATGTTATTATAAGTATGAAACAACCCTATTTCACCATCTATCCATCCTACGGAAAACGAAATCACCGCGCGTGCGTACGTACGGAATACCGTCTCCACTCCGTGGTGTAATCTATTTTCCACCACCACCTTACTTGGATGGGTATAATGGTTTAAATAATATCTATATATGATTATTGTAAAGTGATATTGATTCTGAAATATTATATATACACTCAAATACAATTCCACGATCATGAGAACGATATCATCGCTCGTGCGTACGTACGGACTACCGTCTCCACGACGCGATGAGATTCATTCTCCATGTTAACCATTCATGAATGATTATAAAGTATATATAATAAGTAATCATGAAATATATGAAATAATAATGATACTTGATTTATTTGTCATCTACTTAATTCCATTAAACTCAATAAGGAAATGAAAACAGCGTTCATGCGTACGTACGACCTACCGTCTCCATGAACGGTGTATTTCTGTCCATTTACTGATTTATTATATATATGTATATTCTGAATATATATTATATATAAATCATGTTTTATATTCTGTAATTAAGTAATCATGATCTAAGTAATAATATGAATAATTACAAGCCAAAACACGAACGAAAAATGAAACAATTTTACCCAAAACGCTCTTTAACATGGAATTTACAAAAGAACGGGTATATAAAGTCATAAGTGAACCATATATGATATCATAAAAATAAGTATGATTCTGTAATAAGTCAATAACATTATTTAAATCATTATACAGGAGGTTTGGATACGTAAAAAGCATATCGAACCTAAGGTAAGGGAAATATCACAATCTCATTTTTATCCGAGATTGTTTATACTTTGAAATTCACTAGGGTGTATTTTATCATCCACATCAATGTTTCCTCAATATGTAATATTGTTCCATCCACCTACAATTTTTTAAATCCAATTTTACCGTTCGGTGAGTTTTTAGAAAAAGATATGAAAGGAATCTTTTATCGTTTTTCGTACGAGGTACTTTTTGAATTTTCCGACAAAAGTACGAGAAGAATTTTTTTTAACTTATACGGCATGAATGGATTTTTAAAACATTATTTACATGAAGCTTACTTTATAATATTTCAATTTTATTTTTAATCAACTTCTTTTAGTTTAGAATTGTATGACATGTTATGAAAGGAAAAGTGTTTTTGAAGAAGAAAGGATATTTTCCTTAAGAATGGAGTTCAAGTGTTTTATCAAAATTATTTTCCATCTAATATAATAAAGGGTTTTGTTTCTATCCCTATTATTACATTGATTTAACTATGTTGTGATGGAATTATTTTTATGAATTCCTTTATATTATATGAATTGTTTTATGATGTCATGTTGTTTTAGAATCCCATTTTTATTACATGAGTTATGCAATGATGTATGATTTATGATTTTGTAGCACAATATGAATGGTATCATTATGAGATGGGTGGGACCTATATCTCCCTCCAATGCATTGGGTAAAGATTTTATATCTCATGAGATAGACATGGCTGGAACGGTAGGTTATACCGGTTCAGTGAAACAGGACTGAAACAAGGAATGAACTCAGTTCAGAAAGGGACTTTGTCCACTAAGATAGTCTTGGCAATGAGTCTTGACTAATAAGAAATGATTCTCTATGATTATGTGTGTATGACACAAAGTTTCATGTTTTAAGTTATGATTATTGGGATTACATTTCACTACTATGATTTATCCCATGTTATGAAATTATGATCTCTTTTGCAGGTTAGGATTTCCAAAAGACATGTTCTTATGAATATGATGTGATTGATATTTCTTTTGTTTACCCTTACTGAGCATTTGAGCTCACCCTTTTATGTTTTCTTTTTCCCAGGGTATAAAGAAAGGATTTAGGTTTTTTTAAAAAAAAAGAAGATCTTTATGGGAGATGATGAAGATCTTTCACCACGATTAGAAGATTATATTCCGAGTTTCCAAAGACACTAAACTATTACGGTCCTTGTGTGTGTGTTTTTGTTATGTACTATGTATTCTGCAAAAGTAATGTAATCTCCATGTACGTTAAGCTTCGGGTCTCTACAGTTGGTATCAAAGGAAAGGTTTGGTCAACATTTGGAATCTAGGATGCGAAAATGTTAGTGATATCCCTAGAGATATTTCTAAGGTATGTCTAGGGATGTACCTAAGGATAAGTATATGTATAGGTTATAGTCCTAGAATTACGGTAACGATCTTAGAATTAAACCTAAGATGTTAGATATTGAGGGTACTCCCCCTTTTATTATGTTGTTTTCCCTAGCATGATTTTTGCCTCTCACTCTATTCTTTTTGGGTTTTAGATGATGGCTGGAACCCGAAGGAACCATGTTGATCAATGCAATGGAAAATGCAATGATTTTCCTCCTGAACAAACAAATGTTATGGGAGATGGAGTGAAAAATCTTATTGCTATACTTATACAAGCTATGAATCATTCTAGACTTCCAAATGAGCAGACAAGGGAACAATATTCTATTGAGTCCTTCATGAGGAAACATCCACCTTCTTTCAGTGAGTCTTCTAATCCACTTGTTGCTGAACAAAGGATCAGTACCACTGAAAAGATATTTTCAGTTCTTTAATGTTCTGAACATGATAAAGTCATCTTAGTAGTATATCGTTTGGAAGGTGAATCTGATCAATGGTGGAATATTATCAAGAATACGAGGAAAAGAGATGAAATTGAGTCCATGGAATGGGACGAGTTCAAGAACTTATTTTTCAATAAGTACTTCCCTCGTATTCTTCGAACCAAGATGGAGAAAGAGTTTCTTAAACTAAAGCAAAAGGATGACGAATTAGTTGGTATATATGAAGCGAATTTTACAAGGCTTGTAAGGTATGCATCTGGATTTATCATCCAACCTGAAAGTAAAGTTGATCGATTCTTCAGTGGCTTAAAAACAAGTCTTCTAAGGGCATTAGATATAAGAGACTTCAGTAGCTATGAAGAAATTGTGCGTTGTGATATCAAGGTAGAAATGGAAGTTGTTGTTACTTATCCATATCATAGTTTTAACAAGAAACGAAAGATGGAGTTCAGGGAGAAATCTCAGAATAATGGTGAAAAGAAGATGAATGTTTCCTTATGCTCAAAGTGTGGAAAGAAGCATGGTGGAGATTGTCTTAAAGGGACAAGTAAATGTTTCAAATGTGGAAAGGAAGGTCATTGTGCATTTGAATGCCGCAATGATGGGAAGAAGATGTCGAATGATGCAAACAAAGGAAGGGATACACAGAATGAACCTACTACACTTCAATGCTTCAAGTGCAAGGAAATGGGGCATTGTGATAATAAATGCCCTAATCCAAGGGTTAGTGATGATCGATATGAGCAACCACTTAAGGAAAAGGACAAAGGGAAGTCACATGTGATCACCGTTGACGATGTTGAATATGACAACGATGTGGTGTAATGATTAAGTGTTTATGTAATGGGATTCAAAAATAATGTTGTATATAGTATCGTGGAATGTTAGAATATTTATGTATTGGTCTATTATGGTTTTCAATATGGTACTGGTAACCATGGAAAGTGATTGAGATATTTTTGGAAAAAGCTGATATGCGCATAGTGAAGGGAAAACGAGAAAATGACATATTTGACAGTATTCATGAGCTCATGATTGATATAAGGACTAAGTGATATCATGGTTTGAGTATATAGAATTTTGAATATTTTGGTATGTGGAAAGTGTTAACTTTTAACTACATTCATGTTTTCCCTAAGGTTCAATGGGTATTCAAGAGAACACATGATTAAGGCTTTTGAATGTTTGGAATGTGACCAACAAGACATATCTTATGATATATGGGGATCAACGATGGTATTAAATCTCTGGTAATCATTTTCACTATATTATGAGAGTGGACTATAGTATTATGGATAAGCCTAAAGGTTGGAATGGACTATGTTGGACATAAGTTAGTATTGTTTAAGGATAAAAGTTTTTTCGATATTATTGATGGGATGTTATAGTAATATAGTTTTAGAAAAAGGACAACCTGCAGGACGGGCGACAACCCATCGCGTCGGACAAGGCTGTGGGAATCGAACCCACAACCGAAGTGCGACTAGCCTTTATCGCCTACCACTGGCCTACAGGAAGTCCCTGGTTAGTAGAAACTAGTTTTATTTTATTAAGCGGTATGATATATGAATTATAAGTTCATTTCTGGAACCATATACGATTAACCATCAGATGGACTTATAACTTTTGCTAACCTTTTGTTTGAAAGAGATGGAATAACCCATCATTCTATCACAATATCTGCTAACACATCACGAATAACAAATTCAACTTCATTTCTTTAAGGGATGAAGTGGAGATAGTTCAATTCACGAACAACAGTGATATTGTACCAAAATAAAAATTTTCAACTTTAGGGAAATGATATTGAAAACCAAAAATGTTGTCCTAGTGCCCTTATATCCGATGAATCAGATGGTACCCTAGATCATCACAAATTTATGGCTTTTTGATTTTTGGCTTTTCCATAGCCATGTTCTTTACCACTCTCCATCAGAACATGGTGGTTAGATTTCTCTTCCATATCCATATTTTCACATATGTGGAAACCCAGTGATTAGTTTATTTGGGTAACCATTACGTTTCATACTTTTGTTTTTAAAGATTGGTTTTGCTATTCCTTTTTACGATGTGGGTTTCTATCAAAGAATCTTTCTAACAGTAAACCATTTATAACCTCGACGAATTTCGAGGGCGAAATTAATTTTAAGGGGGGTAGAATGTAACACCCCGAGATTTTATGAAAAACATTATTTTTAATTTCATTAATGTCTTGTGTTGTACGCTACACCAAAAGTAGCTTGCACAACACGCATCCTTGACTTGCCTTGCATTAAACACAATTGTGACCTTCCTCGATAGCGTGTGTAGTACGCAATACCGAGTTTCACTAAAAAATGATTTGCTATTAAAATATTATTAAAACTAGCCGTTATGAATATTAATAACCACTTTTTGAAATTTTGTAAATTTTATTTTTCAAAATGGACTTCATTTTTGGATTTGGAATATCGAAATTAGAGTAGGGTGAAATTTTGGTACATTTCGGATAACTTTCATATTTTGATGAATAATGAAAATTACTAAATTTTAATTATTTTTTTTTAATCAAAATAATTAATAGTGATAAATTATTAATTTGAGTGGTTTTAAAGTATATTTAGAATATATTTTTACAATTTAATACAATGTTGGTCATTGGATGTAATTCTACATTTAAACCAGACATAAACAAGTGTCAATCTTTTGATAGTTATTATCTCTTCAGAACACGCTATTTGTTTTGACGACGAGAATTAATTTTTAAATTAATTAATGCAACTGATATGTTTTTAATTTGTTAAAATGGACATCATTTTTGAGTTCATAATATCAAATATAGCTTAGGCCTAATTTATGGTATTTTTCTAGAAACTTTCATTTTTTGATTAATAGTGAAACCACTAAGTGGTAGTTAAAAAAATGAATTTTTCATAAAACATAACTTTACGGATTCTGTGAGTGGAATTTCAAAAATCCGAGAGACATGGTTGATGTTAGTAATTAAAATGTGGTTCAATGAGATGAAAATATTTTTTTGTGAATAGTAACTTTTTACTTTTTTTTACCACGGTTAAAAGTAAATAGGGTAATTAAGGGTACAAATGTTATTATTATTACCCTAACACATGTCCTAATTTTATTGGATAAGTTTAATTCGACCAAAAACAAACTTAGGAAAAAAATATGACCATTTAGGCCCACTTGGATTAGATTGGGACATTTATTATTAATTTATTTAAAGAAGGGTTAAAATAATTAAAATCAAAGTTTAATAAGTATATAATTTTTAATATAGGGTTATAGATAAGATAAATTCAAAAATAAATATTCATTAGAAAGATAAAATGATTTCCGACATAATGGCATTTTATTTGTAATTTTTAGACATTAAATAATTTAATTTATTTATGACACAAAGATGATGCATTAATTATCTTATTATTGAAATATTGAAATAATTGATGTTATAAATACCACAATTAATGTAATTTGAGACTTTTTATGAATTCCACTAATTTTATAGGTTAATAAGACATGTTATTATTTATTTAATTAACTTTTTTCAAACTAATCATTCTGTTATGAGTTTTAAAAAAATCAATTACTAAATAGTGTCAAAATTGACATAAAATAGTTTTTAAAACAAATATTATATTATTAATTGTTATTTTATTCCTAAAAAGATAAGGTTCATCCAAATGACTTAGATAAGGTTATATATATTAATAATAAACAACATGAGGTTCGTTTGGCTTCTTATAGTAAGTTTATTAACCTTATAGTGTAAGAACACAAAAAGACACGGTAAAAGTAAAATTATCTAACTTAAAGTTAAATATAAATGATAAGGTTAAAATAGGAACCTAAACCTGTCTAAATTCTATTGGATGATAGGATTTAGACCCCGTCCCACCTTAGCTTCAAAATAACTCAATTTGGAGATATTAAAAACCAAATTTGACTTTATAATAAAATAATATTTTTAGTTATTCCAAAGGTGCCCCTATCATCCCTTATAAAAGGGCACCCCCTCCCTCTCTTCCTCACACCTCTTTGAGCCGTCAAGATCGGCCAATCCATGCCAAATTATCTTCTCCACTTCCCTAGAAACATCCTAGAGGTCCTGGTCTTCTTCAAAGAGCAAATTTAGTGCCCTAAAAGGAGATCTCAAAGAGGCGCTTCAAAGAAGATGTAATGTCTGTTACCGATTCTTTCAAATTTATTTCTTCTTCCACTTATTATTATTAGGTTATTTCATTTTGAAGTAATAACATCAGTATCAATAATATAATGATATGTTATTATAAGTATGAAACAACCCTATTTCACCATCTATCCATCCTACGGAAAACGAAATCACCGCGCGTGCGTATGTACGGAATACCGTCTCCACGCCGTGGTGTAATCTATTTTCCACAACCACCTTACTTGGATGGGTATAATGGTGTACATAATATATATATATATATGATTATTGTAAAGTGATATTGATTCTGAAATATTATATATACACTCAAATACAATTCCACGATCATGAGAACGATATCATCGCTCGTGCGTACGTACGGACTACCGTCTCCACGACACGATGAGATTCATTCTCCATGTTAACCATTCATGAATGATTATAAAGTATATATAATAAGTAATCATGAAATATATGACATAATAATGATACTGTATTTATGTGTCATCTACTTAATTCCATTCAACTTAATAAGGAAATGAAAACAACGTTCATGCGTACGTACGACCTACCGTCTCCATGAACGGTGTATTTCTTTCCATTTACTGATTTATTATATATATGTATATTATGAATATATATTATATATAAATCATGTTTTATATTCTGGAATTAATTAATCATGATCTAAGTAATAATATGAATAATTACAAGCCAAAACACAGACGACAAATGAAACAATTTTACCCAAAATGCTCTTTAACATGGAATTTACAAAAGAACGGGTAATATAATTTCATAAGTGAACCATATATGAAATCATAAAAATAAGTATGATTCTGTAATAAGTCAATAACATTATTTAAATCATTATACAGGAGTTTCGGACATGTACAAAGCATATCGTACCTAAGGTAAGGGAAATATCACAATCTCATTTTTATCCGAGATTGTTTATTCTTTGAAATTCACTAGGGTGTATTTTATCATCCACATCCATGTTTCCTCAATATTTAATATTGTTCCATCCACCTACAATTGTTTAAATCCAATTTTACCCTTCCTTGGGTTTTTAGAAAAATATATGAAAGGAATCTTTTGTCGTTTTTCGTACGAGGTACTTTTTGACTTTTCCGACAAAAGTACGAGAAGAATGTTTTTTTAACTTATACGGCATGAATGGATTTTTAAAACATTATTTCCAAGAAGCATACTTTATAAGATTTCAAGTTTATTTTTAATCAACTTCTTTTAGTTTAGAATTGTATGACATGTTGTGAAAGGAAAAGTGTTTTTGAAGAAGAAAGGATATTTTCCTCAAGAATGGAGTTCAAGTGTTTTATGAAAATTATTTTCCATCTAAGATAATAAAGGGTTCTGTTTCTATACCTATTATTACATTGATTTGACTATTTTGTGATGGAATTATTTTTATGAATTCCTTTATATTATATGAATTGTTTTATGATGTCATGTTGTTTAAGAATCCCATTTTTATTACTTGAGTTATGCAATGATGTATGATTTATGATTTTGTGGCACACATATGAATGGTATCATTATGAGATGGGTGGAACCTATATCTCCCTCAAATGCATTGGGTAAAGATTTTATATCTCATGAGATAGACATGTCTGGAACGGTAGGTTATACCGGTTCAGTGAAACAGGACTGAAACGAGGAATGAACTCAGTTTAGAAAAGGACTTTGTCCACTAAGATAGTCTTGGAAATGAGTCTTGAATAATAAGAAATGATTCTCTATGATTATGTGTGTATGACACAAAGTTTCATGTTTTAAGTTATGATTATTGGGATTACATTTCACTACTATGATTTATCACATGTTATGATATTATGATCTCTTTTGCAGGTTATGATTTCCAAAAGATATGTTCTTATGAATATGATGTGATTGCTATTTCTTTTGTTTACCCTTACTGAGCATTTGAGCTCACCCTTTTATGTTTTCTTTTCCCCAGGTTATAACGAAAGGATTTAGGTTTTTTTTAAAAAGAATATCTTTATGGGAGATGTTGAAGATCTTTCACCATGATTAGAAGATTATATTCCGAGTTTCCAAAGACACTAAACTATTATGGTTCTTGTGTGTGTGTTTTTGTTATGTACTAAGTATTCCGAAAAAGTAATGTAATGTCCATGTATGTTAAGATTCGAATCTCTACATTAGACATGGTCATTTCTAGACCATTTGGGGTAGTTAATGAAGAAACACCATCAACCAGGGGTTGTTTCCCTTTCCCCTTATAGAATCTCACATCGATATAATGTTACTCATATGATTCGAACGGATCCTTATTAGTGTGAAACACACCAATTTTACCATTAATATAGTATTTGATGCACTGATGGTAAGATGAGTGGATTTCATCATGTTGATACCACCACGGCCTTCATAGAAAGACATTATAGGATGTGTTTTTCCAAAACACTAGAAATTATTATTCAGCTATGAGGTCTCCAACCTAAGCCTTGATGTTTATTTTTTTCCAATGGATTCTGCAAAACTTTTTCATCTCCCTGCAATGTTATGAAGGTAGTATCCAAGTAATCTTCTTTGTAGCTAAACTAGTAAATTATATGTACTCAAATGAGGTTAACTCCATATCCATTATCAATGAAGACTTTTCGAACATTGACACCATTCATACTGGTGGAAACATACAAGGGTTTTATGTGTCCTTGTATAATGTGATATTCATCATGATCTATGAAGGAGATAATCGCGCGGAATTCTACAAGATCCATCTCTA
Organism: Viscum album; assembly: GCA_963277665.1. NCBI lineage: Eukaryota > Viridiplantae > Streptophyta > Magnoliopsida > Santalales > Viscaceae > Viscum > Viscum album. The sequence continues at coordinate 353,243,070 of OY728130.1, read as the reverse complement.
TTCCATAGGCCTTAGCAGTGTACTCTTTAAATTCAAACTCTTGGGGCCAAGAAACGATTCTATGAGTTATTCTATGAGATATTAGGAAACAATTAGGGCATCTAGGATTGATAGATTGGCTGGTACCAAGGATAACTATTTTAGGATGTCATATTTATGGTCTAAAGGCCTGTGATTCCCTTGGTGGGGATGGTATTTCATAAGAATTTTATGGGATTGAGAATTTGATATAGATGGATTGAACCTTGATACAGGAGTTGGAGGCACTCCTATATTTGGTGGGTTAGGCTAGGTAGGTCTTCCTGCTCATCAAGGGTGATCTGACACCTATTCCTCTTTTGATTGATACTCTAGAGTGATATGCTTAAGGTGAATTTTGGATGATACATGATGAATTTTTTCTCCTTGAAAACTCATTGAAGGGATCTTCCATGAGTTTATAAAAAATTAAAAGTCTTAGTAGGGGAATGTTTAGAAGCCTAGTTTCTACTGTGGATACACCTTCCATGGTATCCTCAGCTCCTACGGCCTCTTCCTATGATTCCCGAACTGGATTCCGGGAACTAGGGTTCATAATTATACTCATAATCAGATAAGGGATCAATTAAGTGAATGAAATTAATAGAACCTATGTTCAACTCCTCATATGATTATGAATTGGACTAGATGAACATTTTTAGTGGTTCCATTTGGTGGGGTAGTGGCCATTGTTTCATATTTGATGGCATAAAATCTGAAAGTGTCAAAGATGACTTTCGACTTGGTGGAGGTTCATCCTTTTGCACTTCCTCCTTGCCTTTTTGATCATACTTATTTTTGAATGGCTGGCCCTAGGGGGATTGTGGGGCCAATGTCTTTGGATATGTTATAACATAGGTATCTAGGAAAAAAATTGATTTTTTCAATTATTATTAGACAATACCATGAGTTTGGTCAATTTTATTTCAAGTTATCCATTCATAAAAATTCTATAACCATATTATAATAACTTATGGTGACTTATATTTTTCCTCAGGGGTAGTAGTGGTAACGTACTCAACTTACACTGTTGGACTTCCCAAATTTACTTACCTAGAATATATCACTTTCTAGAATATTTCAATGAAGACAAAGTATTATTGAATTGTGTGTCGATGTATTCTATGAAATAGAAAATAATCTATCTGGTCATTGAGACCTACCTATCTAGTACTCTTATGTTTTGGTTGGTAGAGTAAATCATTGTCCATGGTGGCTATAAAATAGCCACAAAATTAATCATCTCGGAAAAAGTAGACTTTGTTCCTTTGATCCTTGAATTTATTTTTCCTTGGTCCCCTCCACTAATCCTATTAAATTGGGGACTGTTATTGATTCCCAGGGGGTTATAAATGATAAAATATAGTTCTTAGAGCTGTATTAGGTGAAGAGGCTAGGTTAAGTATGAAAACCTCCACCTCTACCTTCCATACTTCTTTCCCTAGGACTGGTGGAGTTATCCAGGACTTGATCTTAGTCTGTTGTATGGATTCTTCCATTATTTGGGAAATAAAAAATAAATCCTGAAACCCACCTATATATTTCACTAGGATAAGTGGAATAGACATCTCATCGCAAAGTATATCAATCTATAGAGTAATCATATCCCCCTAGAAATTGGTCAATTGAGGGAGTAGGTTATCCATTTCCATATAGAAATGAAATATGAGACGCTATCATTTTTTCTATGTTTTCAACTCAAGAGGTCACTGATTTTCTTATTATACAATGTTAACATGAACTAAAATAGGAATTTATGATGGAGATTATTGCATCCCGATAACAACCAAGCTAGAAAACTGGTATACCATATCCAGGCTAGAGCTTGTAGGGTTTTCACGAAGCATCTGAGTTTCAATGCTTCTTATTTCTCAAGAGTTCCCATCATGGGATCATAATGGGATGCATAATACATCAGATATTGTTCCGAGTCACTTGATCCATTGAATATCAAAACAATAGGGCTTCTGAAGTTTGGAGGTAGTAGGGTGATGCTTACCCAGTTAGGGTATGGTTTTTATTTCAGATGCACTAGTGCACACTGCTCCTCGACGACATCAAATCAAGCTTCCAATGGATATATGGTGTTGATAATCTCTTGATCAGTGTGTGGTTGAACATGATATTAGACAAGTGAAAATATGGGAAATATATGATTTTATAGTTCTACCATTATGTGCAGCTGATATCCATCTAGGGACATCTGTTGAGGATTTTCCTGAACCTATTCCATTTGTCTCTTTAATGGAGGGAAATATTGATATCCATCCATGATTGGGTCCAAGTAAATCAATTGTCCAGGTGCTGAGTTTGGAGGATGTTCTATCCTTGCCTCAATCCCAAATATGAACCCTTGTAGTTGAATTACACATATGGGAAGTGTACATTGAGGCTCTACCCAAGGAGCATATTTGATTGGAACGCCACCTCGGAGTAACTCAATATTGATTCGCCTCAACTATTTTATTTCTTCCTCCTACCGAGTGAATATTTCATCAAGAATAAGAATCCTTTCCACATTTATATGTGTAGGAAGGTTGTATATGACCTTTATTTTGTTCTTCTATTTGGTATATATTCAATGAGGAGGTAGTGTTAGATTGATCGAGGGAATAAGAAAATTTAGGGTGATTATACGGTTTTAGGTGTGCACACTTTTATTCTAAGTGTGGATCACATCTTGAATGGAACCATCCTCTCTTTATACTTATAACTTTCCATCATTTTCAATGTATTATGAATGAATTATATTCATGATGTTCACAAATTCATAATTCATTGTAGGTGTTGTATTGGATGCTGAATGATAGGAGAGTTGTCTACACAATTTGTTGGACCTCTCCCTTCCTTTCAAGAATCCTATTTGGGATTCTTGGTGAAGAGTATCTTGGAATAAGCTTTTATGTAGCCTGGTCATATAACTGCCTTTCAGAGGAGATGGATTGTGTGACATGATGAAATTTGAGATGTTACTTCTCGTCATCCTCCACAAATAAGAAACGACTAATTTCCATTGAGGGGTGGTTGAGGTAAAAAGTTCCCCAGCCTTGCAGGCTGGGGTTTCTCCCATTCTCTTGTTGCGGTGCCTTGGTCTAGATTTTTTGGTCTTATGGGGGAATTTAGTCTTAAAAGTGTCCCCATACCTGTAGGTTGGGGCTGAACCCATACAGCAGTAGCTACTACTATCATAGATTCTCTCCTGATGTTGTGAATCCCTATTTGAGCCTGAACTAGTTACAATGTCAAGTATTCATGGGATCACCTTTCTCCAAAGGACATTAGAAATTCTTGATGATTGGATCCCCATAAGAAATAAGTTTTTTAAATGTTCTCAGTTTACTTGTTCAGTAGTTCTTTTATGGATTTATCTCATCGGGCCTAATGGTTTTGAGACTTATTCAAGGTTTACTCTTTTTGAGTGTGTCATCTTTCTTGATCAAGGGTTTTTCTTGATGGACGCCTAGGAATAATTATATTACATGATTTCATTTCTAGTGGATTATAATAAATGTATTATGAGGTGAAATTCAAAGATCCACGTTCCCTCCATCCCTAGACATGAACACCAAGCGTTGCATCAACAATTAGATGACACAACTCATGTAATGCATTGAATAATTTTGTTTGAATATCTTTTTCTCAACTTCAATGATTGTGGATACCACACAGATAGAAGAGCTTCCAAGTTTATTTATTAATGAAGACCAACCAATATTTTGAAATGTTCTACATACTCAATTTAAGGAAATAATTTTTGTTTCAGGTGGCATAGATTCGTTGAAATATTTTGATGGATGTCATGTATGCATTCTTCTGACAAGGTCTTTGGAATGTCAAACTGAGAAGTGGTTGAGGGGAAATACATGATGGGTATTTCTTCCCTGAACAATCTTATTATCATGAAAAAACATCCTATTATTCTTATATCATAGAATAATCTACCTATTTATCCCAACATGAGAACTTATTTACTATTTTGTCATAAGTAGCAGGGCTGGTAGGGGTCTGGTTGGTATGGGAATGTTCTAGGGGGTGTCTCAGAGGATGAGGATTTCCCCAAGCCATCTTCTGGTTAAGAAAGGATGTTTCTTCTTATTTATAGGGTCTATAACATGTATAGAACCAAATTTAAAATAACTATATAACATGAGTAATTTGACGTATTTAACTCATAAAGGGGATGAAATTCTTGCTAGAATGGGATGTCACTTTAAGGAGGACCTTCATAATAAATGCTATCATGGTCAAGACTACCATCATATATCGATCTATGATTGTTGGGATAATTTCTATAGTGTATACCTTGGGGAGGATCTTCAGGGTGGAAAACAACCAGGGGATGACCTTATTATTTTTTATTCTTCTAGCCATGAGGAGGGCTACCGTGAAGTTCATCAAGAGATACGATCTCATGATCAATAAAATTATTCCCACGAAGGAATCCTTTATGGTATGTGCGCTTGGGAGGACCTATAGAGATACTGAAATGTGGGGGAGGAATTTCACAACTACTACTCCCACTCCTATAATTTGGTAATGGATCAATAGGATCATGGTCTACCAGCGATGAGTTTTTGATAGCTTCAAGAACTCCATCTTCTAGAAGAGTAGGGCTATGAGCCTGCTATTCATTTTAAAATCACCTTTGGTGTGATTTATTTTTTAACCACTATCTTATGAGTGACTGGGTCATCTTACTCTGAGTGATAAACATCATATATGGGTTCCGATTCAAGTGGATTCTATGAAAATTATGTTATATACTGGTAAGCTTCCAGAATTTTAGTTGGGATATATGCCTACCCTGGAGCATCCATCAATGATTACCAGTGTCCCCTAGTTGGAAAAAGTATTTGTTCCAGATAATGTTGTCCATTTATCATGGTATACTATTGATAAACCCCACGAACATGATTATGGATGCATGTATACTATTGAGTAACCACCCCATCTTATGGATGAATCTCCCCACTTAAGGAGGCAGGGTTGTGGGCCTAACTCCTTTATATTTTCACAAACGTGATTATATCTTAGAATTTATGTAGGATTTGGCCAAGGATTGATATATGGACCTCCACCATTTCTAATATGTGTTGAGAAATTTTCTTGGAGGAAACAAGAATATATTTCCATTTGGATGTTGGAGTAGGAATATGCACCTACTTTGGTCTTCCATTTCCAGCCATTAAGTAATGAAAATCATCCTATATGAGGGAAAAGATATGAATCCTCCCATGATTTATAACTGGGATATTCTAGATGCTTTCTCCAATTGATGTTGTATTTTAAGGTGAGGCTTGATATGAAAAAGTATGTATTTGTGTCAACTCGTTGGTTGCCAACATATTTAATTGATGGGATTGATATGCAACTACATGTATTTATATCAGCTTAAATTTTGTTACTGCCATATTTTGAAGAATTTATTGATATTAATGAGTATTAATTTTCATCTAATCATTAGTTTCAATTGTATTTTATTTATGGTATTTATATGAATATTCACGAATTTTCATTTGATTTTATTTGGTTTCCTCTATATTTGCATGATGGGCTTGATATGAATGAGCCGGATTTTGAGTCTGCTTATTGGTTTCCATCATATTTCACTAATGTTACTGATACTAATGAGTAGTAATATTCATATATTTTTATTTGGTTGTTTTTGTATTTGGTTGACGGGATTGATATGAATGAGGGGGAATTTTAATCTTCTCATAGTTTGCTACCATATTTACTTGACAGTCTTCATAAGAGTGAGAAGGAATATAAATATACCCATAGGTTGCCACCATATTTACTTAGAGGTATTATTCAATAGGGATTGGGATGGTTGTCTATTCCTAATTAATTTAATGTAACCCTATCTAGGATATCCGAGAGACATGGGTTTAATTGATCTTGTATGAGGACCATAGGGAAATATCCTCTACATGGTGAGGATATTAAGCGGTATGACATTGATGATTTCTAGTAGGGGCCCTAAGAGAGACGCCTAGGCAGCTCGGATGAAGTTATTGGTGTGGAATTCATCAAACTTCCTAAGTTAAGAGATAAATAATTATATCGTTATAGGGATAGGATCTTGAAACAATTTGAGAAAACTATCAGGGTTATTCGGTTATGGACTGTCGATCATCGCTGGGTGGACAACTTGGGGGGATTCATGGATTGGAGGGCCTGTCGAGCCACCTTAAGGGTGGGGAGAGTACCATTATGGTGTTACATTCTAACTAACAAATTCAAACCCCAGTGTGGAATATATTAGGATGGAGATGTCGTCTTTTTCTTGCTTGAGAACCCAACCAATGCAATCACTGATTCACATGTTTGGAGAACTTGTGTGATTCTATTGGATTTAAGAGAGTTCTAGTGAAGAGTGCCTACAATATATGCGAATAATATAGACCAAAAAACCTATTCAAAGAATAATCTCATGATCAAATTCATAATTGATGGTATCATTTGTCCCTCTTCCATTTTTCATGTGAAAGGAGCCAGACGCGGGGTAACATCACCACCTTGGTTAAGGATTCATGTCAGGTTCACCATTTTGTTTCTGATGGAGTTATGTACCGACAATCAATTGCATGGGTTTGAGTTTTGTAAAATCATTTATGTCATGTTTTCTATTTCTAAATGGTCTCCAAAGGATTTTGTTTATAGAGCCAAAAACATCCATCAGTTCTCATATCCATGACTACTCATGGAACAACTTTCCAAAGGTAGGCATTAATTGGGGATCTTGGCCAACGACAATTAGGAACTCACATTGGTCGAGAGGATGTTAATTATAGCTCATCACACCCTTGTGGGGGGAAATATTGCCTATTTTGGGACTCTCTTATAGATTTAAGATATATTCTATAATCCTTTTTTCATTCCTAAGTGTGTATATGCAGATCACCCTGTATAAATGATCCAATATGAATACACATGGGTCTAGAATCATCTATATATATCATAGGTTCTCCATTTATTGGGATATTTGTATTTATTTAAATTTTTCAAAGATTGGTACCCTTTATAGATGGATTAGTGATTCTTTGGTCATTTATTAGGATGATGTTGGTTTAAGCCATGTGGTGAGGTGCTCTAGTGTTTTTTTAATTCAGTGAGAGAAAAGTTGTTTTGATGTTGGGATCAAACCCATAAGATGTGGTTCCTACATATCATAATGGGAGGAATCATAACCTATGTAGTTCAGTTCCAATTTAAAAGACACATAACCTATTAAGTTAATGTGAGAGGGATCAAACCATGCTGTTTAACATCATTCAATATGGAAGCTGAGGCATAAGGTGCCTAGTCAAAGTTTGGTGTAGGACTTACACCAAGGAAACCCGAGGGACCTGAAGATAGGTGGTCTCCCAGGTGGATATTAACCTACTGGTAATGTTCCATGGAGACCATTATGGTGAATTTGGGTTTTGGGTTTGTACCTTTCTGAGGATTCCTACATATACTAGTTAGTTGGGAATCAAATCCCACATAATTCGGTAAGTTGTGGATTATGTATGGAGGTTTCCCATTTTAATAGAGGTTGGGGATTAAATTTATAGATAAAGACCATGTGGTTGGGGCATACACTGATAGGGATGCCCACTTGGATTGTTTTGTTAGTAATATATCCCTTTGAGGATGTTAGGTTGGGTATTACACCTGTGTGGATAACCATTTGAGTGGATGTGGTTGGGGCATACACTATAGGGATACCCACTTTGTTTTAGGATTATGTAGATTTCATGGTTTCTGCTAACCTCTATGCCCATGTGAGTCATACTTAGTGTAAGAAACAAGATAAATAATTGAATATAAAGATCACACGATCCACTATTTCTATTGATCAATGAGATCTGGGCCCAAATGGAAAGGAAAAGGGCTTTGAGTGTGCCTGTATCCTATTTAATTTTGGTATACATGATATTCAAATCTGGTGATCCACCAATCTATGTTCTGAGATGGATAAGAGGAGAAAGATTTCCACCTCTTATAATAAAGTCTAAGGGCTTACAACAGGAAGGGTTCCCATACTGGTCCACAGGGAAGAGAGGAATGTCAATAAATAGTCCTCATTGAAGGTAAAGGCTAGTGGTTCCCCTAAATCCCTAGAATGGGAAGGTTTACATGAGAACATCCAAGGGAAGAACCCTCATTACCATGGGAATGTAGATTTAATGAAATTCTAAGGTCCCCCTTATTAAGGAGGTTACACACATTAGTCCACTTACCATGTGTATCTAGAGTTGAGGGGAAACAATGATGTACCAAATAATCTGATCATACATGTGAGGTGGATTTGGAAGGGGTCTTGGCCTAATGCAATTAGACTGGTTCAAAAAGAGGCCAATATAGGGCCTAATGATATGAATGAAGGGAGATACAAGTGGTGGTGAGTAGAATTCCCAAGGATAACCCATTTCAGATAGTAGTTTCTTATCTGGGATGGGGTTTACTCTATGTAGCATGTTTCTACGCGGGTGAGGCTACCATCTATGTAACATTGTTCTATGTTGTCCTAGGTTATTCGCATGTAACATGTTGCTGCAGGTTTGGGTTCCTCCCATGTAATGTTTTTCTATATAGGGTAGTGTTCCACCCATGTATCGTTTTTCTATGTAGGGAAGGGTTCCATCCATAAAGTGTTTTCTATGAGGGGTTATGGTCCATGAAGTGTACATCAATTTGTATCTTACGGAATGGTTTCCACAAATGGGTTTTATGTTCACAGAAAACTAGAAAATTTATTATTTCTTATTTAATGATATGTTGAATATTTTTACTTTACTAGGGATAGAATGCTCCATGTTTCATCTCTCATTTTGGCTATCCTCCTACAATCTCTATTTTCCATCATCTTCTCTTAGTTCCCCTTAGTGTTCTATTATAGAGGAATAATGGGACCAAATACTAGCATGGATGATCATTCATGGTGGGCCATGAGGTTTCTTTCGTGGGATCCTAAGGAGGACACCCTGGCCTGTGAATGGATTCATCTACATGGATTAGTTGTTCATAGGGATAGAAATTACCTTATATCCCCAAAAATAAATTGGTTTTATTTACAGGTGTTGGCGGTACCACCTCATCTCACAAATGATTTCGTTCATAGGGGACAATCACTTGTGGTGGTAGAAATCATTGTCTATCCCCGAATACAACTCTATTTTATTTTCAATGCAAAATGGTACAACCTTATCCCATGAACCATTCTGTTTATGGGGATGTTCATTCTTGTGGGATGAAATCTTTATACGGACCCATAAATGACATTATTTCATTTGAGAGGGCTGGTTGTATCGCCTCATCACATGAACTATTTCATTCATGGGAAGATTCTTGATGTGATATAATTCCATGAAGATCAGTGGTCCATGAATCCATTTTCAATTCATGGGATCAATCCATCCTTTTTGGATTCTTTTATTTTGAAAATTTTCTTCAAATTATTATTTTGGGTTTATTTCTACATTTTTCCAAGTTAATGGGATTCTCTTCTTCTAAAATGAGAAATTTATAGGGCACAAAAATAGTTAAATTATATTATAAATAGGTTTTAATGCATAACTAGATAAATTGTACATCTATTAATCAAATTTTAGTCATTGAAATTAATTCACATGGAAATTGGATATAAAAATATTTCATAATTTTGAACTTTTTTACGTAAAAAACATGTTGTCTCATCCCATCTATAAGATTAATTTTAAATTAATTTCTACCACTTTTGTGATTGGAATTTTTAAAAATTTATTACATATTTGGAATAATCATAATTTATAATTTCTAATAATACCAACTTAAATTTTGATCATAATGATTATTGAAAATAGTTAAAATTAATCATGATGATTAAGAAAAAAATGTTCTTACTAAGGGACTAAAGATTAAACATAAGGGAAAAATGACCTAGAAACTTTTTCAAAACTAATTTTATAGACATAATTCAACCATATAACCTATTTTATTGAATAAGGTTCATTATTAGAATCACACGATGTAACTTCTCGACCTGGGTGCCACACACCGGTGCTTGGATATGGTTTTCTATGTGACCATAGGCATGAATCCCTGTACACCAGAGGATTCCAACTAGAAATGAGGGTCTAATATAAATCATGTAGAGTCTATAACCTCTTTATCAAAGTAGAAAAATAGTAGAAAATAAATAAAAAACTAAATTATATAACCAATAACCAAACCAAATTATTATAAAATGATGACTAAAACATGAATAAAATATCCAAAATAAAATAGAAGATATGTCATAAAAAATACATGTCATGTGTCAATATGAAAAACTCAAAATAAATAATTACACTGATAACTCCCAAGCAGGTCCCGAATCACATTCGGTTCCCTCATCCATGATCCATCCCAACTCATCCATCCAATACAGGAATCTTTCACTTATCATGTCCTGCAAACATGAAGTCTATTCATATATAGATCAGATAACATGAGTAGAGTGTGAGTAGAACTCAGTTGGCCACCACCAACAATATCTAAAACAAAATACTATAAAATCTAAGTGTATGTAGGTGTATAAAGAATAAAGTAAAATGAATAAGTAAATAATTATCATATTTCATTATAGTTTAATTAACCACATAAACCACAAGGTTCTTGAGGAAACCCAAACCCAAATACCTTCTTTGGCCCATACTGGAGTCTGAACCACATCAAAATACCATGATTATAATTTATCATATCATTAAATAATATCAAGGCCATAAGGAATCATAGTCAAATTCAAACTCATGGGTGTAGAATGTCATGTCTGACAATCCTCAGGTATTTGGAGCCTCATTCCCGGCCCCACACCTCATTGTCACTTGGTTATTTATATCCTCAGTCTATGTCCCATAATCATATATAATATGGGTATTTGGAGCATCAGTCCCTATCCAAAACCACACTTATCAATCAATTCATCACTATGGGATTTTGATGTAGAAAATCATTGCCCACAAAACTTTACTAATAAATTTATAACTATGGGATTTTGATGCAACAAACTATATCACACACACGTATATCACATATATCCCAATATGAAATATATAAAAATATCACTTATATCATATCAATCAAGGTTAATAAACATTAACCCTCTCATCACAATTTCATAAACATCAAGGATTAACCAACCATATCATAATTTCAGCTATCAATTAATTCCTAAACACATTAATTGACCAATCACCCAATTAATTAATTAATTAATTAACAAATTAATTAATTCAATTCCACAAAAAAAACAATCCATTAATTTATTTAACAATTAATTAATTAAATTCTATATTTACCACAACCCATTAATTAATTGATCAATTAAATAATCCAAATCCACATTTACAATAATATATTAATTAATTATACAATTAATTAATCCAATTACACACAATTTAATAATCCCAATATCCCATTAATTAATTCAAAAATTAATAAATTACATTCCACCATCCAATTTTTCCAATTATCCTAAATCATTAACACATGGAATTTAAAACTAATCAATTCAATTTTCAATACAATTTCATAGTCATGGAAATTACAATTAACATAATTACAAACTTTTAATTAAATTAAGACTATGGGATTGGAATTTCTACCACCTACCTAAAATCATGGATGAGTGATCACCCAACATAAATTCCCCAAATTCAAATAGATAGGTCAAACCCATGACGAAGAATGAGATTTTGAATCAAATACTAAATCAAAGATCAAGAGAAATATGGTTCAAGAATCCAATATTTAAATTCACAATCAAAATGATAAAACCAATAATTTTTATCAAGAAAGGGATATAAGAGGAAGATAAACTTAATTTGGAAGAAAACACACTCTTGAGGAGGTTTAGATATGAAAATATATCCTTTGATGTGGCAAGCTTGCTCTGCAATGGTGGTTTACGGTGGTGGAAGATGACAGTGGTCTGAGATTTGGTGTTTACAATGGTGATGCTCTCTGGTGACTGGTGCGGTGTAAGGGACGACAGTAGAAGCAGGATGGATGACAAATACGGTCTAGTGATGATGATGGCAGAAGACATAACATGACTTTGGTAGTTGTGGGCACATTTGGCTCGATGTCTCCTTGGATAATGTGATGTTTTTGAATTTTGTACTTCCTTTTATGCTTGAAATATATATCCTACCTTTTTTGTTTTGATTACCGCTCACCCACAAAGAGGCTTGAAAATACAAAAAAAAATAATTGAGGAGGAGGAGCCTTTGATTCATCAAGAATGGTGGTCGGGATCCCTTGGAATTCATATCAGAGACACGAAAAATGAGATAACTTGATTAGGTTCAAGTTGGGTTCAAATAGGGTAAATTCTATATATTTGGTATTTTAAAATTTAATTTCTGGAATAATAAAAACTACACAATCATTTTTCTAGGTATGGGCACACGATTTTTCAAACCATGTGCCTATTTTAGGGGGGGGGGGGTCATAGTTTCTCATAAGAGGGTTCATGGTTTGAAAAACCCTGTGAAAGCCATGAATATCCCCTCTTTTTGGGTTCACCCAGTTTATTGGGCTGGGCACCATGTTTGGTTAAAATATGTGCCAACTGTGCACAACCCATATTTCTCCCAAATTTGTCCAATTTTTACCCTAACACACCTAAGATAAAACCGAAACAAAAAGTACCCAAAATAAGGAAAAAGAGTGCATGAATCAAGATTAGTACATCTATAGAAAAGGTCATTATCTTACAATCAACCCACCTTATAATAGATTTTCCTCAAGATGTAATCCCAAGAATCTATAAGATTATAAGAGAAAAATATTGGGACACTAAGATCATGTATCAACTTATCTTTCCCATTTTTCCTCATGAACTAACCTATATTTCAAAAATACACGAACTATCAGTATAGTCTTTCTACACAACACTTTATCACAATGATCCAAAACATGTACTAGATGATCCTAAAATGATACATCTATCTAAATATTAAAATCACCCACCTTGATCACATGAGAAGGTCTAGGGTGATACCTCTCAAGTCGTGACATATTAAAAACACCATGAATATACCTTTATCTCTATGGATGAGCCAAATAGTACACCACTGACCTGATTCTCTACACAACCTCAAATAGTCCAAAAAACATGGGCACCAACTTTTCTTGTCTCTATATCCTACATTATACCAATCTAGGTGACACTTGAAGTAATACATGAGCCCAATTTGTAGACAATAGGGGTGTTCGATGTATGTCAGTATAATAATTATTCCTACTCTAAGATGTATCCATAAACTTTTGAATAAGATGAAAATTATTTGAAATCTACTACATGAGACTCGGTTTGAATAACTCTAACTTACCTACCTCTATCTAGTATAAAGGTGATCTGCATAGACTACCATAAAGTGCCTTATTTGGTTCCATATGAATCTTATCATGATAATTTTTTATAGGAGAAATCTTAGAATTCTAGGTGTTTCACCCAATAACCACTAAAGTCTAGGTCACATGCTTGAAGCATATCCTCAAGCACCTATATCATACACTATTAATGCCCATCTATTTATGGGTGGATTGTTGTAATCAGAAAAACTAACTTACCAAGATTCTTCTATAATACTTGACAAAAAAATGAAGTAAAACATGAGTCATAATTTGAAAAATAGTCCATGGAACCTCATACATATAGACTATCTCTATAACATACAAATCTCCCAACTTCTCCACTAAAAAAGTCTCAAGATTTAAAGATAGTATACAACCACCCAAATAGCTCATTATTTTGAGGAATCATCATGAAACCCACCAAAATTTCCATAGTAACGTCATCCTACTTCTATTTCAGAATGGTAATAAACCACAGTAAACCTCCAGGTCATTGATGATCAACCTTCACCTATTTACAATTGTTGCATCATGTCATGAACCTTTCTATAAACTTTTTCATTCCCGAACACAAAAACTATCATCATAGGTCATGGTATATTTTTTTCACACCTAGATGTACTTACCACTTTGAGGCATGAAATTCAGGAATCAACTCCTCCAGCATACTCATAGTAACAACATCATGATTCCTAACATTTATGATATCATCTTAATCTATGGTCCAATCTGAAGTTGACTTCCCACCTTTAAGGATTTCCCTCAAGGATAAAAATTCTGAATCCTCACACTTCCTTTTTCTGAACTGTCTCAAGAGTGTATAAGCTACTAGAACGGATATGAGAGTCATTTTCTCCCGAACCTATTAATCCAGAACATTTATCTCTGTAACACCCTATAATTTCATAGTACGTTATCTCTTTAAATTCATTCAATAGCATGCGCCACACGCAACATTGAGTTCGAGCACACCACACCTTACCAAAAGAGCCATTCAAAAAGAAGTTATGAATAGTATTAACTGAATTTTTAATTTTATATACTTTATATAATTTTAAAACCCATATTATGTGTTTCTTAGACATTATATAATAACAAATTCAATTTTTTAGATAAAAGAAGTATTTTTCAAAAAATGAAATTTTACTGCCTTTTAATGGAAAACCCTTTTTAAATACAATATTTAACACTATTATATATTAAATTTGAAAAAATAATCTTTTTTTATGAGAGGGACATAAAACTTTAATTTGGATAATTTTTTGGTGTTTTTCTGATAACTTTCATATTTTAATGAATAATGAAAGATACTAAATTTTAATTGAAAATAAATTTTTTTATCAAAATAATTTATAGTGTTAAATTATAAATTTGAATGGTTTAGAAGTATAATTATATTATATTTTTATCATTCAATATAATATAGGTCATTATAAGTAATTTCACATTTAAATTGGAAATAAACACATGTCAATTTTTTCTATAGTTTCTACTTTTTAAAAACCTGCTTTTTGGTTTTGAAAATGGGAATTAATTTTAAATTAATTAATTAAAATTTTATGTTTTGAATTTGGTAAAATAAATTTCATTTTGGAATTTAGAATATCAATATTATCTAAGGGTTTATTTTTGTTATTTTTCTGAAAACATTCAACTTTTGATGAATAGTGAAAAACACTACGTTATTGTTTAAAACCGACTTTTATTTAATAATAATTATTTTTTATTTAAATTTAATTTAAAGTACAAGTAGATACATAATACCTATATTATTATAATTTATTTCATTGGATTTATTTTATAATAAGATTAGATATATAAAATTTTATTGAACTTTTAACATCTTTTACCCACCTTCTAGGTAAATTTGCAAATTTTCATAAAATGTAATTTTACCGCTTCTGTGAATTCAATTTAAAAAATCCAAGAGACACAGTCGTAATCAGTAATTATAATGTTGTTCAATAAGATGAAAATATTTTTTTTTGAATAGTAAATTTTGAATTTTATTTACCACGGTTAAAAGGAAATAGAGAAATTAAAGGTAAAAATGATATTATAATTACCACAAAAAACATAATAATTATATTGGATAAGTGTTTTTAGACCAAAATCAACCTTAAGAATAAAATATGATCCTTTTTTATCCACATGGTTTAGATTAGGACATTTATTATTATTTTATTTAAATAAGAGTTAAAAGTGTTAAATTCAAATTTTAATAACTAATTTTTTTTAATATAGGGTTATACATAAGATAATTTGACTATAAATATTCATTAAAATATAAAATTATTTCCAATATCATGATATTTTATTTATAATTTTTACAGATTAAATAATTAAATTTATTTATGACACAATGATGATGCAATAATTACTTTATCAATGAAATATTAAAATAATTGATATTATAAATATCCAAATAAATGTAAATTGAGATTCTTGATGCCATCCACAAATTTTCTAGGTGAATACGACATCTTAGGGTTGATTTAATGTATTTTTTTGAAGTAATAAATTTGAGATGATTTTAACAACAACTAAATACTAAATAGTGTCAAAATTGATATAATTGAGTTTTTAAAAAAAATACTACTTTATTAAATTATCTAATAGTCCTAAAAATCTATTCCTCATCCAAAGGACTTATATAATGATATAATGTTAATTAATTAACAACTTGTGCTTCTCTTGTATTTTTATAGTAAGTTTATTAACAATTTATTACAATAATACAAGAAGACATGATAAAAGTTAAACTATTTAACTAAGAGTTAAATCTAAAAGATAAGATTAATATAGTGACCCAAACTTCTCTATAACATATTGGTTAAGAGGATTTAGACCCATACCCAACTTATCCTTGAAATAATTGCATTTGGAGACATTAGAAACGGAAAATGACTTTATAATAAAATATTTTTTGAATCTCTTCCTAAGGTTCCCCTCACCTCTCTTATAAAAGGGAATTTTTCCTTCACTTAATTCCACATATTCAAAGCCTTTTGGCTTATCCAAACCCTGTCCAAATATCCTCCAAACCACTATCACTTCAACATAGAGGCATTACATTGATTAGAAATCCAAAAAAAGGATATCTTTTGATCAAATCAAAAGGAAGCACCAAAAGAAGATGTTATTATTTCATCAAATCTTTCAAGTTCTTTTCTTCTTCCACTTCCTCTTTCTTTGTTGTTTCCATAACAAAATAATAAATCCAGTACTTTCTACATACTATGATGTTATTATAAATATGTTAAAACCATATTCATTATTTTATCCATCCTATTAATGACAAAGTCACCATATGTGTGTATCTACGACTTACCATTTCCATGTCGTGGTGTAGTTTGCTATTCAACACTTTATTATTTGGATGGATATAATAATGAGTATAATTAATGTAAATAATAAATATAACATGTTAATGTTTCTTTATAATTAATATGCAATCCAATTCTATAACATTTTATCATTAAGCAAATTGTATCATTGGTCATGCTTACGTACGTCTTACCGTCTCCACAACGCGATGATATTTACTTCCACGTTCACCATTCAACAATGATTATAAAATACATATTATTAATAAGTATGTAATATATGACATAATAATTCTACTGGATATATATATATATATATATTTATGTATTCATATCATCCACTTACATCCATTCAATACGATATGAAAACAGAAACAACGTTTATGCGTAGGTACGACCTACCATCTCCATAAATAGGGTTTTCCATTTCATATATCTATATATTATACATTTTTATATTCTGATTATATATGATATATAAATCATGTTTTATATTATGGAAGTAGTTAAATCCTGATCTAAGTGATATGATCAAGAATAACAAGTTAAAACACATATGATAAAGAAAGCGATTATTACCAAAAATGTTATTTTAACATGAAAATTATTATTAATTAGGTTGTATAAAGTAGTAAATAAATCATATATAATATCATAAATATTAATATGATTTCTTTATAATTTAATAAAATACTATTTTCATTATAAATGAGGTTAAATTTACCCTTGACTAAAGGAAAGAACAAGGTAAGGGTTAATTCCATAATCTCATTATTATCTGAATTTGTTTACGTGTAGGTATTTACTGGGAAATATTTAATATCCATGTCCGTGTTTTATAAAGTTGTTTTCAAAATTATTAATTTTAGGGAATATTTAACTAAAACATCATTTTAAATGGTTTAAATATCAATTCTTCTAAATCATTCTCATTAATGTCCATGTTTTCAAAATGTTTTCAAGGTTCTATTTATATGGACATAAATGTTTTAAAATGTTAATTTATTTAAAAAATTTCAAAGTGTTATGGGAAAATTTTATTAAAAAATGTCTTTTAAATTTATTCCTTTATAAATTGTGTAAATTATAAATGTTTTCATGAAAAAAGGATATTTCTCTCAAAACATTTTACTAATCATTTACAACTATGTCAACATCATTTTTTAAAATTTTTCTTGATTAAGGTTTATTTATTATAAATACAATCTTAAATATTGTATTAAATGATTTATGATATTTTTTACTATGAATTTTCTATTTTTATACCATTCATGATTTATGGTTAAAGTATTAACATTTTGTATCTAGTTTGGATACGAATGTTTATGTTCTGTTTGAACATTTTCATATGAGGAATGAATTGGTCTTAGTAAGTGATAGGTGGATCCCTCTATAGCTCCATGATGCATCGCTAGGTCTCATGAGACAAATTAGTGTCTTAGCATAAGGCATTGACTAGGTTTTTATTTGTAATCTTGGCACGAGGCCTTGACTACGTGGTTATGATGTCTGACATTATGCATTCCCTCATTATGAAATTAGTTATTACATGTGATTATTCGACTAATATAATATCCATGTGCATGTATATATTGTAATGTTATATATATTTTTCCATATTATGTTCCATATTATGTTTAAAATGGCTTTCGTTTTTATTACACATCTTTCCTTAGAAGTTTATAGCTTCCGTTAAATTATTTACCCTTACTAGGCATCTGGGCTCACCCCTTTCTTAGGTTTTATTTTACCAGGATGCCAAAAAGTGTATTATGATTTATATGTTGGTTTAATCTTGAATAATAATGTAATTCTTAGTGGTTTTTTTTATTTTGTTTGTGAATGTGTAATGTAATTTTCATTTATGTAATCTATTTTCCAAGACTGCTAAATTGATCAGTTCTTCTGGACTTGATTCCTTATAATCATAAAAATGTATTAAAATAATGAACGTGCTCTGGGATTTTGGGTTCAGGACGTTATAGTTAGTATCAGAGGAATTTTATTACAAACATGGAAACTAGATTTAAAAAAACTATAATTAGAGAACATTATCATAAGATAGAATTTAAGGATTAGTATAGAAGAACTTCCTAGAATTTTGGTAATTTAGAGATTTTGTGAGTTTTCCAAGAAATACATCCCTGTCTGGATACGATTAGTTAGAGGCGGATCTATCATAGATGTTCCAACGAGTGAAAAATATGACAAGTAGTTTTGAGCATGACTCGGGGTATTCGGGTACACAAAAACTGGCCTTACTACACTATTTGTTACGACACACCTGGGGGATATGCATAGGATAATTCATATTTTCTCTAAAAAACATTATGAAGGATTTATGAGTAAATTTCTGAGGAATGAAACGATTTTTATGATTAGTATTCTAGATGTGTTAAAACATTCCATTAATGTTGATAATTTTTTTAGTTTTTGGATTATAGATTATGATATGATCTAAGTTAGTGTATGTTGTCATTTAGAAATGGTGCCCAGTAGAAGGAATGAGAACTCCAAAAATACGCATGTCCCAAAGAGTAAGAAGTATCATATCTTTCATGGTCTAAAGCCAACATTTTGAAGAGAAATAGACTCCCATGTATTATCATCATTTGAGGAAATAATATCATTTGTTAATAAGATAAGTAAATAATTTTCTAAATCCAATGGATTTGAAGGGAACCCAGAGAATAAAATGATGGTAGAGAGAAAGATGGATAAAGGGATGAAGGGAAATAAGTAGTTTCCCACATCTGATAACTATGGAAAGAGTCACCTTGGAAAAATATTGAAGGTAATGAGAGTATACTGTAAGTTTGGAGAAAAAGGACACCACATTTTGGATTTCAAGGGTAATAAAAAGGTTTCAAATGTTCAATTCTTTATCTTTAAGGAGTTGGGACACTACAAGAATCAATATCCATATCATCAGAATATTCCCCAAATGATACTATTGGATAATAATCAAGTTATGATACTACTTCAGTTGAAGAGGATTGATTAGTGATCTTATATTATTATTAAATAATTGTGTCATTTCGGTATTGTATTAATGATGTACAAGTTATAATAACTATAGAGTATATAAGGATTGTAATGTAGTACAATTTCATTAAGGATTTGAGATTGTATTTTATCAAGTAAAGTGACAAAATTTCAAGTTAGAAATTTTGGAAAATATTGAGTTGGGGGAAATACAACCCTTAATATGTTTCTGAAACTGAGAAAATTATTTTAGAAAAATATATGATTGTGTTGAATAGATTATATTGGATATTTTTGACTACCTTGAAACAAATCAATTGTTTGTTTATTACATAATTGTTGGAGTTTAAACATTTTTGGATATAAGAAGTATATCCAGTATTCTATAAGGAATAAGGGATCATGAATGTAATCAATAAGGTTTTATGGTAATTCATAGTGTTACCATGTTTTAAGAGAATACATGATGAAATAATTCACATATTATTATGTGGAAAACGGGATCTTCATTATGTTTACCTTCCTTATAAATTTTGGACTTTGAGTTTGGACAGAACTATTTTTGATAAGTCCAAAGGATGTAATGAATTAAGTTGGACATTGGATACTATTTTTTAAGGATAAAAAATTTCTTAAGATTACTTTTGGATATCTATAAAAAGGACAACCCAAAGGTCGGGTGACAACCGGTCGCGAGACTTGAACCCACAACTAAAGGGTGACAAGGGTACATCACCTACCACCAGCCTACGTGATATCCTAGTTTGTATAATGTAGTTTTTTTAAAATGGTATGCAGATGAATTATAAATTCACTTTTTTGAAACCCTATATGATTATGTTTAATAAATATTTTTGAGTTCTATTATCTTTTAGAGTAAAAGATGAGTTTTGGTAGAAATTAGTTTAAGGATGGAACTATACTTGTCAAGTATATTTTTCTCACTTATTCTATGAATAAATTAATTCTTAAACATTAGGTAAGGGATCTTAATACCAAAAACATGTTATCCTAATACCTTATATTTTATTGAACCCATGATATTTTAAATCATCATAGATTGATGGGTTTGAGGCCATCAATTTTACACTTGTTTGTGATTGATGAACTCAATCACTCCCTATAAATAGATATGTTTTCATCTAATTGTGTGTTTCTAATTTCCACTAATGTTCTTTTATTCTAGATCATTATTTGGTGGTGACTTCTTCATTTCCATTTACCTCTTATTAAGACTAAATTTTATTAACCCTATTTCTGATGTGGGTTTTCCACAAAGGTATTTTCTACTTTTAACATATTATTTTAGAAGAACCATTTAAAATTGTGAGGTAGAAATGTATTGAAGGATGGGAGAATGTAACACCCCAGGACTTTATAGTACATTATATCTTTAAATTAATTCAATAGCTTGCACCACACACAACACCAAGTTCGAGCGCACCACGACTTACCAAACTTGCCGTTCAAAAAGCTGTCATGAATAGTATTAAATTAATTTTGAATTTTTTATACTCCATATAATTTTAAAATACATATTATCTGTTTCCTAGATATAATATAAGAACAAATTAAATTTTCAAATAAAAGAAGAATTTTTTAAAAAATGAAATTTTACCGCCTATTAATGAAAAAACCTTTTTAAATCCCATATTTGACACTTTTATATATTAAATTTGAAAAAAATAAACTTCATATTTAGAATAGGGAGATAAAAATTTATTTTGGATAATTGTTTAGTGTCTTTCTGATAACTTTTATATTTGTATTAATAATGAAAGATACTAAATTTTAATTGAAAACACATTTTTTAATAAAAGTAATTTATAGTTTTTAATTATACATTCAAATGGTTTTGAAGTATAATTAGATTATATTTTTATCATTTAATATAATTTAGATCATTATAATTAATTGCACATTTAAATTGGACATAAGCACATGTCAATCTTTTGATAGTTTTTACTTTTTAAAAACCAAATTTTTTGGTTTTGACAATGAGAGTTGATTTTAAATAAATTAATGCAACTTATATGTTTGGAATTTGGTAAAATAGACTTCATTTATTAATTTTTAATATCAAAATTATCTTAGGGTGATTTTTTGGTATTTTTCTGAAAACATTTAATTTTTGATGAATAATAAAAAAGATCGAGTTATTGTTTAAAATCGAATTTTATTTAAAAAATTATTAATTTTTTATTTAAATTTATTTTAAAGTCTAAATAGATAAATGTTACCTATATTAGTCAAATTTAATTCATTAGAGTAAATTTATAATAAGATTATATATATAAACTTTTATTGAACTTTTAACGTCTTTTACCCACCTTCTTGGCACATTTGTAAATTTTCATAAAACATAATTTTACCACTTCTGTGAATTGAATTTCAAAAATCCAAGAAACAAGATCAACATCAATAAGTAAAATGTGGATCAATAAGATGAAAATAATATTTTGTCAATAGTAACTTTTGAATTTTATTATCACAGTTAAAAGTATATAGGGAAATTAAAGGTAAAAATGATATTATAATTACCCCAATAGATGTCGTAATTCTATTTAATAAGTGTTTTTCGTCAAAAATAAACCTTATAAATAAAATATGATCCTTTTTTATCCACTTGGATTAGATTAGGGCATTTATTATTATTTTATTTAAATAAGAGTTAAAAGTGAAAAATTCAAATTTTAATAACTAAAACATATTTAATATAAGGTTATACATAAGATAATTTTGACTATAAATATTCATTAGAAAGATAAAATTATTTCATATATCATGGTAATTTATTTATAATTTTTATAGATTAAGTAATTAAATTTATTTATATCTCAATGATGATGTTGTAATTATTTTATCAATGAAATATTAAAATAATTGATAATATAAATATCAAAATAAATGTAAATTGAGAATTTTGATTCCATAAATGAAGTTTATAAGTGAATATTACATTTTAGGGTTGATTTAATGTACTTTTTTTGAAGCAATCAAGCTGATATGATTTTAACAAAAACCAAATACTAAATAGTGCCAAAATTGACATAATTGTGTTTTTAAAACAAATACAATTTTATTAAATTATATAACAGTATTAGAAATATAAGGTTTGAAAAAAGGAAATATATAATGATATATATGTAATTAATGAACCACTTTAGGTTCTCTTGGATTATTATAGTAAGTTTATTAATAATTTATTATAATAATACATGAAGACATGGTAAAAGTTAAACTATTTAACTAAGAGTTAAATCTAAAAGATAAGGTTAATATGGTGACCAAAACTTATATAAAACCTATTGGTTGAAAATATTTAGACCCATCCCCACCTTATACTAGAAATAAATCTATTTGGAGCCATTATAAACCTAAAATGACTTTATAATAAAATAATATTTTAATCTTTTCTTAAGGTGCCCCTCACCTCTCTTATAAAAGGGCACTTCCCATTATCTTAATTCCACACCTCCAAAGAATTTTGGCTCATCCAACCCCTACTCAAATATCCTCCAAAATACTATAAATTCAACATATAATCCTTACATTGATCATAAATCCAACAAAATGATCCATTTTGATCAAATCAAAAGGAAGCACATGAAGAAGAGGTAATTATTTCATAACCTCTTCCATGTTCTTTTCTTCTTTCACTTATTATTTATTTTTATCCATAAAAAAATAATACATCTAGTAACTTATACATACTGTGATGTTATTATAAATATGTTACAACCATATTCATTATTCTATCCATCCTATGAATGATAAATTCACCATACGTGCGTACGAATGAATTACCGTCTCCACATCGTGGTGTAGTTTGTTATTCAACAGATCATTATTTTGATGGGTATAATAATTAGTATAATTAATGTAAATAATAAATATGACATATTAATTTTTCTGTATAATTAATATACCATCCAATTTCGTACCATTTTCTCATTAATAAAATGGTTTCGTTGCTCATGCGTACGTATGGATTACCGTCTCCACGATGCGATGAGATTCATTTCAACGTTCACAATTCAACGATGATTATAAAAATATATATTATTAATAAGTATGTAATATATGAAATAATAATTCTACTGGATATATATATATGTATGTATTTATATCATTCACTTATATTCGTTCAATACGATATAAAAATAGAAACAATTTTTTTGCATACGTACGACCTACCGTCTCCATAAACAGTGTTTTCCATTTCATATATCTATATATTATAAATTTTTATATTATAAATATATATGATATATAAATCATGTTTTATATTCTAGAAGTATGTAAATTGTTATCTAAGTGATACGATAAATAATAACAAGTTAAAAAACATACTATAAAGAAATCGATTATTACCTCAAATGAAACTTTAACATGGAAATTGTTATTAGTTGGGCTATATAAAGTCGTAAATGAATAAAATATGATATAATATTTATTAATATGGTTTTGTTATAATTTAATAACATAATATGGTCATTATACAGAAGGTAAAATGTACCCTCAACTAAAGGAAAGAACAAGGTAAGGGTTAATTCCTCAATCTCATCATTATCTGAGATTGTTTTTGTGTAAGTATTTATGGGGACGAATATATTATCCCTATCCATGTTTCATAAATGAGTTTTAAAAATTATTATTTTGAGATAATATTTAACTAAAACATCATTTTAAATGGTTTACATATTTATTCTTCTAAATCATTCTCATTAATGTCTATTTAATCAAAAAGTTTTTTAAATAACTATTTATATGGATATGAATGTTTTAAAATGTTAATTAATTTAAAAAGTTTCAAAGTGGTATGGGACAATTTGATTAAAAAATGTCTCATAAATGTCTCCCTTTATAAATTGTTTGAATTTTAAATGTTTTCATGAAAAAATGATATTTCTCTCAAAGAGTTTTATAAATCATTTTCAATTATGTCAACATACTTTTTGGATATTATTCTTGATTGAGGTTGATTTATTATAGATACAATCTTAAATATTATATTGAATGAGTTATGATATGATTGACTGTGAATATTCTATTTTTATAAAATTCATGATTTATGGTTAATTTATTGACATTCCATATGATAGTTTTATATGAATGTTTATGTTATGTTTCAACATTTTCATATGAGGAATTAATTGGACTTTGGAAGTGATGAGTGGAGCCCACTACAGCTCCACGATGCATTGGTAGGTTTCCGGAAAAAAATTAGTGTCTTGGCACAAGGCCTTGAAAAAATATTTATTTGTATTATTGGCACGAGGAATTTACTATGTGGTCATGATGTCTGATATTATGCATTTCCTCATTATGAAATTTGTTATTATATGTGATTATTCGACTAGTTGAATATCCATGTGCATGTTTATATGGTAATGTTAGATTCATTTTGGACATATTGTATTTAATATTATGTTTAAAAAGGCTTTTGTTTATATTACACATATTTCCTTAAAATTTTATAGCTTCTGCTAAATTATTTACCCTTACTGAGTATCTGAGCTCACCCCTTTCTTATGTTTTATTTTCTCAAGATGTTAAGAAGTGTATTATGATTTATATGCAGGTTTAAGCTAGAAGAATAATATAATTATAAAATGGTATTTTATGTTTTGTGTGAATGTGTAATGTAACGTTCATGTATGTAATCTCTTTTCAAGACTACTAAACTGATCGGTAATTCGGGACTTGATTCCTTGTAATCATGCCAATGTATTAAAATAATGCACCGGCTCTGTACTTTTGGTATCGGGGCATTATAGTTGGTATCAAAAGAAGTTTAGTAAAACCTTGGAAAATAGATTTAGAAAAAAAAACCGATTAGAGAACATTACCATAAGATAGACTTTAAATTAGAATAGAAGAGATTTATATAATTTTGGTAAAGTATAAATTTTATGAGTTTTCCAAGAAAAACATCCATGTCTGTATAAGAGCAGTTAGAGGCCGCTTTGGCACAGATGTAACTAGGAGTGAAAACTACGACATAAAGTTTTGGGTTTGACCTGGGTTATCCTAGTACACAACAAATATCCTTGTTTCACTCTTGGTTATGACACTCTCGAGGGATATGCTTAGGATAATTCACATTTTCTGTAAAAATATTTATGAAAGATTTATGAGTAAATATGTCAGTGAAGAAACTATTTTTATGATTATGATGCTAGATGTGTGAAATTTTTTAATTAATGTTGATAATTTTCTAGTTTTTGGATTATAAATTATGATATGATCTAACCTAGTGTATGTCGTCATTTAAAAATGGAGCCTAGTAGAAGGAATGAGAACTTAAGCAATACGCATGCCCCAATGAGTAAGAAGGATCAAATCTTTCATGGTCTTAAGACAACATTTTTAAGAGAAATATCCTCCCACGTATTATCATCACATGATGAAATAATATCATGTGTTAATAATACAAGTAAATAAATTTTCGAGTCCTATGGCTTTGAAGGGAAGCCAGCGAAGAAAAGGATGGTAGAGAGAAAGATAGATAAAGGGAAGAAGGAAATAAGGATTTTCCCACATGTGATAACTATTGAAAGAATCACCCAGTAAATTTTTGAAGGGTATGAGAGTATGTTATAAGTGTGGAGAAGAAGGACACCACATTTGTCATTTTAAGGGTGATAAAAAGGTTTCAAATGTACAATGCTTCATCTTTAAGGAGTTGAGACACTAAATGAATCATTGTCAAAATCATCAGAATATTCACCAAATGATTCTATCAGATAATAATCAAGTTATGATACTACTTTAGATGAATAGGTTTGATTAGTGATCTTATATTATTATTAAACAATTGTGTCATTTTATTATTGTATTAATGATGTACAAGTTATAAAAATTATAGAGTATATAAGGATTGTACTGCAGTACTATTTCATTAAGGATTTGAGATTGTATGGTACTAAGTAAAGTGACATAGTTTCAAGTTAAACATTTTAGAAAACATATAGTTGGGGGAAATATAACCCTTAATATTTTTTTGAAACTGAGATAATTATTTTAGAATACAATATGATTGAGTTGGATAAATTATATTAGATATTCTGGACAACCTTGATACTAATTAATTGTTTCTGTATTCCATCATTGTTGGAGTTTAAAACATTTTTAGATATAAAGCGTATATTTAGTATTCTATAAGGAATAATAGAGGATGAATGTAATAAATAATATTTTATGGTAATTTAGGGTGTTACCCTGTTTTGATAGAATACATTATGAAGGTATACACATGTTATTATGTTCCAAAAAAGATCTCCATTATGTTTACATTCCTTATAAATTTTGGACTGTGTGTTTGGAAAGAACCATTTTGGATAAGTCTAAAGGTTGGAATAAATGAAGTTGGACATTGGATGCTATTGTTTAAGGTTAAAAAATCTCTTAAGATTACTTTTAGATTGTTATAAAAATGACAACCCAAAGATCGGGCGACAACCCATCGCGTCCAGCAAGGCCGCAAGACTTGAACCCACAACTGAAGGGCGACAAGTGTACATCACCTACCACTAGCCTACGTGATGACCTGGTTTGTATAATGTATTTTTTTTAAAATATATGATAGATGAATTATAAATTCATTTTTAACCCTATATGGTTAGGTTTAATAGAATATTTTTGAGTTCTATTATCTTTTGGAGTAAAATTTGAGTTTGTGGTAGAAATAAGTTGAAGGAAAGACCTCTACATTTCAAGTATGTTTTCCCTTATTTTGTGATGAAATTAATTCTTAAACTTTAGGGAAAGGACCTTAAATCTGAAAATGTGTTATCCTAATACATTATGTTTTGTTAAACCGATGATATTTTAAATCATCATAGATTGATGACTTTAAGGCCCTCAATTTTACAATTGTTTGTGATTGATGACCTCAATCACTCCCTATAAATATTTAAGTTTTTCCTCCAATTATGTGTCTCTAATTTCCACTAATGTTCTTCTATTCTAGATCATAATTTTGTGGTGACTTATTCATTTTCCTTTCCCTATTGTTAAGACTAAATTTTATTAACCCTACTTTCAATGTGGGTTTTCCAAAAGGTATTCTCTATTTTTTATTTTTTATTTTTGAAGAACAATTTAAAATTATGAGGGAACAATTTATTGGATTAGGGGAGAATGTAACACCCCAGGATTTCAAAGTAAGTTATCTCTTTAAAGTAATTAAATAGCTTGCGCCACACGCAACACCGAGTTCGAGTGCACCACAACTTACCAGACTAGCCGTTCAAAAAGAAGTTATGAATAGTATTAACTTCATTTTGAATTTTATATACTAAACATAATTTTAACATTAATATTATGTTTTTTGTAGACATAATATAAGAACAAAATCAATTTTTTAGATAAAAGAAGTATTTTTCAAAAAATTCAATTTTACTGCCTATAGATGGTGAACCCTTGTTAAATCCAATATTTCACTCTTTTATATATTAAATTTGAAAAAATAAACTTTTTATTTAGAAGTGGGACATAAAAATTTAGGTTGGATAAATATTTAGTGTTTTTCTGATAACTTTCATATTTTGATGAACAGTGAAAGATACTAAATTTTAATTGAAAACGCCTTTTTTAATCAAAACAATTTATAGTGTGAAATTATACATTTGAGTGCTTTTAAAGTAAAATTAGATTATATTTTAATAATTTACTATAATTTAGGTCATTAAAAGTAATTGAACATTTAAATTGGACATAAACAAATGTCAATCTTTTGATAGTTTTTACTTTTTAGAAACCCACTTTTTGGTTTTTGCATGGAGAATTAATTTTAAATTAATTAATGAAACTTCTCTGTTTTGAATTTGGTAAAATAGACTTCATTTTTGAATTCTAAATATCAAAATTATCTTACAGTGATTTTTTGGTATTTTTCTGAAAACATTAAATATTTGATGAATAGTGAAAAAACCGCGTTATTGTTTAAAACTGACTTTTATTTAAACAAGTATTATTTTTTATGTAAATTTATTTTAAAGTCCAAATAGATACATAAGACGTATATTAGTAAAATTTAATTAATTAGAGTCATTTTATAATAATATTAAACATATAAAATTTTATTGAACTTTTAAAGTCTTTTACACACCATCTAGGCACATTTTTAAATTTTCATAAAATGTAATTTTTCAACTTCTGTGAATTGAATTCAAAAACTCTGGGACACACGATCGAAATCAGTAAGTAAAATTCGGTTCAATAAGATGAAAATACTTTTTGGTGAAAAGTAACTTTTGAATTTTATTTACCACGATTAAATGTAGGTAATTAAAGGTAATAATTATATTATAATTACCCCAACACATTTCCTAATTCTATTGGATAAGTATTTTTAGACCAAAATAAACCTTATGAATAAAATATTACCCTTTTTTATCCACTTGAATTATATTAGGACATTTATTTTTATTTAATTTAAAGAAGAGTTAAAAATGTTAAATTCTAATTTTAAAAAATAAAACATTTTTAATATAGGGTTATACATTATATAATTTCATCTATAAATATTAATTATAAAGATAAAGTGATTTAATATATCATGGTATTTTATTTATATTTTTCATAATTTAAATAATTAAATTTTTTTATGAAACAATGATGATGCTGTAATTACTTTATCAACGAAAGATTAAAATAATTGATATTATAAATATCAAAATAAATGTAAATTGAGAATTTTGATTCCATAAACAATGTTTCTAGGTGAATATGACATTTTAGGGTTGATTTAATGTATTTTTTTGAAGTAATCAAGTTGATATGATTTTAACAAAAACCAAATACTAAATAGTTTCAAAATTGACATAATTGAGTTTTTTTAAATAAATACCATTTTATTAAATTATATACTACTCTTAAAAAAATAATGTTTAGAAAAAAGACTTATATAATTATAGATATGTAATTAATGAACTAATTTAGGTTATCTTGTCTTTTTATAGTAATCTTGTTAACCATTTATTATAATAATACATGAAGACATGGTAAAAGTTAAACTATTTAACTAAGAGTTAAATATAAAAGATAAGGTTAATATGGTAAAGTAAACTTGTATAAAACCTATTGGTTGTGATGATTTCGACCCATGCACACATTATATTATAAATAAATCCGTTTGGATCCATTATAAACATAAAGTTACTTTATAATAAAATAATATTTCAATCTTTTTCTATGGTGCCCCTCACCTCTCATATAAAAGGGAACTTCCCCTTCTCTTAATTCTACATCTCCAACGCCTTTCGGATCATCCAAAACCTACTCAAATACCATCCCAACTACCCTAAATTCAACATAAAGGCCTTATAGTGATAATAAATCCAACCTAAGGATCCATTTTGATCAAATCAAAAGGAAGAACCCGAAGAAGAGGTAATTATTTCATCACCTCTTTCAAGTTCTTTTCTTCTTCCATATCCTCTTTCTTTGTTGTTCCCATACCAAAATATTAAATCCAGTACCTTTTACATACTATGATGTTATTATAAATATATTATAGATATATTCATTATTTTATCCATCCTATGAATGACAAAGTCACCGTACGTGCGTACATACGACTTACCGTCTCCCCATTATGGTGTAGTTTGTTATTCAACACATCATTATTGGGAAGGGTATAATAATGAGTATAATTAATTTAAATAATAAATATAACTTGTTAATGTTTCTATATAATTAATATACCATCCAATTATATACCATTTTATCATTAAGGAAATGATATCATTTCTCCTGCATACGTACGGCTTACCGTCTCCATGACGTGATGATATTCATTTCCATGTTCACCATTCAATGATGATTATAAAATTATAAATTATTAATAAGTATGTAATATATGAAATATTAATTCTGCTAGATATATATATATATATATATATATATGTGTGTGTGTGTGTGTGTGTGTGTGTATGTATTTATATCATTCACTTACATCCGTTCAATACGGTATGAAAACAGAAACAACGTTTATGCGTACGTACGACCTACCATCTCCATAAACAGTCTTTTCTATTTCATATATCTATATATTATATATTTTTAGATTCAGAATATATATGATATGTAAATCATAATTTATATTCTGGAAGTATGTAAACCATGATCTATGTGATACGATCATGAATAACAAGTTAAAACACATACGATAAAGAGAGCAATTATTACATGAAATGTTACATTAACATGGAAATTATAATTAATTGGGTAGTATGAAGTAGTAAATGAATCTTATATGATATCATAAATATTAATATGGTTCTTTTATAATTAAATAACATATTATGGTCATTATATAAGAGGTTAAACTTACCCTCAACTAAAAGAAAGAATAAGGTAAGGGTTAATTCCTCAATCTCATTATTATACGAGATTGTTTTTGTGTAATTATTTACGAGGATATATTTATTATCCATGTACATGTTTCATAAAGGAGTTTTCAAAAGGATTATTTTAGGGTACTCTTTCACTAAAACATCATTTTAAATGGCTTAAATATTTGTTCCAATAAATCATTCTCATTAATGTCCATGTTTTTAAAATGTTTTTAAAGATTTATTTATATGTACATGAATGTTTTAAAATGTTAATTACTATTAAAAGTTTCAAAGTGGTATGAGACACTTTTATTCAGAAATTTATTTTTCATGTCTTACTTTATAAATTGTGTGAATTTTAAATGTTTTCATGAAAAAAAGTCATTTCTCTCAAATAGTTTTACTAATCATTTTCAACTATGTCAACATCCTTTTTGGATATTATTCTTGATTGAGGTTGATTTAATATAGATACAATATTAATTATTATATTGAATCTGTTATGATATATTTGACTGCGAATGTTCTATTCTTATACCATTCATGATTTATGGTTAAAGTATTGACATTTCGTATGCTAGTTTTAAAACGAATGTTTATGTCATTTTCAACATTTTCATATGAGGAATGCATTAGACTTAGTAAGTGACGGGTGGAGCCCGTTATAGCTCCACAATGTGTTGATAGGTCTCATGAGACAAATTAATGCCTTGGCACAAGGCCTTGACAAATTTTTTATTTGTTGTCTTGGCATGGGGCCTTGACTATGTGGTTATGATGTCCGAAATTGTGCATTACCTCGTTATGAAATTAGTTATTACATGTGATTATTAGACTAGTATAATATCCATGTGCATATTTATATAGTAATGTTATATTTATTTTTTCCATATTAAGTTAAATATTATGTATAAAAATGATTTTTTTATTACACATATTTCCTTAAACATTTATAGCTTACGCTAAATTATTTACACTTACAGAGCATCTGAGCTCACCCCGTTCTTATGTTTTATTTTACCAGGATGACAAGAAGTGTATTATGATATATATAGAGGTTTAAGCTACAAGAATAATGGAATTATCAAAGTATTTTTTTATGTTGTGTGTGAATGTGTAAAGTAACGATCATATATGTAATCTATTTTCCAATACTGCTAAACTGATTAGTCTTTCGAGAATTGATTCCTTGTAATCATTCGAATGTATTACAATAATGAACTAGCTCTGGGATTTTGGGGTTGGGGCATTACATTTGGTATCAAAAAAATTTTAGTACAACCATGGAAACTATATTTAAAAAAACCTGATTAGAGAACATTACCCTAATATAGGCTCTGAGGATTAGTATAGAATAAATTCCTATAATTTTGGTAAAGTTGAGATTTTTTGAGTTTTCCAAGGAATACATCCCTGTCAAGATATAAGCAGTTAGAGTTGGCTCTGGCACAGATGTACCTAGGATTGAAAATGCTAAAAAGGAGTTTTGGGCTTGACCCGAGGTATCCTGGTAAAAAAAATGGGCCTTCCTGAACTTTTTTTATGACACTCCCGGGGGATATGCTTAAGATAATTCACATTTTCTCTAAAAACCATTATGAAGGATTTATGAGTAAATATGTTAGCAAAAAAACTATTTTTATGATTTTAAGGCTAGATGTGTAAAAATCTTTAACAAATGTTCACAAAATTTCTAGTATTTAGATTATACATTATGATATGATCTAACCTAGTGTTTGTCGTCATTTAGAAATGGCGGCCAGTAGAAGGAAAGAGAACTCCAACAATACGCATGGACCAATGATTAAGAAGGATCATATCTTTCATGGTATTAAGCTAAAATTTTGAAGGGAAATAGACTCCCATGTATTATCATCATATGAGGAAATAATATCATGTCTTAATAAAATAAGTAAATAATTCTATAAGTCCTGTGGATTTGAAGGGAATACAGAGAAGAAAAGGATAGTAGAGATAAATATAGATAAAGTGAAGAAGGGAAATAAGGATTTTCCCACATGTGATAACTGTGGAATGAATCACCTTGGTAAATGCTTGAAGTGAATGAGAGTATGTTATAAGTTTGGAGAAAAAGGACACCACATTTGGGATTTCAAGGGTAAAAAAGGTTTCAAATATACAATGCTTCATCTACAAGGAGTTGGTACACTACACAAATCAATGTCCAAATCATCAAAATATACCCCAAGTGATGCTACTGGATAATAATAAAGTTATGATACTAATGTAGATGAAGAGGAATGATTAGTGATATTATATTGTTATTAAATAATTGTTTTATTTGAGTACTGAATTAATGATGTACAAGTTATAATAATTATAGAGTATATAAGGATTGTACTGCAGTACTATTTCATTAAGGATTTGAGATTGTATATTACCAAGTAAAGTGACATAGTTTCAAGTTAAATATTTTGGAATATATATGGTTGGGGAAAATATAACCCTTAATATGTTTCTAAAACTGAGATAATTATTTTAGAATAAGATATTATTGAGTTGGATAAATTATATTGAATATTTTTGACTACCTTGAAACTAATTAATTGCTTGTTTATTCCATCATTGTTGGAGTTTACAACATTTTTGGCTATATGAAGTATATCCAGTATTCTATAAGGAATAAGGGAGAATGAATGTAATCAATAAGGTTTTATGGTAATTTAGGGTGTTACCATGTTTTAAGAGAATACATGATGAAGGTATACACATGTTATTACGTGGCAAAACAGATCTTCATTATGTTTACCTTCCTTATAAATTTTGGAATGTGAGTCTGAACAGAACTGTTTTAGAAAAGTATATAGTTTTGAATGAATTAAGTTAGACATTGGTAACTATTGTTTAAAGTTAAAACATTTATTAAGATTACTTTTGTATTTTTATAAAAAGGATAACTTGGAGGTCAGGCGACAAACCATTGCGTCCGGTAAGGCCTCGAGACTTTAACCCAAAATCGAAGGGCGATAAGGGTACATCACCTACCACCGGCCAACATGATGTCATGGTTTTTATAATGTAGTTTTTTTAAAATGGTATGAAAGATGAATTATAAATTCATTTTTTCGAAACCCTATATGATTATATTTAATAGAATGTTTTTTAGTTCTATAATCTTTTCTAGTAAAAGATGAGTTTGTGGTAGAAATTAGTTGAAGGATTGAACTCTGCCTGTCAAGTATATATATTTTTTCTCTTATTCTATGAAGAAATTAATTATTAACCTTTAGGGATGGGATCTTAAAACCAAAAATGTGTTATCCTAATACCTTAAATTTTGTTGAACCGATAATATTTTAAATCATTATAGATTTATAACTTTGAGGCCCTAAATTTGAAAATTGTTTTTGATTTATGAACTCAATCACTTCCGATAAATATTTACGTTTTTCCTCCAATTGTGTGACTCTAATTTCCACTAATTTTCTCATATTCTAGATCATAATTTGGTGGTGACTTCTTCATTTTCCTTTCCCTCTTGTTAATACTAAATTTTATTAACCCTATTTTTGATGTGAGTTTTCCCTAAAGGTATTTTATATTTTTATCATTTTATTTTAGAAGATCAATTAAAAATTACAAGGAATCAATTTATTGAAGGAGGGGAGAATGTCAAACCCCATGATTTCATAGTACATTATCTCTTTAAAGTAATTCAACAGCTCGTGCCACACACAATAACGAGTTCGAGCGCACCACCACTTACCGAACTAGCCGTTCAAAAAGCGATTATGAATTGTATTAACTTTATTTTGAATTTTATATACTCCATATAATTTTAACATCCATATTATTTGTTTCTTAGACATAATATAAGAGCATATTCCATTTTTTAGATAAAAGAAGTATTTTTCAAAAAATGCAATTTTACCACCTATTAATGGAGAACCCTTTTTAAATCTAATATTTGAAACCTTTATATATTAAATTTGACCGAATAAACTTCTTTTTTTAGAAGCGAGACACAAAAATTTAGTATGGATAAATTTTTAGTGTTTTTCTGATAACTTTCATATTTTGATGAATAGTGAAAGATACTAAATTTTAAATGGAAACCCCTTTTTTAATCAAAATAATTTATAGTGTTAAATTATTAATTTGAATGGATTTGGAGTATAATTTGATTATATTTTTATCACTTAATATAATGTAAGTCATTATAAGTAATTGCACATTTAAATTGGATATAAACACATGTCAATCTTTTGACAGTTTTAACTTCTTAAAAACCCACGTTTTGGTTATGAGAATGAGAATTAATTTTAAATTAATTAATGCAACTTATATATTCATAATTTGGTAAAATAGAATTCATTTTTTAATTTTGAATATCCAAATTATCTTAGGGTGAGTTTTTGGTATTGTTCTGAAAACATTCAATTTTTGATGAATAGTTAAAAACACTAGATTATTGTTTAAAACCGACGTTTATTTAAATAATAATTATTTTTTATTCAAATTTATTTTTAAGTCCAAATAGATTTAAAATACCTATATTAGTCCAATTTAATTCATTGGATTCATTTTATAACATTATTAGATATATAAAATATTATTGAACTTTTGACGAATTTTATCCACCATCTTGTCACATTCATATATTTTCATAAAACATAATTTTACCACATCTATGAATTGAATTTCAAAAATCTGAGACACATGATCGAAATCAATAAGTAAAATGTGGTTCAATAAGATGAAAATAATTTTTTGGTGAATAGTAACTTCTGAATTTTATTTACCACGGTTAAAAGTAAAGAGGATAATTAAATGTATAAATGATATTATAGTTATCCCAACACATGTCATAATTATATTGGATAAGTGTTTTTGGACCAAAATTAACCTTAGGAATAAAATATGATCCTTTTTTATCTACATGGATTAGATTAGGACTTTTATTATTATTTTATTCAAAGACGAGTTAAAAGTGTTAAATTCAAATTTTAATAACTAAAACAATTTTAATATAGGATTATACATAAGATAATTTTGACTATAAATATTCATTATAAAGATAATATTATTTAGTATATCATGTTATTTAACCTATAATTTTTAGATATTAAATAAGTAAATTTATTTATGACACAATGATGATGCAATAATTACTTTATCAATGAAAAATTAAAATAATTGGTATTATAAATATTAAAATAAATGTACTTTGAGACTTTTGATGTCATCCAAGATGTTTATAGGTTAAAATTACATGTTAGGATTTATTTAATGTATTTTTTTTCAAATTAATCAAGTTGATATGATTTTAACAAAAACCAAATACTAAATAGTGTAAAAATTCACAAAATTGAGTTTTTAAAACAAATGCTATTTCAGTAAATTATATAACAATATTAAAAATATAAGGTTAAAAAAAGATGTATATAATGATATATATATGTCATTAATTATCCACTTGAGGTTATCTTGGCCTTTTATAGTAAGTATATTAACCATTTATTATAATTATACATGAAGACATGGTAAAAGTTAAACTATTTAACTAAGAGTTAAATAAAAACGATAAGGTTAATATGGTGACCTAAACTTGTCTAAAACCTATTGTATGAGATTATTTCTACCCATACCCACCTTATCCTAGAAATAAATCCATTAGTATCCATTAGAAACCTAAAATTACTTTATAATTAAATAATATTTCAATCTCTTTCTAAGGTGCCCCTCACATCTCTTGTAAAAGGGCAGTTTCCCTTCTCTTAATTCCACACCTTGAAAACCTTTTGGCTCTGTTAAACACTTCTCATATATCCTCCCAACTACCCTAACTTAAACATAGAGGCCTTATATTTATCCTAAATCCAACCTAAGGATATCTTTTGATCAAATCAAAAGGAGAAACCCGAGAAAGTGGTAATTATTTCATCACCTCTTTCAAGTTCTTTTCTTTTTCCACATCCTATTTCTTTATTGTTTCCAAACCAAAATAATAAATCTTGTACCTTCTATATAATATGATGTTATTAAAAATATTATACAACTATATTCACTATTCTATCCGTCCTATGAAAGAAAAAGTCACTATATGTGCGTACGTACGGCTTACCGTCTCCGTGTTGTGGTGTAGTCTGTTATTCAACACATCATTATTTGGATGTATATAATAATGAGTATAATTAATTTAAATAATAATTATAATTTTTTTGTCTCTGTATAGTTAATACAACATCCAATTACATTCCATTTTATCATTAAAGAAAAGGGTATCATTGCACGTGCGTACGTATGTCTTACCGTCTCCATAACATGATGAGATTCATTTCCATGTTCACCATTAAATGATGATTATAAATATATATTATTAATAAGTATGTAATATATTAAATAATAATTCTAATGGATATATATATATGTATATATTTATATCATTCAATTACATCCGTTCATACGATATGAAAACAGAAATAACATTTATGCATACGTACGACCTACCGTCTCCGTAAACTGTGTTTTCCATTTCATATATCTAAATATTATAAATTTTTATATTCTAAATACATATTATATATGAATCATGTTTTATATTTTTGAATTACATAAATCATGATCTAATATGTACGATCAATAATAATAAGTTAAAACACATACAATAAAGAAATCAATTATTACCTGAAATGTTACTTTAACATGGAAATTGTTATTAATTGGGAAGTATAAAGTAGTAAATAAATCATATATGATATCATAAATATTAATATAGTTATATTATAATTTAATAACATACTATTATCATTATACAGGTGGTTAAACTTAACCTTGACTAAAGGAAAGAACAAGAGATGGTTTAATTCCTCAGTCTTATTATTATCCGAGATTGTTTATGTGTAAGTATTTATTGGGACATATTTATTATTCATATTCATTTTTAATAACGGTGTTTTCAAAAGGAATATTTTAATGGAATATTTAAAAAAACATCATTTTAAATGGTTTAAATATTTATTCTTTTAAATCTTTTCCATTAATGTCCATTTTTTCAAAATGTTTTTATGGATTTTTTTTATGGATATGAATGTTTTAAAATGTTAATTCCTTTCAATAGTTTAAAAGTGGTAAGTGACACTTTGATTACAAAATGTCTTTTAAATGTCTTATGATGTTATTAATAGTTTAATGACTTATTATTTACTCACTTTACTGATTTTATATGAAATGTGCATAATTTGTGTGAAATATTAATGTTTTAATACTAAGTATAATTTTTGAGCATTTTCAGAAGTAGTCTAATTGAGTCAGTTTACTATTTTATTTATAACTCTCTCCCTAATGATCCTAATTGTATGGTTATTTTTTATGGATTCATTATTCAATTTACCACATATCATAAGAAATAATAATTGGCCCATTCTTCCATTTGTTTGGTTATATGGACCACACAAGAAGACCCACAGAATCTGTGAAGAAACTGGCCCATCCATAGAGATTTATTTTCTATGATCCATAAAAAAGTCCAAATTCCTTTATTCTCTGCCACAGGTTTTGGGACAATGTAAGGAGTCTTGGATAAATATTTTAAGGCCCAAAACAAAAGAAAATGTGCCTAAATGATTCATTTAAACTCATCCCACCATTCTACCTGGGAAATAAAATCAGTACAGTATTCATAACATATCTCATGATGTAATCATCCAATAAAGCTGAGGTTTTAAAGTGTGAAAGAGGAGATATATGCTGCCGACATTGTTGAATAAAGTTTCTAGATTTTAAGGCATATTCTTATTGATAAATCCATTTACATTTCGGCCTATAAAAAATATGGATTGAAATGGACAGTTTAACTTTGTTTAATCCAACAACAATAACATTAGATCCATAAGTCCAAATGCCTCCAAACTTTGCGAGCAGTCAGAAAAAATTATTATCTAAAACTTTGAAGAAGGAGATATATTGAGATTCTTCTGTCTTAATGTACAAATAGTAAATCCAAGTGCAGAGACGGATTGGGAATGCAAACAGTCCACTTCCTTGGGCAATAAATACACCCCTCCTCTCCTTCAACGGGGTTGGCCTTTCAGAAGAGAGGAGCACATATTGGCCCGACCAAAGCCTTCCCAAGGGCTTGGGATTACCTTCCATACTAAAGTTTTTCCTTGATATACATTTCCTACTCTCTTTTTTTCTTTTTTACTTTTGTGTTGTTCTTCGTTTGTAATCTTGTAAGTCTTGGTTTTTGTAATTATATTTTAATGCATGTTTTTTCTTCTTCATATATTATTCTCATCCACCTTCTATTAAATAATATTAATATGGTGAACTAAACTTGTATAAAACATATTGGTTGAGATGCTTTAGACCCATCCCTACTTTATCCTCTAAAAAAATTTGTTTGGAGAAATTAGAAACCTAAAATGAATTTATAATAAAATAATATTTAAATCTTTTCCTAAGGTTCCCCTCACCTCTCTTATAAAAGGGAACTTCACCTTATCTTAATTACACTCCTCCAAATCCTGTTGGATCAGCCAACCCCTAATCTAATATCCTCCAAACTACCCTAAATTCAACAAAGAGGCCTTACATTGATCAGAAATCCAACCTACAGAGCCATTTTGATCAAATCAAATGGAAGAACCTGAAGAAGAGGTAATTATTTAATCACCTCTTTCAAGTTGTTTTATTATTCCACTTCCTCTTTCTTTGTTGTTTTTATACCAAAATAATAAATCAAGTAACTTATATATAGTGTGATGTTATTATAAATATGGTACAACCATATTCATTATTCTATCCATCCTATGAATGAAAAAGTCACCATATGTGCGTATGTATGACTTACCGTCTCGATGTCGTGGTGTAGTTTTTAATTCAACACATCATTATTTGAATGGGTATAATAATGAGTATAATTAATGTAAATAATAAATATAAAATGTTAATTTTTTGTACAATTAATATACCATCCAATTCTATACCATTTTGTCATTAAGGAATTGATATCGTTGCTCATGCGTACATACGACTTACCATGACCATAACGTGATGAGATTAATTTCCACGTTCACCATTGAACAATGATTATAAAAATATAAATTATTAATAAGTATGTAATATATGTAATAATAATGCTTCTGGATATATATATATGTATGTATTTATATCATTCACTTCCATCCATTCAATACGATATGAAAGCAGAAACAACGTTTATGCATACGCACGTCCAACCGTCTCCATAAACAGTGTTTTCAATTTCATATATCTATATATTATACATTTTTATATTATGAATATATATGATATATAAATCATGTTTTATATTCTGGAAGTGTGTAAACCATGGTCTATGTGATATGATCAAGAATAACAAGTTAAAACACATACGATAAAGAAACCGATAATTACATGAAATGTTACTTTAACATAGAAATTATATTTAATTGGGTATTATAAAGTAGTAAATGAATCATATATGATATAATATATATTAATATGGTTCTGGTATATTTTAATAACATACTATGGTCATTATATAAGAGGTTAAACGTACCCTCGACTAAAGGAAAAAACAAGGTTAGGGTTAATTCCACAATCTCTTTATTATTCGAGATTGTTTATGTGTAAGTATTTACTTGGAAATATTTATTATCCATGTCCATGTTTCATAAAGGAGTATTAAAAAGGATTATTTTAAGGGACTCTTTATGTAAAACATCATTTTAAATGGTTTAAGTATTTATTCTAATAAATCATTCTCATTAATGTCTATGTTTTAAAAATGTTTTTAAGGATTCATTTATATGGACATGAATATTTTAAAATGTTAATTACTATCACAATTTTCAAAGTAGTATGGGAAACTTTGATTGAAAAATTTATTTTAAATGTATTCCTTTATAAATTTTGTGAATTTTAAATTTTTTCATTAGAAAAGGATATTTCTCTCAAAGAGTTTTACTAATCATTTTCAACTATGTCAACAACCGTTTTAGATATTATTCTTGATTGAGGTTTATTTAATATAGATACAATATTTAATATTGTATTGAATGAGTTATGATATTTTTGACTGTGAATGTGCTTTTTTTTATACCATTCATGATTTATTGTTAATGTATTAACATTTTGTATGCTAGTTTTAATATAAATGATTATGTTATGTTTCAACATTTTCATATAAGGAATGAATTGGACTTAGTAAGTGATGGGTGGAGCCCTCTATAGCTCCATGATATTTTGATAGGTCTCATGAGATGAATTAGTGTCTTGGCACAAGGCCTTGACAAATATTTTATTAGTTTTCTTGGAACAAGGCCTTGATTATGTGGTTATGATGGCCGACATTATGCATTACCTCATTATAAAATTAGTTATTACTTGTGATTATTCGACTAGTAAAATATCCATGTGCATGTTTATATGGTAATGTTATATTTATTTTTTCCATATTATTTTCAATATTATGTTTAAAAAGGATTTTTTTATTACACATCTTTCTCCAAAACTTTATAGCTTCCGCTAAATTATTTACCCTTACTGAGCATCTGAGATCACCCCTTTCTTTATGTATTGTTTTCTGAAGATTCCAAGAAGTTTATTATGGTTTATATTAAGGTTTAAGATATAAGAATAATGGATTTATCAAAGTATTTTTTTATTTTTGGTGCGAATGTGTAAAGTAACGTTCATATATGTAATTATTTTCCAAGACTTCTAAACTGATCGGTCCATTGGGAATTGATTCCTTGTAATCATTCCAATGTATTAAAATAATGCACCTCCTCTAGGTGTTTGCGGTTGGGGTGTTATATTTGGTATCAATGGAATTTTAGTATAACCTTGGAAACAAGATTTAAAAAAACTCTGATTAGATAACATTACTCTAAGATATAATTTAAGGATTAGTATAGAATATCATCCTAGAATTTTTGTAATGTAGAGATTTTTTGAGTTTTCCAAGAAATAAAATATTTTATGGATACAAGTAGTTAGAGTCGGCTCTGGCACAGATGTACCTAGGAGTGAAAACTCTAAAAAGTATATTCGGGATTGACCTAGGGTATCCTGGTACAAATGAACGGGCCTTGTTGAACTCTTCTTTACAACACTCCTGGGGGATATGCTTAGGATAATTCACATTTTTACTAAAAACCATTATGAAGGATTTATGAGTAAATTTGTCAGAACATAAACTATTTTTATGATTATGAGGCTAAATGCATGAAAATATTCAATAATTGTTCATAAATTTAATAGTATTTAGATTATGCATTATGATATGATCTAACCTTATGTTTTTTGTCATTTAGAAATGGCGCCCAGTAGAAGGAATGATATCTCCAACAATATGCATGTCCCAAAGAATAAGATGGATCATATCTTTTACGGTCTTAAGCCACCATTTAGAAGGGAAATATCCTCCCATTTATTATCATCATATGATGAAATAATATCATGTTTTGATAAGATAAGAAAATAATTATCTGAGTCCTATGGCTCTGAAGGGAAGCAAGAGAAGAAAAGGATGGTAGAGAGAAATATGGATAAAGTGAAGAGGGGAAATAAAAATTTTCCCACATGTGATTACTGTGTAGAGAATCGCCTTGGTAAATTATTGAAGGGAATAAGTGTATGTTAAAAGTGTAGAGAAAAATGACACCACATTTGTGATATTAAGGGTAATAAAATGTTTCAAATATAAAATGCTTCATCTGCACGG
Organism: Viscum album; assembly: GCA_963277665.1. NCBI lineage: Eukaryota > Viridiplantae > Streptophyta > Magnoliopsida > Santalales > Viscaceae > Viscum > Viscum album. The sequence continues at coordinate 353,200,330 of OY728130.1, read as the reverse complement.
AGTTGGGACACTACACGAATCAATCTCCAAATCATCAAAATATACCCCAAATGATGCTATTGGATAATAATCAAGTTATGATTCTACCATATATGAAGATTAATGATTAGTGATCTTATATTGTTATTAAATAATCATGTTATTTGAGTATTGTATTAATTATGTTCAAGTTATAATAATTATAGAGTATATAAGGATTTTACTATAGTACTATTTCATTAAGGATTTGAGATTGGATGTTACCATGTAAAGTGACACAGTTTATAGTTAAACATTTTTGAAAATATATGGTTGGGGGAATTATAACCATTAATATGTTTCTAAAACCGAGATAATTATTTTAGAATAAGATATGATTGAGTTGGATAAATTATATTGGATATTGTTGAATACCTTGAAACTAATTATTTATTTTTTTATTCCGTCATTGTTGGAGTTTACAAAATTTTTGGCTATAAGGATTATATAAATTAATCTATAATGAATAAGGGAGAATGAATGTAATCAATAAGGTTTTATGGTAATTCATGGTGTCACCATTTTTTAAGAGAATACATGATGAAGTTATTCACATGTTATTACATGGAAAAACATATCTACATTATGTTTACCTTCCTTATAAATTTTGGACTGTGAGTTTGGACAGAACTATTTTGGAAAAGTCTAAAGTTTGGAATGAATTAATTTTTACACTTGATACTATTGTTTAAAGTTAGAAAATTTCTTAATATTACTTTTGGATTGTTATAAAAAGGACAACTCGGAGGTCGGCTAACAACCCGTAGTGTCCGGTAAGGCCCCGAGACATTAACCCAAAATCGAAGGGCGATAAGGGTAAATCACCAACCACTGTCCAACGTGATGTCCTAGTTTGTATAATGTAGTCATTTAAAATCGTATGAAAGATGAATTATAAATTCATTTTTTTGAAACCCTATACGATAAGGTTTAATAGAATACTTTGGAGTTCGATTATCTTTTGGAGTAAAAGACAAGTTTGTGGTAGAAATTAGTTGAATGATAGAAATCTACATGTCAAGTATATATTTTTTCACTTATTCTTTGAAGAAATTAATTCTTAAACATCAGGGAAGGTATCTTAAAACAAAAAATGTGTTATCCTAATACCTTATGCTTTGTTTAACCGATGATATTTTAAATCATTATAGATTTATGGCTTTGAGACCCTCAATTTTACACTTTTTTGTCATTGATGACCACAATCACTCCCTATAAATATTTAAGATTTCCCTCCAATTATGTGTCTCTAATTTATACTAATGTTCTCATATTCTATATCATAATTTGGTGGTGACTTCTTCATTTCCCTTTCCCTCTTATTAAGACTAAATTTTATTAACCTTATTTCTGATATAGGTTTTCCTCAAAGGTAGTTTCTATTTTTAACCTTTTATTTTCGAAGAACAATTTCAAATTGCAAGGATGAATTTTTTTTAAGGAGGGGATAATGTAACACCCCATAATTTCATAGTACGTTATCTCTTTAAAGTAATTCAATAGCTTTTGCCACACGCAACACCGAGTTTGAGCGCACCACGACTTGCCAAACCTGCCATTCAAAAAGAGGTTATGAATAGTATTAACTTTATATTGAATTTTATATACTCCATATAATTTTAACATCCATATTATGTGTTTCTTAGACATAATATAAGAACAGATCCAAATTTTCAGATAAAAGAAGTATTTTTAAAAAAATGAAATTTTACTGCCTAGTAATGGAGAACCCTATTTAAATCCAATATTTTACACTTTTATATATTAAATTTGATGAAATAAACTTCTTATTTAGAAGAGGGACATAAAAATTTGGTTTGTATAAATTTTTAGTGTTTTCTTATAAATTTCATATTTTGATGAATAGTGAAAGATACTAAATTTTAATTGAAAACACCTTTTTTTAATAAATATAATTTATAGTGTTAAATTATACATTTGAATGGGTTTTAAGTATAATTAGATTATATTTTTATCATCTAATATAATTTAGTTCATTATAAGTAATTTCACTTTTAAATTGGATATAAACACATGCCAATATTTTGATAGTTTTTACTATTTTAAAACCCAGTTTTTGGTTTTGACAATGAGAATTAATTTTAAATTAATTAACGCAACTTCTATGTTTTTAATTTGGTAAAATAGAATTAATTTTTTAATTTTCAATATCAAAATTATCTTAGGGTGAATTTTTGGTATTTTTTCTGAAAACTTCCAATTTTTGATGAATACTGAAAAACACTGCATTTTTGTTTAAAAACAACGTTTATTTAAATAATAATAATTTCTTATTTAAATTTATTTAAAGTCCAAATAGATACATTATACCTATATTAGTACAATTTAATTAATTGGAGTCATTTTATAACATTATTAGATATATAAATTTTTATTGAACTTTTAACGTCTTTTTCCCACCTTCTTGGCACATTTTTAAATTCTCCTAAAACATAATTTTACTTCTTATGTGAATTGAATTTCAAAAATCTAAAACACATGATTGAAATAAATAAGTATAATTTGGTTCAATAAGATGAAAATAATTTTTGTTGAATAGTATCTTTTGAATTTTATTTACCACTCTTAAAAGTTAATAGGGTAATTAAATGTACAAATGATATTTTAGTTACCCCAAAACATGTCCTAATTATATTGGATACGTGTTTTTAGACCAAAATCAACCTTAGTAATAAAATATGATCATTTTTGATCCACTTGGATTAGATTAGGACATTTATTATTATTTTATTTAAAGAAGAGTTAAAATTGTTAAATTCAAATTTTAATAACTAATGTTTTTTAATATTGGGTTATACATAAGCTAATTTAGACAGTAAATATTGATTATAAATATAATATGATTTCATATATCATGTTATTTTATTTATAGATTTTAGAGATGAAATAGTTAAATTTATTTATGACACAATGATGACGCAATAATTATTTTATAAATGAAAGATTAAAATAATTGATATTATAAATATCAAAATAAATGTAAATTGAGACTTTTGATGTCATCCAAGAAGTTTCAAGGTTAATATTAAATGTTATTATCGATGTAATTTATTTTTTTAAATTAATCAAGTTGATATAATTTTAACAAAAACCAAATAGTAAATAGTGTCAAAATTGACATAATTGATTTTTTAAAACAAATACAATTTTATTAAATTATATAAAAGTATTAAAAATATAAGGATAGACAAAAGGAATTATATAATGATATATATGTCATTAATGATCTACTTGAGGTTATCTTGGCCTTTTAAAGTAAGTATATTAACCATTTTTTATAATAATACACGAAGACATGGTAAAAGTTAAACTATTTAACTAAGAGTTAAATATAAAAGATAAGGTTTATATGGTGACCTAAACATGTCTAAAACCTACTGTTTGAGAGGATTTAGACCCATACCTACCTTATCCTAGAAATAAATCCATTTAGATTCATTAGAAACCTAAAATGAATTTATAATTAAATAATATTTCAGTGTCTCTCTAAGGGGCCCCTCACCTCTCTGGTAAAAGGGCACTTCCCCTTATCTTACTTAAACACATAAAAATCCTTTTATCTTGGCCAAACCCTACTCAAATATCCTACCAAATACCCTAAATTCAACATATAGGCCTTAAATTGATCATAAATCCAACCTATGCACCCCTTTTGATCCAATCAAAAGGAAGCACTGAGAAAGAGGTAATTATTTCGTCACCTCTTTCAAGATCTTTTATTCTTCCACTTCCTCTTTATTTGTTATTTCCAAACCAAAATAATAAATACATCAACTTCTACATAATATGATGTTATTATAAATATGATACAACCATATTCACTATTCTTTTAATCCAAGGAATGAAAATGTCACCATACGTGCGTAGGTACGGCTTACCGTCTCCACGTTGTGGTGTAGTTCGTTATTAAACACATCATTATTTGGATGGATATAGTAATGAGTATAATTAATGTACATAATAAATATATCATGTTAATTTTTCTATATAGTTAATACACCATCCGATTCTATAACATTTTATCATTAAGGAAATGGTATTGTTGCACTTGCGTACATATGCCTTACCGTCTCCACGACACGATGAGATTCATTTCCACATTAACCATTAAATGATGATTATAAAAATATATATTATTAATAAGTGTGTAATATATGAAATAATAATGCTAATGTATATATATATTTATGTATTTATATCATTCACTTACATCCATTCATACGATATGAAAACAGAAACAACATTTATGCGTACGTAAGGCCTACCGTCTTCAGAAACAGTGTTTTCAATTTCATATATCTATATATTATACATTTTTATATTTTGAATACATATGATATATAAATCATGTTTTATATTCTGTAAGTATGTAAATCATGATCTAATAAATACTATCAATAATAAAAAGGTAAAACACATACGATAAAGAAAGAAATTATTACTTGAAATGTTACTTTAACATTGAAATTATTATTAATTGGGTAGTATAAAGTAGTAAATGAATCATATATGATATCATAAATATTAATATGGTTCTAGTATAATTTAATAACATACTATGGTCATTATAGAGGAGGTTAAATATAACCTTGACTAAAAGAAAGAACAAGATAAGGGTTAATTCCTCAGTCTCACTATTATCCGAGATTGTTTATGTGTAAGTATTTATTGGGACATTATTATTATTAATGTCCATGTTTCATAAATGTGTTTTCAAAAGGTTTTTTTAAGGTAATATTAAAAAAACATCAATTTAAATGGTTTAAATATTTATTCTTCTAAATCATTGTCATTAATGTTCATGTTTTCAAAATGTTTTTTAAGGATTTATTTATTTTGAAATGAATGTTTTAAAATGTTAATTCCTTTCAAACTTTTAAAAGTGACATGGGAAACTTTGATTAAAATAAGTCTTTTAAATGTTTTATGATGTTATTAATATTTTTATGAGTTATTATATACCCCCTTTAATTATAATATATGATATCTGCATAATTTGTGTGAAATATTAATATTTTAATACTAATTATAAATTTTCATCATTTTTAGAAGCAGTCCAATTAATCCATTTTACTTATTTACTTATAACTATCACCATACTGGTCCAAATTGTGTGGTTATTATTTTTTAGGATTCCTTATTCAATTTCCCAAATATAATTATAAGGAATAATTGGCCCATTCTTTTATTTTAATGGTCATATGGACCACACTAGAAGACCCACAAAATCTGTGAAGAAACTGACCCATCCATGAAGATTTAATTTCTGGGCTCCATCAGAAAGTCAAAATTTCTTTATTCTCATCCAAAGATTGTGGGAAAATGTAAGGAGTCTTGGATAAAAATTTTAAGACCCATACCCAATGAAAAGGGGTCCAAATGATTTATTTAAACTCATCCCACCATTCTAGATGGTAAATAAAATTATTACAGTATTCATTACATATCTCATGATGTAATCATCCAATAAAGCTGAGATTTTTCATTGTCAAATGGAGATATAGGCAGCCGAATTTTTTGAAGACAATTTTTGGATTTGAAGGAATCTTCTTATTGATAAACCCATTTACATTTCGTCCTTCTAAAAAGTATGGATTTAAATGGACAGTTTAACTTTTTTTAATCAAACCTCCATTACATTAGATCCATAAGTAAAAAATTCCTCCATGTTTTTAAAGTAGTTGGAAAAAATTATTATCTACAACTTGGAAGAATGAGATATCTCGAGATTCAGCTATATGGATGTCCAAATCATCGATCCAAGTGGAGAGACAGATTGGGAATTTAAACAGTACACTTCCTTGGGCTATAAATACATCCCCCTCCTCTCAGTCAAAGGGGTTGGCATTTCAGAAGATACGAGAACATATTAGCATGACCAAATCCTTTACAAGGCCTTTAGAGGACTTGACATACTCATGTTTTCACTTTAGATACCCTTACTCCTCTCTTTGTTTCCTTTTACTTATGTCTTGTTCTTTGTTTATAATCTTGTAAGTCTTGGTCTTTGTAATTATATTTTAATGAATGTTTCTTATTATTCATATATTATTTTAATCCACCTTCTATTAAATAATTTTAGTGGTCCTAAAATAGTTTAAATACAGTTGAATCCCCTTCCCTTATTATTCTTTCTCATTCAATCTAATGTTATTATTTAATTCCCATTACTGTTTGTGTGTGTGTGTTCGACACACAACTCTTTTCCTATCCCTTTATTTTTCTTCTATTTATAATTCATAATCATAAACATTACAAACCGATTATTAACTAAAACAATGGATGATTAAATCTACCATTGGGGTGAGTTATAATTTGGCGATGTTAAGTGATTGAGATCATTTTCTCGATGGATATTCTTTAAATTAACATTGTGTATGTTAAACATAGAATGTGATGGATTAATGACATGATTTGTTTAACGTGTGGTTTCTATGGATTATTGGAACCATAAATACACTACCATCAACAAGATCTAATTGAGATTAGAACCCTAAGATAATTTAAGTCTTTGATTAAATCCTTAAAACATAGGAATTCCAATCAACGTTATCTTGTGAAGTGGGTGTTAATTTAAATGCAATATAAAGAAAATCACAAGGATATCCCAAGATTAACTCCATAAAAATAAATTCACCCCAATATTTATCAAATTTTTGAATTAAACACCATTCATTAATCACTTCATTTATGCTCTACTAATAAACCCCCAATCAAAATACAATCAACTAAAAACATTGGACTATTAAAAGAGTATCATCACCGAGGATTCGACCAGAGTGCTTCAATACACATTAGCATAGTATCAGAACATTGAATGGTTGATAGGAAACAATCAGTCGTACTTTTAAATTTTTCCATTTCTAGGGATGGTTCAATTAAGTAGTTGTTAGTTTCAAGTTATTCGTAAAGAACAAAAAAAAATTAAAAAAAAAATTGAAAAAAACATAAAGAAAAAACCACCTTCCTCATAAAAATCATAACCGAAAAACACAAAAATAAAAACCCATCTTCCTCTTTCTTCCAATATCTCTATAAATTCACTATAGCCCCCCAAAAAATACCTAGGGTTTTTTTGACCTTGAAATTGATCTAACACTTCGCCAACTTAGGAGAAACATTAGGGATAATCAAATAATTCAAGAACCAATCCTTGTCCAACAAATTTAATTAGATATAGACAATCCTAGGAAATACACACTTAAAGAACTTGCTTCCCCTGATATGAATTAAAAAACTCTTGGTATTCAGTATTCAAACATAGAGGCTGACTTTTAACTCAAATAGGGTTTGATTCTTCTTCTTCCTCATTTCCATAGGCTAGCCAGCGAGGATCCGCATCTCCACCTTAAAGAGTTCCAAGTGGTGTTCTCTACCATGAAGCCTCAAGGGGTTTCTGAGGAACAAATAAAACTTCAAGAATTTCCTTTATCCCTATATGACTCTACCATGTCATGTATCTACTACTTTACTCCTAGTTCCATACCCACATCTAATGACATGAAACAAATCTTCTTAGAAAAATTCTTTACTGCTTCTTGTACTACTTCTATCCCAAATGAAATAAGTGGTATTCCTCAATTCCCAAGTGAATCACTCCATGAGTACTAGGAGAGGTTCAAAAATCTTGTTGCAACCTGCCCACACCACCAAATACCTGATAAACTCTTGATCTAATAATTCTATGAGGGGCTATTAGCGATGGAGAGAACTCTCATTGATGTTTCAAGTGGTGGTGCTCTTGTTTATAAAACTCCTACAACTACATGAGATCTTATAGGAAATATGGATGAAAACACACAAAAATTCCATACTCAAGAACATACTCAAGTAAAACAAGTCCAAGACAATCAATCCATAGAGATGAACAAGATTACTGAGTGGATGAGTGAACTGAGAGTTCTTGTGAGACTACTAGCTATGGCATCCCAAGCCCTAACCTCATTTTCTCCACAATATATGTTTCCTGGACCTGTCAAAAACTGTGGAATTTTCAACTCACCACCTCATCCAAAAAACACTTGTCCACAACTTCAAGAGGATCAATCTGATTCATGTGGACTAATGGAGCTCAATGCATCATATGCTTAGGGGAACCCCTACCCTAAACAATCAGATCAGATCATTAGTAACATCAACCAACCTCACTCTGAGCCCTTCTCTTCTTCCTATAACCAAGGCCTGAGGTATGGTAATCCCATCTCTCATCCCCCTCAATTCCCTCCTCAAAACTCAAACCAGTTTCAATATGGTAAAGGTGTGTGTAACTACCAACATACTTATCTTTTTTTCCTCAACAATAAAGGAACAATCCTCCTCCGGGATTCCACTATCCTAATTAGACATCCCAATTCCCAAACCAATACAATAACTTTCCCAAGAACCCAAATCAAGGAAATATCAATTTGGGATAGGCCTCTTCTTCTAAGAAAACATGTGAAAGTTCAGTTGAAGATCTTTCCTCTTTCACCCATTCAAGCCTCAAAAACACTTAAACCTATATTGGTCAACTTTCATCCCACCTAAGCCAGTAACAACAATCAAATTATTCCCAACTCCCAGATCAACAATTACCCAACACCAAGAGTAATATAAGTTCAATTGTACTTAGATTGGGAAGAAAAATTTATAAGCCTCATGATAAGTTCTCAAACCTCCCTTTAAATGTTGACATAGAAAATGAAAAGAATAAAAACTTGAAAAGGAATCTGAAGTCATTTCCACACCTTTTTCCATTCCACTTAGGAAACCAATTCGTTTTCCTCAAGCTATTTTTAAGCCAAAGAAGTCCTTTGATCCCGATTCTAAAATGATTGACATGTTTAGACATGTTGAAGTGAACATTACCCTCTTAGATTCCATTAACAAAATCCCTAATTATGCCAAATTTTAATAAGGAATTTTTCACCCACAAGAGGCAACTTATGACCTTTGAAAATGTTTCCACCCAATAGTATATTCTCATAAAGTGTAAAGATCTAGAGACCTTTACAGTTCTATGCCAAATTGGAAGTTTCGACTTTGATGATGCACTCATAGTCCTATGAGCCTCAATTATTTTCATTCCCAAATCTATCTTCTCCAACCTTGTTCTAGGTCCCTTAGATTCAACAGGTGTTTTCATTCAATTATCCAATCGAAGCACTGCTAGTCCTGAGGGTATAATTTAGGATTTCCTTGTTCGTGCCAATGATATTATATTCCCTACATATTTCTATGTCCTTGACATGGAAGGTGAGATGAAATCTTCTCGATATCCCCTAATTCATGGAAGACCATTTCTCATGACTGATAGAACTAAGATTGATGTCCATTCAGTCATCTTATCCATGGAATTTGATGACCAACTGGTCATGTTCAACATTTTCCAAGCTGTGCGATACCCATCCGAGGATCACTCTACATTCTCAATCTATGATTCTGAGTACACTTCTAAGAGTCAATTGAACTCCAATCCATCATTTTAATCACGTTAAAAAGATAAAGGATCTTTTGAAATATTAACCATGATTAACCAAGTCATAAATGGTGATATTGATGTGGACCTCTCATTCATAGACTCCATCAATATAGTGTAACATGAAACTCTATTGAATCCCACATTAACTCTGATCTCTACTGCTCCACCTTGGATAATATTAAGGAAAATGAATCTAAAGCAACCGAAGTCCCTTCCTCCATTCCTGAGTTGTCTAACCCACAAATGAAATATGAGACTGATATGAAACCTCTTCCTAAACACTTGAAATGTGCATTCCTTTTCCATGATCAATCTTATCCTGTCATTATCTCTTCTTAATTTACCGAAACTGAGGAGTCCAAATGTGTTCAAGTGTTAGAGGAAAACAAAATGGCCTTAGGTTGGACCCTAGATGACATACCATGAATCAACCCTTATCTTTGCAAGTATCACATCCATCTTGAGGAATCATCCAAACCAATTAGATAACCACAAAGAAGACTCAATCCACTCATACTTGAGGTAGTTAGGGAAGAGATCACCAAGATTCTTCAAGCTGGTATTATCTACCCGATTTTTGATAGTGAATGGGTTAGTCCAATTCAAGTTGTACCTAAAAAGGGTGGGATAACTGTTTTCACAAATGAACATGGGGAGGTAATCACAACTCGAGTGAAGAACAAATGGCATGTGTGCATCGACTACTAAAAATTAAATGATGAAACACGAAAAGATCACTACCCTCTTCCATTCCATGATCAAATTCTAGAACTATTTGCCGGAAAGTCACACTATTGCTCTCTTGATGGATACACCAGCTACTTCCAAATCCCAATCGCACCTCAGGACCAAGAAAATACTACTTTCACATGCCCCTTTGGAACATATGCATATAAGATAATTCCTTTTGGACTTTTCAATGATCCTGAAACATTCAAGATGTGTATGATGAGAATCTTATAAGAATTCATTGAACACTTCATAGAAGTATTCATGGATTATATATCCACTTATGCTGAGTCATTTAAATCATGCTTGCAGTCTCTCTCTCCAGTCCTTCAAAAGTGTTTCAAGTGTAACCTTGTGTTAAATCTTAAAAAAAGTCACTTCATGGTTGAAAATGAGATTGTTCTAGGGAACATAGTTTTAAAAGAGGGTATTGAAGTTGATCCTTCCAAAATTTAAGCAATCCGATCACTTCCAGTACCCACATCTGTTCGAGACATCCATTCATTTCTCAGTCATGTTATTTCCAATCAGTGATTCATCCATAACTTCCACAAGATTTCCCTCCCACTCACTCCGTTGCTCCAAAATTATGTCACTTTCCATTTTGATGAGGTTTTTAATAGAGCCTTCGTTGAAATCAAAATTTCTCTTACATATGCCCCAAAAATCCAACTCCCAGATTGGTCCTCACCCTTTGAGTTGATGTGTGATGCTTCTTATAGAGCTTTTGGGGCTGTTCTAGGTCAAAGAAGAAAAAAATTCTCCATGTCATCTATTATTCTTAAAAAACATTGGATTAAACTCAATCTCACTATACTATGACGGAAAGGGAACTTTTAGTAGTGGTTTTTGACTTAATAAATTCCAGTCCTATCTCTTAGGTGTCAAAATCATCATCTTTAGAGACAATTCTACAATAAAGTTCTTACTCAAGAAAAGTGATTCAAAACCAAGGCTAATAATATGGATCCTAACGCTCCAAGAGTTTGACCTTGAAATCAAAGATAGACCAGGGAAAAAACCTTGTGGATGATCACTTAAGTATAATTTGTAAATATTCTCATTCTGAAATAATTAATCTAGAATTTCCAAATGAGAACCTTTCATCTCTCACTCCAAAAATACCATGGTATTCCCCAATTGTAAAATACTTGGTTTATGATGTTTTTCAAGAAATTTTTTCAAAAGAACAAAAAATAAAGTTGAAAAGTGATTCAAAATACTACTCTTGGGAAGAAAATAAACTTTGGAAAAATGGGGTGGACATGGTAATTAGGATATGTTTTGATGAAAATGAATATTCTCCCATCTTAGAATTTTGTCACTCAATTCCTGGTGGTGGCCATTTTGGACCACAAAGGACCTCCCGAAAGGTCCTAGACTCTATATTCTTTTGGAATTCACTCTTAAAGGACTCACATGAGTTCTTTCAATCATGTCCCACTTGACAAAAGTTTGTCACAATTTCCAAATGAAATTAAATGCCCCAAAATCCTTTAAGCTTTTGTGAGATCTTTGATATTTGGGGCATCAATTTCATGGGACCATTCCCCTCTTCCAATGGATTCTCATACATTTTTCTTATGGTTGATTATATTTATAGGTGGGTCAAAGCCAAACCCACTATAAAGGATGATTCACATACTTCTAGTGAGTTCTTAAAGAGACACATATTCCACCGATTTGGCACACCACGTGCCTTGATAAGTGACTTAGAAACCCATTTTTGTAATAGATACATGGAATCTCTTTTGAAAAAGAATGGTGTTGTACATAAAACATAAACTACATATCACCCAAAAAAAATGGCATGGATGAACTTTCTAATAGGGAAGTGAAAAGAGTGATTGAGAGAATTGTAAATCCCACTAGAAAAGACTGGCCTGAAAGACTTGGTGAAGCACTTTGGGCTTATCGAAATTCCTATAAAACACCCATTGGGATGTATCGTTTTAGGCTAGTTTTTGGTAAATCATGTCATTTACCAGTTAAAATACAACATAATTATTTTGGGGGTATGAAAACCTATAATTTTTATTATGAAAAATCTGGTGAAGAAAGATTTTTGAAATTCGATGAATTGGAGGAGCTTCGACTTGAATCCTATGAGAATTCCAATATGTACAAAGAAAAGGCTAAGGTACTCCCTGAAAAACACATCCTGAGAAAGGTATTCCATAAAGGTAAAAAGGTATTGCTTTTTAACTCTTGATTTTTGCTTCACCCAGGTAATATTAATTATTATTAGGAAGGTCCTTTTATTGTTTCTCATGTTTTCCCATTTGGTATAGTGGAAGTACAAGACCCCTCTTCCAAAGGACATTCACGATTAATGGATATCTATTAAAGCATCTCCATGATAGGACACACAATCCTGGAACCACATAGGCTTCCATCTAATCCCCAACTTTTGTAGTCGACCCACAACTGGATGGAGATGACAACCCACAAAATCCAAACAAGGGGGCACTTATTTCCCTTTAACTCCTCTTCTCTCTATATATTTCTTCTCTCTCTATCTTCTTACTCCCTCATTATAATTTTTGACCAATTTCATCATCACATATTTATTTACTATTTCTCTTTTGTGTGGGTGTGTAATTTAAAAAAAAATAACCTAAAAAGTTAAAAAAATGAACAAACAAGAGTCATACATACTCACCTTACAATTTTCAAATTTTTTCCATCCATCTTTGGGAGTCAAAAGACTTGGTTTCATCCTAATTTTTTTTGGTTTCTTCATAAATTTGGATAATGAATATTGTGTCAAAACCAACAAATTTTGAATGCTCACTTTTTGATTTGGAAACTAATTTTCCCCAACCGTGAGGAACAAAATTAGATTTCATGCCAAGGCCACATATGGCCATATGTTCAAAAAAAGTGTTTTTTTCACCCCTATTTTTGAATTTTGAGTTTGTGGACCTTCGAGCTTAATTTATTACTTTATTTTACATTAAAAAGATAGAGGCATTTTTCTAAACCACATGAGAATCACAATAGCCAAACAACCTCCCATTTACTTTACATTAATCCTCCTTTTGAAAGCCCCTTCAATCATATGAAAACCTTTTTTTTGATATCCACATTACAATCCAAATACCATGTCCCACCCATTATCAACATGGATTTTCATTGCATAATTATTTTGAAATTTAGGTGTGGGGGGGAATGGATTTCATTGTTTGGGTGCCCTTTTATTTCTTTTCAGTGAGTTATCATCTTCTTGAGGGAAAGCATCCATTTCAGTGTGGGAGAGAGGTTGTTCTTCTGTGGGATTTGGGAATGTATATATGCTTATGACATATTGTTCAAATTTTAATGAAAACTGTTAAAAAAAAATAACTAAAAAAAATGAAAAAAAAATCTAAAAATGGTCGTGTCTTGGGTAGGTCAATAATCACTATTTCTTATCCTTTGATCTTGTTAAAACTATTATAATTAGTGTTGTGAGAAGATCAATCATGGGTTATGATATGAGTGTGATATCTCTTTCAATTTAAACTTTAAAAAAAAGAAAAAAAAAGAAAAAAAAGAACTCTTGCATTATATTCTTATGTCATTGGGAGAAGTTTTGTTTTTTATAAAAATTCCATCTTCTCACTCCCATCATATTTCCTTCCACTTTTGTGTATTATTTCAAATTTTCATTCCCACCTAAATATGTGTTTTCATTTACTTTCACGTCTCATTTAAAAAAAATGTGCATTACTTTTTCCATGTTGGTGTTTTACCCATCTTCTTCTCTCTCTTAGACTTTATATTACTACTATACCATTGCCACATAAAAACCCCTTCAAAAGAACTCTATATTCTTGTGCACTTTGGATAGGGATTGGAAGATTATATAAATTTTAAACTCTATGATTTTCACTTATGGTTGGTGAATGAGTGACGCTCCATAAATTAATTTTATCATCTAGATAGAAGTAAGTTTTGTGTGCCACAATTTTCCATTTCTAAATTTCAGCATGATGAAAATGGATTATTTTTGGAACATTGTTTTTTTTACAACTTGTGGTGGAATTCAATATAGATTAGTGATATTTTCTAAACCTTCCTGATTGGGGAAAATGAAATTTTAATATTTGACGGTGAGTGAAAACCGTTTTTGTTGTGTTTTTATATTTGTTGAACATGAGGACTTGCACAAGACAAATTGTGGGGGATCTGATGTTACCAATAGTTTCATGACTTATTATATACCCCATATACTTATTTTATATGAAATGTTACTAATTTATGTGAAATATTAATGTTTTAATACTAAGTATAATTTTTGAGCATTTTTGGAAGTAGTCCAATTGAGTCAGTTTACTATTTTATTTATAACTCTCACCCTACGGATCCATATATTGTTTTTACTATTTTTTTGGATTCCTTATTAATGTTACCAAATATCATTAGAAGGAATCATTGGCCCATTCTTCTATTTGAATGGTCATATGGACCACACAAAAAGACCCACAAAATATGTGAAGAAACTAGCCCAACCATGAAGATTTAATTTCTAGGCTCCATCAAGAAGTCCAAATTTCATTTATTATCCTCCAATATTCAGGGGGAAATGTAGGGAGTCTTGGATAAAAATTTTAAGGCCCAAATATAAATACAAGGGGCCCAAAGGATTCATTTAAACTCATCCCACCATTCTGGCCGGTAAATAAAATCAGTACAATATTCATGACATATCTCATGATGTAATCATCCAATAAATGTGAGAATTTTCTATTTAAAAAACCAATATAGGTGGCTGAATTTTTTGAAGAATGTTTTCATATTTGAAGTCATATTCCTATTAATAAACCCATTAAATTTCCCGTCTTTTAAAAAGTATAGATTGAAATGGACAGTTTAACCTTGTTTAATAAAACTGCTATAACTTAAGCTCCATTAGTCCAAATTCCTTCTTATTTTGAGAGTAGTCGGAAAACATTATTATTTACAACTTGGAATAAGGGGATATCTCGATATTCGGGTGTTTATACATCCAAATCCTCGATCCAATTTGAGAGATAGATTGGGAATGCAAACAGTCCACCTCCTTGGGCTATAAATACATCCCCCTCCTCTCCTTCAAAGGGGTTGGCATTTTAGAAGAGGGGAGCACATATTATCCCAAACAAAGCATTTCCAAGGGCTTGGGAGTACCTTCCATACTCAATTTTACACTTGATATACCCTTCCTCCTCTCTTTATTTCCTTTTACTTTTGTGTTGTTCTACGTTTGTAATCTTGTAAGTCTTGGTTTTTGTAATTCTATTTTAATGCATGTTTCTTATTCTTCATCTATTATTCTAATCCAAATTATGTTAAATAATATTAGTTTTCTAAAAATAGTTTAAATACAGTCGAATCCCTTTCCCTTATTATGATTTCCCATTCAATCTAAAGTTAGTATTTAATTTCCTTCACTGTTTGTGTGTGTGTGTTCAACACACAACTCTTTTATTATCCCTTTATTTTTATTCTATTTATAATTCATAATAATAAAAATTAAAACCATATTATTAACCAAAAAAATGGTTGAGTAAATCTACCATTTGGGAGAGTTATAATTTTGGGATGTTAAGTGATTGAGATAATTTTCTCGATTAACATTCTTTAAATTAACATTGTGTATGTTAAATTTAGAATGTGGTGGATTAAAGACATGTTTTGTTTAACATGTGGTTTCTATGGATTATTGGAACCATAAATACTGTACCATCAACAAGCTCTAATTGAGCTTAGAACCCTATGATAAGTTAAGTCTTGGATTAAAGCCTTAACACTTAGTAATTCCAATCAATGTTATCTTGTGAAGTGGGTGTTAATTTAAATGCAATATAAAGCGAAGCTCAAGGATATCACAAGCTTAAATCCCTAAAACTGAACTCACCCCAATCTTTGTCAAATTATTAAATTAAATACCGATCATTAATCACTTCATTTAAGCTCTACAAAAAAACCCCCTGAATCAAAACACTATTAACTAAAAAAATTTGTCTATTAAAAGAGTATCATCACCGAGGATTCGACCTGAGTGCTATTATACACATTATCAGATCATCGAAAAATTGAATGGTCGATAGGTGACAATCGACAACACTTTTATCTTCCCTTATAGATTGTGTAAATTTTAAATGTTTTCCTGAAAAAAGGATATTTCTCTCTAAGAGTTTAACTAATCATTTTCAACTATGTCAACATCCTTTTTGAATATTATTCTTGATTGATGTTGATTTATTATAAATGAAATCTTCACTATTGTAGTGAATGAGTTATGATATTTTTGACTGTGAATGTGCTATTTTTATACCATTCATGATTTAGGGTTAAAGTATTGACATTTAATATGATAGTTTTAATACGAATTTTTATGTTATGTTTCAACATTTTCATATGAGAAATGCATTGATCTTAGTAAGTGATAAGTGGAGCCCGCTATAGCTCCATGATGCATCAGTAGGTCTCATGAGACAAATTAGTGTTTTGGAACAAGGACTTGAAAAAAACTTTATTTGTAGTCTTGGCACGAGTCCTTGAATATGTGGTTATGATGTCCGACATTATGCATTCCCTCATTATGAAATTAGTCATTACATGTGATTATTTGACTTATAGAATATCTAGGTGCATGTTTATATGGTAATGTTAGATTTATTTTTTCCATATTATGTTCAATATTTTGTTTAAAAAGGATTTTGTTTTTATTACACATCTTTCCTTAAAAGTTTATAACTTCTGCTAAATTATTTACCATTACTGGGCATCTGAGCTCAACCCTTTCTTATTTTTTATATTCCTAGTATGCCAAGAAGTGTATTATGATTTATATGAAGGTTTAAGCTAAAAGAATAATAGAATTCTGAAAGGATTTTTTTAATTTCCTGTGTGAATGTGTAATGTAACATTAATGCATGTAATCTATTTTCCAAGAATTCTAAACTGATTGGTCATTCGGGACTTGATTCCTTGTAATCATGCCAATGTATTAAAATAATGCACAAGCTTCGGGCTTCTGGGGTTGGGGAATTACAATATCAGCTACTAAGGCCATCAAATTCTTCTCAACACTAGACTCCTGAACTACACGAGTATGGGTTTTACTACATAAGGAATCAACCACAATATTTCACTTCCTAGGGATATATTATAGATCATATTTTAATGATTTCATATAATGAACCCATCTCCACTACTACATATTCAATATCACGGTGAAAATATATACCTTATGCTCTCGTGACCCCTATACACAATAAAATTCTCACCCAAAATATAATTACACCAATACTTCAAAGCATAAAAAACTTCAACTAATATGAGGTCATGCATAGGGTCGTTCTATTCATGTGTTCTCAATTTCCATGTTCTATATTCCATAACTTGATCTCCCTACATCAACACTACTTCAAGACCAATCCCAGAAGCATAAAAAACATTGTATACTCCTCACCTGGATCGAGTAGGATCAAGATTGGTGTCGTAGTAAAGCACTTCTTCATCTCACGGAAATAATTCTCACATTGTACAGAGAATTAAAACATTATAATCTTTTTGGTCAAGCCTAAAAGTGGTGCTTTAAAATGAGAAATTTCATGGATGACCACTGAATAATATCCTTCTATTCCCAAAAAATTGTGGATATCGAAAACATTATTGGGATTCACCGAGTAAAGAACTTCCTAAACATTATATGGGTCCACTAATACACCTTACTATAATATTACATGACCCAATAAGCATACCTGATCAATCCATAATTAAAACTTAGATATCTTGGTCAATAAATGATGCTCTCTTAGTGTAATCGAGATATTGTCAAGATGTTGGGAATGATAATCAAGAGTCTTGGAGTACACCAAGATGCCATCCAAAAAAACTGTTCTCCATATGGGTGGAAGATTATATTCATCAAGGCCATGAAAAATTATTTGGCATTAATCATTCTGAACAAACTCACAAGTAACTCATATAGGGCATACATGATTTCAAAAGTAGTCCTTGGTATATCAAAATGCCAAAATCTAAACTGATGATACCCTGATCTCAATTTGATTTTGGAGAAGACATAAGATCTAATAAATTGGTCAAATAGATCATCGACACTTGAAAGTGGATAACAGTTCTTCATAGTCATCTAGTTCAACTTTTGGTAATCAACACACAAACACAAAATATAGTCATACTTAATTTTAAACAAGATTAGAGAACCCCAAGGTGACGTACTCAAATGGATAAAACCATTATCCATCAACTCTTATAGAAGAGTCTTGAGATCTTAAAGATCTGTTGGTACCATTCCATATGGTGGAATATAAACATGATCTTTCCTCAACATGATCTCAATTATAGAATCCACATCTCTCTCCAGTGGCATCACTTAGAAGTATTCCTGAAACATGTTCTAAAATCTATCTACTATGCGTGGAAAGACATCATGATTTACACCTCCGTCATCTAGTAATAGAGTAGTAACCTCTACAGTGAACTCCCCCAATTGCTAATGAACTGTAACTTCATTAACTACCTAGATATCTCATTCTCCATGCTGAATATAATTGTCTCACTTTAGATACATAAAAGTCACTCTCCAATAGTAAAAATATATGTGGGATTAGTATGTTACTAACCTATCGATACCCATAATTAGGTAAAATCCTTACATGTGAAGAATATAAACATCCCATAGAAAATGATACTCCCCAACCTCGAGAGAACACCCCTTTCACAATTAGATGTCTCTCGACTGTACTCTCAATGATGAATCTATTATTAACACGCCACTTACAAACTCCACTACCAGGATCAAACCATTCAACATTTTCACATTAATAAAAGAATAAGAGGAATGAATATAAAATAAGGCAGTAGAATGTTTAGAAGCTACAAGAATATTTCCTCTTTCAATCGATGGTCCAACCTCATTATCCACAAATGTAGGCTAAAATACATGTAAATGTGCTACCCCTCTTCTTTATGATACTACTAGAGTCACCTGAGTTTCACTACTATGATAATATGGATTCCCTTTCCTAGAATCACCTAATCAACTACCTCTATCTCAACATCCAATAGTACTCTAAATGCTTGATTGATTTAGTTTAGAAGATCCCCTTCCCACAATCGGATTTTTTCTAGCTTCTCCATCATTATCTGTTTATCAGGGGTTCTTGAAAAACTTATATAGATGTCCTATATTACCACTAGATCATCACTCTAATAGTGGTCAAGGAAATTGTCTATGATAGTGGCCTAACCTACCACACTGGCGGAAAAGAACTCAAGTAAGATCCTATGCTACTGATCTTTCCCCCTGACCACTCTTCTTTCTCAAGCTATAGTCAGAATTCTCATAAACATTCCTCATACCCTTGGAAGATGTACCCCTTATCATCTATTAGAAACCACCTATCCTCCACTATAATATAATATTAAGTTATCCTGATCTATGAGATCACAATCCACCACCTCAAAAAACTTCTTTAATTGGAAGATGTTAACCTTGGACATAATTTCACATTTATGTCCATCATTGAATCACCTTGCCGTATTTGTCTCATTCTCAGCCAAAAAAATGGAAAATAATTACAGGTCTATAAAGAAACAAGAATAGTACATCACATAAATACTCCTCAAATTCCACCACATGAACTCAATTTCCCTCTTCGGTCTCAACATCTCTAGATAGATGTTCTCTAGGAACTTCTCCAAAAATTCATTCCAATCAATCCTGTATACTTTCCCTATCTAGGAATGAACATCCTACCAGTACTTTGCTGATCCTCGTAAGATGTAATTATCTATATTGACCCTCTTATTAGAAGGAGTCTCTACATGTTCAAGTATATTATGGATGAAATCAATCAGAAAATATACTACCTCAGGTCCACCCTCTCTGGTGAAAGTATGAGGGTACTACAACTGAAACTCCCATATCAGAATAGACATGCATTTCAAAACCCTCCCTATATATCTTTACATAAACTGCATGAAGCGAGTAATGTTATCTCAGAAATTCTCTTTGACTTCCTCACCCGGCACCACCAGTACCTTACGTTCCACCCATAGAGGATCATTTCCCACAATATCCTCATGTCATCTTCTCAGTAAGAAAAATCATGGATGTATGTATTTCTAATTCAAAACACACATATTAGGAAACACAACACAACATAAACAAAGTTAACATAAGAGGGATTCAAAATAATCCATAACATGTCATTCTCCAAAACCCTTCCACATGGTCAAAACTGAGGCACTATCCCTACCCTTAAGCATCCTACATATAGGTTAGAGTTGAAAGAGGGTAAAAACATTCTCAAATTCTTGTTTATCACTAGAAACCCTATTCTTTCACATTTTTCATCATTGAAAAATTCTCAAATTCATATTATGCACCATTTTTAGTTCAATTTCATAAGGAAAAATAGTTCAATTTCAACAACTTACTCAAAACACATTTTCCCATGCATGCCTAAAATGAGGCATGTCACAAAACAACACTAACTAACTAGAATGATTACTTCATACTTGACTATCATACATTATAGGGCCATGAGTCAAAATTCAGACAAAAATAAAAAAAATAATCACATCACACAACAAGTGCATCACTAGAGGTGAAATAATATCAACCTTTATAACACACATCAATAACAAAAATCCCACCCAGGGTACTTAACTTTTACCCCCATACACGGGTTAGTGACTCCCATGAACGATATCTTAACCAAGGCCTATATAATCTAATTTTTTTCTCTACCATTTAGAAATATTAAGAAATAAGGAAATGAAAATAAAACATACCTCTGATACAACATTGTAATGTCTTATCCCGGGTGACATACACCGTTTCCCCAATCCAGTTCACTACGTGACCTCACACACACTACCCATATGATAGAGGCTTCTGACTAGTATTGAGGGTCTAATATAGATTATGGGGACAATATACACTCTTTTCAAAGTGAAAATTATAAAATAAATAATAAATAATCAAATGATATAACTAATAACCAAACCAAACCAGTATCACTTTATAAATAAAGCATGAATAGAATATCCAAAATCAAATGATAGATATGTCATTCCAAATATGTTTCATGTGTCGATATGAAAATCACAAAATAAATAAACATTGAAAACTACCAAGCAGGTCCTAAATCACGTTCGGTTCTCTCATCCATGTTCTATCCCAACTCAGCCATCCAACACATGACTCTTTCCCTTATCATGTCTTAAAAACATAAATAATTTTTGGGTAATGATCATAAAACTAGAGTAGGATGTGAGTATAACTCAATAGGCCACCACAAATAGCATCTAAACCAATATCCAGTCAAATAATACTCTACACAGTTGTACAAAGAATAATGTTCAATAAATAAGAAAATAGTTATCATATTTTAGTATTCATTAATTAACCAAGAAAACCACTGGGTTCCCAAGGAAACCCAAGACCACTATACATGCTTTGTCCCATGCCAAAGTCTCAATCACATCAAAATAACATTGTTATTATTTATCATCTCATTTAATCATTACATGACCACTTGGAACCATAGTCCAATGGAAACTCATGGGTGTAGAACATTGTGTATAACACCTAGTGGGTATTTAGGGCCTCAGTCCCTATCTTACACCTCAATGTCACATGGGTATTTGGAGCCTCAGACCCTATCTCATACTCATATATCATATGGGTATTTGGAGCATTAATCCCTATCCCACATCTTGTTTATCAATCAATTCATTACTATGGGATTTTGATGCCGCAGAACATGTCCCACAAACATTTATTAATCATTTTGTCACTATGGGATTTTAATGTAGTAGACCACGTCCCACACACACATATCACATATATCACAATATAACATATATACCAATATCATATATATTATATTAGTCAAGGATAACTAAAATTAACCCTCTTATCACAATTTCATAAACATAAAGGTTTAACCAACCATATCATAATTTCAATTATCAATTTATTATTAAACACAGTAATTGACCAATCGCCAAATTAATTAACTAATTAACCAATTAATTAATTCAATTACACAATCACAAAAATTCATTAATTAATTCAATAATTAAATAATTCAATTTCACATTCACAAAATTTTATTAATTAATTAAATAATTAATTATTACAATTCCACATTCAAAAAATCAGTTAATTAATTCAATAAAAAATTAATCTAATTCAATACTATTTCAAAGTCCCAATATCCCATTAATTAATTTAATAATTAATTAATTCAACTCTCTGGTTAAATTTCCACAATTAACCCAAATTGTTAACACATGTAAATTAAAACATATCAATTCAATTATCAATGCGATTGCCCAATCATGAAAATTTTAATTCTAAAAATTAAATAATCATAATTTAATTAGTACGTTGGGATTGTAATTTAGACCACTTACCTCAAATAATTGATGAGTGATCTCCGAATAGAAATTCCAAAAATTTAAATGGATAGGTAAAACCTACGATGAATAATGAGATCTCTAATCAAATATAAGATCCATGATAAAAAAATCCATGATTCTAAAAAATAAGTTCTAAAAACACCATCAAAAGGATAAAAACAATCCTTTATATCTGAAAAGAGATATAGGAGGAAGGGAAACCTAATCAGGAAGAAAACACATACCCAAAGATGTGTAAATCTTAAAAAATGGCCTTTGATTATCTAATAACAGAGGTAGGAAGACCTAGGAATTCATTCGAGAGCCTCAAAAAATGATAGAACTTGTTTAGGGATGAGTTGGGTAAAAATAGGGTGTATTTCAGGGAGCATGGGATTTTGAAAACCAATTTTTGGAATAATAAAAATAGCGTTCATGGTTTCCTGGGATTGGGTACACTGTTTTCTAATTAATTCACCCATTTTCAGGGGGGGTACACGAATTCTATTAATAGGGTGAATGGTTTGAAAAAATGTGTTCCATTTATGTGAATTCCCTATGTTTGGGTTTATATGGTTTTCCGGGCTGGGTGCCTGGTTTGCCCAAACTGTGCACCAACCATGAAAGACCCCACTTTCCCCCAAAACTCTCAAATTTTAACCCAAATATACACAAGTTAAAACCCAAAAAATTAGTAAAATAAATGAAAAAGAGTACCTGAAACAATCTTGAGGCATCTCAAGAAAAATTCAGGATCTAACACACTATATAAGGGTGGCTTCCCAATAGTGTTTACCTTTTAGTATTTTATAGAATGTCACTCATCCTCCACTATAAAAAGGCACCCACCCCCTCACTCATTCATACCTCTCAAGTCATTTTTATCATAAAAAAACTTCCCAAATCAACTCCCAAATTCCATACCTTTATACTAGAAACCTCACTTTGTGTTGAAAGCCAACCAAGGAACTTCTTTGGTGAAAAGAAAATGGGGATACCCAATAAAGAGGTATAAATCATCAACAAAGGTTTTGATTTATTTATTCATAAAAACCCTTAAGTTATTTTATATCATTATTATATAATAATATATTTTTTATGTTAAGGATATGACCAATACATTCACAAACATCCATCAAATGGGTTATGAAATTATCGTTCGTTTGTACACTGCCTCACAAACCGATGTCGTTTGTTCTTCCATTACCAACTCTTAAGCTTCCTAATAATGATGGAAATAATTTTTATATATGATATATATAATATTTATGATTTATTTATGATTCTTAAATATTTATATAACACATACCTCCATCCTATTTATTTTGTGAGAATACGATAATGTCGTTTGTGTGAACGACAGACTACCACCTCACGAAGCGATGTGATTAATTCAAACTTTACATGGAATGTATTTAGGATGAGTTTAATAAATATATGAGATAAATATGAAGTAAAAATTATACTAGAATGATAATTTATATCTAAATAAATATATATTATTTATATTTTTTAAATATGATAAGAAAATGGAAACAACATTCATGCGTACGTACGAACTACCGTCTCCATGAATGGTGTATTTTATTTCCTATAAATAAATATATATATTGAATATATTTGGTATTTATACTATTATTATCACTATGGATATTATTAAATCATTATCTAAGTAAGAGAACCAATAATAACAAGTCAAAACATGTACAAAAAACAAAGCAGTTAGTACTCGAAACATAACTTTAAATGGAATTGTTAATAAATGAGTAAGATAAAGTCATAAGTAAATAATATATATTAATATATATATGAATATGGGTCTATTATATATGTATAATAATCATATATTTATTATATAGGATGGTTTAATGAGTACGAAGATAGAGAAGACTTAAGTTAAGGGGATTTCTAGTCTCACATTTTTTCTCGTGGGACTTATGCCATATCCACCACTAATTTATTTTGTGTGGTGTATATAATTACCTATGAAATATTATATAATTAATTTAATTTATCGAATTATATTAATTTTTTTAATTGATGTTATTATTTCATGGATCTAATGATTCAAAATTTACTCAAGTAGTAAGGGATTTTCATCTCACTTTTATTTTATATGAGGCACAAGAAATATTCACCACCTATTTTTTATATGTGGTGTGTATAATTCCCATGGATATATTTTATGATTATTATAATGAAAATAATTGGTATTTTTTTTATCAAGTTTAGGATCTCACTTTCCTGAGGTTGCGGTTTCAAAGTCACCAAAGCGGTAAGAGAATTTTGTCTCAATTTTCCTTCTTTGAGTCACATGTTATATTATACACCTATGTTATTTTATTAGTTTTATATAATGAACCTTTGAAATGTTAAATCAGGAATATAAATTTTTTAATTATATTTTAATATTCAGGTAATTTTTTTATTTCATGGGGATTTTCATTCATAGTTACCAAAGTTGTAAGGGTTTATTGCAACAATCTCATCGTTTATTAGGATTTTTTATGATTATGCTTCCATTAATGAAATATCAGGATCTATATCTCAGTAATTATCTTTAATTTTATTAATATATGGTTATTAATGATATATTCAATTAATTTTACCGTTTTAAACTCTTGGGTACTTATAAAAATTAATAAAGTGCTTTTAAGAAAATCTGACCATACTTCTCTCTTCAATCAGAAATCTATTTTATTCAAAAACCATGTTTTCTAAATTTTTTTTTAAAAATAAATTAAAATGATATTTTACAATAATTTTAAAGGAAAATTATTTTACAAATGTTTAAGGTTTTAAAAAATTGTTTAAAATGTTTTCAAATCTTCCTTTATAAAATATAAAGGTTATTTTTAAAGAAAATGTTTTTAAAATGTTTTACGATTTATAAATATTTTTTCAAAGAGAAAAGTATATTTCAATATAGAAATATTTTAAATTTATTTAAATATCACTTAATAAGTTTTCAAAGTGGGTTTCATATAAAATATTTTTGAAAAGGTTTTATGTCTTAAAATACGATTTTTAAAGAAAGGTTATTTTACTTAAGAAATGATCCAAGTGATCTTTGAAAATCATTATCCATTAAAGATTAAATCCTTTGATATAGATTATGATTTAATCGGGATATTATCTAAGTAAACAATTTTTGTTATTTATTTGAATGGTTTATGATTATGATGAAACGTTTTTTAGGAAACATGTTTCTCTTTCACGGGTTATACCATTATAAAACACTTACGAAAACCACTTCTGTTCCTGATTTATTATATGATAAAATGATTATGAAACATATACATTTTCTATAGGTTAGGATATAAATAAATATTTATTATTACCATTTTTTAGAATCCGAAAACATTACCATATGTTTCTTTTAGAATAAATTTAATACACATAACACCTGATTTAAACAAAAAAATACTTAGTCACATTTTGCATGGTCATTTAAATTATAACACTTTTAGAGATTCTATATAAAAATATTATAAATTATATATCAAAACAATATTTTTAAACTCATATAATATATTTTATATAGGCATAAGACAAGAAAAAACTCAATATTACACATAAAATATTATATTTTTGTTAAAAGTAGTCTTGCCACCTTATAATGGAGAAAATATTTTAAATCCACATTTTGAACATTTTATAAATTTTCTATGTTAAAATAAACTTATTAATTGAAATTTAAACATAAAAACTAGGATAGGGTGAAGGTTTGGTATTTTTGGTGAAGATTTATATCTCACTGAATAGTAAAAAATACTCAAATTTAATTCAAAACTCCTTTTTAATATAATATATTTATAATGTTAAATTATAATTTTAAATGATTTTAATGTTATATTTGATTATATTTTTATAAGTTAATCCAATTGTGTTTATTAGAATCAATTTTACATTGAAATTTACTATTAAAACATAGCCAACTTTTGGACAATTTTACTTTAAAAACCCGCATTGTCGTCCTATCTACGAGATTAAATTTATATTAATTTCTACCACTAACATGATTATAATATGGAAAAATGGATTTCATAATTGGAATAATCATAATTTATAATTTATAATATGGTATTCTTAGTTTTTTATCAAAATTATTACAGTATGTAAATAAAATTAACTACAATTATTAAGGCGAAATTAAGCTTAATAAAGGACTAAACCTTCAACTTAAGCGCCCAAATGATCTATAAAATTTTACCAAAACTATTTTTTGTACATATAGAGGACATAAAACTTAAATTATTTATTTTTTTGGTTTTTATGGATTTGTTTATGTATGAACACGTGTGCACCTAAATTGTTTCAAAAAATTCCATGTGAGTCCTTTTCCTTCACTATAAAAGTACACCACCTGTACCCATTCCTCAGACCTATAAAACCACTTAGGATAGAAACATATCTACCCATATAGATTCCAAAATCCATACCCAATAAATTTAAGCCTAAAATTGTGCATAAAGCCTTTCAAGGAAGCCTTTTGATATAAACCAAAAGAAGTTACCCGATTAAGATGTAACACCGTCTCTCAAGATCTCCAGTTTTGTTTCCATTATCCAACCCTAAAATATATTTATTACATTATTATATTAAAAAACTATCTTAAATATAATATAATTTTATTATGTAAAGGGTTTCTCCTACACCTACACAAACCTCTATCTAATGGATAATGAACATACTATTTCTG
This sequence comes from Viscum album, assembly GCA_963277665.1. NCBI lineage: Eukaryota > Viridiplantae > Streptophyta > Magnoliopsida > Santalales > Viscaceae > Viscum > Viscum album. The sequence continues at coordinate 353,172,992 of OY728130.1, read as the reverse complement.
TGTATGGCGAACTACTGCCTCACGAAATGATGATTGTTCATTTTTTCCTTTACCACCAATCATAGAGGAAATTATTATGGACAATATATTTATATATTATATAAATTATATTTATAATTTTTTTATGTTTCAATAATTTTTAATTTGAAAACACCTTTAATATTTCCCATTTTGTGTTAATACAGTAACATCATTTGACGAAGTGTGGACTACCGCCCCCTCGAAGCGATGTGGTTCATTCATGCTATACACATAACATTTTAAGAATGATTTTAATAAAACTATGTAACATATATAACATATATATAAAACATTAATTATAATATAAATACATATAATTTATTCTTCATTCTTTTAATACAACAAAGAAATGAAAGTAGTGTTCATGCGTATGTACGGTCTACCGTCTCCATGAACAGTGCACTTCATTTATTATCTAAATTTTTTTGTGGAATATTATAAATACATATGTAATTAATATCTTAGATAATTTATTCATGGTTTAAATTTTGTATATGATTAAATCATGATCTAAAAAATAGGAACAATTTGTAACAAGTCAAAAAATACTTAGAAAACTAGGCAATTAACACCCAAAATAGCTAAAATAATGAAAGTGTATTAACAAAAGGGTAATAAAATATTATAAGAAGATAATATATGATATTATAAACCTGAGTATGGGTTTTTTTAAAAATTAGTAACATATTTTAAACCATTATATTAAAGGATAAAGACTACACAACAAAAGGAAGGTTAAGGTAAGGAATTCCATCTTAATTTTAAATACATTGAGATTTATTTGTTATTATGAACTAATTCAATTTTATTTGCTTTATTTACTAAAATTTATAAATTTATATAATTAATATTATTACTCTCATGATATTATATGTTTAATTTAATATTATTATTAATAGTAATAAATCTAACAAGGTGTTCCAAGCCTGACTCAGGGTAACCTAGTACATGATAACAGGCCTTACTGCGCACCTAGTTTGACACTCCAAGAGAATATGATTAGGATAATTCACAATTTATTTACATATAATTATGAAGGATTTATATTTAAACATTCCCTAAAAGTAACAAAATTTTTTATTAAAGATGAAATTATGTTGAGTGTTATACCATATTTGAAATTCATGAATTCATGAGCTAATCTTATATTTTCCATTTTTTTAGAAATGGAACCTGGAAGGACAAATAGTATTAATACTCATGGAAAATATAGAGATTGGCCAGCTAAGGAAACCAATAATGATGTTATTATAAAAAAACTACTTATGAAAATATTTGGGTATCTTAGTCTGGTTATGACTAATAACCATGCCTGAATTGAGAAATCTGTTCCATAGAGATAATCTCTTATGATGTATCAATTTATGCAACATAATACTCCATCGTTTAATGGAACTACTAATTTAATTTTTGCAGAGAAATGGATTTTTTCCTTGGAGAAGATATTTACAGCCTTTGAATTTAGCTACAAGGAAAATGTTACACTTATGTTCTATTGCCTCCAAGGTGATTCTGATCAGTGGTGGTCCCTGATCCATAATACTAAGAAGGAAAAATAAATTGAACTCATGGAATTGAGGAATTTTAAGGAGACATTATTCCCTAAATACCTCCCTCATGATAAAAAAATTGAGATAAATAGAAATTTAATTTTCTTAACGAAAAAGGAAGAAGAGAGTGTTGAAGATTATTATGCTACCTTGACAATGTATCCAGGTATGCTATAGATTATATGTGCAACATGGAGTAAAAAATTGACCACTTTTTTGAAGGTATTAATCCAAATATTTGAAGGGAACTATTTTCTTATAATTTTTCATTATTTGAAGAAATATTTTTATGTGCCATCAAGACAGATAAAGAATTCTTAAGATACTATGAATTCAAAGTAAAATTAGAGAATAAGTAGTCTTCGGAGCACCAATAAAATGGGAATGCATCAAAAAACAATATCAATATGAAAAAATTTACATCATGTGATAACTGTAAAAAGAATCACCATGGGATATTGTTTAAGGGAATGAGAGTTTGTTATAAATATGGGTAAAGAGGTCATAGTGTTAATGAATTCAATGGGAAGAAGGAAACCACTAATATCCATTGTTAAAATTATAAGGATATGGGGAACTATGAAAAAAAATTCCCTAAGCATCAAGATAATCCACCACAGAAGAGGCGAAGGGGAGATATCCAATATTATGTAGTCACTACAGCGGAGGTAGAAGTACCAAATGTTATGGTGTTAGGTACAATAATACTATATTCAAATTTTTCTGATTTGTTATTTTATTCTGGATCATCACACTCTTTTATATCTACTTAGTTTTCTAAGAAAAGTATATAATTCCATTTTGATTTAATAAGAATATGTCTGTAAAAAATTTTAGGGGAAGAATCATTGCAACAAAGATGTGTTGGTCAGTCCCCATTGTGTCACATAAAGTTCCTTATGTGATGAACTTATAATCACACCTATGGTTGACATTGATATAATCCTTAGTGTGGACTAGATATCTAAATATGATGAAAAAATTTATTTAAAGAAGAGGAAATTACAATTTGAGGAATATTTAAAATCCCTCAAATTTAGAGTAGAAGATTCCTCTTGTAATTATTATCTAGATCCACCCCAAATAGCTCTATTAAATGAAATTATTGGGGATGAAGATTAGATAACATCAAGCGATGAATGAATAAATCTTAAAATTTATGAGGCACCTATTATATAGGAATACATTGATGTATTTTTTAAGGATTTACCTAGACCTCCCCCAAAGCATGAAGTTAAATTTTCCCTTGATTCAATCCCTTATGAAATGAAAATATCAAAGACTCCATGTAGAATATACACAATAGAAATAGTTTAATTGAAGAAACCACTAGATTATTTGTGTAAAAGGGAATTTATTTTCCCTAGTTTTTCATCATGGGGATCCCATGTTCTATTTGTTAGAACGAAAGATAGATCCACAAGGTTATACGTTGATTATAAGGAAATCAATTTCATTATAATAAATAAAAGTATCATCTACCTTGTATTGATTACTTGTTTGTTCAAATTTATGGAGCCCAATATTTTCAAATATTTATATTCGTTATGGGTATCACCAATTGAGAGGGAAGAAGGAATAAATTCCAAAGATTGCTTTTCTGATTAGGTATGGACATAATGTCTTTACAATAATTCCATTTGCACTAAATAATACACCTGATGTTTTAAGGACTTTATGAACAAAGTATTAAACAAACATTTTAATTTTTTTTGATATTCATTGATGATATTCTGGTGTATTCTAAAAGTTAAGAGGACCATAAAAATCACTTGTAGATAATTCTTAAGTCTATTGGAAGGGAATAGTTAAATGGGAAATTCAGTAAATTTAATTTCTAGCTTCGAGAACTTTCTTTTCTTGGCCATACTATCTCCAAGGATAGAATATCAGTTGACCCTAAAAAAATAAAGGCAATTAGAGAATGACCTATTCCAACAAAAATTACTGAGGTACATATTTTCATTACATTGTAAAGTTACTATCGGTGATTCATTCATACTTTTTCCTAATTGGATAAACCCTTAACCAAACATACATATAAAGGTGTTATGAATTTATGGAAAAAAGGAATGTGAATAATTATTTGATGAAATAAAGATAATATTAGTCAATGCTATGATCCTGACTCTACCATCTGGTAGTGATGAGTTTTTCTTATATAGTGATGCATCAAATAAGGTACTAGGTTGTGTCTTAATATAAAATAATAAAGTTATTTATTATGCATCAATGAAATTTAAGATGCATGAGAAAAAATATCAAAACCTTTGTCTTGAGTTTGAGACTATAATCTTCACTTGAAAAATATAGATACATTACCTCTATGGTGAAAAAATGTGAAATATACATAAAATCCTGAAATACATCTTCTCATAGAAGGAGATCAATATGAGATAGAGTTGATGTCTCAATGTACTAAAATATTATGATTTATCAATACAATACCACCTAGGGAAAGCAAATAATGTACCAGATGATTTGAGTAGGAAGAATTTTAGAGTTCTAACCCAAATGAGGATCAAGAATGATCCTATTTTTATAGATATAACAAATATGGATATGGTAGTCTATAAGTATTTTGATACATAAATCATTTATCAAAATAAATTAAAACCATATTTATTATAAAGTATAAATAATTCATTATCTGATGATGAGGACATTCAGGGGAAAATTAAAGGAATGAACGATAGAAAAATAGAATAATTTGTTTTCGAATGTGCTGTTTTAAAATTTGGAAAGTGGATTTGTGTTCTATCTATACCTAATCTAAAAATAATAATTTTTGGAAGACACCCATAGCTCAAATTTATCTATAAAACCTGGTATTCCAAAGATGTATATGTACTTGAATGAATATTTTTGGTGGGATAACATGAAGTTGGAAATTATGAATTAGGTGTCTTGATGTCTGATTTTTTAATAAAAGAAATCTTTAATGTAGAATCCTAAAGGTGTCCTGCGACCACTACCCATTACTATGTGGAAATGGGATAAAATTACTATGGACATTGTGATAAGAATACCAAAGACTCCTAGAAGGAATGATGCAATATGGGTTATTGTTGATCAGTTAACCAAATCTGCACATTTTCTTTCTATAAGATAATACCTACCACTTGAGAATATCTCAATGTTCTATATTAATTAATTTGTTGGACTTCATGGTTCACCTATATCAATTATCTCTGATTGAGACCCCCACTTTCTATCAAAATTATGGAAGAGTCTTCAGAAGGATCTTGACATTGAGCTTCATTTGAGTACTACATATCATCCTCAAACTAATGGATAGTCTGAAAGAACCATTCAAATAATGTAGAGAATGTTGAGATCAATCTCACTCGTCATTGAAGATATGTGGGATCAATACTTACCTTTAGTTGAATTTTATATAATAATAGTTTCCACCCAAGTATTAAAATGGCACCGTATGAAGCATTAAATGTAAAGGGATTTGTTACTCCAACTTATTGGGATGGAGTTGGAGAGAAGAAACTCATTGGACTAGAACATGTTTAATATACAATGACAAAGGTAAAGTCTATTCAAGCTCATATTAAATCATCTCAAAGTAGGAAAAAGATTTATACTGATCATTAGAGGAGATATTTAGATTTTCACATGGTAGATCACATTTTCCTAAAGGTATATCCATTTAAGGGAGTTATAAGGTTTGGTAATAAAGGTAATCTGAGTCCTAGGTACATTGGACCCATCCAAATTCTTTAAATAGTTGGAATCATTTATTATCATTTGGCAATGCTACCAAATCTCTCAAACAAACATGATGTGTTCCATATGTCTCTAATGAGGAAATAAATGCCTAAAACCACACATGTGATCACGTCTGATAATATAGAGTTTGAACCTAAACTTTCATACTCTAAAAAACCCCTCCAGATTTTTGATACCATAGAGAAATCACTTCGGAATCAAATTACTCGTGTCGTAACAGTTCTTTGGAGAAATCAAAATATTGAAGAAAATATTCTAGAAACGGAGGACTCTATGATGGAGAAATAACCACATATTTTTGAAGTAAATAACCATAAAATTTTGAGGGTGTAATTTTTATAGGGGGAATAATTTATCACCCCAATACTTTACCATATTTTAATTTTACAACAAATTTAATACACACAACACTCGATTTAAAAAAAATAATTAGTATCATTTTGCATTATAAATTAAATTATAAGGATTTTTGAGAGTTTATATATTAAAATTATATATTATATATCCAATAAAATATTTTTAATCTTGTCTAATATATTTTATATAGGCATAAGATAAGAACAAACCCAATATTACACATAAAGTACTATATTTTTATTAAAAGAATTTTTGTTGCCTTTTGATAGAGAACCCATTTAAACCAAAATTTAGACCCTTTAATAAATTTAATATGTGAAAATAAAATTATTATTTTAAATATAAACATAAAAATAATGTTGGAGTGAAATTTGTTTATTTTTTGGTGAAGATTAATTTTTTTAATGAATATTGAGAAATATTGAAATTTAATTCAAAATGATTTTTCATATAATTTTTTTTAAGGTTAATTTAAAATTTTAATTGGTTTTAAAGTTTTATTAGATTATATTTTTATCAATTAATACAATTTAGGTTATTTGAGTCAATTTCATTTTGAAATTGACTACAAAACATAGCCAGCTTTTGGACATTTTAACCATAAAAACCCACATTGTCTTTCTGTCTGTGGGATTAAATTTAAATCAATTTCTTCCACTTATATGACTAAAATTTGAAACAATGGATTACATATTTATAATTATCTGGATTTATAGTTTCTAATAAGTTCAAATCAGGTTTTGACTAGAAATATTAGAGAAATTAATTAAAATTAATTACAATTATTAAGGAAAAATTATGCTTAATAAAGGACTAACCTTTAACTTAAGGGAAACAATTTCCTAAAAACTTATCTAAACATTATTTAATGTCCCTATATATTCCATAAAATATATATTATTGAGTTAAGTTGGTTTGGTTTGTCATTGTTTAGGTAATAACACTTGTTCACCTAACTTGTTTCCAAAAATTCTAAGTGAGTCTTTTTCAGTCCCTATAAAAGGTCACCACCTATATCTATTACTTTAACCTCTTAAACCAATTATATTTGGAAAATCTCTGAAAATATATCTTTTGAGCTTACCTCCCATAAAAATTTAATCCTCTATTTTGGCAGAAATCCTTTTAAGTAATCCTTTGAGTACAAACCAAAATAATTACTGATTAAGAGGTAACATCTTATCACATACTTTCTAGTTCATTAACATTCAACACCCAGTTAAATATATTTATTCCATGATTATATAGAAATGTATCCTAAATATACTGGGATGTTTTTATATTAAGGCCTCTACCTACACTTACACAAACCTCCATCTAATTGATAACGAACATACTATTTCTATGTATGGTGAACTACTGCCTCATGAAAATATGATTGTTCATTTTTCATTTAACACATCTCATGGTGGCCATTATGATGGAAAATATTTTTATATACATTATATACGATATTTAAAATTTATTTAATCTTTCGAAATTTTTATTTATAACATACATTTAATACTTCCAATTTTGCATTAATACGATATCATCATTTGGGGAAGTCTAGACTATCGCTCCCTCGAAGTGATGTGATTCATTCACGCTATACAAAGAACATATTAAGGATGTTTTTAACAAACATATGTAAGATATATAAAACATATATGATACTGTAATTAGAATATAAATATGTATAATTTATTTTTCATTTTTAATACAACAATGAAATGAAAGTAGCGTTCATGACTACATATGACCTACCATCTCCAAGAATGGTGCACTTCATTTATTTTCTCCAAACATCATGGACTATTATAAAAAAATATGCATTGAATATTTAAGATAATTAATTCATGGTTTTAATTATGGATATGATGAAATAATGATCTAATATATAGGAACAACATGTAACAATTAAAAACATACTTGATAAAACTAGGAAATTAACACCTAAAATCCCTAAAATAATGAAAGAGTATTAACAAAAGGGTAATAAAATATTGTAAGAGGTGAATATATGATATTATAAACATGTTCATGGTTATGGTATAAATTAGAAACATATTTTAAACCACTATATAAGAGGATAAATACCACATAACCAAAGGATTCTTAAGGTAAGGAATTTAATATCAATTTTCATTACATTGAGTCTTATTTGTTATTACGCACCAATTTACATTTATTTTGTGTATTTACTAAAATTTAACTTTTTAACGCATGAATATCCTTACTCACATGATATTATGAGTTTAATTTAATATTATTTTTCCATGGGGGTTATGATTTAAATGTTTCAATGGTGTATGGGACACATTGGAAAATTTATAATGTTATTTCCCTAAGGATTGATCTTATGATCTTTCAATGGTATTTCCATTCATAAATATAAAAAACCCTTGTTGTTACTTAGAATCTACTAGGTAATTGTTGATGAATCACATATTTGATTAAATTTAGATATTTTAATAAGGTATATTGTTCATGAATATGATGAATGATTTGGACTTGTACGATATGAGTGGGACTGATTATATATAAACCCTTGATGCATCGGTAGTCTCATGTGATGAATCATTTGGACAAATCAGATGGGTTTTTACCCTATATGGTAAAAGTACCATGTACCTAGGAAACATGGAGTCCAATAATTAATCATTTCCCTCTTTTAGATTCAGTTATTATTAATCTATGATATTTTGTGTTGACATAACTGTAGATTCATTTCATTCTATGTTTATTTATTTAGATATCACAAGTTCCAGTTTATTAACTTTAAATATTTCTATTTCTTTATATATTTATTTGAATGACATACATTATTAGTTATTTACCTTGACATGTTAATTCATTCTCATTGATTCGTTATTACTTCCACTTTACATACCCTTACCGAGCATTCGAGATTAACATTATTATGTTTTCTTTACCCAGATTTTGAAGAAGAAATATTTGAATAAGTGTTAAAGGATTCAGTTTATTTTATTTTATTACGTATCATGTTTATATTTCCTATTTCCCAATTATTATGGGTATCATGCCACCCGTAGAACCCAACAAACGACCAAGGAGTATCTCTTGGGCCAGCAACCGTCACAGCAATGTGATTACATGAGTAAGTAGAGATCATGACCCCAAGATCCTCTTTCCACAAGAGACCAGGAGGGCAGGATAAACACAGATCATGGGCCATTTTGAAGCAGCTGCATGAATCCCTCCCTGGACCTCTCCTGATTGGGGGGGGGGGGGTTTAATGAGGTCCTGTCTCCCCATGAAGAAGAAGGGGGACAGGTGAGGAGTGCCGCTGAAATGCACAATTTTAGGATGTATATTGTGTTGAAATCTTTGCATGACCTCGGGTTTTCTGGTGCGCCGTTTACCTAGCATCGGGGTAGGTCAATGGAGAACCATCTGGTAGAAAGGTTGGACAGATTTGTTGGGAATGATGAGTGGACCTCTCTTTTCCATGATTTCTCTATCATCCACTTACCCCCTGCATCCTTTGACCACTGCCCAATTATGTTGTCCATAGTATCAAAAGGGCAACATAGGTGACCTGAGAGAACCTTTCCCTTTGAATGTATGGGGCTCCAAGACAGTGACTGTGAAAAGGTGGTTCAAGAGGCTTGGGAGGGATCGAATCGGTGCACCATGGCCAACTTTCGAACTATTGCGACTTGCCTTCAGAAGTGGAGCTCTGCTAGGTTTGGAAACTTTGACCGACGTATTAAGGAGGTAGAGAATCAATTAAAGCGACTCCACTCATATCCTTGTTATGAATCTGTCCTCAGAAACATATATGTAGAAGAAAATAATCTTAACACTGCTTTGAGGGAAAAAGAGAGTTTTTGGTTCCTCTGGGAACAGGAGTCCCATATCAGAGATAGTGATCAGAACACCAACTTTTTCCACCAATGAGAATCTATGAGGAGAAGGAAGAATCATATTGCTCATATGGAGGACCCCACAGGAAGAATTGTGCATTATATAAATGAAATTCACTCCATCATCCTAAACTTTTTCAGAAACCTCTATTTAGCAGATAGTATTAGCACTTCCTCATGCCTGATTGGATGCATCCCAAAGTTGGTTACAGAAGACATGAATCAGTACCTGGAAATAGATTTTTATGATAAAGAAGTGCATGGGGCCCTGCATCGTATTCACTCTACAAAGGCACCAGGACCTGATGGATTTCACGCTTTGTTCTTTAAACACTTTTGGCATATTGTGGGGCTCGAGGTGGTGGCCCTAATGAAGGAGGTGTGGGCTGGAAGAGCCTCTCTTGAATCCCTGAATGAAACTATTATTACTCTTATCCCCAAATCCCAGTGCCCCCAGAAAATTTCGAAGTTTAGGAAAATCAGCCTGTGTAATGTGATTTACAATATTTTTTCCAAAATCTTGGTGGCCAGACTTAGGTATTTTCTCCTACTACTTGTCTCAGATAACCAGAGTGCGTTCGTCCCAAAGAGATCTATTACTGACAATGATTCCATTTCCTTCGAATTATTACACTATATGAAAACTCTCTATTCATCCAAGCGTGGAACCATGGCAATGAAACTAGACATGATGAAAGCTTATGATAGAGTTGAATGGCCTTTTCGTGAACTTGTTCTTCCCAGATTGGGCTTTGGGACGAAATGGATCTCTAATGTCATGAATTGTGTTACGTCTGTCACCTACAGAATCAGCATTAATGGGGTCCCTTCAGCAAGGTTTAAACCACCAAGATGCTTGAGACAAGGGGACCCCCTGTCACCTTACCTCTTCATTCTAGTGGCATATGTCTTTTCTCATCTCATCCTGATGGCGGAAGATCATGGTGTTATACATGGTGCTATGATATATAAAATTCCCCCTATCTCTCATTTATTTTTTGTAGATGATAGCTTCCTGTTCGCGCGCGCTACCCCACAAGAATGCAGTGCGGTGCTAAATATAATTAATCTGTATGAAAAGGCCTCAGGGCAACGTCTTAATTCTTCGAAATCATAGTTATATTTTAGTAAAGGAATCCCATAAGCTAAGAGGGAGGAGTTGCAGTGAATGTGCAGGTTTCTTCTGGTTGATAAGCATCTGAAGTACCTTGGCCTCCCGACCCTGGTGGGTAGGTCAAAAAAACATGTTTTTGGCGCGATTGTGGATAGGGTGGATAATCTGATTTGTCTTTGGTCTAGTAAGAGGATTTCCAAAGTGGGAAAGGAAGTTCTCGTGAAGTCAGTGGCCCAAGCAGTCCCTTCTTATTCCATGTCGGTATTCAAATTTCCCGAAACTCTCATTGATCAAATCCACTCCCGGTTGGCCAATTTTTTGTGGGGATCCCATGAGGGCAGACATAACTCCTATTGGATGTCTTGGGAGAAGCTGGGTGTTTCAAAATTCTGTGACGACCTCGGTTTCTGAAATCTCAAATGGTTTAACGAGGCCCTTTTGGCGAAACAAGGATGGCGCCTTTTTACCCACCAAAATACCCTGTTTTCAAAGGTGATGAGAGCTAAGTACTTCCCTCATTCTGATTTCTTGCACGCCCAGCTGGGGCCACGTCCGAGTTTTATGTGGAGGAGAATTTGGGGAGAAAAATCTCTCATTGAATAGGGCTAGGTGTGGATAATTTCTGATGTTCATAATGTAATAATTTGGAATGATACATGGCTATCAGATGGAATCAATCATAAGGTTTCCTCACCGGTTGTCCCTGGATTCGAAGATGCAAGGGTACGTGATCTGCTCGATGACTCGCTTGAGGAGTGGGATCGGGAGAAGCTTTGGTGCTGTTTTAACGAGGTGGATCGTCAGCTCATCCTGAGTATCCCTCTCACACCAGGAATGGGTATTGACCAGATTTTCTGGACTGGGGAACCTCATGGGCAATATTCTGTTTGTTTGAGTTAAAAAATGAGGGTTCAAGGTTTTGTCCAGGTATTTACTGATAATTGATGGAAGTGCCTCTGGTCCCTCACCACTCCCCCTAAGGTGAAACTTTTTTGGTGGCAGGTTTGTGCCGAGGTTCTTCCAACCCGTGACTTTCTGGTACAACAACATATGGCAAAGGACGACACTTTTCCTTTGTGCCTCCATGATGTGGAGTCCCCTTTGCATGCAATTCTTTTTTGTAAGGGTGTGAAAGGGGTATGGAAGGTTTGGAGGCTGGATTATGGTATTTTCTTTGATATTTCAATTGGGTTGGTCCCAAACCTTATTAAATGGGTGTCTTCTCTGGACCCGAGGGTGGTCGGGATGATATGCACAATTTCTTGGGTGGTTTGGACTCAACAGATTGAATGAATTTTCCAATAGAAGGTGACCCCTGATCATCTATGGGTGGCTAGAGCGTTGGAGTGGATGTGTAAATACCCGCAAATTTCAAGGAAATTTTTTTCTTAATTTTCTTTGGAATTTTACAAGAGCGCAGCTTCAGACGGCACCTGATTCCGAGGCCCGGTGTGCCCGGAATCAATTTCCGAAGTTTGGCTCGGGTACGTTCAGTGAACGGACGAGCGGGTTTTTCTATCTTTTGAACCGGTGCCCGGAATCAAATTCTGAGGGCACCGATGAAATCACTGCGCCGGTATTTGATTAGAAACGCCTCTTCCGGAGTTGCGTTTTCTCAGACGTGGTTTTTAAATTTTGCGGCTTTAAGTCAGAAATAAAATAAAGTTTGTGCGACAACTTTATTCTATTTCACTTAAGCTGCTTGGAAGCCACTTGAAGCCACTTAAAGACGGCTTGAACTGAGTTGAACTGGATAGGATGCTATCCAGAAATATCCTACCCCCCTTGATAGGATATTTGTGAGGTGGGGCCCGCACGAGCCCCGCCGTTTCTTTCGCTAAGTAACGCACCCGCGAAAACCCGTCAAAGTAACTGAAAAGTCAACCGACGCGTTTTCTTTAATTCTTAACAGACCATTTAATTGGGCGGTTTATTTCGTGAATTAAATGGGCTGTTTCTTTTTTGAATTAAATGGGCTGTTTCGCTCGTTGAATTAATTCAACGAACTGATGGGTCGTTACTTACGCGTTTGCGTTCGTTGGCAAAATAATAAAATAAGACCAACTCTTTCCTTTGGAGGATTACTCGTTGTGCGAGATTCTCTGGGCCTCCACCCTCCCCGCGAAGAACGTGAAGAACGCGAAGAACGCGAAGAACGCGAAGAACGCCGGCGACCGGAAATTCGACGACGCACACCGAGATCTGCGACGTCGACGAGCTTTACCAGCGACGTTCTTTGGCGACGCCTCTTCTTCCGCGGCCGATCCTCGTTCGGCAACTAAGGTGAGAATCGGATCGTTTAAATTCTCCCTTTTTTAAATTTCATGGCAGCGGATTTAATTAATTAAAGCCGTTTGTTCTTGATCCGGAGATTGGCGACGCGACGATCTCCTTCATCCGCGACGAGCGATTCCGCGACGACCTCTCGTCCGACGACGACGACAAGGTAGGGGTTTATTTTCTTGATGATTCATTCCCGTGTTCTTATTTCTTTTGAATAAAGAACCGGCATGAATAATTTCAATTAATTAAAAATTGAAATGCCGTTTAAAAGAAAAGGAGTGAACAATTTTTATCTTTGATTAAAAAAATTGTCGTAGCCTTTCCTCCCGTTGATTTTGACTAACGCGGAGGGTGCGGGTCTAACGAACAAGACCTGACAACCCTCCGCCGATCTCTTTTGTTGTGCGGATATGGCGGTCGACGACGAACCGCGTGGCAGGGGCGATCTGTTGATCCCACAGTGAAGATCGGCCCCCGGGAGGGGCAACGGCGCAGACGGGAGGCAAAACGGGCCACCGGAGCAACTCCGGCGGCCCGCGGAAGGCGGCGGCGCCCGGCGCGCCGCCGTGGAGAAGATCCGCCGCGGCTGAAGCCGCGGCGGCGGCGGCCGGTTCCGCGGCCGCGCGGAACCGGGGAGGGACGCGGCGGCCCGGCCGCGTCCGCGTGACAGGCGGCCCCCCGCGGGGCCGCGTTTCCTTCAAGCCGCGGGTCAAACCCGCGGCGGCGGCTCCTTCGGCCGCTCGGCCGAAGCCGAGCCGGCCGGTCCGGTCGGCCGGGCCGCGCCCAGGCCGGGTCGGGCCGACCCGGTTCGGCCGACCCAGGGGGGGGGGGTTCGGGCCGGGTCGCCCCGGGCCCAGAACCCCCGTTTCGGGCCCTCTTCGGTCTTTCGCCCATATCTTGGGCCTGGGACCTCCGATTGACGAACCGTCAGCGGCTACGTAATACTTGGATCGAGACGGTCGTTTCGGTATATTATACTCAAGGTTTCGGGAGACTTTGGGTTCGGCCAGGTTGGTTCGTACACGAAACCAACCAGGCCCTCGGAGCGGAAACGCTCATAACTTGAGCTACGGACGTCCGATCGACGTACCGTCAGCTGTGGTAGTTTCCTCTATGTGAGACGGAACTTTTGGCATACTCCGCCCGAGGATCGGATACAGGCGGAGTACGGTCGGGTTGGTTTTGCCCTAAAAACCAACCGGGCCCCTGGGACGAAAAAGCCAATAACTCTCAGACCGGGCGTCCGATTGACGCGCCGTCTGTTGCGTTGAGATCCTGTTGTCGATTCGGAACTTTTGGATACATCAACTTCGGACTACGTGTCAGTTGATGTATCAGCCTCTCGGCTCGTGGAGCGGACCCTCCTAAACGAGCTCGCTATGTACGGGAACCCTAGCGCTGGCTGTGACTTCGACGACAGAGCAGAGATCCTCCGTGGACTGCGACGACGGCAGAGCAGAGATCCTCCGTGGACTGCGACGACGGCAGAGCAGAGATCCTTCGTGGACTGCGGCGGCGACAGAGCAGAGATCCTCAGTGGACTGCGTCGACTACTGCACTCAGCGATCCTACGTGGATCAGTGCTACAGGTTCTGTGTGAGCCCGATCCTATGTGGGTCCTTACTACCGGTTCTGTGTGAGCCACTGCCTACAGGTTCTGTGTGAGCCCGATCCTACGTGGGTCTTTTGCGGGGGTTAGTACCTATCGATCCTTCATGGGTCCGACGACTTAGATGGATCAGTGATCATCTTTGACGTCATCTGAAAAATTATACCTGGTTGAGCTGAATCGTATGTTACTCTCCTTTGTGGATTGTGTTGAACTATCCTATGTGGATTTTACTGTTACTCTCCTTGTGGATTTGAGTCTTGCTTTCCTTTGTGGATTGAGTTGTTCTTGAGCTCGTGAGCAGAGCTAGAATTGGGGACTTAGGTATATGTATGGGCATATACCTAAGTCGAGTCAGATGTTACTTCGTGATTGCATCTTTCTTTTGTGCTATATCCTTTGTGGATTTCGGGAGACCTTCGGGGGTCTCGAGGTCCTTACTGAGTAGCTTGTACTCACCCCTGCACGGGCTATGCCCGCACCTTGTTGTGTTGGTTGCAGACGACGGACAACGCTGATCACGGTTGGGGCGTGGAGCAGGACGGTACCTGGAGGTGGACCACTGGGCAGGACGTGCTCGGAGCGGACGTGGGACCCGAGGAGCCTGGAGGCTATCTGTACCCACCCTTCAGGTGGGATTGCCAGTGGACGACACGAGGCCGCCGTCTTTTCTTCAGTTGCTGTACTTTACTTTTCAGTTGTACTTTACAGTTGGGCTTGTATTTCCAGCCCCCTTTACTTTTCTTCACTTTACTTTCCGCTTGCTGACTCTGTGTGGTTGTTACTTATAAAGGCAATGTCTTCCCTGTTTACTGGGATTTTATGCCTTGGTGCTAGTCGCCAGCCCCTGGCCTATGGAAGGCGGGCTTGGGGTAGTCACGGCACGGGCCCCAAGGACGGGTCGTGACAAATTGGTATCAGAGGCGGTCGGTTCTACCGCAGACTCTGATCGTCCTTTCTTTCTATATGAAGCAATAGTGTTTAGTGTATTGAGTGTGGTTATCAGTTCAGGGAGCCCAGTGTTGGTGCGGCGGCCGACGTATCCGTACACCAGGACCCTGACTCCTGATTTCCGACTTAATGCATGAAAACATTGATTGCGTGTGTGTTTCAAGTTTTCTTTGTGATTGCTTGTGTCAGCTCACCGGGTATACTGATCTGCTTCATGAAAGTCTCAAGTTTTCCTTGTGATTATTTGTGCCAGCTCACCAGGTATACTGTTCTGACTGTGGTGCTCTTGTTCTCCTTTTCAGGATGGCCCCGCGACGACAGCCAGCTAGGGTTCCGAGTGTAGGGCGCGACGGCAGCCCACCGAGCGACGAGGCCTTGGTGCAGGGCCCTTTACCAGCAGTGGCACCGGCGGTAGCTTTACCCGCCGAGCCACCGATGCTACCAGTACCAGACGCTGACGATGCACGTCGCCTCAGGGCACTGCATGAGTTTCAGAGCCAGCGACCGCCCAGGTTTCGTGGTGAGGCGGACCCCCAGGCCGCCGAGGACTGGCTAGAGGCGGTGGTATGGATCTTTAGGCTAGTGAGGACACCAGCGGATCTCATGGTGATTCTCGCAGCGAGCCTCCTGCAGGCGGTGGTAGGACGATGGTGGAGCCTGATGCTCCAGGTTCACGATGAGGCATCCTTGCTCTGGGCGGACTTCGAGAGCCTCTTCCGCTCTGAGTTCGTCCCGGCCACCCTCCGAGCGGTGCGCATCCAGGAGCTTCTCCAGCTGCGCCAGGGCAGCATGACGGTCGCTCAGTACGCGGCGAGGTTCACTGACCTATCTCGCTACTCGACCGACATGGTACGGGACCCCTTCTTCCGGGCCCGGACCTTCGAGCAGGGCTTGCGACAGGAGATTCGGGCGTCGCTGATCTCCCTCAGCATTCCGACCCAGGCGAGAGTGCTGGAGCGAGCCCTCCTGACCGAGAGCTTCCTGGCAGAGCCTTTTTCAGCGGCGAGACCTAGCGCAGGGCGGCAGGTAGCTGAGTCTTCGGCAGCAGGTAGCCGACGGATGACTCTTGGGTCCAGGCAGACCAGACCCCCACGCAGACGGCCTCAGGACACCGGCTCAGCAGTGCGAGGCACACAGCGGAGTGCCAGCCTTCCGAGAGGCAGGCTGTGCTACTCCTGCGGCGGGCAGGGTCACATGGCTCGTGACTGCCCGACTCGCCGATCAGAGGAGCAGCAGACGGTGGAGGGGCCACCCAGGCAGAGGCAGAGGGTCAACCGTGGCGGTCCGCAGGGAGGAGGCGGACGAGGCAGAGGAGCTGGCCGAGCAGCGGGTGGTGGGCGACGCTTCCAGGCTCTACCCCCACCACCACCAGGAGGGCCACCTCGACCACAGGGAGCTGGCGGGCAGGGACAGGCCCAGCTCCAGGCAGTGGAGGCCTACGACCCCGACTTGCCAGAAATGATTCGAGGTACGATCTGTGTCTATTCCACCCTTGCTGCAGTACTTATAGACACAGGAGCGAGTCACTCTTTCATAGCCTCTGCCCTTGTTCGGATCTCGGAGATTCCGACTGAGCCGTTGGCTCGATCCTTACGGCTAGAGACTCCTACGGGAGCAGACTCGACGATTACGCACTGGTGCCGGCAGTGTGAGCTTACTCTAGGAGGCGAGATCTTCGGCTGGGATCTCCTTGTAGCGGCGTCGAGGCCTTACGACGTCATCTTGGGCATGGATTGGCTATCCACGGTTCATGCCCAGATCGACTGTTTTAGGCGCAAGGTGCGATGTGTTCGCACGGACGGAAGCAGGTTTACCTTCACCGGCGAGAAGGGAACCTTTGCAGCACAGGATGGACTTCCGCGGAGGAGAGTGCATCCCATCTCTCATCAGTTGGCTAGCCTCATCCTGGGAGCAGTGGACGTGCGGAGTCCAGTTTTTCCTGCAGTGGTGGACCAGTACGTGGACGTCTTTCCCGACGACGTTCCAGGGCTACCTCCTCGTAGAGAGGTAGACTTTTACATCGACTTGTACCCCGGGACAGCCCCGATATCTACTCCAGCATATCGGATGGCCCCCGCCGAGCTTCGGGAGCTGCGGGTACAGTTGGAGGACTTGCAGAGCAAGGGGTTTATCCGACCCAGTGTTTCACCCTGGGCTTCCCCGATTTTGTTCGCCAAGAAGGCGGACGGGAGCTTGCGACTATGTGTCGACTATCGTCGCCTGAACCAGGTGACAGTGAGGAACAAGTATCCGCTGCCACGGATTGATGACCTCTTCGATCAGCTCAAGGGAGCGCGGTGGTTCTCGAAGATAGACCTCCGGTCAGGCTATCATCAGCTCAGAGTTCGAGACGAGGACGTGCAGAAGACGGCCTTCAGTTGTCGGTATGGCCACTATGAGTTCTTGGTTATGCCGTTCGGCATAACCAATGCTCTAGCAGTGTTCATGAGCCTCATGAACAAGATCTTCCAGCCATACCTCGACCGATTTGTCGTGGTCTTCATTGACGACATTTTGGTATACTCGGCGACTGAGGAGGAGCATGCCTACCACCTGCGAGTAGTGCTAGACACACTCCGAGAGCACCAGCTTTATGGAAAGCTCTCAAAATGCCAGTTCTGGTTACGTGAGGTCCATTTCTTGGGGCACGTCATCTCTGAGGCGGGAGTTGCAGTGGATCCCGCGAAGATCGAGGCAGTGCTAGCTTGGGAGCCACCCAAGAGCGTGACAGAGGTGCGGAGCTTCTTGGCCCTAGCCGGATACTATCGGAGATTCGTGCCAGACTTCTCCAGAGTTGCGGCACCACTCTCAGCTTTGACGAAGAAGGGGAAACCCTTCGTGTGGTCAGACAGATGTCAGCAGAGCTTCCAGGAGCTGAGACAGAGATTGACCAGCGCACCTATCTTGAGGTTGCCTGAGGAGGGAGTTGGATACGTAGTTTACTGCGATGCATCCGGGACTGGACTCGGGTGCGTCCTGATGCAGGAGCGGGCCGTGATCGCCTACGGATCACGACAGTTGAGGCCGCATGAGCAGAACTACGCCACTCATGACCTGGAGTTAGCAGCAGTGGTCTTCGCTCTGAAGACGTGGCGGCACTATCTGATGGGCGAGCGCTTCACAGTCTTTTCTGACCACCAGAGTCTCAGGTATATCTTCTCTCAGAAGAACCTGAACCTGAGACAGCGGAGATGGCTTGAGTTCTTCCAGGACTATGACTTTGAGATAGTCTATACTCCTGGGAAGGGGAACGTGGTAGCCGATGCCCTCAGCAGGAGGACGGGCATTCAGCTACTTGAGGAGGCGATAGAGCAGCTAGCCTCCTTACAGATATCCTTCGTGGATAGAGACGGAGCAGCCTTTCTTCAGTCTCTCACAGTCTCTCCTCCACTTCTATAGCGGGTCAGAGAGGCTCAGCGTGGGGACGCTGACTGTGAGACCCGGCGTGCACTGATATCCTCAGGTCAGGCGCCTGATGGCTTCTCCCTTGGAGCAGAGCACGACATCCTTTTCAGAGGGCGTACCTTCGTACCACTTGCTTTACGAGAGGAGGTGTTGAGAGAGTTTCACACTTCTCCCTTGGCGGTGCATCCCGGAGTGGCGAATATGTACCAGGATCTCAGACGACAGCACTGGTGGCTGGGCATGAAGAAAGCTGTGGCAGAGTTCGTTTCACGATGCCTCACCTGCCAGCAGGTGAAGGCAGAGCATCAGGTACAAGCAGGCTTGGTACAGCCCTTGGAGGTCCCGGAGTGGAAGTGGGATGGCATATCTATGGACTTCGTGACTGGACTTCCACGCACTTCCAGAGGTCACGACTCCATTTGGGTGATTGTCGACCGACTCACCAAGTCGGCACACTTCTTACCCATCAGAGAGCAGGGCTCAGGGGAGAGCTTGGGACATCTTTACGTCCAGGAGATCGTACGGCTTCACGGTGTGCCATCGTCTATCGTCTCCGATCGAGATGCTCGTTTCACTTCCCGGCTTTGGAAGGGGTTGCAGGAGGCGTTCGGGACGCGGCTCCATCTGAGCACAGCCTTCCACCCTCAGACGGATGGTCAGACGGAGAGGACCATACAGACACTCGAGGACATGCTCCGTGCATGTGTTCTCGACTTTGGTCGCAGCTGGGAGGACCACCTACCCTTGGTGGAGTTCGCGTACAACAACAGCTACCACTCCACCATCGGGATGGCACCATACGAGGCGTTGTACGGCAGACCCTGCAGATCACCGTTGTGCTGGACAGACCCTGGGGAGTCAGCACTCGTGGGACCAGAGATGGTCCAAGCCACGAAAGAGAAGGTCCAGATCATCCAGGAGAGGATTAGGACAGCTCAGAGCCGGCAGAAGTCATATGCTGACAGGAG
This sequence comes from Viscum album, assembly GCA_963277665.1. Classification (NCBI taxonomy): domain Eukaryota; kingdom Viridiplantae; phylum Streptophyta; class Magnoliopsida; order Santalales; family Viscaceae; genus Viscum; species Viscum album. The sequence goes on along the minus strand of OY728130.1, from coordinate 353,153,124 downwards.
GCGGAGGCCACTAGAGTTCGAGGATGGCGACCACGTCTTTTTGCGTGTCTCACCTCGACGTGGTTTACGGAGATTTGGCCGAGGCGGCAAGTTGTCTCCACGCTTCATCGGGCCTTTCCAGGTCCTCAGCAGGATAGGAGAGGTGGCTTATCGCCTGGCTCTACCACCTCAGTTGCACCGGGTGCACGGCGTCTTCCACGTGTCTCAGCTGAGGAGATACGTGCACGACCCGACGCACATCATCGACTTTGGGGAGCTGGACGTGGACGATGGGGCGACTTTTGCGGAGGTCCCAGTGGAGATCGAGGATCGACAGGAGCGGGTCCTACGTGGGCGGTCGATTCCTCTTGTGCGCGTCAGATGGCAGCACGAGAACCTCCAGGAGAGCACTTGGGAGCGGGAGGCTCAGATGCATGCTCAGTACCCCCATTTGTTCCCCTAGTTTTTGATGTATCTTTACGGGGACGTAAAGCCCTGAGGTGGGAGTAATGTAAAGACCCGCAAATTTCAAGGAAATTTTTTTCTTAATTTTCTTTGGAATTTTACAAGAGCGCAGCTTCAGACGGCACCTGATTCCGAGGCCCGGTGTGCCCGGAATCAATTTCCGAAGTTTGGCTCGGGTACGTTCAGTGAACGGACGAGCGGGTATTTCTATCTTTTGAACCAGTGCCCGGAATCAAATTCTGAGGGCACCGATGAAATCGCAGCGCCGGTATTTGATTAGAAACGCCTCTTCCGGAGTTGCGTTTGCTCAGACGTGGTTTTTAAATTTTGCGGCTTTAAGTCAGAAATAAAATAAAGTTTGTGCGACAACTTTATTCTATTTCACTTAAGCTGCTTGGAAGCCACTTGAAGCCACTTAAAGACGGCTTGAACTAAGTTGAACTGGATAGGATGCTATCCAGAAATATCCTACCCCCCTTGATAGGATATTTGTGAGGTGGGGCCCGCACGAGCCCCGCCGTTTCTTTCGCTAAGTAACGCACCAGCGAAAACCCGTCAAAGTAACTGAAAAGTCAACCGACGCGTTTTCTTTAATTCTTAACAGACCATTTAATTGGGCGGTTTATTTCGTGAATTAAATGGGCTGTTTCTTTCGTGAATTAAATGGGCTGTTTCGCTCGTTGAATTAATTCAACGAACTGATGGGTCGTTACTTACGCGTTTGCGTTCGTTGGCAAAATAATAAAATAAGACCAACTCTTTCCTTTGGAGGATTACTCGTTGTGCGAGATTCTCTGGGCCTCCACCCTCCCCGCGAAGAACGCGAAGAACGCGAAGAACGTGAAGAACGCCGGCGACCGGAAATTCGACGACGCACACCGAGATCTGCGACGTCGACGAGCTTTCCCAGCGACGTTCTTCGGCGACGCCTCTTCTTCCGCGGCCGATCCTCGTTCGGCAACTAAGGTGAGAATCGGATCGTTTAAATTCTCCCTTTTTTAAATTTCATGGCAACGGATTTAATTAATTAAATCCGTTTGTTCTTGATCCGGAGATTGGCGACGCGACGATCTCCTTCATCCGCGACGAGCGATTCCGCGACGACCTCTCGTCCGACGACGACGACAAGGTAGGGGTTTATTTTCTTGATGATTTATTCCCGTGTTCTTATTTCTTTTGAATAAAGAACCGGCATGAATAATTTCAATTAATTAAAAATTGAAATGCCGTTTAAAAGAAAAGGAGTGAACAATTTTTATCTTTGATTAAAAAAATTGTCGTAGCCTTTCCTCCCGTTGATTTTGACTAATGCGGAGGGTGCGGGTCTAACGAACAAGACCCGGCAACCCTCCGCCGATCTATTTTGTTGTGCGGATATGGCGGTCGACGACGAACCGCGCGGCAGGGGCGATCTGTTGATCCCGCAGTGAAGATCGGCCCCCGGGAGGGGCAACAGCGCAGACGGGAGGCAAAACGGGCCACCGGAGCAACTCCGGCGGCCCGCGGAAGGCGGCGGCGGCGCGGGTCGCCTGCAAGGCGGCGCCGGCGACCGGAGGCGGCGGCGCCCGGCGCGCCGCCGTGGAGAAGATCCGCCGCGGCTGAAGCCGCGGCGGCGGCGGCCGATTCCGCGGCCGCGCGGAACCGGGGAGGGACGCGGCGGCCCGGCCGCGTCCGCGTGACAGGCGGCCCCCCGCGGGGCCGCGTTTCCTTCAAGCCGCGGGTCAAACCCGCGGCGGCGGCTCCTTCGGCCGCCCGGCCGAAGCCGAGCCGGCCGGTCCGGTCGGCCGGGCCGCGCCCAGGCCGGACCGGACCCGGCCTAGCCGGGTCGGGCCGGGTCGGGCCGACCCGGTTCGGGCCGACCCGGGTCGGCCGACCCAGGGGGGGGGGGGGGGGGGTTCGGGCCGGGTCGCCCCGGGCCCAGAACCCCCGTTTCGGGCCCTCTTCGGTCTTTCGCCCATATCTTGGGCCTGGGACCTCCGATTGACGAACCGTCAGCGGCTACGCGATCCTTGGATCGAGACGGTCGTTTCGGTATATTATAATCAAGGTTTTGGGAGACTTTGGGTTCGGCCGGGTTGGTTCGTACACGAAACCAACCAGGCCCTCGGAGCGGAAACACTCATAACTTGAGCTACGGACGTCCGATCGACGTACCGTCAGCTGTGGTAGTTTCCTCTAAGTGAGACGGAACTTTTGGCATACTCCGCCCGAGGATCGGATACAGGCGGAGTACGGTCGGGTTGGTTTTGCCCTAAAAACCAACCGGGCCCCTGGGACGAAAAAGCCAATAACTCTCAGACCGGGCGTCCGATTGACGCGCCGTCTGTTGCGTTGAGATCCTGTTGTCGATACGGAACTTTTGGATACATCAACTTCGGACTACGTGTCAGTTGATGTATCAGCCTCTCGGCTCGTGGAGCGGACCCTCCTAAACGAGCTCGCTATGTGCGGGAACCCTAGCGCTGGCTGTGACTTCGACGACAGAGCAGAGATCCTCCGTGGACTGCGACGACGGCAGAGCAGAGATCCTCCGTGGACTGCGACGACGGCAGAGCAGAGATCCTTCGTGGACTGCGGCGACGACAGAGCAGAGATCCTCAGTGGACTGCGTCGACTACTGCACTCAGCGATCCTACGTGGATCAGTGCTACAGGTTCTGTGTGAGCCCGATCCTATGTGGGTCCTTACTACCGGTTCTGTGTGATCCACTGCCTACAGGTTCTGTGTGAGCCCGATCCTACGTGGGTCTTTTGCGGGGGTTAGTACCTATCGATCCTTCGTGGGTCCGACGACTTAGATGGATCAGTGATCATCTTTGACGTCATCTGAAAAAGTATACCTGGTTGAGCTGAATCGTATGTTACTCTCCTTTGTGGATTGTGTTGAACTATCCTATGTGGATTTTACTGTTACTCTCCTTGTGGATTTGAGTCTTGCTTTCCTTTGTGGATTGAGTTGTTCTTGAGCTCGTGAGCAGAGCTAGAATTGGGGACTTAGGTATATGTATGGGCATATACCTTAGTCGAGTCAGATGTTACTTCGTGATTGCATCTTTCTTTTGTGCTATATCCTTTGTGGATTTCGGGAGACCTTCGGGGGTCTCGGGGTCCTTACTGAGTAGCTTGTACTCACCCCTGCACGGGCTATGCCCGCACCTTGTTGTGTTGGTTGCAGACGACGGACAACGCTGATCACGGTTGGGGCGTGGAGCAGGACGGTACCTGGAGGTGGACCACTGGGCGGGACGTGCTCGGAGCAGACGTGGGACCCGAGGAGCCTGGAGGCTATCTGTACCCACCCTTCAGGTGGGATTGCCAGTGGACGACACGAGGCCGCCGTCTTTTCTTCAGTTTCTGTACTTTACTTTTCAGTTGTACTTTACAGTTGGGCTTGTATTTCCGGCCCCCTTTACTTTTCTGCACTTTACTTTCCGCTTGCTGACTCTGTGTGGTTGTTACTTATAAAGGCAATGCCTTCCCTGTTTACTGGGATTTTACGCCTTGGTGCTAGTCGCCAGCCCCTGGCCTATGGAAGGCGGGCTTGGGGTAGTCACGGCACGGGCCCCGAGGATGGGTCGTGACAGGATGAATGGCTGGAAGAAAAGTGAAGTGGTGCATTCTTCGGGCCACACCCGACAGGCGAATCCCTTTTGGTCTCCCCCCTGAGGGTTTTATAAAGATTAATACAGATGCTGCTGTCTCTGATAACTCAAGGGTCGACATTGAGCTCATTTCTCATAACAACCTTGGCCAGATTGCGGAAGCTCAGCTTAGGGAGGTCCCTAACTAATGGCACCCTGTGGAGGCTGAGGGCTTGGAAATCCTCCAGGGGATTCTTTTTTTCCCTTTCAAAATGTTAGCCCAAGATCTCGGTGGAGTCCGATTTCCTCGAAGTGGTGAATGCTATCTCAACAAAAGATGAGGATTCCCAACTTTTTGGCCTCATCTTGAGGAAGATTTTGTCCCTGAACGATGGTTTCGATGCATGCAAATTTTCATTAATCAGAATATAGGGTAATTCGAGAGCCCATCAGTTGGATCAATTTGGGAAATGTTGGGGTGATCATTCTTGGGTGAACTCGTACCCTAATAGGCTTTGCAATCCTAGTTTCCTTGATCAGTAATATATCTATTCCATTCAAAAAAAATTAATGCATAGACACAATGCTTCTAGGGCCGGGGCATTACACATTTCTTTTAATGAGTTATGATATAATGTTTATGAAACCCATATCTTTTTATTATCATGATATAATGAACGTTTTATTATCATGTTAAACACATATGTATGATTTAATTATGTGGCGGGTGAGACCTATATCTACCTAAAATTTATTGGGTAAAGATTTTTATCTCATGAGATATGAATGACTAGAATTTGAATTGAACCCATTTTATTAGGGTGATTTTTCCACTAAAATGGTATTGGAAATGAAGCTTGAATACTAATATAGTCTTGGGATTGAACCCATTACACTAAGATAGACTTAAAAGCGAGCCTTGAATACTATGAAAATAATTTCATATATTTATGTGTATGCCAACAATATATGTATTATTCCAATGTTAGGCTCTCATGGATCATGTTATTTTATTTATTTATGATTCATGTCTTGTGAGCTGCCAATATTTATGCCATGATTCTTGTTTTTTATATTTTATATGCAGGGTATGGTTTTACATTTTTATACTCATGTTATTATAAAATTATTCTTATGTAATGATTAAATATATTTCTTATTTACCCTTAATGAGAAATGGAGATCACCATTTATTGTTTTACTTTCCCCAAGTTATGAAGAATGGTTTTAGGTATGGTATGACTATTAAGAGTACTACAAAAGAAGATAATTATGGGATACATTTTATATCTTTCACCTTGTTAGAAGATTATGTTTCTATGATTCGAAATACACTAAACTATTACCATCCTTAGGATTGTATTTGTATAATGTAATGAATATTCATCTAAAAATATGTAATATCCATGTATCAGAACCCTAGGTCACTATAATATAGATTTATTCTATCATGAGTTCTCTTGCGTAAAAGTAGTTTCATTGTTGCATAAGGATTTTTATGGTTCCCCTACCCCTACTTAAGGGTAAACCATGTATAAGGGTTGATGGAGGTTTAAGATGATGTGATGGATCCATCTAGTGGTGGAGATGAACGTGACTAGAATGATGATGATATATATGTATGTTTTAATACATGAATAACAACACACATATGATTCTCATCCAATAATGGTTTTGTGAATGATCAATCGTTGTATAATATGTGCCTCTCCATCTTCTGCCTCTCAATCCATCACCAGGGTTCAAAAACCGAAAAAAACATTTCAAACACACCCTCATCGGGCCATGCCACTCTTATATGGTCTACATGGTCCCCTCCATGAACACTATGCACATACCCATGCACACTTCTATGGGTGATATTTTCCCACCTTTCTACCAATAGGAATTCACCCTTGTTTGAATATAATTTTCCTTGAGATGGCTCTTCATTTTGGTGGAGATAGTTCCTACAATATGGTTGACTGAGCAGGCCCATATGTATTGTCTGGTTTAATGATTTTTTTGTTAAGGATAATTAGAAATATATATAGATTAAATCTAAGTAAATAATAGAATACCAAGAAAATTTTCTTCTTCCTTAAATATTCATCAATAAATCTTCATTTAAAAAATATAACTATTTTTGGAAGGCCTCAAAAACAATTCATATATAAAATTTTTAATTTATTCATGAAAATTAACATTTTAATGGTCCTCCACCATCTGATGTTGTTTTAAACAATGTGTAACTTAACGTATGTTCTTAAATCAATGAAAACTAGTTTATTAATCCTCATGAATAGAATCCACATAATCCTCATAAAACTTATTGATAACTTCAATAAACATGCTTGGTAACACCAATGAACTTCCAAGACGTTATTATTTACTAAATACATATAAACATTAGGTGATTCATTACTTATGACTTATTGACAATAAATACAACATAAACAAAAAGTAGGAACGTAATTATTTCATCTTTTAATACCTTAAAAATATTCTATAACCATAATAATATCATAAAATTAGTGTCTTATATATATTGAAATGTTATTATTATGGAGGAAAAACCTTTATTCACCACATTTCCATCATATGAAAAATGTAAACATCACTCACGTATATGTGTGGCCTACCATCTCCACTTAGCAGTGTAATTTATTTTTCAATACCCTTTTACTTGGATGGTTATAATGGTGTAATAATTAAACAATATATTATATTTATGAAATAATTTGATTATAAAAATATAAGATACCATATATCTTTTTACCCTTCCATTAGTTTAAAAATGATAAGGTTGCCCTTGCATATATGTGGACTACTAGATACATGAAGCAATGTGATTTATTTTTCTTTTACCTCAAAGTATGGATCATTCTAAAATTTTATATAATGAAAATAAATTAAATTCAGGAAATTTTAACATTATAGATATGATGGAACCATTTTATAGATACATTATCCATAAACAATATCATGAAGTACTTTTTAGAGAATTTGACCAAGCTACCTTAAGTGGTCGATGAAAGAAAAAACAGTTCAATAAATGAATTTAAAATGATTAAAAAAGGACCTTAAAAAGTGAATATAGATGTATATAGATGTTAATGAAGTATTTATTAAATTTCAATTCATTATATCGAAGGATAAATCATTTACAACTATGAAGAGACTCAAGGTAATGACAATTTTATCTTATTTCCACTTCACTGAGAAATGTTTAAATTATGCACTTAATTTCATTTATATGGTTTATATTCAACCTCTTTTACATATTATATCATGTATTATTCAATTTTCTTGATATTTAATGTTTCAATTAATTTTTACTCTTCTAGGGGTTTTCATTGAAAAGTTATTAAATGCATAACGGATTTCTTGAACAATATAATTTAATTTCGGGTTTGTTTATTAAAAGATTTCACTTGAAAAATTATATGATCCTAAAATCATAAAACTAATCTATTTTATAATACTTGGGTTATGATTATGTTTTTCAGGTTTCCATTATATTTTTTCTATTATGGGATCAAGAATTATCAAGTGAGTTATAACTAAGGGACATTATTTTAAAGAAATTCCTATTTTAATGTTTTCCTTCCAAAAAATTTTTCTTCCATGTTGATGTTTTGAAATGTCTTAAAAAATATTAATTTTAAAATTAAAATGATTATTTGAAGTCATTTTCTACCATACTTGAAATTATTTACAATCATTTAGAAGAAATTGTTTCCCCTTTTCCAAATGTGGTACTTTTTTTATTTTTTTTCTAAATGTATGACACGAGTCTTTGTTTTAATGTTTACCACATGAACAGAATTTATATCTATTATGAACATACATTTATTTGAAGATTTATTTATATGTTTCTATTTCTTATTTTCAAATATTTTTTTTTTCAGAATTTTGGGATTTTTTATTTAAAATAGTGTAAATATAAAAGGTTATTATTTTCTTAAAGGAAGGAAAATAATTTTTAAATGTGTTTTATAAATCCATTTTTACTCAAAGTTACCAGGAAGTTATTTTTAATTAATTACTTCTATTTTATTTGATAAGGTATTGTTTTTACTATACAACCTTTATTTATGTTGAATCGATGGTCTTCTCTCATCCATTATTGAAATCTTATTATACTTTATTTTTATATCATTCAATTTCTTATGATCATGTCTGCTAGAACTCTCCATTATTCATGGGATATTATTTTTACACTTCATGTCTATATTTATACAATCATGGATAAATTATGAATCATTTCTATTACTTTTATTACATTTCAATCATATACAATTTCAATATATGGTATCGGTTGAAGGAAGCTTATTTTTTATGTTATTTCATTTATGTGAGAAATATTTATGTTTTTTATTCTTGATTCAATATAGATAATTTTTTATTTATAATCACTTTTGAGAATGAATTGAATTGACCAATCAAATTTTAAGGAATACATAAGATTTTAAAGTGAAGGGTGGGGCTTGATTGTAGATATCTCTTCAATGAATCAATACATATCAAGTGAAAAAACATATGTCCACAATAGATTGGTTTTTTGTCTACACATACCCATTTATTATTGATAAAGTATCACTTGAGAAGCCATGATGGTAAGATTTATAGTAACTTGGCTGATTAATTTATAGAAAGTTCACGAATGTACGGATTTATGCATTTCCTTTTTTCATAATTTAGTTTCCATTATCCATGTGATTGTTATGTTGATACTAGCCAAGGATTTTAATTTAACCAAAGTTGTTGATTGAATGAAAAGTGTTTTTATTATCCACTCTTCCATATTGATTATATATTATTTATTTATGATAGTTTCTATTGTGTGTAACCCTTACTGATAATTTGATCTCAACCTTTATTTTATTTCCTATCCCCCGTACATAAAGAATAAATATTTTAATAATATTCAAGGATGATTTTTTTCATGATATGTTTTATTTTCACAATGTCATATGGAAACCATATATACATCTAGTCTCCCCTAACTTCTAAACTGATCAATCCTTAATAATGTGATCCCTTGTATCACGTACTAATGTAATAAGTAAACACTGAATCTAGGTTACTGGAGTTGGGATGTTACAATATTTATACAGTATAACATAAAAATAAGCTTATGTAATGTGAATATTATGTAAATATAACATTATATAATTTAACTATAATGTAAATATAATTAGAATATAACATAAATGTAACATTATATAACACAAATATAACATATAAAAATGAACAATATATTCCAAATATAGTTTTATATTTATGTAAATATATTGTAAATATAACATTTTTATTATGTAATATAACCTAAATATTATATTATACATTTAAATAAGGGTCATATTTAGAGATTTTAAAATAGATTTATTAACCGAGAGGTTCCCTATAACGACCCATACTTTACATACATGGTTATTACTTCAGAATTTCAGCATACTTATTACAACATATTATAAAACCATGATAAGACCGAATATGTATAGTGTATTTAGAAACTGCGAAACATAAAAAACTGGTTCATAAATCATCTACACTGTCTCCCATTTATTTCATCATATCTATAGTCCATTTTGGAATATCCCACTTAATACCCTTCTTCCTGACCTGGAGAAAATAAAACATAAAAAAGGGTGAGATCAAATGATCAGTAAGGGTAAACAAAGGAAATATCATATTCATAAGAACATAGCATTTCTAAAATCTTAACCTGCAAAAGAGATCATAATATCATAACATTGGATAAATCATAGTAGTGAAATGTAATCCCAACAATCATAACATAAAACATGAAACTTTGTGGCATACACACATAATCATAGAGAATCATTTCTTAGTAGTCAAAACTCATTTCCAATACTATCTTAGCGGACAAAGTCCATTTCTGAACCGAGTTCACTCCTCATTTCAGTCCTATATCACTGAACCAGATTAACCTTCCGTTCCAGCCATGTCTATCTCATGAGAAATAAATCTTTACCCAATGCATTTTAGGGAGATATAGGTCCCACCCATTTCATAATTATACCATTCTTATGTGTTCCACAAGATCATAAATCATACATCATAGCATAACCCATGTAATAAAAATGGGATTCTTAAACATCATGCCATAATAACATAATCCATAAAAGGACATCATAAAAATAATTCCATAATAACATAATCAAATCAATGTAAAAATAGGGATAGAAATATAACCCTATATTTTTCTTATATGGAAAATAATTTTGATAAAACACTTGAACTCCATTCTTGAGGAAAATAACCTTTCTACTTCAAAATTTTTTTCCTTTCTTATCATGTAATAAAATTTTAAACTAAAATAATTTGATTAAAAATAAACTTGAAAACATGTAAATTAATCTTCATTGGAATAATGTTCTATGAAATCATAAAAATCCATTCATGCCGTATAAGTTAAAAAAAACATTCTTCTCGTACTTTGTCCGGAAAAGTCAAAAAGTATCTCGTACATAAACGACCAAAGATTCCTTTCATATCTTTTACTAAAAATCCCCCAATAGGTAAAATTGGATTTTAAAAATTGTTTTATGATAGAAATAACATTATATATTTATGAAACATGTATGTGGATGATAAATATTCCCCAATAAATTCTGAAGTATAAATAATCTCAGATAAAAATGAGATTGCGAGATTTTCCCTTACATTAGGTCCGATATGCTTCGTACGTATCTGAACCTCCTGTATAATGATTTAAATAATATCATTGAATTATTACAGAATCATATTCATTGTTATGATATCATACATGGTTATATATTTATCTTCTTATTAGTAATATTTTATTGCTACTTGTTATTCGGGTGTTCATTGCTTTATATTCTATGCATGTCTGGTCGAATAAATTCTTATTCTTCTTTTTAGGTTACAGATACCTAATTTATAGAATGATATTAGTGTAACACATACATATTTTTTCCTTTAATTCATTTATATAATCATTATTCAAAGAAGATCTTTTAGAACAAGTCGCATCACATCGTGAAGATGGTAGGCCGTACGTATGCACGAGCGATGATATCGTTCCCATGATCGTTTAATTGTATTGAAGTGTATATATACTATTTAAGAATCAATATCACTTTAAAATAATGATATATAGTTATTATTTACACCATTATATCCATCCAAGTAAGGTGGTGGTGGAAAACATATTACACTACGGTGTGGAGACGGTATTCCGTATGTACGCACGCGCGGTGATTTCGTTTTCTGTAGGATCGATAGAAGATGAAATAGGGTTATTTCATATTTATAATAACATATCAGTATATGAGTGACACTGATGTTATTACTTCATAATGAAATAACTAAATAAGAGTATGTAGAAGAAGAAATAAATTTGAAACAATCGGAAACAGACATTACCTCTTCTTTGAAGCGCCTCTTCTTAACCACCTATTAGGGCACTAAAGATGGTCTTTGAAGAAGACTAGGACCTCTAGGATGTTTCTATGGAAGTGTTGAAGAGAAATTGGTAGGGTTTGGCTGAGCATGCAGGCTCAAAGTGGTGTGAGGAGGAGAGGGAGGAGGTGCCCTTTTATACGGGAGGAGAGGGGCACCTTAGAAAAAGCTTAAAATATTATATTATAATAAAGTCATATTCGGTTTTTAATAGCTCCAAATTGATTTATTTCGAAGCTATGGTGGGTATGGGTAGAAATCCACTCAAAAATAAATTTTAGACAAGTTTAGGTTACAATTTTAACCTTATCATTTAGATTTAACTCTAAGTTAAATAATTTTACTTTTACCGTGTCTTCTTGTTTTCTTACACTATATGGTTAATAAACTTACTATATCAAGACAAAAGAACCCCAAGTTTTTCATTATTAATATATATAACCTTATATAAGTCATTTAGATGATACTTATATTTTTAGGAATAAAATAACAATTAATAATATAATGTTTTTTTAAAAACTATTTAATATCAATTTTGACAGTATTTGGTAATTGATTTTTGTGAAAATCATAATAACATGATTAGTTTGCAAAAAGTTAATTAAATAAATAATAACATGTCATATTAACCTATAAAATTAATGGAATTTATAAAAAGTCTCAAATTACATTTATTTGGGTATTTATAACATCAATTATGTTAATATATAATTAATAAGGTAATTACTGTATCATCATTGTGTCATAAATAAATTAAAATATTTAATGTCTAAAAATTATAAATAAAATAAATTTATGTAGGAAATCTTTTTATCTTTCTAATTAATATTTATAGTCGAATTTATCTTATGTATAACCCTATATTAAAAAAATTTTAGTTATTAAACCTTGATTTTAACTCTTTTAACTCTTCTTTAAATAAAATAATATTAAGTGTCCTAATTTAATACAAGTGGACCTAGAGGGTAATAATTTATTTCTAAGGTTTTTTTGGTCGAATTACACTTATCCAATAGAGTTAGGACATGTGTTAGGGTAATAATAACATCCTTTTTCCCCTTAATTACCCTATTTACTTTTAACTGTGGTAAAAAAAAGTAAAAAAGTTACTATTCAACAAAAATTATTGTTATCTTATTGAACCACATTTTACTCCTTGATAATAACTGTGTCTATCGGATTTTTGAAATTCCACTCACAGAAGCGGTAAAATTATGTTTTATGTAAATTTTCATATTCTCCTAGGAGGTGGGTAAAAGATGGTGAAAAGTTCAATAAAATTTCTATATATCTAAAATTATTATAAAATTACTCTAATGAATTACATTGAACTTATATAGGTATTATTTATCTATTTTTATCTAAAATTAATTTAAATAAAAAAAATTATTATTTAAATAAATGTCAGTTTTTAAATATTAATCGAGTGTTTTCACTATTCATAAAAAATTGAATGTTTTCAGAAAAATAGAAAAAATCCACCCTAGGCTAATTTCAATATTCCAAATCCAAAAATGAAGTCCATTTTGAAAGATAAAATTTATAAAATTTCAAAAATTGGGTATTACTATTCATAATGGCTAGTTTATATAATATTTTAATAACATATCGTTGTTTAGTGAAACTCGGTATTGCGTACAACGCAAGATGCTGAGGATGGTTTCTCTTGCGTGTAACGCAAGCCAATATAGTGTTGTGTGTATTGAAATATTCCTTTATATAATAAAAACAAAATATTTATCATAAAATCTCGGGTGTTACATTCTACCCCCCATAAAGTGAATTTCGTCATCGAAATTCATCACTTTGAAACAAACAGATGAGGATACCTCTCCCTCATCATATCCTCAAGTTCACATGTAGATTATTCTAATTGGTGGTTCCTCCATGACAACTTCACCAAGCGAGTGGTCTTTTTCCATAGGACTTTTTTGCTACGATCCAGAATCTCTATCGGTTGTTCTTCATAAGAAAGATCTTTCTCCAGAGGTACAAATTCTGAGCTGAGTACATATGAAGGATCTAGTATGTACTTTCTCAGGAGAGATACATGGAACATGTCATGATCTTGAGAGAGATTCGGTGGAAGCGCCAACCGGTAAGCTACCTTCCCAACATGATCCAATATTTCAAAAGGATCAATATACCTAAGGATCAACTTTCCCTTCTTTCCAAATCTCATTACTCTCTTCCAAGGAGGTATTCGTAAAAACAATTTATCACCCACTTCAAACTCTAGGTCTTTTCTTCGGTTGTCGGCATAACGTTTTTGTCGACTCTGAGCTCCTCTTATGTGTTTTTGAATAGATCTGAACTTTTCTTCCATCTCATCAACAAGATCAGGTCCTAATAGCATTCTTTCCCCAACTTCATCCCAGCAAGTTGGAGTCCTGCATTTTTTTCCATAGAGATCTTCATAAGGATCCATCTGAATACTGGAGTGAAATCTATTATTATAAGAAAATTCCACCAAAGGTAGGTGTTGATCCCAACCACCTTTGAAATCTATAGAGAAAGCTCATAACATATCTTCTAGAGTTTGAATTGTTCTCTCAGACTGACCATTTGTCTGATGATGATAAGTAGTGATGAAAATCAACTCTGTATATAGAGTATGCTGAAGACTTTTCCAGAACATCAAGGTAAACCTCGGATCCCGATCAAATATAATGGAAAGTGGTACTCCATGCAATCTTACAACTTCCTTCACATATATCCTGGCAAGCTGATCAAGAGAGAAATCTTCTCTAATTGCAAGGAAGTGTGCCGACTTCGTAAGACGATCAACTATGACCCAGATTGCATTATTGCCTTTGGATGTTTTAGGAAGTCCAGTGACAAAGTCCATAGTGATGTTTTCCTATTTCCATCTGGGTATGGGTAATGGTTGTAACACCCCCTTAGATTTCAGTCTCTCAGCTTTAACTTGCTGACAAACCAAGCATCGAGATACATATTCATCAACATCTCTTTTCATGCCATCCCACCAGAAGTACTCTTTCAGGTCTCTATACATCTTCGTGCTTCCAGGATGAATAGTGAATGAAGAATTATGAGCCTCATCCAGTAGCTCCTTCTTTAATTCTGGGATGGGAGGAACACAAACCTGATTCCTAAACCTTATTATTCCATCAAAATCAAGGTATAATTCGAGAACATTTCTCACCTTCTTTTGTAACTATACTTCTTATTTTTGTGCCTCTTTAATCTTCACAAGTATAGATGGTTGAACATTCATTTGAGAAAGATAATATTTTTCCCCTTCCATTATAATTCCACGATCCATCCTTTGTAAATCCATAAATATTGGATCTTTTGTGATCCTCATCATGGATAAGATAGCATGGTCTTGTCGACTTAATGCATCTGCCACCTTGTTTGCTTTTACAGGGTGGTAATTAAATGAGAAGTCATAAGCCTTAATCTGCTCCAACCATCTTCTGTGACGCATATTCATCTCCTTTTGTGTGAAAATATACTTTAAACTTTTATGATCAGTATAAATATCACACCTTTCACCATAAATATAATGCCTCCAAATCTTTAATGCAATGATTACCACAAATAACTCCAAATCATGAGTTGAGTAATTTTTCTCATGGATTTTCAACTATCGTGATGCATAAGCTATCATCGTGTCATTTTTCATGAGAACACACCCCAATCCCTTCTTGGATGCTACACTATAGATCACAAACCTTTATCCACTACAAGGTAGTGTGAGCACAGGTGCACTAGATAACCTTCTTTTTAACTCCTTGAAATTATCTTTACACTCCTCTGTCCAAACGAAAATAACTCCTTTTCGAGTCTACTTGGTGAGTGGATTAGATAATCATGAAAAATCTTTCACAAAACATCGGTAACATCCATCCAAACTAAGAAAAATTCAGATCTAAATTACTATTGTTGGTCTCAACCATCTTTCGATAACCTCTATTTTTGCTGGATCCACAGATATCCCATCTTAGGAGATTATGTGACCCAAAAATGATACTTTTTGAAGCCAAAATTCACACTTGGTAAATTTGGCATAAATCTTCTCCTTTATCAGGGTCTTCAATACAATTATCAAGTGATCTTCATGTTCTTCCTTTATCTTTGAATAGACAAGAATATCGTCTATAAAGACTGCCACAAACTTATCAAGATAGTATACAAAGACTCTATTCTTCAAATCCATGAAGATAGAAGGGGAATTAGTAAGACCAAATGGCATCACTATAAATTCATAGTGTCTATTCCTTGTACGGATAGCCGTTTTTGGTATATCCTCCCTTTTGACCATTAATTGATGATACCCTGAATGAAGATCAATATTGGAAAAGTATTGAGCTCGGTGTAGTTGGTAAAATAAGTCATCAATGTGTGGGAGGGGATATTTGTTCTTGATAGTGATATTGTTAAGTTCTCGATAATCAATGCAGAGTCTCATTGATCCATCTTTCTTCTTAACAAACAGAACAGGTGCTCCCCAAGGGGACGCACTAGGGCGTATGAATCCCTTATCAAGATTCTCTTAGAGTTGCTTCTTCAATTCCTGAAACTCAATTGGGGCCATTCTATAAGGTGTCTTTGAAATGGGAATAGCACTCGGTATGAGTTCAATTGAAAACTCAACATCACTATTTGGTGGAAGACCCGGAAATTCCTCCGGAAAGAAATCATCAAACTCCCGTACAATGGGAATATTGTTAATCGTGAGTTTCTCACCAACCATTTGAGATAAATAACGTTCATTTAGTGGAATCAATACCCATAAGATGGAAGAAATTTCCAATAGAAAGTTATGTTCATCCTTGCATCAATAGACGATCATAGATTGATCTGTAATATGAACTGTGACTTCCCTTCTTTGGCAATTGATATGAGATCCATATAAAGAAAGCCAATCCATGCCAAGAATCACATCAAATTCCACTATAGGAAGGATCACAAGATTTGCAGGAAGCACTTTCCCATAAACTTCAATCGGAGAAGAATTATAAACTTTTGATTCCCTTATTGTGCTATTAGGGTTTGTCACAGCTAACTCAACATCTAATTGTTGAGGTAATACGACGATAAACATAGAAAATTATTCTGAAATAAAAGAGTGGGTGGATCTAGAATCAAATAAAACATTTTCTACTATAGAGTGGATGGTAAGTGTACCTTTCACCACATCGTTATCATACTCCACATCGCTGATAGAAATTACATGTGACATTACTTTGTCTTTATCCTTAAGAGTTTTTTGATGTTGATCATCATCAACAGCCCTTGGATTAGGGCATTGATTAGCATAATGCCCCATTTCCTTGAACTTGTAACATTTAAGTGTAGGAGGTGCACTCTGTGTAGCCTTTTCTTTGTTCACATCACTAGACATCTTCTTCCCATCATTGCAGCATTCAAATGCCCGATGACCTTCTTTTCCACATTTGAAACATTTACTTGTCCCTTTAAGACTACTACCTCCATGTTTCTTTCCACACTTTGAGCATAAGAGTAAACTCATATTCTTTTCAGTGTGGTCTTTAGATTTTCCCTTGAATTCTATTTTCCTCTTCTTATCAAACCCATATGATTGATGGGTTACTCCAATCTCCATTTCAACCTTGAGAGCACATCGAACAATTTCCTCATAGCTATTGAAGTCCCTTATGGCTAACGCCCTTCGAATACATGGTTTTAATCCACTAAAGAATCGATCGATCTTACTCTCAGGTTGGATAATAATTCCGGAAGCGTACCTTGCAAGTATTGTAAAATTTTAATCGTAGGTACCTACAGATTCATCATCCTTTTTCTTCAGTTCAAGAAACTCCTTCACCATCTTTGTTCGAAGAATACAAGGAAAGTACATATTAAAAAATAAGTTCTTGAACTCGTCCTATTCCGTGGACTCAATTTCATCCCTTTTCCTCGTATTCTTAATAAGATTCCACCATTGATCAGCTTCACCTTCAAAATGATAAACTAATAAGATGGCTTTATCATGTTCAGAACGTTGAATAACTGAAAATATCTTTTTAGTGGTACTCATACATTGTTCAGCCACTAATGGATCAGTAGACCCGCCAAATGAGGGTAGAAGCTACCTCATTATGGATTCAAAAGAATGTTGCTAATTCCTTTGCTCGTTTGGAAGTCCTGCATGATTCATAGATTGAGAATGTTGTGTGAGCATGGATACAAGATTTGTCATTCCAACTCCCATAACGTTTGGTTGCTCAGGGGGACAGTCATTGCATTTCCCATCGCATTCATCATTTACATGGTTCCTCGGGTTCCAGCCATTGACTAAAACCAATAAGCATAGTGTGAGAAACACTAATCATAATTGGAAGACCACATAATCAAGAATAAAACTTTACACATAAGGTCTTATCATATGTTATTCGTGGCCATTTCTAAAACACTAATATTGGGTTATATGCTTAGACATATCCTTAGGGTTCTTACTAAGGTTTTCACATCCTAGTTTCCAAAGGTTGACTATACCTTTCCTCTGATACCAACTATAACGACCCATACATCACATACATGGTTATTACTTCAGAATTGAAGCATACTTATTACAACATAATACAAAACCATGATAGGACCGTATAGGTAAAGTGTCTTTAGAAACTGGGAAACACAAAAAACTGGTTCATAAATCATCCACATTGTCTCCCGTTTATTTCATCATATCTAGAGTCCCTTTTGGAATATCCTACTTAATACCCTTCTTTCTTACCTGGGGAAAATAAAATATACAAAAGGGTGAGCTCAAATGCTCAGTAAGGGTAAACAAAGGAAATATCATATTCATAAGAACATAGAATTTCGAAAATCATAACCTACAAAAGAGATCATAATATCATAAAATGGGATAAATCATAGTAGTGAAATGTAATCACAATAATCATAACATAAAACATGAAACTTTGTGTCATACATAAATAATCATAGAGAATCATTTCTTAGTAGTCAAGAATCATTTCCAAGACTATCTTAGCTGACAAAGTCTATTTCTGAACCGTGTTCACTCCTCATTTCAGTCCTGTATCACTGAACCAAATTAACATCCATTCCAGCCATGTCAATATCATGAGATATAAATATTTAACCAATTCATTGGAGGGAGATATAGGTCCCACCCATCTCATAATGATACCATTCTAATGTGTTCCACAAGATCATAAATCATACATCATAGCATAACCCATGTAATAAAAAATGGGATTTTTAAACATCATGTCATCATAACATAATCCATAAAAGGAAATTATAAAAATAATTCCATCATAAAATAATCTAATCAATGTAAAAATAGGGATAGAAACAGAAATCTATATTTTTCTTATATGTAAAGTAATTTTGATAAAACACTTGAACTCCATTCTTGAGGAAAATATACATTCTACTTCAAAAACATTTTTCCTTTCTTAACATGTCATACAATATTAAACTAAAAGATGTTGATTAAAAATAAACTTAAAAATTTTAAAGTAAGATTCATGGAAATAATGTTCTATGAAATCATAAAAATCTATTCATTCTGTATAAGTTAAAAAACATTCTTCTCGTACTTTGGATGGAAAAGTCAAAAAGTATCTTGTACATAAAACGACAAAATATTCCTTTCATATCTTTTACTAAAAATCCTCCAATAGGTATAAATGGATTTAAATTTTTTTTGGAGGATAGAAATAAAATTATATATTGATGAAACATGGATGTGGATGATAAATATTCCCCAATAAATTCTGAAGTATAAACAATCTCGGATAAAAATGAGATTGTGAGATTTTCCCTAACCTTAGGTACGATATGCTTCGTACGTATCTGAACCCCCAGTATAATGATTTAAATAATGTCATTGACTTATTACAGAATCATATTCATTGTTATTATATCACACATGGTCATATTTTTATCTTCTTATTAGTAATATTTGATTGCTACTTGTTATTCTGGTGTTCATTGCTTTATGTTCTTATGCATGTCTTGTCGAATAAATTCTTATTCTTCTTTTTAGTTTATAGATAACTCATTTCCATAATGGTATTAGTGTAACATATATTATATTTATTCATTCAATTCATTTTAATAATCATTATTCAATGAAGATCATGTAGAACGAGTCGCATCACATCGTGGAGACGGAAGGTCGTACGTACACACGAGCGATGATATCATTCCCATGATCAAGGAATTGTATTGAAGTGTATGTATACAATTTCAAAATCAATATCACTTTACAATAATCATATAGAGTTATTATTTACACCATTATAACCATTCAAGTAAGGTGGTGGTGGAAAACAGATTACACCACGGCGTGGAGACGGTATTCCGTACGTACGTACACGCGGTGATTTCGTTTTCCGTAGGATGGATAGAAGGTGAAATAAGGTTGTTTCATATTTATAATAACATATAAGTATATGAGTGATACTGATGTTATTAATTCATAATTAAACAACTAAAGAAGAGGAAGTAGAAGAGGTAATAAATTCGAAATAATCGGTAACGAACATTACCTCTTCTTTGAAGCGCCTCTTCTTAACCTCCTCTTAGGGCACTAAATATTGTCTTTGAAGAAGACTAGGACCTATAAGATGTTTCTAGGGAATTGGAGAAGTGAAATTGGTAGTGTTTGGCCGAGCTTAAAGTCTCAAAGTGGTGTGAGAAGGAGAGGGAGGAGGTTCCCTTTTATAAGGGAGGAGAGGGGAACCTTAGGAAAAACTTAAAATATTATTTTATAATAAAGTCATATTCAGTTTTAAATAGCTCCAAATTAATTTATTTCGAATCTAAGGTGGGTATTGGTCTAAATAATATCAACCAATAGATTTTAGACAAGTTTAGGTTACTATTTTAACCTTATCATTTAGATTTAACTCTAAGTAAAATAATATTACTTTTACCGTGTCTTCTTGTTTACTTACACTATATGGTTAATAAACATACTATAACAAGAAAAACGATCCCCAAGTTTTTCATTATTAATATATATAACCTTATATATTCCATTTTTCCGAATCCTAGATTTTAGGGATAAAATAACAATTAATAATATAATATTTGTTTTGAAAACTATTTTATGTCAATTTTGACACTATTTGGTAATTGATTTTTGTAAAAATCATAAAAGCATGATTAGTTCTAAAAAATATACTTTAATCAATACTAACATGTCATATTAACCTATAAAATTATTGTAATTTATAAAAAGTCTCAAATTACATTTATTTGGGTATTTATAACATCAATTATGTTAATATTTCATTAATAAGGCAATTACTGCATCATCATTGTGTCATAAATGTATTAAATTATTTAATGTCTAAAAATTATAAATAAAATACTATTATATAGTGAATATATTTATATTTATAATGAATATATATAGTCTAATTTATCTTATGTAGAACCCTATATTAAAAATGTTTTAGTTATTAAACCTTAATTTTAACTCTTTTAACTCTTCTTTAAATAAAATAATCATAAGTGTCCTAATTTAATCCAAGTGGACATAAAGGGTAATATTTTATTCCTAAGGTTGTTTTTGGTAGAATTACACTTATCCAATAGAGTTAGGAGATGTTTTAGGGTAATAATAATATCATTTTTACCCTTAATTACCCTATTTACTTTTAACTGTGCTAAAAAAAGTAAAAAAGTTACTATTCACCAAAAATTATTTTTATCTTATTGAACAACATTTTACTCCTTGATATTAACTGTGTCTCTTGGATTTTCGAAATTCCACTCACAGAAGGGGTAAAATAATGTTTTATATAAATTTTCATATTCTCCTAGGAGGTGGGTCAAAGACTGTGAAAAGTTCAATAAAATTTTTATATATCTAAAATTATTATAAAATTACTCCAATGAATTACACTGAACTTATATAGGTATTATTTATCTATTTTGACCTAAAATTAATTTCAATAAAAAAATTATTATTTAAATAAAAGTTAGTTTTTAAATTGTAACCGAGTGTTTTCACTATTAATCAAAAATTGAAAGTTTTCAGAAAACAAAATTCACCGTAGGATAATTTCGATATTCTGAATCCAAAAATGAAGTCCATTTTGAGAGATAAAATTTAAAAAATTTAAAAAATTGGATATTACTATTCATAACGTCTAGTTTATATAATATTTTAATAACATATCGTTGTTTAGTGAAACTCGGTATTGCGTAAAATGCAAGCTATCAAGGAAGGTTACTCTTGTGTGTAACGCAAGACAAGACAGTGTTGTGTGTAGTGAAAGATTCCTTTATATAATAAAAACAAAATATTTCTCATAACATCTTCGGTGTTACATTCCCACCCTTTACAATCAATTTTTCCTAGATTATGAAATAGTTTCCTGGTTTTGGTATATATGGATTTTATTTTTTCCTTTTTCATTTTATACAAAATGTTTCCCGTTCACGTTTCCATTACTTGTCACCTTGTTGATACGTAAAGGTCCAACCTATTATCTCAAATATTTTTTTTCTAATTGTATTATTTCAAAAAATACTGATTAATATATTAATGTTAATACTATTAATATTTTTGTCCCACAAACACATTTTAATTTGATAAAATAATGATTGGGAAGAAATACTAGTAACAAATAATTATAAATTTTATTACTATTAATATTAGTATTATTAATAATAAAAAAATGATATTAGTTTTTTGTTGTTGTAATTGTTGTTTTTTAGTTACTTTTTACAAACACTCTAACGCCAAAATTTTCACCATGGTGGTAAGAAAATGATTTTGATCATTTTTCTATATAGATCATGATTGTGATATTTTCATGGCCAATGAAAAAATTTTAGTGTTTTTTTCATTTTCATGGAAAGGAAATCAATTAGTTGTGGTGGTAAATTTGAACTCATCATATTAATTACATGTTATTATTGAATGATTTGGTTTGAAAAAGACATGGAGCTTGAATTTTTTTCTACACTGTAATAACATGTTTTTGATATTCTTATTTTTCTCATTTTATATTTTTTTTGAATTTTTGAATATATAAAGTACAGTTCTTTGTTAGGTGAGATATTTCTCAATGTACTTCTATGAAATCATGATAGGGTAACCAATTGTGTATGAAATTATCCTAACATGCAATGGAAAAACCATTATATCAATATATGAATGACGTAGAGTATTATAGATTAACATAGACCAGTTCATCTAGTTTATTAGATAGTCATGTTACCGTATTTATTTTATATTCATATAGACTGGTCGACCTAGATTATTGGATATTTGTGTGGAAATGTTAACATAATTTATTGGATATTAATTTTTTTAATTTACATGACTTATTCTATTGAGTTCCTTAACCTTGTGATAGTTGGTAGCTGTCATATGAAATTAATAACAAGGATACTATGATTATCAATTTTGATTACAAATATGTGAAAATAAAGGATTTTGTTAATAGAAAAATTAAATATATGAGATTTTATGATTTATTTCTTATCATATTTTGATGTCACTTCAATGATTACATTACCGTTCAATATGTTACAAACCCCCAAGAGAAAGTTTCTTTGGTAAAACCTAACTTTCAATTTATGCAAGACAACTGGATACTGAACTAGATAGTTTCCTTCCATAAAATTAATATTTAAACATGCACAGAATAGAGTTATCTTCAAGGAATAATAATTGGGGTATCATGGTACTAGCTTGATGACCAAGATAGTAGTTTCACTTCCCTTTCTCCCAAGATAGTAGTTTCACTTCTCCTCCCTTTCTCCCAATGGTACTAGCTTGATGCACATGTTTGGTTTGGTTGAAAGATGTTATTTACCAGGGGAACATGGAACTAGTTTGTGGGTGTTATTTTATGCAGGACTTTCAATATTTATTGAGTAGGTGTTAAACTATACATAACTTATTATTTGGAAAGTGATTCTTATGGTGATATTTGGAATAAAACACTATAATAAGATGGTTTCATGAATGATGGTGGGTAGATGTCAACAATTAAATAGACTATGAGTGGTACCTAATGAGTTCCAAGGATTATATTGTTCTGAAGCTAATGTTTTCACTATATTTCCAAAAGTTATTTGAACTTGAACAATCATTTAGGTCTATAAAAGTATCATTTATAAACTATTTCATATATAATAGTTAGTATGGTGAATGGTTGAACCTAATGGATGGTGGGTTATTCAATAGATTATTAAAATTTATATGTGATTGATAAAACTATTGATATATGGATAAAAAATATTTAATAATGGGGTTTTATTTCTAAAAAATATTCTATAAAATGGGAAATATAATAAGTAATAATAATAATAAAATGATAAAAGTGATTAAAAGGTAAAATCAAAGTCCAAAAAATGTGTGAATAGAATAAAAGTAACTATTTTGAAAGAGTAATATAGTAGGAAGAAGATAAAGGAATTTAATTCCAATGAGAAAGGGGGAAAATAAAATTTATTTAGTCTATAAAATTGTTATTTATCCCAAAAAATTATTTATTTTATGATTATTAAACCTTTAAAACTATCAATAGAATAAAGTTGTTGGTCTTATTCAATGTCTTTGTTAAAAAAAATTACATTTAGTTATTTTTTTCAAATACAAATTGAAATAAATAAATATTCTTATATGATCATACTGAGTGACCATTATCATGTTTCCAAGATTAACATAGTTATCTTTGTCAATCTATAAGTGTGTTCATATCAATCATATAAGATTTAATAATAAAGAATAATGTTCAATAATACTTAAAGAATAAATTTTCCTTGGGTTTCCTCTAACTACCTCCTTCTGGGGTTTCACTAAGGTTCATAGTCAATTTGATTTCATCTAGTGACAGATCCCTTTTAATTCAAAATTACCTTCATGTTTCCCTTTCTCTATTTTTAAGAGGAATTTTTGTTAACCCTTTTTACAATATGTGATTTCAATAATGGGATTCTTAAATACGAAACCCTTGATTACCAATTACAATTTAAAATTGTGAAGATTAAATTTATTAAATGAGGTATAATATAACAACCCAATATTTTTAAATAACACTATGCTTAATAACATATACAACACACAACACTAATCTTTAAGGGACCATAAAATATTATTATTTTATGACCATTATAACATAGACATTGAATTAGAAGGTAAGAATAGAATTAATTTAATTATAAAATATATAAAAATTTTATAATCAATATAAATTTATTGATAAATGTTTATCAATTAAACACTCATTTTTTTGTTAAGTCATTTTATTTTTCTAAATAAGTTTTCTTCAAAAGTGGTTGCTATTGATTTTTAGGGAAAATTTTATAATTATTTTCTGGAAATTTTAACAACTGTATTTGATAAAAATAATATCATTTTTTAAATATCTTATCAAAATAATCCTAGGTTATTTTTTTGATAAGTTTATGGAAAGTTTGATTTTTCACTGAATAGTGAAAATACGGTTTCATTCAAATTCTGCCATTTCTTATCATTAAATAAAGTAATTAAAAAGTCCCATTAAATTTATAATTTTTTTAAAGTGATAAATAATCCATTTTTTTTATATTAATCTAATTTATTCCATTTTAATTAAAAATATTTATGATTTTGATATTAGTTATTATTTCGGCTTAAAAATGCCATTTTCTAAAAATTAATTTCATTGCATTTTACACAATTATATTAATATTTATTTATTTTCCATTTCTATAGATTTAAACATGAAAAATGGATTCCATATTTTTAATCAATAGTTTAAATTTTTTAAATATTTCCCTTTTGTTTTGGGTCAATATGAATAATAACCGTGGTAAATATTTGTCTCCATGGTAAGGTTAAAATGGGTATAACATGGTTAAAAATATGATATTAGGTCCCTAAACCGGACCAAAAAATGTTTTTATTACATTGGATATAATATATTCATTCATATATATCCAAAAATCTAATATTTGAAATTTTGGATCCATTTTCACTTTATAATCAAATTTATATTATTTTAAGTGTTGGAAATTCAAAAATGTCATTAAAATTTTATATCTCAAATTTTTTTACATTAGTATAATATAGGATAATTTAAGATATAAAATTTTAATTTGAAATATTAATTAAGAACTTTTATAATGGTAATTTTTTATTAAAATTTTATGGATGAAATAATTTCCATAAAATCTTACACAATGCCGACACAACGCTTCTGCAAGCTATAGAGAAAATCAAGTAAATGTTTTTAAAAATATATAAACGTTATATTTTTGGGGTGAGTTGTGTTTCTCCAATAATTTTATATATTCATATGACATATTATCAACATTTTTGTGGTTTATATTCTAATTTAAATACTATCTTTATGTCTCTGAATTCAAATAAAATAAGTATGTGTCAAAAATGAAATTAATTATATTTTAAGTCATAAAATATAATAATAATTTATTTAAAATTCATAAAAATATTTCAATAGGACAATTATTATTTTAAATTATCTAAAATTTTACCTCTTTTCCATTTATGATCTAATTGTTATGTTATAATTAAAATTATAACTGTTTAATATTGAAAAAGTTATTACTACTGTTAAGGTTAAAATCAGCTAATTAAGGGGTTAAGATAATGTAAATGGATTAAAATAATACCAAAACCTATAAAAATTTCATTTTATGATGATATTTGAACCTTATTAATTTATTATTTTAATATCTATCCATTTTTAATTATTATTTTTAATTACTTAATATTATTTTATTCATTTTTGTAATTCTATGTGTATCCTTATTTTCTCTTATAAAAAGGACACCACTTATGTATTCTATTTACACCACTTTGAGATATCTATATCAAAAAAACCTTGATAATCATCTTCTTAATTTATAAATCAATGAATTTGATATTATGGTCATATGAAAAGTCAATTCCAATGGTCCTTAAGATAGGATATGAAGGGTTCTTAATGAAGAATTGGTAATCATATTACTCGAACTATTTCAATTTATTTCTTATTTTACCTCCACTAAATCTATGGTATTAATCATAAAATTATATATTTAGTATCCTAAATATAATGAAATATTATTATTATTATTTAACTACCATTATTCACCCTATTTTCCATCAAATGGGAAGTGAAATGATTGATCGTGTGTACGTGTGAGCCACCACCTCCACTTAGCAATACGATTCATTTTCCGTATTCATATTTCATGGATGGGTATTATAATGGTTTTAATGTTTATAACTAATACTAAGGACATAATTGTTCATCTATAATTATAATATCATATCTACCCTCTTACCTAACAATCTTTTAGAAAATGATAACATTGTTCTTACGTATGTGTGGACTACCACCTCAACAAAGTAATGCAATTCATTTTTTATTTCCTAAATATATTGATTGTAATTAGGATATATTTTATGAATATATATGATATATATGATATATTATTTAATCTATAAATCTTAATTATCATTTTCCTTTCTTTCATTTGATCCTTTAAAAAGTGAAAACAGTGTTCAGGCGTACGTACAACCTATCATATCCATGAATGGTGTACTTCATTTTTATTTATCTATATTTTATAAGGATATATATTTATATATAATTAATATATATTATTTTCATATCATTATTAACATTATGTAGATGATGGAATCATGATCAAATTATGAGGTCCTGAACTACCAAACCAAAACTCTCATGAAAAATGAAACAGTAAACATCTATAAATGATTGTTTTGATAATAAAATTTTAACAAGTTATTGTTAAAATGTTATAAGTGGATCATGTATGAAATTATAAGTATTTAAATTATTATTTTATATAATTATAATAAATTTAAATTTAATATATAAGAGGTTAGATCTATTTCAAATCAACTCAAACTTGAGGTAATTGATTTTCATCTCACTTTTACTTCTATGAGACACATGCCATATTTAGGAATTATTCATTTTATGTGGTGTATATAATAGATATTGATGAATTTTATGATGATTCTGATCAAAATTTTGGGTATTTACATATCCATATAATGTTCTATCTTACACAATCCTTTGATTTGAATGTTACCAAAGTTGTAAGAGATTGATGATTTAATATCATTTTAATCTAGATTGTTTATATTTGAATTTGAATTAAAGGAAATTATATGATACATTCGTAATAAATCAATTTAATTTTATTCTACTATGATTATTTATTGATAAATTATGTTTTCCATTCATCTTACCCATACGTACTCAATAATATGAAATAATTATTTTAAGGAAAGATGACATTATTTTTCTCTTCAGTCAAAAAACCTTTCTTCCTTGTAAATTTTTTCTAAAACAATTTCAAGAATATTTTACCATTATCCTATGACTGATTAAATTAATTTTTATACATGATTTAATTTTAAAAAAATTATTTAAAATGAATCTTCATGTCATTTTTCATATGATTTACTTTTACCATGAATGTGAGAAGAATAATTATTTTAACATACCCGACATGAAGTAAGTTTACAAATATTATGGACACTAAGTGTTTTGAAGATTAAATGATAAGTTTACATGGTTTGTTTCAAATAAAGTTTTTCCAGAATATTCTAGAAATTTCTAGATTTTAAATATTTTGTTTCAAAATGAAAATAGTGATTTGTTCATGAAATATTTAGGTGATCTTTTAAAGGATATTTTCATTTATGATAAAATCCTTTGATATTACATAGTATTTAATAGGGATATGATCAAATGATACCATATTTATTCATTATCTAGATGGTTTATGGTTATGATGAGTAAATATCGATGAAAAGTGTTTTCTTTTCATTGGGATAAGTTATGATGAATGTTTTTGTAATCTTGTGGCAAACCTGTAAATGGATTTATGATTATATGACGATTGTTCCTAGACTTATATATCTCTATAATGAATTAGGTAAATATTAAAGTTATATGTTATCAATGGGTATACAGGAGGTTATACCAATTCCAAAATAGGGTATATGAGAGGTTATCCCAAGCCCGATGTACGGTATATAGGTGGTTATCCCAAGATCATAGCAGGTACATGGGTGGTTAGACTAAGCCTAACATGTAATGAGTTTCATGGTGGGTATCATTGAGATTTATGTGATTATGATTATAAAAAACCTTATAAAACCCTTTTTTGAAATGGTTTTATACCAATATATTATTCTCATGGATCATGTTTTTCATCCCTTTATGATTAATGCCGGATGAACTTCCATGTATTACCCATGAATCAATATCAGGATATATTATATGCATGGTATGGTTTCAAATGTAAATATCATATTTACATACCCTTATTCTTATTTTATAAGTTATAATTGATATATCCCTCATTTACCCTTGTTGGGAATTTTAGCACACCCTTTATTATGTTATATTTTCCCCAGGATAAGTAGAGACTTTTTAAGTTTCATGTGTCTAAGAAGGGTGTTATTTGTAAAGAACTAAGTTGGATATGAAGTATAAATTCTCTGATTTTTTTGAATATCAAAGTTTCCAGATAAATTAAAACTATGATTTTATATATTTTATTGTAATGTTATATAAGGAACATTTATATAACGAGATTTAATATTTATATATGAAAAGTATGGTACACTATTTAAAGTATTACTTTATAGAGATTATGTTGGAGTAAGATTCCATAAAATTTGAATATATGTATAAAAGGATAATATTGTAGATATTGTGACAAAGGTACTGACAAATGATAATTTTTATAAGAATTGATAAACAATTT
Source organism: Viscum album (assembly GCA_963277665.1). Taxonomy (NCBI): domain Eukaryota; kingdom Viridiplantae; phylum Streptophyta; class Magnoliopsida; order Santalales; family Viscaceae; genus Viscum; species Viscum album. The sequence continues at coordinate 353,123,939 of OY728130.1, read as the reverse complement.
TAGTTTTACTTTCTCTATCCACTTGATTGATTGAAGGTAGAAAACCAATCCCCTAATTTTATTTTGATTACATGTACTTAAATACAATAGAAATGTTATTTTCATTAAATTGTTTTCAATAAGTAGTATTACTTATCAAGTGGTTTCATAAAATAAGTGGAATATATAAATAAGTATCTCTAACATGGAAAAGAATTGTTCTTTATGTTATCATTTCCCAAAAAATTCATTAAGAATTGACCTTCGTCTTTATTGAAAAAGTGGGATATATCTGAATGGGGAGATGCTGAAAGAGGAGATCTATACCTAAAGGGGATAAATAGAAAGGGGGATAAATTTATAAGAAACATAGTGTTGTAATGTTTAGAATATTCTATATTGAATAATTTGTAAGGACTCCTCAATATCTTGTTGAATTACTTTAAATTGGAATTATGTTAGCGGAGTGATTTATCATAAAACAATTTTATTTTACTTTTATTTTACACAATATTCATGAATCATATTGAAATAAATAATATGAATATTGATTCTTAGAATTTACTATGAAGAATATATCCAAATATATTTAGATTCCCAGAATGATTGTTTAAGCATCTTTTTATTCTTAAAAGATGGTTATTATTATTTTAAAAAACAAAAGGATTTAATTTTTTAGAAAAAATAAAAGAAATTATTTTTTAGTTTAATGTTTTGAAAATGGTTGGAAAATTTCCATTAAATGTTAATTTTTATATATAAAAATATTTACAGAAAATTACATGATGATTAGAGGATGTTAGAGACATTTTTGATGGAAGATAAAAAACTACATCATGTAAGAGATGAACAAGGAATGATTATTTCCTTTATTTTAGGAAAATATATGGATTCAATAATATTGAGGCAATATGTCGATATCTAAAATCAAAATTTGGTCAAAAAATAGTTTTTTTAATTTATGGTTAGACTGAGGATTCTATGGTTAAAATATTTTGTTAAAATTTTAGGATCATATTTTATTGTTCTTGAAGAGTTAGGTTTCATAAGGAAGTATTAATTATGAGTTAAAATAGGTAAGGGGGGATGGCATAGTAGTATTTCATAGTTTTTAAAAATTAAAAGGAACATGACATGGTTATTTAAAAAAATTGATGTTAAAAATAATTAATAGATTTTTTAAATAAGGAAATTGTATATTTTTTGGACCATGGTCAGTAAAAATGCCTTAGTTTTTAAAATATTTGTTTTCTGTAGAGAAAACTTAATTAAAGATATTAATATTCCATGTTTTAGAAGATATTTATCATTTTGTAAATTTTTTTATAGTTTTCAATTTCAAGATATTAGATTAATATTAGGTGACATGATTTAACTTAAATGGCTGTATTTAACTACAAATTCAGATTTAATGATACATGTTAGGCTAAGTGGAGGTGTAAAAAAAATACAGTGATCTTATATATTGATCATATCTCAATTATTTGGGGAATATTATAAAAACTTTTAAGAAAAAGGGTATCCAAGTATGGATGTATAGAAATATGGGAACAAAAATATCTATAGAGAGATAATTTTGGGAATGGGAAAAGGTAGTGTTAGAACTCAATGACATACTTTTTTGAAGAAGAATAAGTTGAAAGTGTTCATCAACTTTATGAAGTTGGAGAATATTTCTGTAGAAACACAAAATGTATAATCCTTCTTTCTTTACATATGATATCAATCATTCCGTCTTATTTTATAGTGAATTATAAATTTTTAAGAGAGTAGTGTGATTCCAAGAGTGAGTGATTGTAAACCCAATAGTACAACATGTTTTATATAAACATAAAAAAACGTACTCACTTTAGTGGATTTAATAGATTATAACATTTTCATTTTATGCAACATAAATAAATCCCACAATGTGTGAACCAATTAAAATTTTATATCTCTTTATATACATTTATTCGGTATATGAAAAAGAGGAGAGAAATGTTTCTATTAGTAAAAATAAAAATAAGATTGAAAGTAAATTTTTTAAATTTTAATACCTTGTTTCACCCACTATCTAAGTATATTCCTAATTGGGTTCAATAATACATGAGTTCAAATTTAATAAATTATTGATGAGGCTTGAAGTTTTCATATATAAAGTGGGATTTTTCACTACTATGGTGAACTTAAATGAATAGGATCTATCCAAGATTTATAGATTTTAAATTTGTTAAAAAATATTTATTTATCATCACATTTTTCTTTTATGAGATAAGATAATTAACATGTAACAAATGGTAAATGTAATTCTATTCAAAATAAATTATCTTTATACAAGTTATTTGTTATAATATATGGGAATGAGTTCCTAGTATCCACCAGTGACATGTTTAAATAAATAAATATTTTATTTTCAATGATATTTCTTGAAATATATTTTTCTCATATTATATATGATTATAATATATTTTAGTTAAATATTTCTATAAAGGTAATAAGTGTTATTTTCTTTTAAACAATTTTTTTCTGTAAATTAAATAGATATTTTAGAAAACTACAATTTCTAAGAGGTTAGTGTGTGTTATTTTAAATTGGATAAGTTAAAAATATAATATATTTTTATAATAGAACCAATATAAATTCAAATTAAAATCCATTTCCCCTAATAAACTGGTTTAAGATAAAATGGTTAGGGATACTGATTTTAAGAGTTATATCTATATTTATAACCAACTAATATAAAAGAAAACTAAAAATTTTATGGAAAAGTTTCAATATTATAGTTTTAAAATTTTAAGTGTTATATATAATAAAAAATATATGTTATTAACAGCTTGACATTCAATATTAAAAAATATGTTTTAATATAGTGGTTAATTATTGAGTAAAATGATTAGGAATTGTAAATATTTTTATCTCTTAAACAATAATTCTCTATAGATGTCAAATCACCAGTGTAATTTAGTGGCGGGATTTATCAGATGATCACATGGAGATATGGAAAATATTACATTGGTTTTATAATGTTTAACATGATCACTAGAATGTTGAAAACATAATGTTTTCTAGACCTTTATTCATATTGTATATGGTAAATATTGGGTTTTTATGTATAGTTTTGTTATATTTGTTATATGTGCTTATAAATTTTCAAAATTTATCATATTATAAAAACAACTTCTAATCTATATATCATTCACATGTAATGCATATTTAATTGAATTAAATGACAATTTACCCCTTAAAATATGACATTTATTTATCACTAATAAATGGTGATCATGAATATTTATGGTTTATGAATATATGTAAAGATTATGGTGAGTTTAGTTTTATATAGAGATAATGGGTTTCACTCATGAGGTAAAAAATGAGTTTTTTTTCAACATGACCAAATATGTATACAATCATGAATTTTACTTCATAAGTCATCAGTAAAATAGTGGTCTATTTTTATTATTAATTACCATTAACTAATGTTAATATATAACCTCACATGTGAACCTTCATACATTGATAACGTATTTATACTAGCATTAATTCAGAGCTAATCTGATGGTAATAGGGTATGTTACTGATCATATGGTTCATTTATTAATAAAATTGATAATTTTTCACATACATGATAGGAATGTTATATAGTTCATTGGTTAGGAAATTCCAAATAAGTGTATGGAAATAACATGATAAGTGCCATGTGATATACATATCTATTTGGATAAGTGATAGGTGATTTACATATATACTTTATTAAATTAAACAAGATTTTTTTCATTCATATTATTCATTCTTTACTCAAATAATCGATAATATATTAATAGTTTAAATGATATTTATATAATTTTTGTATCACAATCACTAGATTTATTTTAAAAATGGATTATATAATTATTAATGAGGCATGAAATAAATCTGATGAACCAAGGTATAAAGATATATGTGTTTTTTCAGGATCATGTTGGACCACTTATTATCTTGACTAGTAATAATCAATTTCTTTAGGTATCTCCTTTATTATAATTATGGTTTTGATAATTTAGAATCATTTTCAATTCTATAATGGAACATGGGGTTTCACATAGCAGTTTCATAAATATGGATATGTTTTTTGAGATTTTTATACAAATAATTCATAGAACAATGATATATTCTCTAAAAATCTTTTAAAGGATTTATATGATGTTTTTTGATATGATTTTATGTGTTTTTACTAATGATGTTATATAAGGTAAAAGTACACAAATCTTATCAATATTTAATGAAAATAATTTATTAATAAAAATTATTTTAAATAAAAACCATGATATGGTGATATTTACCACATTGTTGATTATAATAAACAAAATAGTGACTTAGTGAAATTAAAAAGGAAGTGGTCTAATTGTATGATGTATTCATGATATCTTAGGCCATGTGATATCTTATGAATTTGATCATGTTTTATTTAGGTTATCATTATATTTGATTAATATTCATTGATAAAGATTTTTGAGGAGTTTCAATCATTCATATTAGTTATTGAAAAATTAAAAAATATTATGAAAGGTTAAAAAAAATGTTATAGAAACATATAATATATTTCCAAACATTATTGAAATTATTAAAAATCAAGAGGCATCTTTAAGGGTTTATTAAAAGGAGCTCAAGAATTCTAAATCATGTGTTTTTGTTGGATGTGAAAACTATGAAATGTCATGTTGATTTAAATATGTTTTAGATATTATTTTTTATGTATCTTAAATTAAAATGATCTAATAATAAATAAGTGTAATATGTATCTGACCTAAGGTATTATATGATTTATACAACCCATGGAATCCTTTTGAGGAATGAGTCTGTTTGATAATTACTATGGCATAATTCAAAAATATTATTAATTTCATTATAAATGGATAAATATAATTTTGAAAATTTATTATATTTATTTCAAATGAGATATAGTTTGAATAGGATGGTGAGGTTTTAGTTTTTACTTCTATAACATATATACACATATTTTCAGACTAAAACCAAACATAGATTCCATGATAAAACTGATAGTAACACACATAACATTAAATGAATCATTCCATTTTGGTTGAAACATGATTAGATAATCTACTAGTCTATTCTTAAATAATGTGAAGTATTAATATATGCATAATCAAATACAAAAAACGGTATCTTTTGAGAGATGAAATGTTTCAAATTGTGATATTTTGATAATATATTAAAAACATCTTAAAGAATGCAACATTTCCAAGAAGGATATCAATTTATCTAGATAATTTAGAAATGGTTAAGTTCATCATAATCTCAATTTTATCCAAAATAGGTCAACTAAAACTCTTTACAGTTTAATCCCAAATAAAATTCCACTTTGAACCATGGAATATAATTTCTCTTAATTGATAGAATCATTATTATATTTTCACCGCTTATGTATATTATCCAATTTTTTTTTATAAATATATCAAATGGATTCCAATAAACAAATAATATTTTGAGAAATATCTCTAAAATATACTTTAGCCCTGCATTTAATGTTTTATGAACAAAATTTAAAAGGTGGTGAAAGTATTTCTTTTTATAAATGAAATCTGATAGTATAATACATTTCCATAAAGATAAAGAATAATTTTATTTTCTTAGTCTCTTAGTGAACTGAATAATTTATAATATCTCAAATTACTATCCAAGTGATGATATATGCAATTATTTATTTTCCACTTTATGTTATATTAATAAAATGCAATGGAAAGTGATCATTCATTATGAAATAATTTTTTATAACAAACACAAAAATGATATATATCGATGTTTCTAGTTGAAATTGACAAATTTTATCAATTTTTATTACCATTATTCCCCCATTTTTGGGTACCACTTGATTTAGGATTAACCTAGATCTATAAAAAATCATATAAATAAATCCCCTAGAAAGTAGTATTATCATTTCATTATTTACTACTTATTTTCATTGGCCAGTTTAATCACCTTTGAGATTTTACTATGGTATTTTATCCTTCATATAATATTTCTCAGTATGATTATGTTATTGAGATAATATGTCTTTCATAACAAATTATCAACTTGATGGTCTCCTTTATATTCTTATAAATTTATAATAATTACGTCTCTCAATAACGGGTGATAAAATAATTCACGATCATGAATAATTTATCTTTCTCACCCTGGTATCCATATAACAATGAATATATATGGGGATTTAATTTATAGTGGGGTGCCTTTAACGATATTATTATTTTCTAATTTATCTATAAAACCTTCCCATTTCCAATTTTAATAATCTAACCTAGAAATGAACTTCACTTATTCAAAATAATTTCATTTCTATTGATGATAAGATAAATACATTTATATGAGTATATGATTATTCACATTATATCCCATGAATAATATATAGTTTATTAATGGGTTTATGGTCAAAAGTATTCCAATTATAGAAGAGATACCTTCTTAAAAACATTAAACACATTACAACCACCCCTGTCTTCAAACAATATAATGTTAAATTCTATTGGATAATTTCAATTAACACATTGATTATTATAATATATATTTTGTGATATATTGATTAATTTCACATATCCAACCATATATAATATAATGAAATAAATCTAAAATATAAATTTTCTATCTGTCTCTAAAACATCCTCAAGAAACCACATTTTATATTCCACTAACCAATCAACCAATTTAAGAGTAAATAAACTTGGTATTTACTTATTAAACTATGATTTTTGATTACAATAAAATGAATCAAGTTCAATATTTCTTTGAAATAATAATGTTTCTTTGAAAAATTAAAATATTGAATGGTGCATGGAATAGAATAACTATAAATATTTTTGTAACTTCTATCGAATATAATATTTACCTATTTGATAAACATTCCTTGCTAAGTAAAATTGAAGCTAAATATTAAATCATTATTTTATTATAGAACAAATCCTTTAAAATTTATATGAATTGTGGAATTTTATATTGAGTTTCTTCAAAGGTTAGACTAATATATATATTTTTAAAATGTAAAATTATTTTAATAATTTATGGTATGTATTTTTTTTATTAATGAATTTATAGAAAATTGAGGTATACATATGATTGGTGTTTACTTTTTATCTTTATTTAAGTTACATGAATACTGATTTGATTTTAAAATTATTTTGCAAAATCATTGGCTGAATAATTCATGAATCAATTAGTTAAATTAATAGTAACCTACAATCTATAAGAGTATATTGTTTTATGATCTATATCCTTGTGAAATATTATGAAAGAACTAAATTTTCATATATTTATTCATATTAGGAACAAATTTGGTGTTTTATTGATTTTTTTCAATTCCAAGTGTAAATTGGTCATGTTACTCAACTCTAAGAAAAACTGATAGCATTTTCTCTATGTTTTGTATAATATAATTATTTTTAATGTTCTCCCATTAGTTAATGAAATTATTTGTAAAAATTACATTTGATATATATATATAAATTAATTTATCCACTAATTAAATACACATTGAACGAGTTAGGTATTAGTCCGTAAACAATTTTCCAACATATAATAAAATAAAGTCCATTCATAATGGTTATAGAAACATGGGAAAATATAACTTAAAAATAATGTATATTTAAATTAACCAAATTGAGTTTGATTAAGAATACATCATATCACTAAAAATCTCACTAAAATTTGGTTTTTCTTTACATGAAGTGTAATTATCACAAGAACCAATTAAATTCAACACTTAGAAGGGGTCATGACAAGGTATATCAGTGTTATTCAATATCAATCACATGAGATATATGTAATTGATAATGAATATACACATCATTGACAATATGAAAAATAATATTATTAAGGGAATATTGACCAAAAGATTCCTTGGATCCAAATCAAAACCTAATTTAGTAGCTAATCATTTTCTGTCATGTAATTATTTTTTCACTTATTATATGAGATGAATTGGGATTATAATTTTCAATTATGTTAATTCAAAATAATATTTTCATCAGGTATTCTTATATATCTATTGATTTATTTTTATAAAATGGATTAAAATGGGTTATATTATTTTGTTTAGGTGGTGTGTGGCTATGTTAATTAAACGTTTCTCCTTAGTATACCAATTAGATTAAAAAAACATTATTCAAGGAAAAATCATAATTTGTTATAATGATCACATTTAGTGGTCATGGATTTAGTAACTGTAACTTATCTAGAAATCTATAAACCTATAATTATTTATCAATGATATTGAATATTTTGAAATATCTATTATTTCATGAAGAATTTATTAACAATAATAAAAATTTATATATTTATAATGATGGTATTTTGATTACAATGATACCATCTCTATTTTTATTCACAACCTTGATAAAATCTGGGTAGATCTCAACATTATGTATGGAATTACTACAATGAAGAAATAAAAGAATCCATATACTAAATAATGGTGGGAATGAAAAATATATAAAATCAAGGAAACTTTATTCTTCTTTTTTATCCAAATTAAGTCTCCCTTTATAAATTATATCTAGAATCCATCCTTATCTAAATATTTAATAATCCATTTTATGAAGTTTCACCATTTTTTAATGATATATAAAATTCATATTTTATGTGATAAGTAGGTATTTTGGCGGTCGTCGGTGGTCGGATTTCAAAAGTCATGTTTATGATATATGATCAAATAATCATGAATCAAACATATAATAACTAATACTATGAAATTATAAACATTTATGGGTGAAAATTGTGTATTTTATTTTCCATCAACTATAAAACAACCACTAGATACTAAATCTGTAAATTCATACGGTGTGTATAGTTATTGGGTAAAGCAATTTACCAATTATAATCACTATAAGGATCGAGATGCCTGTATTTCACTATTGAATCTACTAGATCATACCATTTTTATTTAATCATAAAAATATTTCCATCATTCACTAATAAAAGTATATTTAACTTTTTTTTGCCCATTTGATGAAATTATTTTGGATATAGATGATCCCAAATGAAGAAGGTGTTTTTGAGTAGTGTTGGAGTTTATATGATTACCGTGTTGTATTTTTTCGAAAACTTAATTCATTTTCAAACTCAGGTGTTTCATAATGGTTAATGAATGTTAAAATTAATTCCATTGAGTTATAATGATAATAAAAAAATATAATGAGTATTGAGGATGAATAGTGGTGTTTTGAGATGTTTGATGTTAAGTTGGCATCATGAAGTCATAGCCTTACTGGAAACAAGTGTCTAAAAGGTATGATAATATAATAATGGATTATATTCTAATGAAACATATTTTTTGAAAATATTAATTATGAGGAAAGTTATTCTTCTATGTTATAGTTCCATGAAGATAATGAAACAATAATGAAACATAGGGATTCACTTTGAAATAGGTTTTCCAAAAGAAACTTTAGTTGAGATGTTTTGATATGCTAAATAGAGATACTTGTACAAATGCACGAATCCATGGGGGAAAATTTGTGAGTTAATATTTTTTTGGAAAAGATATCATAAATGGATTGATATATAAATGTCTTGTATATCATATATAATTTTTGTTTAATTTTTTAAAAATAATATTGATTTATGTTAATTAAAATGGTGAATAAAATAATGTGGTTCATTTTTCATAGGCATTTTGAGAATATATTAAAAGAAAATTGATAATATCCTAGATAATTAAAATGAAATGGATTTCATAATAGGTTTGGAATACACATATACATTACATGGAATATTCCTTGGTATAGAATAATTCATCCACCATGAAATAGTAAAGGGTATAATATTTTATAGTGAGAAATATAAATCGAGTAAAAAATGATGATTCTAAAGATATTATTTCATATATTATAACATCATGATGTGAATTTGGTATATAATTATTAGAAAATATTGACCACATCATGAATCATACAATAAATCGGTGTTGTAGTTTATATTATTATTGTGAGCATCATCAAAGGTTTTGAAGACAAGTTAGAGGAAACTATAGGTATTGGGGAGATACTACATATTCTAAAAATAGGTTTTATTTATATATCTCAGTGTTTGAAGTCTTATCAAATAACACTTTCTTTGGATTATTTTCATAACATTTTAATTGCTTTTGAAAAGTGTATAAGAAGTGTGTTAAAGAAGAAGAGCAAAGATAATAGGGAAATATTATTAAAAAAATTAGAATTGAAAAAAATAAGACACTTTTAGAGTATAAGAGCTTGATTTTAGTGAGGATATTGGTGTGATGTTTGAAAAAATAATGTCACTAATCTCAATAAGTTTCTAAAAAAGAAAAAAAAGTTTCCTCGGAAATTTTTAGCTCTGGGGGTATTTGAGATTTCAATGGAAAATTTACTATTCTAGAAGAAGATGAAGTTAATGAAAGATTTAAACACATGAATTTCATTTAAAAAAATATCTTAAAAACATTCTTCTAATGTGAAAGGTAATAATTTCTCTAAATTTAGTAAGTATAACATCTAATATTAGTTTTTAGTTTGTGATAATTGTGAGGGTAATAAAGAATTATAATTGCCTAGTAAAGATGACAAAAAGATGCTAATTTCAAAGATGTGTGTAGGATAATTAAGTAGTGATGAATTAAACAATTATTAATGTAAATAAGAGATATAAATGGATTTCATGTGAAATAGGGAACACATATAGTTCATATTGAAAAATTACTATAAATTATCTATCAATGATGCAAACTCATAGGGTGATAATGTGTCATAGTAGGTGAATAATATAGAAAAGTCCAAGATGTTTATTTATAAACATTTAAATATGAAATTTTATATTGAAGAGAAGATTTTATATAATAATAATGATCATAAACTTGTTCAAAAAGAAATTTATAGAGTATGAAAAGATTTTAAATAAATTAAAATTCAACTTCAAGAATTCTATGGAAGAAGTTAGATAAATCTAAATGAAAAATATGAGTAATGAAATAATGTTTCACAAAATGATGAAATTTAGGTTCAAAAATATCACATTCACATAATAAAAAATATCTTGTATATTCTATAAAAAGTTTGATTGAATTTCATAAGTAAACAACAAAATGTTTGTTGAAAAACAAGATGGTTCTTATAAATATAAGAATTCATGGACCACTAATTTGAATGTAAAACATACTATAAATTGTGACACTAAAAGGGTTATAATAAGTTATATAATTAAGTGAAAAGTGTTGGGAGGTTATAATATATATTTTTTTCACAAAAATGATCCAAAATTGATAAAAAAATATAAAATAAAATAATGATTCAAAAATTGGATAGCAAGCTATTTTCATAGGTACGTCTGAATTTTATGGATAATATTAGAATTGCGCTGCATTTTGAAATAAGTAAATGAGATAATAATATAATTTTTAACACTTATATAAGTGTATATAGTTTATGATACAATATTTCTGGGGAAGTCAATCCACTTAAAAGAAAAAGTTCAGAATTAATATGAATAATCTGGACAGAAATTTTAAAACAAGTCTCAACTATGGGAAGAGGCTTAATGATGATATTTCTAGAAAAGTCACCTTTTTTTATTTATGTATCACTAATATACCTTCCTATTATATTATGAATTATAATATATAAAATTCTCAGAAGAATAAATTTAATGGAAGATACAAGTATTTGATTGTTGAATTTAGACACAAAACATCACAATGTAAATGACTAAGGATTTTGGATAGTGGATGATCATCTCTTATGGAAAGAGATTTGATGATTATAAAGGATGTTTATAAGTGTCAGAAACTATTTACACCTTCAATAATTATGGATAACTCTAAATTATTGGAATTTGTTCACCAATCATTGGAGAATACAAGCCATAATTGGGGAACAAATTATTTATTAATGGGTTAAAACAATATTTAATATGTTTTTATTAACATTGTGATGAAGAAAATGAAGTGGTATTTTAGTAAAATTAGTTTATTGTGATGATGTTGAAATATAGAGGTGTTGTGATGATATGACAAAACACTATATGAAACATATTCTAGATGTGTGAAAGAGTAAAAAATAAGATACCCTATAAAAATAATAAGAAATATATTTTAAAGATTACGGATATTTGTAACTCTATAATAGGAGAAAAAACAATTCTAATTATGAAAATGGATAATGATGTGATATCAAGAAGAATAAAGTAGATAAATCAGAGAAATGAAGGTGCTTTAATTTCTGAGAAACAATTTCAAAGTTCTTAAAATGATGAAATAAATCATACCAAGAAGAAAGAATATTTATCTAGTAAAATTACTAAAGAAAAGAAGAAGGATAATTTTACCCAAAATAAGTTGGAGTTGAAGAAGCATGTGGCCAGTCTTGTTGGTATTCAATAAAAATGGTAAATGAATACCAGTCCATGGATGTTGAAGAATAAATATCAGCCTTACCATGAATTTTAATTTTTAAAGGGGTTAAAATACAACATAAATCTCCCTATATTTTTTCATTAATGTGTTTACATATGGGAAGAAGACTTATATTAGGGAGACTCCATCAATATTTTTTAACATAATGGAGGAGTGATATCTAATTTAGTGTGCGTATGAATTTATAGAGAGTTTATAAATGGTTTAATTTTTGATACCAACATGATTGTGTGTGTGCTTTAGTTACTTATGAAAAATTTTAGAATATTTAGTGAGAGTAATTTTAGAATAATTTTCTAAACAGGTTCAATGAACTTTTTTTGAAGTGGTAGAAGAGTTAGAGTTCATTATTATTTAGTATAAATAGGTTTGCAAACTATCAAGAAAGATGTATTTAAGTCGGTTTAATGGGAAATATTATATTATTATTCAATTTTATATTTTACTATATCGAGTTCATTAATATATTCTTATCATTATTTAATAATAATTCTTTTATAATTCTGTTTAGTTTGAAAGTGATTTATGTTCAATGGTTTCTAATAAAATCCAATGGAGTAGATTGTTGATCTACTGTGGAGAAGATATTTTTGAAATTGTTGAGCCCATGAAATGAAGTTGTTTTGGAGAAGTGTTTTAGAAGTTATGACTGTTAGGTTGTGTTTTGTTGTCAACACATAAATTATTTAAAAACAAAGATGTTTTAGGATTTCCAATTTGGGAAAAATTTTATTAAATGGGTTTAGAATGACAATAATAAGTTGGAAAATGTTTTGAGGATTAATATTGGTGTTTGAGTTTTTTTAAGTGTAGGTTTCAACACCACACCATGGATAGGATTGAAACAGACATAAAGATAGACTATGAAGAGAAAAAAGTATTAGTTACTTAGGACATGGGATTTTTGAAAATATTTTCTTTGGGGAAAGGGATTAAGCTACATCATAATGTAATCAATTTTTGTAATGAAGAACATGTAATATCAAATAAAATTGGGATATGATGTAACATCCCAGGTAAATAAAGAATATAACATATTTAATATTTATTAATATTTTTTAATTAAATATTAATTTTACTTTAAAAGGGTTTCTATGTTCGATAGCGTACCCGATACGCAACAACGGGTTTCTTTGAAATCTTACATTGCACACTTATAATATAATATTATTATTTTAAATGGTAGTCAAATCTTAGCCATTGTATTGGAAGTAATGAAAAAAACTAAATACAATATGATTATACATGTTTCTTAAATGTATTTACATCTATCCAATAAAATTTAGAGGCTTGAAATGTGAATGAATCTAATATTAATCATATTTTACATTGAAAAGCTGATTTATCGCCTTTTAATGGAGAAACCTTTTTAAATCTAGTTTTGATCACATTAATAGATTATATATGACCAAATAAAATCCTTTTTTAGAATGGGGACATAAAAATTTACTTTGTGTAAATTTTTGGAATATTTCCGACAAAGTTCATTTTATAAGAAATAGTGAAAAATATTGTATTTTAATTGAAAAGTGCCTTTTAATATAATTTATTTATGTGGTTATATTATCTTTTTAACTGGTTTTTAAGTGAAATTAAAATATATTTTTACCATTTAATCCAATGTGGGTTATTTTAATTAATTTCACTTTAAATTGGATATAATCAAATATCAATCTTTTGATTGTTATTATTTTTTAAAAACACGCTATTTGTTATAACAACAGGAATTAATTTTTATATTAATTAATGCCACATATACGTTTTGAATTCGAAAAAATAGACATCAATTTTGAATTCAGAATATAAAATAATGCTTAGGCTGATTTTTTTGTATTTTTCTGAAAAACATCAATTTTTGATGAATAGTGAAACCACTTAGTGGTAGTTAAAAAACAGAATTTTTCATTAAAATGAAATTTTACCACTTCTGTGAATTGAATTTCAAAAATACGACATACATGGTCATTATAAAGAAGTAAAATGTGGTTTATTAAGATGAAAATAATTTTTTAGGAATAGTAACTTTTGAGTTTTATTTACCGCGTTTAAAGGTAAATAGGGAAATTCATGGTTAAAAAGATATTATAATAATTTATAATCACCTTAACACTTGTCCTAATCTTATTGGTTGAGTCATTAACTACCATGTTCATCTTTGGGTCTATTTTGGGACCCCTTTTATCCACTTGGAATTGATATGAGAATTTAGATTAATTAATTTAATGTAAAGGCCAAAATGACATAAACAAATATCTTTTAGTAATTAATTTTTATATGGTGTTATATAAGTCCTATTTCCAACTATAAATATTATTTGGAAAGATAAAAATATTTCATATATCATGGTAGTTTTTTTATAATTTTTAGACATCAAATAAATTAAATTATTTATGACACAATATTGATGCAGTATTTACATCATTAATAAAAGATTTAAATAAATAATATTATAATGATTACAATATTATCCAAAACATGTCAAATTATGATTGGATGAATTTATTTAGAACATGACTCATATTATCTTCGAATATAATAATTTTTGGACCATTAGAAACCGAATATCATTATATAATAAAATAATAGTTTCACACTTTCCTAAAGAGCCCCTCCCCCCCTTATAAAAAAGACCACTTCTAACCAATTACTCACACCTCTCAAGCCATTTGGATAGTCACAATTCTTCCCAATTAGTCTCCCTACATCCCTATACTCCTCATAAAATCCTTAACTTAGGCATAAGGCACTTCAAGAAGTCCTTTGGTTCAATCCAAAGGGAGTTACACAAATTAAAGGTAACAGTTTCTTTTAAATTGTTTTATTTTATTTTACTTCTCCAACCCCTAAAATATTTTTATTTACATTATTTTGTAACAAACCTAGTATAATAAATATACTAGGATGTTATTATGAGATATATTATAACTACACTTACACACAACTCCATCTAATGGATGAAGAACATAATGTTTCTGTGGATGGAAAACTAACGCCTCACGGAACGATGATTGTTCAATTACATCTTACCACCTCTCATGGTGTCCATTATTATGGAAATGTATTTATATATGATATATATTATGTTTAGTATTTCCTTATGCTTATTATCTTCCACAATTATATCAAACCTTTATGGTTTCCATAGTGGGTAAATACGGTAATCTCATTCGAGGAAGTGCGGACTACCACCCCCTCAAAGTGATGTGATTCGTTAATGCCTTATGTGGGATGTATAAAGGATGTTGTTAAAGATATTATATATGATATTATTCTGGAATTATAATATACCTATGTATCATTATGTTTTAATCCCATTAAAATAAGAAATAGAAATGAAAGTAGCATTCATGCGTACGTACAGCTTACCGTTTCCATGAACGGTGCATTTCATTTCTTAAGTCTAAATGTTATGTACTATTATAAATACGTGTATATAATGGATTTATATTATATATATGATATCTAAATCATGAATATAATTCTGTATATAATGAACCTTTGACCACATGAACAACATGTTATTATAAGAAGTCCATTTTTGACTCAAGTATCAAATATCGACAAAACAGACATTATTGACTTAAATGATTAAATAAGGTTTATAACATGGTAATAAGTGATATAAAAGGAATAATAAACTTGAAAAAGGTTCTTATGTAATTATAAATTAACTTTTGTTTATTATTCAGGAGATTAAAGAACAATCGAGTCAAGTTGGACATGAGGTAAGGGATCCGACCTCTCTCTTTCTTTTCAAGTACTCTCTTTTATGTCATTTCTTTTATGCTCCATGTTATTATGTTGGAGGATCTTATTTTATATTCACCATACTGTAATTTTTATTTTCATATAATAATAGACCCCCTCTTACTCTCATCAATTCATTTTATTAATTTTTAAGTGTCGTCGTTAGGCTGCCGAATTTCGGTAAGGGATTTCATATCTCACTATTAATTCTGTGAGATTTCCATTATTCGCCACTTATTTATTGCATGTCGTGTATTTTTTACAGAAATGTGATGTATATTATCATTATTATCATTATATTCATGGTATTATGTGATTCATTTGGTGTTTATTTACTTTGGGTCATACGACTCAATTGATTACAACGTGGTAAGGGGTTTTCATCTCACTTTTTATCCCAATGAGATACATGCTATATCTGCCACTACTTTCTTTTGTGTGGTGTATGTACTGCCCATGATTGTACTCTTTGTGTAATATACTTTCATTTACGAGTATATACATCTTCATTTTATGATCTTTCTTTCATGTGACATATGTTTTGTAAGTTACCAAATCGGTAAGGGAAACTTTCACCCTCCTCTTATTTTAAAGACTTTTTTTCTTATGTCTTTAAATTTACATCTTATTAGGTTGGGATATATTCTTATATAGATTTCTTGATGTAAAAATTATTTCCAAGTGATGAGATACCCTTTTTATCTCATAAAATCATTTTCTAAATTTTAAGGAGACGTTGTTAGGCTGTCGTATTTTTACAGGGGAACTTCTAAACCCATTTTTGATTATTTGTGTTCAACTTATACTTATTGAATATGTCATCCTATGAATATGTGTGAATGAAATCTAATTGTTTTACACTTAATATACACTTATATTGGGTGTATTTATATTTTTCACTCATAATTATGAGATTGATTTATTCTTAATTTAAGGATACCATCTTTATAAGGGATTTCATCTCAATTTACACTTCCATTGAGACTTCATTTTTGTTATGAACTAATTACCTCTTATATGGTGTATATACTATGATTTGACATATTATATCATGAATCCATTTATTCTCATGATACTATAAAGTTCTGAATAAAATTTATTCCTCAATTATTTGTTTTACAGCGTCTCTCATTTTGTTAAAAAATCTTTAACTAAAATATCGTTTTAAATGTTTTAAAGAATTATCATTCTAAATCTTTATCTTTAATTTACATGTATTAAAAATGGGTTTTAGTATTTATTTATATGGAAATTAATGTTTGAAAATTATAATTCCATTAAAAGCTTCAAAGTGGTATGAGACACTTTGATTCAAAAATCCTTTTTTAAATTGTTTTTGAAGATGGATTGATTATTACAATATCTTGAAATTACTTCTTGCAATTGAAAATGAAATGTTATTGGTGAAATGTTTATATTTAAAATATTTTATGTGTTATGATGGTACTTGGACATTTGACGGGTGGTTACGTGATAAACCATATGACGGGTGGTGCTGTGAATACTAGGACGAGTGGTTACGTTATAACCTCCAATGCATTGGGTATGGAAGTCAACTGTATGGATATTCTATTTACTGATATGTGTGGAAGTCGACCGTATGGTTATTTCATTTAAGTATGTTTATGTCCCAAGTTACCTTTATAAGTTATGTGTTATTTATATGGGTTTTATGGTAATATTTTGGTTATAAAAGGGTAAGTAATTATCTTTTATTTAGTGAATAGTATTTACTACTTCATAAAGGTGAAAAGTATTACTTATTTTAAAGTATTTATGGTTTACTTGTTGTTTTGAAAAATAACAGTTTTACTTCTTTGTGTATTCCTTACTGAGCTTTTGATGCTCATACCAAGTTTTTGAAATGATTTTCACAGGACATAATGTGGAATAGGGTCAAGGATGAGATCAAGGAAAATTCATGCTTTTTTAAACATGGAACTAGACATGACTTTTTTTTTCAAGAGTTCATGTTTTGTAAAAAAATAGATACTTGGTAAAAGTGTCTACTTTGTAATATTTTTAAATGTAATAATTATGACCTAACTCTCTAAAACCCTAAACCTGAAAAGATCCTCAATGTGAATTATTCATTTAATTCAAGATTATGTAATGTTTTAAGGCCGAGTCTTTATAGTTGGCATCAGTGGTCGGTCTAGACAACTTTAGAGGTTAGGGTGTTATCTAAGCATAAGTAACATAACCATAATGGTTATCATATTAGAAAGAGTCATAGTTATTTTCAATGAGTTTAAGATAACATGAATAAGTATTTACCCTCCTCATAAGATATTATATGATGATTTTATTGATATACTCATACTGACATTTTTGGATTTAGTAAATGGATGAATCTAGCAGGAACCAAAGTAACAGTGGATGTGAAGAAAATGGTGACGGTTTTCTGAATGAGAAACTGAATGAAATGAGAGATGTAATGAGAACTCTTATGGTTATTCTCTACCAACTATCTGGAGTCATTATTGAAAACATGAAACTTGGTGATTTTTAGAAGGCATCGTATATTCGAGAAACAAATCCATACGAAATTTCAAGTAATAATCATAAAGGTAAGTATGTTCAATAACCTATGAGTCAAGGATGTGGAAAGAAACACCTAGGAAAATTCTTCAAAGGGATGAAAATATCCTATAGATGTGAGAATGAAGGTCATAAATCAAGCACCTGCCATGGAAAAAGGAAGCATCTAGTTGACTCTAGGAAAGGGAAAAAAGTTATTTCTGAGGAATCAATTGAATGTTTTAAATGCGGTATGCATGGTCATTATACAAACATGTGTCCTACGAAGATGTTTCGGGAATGGGATCACCAAGATCGTACAAATATTCATTCACCAATACCTAATGCCATTCCGATTGAGGATGAAGAAAATGACAATGACCAATGAAAGGTATGGATTATTTCTTAACATATGTTTTCCTTTTATTGAAATATTAGGATATGATTCATGATTTTGTTTGTAGGAAATAATTATTTCAGAATAAGTTGGTAAATAATGGTTAATGGATCATGAATAACGTCGAATGAGTAAGAGGTCAACATATAAGGGATTCAGGAGTTATGGTAGATTTTAGGATGGTGAAATGATTAAAATTAATAAGGCACTTTTGATGATTGAATTAAATTAGAAGTCTATTTATAGTATGTGTAACCCTGAAGTTTTATATATGAAAATTTTATTCAAGGAATACTTATCTTTTTTTGTGTTTGTAGTTATAAAGAACCATTTGGGTTTATATGATCCTTGAATTTGAGGCAATTACTAGTTAATACATTTTGGGATGCAAAACGAAAGTTATTAGATAACATTTGTGGTTAAAATATGTTATGGTTATTTTTGATGAATTTATCTCTTTTGGGATTTTTATAAAATCATGTAGTTTTTGAAAAGGGACAACACGCAAACCATGTGACAACCCGTCGCGTCAGACGAAGCTGTGGGAATCGAACCCACAACCAAAGTGTGACTGGTATTTATCACCTTCCACTAGACTTCACGAAGTCCCTTATTAGTATGACTAATTATTTTTAGTTATATGATCTTATGAATGAGGAAGAAATATATTTTGGGTTATCAATGGAAATGATTAACCTATCATAGAGGATATGTGATTAGGTTAATTACTTTTTAGTGTGAGACTTTAAGAGTAACTGATGTTATTTGGAGATAAATTTTAAGATTTACCTTGGAAGACTATGTGATTTAATCCTTCTGAGATTTGGGTTTTAATCTTAGTTTGGATTACTTTGAATAATTTTAAAGATAACTATTTATTTAATGGTCTTTCTTGAACCTTGGGTTCTTTTTGAGGAATTTTAGAGATTAAGAGTAGTATTTTTTTATAAAGGATTATCCTTTTGGTGATTATATGATATTATTATAAAAATTTTGGTTTTAGTTAATATATAGTTCATATTTTATGGATTATGTGATTCTCTCAAAGTTGATTATAGTGATCTTAATGTGAAAAAAGTCATCCTGAATATTCATCGTTTGGAGAAAATATGACTTTGTGTTTGAAATCTAGTTAAAGATGAATGTCTACATGATAAGTAATTATATTTCCTTATGTTTTTTATTAATCTCATAAATAAATTCTTCAATGAAAAGTAACATTAAACAAAAACCTTGTGTGTTAACTTTTCCAATTGGGGAATCAAAGAATGTTTAACCCATCACATGTTTGTGATTTTCTGGTGGTTAACTTTCTCCTAAACATGTTTCCTAACACTCTCCATCCATATGTGACAATTTTTTTTCTCCTCCATATCCATGTTTTCATGGAATCTTAGTATGGGTTAACTCGGTTGATCTTTGTGCTTCTGTTTCTTTCTTTTAAAGTGATAGTTTTACTGACTCTTTTTCCGATGTGGGACTTTCAATGAAGTTTTCGAGCACATTTTTTTTAAATTGCAAGGACACAATTCCCAAAAGGGGGAAGGATGTAACATCAAAGATAAATAAAGAATACAACATATTGCATATTTATTAATATTTTTGAATTAAATATTAATTTTACTTTAAAAAGGTTGCTATGTTCGATAGCGTACCCGATACGCAACAACGAGTTTCTTTGAAATCTTACGTTGCACACTAATAATATAATATTATTATTTTAAATGGTATTCAAATCTTAGATGTTGTATTGGAATGAATGAAAAAAACTAAATACAATATGATTATACATGTTTGTTAAATGTATTTACATTTATCCAATAAAAGGTAGAGGCTTGAAATGTGATTGAATCTAATTTTAAGAATAATTTACATTAAAAAGCTAACTTATTGCCTTTTAATGGAGAACCATTTTTAAATATATTTTTGGTCACTTTAATACATTATATACGACCAAATAAAATACTTCTTTATAATGGGGACATCAAAATTTACATTGTGTAAATTTTTGGAATATTTCCGATAAAGTTCATTTTTTAATGAATAATGAAAAATATTTTATTTTAATTCAAAAGTGCCTTTTAATATAATTTATTTATATGGATAGACTATCTTTTTAATTGGTTTTAAAGTGTAATTAAAACATATTTTTACCATTTAATCCAATGCGGGTCATTGGAATTAATTTCACTTTGAGATTGGACATAAACAAGTATCAATATTTTGATAGTTATTGTTTCTTAACAACACGCTATTTGTTTTAACAACAGGAATTAATTTTTAAATTAATTAATTACTCTTCTATGTTTTGAATTTGGAAAAATAGATATCAATTTTGAATTCATAATATCAAATAATTCTTAGGCTGAATTTTTGGAATTTTTCTGAAAATCATCAATTTTTTATGAATACTGACACCACTTAGTGGTATTTAAAAGACTGACTCTTTCATTTAAATGAAATTTTAAGACATCTGTGAATTTAATTTCAAAAATACGATATACATGGTTATTATCAAGAAGTAAAATGTGGTTCACTATGATGAAAATAATTTTTGGTGAATAGTAACTTTTGACTTTTATTTACTACAGTTAAAGGTAAATAGGGTAATTCATGGTTAAAAGGATATTATAAAAATTAAAAATTACCTTAACACTTTTCCTAACCTTATTGGTTGAGTCATTAAAGACCACATGTATCTTTGGTTCTATTTTGGGACCTCTTTGATCCACTTGGAAGTGATAATGAAAATTTAGATTAATTAATTTAAAGTAAAGGCCAAAATGACACAAACAAAAAATCTTTTAGTAATTAATTTTTATATGGTGTTATATAAGTTTTATTTCCGACTATAAATATTATTTGGAAAGATAAAAAGATTTCCTCTATCATTGTATTTGTTTTATAATTTTTAGACTTCAAATAAATTAAATTATTTATGACACAATAATAATGCGATATTTACATCATTAATAAAATATTTAAATAAATAAGATTATAATGATTACAATATTGTCCAAATGAAGTCAAATTCTGATTGGATGATTTTATTTCGACCATGAAGCATCTTATCTTCGAAAATAATGATTTTTGAACCATTAGAAACTGAATATCTTTATATAATAAAAACATAGTTTCACAATTTCTTAAAGAGCCCCTCCTCCCCCTTATAAAAGGAGACCACTTCTAACAAATTCCTCACACCTCTCAAGTCATTTGGATCGTCCAAACTCCGCCCAATTAGGCTCCCTACATCCCTCAAAGGGAGTTTCCCAAATTAAAGGTAACAGTTTCTATTAAATTGTTTTCTTTTATTTTACTTCTCCAACCCCTAAAATATTTTTATTTCCCTTATTTGGTAACAACACCAGTATCCTCAATATACTAGGATGTTTTTCTGAGAAATATTTGAACTACAATTACACACAAATCCATCTAATGGATGAAGAACATAATGTTTCTGTGGACAGAAAACTAACGCCACACAAAACGATGATTGTTCAATTACCTCTTACCACTTCTCATGGTGGCCATTATGATGGCACTGTATTTATATATGATATATATTATTTTTAGGATTTCCTTATGCTTTTGTACTACCCTAATTATATCAAACCATTATGGTTTCTATAGTGGGTAAATACGATAATCTCATTTGATGAAGTGCGGACTACCGCCCCCTCAAAGTGATGTGATTCGTTAATGCCTTATGTGCGATGTATACAGGATGGAGTTAATGATATTATATATTTTATTATTCTGTAATTATAATATACCTATGTATCATTATGTTTTAATTCCCTTAAAATAATAAATATAAATGAAAGTAGCGTTCATGCGTACGTACGGCTTACCGTCTCTATAAACGGTGCATTTCATTTCTTACCTCTAAATGTAATGTACTATTATAAATAAATGTATATAATGGATGTATATTATATATATGATATCTAAATAATGAATATAATTCTGTATATAATGAACCTTTGACCACATGAACAACATGTAACTATAAGATGTCCATTTTTGACTCAAGTACCAAATATCGACAAAACGAACATTATTAACTTAAATGATTACATAATGTTTATAACATGGTAATAAGTGATATAAAATGAATAATAAACTTTAAAAAGGTTCTTAAGAAAGTATAAATTAACTCTAGTTTATTATTCAGGAGATTAAATAATGATCGAGTCATGTCGGACACGAGGTAAGGGATCCGACCTCTCTCTTTTCAAGTACTCTCTTTTATGTAATTTCTTTTTATGCCCTATGTTCTTATGTTGGAGGATATTCTTTTTTATTCACCATACTGTAATTTGTATTTTCATCTGATAAGAGACCCCCTATTACTCTCATCAATTCGTTTTATTAATTTTTAAGTGGCGCCGTTAGGCTGCCAATTTTTTGTAAGGGATTTCATATATCACTATTAATTCTATGAGATTTCCATTGTTCGCCACTTATTTATTGTATGTGGTGTATTTTGTACTGACTTTTGATGTATATTATCATGATTCTCATTATATTCAGGTTATTATGTGATTCATTTGGTGGTTATTAACTTTGGGTCATACGACTCGATTGATTACAATGTGGTAAGGGGTTTTATCTCACTTTTTATCCCCATGAGATACATGCTATATTTTACACTAATTTCTTTTATGTGGTGTATTTACTTCCCATGAATGTAATATTTTTGTAATATACTTTAATTTATGAGTATATACATCTTCATTTTATTATCCTTCTTTTATGTGGCATATGTTTTGTAAGTTACCAAATCGGTAAGGGAAACTTTCACCTTCCTCTTTTTAATGACTTCTTCTTGTTATATCTTTAAATTTAAATCTTATTAGGTTGGGATATATTATTATATATCTTTATTGATGTCAAATTTAGGTACAAGTGATGAGATACCATTTTTATCTCATCAACACATTTTCCGAATTTTAAAGAGATGCCATTAGGCTGTCGAATTTTTACAGGGGAACTTCTTAACCCAATTTCGATTCTTTGGGTTCAACTTAAACTTATTGAATATGTAATCCTATGAATATGTGTGAATGAACTCTAATTGTTTTAATGTTAATATCCACTTATATTGGGTGTATTTATATTTTTCACACATAATTATGAGATTTATTTATCCTTAATTTAAGGATACCATTTTTATAAGGGATTTCATCTCAATTTACATTTCCATTGAGACTTCGTTTTTGTTATGCACCAATTCCCTCATATATGGTGTATATACTGTGCTTTTACATATTATATCATGAATCCCTTTAATCTCATGATATTATAAAGTTTTGATTAAATGTTATTCCTCAATTATTTGTATTTTAGTGTCTCTCATTTTGTTAAAAACTCTTTAACTAAAAAACCGTTTTAAATGTTTCAAAGATTTTTCATTCTAAATCATTATCTTTATTGTCCATGTTTTAAAAATGGATTTGTGTATTTATTTATATAGACATTAATGTTTTAAAATTATAATTCCATTAAAATCTCCAATGTGGTATGTGACACTTTGATTCAAAAATCCGTTTTAAATGGTTTTTGAAGATGGATTGATTATTTCAATATCTTGAAATTACTTCTTCTGATTGGAAATGAAATGTTATGTGTGAAATGTTTATATTTGAAATATTTTATGTGTTATGATGGTACTTGGACATTTTATGGGTGGTTACGTGATAATCCATATGACGGGTGGTGCCGTGAATACCAGGACGGGTGGTTACGTTATAACTTCCAATGCATTGAGTATGGAAGTCAAACGTATGGATATTAAATTTAGTGATATGTGTGGAAGTCGACCGTATGGTTATTCCATTTAAGTATGTTTATGTCCCAAGTTACCTTTATAAGTTATGTGTTCCTTACATGGGTTTTATAGTAATATTTTGGTTACCAAAGGGTAAGTAATGATATTTTATTCAGTGAAGAGTATTTACTAATTCATAAAGGTAAAAAGTATTACTTATGTTAAAGTATTCATGGTTTACTTTTTGTTTTGAAAAATTAAAAGTTTTACTTCTTTGTGTATCCCTTACTGAGTTTTTTTGCTTATCCCATGTTTTTGAAATGTTTTTCACAGGACGTAATGTGGAATATGGTCAAGGATGGGATCATGGAAAATTCATGCTGTCTTAAACAAGGAACTAGACATGACTTTTTTTTTTCAAGAGTTCATGTTTTGTAAAAAAATGGATACTGGGTAGAAGTGTCTACTTTGTAATATTTTGAAATGTAATAGTTATGGCCTAACTCTCTAAAACTCTAAACCTGAAAAGATCCTCAATGTGAATTATTCATTTAATTCTAGATTATGTAATTTTTTAAGGCCGGGTCCTTATATATTAGCATTAAAATGGTAATTTCACAAGGAATTTCAGTTGATAATATTCATTATGGAAAATTATGAGGCTTATACATGCCACAAAGGATGTTATTTTCATTGAATTCGAGTTTGTATGTTTTTAAAATGACTTATAAATGGATTGATATATGAGATTATTTTTTTTATGAATCATAAAAATTTAAATATTTTAAAAGAAAGAGTGATTTTATGGGAATTGAAATAGAAAATACCATGTTTTAGTTATTTTTTGGGGGCCATTTTGAGAATATCTTTAAACATTGAGTATAATTATCCAATATAAGTAAAATGGATTTCCTTTTTTTAGAGTTTCAGAATGGGGATATACACACTATGACACATGCCATGGTGTAATATAACTTTTCTTTGAAAAAATAGTGAGGGTTATAACATGCTATAGTGAATAATACAAATTCTTGTTAAATATGGTGATACTAAAGCTATTCTTAACAATATTAAGAATCAAAATGGTTTTTTTGATTGAATTAGTAGTGAATATTGACCCTTTCATGATTTTTATAGTCTCACCATGATGGAATACATGAATTAATTAAAGCTTATATATTTTAGTATATTTTTTGAGATGGAAATGTTGTGTTAAAATTTAAGTGTTTTGAATTTTTTTCCACACTTTTAAATTAAGTAGTAGTTAAAGAAAAATTATTAGGATGGAATTTTCACCCCATAAGGGATGAAGACATTCTATGATGGCCTCTAATATTCTGAAGACTAGTAAAATAATTGGTTGAATAAATAGAGAATAATTTGGGAAGTAGTTGAAGGAATATGGTATTGTGAATTTAAATTCAAAATTACAATTTGAATAGAAAGAAGAATAATATAACTATATTTTGAGATAAAATAGAATAAGAACATTCTTGTAACTAAAATATAAGGAAATAAATGAATATAGTGGAAGGAATAAAAAATAAGTGTCTCATGAACATGAAGATTACTTTTAATGAATGTATGTAATAAAATAATAAGACAAAGAGAACAAAATTGGTTGGTGTGTGTGATCATCACGTGCATTTATTATGGCGAGGAGGAAGTGATAAGTCACACATGTTATAAAAATTGAATAATTTTGAGAGAACTATAATATTATGTAGATATAATCATAATAAAATAAAGGATAATCCTTTCCTTAACATAATAAAAGAATACTATGGAACAATTCAGGAGGCTTAATGGGATATAACATTGTTGATTATCTTATAACACATGTTCAAGGATAGTTACTATTTATATATATCTTTCATAGCTATTATTATGGATTATATAGTATTGGATGAGTCTGTATCATTCAATGGATTTTCAATTAATTCTGAATAGTGAGAATTGTACATCAGATGTCTTTTTTGTTACTTTCATAAGTGTGTGTGTGTGTTAATTAGTGAGATCCCTCACTCTAATGAGTGATATAGTTTGATTTTTAATGAAATAATCAAAGGAAAACATATTATTTTTCCCCAATTCACCACATATCAGTGATCCTACCATTCCTAGGGAGGCGACATCACAAATAAATGAACATCATAATAATTTCCCATGAAAATAATTTCATATACAATTTTTATATTATCCAAGTGCATAAATATATCATGATTTTTTGATTTTATATAAAAATGTGATTCTATGTTCCTTATCTAAAATGGAATGCATCGAGTTCCATTCCAGTATATAAGGAATTATAAGGAAGAGAATACCTAGATTCCATGGGAATCTTAGGATAATATTCTTGGATATTTGTAGTTTCTAAAAGAAAATTTATATATAAGTCATTGTATCGTGGGATTTTTATATCAAGATATGAACTTAATAAATGGTTTAATTGGAACATATCATAGTGAAACTATACCCGAACATATTATAATTATTTGATAGAATTTTCAAAAGAAGAATATAATAATATTTATGAATGAGATATATAACCATGGCATGAAATATGGATTAAATTACTTTATCATAAAACCACACCCATAGAGAAACAAAACCATTTAATTTTTATAAATACATTTCTAAATAATAAGGATTTATATCAAATTGAATTTTGATAACTTTTTTATTATGTTATAATACATGGCTTGATGTTAATGGATATATTTGTCTATCCATTCATGGGTATGACATTGAGATCATATTTGATAAAATATTGGATGTATCTTAGATTATGTTTTATTTTATTGAAGAATATTGAATATTAGATAAATATGATAATGAAAATATGAAAAAGATAAAGGATTTATTGAAATATATAAATGGACATATAAATTTTTTCTATAAAATAATGTGTTGTTATGTAATGTAAGAAAGTGGAAAAAATAGAAATTTTAATAGAAGAAGTTCTAAAAGGGAATGTGTATGAGAGTCAATCAGAGAGAAATTGAATACAATATCTAGAAAAATATGAATTATAATATCACTCATGGAATATCATTGATAAATTATATAAAATATAAAAATTCAACTATATGATGTATATCATAGAAAATTTTCTTTAAAAAAGATTTATTTAATTTCCATCATAATTAAAGGAAGATGGTGTTTATAATAAAAAACATATGAAATAAATATTATTTATTCTTTTAGCATGATTTAACTCTAATACATATCATAATGATGGAAATATAATTAAGAGGAAATGAATACGTATGATATGGTATTATGTATAAATTTTCGATTAGTATTTATACTTATTTTGTAGTAGCAGACATGCCCACTAACTTGATAAAGATAATATATGAAAGTAGTACATAGAAATATAAAAACTTGTAGTGACCCTTGAAAGATAGTTTAATATCCCTAATAATTGTTAAGGGAACGTTCCATAGAATTCATTACCCTTGAATAAATATAAATCTTATAACCATAATAAAAAATGTTTTTTGATTTTGGTACGCTCACACATTGTTGTATGTATTCTCCTTGTATGAAACTCACTAGGTGAATCGAAAATATTTTATTTAAATTTAAATTATTTATTAACATTATTTACATGATTATTATTAAAATAATGATTTATTAACATGTTCTATCTGAATTTAAATTATGGTTTGGCTAAGGGAACTAATTTTAGTTTAAAGTTTTAAATTGAAATTACCTTGATTCAACCCCATATCATAGATATAATTTATTTATGAACTATTTAGGATTTATGGTTCTATAAAAATACATAACAATTCATATGAAATCTACTCCCTATATACACCCTTTTATTATACCCAATATATTAGAAGATAATACTTGTAAACAAATGGACTAGGTTTAACTAACTAGTATCTCGAGAAAGTATGCTACAAGGCCAAAAGAACATTACCAATCTATGCATGCTAGCCACACAATCCAAGTGTATAAAATAAAAATTCATAGAAAATATTCACGCTTTAAATATCAAAAGTTAAAAAATGGATGCCACCCATATATTTAGAATTATATATCCATAACAAAGACATCTATGCACATGAATATACACATTCCAAAATAAAAAAAGAATGAGAAATTTTAGAACCCAACTTAAATAATAATAGAAAATTTTAAATAACATTATATGATAAAGTAATGTGAGATATAAAATCCCATATATATGAGAACCAAAATAATGTAAAGGATGGTATGAATGATAAATTTTCATATCAAAAACTAACATAGGAGGATCTCTAAAGAGCCTAACATGGGAAAACTACATGTGACCCATGGTTAGTAAAAACCTTAAAAATAATAGAGAAAATCAAGGAATCAAGATGAACCACCAAAAATAATAGATCTATTCCCTTAAACTATGCTAGAAATAAACAAGTATACATAAACATAATTGATATTTATAAGTTGTGAGCTAATGTCCCAATAATATACCATATTGAATCTATATAAGATATTTCTCTTTGAAATCCATTATTTTTATTTGAAGAACAATTTTATAAAAACAGTTTTTTTATTTTATAAAGTAAAAAATGGAAAAAAATTTGTTAGTCCATTGGTTTTCTAATGTTATGGGAAGTTCCAAGATATTTGTGAAACAATAATTTAAGATTATAATAAAGAGAAATATTTCATAAATATCATAGTGATATATAATAAAAAAGAAATATACCAAATAGAATCACATTTAAATAATTAAAAAGAGACTCAATATGGGATATAATCTTTGGGTAAAAAAATAACAAAAAGGTGGTAACTGGGATTCATATACAGAATATTGTCCTACCTCAGTGAACCAGATAGAAAACCAACTTCAGTTTTGGCTCATCCTACATAATATAATCCCCTATCCAGAACACAAGTATATCTAGGGAACTATCCACTTTATAATCTATACTAGAGTAGCACCCATCTCTGTTATCTCAAAATATACCCATGGTATCCCATAGGAAACCCACTGATAATTAATTTCCATAACATAGAAAATATCAATAATAATATAATAAAGAATCCTTATTAATAATATGGGGCATAAAATGAAGGAAATATCAGTCATCAACCAATTTAATTTTAAAATGTTCCTTTAAAATATATTTAAAATAAAAAATATCCTTACTTCATTTTATCAAACACCCCATAGGAATAAATTCAAATTTGAAGTGAAAACCATGTCAAATGACCACTCATCTAAAAAAAGTCAACAAAAATAAAGTAAAAGTATAATGAACTCCCTAATAACTTACTTTAAGAGTAATAAAGAAATATAAAGAAAAGGAAACAAAATTAATAAATGTATAATAATGGAAATATCCAATACAAAGAGACACCTACCTCAGATCCAATGAAAACATGATGCCTATACAAAACAGCATAAGGTAGAAGAAAGAGGGGTCATCACAAGAAAAAAAGCCAAAATATTTCAATTTATAAAAAAAACCTAGTTATAATCTTGGACACCATGGATAATAGGGAAAGTAAACTTTTTAAAATTGGAAGAACAATAGAATAAAGGAAGAGAGGAGAATGAATCCAAAAGAAATTGAGTGTTTTCTTTAAAAAAACCCTCCAAAACATAAGAGAGAAGGCCAAAAGATCTTGGAGGAAATGGATTTTATGGATAGTGGATTATAGGACATGAGAATGTAAGAATTGAATGAGAAAAGAGTTAGAAATTGATAGGGGAAAAGTAGTAAATTTATTATTTTAAAATCTGGGAAGACCAAGTCGAAACATGACCTCCCCTCATCATGATATGTCACCAAAACCTAGAAAAACAACTCATCTTCTATGGTGGCATCTGGACAAGACCTCTTCTTATTGAGGTGTAATGAAACTTTCTAAAAAAGAAAACCAATACTTGGTTCCTGTCATAGAATTACCTCCCCACATCATGTTGTGATAAATATTCCTAGAAAATAACCCCACTACTCAAGTATCATCGTGACATGACCTCCCCTCATCACAATATGATGTAATCTATAGTAATGACATCGTGATATAACCTATCTTGGTAACAATATTACCTATTTCAGTATCATACTACAACCTACCAAAAATTCCATAATTTTTATAAAACAGAGAAATAAATGATAAAAAAATAATCAATGGTAAATTACAAACCTTAAAATGACACTATTTCTATCATAATTCTCCTCAGCATGCCACTTTATTCACCAAAAAATTTCATATTGATCTTCAAAAAAGAAAATGTGAGTCCATTACTCGCTCATCAAGGGATCACATAACCATATCTCATAGATATCAACACCTTTATACCATAGAACATTGAAAAAAGGAATATACTTACTCCTCAATACTTTTTCCGGGTGATCCATGATCTGAACAGGAAACTCAAGCTTAGTGGTGTCCAACTAAAATCTAATTCTTGACATTGAAACACATGAGATAGGTTTGGGTGATATCTATACAACAAATATACCTAAAAAAATCATGAATATAATTCATGTGGGATGATAAGTCTTATTGGTATACTAATTTTACGAGGTTCTCAACAATATAAAGTGGCCTGACATACCATGTCATCAACATACCATGAATTACAATAGATAATGTCACATTTTATGAGCAACATATAAAAACATAATGAAACACAAATAAATTCCTGATACAGAATAAAAAATTCCAATAGATAAATAATAAGGTTAAAATATAATTAATAGAGTCTCTTATCAATTTCTAATATTTTTTAAATTAGTTGAATATTAATCATCATCTCCTAAATGATGTTAAGTCATAGTAAGTAATGATCACTAAATTTTGATCATTAGAGAGATGATTATAAAGGTTTTATGTAAATAGTTTTGAAGGGATCCATATTTATCAGGGGTTGGAAACTATTTTTATATTAAAATTCAGATAATAATAAGTGCTTCTCCCAAAAATTTCCAAAATCATACACATAATCTCAGAGTATATCCTCAAGAATATGGTCATCTCCCATATATTGACTATCCAATTGAGGAAAAGATGTCTTGATCAGCTTTAACTATTAAATGATCTCTTATTAAAAAAATTCCAAAATTATGGAGTAATGTTTGGGTTTCAAATTTAAATGATGGCCAAGTGCACACCATGAAGCCTTTTAATATTTTAGATGAATTGAATTCCAAGATCTTATAAAAATTAACACTACTTAATAATTAAAAAGTGGTATAATTTCATCAACCCATAAATAATTATGCATATCCAATATTACCACTACAAGATTGAGGTGATCGAATCCCAAATTCCATGGAAATCTCATTCCACTTCCATAAAAGAGAAGGAAGAGGTTGCAACAATCTTGCAGTTTTAGATTTCTAGTATTTAATCTTATGGTAGGTAATTAATTGAAACAATAAATTTATTATCACTCAATGCATCCTAGTCTACCAATACAAGCATATCATATCATAAAATTTATTGGTAGTTCTAAGGTGCACATTCCAAGTATAATAGTGTGTATTTTCCATCACTTACTCAAATATGATTGAAATAATGACCAATTCCTTAAAACATTACACCATTGGGAAACACAGGCCAGTCACCCATGATTTCCAAATAGTTTAGAATTTATATTTTTCACTAGAAATGATTACATTCTTCATACAATAGTATAATCTGATCATCTGATTTGGCTATTACTTGAACACTACCAAAGAACACCTAGTTCTCCACCTCTTTCACATCCAAATGAAATTAATAAAATTATCTCATCAAATTCCATTCATCCTATAATTCATTCATAGACTAATTAGATAAATCCAATCATAATTCATTAGACAGTATATTCTATTTACTAGGGGTGTATGAAAAATTGTAAAGAATGGTTTGGAGGTTTTCAACCCAATGCCACTGTTTAAGATTCTAGAACATTAATGAAAGGATTTATATTAAAATATTATGATAAATATATATTATAAACTTATCTATAAAGAGATAGTTAAACCAATTCATGAATTCATTCATGATAGAAAATGAAACATGGTCATATGTATTGTACTTTTGTAAAGAGGGTGTTACTGGTATGATCTAGATGATAAAACATTGACACACTACATCAACACACACCTCAACCTATAATAAAGGAATTAAAAAACACTGAATAAGCCTCTATGGACTCTAAAAGAGTCAAAATGGAAGTCAATACCATCGTCAAATCTTTGATGGATTTTTAGAATTTATCATCCTAATCAAATATCACCCTATTTTGGGTAAAATTCATTAAGGTAGATTCAAGCAATATACATCCTTAAAAAACCACAAATAATATCCAGATAGGTCCATAAATCTAATAATCCTGAACAAATTCACAGGTATTTCATAGGATATTTCTATTTAGATATTCTTAGGGTTAATATAAATTCCTTTTTTTGATATCACATGGCTTAAGGACTTCTCTTATTTTACCTAGAACAAGTACTTAGACAAATATTTTTATAAGAAATAATCCATCACGGTTCCAAAATGATGTCGAATATTATGTATGGTCTTCCTCTTTATTGTAGTAAAATAATATTTCACCCACTAACACTACCAAAAAGGAGTTTAGGTACTAGTAAAAGAACTAACTTATTAATAAAATGAAATAATTTTTGAATTTAGTAGGAAAAAATGGAATAAAAAGGAACCTATAATTACTATATTTTCTCTTGGAAGAAATCTTATGAATATCTTCTTCCCTCACTCTTGGCTAATGGCATCCCAACCTAAGGTCAATCTTATAAAACCAGTTATCTCCCTTGATTTAGTAGAAAATGTCAGAAATATATGGAAATGACTACTTATTCTTGATGGTCAGCTGATAGATATTACTTTAATCAATGAAAAGTTAAAGGCTTACATCCACCTTCTTTTCAGGAGTACCGGCGATTTATAAAGTGGTACACTCATACATTATAACCATTTCCCACAAGATCCTCCTTCTATCACATTAAATATTATAATTTGGAACAATTTATTTTATATGATGGTAAATATATATGTATCATCCAATTAAGGTGATCAATAGAGAAATATACCACCCCCTGAGATAGATACCAAGAGAAATAGTCAGCAAAAACTATAGGATACTTATCCCTCAGCATCAGAAACATGGCATCCTAGAAAAATTCAATAGTATTGAAAATAAAAACTGATACGTGGAATGAGACCAATCATATATGAAGAATAATATGTACTAACCTAACTAATCATAGATCCCAATCACCTTGGGGGACATGATTATTATTAGGTTAGTTAGGAAGATAAAATATAGTCAGGGGGATGCATAAACAAGATTAAAAAAATCATTAATGAATTGATTAATTATCTAACATATTTATAAAATTTAATTATTATTGTTAATTAGTATTCAAATAAAATAATAAAACAATTATGTATTTTATAATATTTCAGTCCAAATTGGACTTATTCTACTCTTATACCTATCTAATCCGTTAGAAATACATTGTAAACTAATATGTTTTTATAGAGAATTATAACCCTATTTAAAAATATTTTTTCTAATATAATAATAACCAAGACACATGAATTTTGTACGTGCATTCCAAAAACTATTAAAACCATAAATTTAGATACAAATAGCCACAACCCAAATAGTCCCGAAAAAAGATTTTGGGATTCAAATCCTCAATAAAGAGAATGATTTTTATGAAAAAGCATAAATAGAAAGTGAATGCATGTGAGTGATGGGAAGAAGTGTTATAAGAATAAGAAAAAATGATAAAAATATAGATAAACAAAGGGATAAAGGGAATTAGTTCTTGATTATAGATTCAGATCAGCTCATCAAAGGGATATAAGCCGAATTTTTTTTTCATCCCTTGGGTGATCATATAGTAGTAGTAAACACAATATATAAATTCAGTTGAATGTTCATAGAGTAAAAACAATTTTTACCACTTTAATTCATATTCAGTCATCATGCCATAATTGTATAAATCTTTCATGAGTCCTTTGAGTCCCATATATAGAATCTATAATACAAAATAACTAAATAGGTTTCCTTAAAATGGTGAGAAAAATTGAAAATTCAAAGGGAATATTACATTATTATAAGGTAGAGGGAGAGATATATATAAAGATGGATGTTATCATTATTTAAAAACCACTAAACTCATTATAAAAAATTAAACCAAATGACTAATGATTTAATTTTTTTTAAATCATTCTAATGAATAGTTTAAAACACTTCCACACTAATAGTTCAATAAAATATCCAAATAAAATTCAATTTTGAATTTGGAATATGAAATTCAAAATATCAAATTTAAAATAATATGTAAACATGCAAAGAATTTCAATACATAATAAAACAACATTAAAATATTAAAACAAGTTTTAATGAGTTTAATATTAACTAATATTAATTTTTAAGAAATAAAATCTAATAAAATGACATGAATCAAATGATTATTGATTTTCAAGCTGTAAGTTTCATGTGTAAAAATAAAACACCCTTCAATATTCAAAAAATTATGTTTAAAATAATGAATATCAATTCACATAGGTTCTAAAAAATTAATATTAATTTATAAATTCATTATAACAATAAAATGTATGAAATAAACATGTATAAAATCTAAATATGAAATAATACATAAAATACAGAAAATTCAAATATTTTAGAAAAACCACTATAATTTCTATAAACTACGTATCCAAATTCCCTTTGGAGTTTTCCATGTAAGAGTTTTTCATTATGTATATAAAACTCACCACTTAATAAAATTTCACAAATGAAAATTGACATAGGTGATTTATGTTATCAATTTTTTAGAGGTGATTCATGCAGGCTATTCACAAAAGGGATTCATAAATCCAAAATTATGAAATATGTAAAAATATTTATTTATCTAATTTTAGACCTAAAACATACATAATAAAAGGAAACAATTATATTTTTTCCAGTTTAATTATATGTATAAAATTTTATCATATTTTCAAATAATAATGATTCACCTTAATCAAATCTATATATCTGAAGTTATGATTAAGGAATTGAAGAAAAATAGTAATGGGAAACTACATAAATCAAACAGCAAACATATCATTTTTTTCTTACCTAATTTCAAACTCGATATATATCTATTCTAATGTTTATTTATTATAATTAAATTTAGATAATTTTGTTATCTTAATAAAAAATAGTCACGCATTTTTTAGTTTTTAGATCATTTTATGGTCATGATTGAGAGAGTAACTGGTACTGGAAAATTAGATATGTGGATTTCAAAATAGCTATGCTAATTAAAAATCCACTACATTGATTATGAAATGGATACATGGATTTTGATAAAAATGGTACCTGAGAATAAATATTTGAATTATATTTTAATGTTTTAAATTACTTATTTATCCTAGTAACACTTTAGTATTCTTTTAGAACACATGTTTTAATAATAAAGACATTAAATATAAAGACACTTTAAGTAAAGAGAAATAATGATATGATTAATATTAAAAAAAAATTAAATAATATACAATTAAAAGTATAAATTTTTTGAATAAAAATAAAATAAATAAATATTTATAATTTTCAAAACATAAATTATTTTAAGGATTCACTCGACATTCTTCCACTTTTTGAAAATCATAAAACCAAGTATACTTTTAAAAATAAAACCCCCTTTTTGAAATTATCAAAAAGATATGGTTTCAAATATAAAAATAGAAAGTATTTCATTAGGTAATGAAATAAATGAAATAATAATTTTTTTATAAAACCTTTTTTAAATATGAAATTATTTAAAACATTTATCAAGGAGCCAATGTAAATTCATCCACTATTAAAACATAAAATTAAATGAAGTAAGAAGAATTTTTAAAAGTTATTTGAGAAACATAATTGGATATTTTTTCAAAAATAAGATATAATAAAAGAGAGAGGTTCAAATAGTATTTACCATCATCTAGGATGTATTATAGGTTTTTATATAGTTATATAATAAATTAATATGTTACGAAATTAAACAATAGTAATCTGAAAAACAAATTCAAAATAGTACAAATTTCATGTAAATCTGAAACATTTAACCTATAAATACATTAAAAACACCCATAAATTCATGAAATATATTTGTTAATTTAAACCTCTATTATAAAAAGTTCATATTTGTTTTTTTTCAATTTTGGAATAGTCTTAAGTCTTAGTAAATTTATTTTAAATTTATTTTTTAGTAAAAATAAACTCTAAACCAATATCACCCTTATTCACATGATCTCAAATAAGGTGAAATCTAATATACATATTATTTGTTCTAGAATGTGGTAAAGTGTTTTAAAAATATATATTATAGACTTTTTATCATAATAAATTGGTAATTTATTAAAATATATACTAAAATCACTTATTTTTTCTTAATCCATAAACATGGATTACAAAAATGAGATACTGAAATGTACTCATCTTTTATAGTAGATATAAAAAATAAATATTTTCTTCTTAGAAGACAATGAAATGTAAATTTTTCCAAGGGAATGGAAAATACATAATTTTATTTTTATTTCAATCTTATTTCTTCGAACTTTTATGCCTACATGGATAAGGATGTTTCGTGTATGTCACATTGCCCCTTCCCGCTATCTGATGCTCTAGAGGTTGTGAAAAAATAGGTTGTCGGTGCATAGCCTGCTCCAAAAAACTGGGATCCTACTGGAATCTATATGCAGCATATGACTCCGGGATGAGGAATCTATCTCTCATATCTTATTCTCTTGCAACTTCTCTTGCAGGTTCTGGTCGCACCTGCATGCTGCTTTCAGTGTGCAGATTGATCTTTATGGAATGGAGGTAATGATGGCATTTGTTCAGTGTGCACATCTTAGTGAACATATTGGGGCGATGTTTATCACGGCTGTTGTTGCTATCTTAAAAGTGATATGTCAATCCAGGAATTCCACTATTTTGGAGGGACAACATCCATTATTGTACGATGGATTGTACATGGTTTATCAGGATGTTATGACTACTTCCAAATTGCATACTGGCACTATGAATAATGACATTGATGACTTGGTTATTCTGATAGATTTTGGTGTTAATGGAAGAATAAAAAAACCTCTTGTTCTCAAATCCATTATATGGATTCCACCAATTCCAGGATGGTTGAAAGTGAATGTTGATGGGGCGGCTTCCGGTGCACTAGGGCCTTCAGGATGTGGTGGCATATTCCTCACTCATCGGGGCTTCATTAAAGGCTGCTTCCAACACTATATTGGTAATGGCATGGTGATAAAATCATAGATATGGGCTATGATCAAAGCAATAATGTATGCTACTCATTTTGGATGGAGGCAGCTTTGGGTGGAATCCGACTCCACCACCATGGTTCACATCCTAAAGACTCGGTCCCGATCGGTACCATAGAAAATGATTCCTTCCTGGATTGAATGTATGCGGATGGTTGAGCACATATAGCATGATTTCACCCATGTCTATAGGGAGGCCAACCAGGTAATAGATGCGCTTTCAATGAGGGAAATTGTGGAGACCTAATCTAGATTGTCTTTTAGATCCCCTGAATTTTGGTCCCAATTTTTCGATTTGGACATGCGTGGGGTTTCATAGTCTCGGCTTTGTAACCCCCCTTATACCTCCACTTTCTCTTTTTTTAATTATAATTTTTTAGGAATGGGATTTCCTGGTTTCTGACCTGTTTGAGTTTATAGCTTCAAAAATAAGAATCATAATATGATATTATGTCAAAAAAATTATTCTTAGAATAAAACAACCACAAGTTAACTATTCCTTTAACATATCTAATTAATATTTTCACAACTTTAATATGTTTCTATTTAAGATTATCTTGAGTCCTTGTATATAAGAAGGAAATAAACATGAATTATAGTATATATTTAGATAAATAATGAAGGCCACCCATCAT
Organism: Viscum album; assembly: GCA_963277665.1. Taxonomy (NCBI): domain Eukaryota; kingdom Viridiplantae; phylum Streptophyta; class Magnoliopsida; order Santalales; family Viscaceae; genus Viscum; species Viscum album. Next base: position 353,085,207 of record OY728130.1, on the reverse strand, counting down.
AACTCTATAAACATCAATATAAACAGATTTACCAGATGCATCAACATATAATTTCTAAGTAGTACCCAAAAGTGTTTTCATATATTTTATAGGAATTGAAAAAATACCTCATAAATAACTACTTAAAATTAATAGATTCATTAATAAATAGACCATATTTACTTTGATAGTTTGAATTCCAAGAAAGAACATTAATTATCCCATTAATCCCATTTCAAATTCATATTACATCAATGCAAAAAAATCATTACCGAACAATTCACTTGAGGGAAAAAACTATATAGTTACCCTAAATTTTCAATATTAAAATATCATTATAAATTATTTTAATAAACAATTAGGGTCAACATTACCCTTTTGAAACCATTATTCAATAAAAATAGATAAATCATTTCATACAAATAATGAGGTTCCAGTTTAAGACCATTAAAACCATTTTAAAATTACAAAACAAGAGCAAAAAATATTTTATTTTCAAAACCACGGGGTTGGTTAACAAAAACTTTTTCAGATACAAAACCATTTAAGAAATCAATTTAAATGTCCATTTGATATAACTCAATTCCTTTAAAACAAAAAAAAAAACCGAACACTATTTTAATATCCACTAACCTAGAGGCATGTGAAAATAAATCTTTAAAGTCTATACCTTTTTTCTTAAGAGTATCCTTGGGAAACAAGTCTAGATTTATTTTTGAAAATATATCTAGATTTATCCAACTTGTTTGTAAAGGTCCATTTAGTTATGATATCTAATTGTTCTTAACTAATTTAACTTAAAACCAAATATTTTTTTAAAAAAATTGATTAACCACATATTTGATAATAATTATAATTCAATTTATATCATTTTAAATAATCAACAACATTAGTTGAAATATAATTAGAAAAAAGAAACAATAGAAAATAATTTTAAAGAACATCTTTTCGTTTCCATATCAAAACTAACATTACTAGTAATATAATTAGTGGTATTGTATTTATAAATCATATATTATCTAGGTTCATATTGAGAATAAATTCTCACCCCTAAAATAGATATACTATATAGAGGTTTTACTTCACCAAAATTGAAGTCCCTAAAATAATCATTAATATTTTTGAAAACAGATTTCTTAACATCACATGATTGCTAAAACTTTATATGAAAATATTCAAAAACAATCATAGAATTATTATTAAAAACTATATAATATTTATTGTTTGATGAATAACAAATACTGATAAATTCAAAAATATTTTCATAAAAAATATATTAATTATCTTTTGAATTCAAGATAATAACTTTACAAATAAAATTTTAAAATACATAACCTTTGGTTTTATACTGTAACAAATTCATAAAGAGTTTTTTTCAAAAAAGGTCTAAAATAAACTCTATTAAAAACATTGTAAGAAGTATTAATATATTCATTACAAAAATATTTTGGTAAAATATATTAATTAATCATAATTCATTCAATCTCTTGAATGGTTCTATTTTTCTATTCTAAAACACCATTTTTATGGTGTTATAAGAGAAGAAAAACGATGAGAATATCCATTCTCTTAACAAATTCTTCATTATTAAAATTAAAAAATTCACCTCCATTTCACTTCAAATAAAAAAGAATTACTATTTTTTAATGTTTTGAATTAGTTTAGAGAAATAAATATATCTATCTAAGGATTCATGTTTGTAAGTCATAAAAACCATGAAAATGTGTATCATTTGAAAATAATCATGTACAAGCCATATATACCAAATAACATTATATTTTTCTATATTATTGAGACACTTGTAATTTTGAATTGAAAAGTCAGTTAAATTATTGAACAAATACTATATTTTCTATTATCATAAAAAAATTTCATTTTTGTAACTAACAATTTATTATCTTATAATTGAACACACATTCCATCATTGAATAATTATGAAATATTAATTATGTTTTGTTCTAATACTTCAAATTATAGAGCTTTAGAAATTAAAACAATATTATAAAATTCTAATTCACCAAATCCCATTACAATCAAAAGTAATAGAACCTCCGTCAAATTTGGTATATGAGAGAAAATTTGATTGTTTACTGGTCATATTTTGAGATCAACCACTATCCATGCACCATTTTTCCATGATATTCTTAAGGTGTTTATCCAAAAAATATAAATAATGTTGAGGAAAATTTTTGTACCCATTCTATTTTGGGTCTAATTGGTTTTGAAAAATAATCCTTAGGTACACAAAAAAATTTCAAATATTTATTGTAAGGTACTATAGATGATAAATTTTATTAAATAAAAGTATTAGTATAACCAAGATATTTAGGATATCTATGTTAGAATTTATTATCTTAATGTCTTTACAAAACAAATTAAAGAATGAATCAAAAGAAACATTTCCATCATAAATTTTAACAAAATTAGTCTTATGAAACATAGGAATATATGGATTATAACCAAAACATGTTTTATATGTATTTGGTTTCACTATATCAACCATCATTTCATATTTTTCCTTTACTAGAAAAAAATTAGATAATGTTTCTTTTATATTTACCACTTACTTTATAAGATTATCATTTCCATTCTGAATAGACTCAAAATCATCATAGATCTTATTTTAAGAACATGAGGTAGATTTTTTTATTTAAACATTGAGATCATTATTCACCTTATTTATCTTCTTTCTTTCCTTGTTAAGTCATTTATTTGTTCTTCAGATTCTTTATACAATTTAGTGACTCTTAAAATATATTTGTTTTTAATTTTTAATTTTCTTTATACAAATCATCAAAGTTAGAACCATCACTATCAATATAATAACTAGAAATAGAATCATTACTGGCCTTATTCATATTTTTTCCCATAAAGCATAGGTTTGATGATTATTTCTCACATCTGGATTCATCACTTCAATCATATTCCTTGGTGTGACTCTATCCAACGTTAAAAGAACATTACAATTATATCTTATAAATTTTTACCTATCACTTATTGATTCAAATTTAGATAGTCGAGTTTGATTTGTACCTTCATTATTTATTCATAACATGTTACCTTAAGACTATTTTGCACCCAAATTTTATTTTCTATATTTGTTTGTTATTTATTTTCCCACTTCTTCAATTTTTTATTTCTCTTAATCAAATTATAAAGTCATTTTATCAAATATTAAATTCACCCTTTATCACTTTCATGTACATAAAATTCATGATATTTAGAAATAAAAAATACATGAGATTGTAAAGAAATAATTTTATTCATTGAAGTATGTACTTCTATGATATTATTCAAATCTATTTTTATTTAAGAAGTTATCTGATGAGTTTATCCAGTGTGTATTCTTTGATATTATAAATTTCATTGATCAAAACCTTATTTTCAAGGAATTTATATGTTAGATCTCTTAAGACTCTATCAATAAATACATGTTTATCAAAATCCCCTCCAAGGGAGTTCATTCCATTCATAATGATTATAAATTAGTGGAAAAGTTGTTTTAAACTTTTATCTTCACCCATATTGAAGTATTGGTATTCTAATAAAAGTATTTTGAGTTTGGTTATAATCAGTTTGTTTTATCCAAGGTGAGTAACTTATAAAATATTTCAGATAACATGAGCTATATTACATGCATAAACATGACCAAACACAATTCTATATACAACAAAATATAATATGTTTTATTTTTTTAATTCAATACATATCTAATAGTATCATTTTCTATAATATTATTTTGGTCATCATATGGTAATTTTTATAGTTTTTACATGATCCACCAATGTTATATACTTTAATATACCAGATTAGAATCCATTATGGATTTCTAGTAACCATAATCATTTTTTATCAAAATGAGGTGGTTTATGTGGAATCCATATATAATTTTCATTCATTCATTCCATATTATAGATATTTTCCTTATACTATAAGGTTAAGGAAATTGTTTTCATAATGAAACATAAAAAACAGACTCTATAGAAGGATTGAATAAATTAAAAATTGAATAACCTTGGGTACAAAATATTAGGTCTTATTGAAAGATTATATATGGTCTAGAGGGGGGGGGGTGAATTGTAAATGTTAAAAAAATATTCAAAGAATTGATTAATTATCTAAATTAATTAGAAAATATTATTAATATATTTAATTAGAGGTGAAATAAAAGATGTAATGGGAGGATATTTTTATCATATTTTGTTCTAAATTGTAAATAATATACTCTTATACCTATCTACATAAAGATAGATATATTTTATAGTAATAATAGTTTTGAAGTGGAATAAAAAATAGATGATAAACTATTTTTTCTAATGGAATAATAACCAAGACCCCGAGATTTTATATAGGGAGTCACAACCCTATTAGAAAAATGACTTTAGATATCGGGTGTTACAACCCGAATGGTACAAAATATATAATCTGGGAGTCACAACCCAATGATATATAATGTATTTATATTAAAACGGATAAAAAAGAAAAATCATGTGAGGGATGGGAAGAAGTTTTACAAACACAAGAATGAGAACAAAAAAGATAGATAATTAAGAAAAGAACGGGTATTATTTCTTAAGTATAGGATCAACTTATCTCATTAAGGGAGTAAAAGTCAGAGACGTTTTTATTTAGACCTTGAGTGATCTCCCAATAGTAGTTAACACAATATAAAAGACCACTTGATGGTTTTTAGTTTATGAACACTTTTTTACCACTTTAAGTAGTATGAAGTAATTGTGTCATAATTGTATATATATTAAAAATTTTCTTTGAGTCTCAGATATATATATTTTGAAAAGATAAAAAAATAAATAGATCTTGTGGAAATGGATAATTTTGTTAAAATTTTACAAAATAATATTGGATTATCATAAAGAGATATAGAAAGAGAGAATTATATTATCATTGAATAAAAATAGATAAAATCACAACCTAAAATTAAAATAATAGATAATGATTAAAAAATATATAATCATTCGATCTAATAGCTTAAAATATATTTTTAATAACAGATCAAGGAAATATCCAATGAAAATTGTAGGTTTGAGTTTGAAATATTATATTCAAAATAATTCCATTTATAACAAGTAGTATACATATAAAGAATTTAAAAACATTATATCACTATATTAAAAATTTTAAAACAAGTTTTAATGATTTTAACATAAAATAATAATAATTTAGAAATAATAAATCAAGGAAAATAACATAAAATAATAAAAATATTTTTTTAGTTTCAAGCTGCAAGTTTCATGAGTGAAAATTAAAAACCCTTTGATCTTATTAAAAACATGTTTAAAATTATGGAAATAACTTCTTATTGGCCCTATATAGTTAATATTAATTTATAAAGACATTATAATAATCTTAATATTCAAGTAAAATATGTAGTATATCAAAATAAAAAATAATACATAAAATAAAATAAATTTCCAAATTTTATAAAAACATGTAGAATTTCATTAAACTACATAGACAAATGTGCACAGGTTTTTTTCACATAAATATTTTTCTTAATATAGCTATGAAACACAATATAAGAAACTTTATAAAGAAAAATTCACATAGGCAATTCATGTATGAAAATCAATGTGGGGGATTTACATATGATATTTACGTAAGGGATTAATGTTTTTTAAATTATGAAACATGTAAATAAATTTATTAATCTAATTTCAAACCTAAAACATACATACTAACTGGTATAATTATATTTGAGTCCATATGAATTATATTTATAAAATTTCATCATCTTTCCAAAGAATCAATAATCATCTTAATCGAATCTCTATAGTTCATGTTATTTTTTAAAAATGGATAAAAAGAGTTATAGAACACTAAATAAATGAGACTAAAAACATATAGTGAATTGAAATATAATTTTAGCCAAGATAGAAAACTATCTATAATTTTATTTTTTCTAATTAAATTTAGATAATTTTTTTATATTTTCAAAATAACAATTACTCAATTTAGAGATCTATAGGTCATTTTATTGTCCCTATATAGCGAGTAAAATATTTTGGAAAACTATTAACATGGATTTCAAGATGGCTACATGAATTAAAAATTTTCTACATGGCTTATGAAATTTCTATGTAGATTTTGATAAAAAGGCTATACAGGAATAGTAAAAAACATGTACAAATTATATTTTAAAGTCCTAAATGACTTATTTTGCCTGAAAAATATTAGGAAACATTGAGAATATGTTTTTACCAAAAATAACATGGAATCTAAAGACATTTTAAGTAAAGAAAAAAATATAATATGATCAATATTAATAATAATTTATAAAATAAAAAATTAGAAGAATTAAAAAATTTAAATGAAATAAAATAAATAAAACATTCTAATTGTGTAAAATTAAAGCAGTTTAAGGAGCCACTCAATAATTTTCCCTATAATGAAAAATAAACAGAACCTTCTTATGGTAGTAACCAATCCAAACTTTATTTTAAACCATCTAGTATATGCCAAAAATATGATAAAATATTTCAAGACCAAGAACTAATAAATACTACATGATTTTAACATCAATGACTGTCAAACAACACCTAGAGACCATAAAGATCTTCTCATCCCTCTTCCCAAAAGGAATATAATTACCCATTACATACAAAATCCACTTAGTTCACCCATTTTTTCGTTAATAAAATTAAACTAGATAAAAGGATGGGATGCACCTATGTTAAAAAAATACAAGTCCATAGAAGATTACTAGATTCATAACCACTTTGAGACATCCTATTAAGATGAGAATCTCATCTCATTTAAAAATGAGATCCTACTCCCTTAGATATCGAGGACTTCACATGAGAGCCTATGGTCTAATATAACCCAAAATTACTGCTCTGATGAGGTCGCATGTAAAAAAACAACAGATAATCAAAGCACCTACCCTAGTGGACAATATTTGGAGTTTTCTAATAGTTTTTACAATTTTTATCCACCCTATCACATTGAAAATACATTAATGGATTATTATCTAAAAGTGATATAAGAATATAATCATAATGTAATTTTATAGTCATGCTAATATTCCATCAATATTCTTCATGTTTCCTATATAGAACCGAAGAGGAACTTTAAATTTATCATTTAATAGTAGAGGAACCACCTAAACCTCTTAAAATTTCTGTATCTATCTTATCAATCACTAACTTATTAACCATATCATCATTGGTCCATATGAATAAAAGAAAAATCATTTATCCCACCTATAGTCTTAACCCCGTCCCAATCTATTAATATTTAAATATTAATTCTTGATAAACATAATAGAAAGTTAATCCATCTTAGAAAAAATGAGTGGAATAATCTTTCAAATAATGACTACCTTTTCACGATGCCATTATTTCTCTGATCGTAAACACCCTTGTGGTCATTGGGTAAAACATCTAGTTTAACATCACATTAATATTTTCCTAATTGAGGTACTCATGTATCATAAAAATATAATAGATTCCTAAATTTTAGGCTCAGTCCCTGTAGCATAAAAGGGAAAAATACAATTTGGATGTTCTAAGAGACTTATAAAATCCCAATAAACATTTAATATTTTTTATCCATTCTTTAGGATCATGATATCCCTTTTTCTATGAAACATAGGTCGTTTTTTATTCATTAACTCCTCAGCATAATCTACCACTCACATTTGACCCTTATCACCTTCCTGACCTAGAGGTTGGATGGTCCTGATGAAAAAATCGATGATAATGGTATCCAGGGGAGGTTTAGACAATGGTATATATTTCATAGATCCATCTCTATGATTCACTTAATACAGTTAAGGAGGAAGTATATATTAAACGAGAAAAATAATATTTTATAAATACATATGTCAACATGGATAAAGTATATATATAAACCAATTACCCAAAACTATATTAAATCACATAAAATAAAATCAAAATATTTCGGAGAAATTATTAAATCAAGACACAATTCCAAATCATCCAATGAAACTTGAGGTTCAGTAAAAATAAGAGTTATCCATGCACTCCTATGCACCTACCTCTCAAGATTAAATAGTTCTACACACCTAAAAAACTACCTCTAATACCATTTTGTGAAAATATTAGGATTATCTGAATAACCTGCCATGCTAGCTCACCATAAGGCCAAAAGTGCATTCCTTATTTCCTTGAATTGGCGACAAATTAGAGGTTATCAAGTAAAACAATTTATAATTACTTCAAAATTGAAATTTCATAAACCAAAACATAAATCCGACCCAGAAATATAGCATGATATATCTATAACTTGGGTAATCTCTTAACATTAATAAATAATTATAAATAATTAAACAACTAAACATAAAATAATACAATTGAATTAATAACTAAACATACACATCACATTATATAATAAATTAATGTGGACTACAACCTCATATATACATGATAAAAAAATTCATTCTATTTTAGTTTGATAGATATATCAAAATATCAAAAACCATTATCAAAGAATCCTAAAACATATCCACACAAACCAACTCCATGTGGCCCATGATCACCACCAACCATCAAACCAATACGGATGATAAATTCATAAAATATATATAACATAAGTCATGTGTCCCTTCACTTTACCTATGTCAGATATAACCTATTCAAAATGCACTCAATGAATGTATGCATGGTGTGAGGTAAATGATCAAAATGATGCCCATAGTGACCCAATATTAACATACATAAATATAACATCGTATTATATAAATATTCAATATGTATCAAAATATTAATGTCCAAGGACTGTAAAGGTTTAGTGTCTTTGGAGATAATATACATAATTAAAGTATTTCATAAAATATCTTTAATATCTTCTATAATGATCTTCATATTAGAAACCTTATAGACATGTCATACTTATAATCTTCAATCAAAACCCAAGGCTGAAAGACATAATAAAGGGTGACCTCAAATACTCAGTTATGGTAAACATGGGAGATATCAATCATAACGGGAATAATATGATCATAAGTGGTATGATAATATATTCTTGTTCTTATTCTTGATGTGAAATATCTATACCCATAAAATAATAGATCATAAAATATAAAATAAGTTCATATAAAAAAATTTTCACAGTAAGGGTGTCAAAGAAGCAATCATCATTCAAGATTCATAACATTATCATGTGGAATCATATTAATAAGAAAGCATAATCTTTTGAAAATATATATTTATATTCATTTACACTCATAATCTTGTAAGTATATCTGGAAGAAATCATATTCAAAAATCAAAATGTATGTATATCCATTCATAATCATGTCCATGCGAAATATTTTGAGAATTTATAGAAGAAATCATACTCACATATACAAATGTGAGCATATAAATTCACAATAATTTCCATCCATAATATTGTGAGCATATATGGAATCAATCATAAACACACATGAAAATGTGAACATGGAAATTTGTAACCATGTCCATGTAGGATCAAAATATAGATGTGTAGATTCTCAATTAAAGGGGGGGGGGGTGAATTGTATGTTTAAAAACATTCCCTTTTAATCCTAAAAGTAAATCTATGTTCAACAAAGTTAAACAAGGTGAATTCAAAAACCCTCTTTTTCTATTAACTAAGAAACAATCTTGGTCAGTATCTGGAAATATGGATACGAAAAAGAAACTTAAGAAAAGTTTACTTAGAGAATGATTATACCTTAAATCATATATAATCTTATTTATCATAGTATACAAGTATAAAAAGTATAATAATGTTATAATTTATTTCATTAATAAAATTGTAGTAGAAATAGAAACTTTTAAAAATATAATTAAACTAGTATGAAATATTTTAACCCAAATAGAAGGGTATTAAAAAAACCTTGGAAAAAGGTGCCTTGATATATACTTTCAAGGAAGTCTATCTTACCCACACAAGGGTAGTCACTCAATAAGAATATCAGTGTCCGTATTACTATCCTTACAAGATGTAAAACATTAAGTTAATTGACACCTTGGTCTTATTATCCCTATAATTCCTTGATCTTTAAGGTAGTCAACACCTCTGTCTTCCTATCCCTGGAAGCCCTCGATTGTACAAATTAACAATCAAAGTCTCACTAAGCATGCTGAAAAATTTGTTCAGGACTGAAAAATTTGTTCACTATTTTCTCAAAGCATGAGAGTCTTTCTCTCTCTAGAAATCACGTCACAACTTTTCAACATGTAATCTCTATATTGATAATGATATCATTCAAATGAGCTCTTATTTATAGGAAAAAACTTCAACGGTCGGCTCCCTCCTCCAACAATAATATTTTTCCATAAATTTCAAAGGGACCTCTACATGTGTCACTCAACCAACAATTAGTTAAAAAGAGATTGTATTACATTGTTTTATGTAAGAAAAATAGGTAAACATTATCATTATTAAGAAATAATAATATGTAAGTAAAATAATATCATGTTTAAGAAACAATAATATATAAGTAAAAAAATATCATGTTTAAGAAACTTTGATTCAATAAAATCAAAACAAATGTTATTAAAGTAATGTATCTTTAACAAATATAAATAATCTAAATCATAAAAAATAATCAGATTCGAAAAATATAAACACATGGATTCTGAAAAAATGGATATTCAGAGTCTGAATTTTGAGTAATTTGGAGTCTTAATTCTATGGAATTTAGAGTCTGAATAGTAAAGAATTCGGAGTCTAAATTCTCTGGAATTCAAAGTATTAATTTCAATGAATTTGGAGTTTGAATTTCAGATAATTTAGAGTATGAATTTTAGAGAATTTAGAATCTGAATTTCATAGAATTTAGAGTCTAAATTTCATATAATTTCAAGTCTAAATTTTAGAGAATTGAGAGTCTTATTTTTATAGAATTCAAAGTCTGAATATCAGAAAATTCAGTGTTTAAATTTCAGAGAATTCAAAGTTTGAAAATAATTAACATGGTAGCTGAGGAACGATAAGATTCCACGGTTTTTAGATAATGATCCAAATTTTTGAAATTACGAAAATATGGTTAATCTTGGTTTAAGAAAACGCGGGATAAGACAATGAAAAAATAGGAATAGATTAAATTGTTCCTAGAGAAAGAAAATTTTTCCTAAGAAAATAATTCTTATAGAAGGATAATTTTCCTTAAGAAAATATGTTTCTTATTTTCAAAAAATAAAGTAATAGAAAATTTATAATGAAACTTATTAACTTAACAATCTACCCCCTTTTAGAAAGCACAAACAAATTTTTGAAAATGAATATAAGGAATAAGGTATTTTCTTTTTGAACTTTTAATGAAATACTTATCTGTATTTACATTTGACCCCTAATGAATAAAACTAATATCCCTTAGGTTTTAAAATCCAAAGGATCGTATTCTTTTCATTATTAGAGAAGATACTTTTTTTAACATAAGAATATCTTCTTTAAGTAATCTCCCCCTTATTTTGGGTATTCACTTCTTTGGACTTAATATTATTTTGATTATTATTTTCTCACACTTTTTTACTTTCAAAAAGGAATGGAGGGAAAAAATGTATCTAAAAGGCTATAAATGAACAAGGAAAAGCAATGGAAGTAAAAAAATTCATTATGATTTGAAAAATTTAGAAGTAGAATACAAAGAAAGATAAAATTTTAAAGAATCACTCATCATTTTTTTCTTTAGCATCATCTTTATTAAGGTTTCCTTCAAATTCTTGAACTCATTAGGGTCATCCAATAATTTCTTGATCAACTGATCCTGATCCTGATTTTTATTCTTGAGAAAATTGATTCTCTCTTATTGAGACTTTACAATTTTGGATTGAGAATTTATCACTTATTCTTTCTATTTGATTTTTTTTAACTCCTCCATGATTTATCTTCATGTTTTCAAATTTATAGCAGCTTAATTTAGCTTTCCATTCAGATCTTTGTCCTCTTGAATTGAGAAAACTTTCTCTTTTTTAGATTTTTGAATGATCTGATGTTAAATTCTTGATTATGTTATCTGAATAATAGAAATATTCCTTTACTAAATCTTGTAAATCATCCATGACATTAAGATAATATATCATTGACTTATAAAATTTGGTTATTTCATTGCACGATATCCTATGAGCATCATAAGAAATACGAAAGGATTTTAATTCCCATTCAAGATTAATAAAATTTCCCATGAGAATGCTAATCTAATCTGAATTTTGATTGATAAAATGATGAAGAAACTCACATCTTGAATAAATACATGGAAATAAGGGTTTTGTATTCACTAACTTTGTAAAATACTAGATGACAAAATATTTTTCCATGGAAGATGAAGATCAGAAGAAGATTATCTTTCTAGTGAGGAAACTTTATCTATATCATCAGCTCTCCTCATGGATGTTCCAACTACATATCTCTTAGATTTTACAAATAAAACCTTTTTAAGAAAATCAACACCCACTTTTTTTCCTTTTTAAGATCTAGATACCTCTTTCTCATCTTTCAGAGTCTCGTGCACGCTATTATAGACTTGGATCATCTTATCATAATCAAAAAAATATTTATGAGAACCTTCTTTACCATATTTAGGATGAAAGAAATCATGAATGATACTTTCATCATCAGTCGGTTTATCAACCTTATCCTATGAATCATCATATTTCCCTTATGAAATTATTTTGGTTGATTCATCCTCTGCAGTTCTGATTGACATCTTTTCTGAAAGACATTCCTTATTATGGTATTCTTCCAACATTTTTTATTATATCTTCACTTTCATCCTTCTAATGTTATTATTCTTCTTTATGAATTATATCTTATTCTATAATGGGATCTATAATTGATATTTTCTTTCTCAGAGTTTCTATTGGAATTGATTCTTCTAAGAAGGATTTTGGTACCAAGATTTATTTAGAATCTTTCACTATATCTTTAATCAAGGCTTGGGAAATTTTGGCTTCTAGTGTATTCTTCTTCTTCATCATCTTTTTCTCTTTAACTTTCTTTTCAAGATCTTATTGCTGCTTGAATCTTCGAGGCCTTTTCCTCAATAGGGTCTGAACTAAAAAATATGTCTCCTTCATTCTTCTTCTTCTTCTTCCACTCTCTCCATTTGGCTACCAATACATCATAAAATGACCTTTTCATTTTTGGTTTGGGTGGAGATAACTGATTTTCTAGAATGGGTTCTTTTTCTTTGGGTTTTGGTTCTTTCCCTTTTATATTGTTCAGATTTTTCTTGGAAATTTCACCTACTTCCCGTTTCTTGCAAAGAGATTGAATTTAACTTTCAGAAAGATCACAGAACTCACCTGACATAGTAGGGAAACTGATTTTCATCATCCTTAGAGTATCATTATTCAACAACATAATCTTAAAGGTTATAAATTTTTAACTGAAAGGAATTTTGAAGGATTCTAAACAAAGAACAATGATCTTTAATAATATCACTAGATACATGATAACATGGGGCTTTAGTGTGTCATTCTTGATATTGCTGATGGTTAGGACAATATACTTTATAAGGTTTACCTTTCTCAAATTTACCAAGAAAACCATCATAAAAATATCACACATCATGAAGGAATCCTTATCTATCATTATTCAAATTAGAAAACCATGAATTCAAAAATCTATCAATCTGAATTTTTTTGAAAGATGATAGATTTTCAATGACTTAACACTTTTATGTAAAAGGCATTATGTATCTTTAGACTTCTAAAAACATCCTTCATTTTTTGGAAACTTCTAGGAACAAATTATATCCTCTCTTTAATAATTTATATCCAATAAACTAGAATCCTTATTGAATGATAATGAATAAATATTAACAAATATTTTTAAATAAATTTTTTCTCATTCTCATTCTTCATAAAAACATACTAAATCGTTGAATTCTATAAGGAGATCAGGATAAACTAGATCCTGATTCTTTGTCTTGGAAACACAAAGACTTTCCAAAATATTTTTCTTTATAACTTTATAAATGATATAATCATACTTCAGAAAGAAATTTGGATCTACCAAACATTATATATAAATTTTCCAATCATTGAGTTCCTTGATTGAGGCCATAAGATTTTGAGAGGAAACAACAAGAGACATCTGAAATGTAAGGAAACTAAAAAATCTGAATGATTGATTTTTAGGGAGGTTGATCTTCAGCGAAAAATCACTTAAAAAATAGACATGGGACATGAAAATGGGGGGCCTTAATATAGGCTTTGCGGCAATGGTTTGAATTCTTGAATTAATCCATCAATTGATATAAGCTTGATCTGATGAGAAAATTGATATTAACGCCGAAGAAGTATTTGAAGGTCTCAATATTTTGATGTTTTAAAGAAAAAATAGATTTAAGGAATGTGAATCTAAAGAATTTTTCTAAAAATAGGATAGAAATACCAATAACCAAAAATATAACTACAAATTTTTAAGTAAAGAAACATAACTTTAGAATTTCATATAAATAAATTTTAGTGTTGATAAGGTTCTTCTTAAAAGAACATAGATTCTGTAAATATTTTATTGAGGAAATTGAAAAAATAATTAAATTTTGAAAAAAATCATATTAAGAGAAGGAAACAAATTTTAGGTTCCAAAATATATTGTTAATAAAAGGAATAATTTTAGGAAGATATTGTTGAAATAACAAACAAATGTACTCCCCCTATGAAAAAGAGTTTCTTAATGTAGGGAGATAATTTTCAACAAAAATTTAATATGGATGATTACCTTATGATTATCATTCTTTACTTATATTTAATGTATTCAAATATATAAGTGTAAGGATTTTGTAAACATTTCAGGAAGTTGATCTTGCATTCCGATAAATTGAATAATTATATCTCCTTTATGTGTGTGATTCCTACAAAGGTGATGTCTAATATCTAAGTGTTTTTTACAAGAGTGTTATAAAGAGTTTTTTAAGTAAATAGAACTAGTATTATCACCAAATATCTTTTTTTTTGTTAAAACTCATCCAATAGTCTCTAACTGTGTGTTTCATCCACAACACCTGTGCAAAACAACTTCTAGCTGCTACATATTCAGTTTTAACAGTGGAAAGTGTTATTGAGTGTATTATCTTGCATAACCATGAATCAAATGAATCTACTATGAAATGAAAAGTTCTGAATGTACTTTTAATATCAATTCTACATCCACCAAAGTCACTATCTGAAAATCTTTCTAAAATAAAATCATTACCAAAAGAATAGAAAAGTCTTAAATCAATGATTTCCATTAAATAATTAAAAATTATATTCACTGATTTTAAATGAGATTCCTTTGGATTAGATTGATATCTTGTACATAATAACACTAAAAACATCAATTATATATGACTAGATATTAAGTATAATAATCTTCGTATCATACCTATAAAAGATGTTTAATTTACTGGTTTATCGGCTTCATCGAGATCAAGATAAATGGAGGTATCGATTGGAGTACTTATACTTTAATTGTTTTCATATCCATACCTTTTAAGATGATATTTAATATACATATATTGAGGTATATAAGTTCTTTCTAGTTTTTCAGAAATTTTAAAACTAAGAAAAAATGTCAACTCAACCATCATAGTCATTTCAAACATAAATCTCATAAGATTTGAAAATGAATAAGTTAACTATTACTGATTTGATCTGAATATAATATCATCAAAATAAATTTGAAAAATAAATTTTTTTCTTATCTTTCATTATAAAAATATTTGGACCTACATTTCTTTTAACATAATCATTTTGTAGCCAATATTCTGTAATTCTATCATGCCATGATCTAGGGGATTGTTTAAGCCCATATAAAGATTTGGTATATTGAAAACACATTCATGATGTTTTATGTCTTCAAAACTAGAAGTTTGTTCAAAAAAAATTTCCTCTTGAACATATCCATTAAGGAAAGCACAATTCACATCCATTTGAAAAAGTTTGAAATTAAATAATGCTGTAAAGGCAAGTAGAATATTAATAGATTCATGTCTAGCTAGAGGAGCATAAGTTTCTTCATAGTCTTTTCCTTATTGTTGATTATATCCTTTAGAAAATAATCTTGTTTTATTTCTTACAATTATTCCATTTTCATCACATTCATTTTAGAAGACCCATTTTACTCCAATTATAAATGTTTCCTGAGGTCATTCAAACAAGTTCCAAACTTTGTTCCTTTTGAAATCATTTAGTTCATATTTCATAACTTTAATCCAATCATCAGAACATAAATCTTCATCAGTGATTTTAGGTTATAATTGGGGAAGAAATACTAGATTATCTATTTTATTTCTTAAATAAATTCTAGTCCATACATGTTGATTTACAACCCAAATGATACTATCATTGAAACTATTCTCAAGAAACGGCTAATATGTGTTTTGTAAAACCTGTTCATTTACATAAGGTAGAAAATATTCTGGTGTAAATACATCAAAAACATTTTCTTGAGTATTTTTATTATTAAAAGAATATTGCATCAAATATTGATATTCAATTTTTAAAAAAACATCCAAAGATGTGGGTTTGGTTTTTTTAAAAACAAAATGATTAGTTTCATCAAATTTAACATGCACTGTTTCTTCAAAAGTACAAGAATTTTTGTTAAAAACTCTACAGGCCTTAGAAGTAGTGGAATATCATAAGAAAATTTCATCACTATATTTGGGTGTAATTTTATTTTAGTTATCTTTAGTATTCAAGATGAATACTTTGAATCCAAATACATTGAAGTAATAAACCTTTGGTTTTTGACCAGTCCACAATTCATAAGGTGTGTTATTAATAAAAGGTCTGATTAAAACTCAATTTATAGTATAACAAGAAGTAATAACAGCTTCACCCCAAAAGTTTTTGGCAATAGAATATTCACTCAACATGGTTCTAGTTATCTCTTAGAGAATTCAATTTCTTTTTTAACACCACCATTCTATTGATGAGTTCTAAGAGCTGCGAAGTTATGAGTAATTCCTTTCATACTAAATTTTTTTTCAAAATCTAAAATTTTAAAATCTCCCACATGATCACTATGAATAGTTATCAATGGAATATTTTTATCATTTTTATGTTTAGGTGAATAATATTTAAATTAATAAAATGCTTCAGAATTATTTTCTAGAAAATAGACCCATGTAAATCATGTGTAACCATCAACTAAAATCAATTCATAGTATTTTTCTCTAATACTTCAAGGTTTTGCTGGATCTAAAAGATCTATATGCACTAGATATAATGCATCAGAATTTGAGACTTCAATAATTGATTTAAATATTGACTTATGTTTCCTTCCATATTAAAATGAATCACAAAATTTTGAAGAATCAAATCTATGATTCGGTATATCCTTAATAAGTATTTCTTTGAGAGTTTTCATAGGTTCATAAGGTTATAGTGTCATAGTCTTCTATTCCACAACAAATATTGATTTTACATTGCATTAAGAAAAGGTAGATCTTGGCTTCTAAGGTCTTCTAAATTAATTGTGTAAACATTCTCATGCCTTTGGGAGAGAGAATAATTTCTTCCTTGGAATTGTGTACTAAGCATTTATCATTCCTAAAAATAACATGGAAACCTTCATCACATAATTTTATTAGGCTTATAAGGTTGTTCTTAAGACGGTTAACAAATAAAAAATTTTATATTAAAGCTTTTATAATAAGTTTAATGTTATATATAAGAACAATTTCTCCCTGAGCATTATCTCAGAAAGTTACTTTTCATCCTTTCATATTGATAATATTTTCAATAATTTTTTTCACCAATCATGTGCTGAGAATATCCACTATCCATGTATCATCTATTGGTGTTGGTACTTAATTTATTTTTATAAATAAAATATATTTAAACTTTCAAATTCCAAACATTCTTAGATGTGAAATTATTAGAAAGTAAAATCTAAGGTATCCAAATTTTCTTAAAAAAGTAAGCTTTATGAAAACATAAGGATTGAGTTTTATTAAAAGAACCATTTCTCTCCCAATGTCCACCACATTGACACTTAGTTTAAAATGGAGCACTTTGGGAACAAAATAGTTATGACTGAAAATAGGTTTTGAGTGAGTATAACCAAATCCAGAAATATTATTAAGAGAAAAAAGATGTGAATACAGTTTTATCAAATTCTTTCCATCTAGAAGTGAAATTTTATAAAATATTTTTTAAGGAAAAAATTTCATATTTTAGTATAATTACTAAATTCTTATACTCAATGTCATTATTCATGGGATTTGAATTATTCTCTAAAAATGTTTTCTTAGAAATAACATTTTCAAGGTCCTTAGAAAGTGTATTCTTCTCATAATTAACATCCTCATGGTTTTTAGAAACATCTTCAAAATCAAGTGTTTTTGATCATGATCGTTACAAATATCTGATACTTCTTCTATTAAAAAAGAATTCTAGAGTTTTCTGAATCTAACATCTTTTTTAATCTCACATTTCTCATTCTCATGTAATTTAGAAAATCTAGAAACATATTTCAAATGAAGGTAAGGTATTATCTTCTGATGAAGAAGATTCTTCATTCAAGGACTCATAATATTTATCATTAAGAAAATTATTATTTAAATAAATATTGGTTAAAGATTAATCATTGTGAACCTTATCCACAAGACAATGAATTTCAATAGGTAATATGGTAATAAGTCCAATATTCTTCTGACTAGAAGATTCATATTATGAGGATTCATCCGAAGAGTCACTCCCCCTAGCACTCAAGGTTTCATTAGATTTTAAGAAGTTATTTGCCTTAGATTTGTACTAATTATTTATGTTCTTTCCAGAAAGGTATTCATTTTTTTCTTTTCTCTTTAGCATATGAAAATCATGTATGATATGTCCAACCATTTTTCATTCATAACAAGTTACCTCAGAATATTTCCCATAAATTTTGTATTTCTTCTTATATATTTACAGAAAATCCTTTTTTCCAAAATCTTGTTCATCCTTTGAGAATGATATTAAATTTCATTCTCAGATTAATCACTATCACTTGATTCAGATATAATAATAAATTAACTAGATTTAGATATAGTTACCCTTTCAAGAGTCTTGGATTTAGGTGTAGTAGTGAAATAAGTGCTTCCATTACCATTATTCTTCTTATTGAAATCAAAATATCTCTTCATTCTTGTTTCATGATGAATAAGAGTTTCAAATAATACAAAAATAGTGATATTAGGTACTTTCCTATTCATATCAATAATAGTCTTTTTCAATTACCACTCATTGGGAATTATATCAACTATATTTTCCACAATAACATCATCATCAAGACATTTCACTCCCACAAATTGAAGACTATTGAGAATAGTCATAAATATTTGTTGCACTTTTTCAAACAGGTTCTCAATAAAGAAAAAAATCCATGATATTCATCTCTTAATAGAGCTCTTCTCATTTCTATCACTTTTGAAGTTCACTAGTGTGTAACTTCTAGTTTCTTCTATATTCTATTTTCAGCTTCAAAATAAGATATTTGACTATTGATATTTCTGGTCAGGGAATAGAAAAGAGCATTGTGTACCTTTTAGTTTAGTTTATATTCTTGTTTCCCATGATTTGAGAGTTTTCTGAATTCTATGTCAGGAATATTGTATTCACCAGTGAACATAACCTAATTATCAACACCAGTGTTTATAACAAAAGTCTTCATTATATCTTTCCAGTACTCATAATCATTTCTATAAATTATTTGTGGTATAGTAGTATTCTGATTATTTATTGATCCAACATTCATTCCTTTCATCATATAAGAAAAATACTTTTCCACAAAAAGGATTTGTAGAAAAAGGTTAAAAAAACTTAAACAAGTAAAGTTGAGCAAGAAAACTAATATATAAGTATAATTATTTCAGAGACCTCCTCTCATACCAATTATAAGATAGAAATATTGATATGTAGATTCTCAATTAATAGAGGTAGGTGTGAATTAGTGGTCTAAAAACATTCCCTTTTTAATACTGAAAGAAAATATATGTTTAACATAGTTAAAAAAGGTGAATACAAAAACCCTTTATAGTTCTTAACTAGAAAACAATATTAATCATGATATGGAAATATGGATCTTAAAATGAAACATAATAAATTTTTTCATAGGGAAATATTCTACCTTAAAGCATATAGAATCTTATTTTTTAGTGCAAAAAAGTATATGAATGTATATAAAAGTTATACTTTCTTTCTTTAACAAAATTGTAGAAATAATAAAAACATGTAACAAAAAAAGTTAACAAGTAGGAAATATTTTTACCTAAAGAGAATGGTATCCAAAAACCTTGGATAAAGGTCCATTGATTTATACTTTCAAGAAAGTATCTCTTACCTACACTAGGGTAAGACCTCTATAATAATATCGGTTTCTATCTTGCTATCCCTACAAACCCTCGAAATATAAAGTAGTTAGAAACTCTATCTTTATATCCCTGAAAGTAATCTAACATTAAGGTAGTTGGAACCTCTATATTCATATAACCAGAAGACCTATATTGTATACAAAAACAATCAGAGTCGCACAAAGAAAGTGGAATAAGTTGTTCACAGTTGAACAAGTTGTTCATAGTTTGCGCAAAGCATGAGAGTTTGTATCTCTATATAAATAAATTCACATCATAACAACATGTAATCTATCTATCGATAATGATATCGTTCAAATGAGCTTATATTTATAGGAAAAAACATTAACAATTGTCTCCTTCCTCTAATAGTCATATTTTTCCTTGAATTTCAGAGGGACCTCTACAAATATCACTCATCCAAAATTTAGTTAAAAAAATATTGTATAACATAGTTTTATATAAGAAAAATCTGGGAGACATTATCATGCTTAAGAAACAGTAATATATAAGAAATCTAATATCATGTTTAAGAAACCATAATATGTAAGGAAAATAATTTTATGTTTAAGAAACTAGGATCCGATAAAATTGAAACAAATGTTAGGAAAATAAAGTTTCTTTAAAAAATATGAATAATAATAATATAGAAAAATAATATGAGTCTAATAATATAAACAATTGGAATCTGAAAAAATTGATTTCCAGAAACTCAATTTTTATTTTTTTAGAGTCTAAATTCTATGAAATTGAAAGTCTGAATTATAAGGAATCCAGAGTTTGAATTTTGAAGAATTCAGAGTCAGAATTTTAAGGAATTCGGAGTCAGAATTATATTGAATTTAGATTCTGAATATTATGAAATTCATAGTAATAATTATTAGGAATTTTAAGTCCTAATTTTAGATAATTCAAATCCAAAATTTCAAAGAATTTGGAGTCTAAATTTCAGAGAATTCAGAGTCTGAATTTCAAAGAACATAGAGTATTATTTTTTGGGAATTTAGAGTCTACATTTTATAGAATTTAGAGTCTCAATTCTAGAGAATTTAGAGTTTGAATTTCAGATAATCTAGAGTCTGATTTTCCAAGAATTTATAGTTTTAATTTTAGAGATTTCAGTGTAGGAATTTTAGAGTATTCGAAGTCTGAAAAAAGAAAGAATCGGTATCTAAGGAACTATAATATTTTGGGGTTTTTATATAAGGATATGAATTTTTATATTTAATAAAAACTGGTTAATCTTGGTTTAAGATCTAGATAAGACAATGAAAAACATATAAATAGACAAAACTTTTATTAGAGAAAGAAACATTTCTTTAAGAAAATAATTCTTAGAGAAGGATAACTTTCTTTAAGAAAATGGGTTTGTGATTTTCAAAACATAAAGGAATGGAAAATTCATAACAAATCTTTTTGACCTTACATTCTACATATAATCTTTTAAGTATAGCAGTATCAATCATACTCACACTTCAAAATTTGAACATAGCTATACATAATCATTTCAACTCTTATCATCATCATCTCATGTGATATCTATATTAAATCATGAAATGAATTGGATGGATATAATGTAACCAACCATCACATAATCCTAATCCATTATTATGCAATCCACAAGGTGAATAAATCATTTTTTATTTTGTAATAGCCAAAACCATGGAAATAAAAACTTATTTCATCAAGATTTAATTAATATAACAAATAATCATATATATAAACAACAAGGATGATAGAGTAGGATCATATACCCAATGAAGAATAATAAATATGAAAGGATCTTTCCACAAATGAAAATACTTTTAAAAATATAACTGAAACATATTTTGAGAAAAACATCCTTTATATTTTGAAATAACTTATTTAAAATCTAATTTTTTAGAATATTAAAAAATCATTTTTCATTTAAAATAAACTTTATAAATTTTATGTATTCTTCATAAAAAAATTGTATTTATTATCTCATGGAAAAGAATTTATATGTTATAAATTAAAATACAGATTATATTCACACTTTTGGTAAAAAGAACCTTATTTGAAAAAGGATAAGAAGATTCCTTTTAAACCATTTTATAGAAACTAAAATATTTGAGAAAATTAATTTAATGAACCATTAGATAATATTTAAAAAAAATACTGAAATATTTTTAAAGAAAATATGGGCATGGATGGAAATGTATCATAATGAAAGAGGAAAAATATTTGATTTATCTTAGATGAATCATATTTATCATTTTGAGTACCAAAGTGAAGAAAATGATACTATTACTTAAAAATAAAATGAATAATAGTAGGAAAATAAAATAAATGGGGTATAAATGATAATATCCTTATAATTTCCCTAATCATAAAATTAGCACAGTCAATCTTAAAAATATTTGAGATTGCAACATAAATCCCTTACTACTTTGTAGTATTTTGAATCATAACCCCCATGAATGAAATTAGATGAAATTAAAAATTAAATACCATGAATATATATATATTCATGCTATAAGATTTCATATGGGTAGTATCTATATCATCTAAAATAAAAAATGGTAAATATGTTGGGAGTCTCATAGAAAAAAAAGTGATATGAGAAACCCTTTCCTCAAGTCTCATCTTGCTTCATATGAGTTCCAAAATTATGTATAATAATTAATTTGTTTCATAAATATATTCCATAAACATACTCATAAATATCACACCACATACGTTTTACATATAAAAAATTTTCACCTATTTATTATTAATTCATTATTAAAGTCATTATTCTGGGTGATAACTGGTTTGTTTATAAGGCATGTTTAGGTTTGGAAGTCCCGATCCTTGTACATTAATCATTGATACATTGTATATAAAATATTAAACATGAAACAAGTATCATATTTATCCCTCATAAACACTTTTATATCCATTCATAGAAATTAGTAATGAAAAATGAATTACAACACTTTTTAGAGATAGTAGAATGTATACACACATAGGTAATGTTTCAACATTTCGATGGATGGAATTAAAGAAAGGTAAAAAATAATTCAGAATTATAGAATAATTATAATATCATATATAATCATTAATTTTTTTATTTATTACCATTTATGTAGATCATAAATGAAAAAATCACATCTCTTCATGGAGGTGGTAGTCTACACATACATACATGCAACATTATCATTATACACTGGATCAGAAGGTAATATGTTTGATAAGATATTATAATTATAAAATAATAATAATTTTCTAAATATAATATATAAAAATTAAATTTATGATAATAAGAAAAAATGAATGATGGGGATGGAAAATGAATCATATAGCAATGTGGAGGTGGTTGTCCAACCATATGCACAAGAGACACTTTCATTTCCCATTTGATGGAAAGGATATGGGTCAATTTATACCATCAACATAATAAAATATTATTATATGAGATATAATGATGTTATTATTTTGGAATGGTTAGGATAGAAATAAAAAAGGTAAGTAAATAAGTAAAATGAAAGATACTGGTTAAAAAAATTTATCCTTTTAATGAGAAATAAACTAGATTTCTTATTAAGGACCATATGGATGGTTTTTTGATGAGAAAAACACTATAAGAACTTGTATAAATATTTTTGGAAGAGTTTTTATTGGGTTTTTAAATCTAAGAGACTCATAGTGGTGTGTGGAAGAGAGAAGGGGAGGTGTACTAATATAAGAGAAGAGCGAGGAACCCTATGAGTTAACTAAATTATTAAATTAATATCAAATAATTTTCATATTTAATTGGAAAAAAATTTATATGTTTTTAATATATAATTAATATATTTATAAATACCCCATTTCAATAATGTTTATACAATTTTAGGTGATTTTTAACCCTAGTTGCATAGTTTTAACCCTCATTAACCCTTTTGATGATTACCATGATATTAATGTATTTTAATATTTAGGGGTAAAAAATGATGTTATAAAATGAAAAGTGACACATATGTTGGAAATAGTTTATATTCTAAACCATATCCAATATAATTGGTAGAAGTCAGTATTTTTATGAATTTTAATACATTTAAAATAATTTTATTTAACATAAGATAAAAATACTGTAATTTTCAGAATTATTCACATAGTGGGACATTAAATTAAATTCAATATAGTAATTTAATTAAAATAAAAACTTACAAAACATTCCAAATAAATTATATTTTTCCAAAAAATTCATGAAACACCATAAAACATATAAGAAAGTTACATTGTATGTTTTTTTTAAATCATTTACTTGATTTATATATATCTTGATCAAGAACTATATTGGTGTTGCATAATAATTTAAAGTAAATATTAAATCCGTAAAAAATATAAATTATTTACCACGATAAAACTAATTCATTTATATTTCAAAGAACCATTTATAACTAAAAATAAACACTTTTAAGCTGTAACAGACCAAACCCGCTATACTAAACCATACACTCGATTTGGCTATCATATGGTGAGGTAAATCAAGAAAATAGAACAAGTATTGTAAATAATGAACCAAGACATACTACTAGAGTACAACGTAGAATAAAACTATACAATCATATCAATACAATCCAAGAAAAACTACATAAACCCTAATTCATGACCAGGAAGTCTCCATGTGACCAATTGTCACCACTAAACCAACCTGAACCAAATGAAAAGACTAATGGAGAATCTAACATTGTAGAATATGGCCTTAACTTTACCAATATCATGCAATCAAACATCTACAACCACCCGAAGAAAAAATTTGGGTGTGATCACAAATCCCAGAAGGTTACCACTACATAATCTATACAAGATGTAATCATAAAAATTCAATAGTTATAGATTCTAAAAAAAATTAAAAAAGTATTTTAGTAAATTCATTTCATTTTTAAATCATTTTCCCTTATTGGTTCTCATAAAGACATTCATATTATCAAAAAAAATAAGACATGTAGAAGTGATATAAACAGGAGAGAATATCCATGTATCAATAGGTAAGCATGTAAACAAATATATATGAAATAACCTATCATGAAAGGCTTTGTGGTACAACCTCATAAAAAACCTGTGAGAAACAATCCATGAATAAATCAATAATGCGATAAATAACCATAAATGACAAAAAACCTCATTTTGGGCTCTGGCATATAGGACAATATATATTAGACCATCATGATCATTAATATGCATCACATTAGATCTAATAAATATCTAGTCCTGGAACATTCCATGAGTATCCAAATGGTTACCTTCTAGTGGTTACATAGACACTAAGTCCATTTGTGTCTCTTCCTCAACGCACCCAAGGTTACTAATGTTCCAATTTTAAAAATAAATTTTGAAAACCATGATCAAAATCATATAAACTATTTTCAAATATAAATCAGACCACTTTTATGTGTGTAATATCATTTCAAAATCAAACAATTCCATTTAAAAAACCATTTCTAAAAAAATTCCTTTCTAATCAGTCCTTAAAAAGAACACATCAACTTAAATCAATGAACAACCCAATGTAATTTACTGAGAATTATAATAAATTCATTTCATCAACCCATTTTATAGAAAACCTACATCAAACTGGTATAAACCTTGTTGATTTCAATAATGGTGATTGGAAACCATGGGAATGACCTTCGAAGTACATAGAACTCTAGGAAAATGGAATGGATCGAGAGAAAGAACTATATGATCCCAAATCCAAACTAAAATGAATCCAAAACCAGAAATAAACTAAAGATAAACAATAAGTAAAAGAAATTATTTCCTAGCTAAATTTACCACAACCGAAATAGTTATCAATCATTGAATGAAATGATTCAGAAGGGTCAGTGGTCTCCAAAGTCACCCCTCAGAGCTTCTAGATCAAGAGGGAGAATGGATTCTAATGAATAAAATTTGAAATAATACATTAAAAACCCTATAATCCAAAATCTTGACTATTACACAACCTTTAATCCCAATATACATAATATAATCTATGAAGTTAAAGTACATAGAAAAACTCATCGTCTTTTTATTTAAAACTAAAACATCGATAGTAAAAATCAGGACCACATTACAGTGAATCTAAACCCATAGATACCAAAAAATATTTAAAAAAATAATCCTAGTGAACATTACGGAGAGTTTAGTACCTTTAAACGGTGTGTAATCACCTTAAAGACTATAGAAATTGTATGTTTAGGAAGAAAAAAAAGTCAAAGACACCACTCTGGGTGTTCTCTACACTTGGGAAGAACCAGATAAGTCTTTGAAACATTTATAAATATTCTCTATTAATTAAAAAATACATGCATCCTTGAAATTTTTGTCATTTTTTCCATCATGGGATCCTCGTCACAGAGAATCCTTTAAACACACCCAAACAAGGATGAAAAATAGAGAATAAACAAGGGAGTACCTGAAAAGTGTAATGGGGTGTTTCAATCTCCCAACCTTAAATTATTTCTACCCCAAAAGGCCCTTTCAAACCTAGACTCACAAAAATTGAATGGAACTACTGCCTCATCAACAATCCCATCTCCTATATCCTGAGGCTATCCCCTATACACTTCCATAGAACCCAGACTGGAGGAATAATTTTTCATTGCAGTACCTTCTTTTAGCTATCCATAATATGAACTAGCTACTCAACCAAAGTGGTGTTGGTTTCTAGATCAACATAATCCCATATAAGAAAATGTGAATGATCCTATATATATCCCTCAAATAGGAAACATGAAACACATCAGGGATATATTTCAAACCATATGGTAAGTCTGACACATTGGTCACCCTTCCTAGTCGTCCGATAATATCAAAGGGTCCCACAAACCTAAGTACCTACATACCGTAATTACCCAACAAACACTATACTAGGTGAGGTAAATCTCTAAGAAAAACATTATCACCAAACTCAAACTCTAGTGACTGCTGATTGTCCACATAAGATTTATGAGTACTCTATTCCATGATCAATCTCTTTTAGATGAACTGCACCATCTCTGTTTCTCTGGAATGAGACTTGACCAAACCAAGGACCTCTTCCAAAACTCTAACTAGAAATATGAGATCTGTATATCCATTGACAAAAACCCTCAAAGGGAACCATCCTAATCAAGGCCTAATAAATATTTTTATAGGGAAACTCAAAAAGAGGAAAATGATTCTCCCAAGATTATCTAAAATCAATCACAGATGTCCGGTGCACATCCTCAAGAACCTGGATTGACCTATTTCTCTATCCATCTACCAATTTTTGATAATCCATGCTCAATATAATATTATAACCCATAATCTCTTATAAAAAATTCTAGAACCAGTATGAAAACCTTGAGTCCCAATAATATAAAACTTCAGAGGGAACCCCATGAAGTCTCAAAATATTTCATACATAGAAATATCAAATATATTCCATATTCTTCATCTCCATTATAGGTAAAAAATGGGATGATTTTGGAGTCTATCAACGATAAACAAAATAGAATCCTTCCCTTTAAGACTCCATTCCCAACCAATTTATAAATCCATAGATATCTCATCCCACTTCTCTACTTTAATGGGTAGTGGAAGCAACAAATCATATGGTCTACAGTGTTCTTCCTTAATTATATGAAAAGTAAGACACAATGACAAAAAATCCATAATCTACCACATAATTACCTACCAAAAATACTGTCTTCTCATGTCATGATACATTTTAGTATCCATAGGGTTCACCGACCAACCGAACCGATGTCCACTATCCATCAACTCTCACCTTAGGAAAAACATAACAACTGACCTACCACAGAAGCATAAAGTGACACTATGAGATCAAGAACACTCACCTAAGGTCTCCCCCACAAAGGGTTTAACAAAATTGTTTTCACTCGGTGTGTATTACTTTCTCGAGTTGAACTCACTCATATAAAGATGAGTTAGATTTCATCAAATTCAAGAACACCTATCCACCAAACGCTTCCACTACCAAGCACATCTCAATAGAAAAGTTATCAGAGATCATTCCTCAATCAATTCCATCATGGATTGTGTCAACAATTTTCTTCTCAAAGATTTTGAAACCACATTTTTTTTCCAAGGATGGAACGTAATATCTAAATCAAATGTATAAATATAATATACCAAGTGTATATATATAATATTTACATCTTTATGAGTAAAAATATATATCAAGATATTATGATTACAATACATTATAAACCACTCCCCAAAGAGATATTGATGACAAATTTTGAGTGATTTTGTTACCACTCCTAACCCAAGATCATGGGTAGGATACTTCTTCTCATGAGGGAATAACTAACATGAGAATTAAGAAACCACCTATTTTTCTTACAACATGACACATCCCAAACCTTTTCCCGAAGCATTGCATAAAACATCATAACCCGAACCTGGCTCTTGAAGTATAAAAAATGGGTTTTATGTCAAACTCATCTTAAACTACTCAAAATATCTTTTATAATTTTCATCCCAATCAATATTTATACCCTACTTACACACCAATGTAATCATCAAAGATGCGAGTGTGGAGAAATACTGAACAAATAGTCCATAGTAACCATCTAAACTGAATAAACAAAGGATCTCAAAAAAATTATAGGATACTATAAATATATAACAACCTATAGCTTTTTAGTATCCCCAGATACACCCCTCTCAGATATGACATGCCCCAAAAATTTCACTTCCCTGATCCAAAACTCAAATTTGGAATGAATACCAATGTGACAATGTTTCTACATGGTTAAAATCATAATATCCACATAGTCCAAGTGATCCTCATATATCTTAGAGTACGCACAAATATCATACATGTACACAACAAAAACAGAGTCCAAAAACTGATGAAAATATTTGGTTCATCAAAGTCATAAACAATGTATGATTGTTAGTTAGAACAAATTGCATAACTAGAAACTCAAAATTCCCATATTAACTTTTAAAAATTTCTACAGTTACTTCCTCTTATCATACCCTCAATTGGTGGAACCTTGACTGAATTTCAATCTTAGAAAACCAACATGCACCTCTCAGCTGGTCAAAAATATCATCGATCATAGGCATTAGATATTTTTTCTTAATGGTCACCATATTTAACTTCTAATAGTTAATACATAGTTTGAGACTCCTACCTAACTTTTTAGCACAAAAGATAGGTTAATATTATGGTGATACAAAAGGATGAAAAAAATACTTTATCCTCTACATCCTTCAGTTAGAGATTTATTTTCACCTACTCAGAAGTTTCCATTTGGCTAGATTTAATTAAAATTGGCATCATACCAGGGAGAAGTTCAATAGTATACTCAACCTCTATATATGGTGGTAAACCATAAAAATATTCTGAAAATACCTCAGTGTATGTAATAACCAATTTAGGAAGTCGAAAACCCAAAAAAGTGTCAATTTCCTCAAGAAACATCTATCAAAACTTACCTAAGATTACCTAGTCATAAGAAACAACATGCCCTGCCCTTCATGATCGAGGGTACCACTCCCCCTGAAAGACATGATTGACCCCATAAACATAAATAAATGTACCCATCAATAGTAATAGAATATATGGTCCTTAACAATGATAATCCAACCAATGTTGATAATCAATTTGATGATATCAATATCAAGAACCAAGAAGTCACATTTACATTAAATTTGACTATTCTTTCTAGACATTTTGGACACTTGAAACCTTATTCAAACCACTTTCCCATAAGTTTGAAAAGATCAATCAAGTATGGTATAAGATTTAAATGAATTCCCAACATGTAAAATAACATTTAAAATATAAAATAATGAGTAACACCTATATCAAACAAAGATATAACCATATAAGACAAAATAAACTCCATACCTCTAACAGTAGCCGGGCATGATTCAGATTCCTCTTGCACATTCTCATTTACATTAAGTAATTCTATATTATCCTTATGAATATCCCCCTTGGACTGAGTATTTTACCCACTACCCTAGCAATAATATGTAAAAACTTGTGAAACCTTTGTTAGAGTGGATACCAAATTACTTACATGGGTAATCTTTTCACAAAAATGTTTCAAATGGATTTATAATTCACAAAGATGAAATGTCTGAGGGCCCTCCATACAGTTTCTTATGATATGATCCAATCACCCACATTGGTAGAAAATAAAATTATACTACCTTTATTAACCCTCTGAAATTATTCTTGAAGATAACCAAACACCTTAACATTTCCTTTTATGGCCATAAGATACACTCTGGCTGACAAATGCACCAACTGAAGCTCCACCCAAACCTTCCATCCCAGTATTGTCTTCCTCAACCAAATATTCTTATCATCTACTACCAAAAAGGTTATAAGGAACATGAGAATAAAAATTGACATGATATCAATCCCCAGTGATAAATCAAACCTCATAGACTATATGTAATAATTAGTGATAACTCCAAAGCCAGAGGCACTTTCTCAACAAAATGGGTAGAATACTCCATAATGGTATACCCCCAAATCTAGGTTATGAAAGTCCCATGAATTTAACATATGAAACATCCCAAGGTAAAAATGATGTTAAATATATCTATTAAAATAATTCAAAGTTAGTTCCTTGTGAAACTCAACTTTCACAATAGAGTCCCAAAATTTCATCCCTGATCCCTCGAGCGTGTATGTGGAAAAACCAACCTTTGAGTTTCCTGAAGCCTTCAAGAAATTAAAGATCCTCTCAGTATTTTCACTCCACTACTCAAATTACTATGGTACTTTATCACTATAGAATATGGGTAAATTATTCTTAGTAAAATAATATCCATTACCCACCACAAAAAATGGGTTTTTGACAGCCACTTGACCTAGATTATGAATGGTATGGATAACAACCTCTACCAAAGAGGGGTCGAAGAAGGATTTTCTTACAGAACATATCTTGTAGATTCATATCTTGGATTTGGAAGATTTATTCTCACATTTATTTTTTAATAATCACAATCAAATATCTAATTAGATCAGGAGTACTCCATAAAAATCTAAGGACGACCTTTAGAATTCAAATCAATTCTTTAAAACAATGATAATTTCAACCAATGAAGGATTCGTATCGTTGAATTTTTTTTAAAAAATAATAGGTAAATTTAAATAAACACCCCATACACTTCACATTCAAATGACTAAACCCAAAGTACCAAACCTGGTAAAAGTCCTTGACTACCCATAATAACTCGAGTTGAGTATTGAAATTGAGCTGGGTATGCCCCTTTTTTATACCTACTTGTTGAATTCCCATTTTCCTAACTAATATTTACCCAAGACACATAACCAAACTCAAACAGTGTTAATTCAAATCTACATATGCCTTTTATTTTATACTAAATTGTAATAGGCCAACCTAGTTCTACCAAAACATACACCTAATTTGGATACCACATAGTGAGGTAAAGAAATATAATAGAACAAGTCTTCAATATAAAAAAACCATAAGATACAACTAGAGTATTATTAGGAAGAAAAAGATACAACCAGATCTATAAAATCCCAGACAAACTAGACAAACCCAAAAGTATGAATAAAACAAGATGATAAAGTCTCCATGTGACCAATAGTCACCACCAAACCAACATAAATTTAAGGTAATGAAAAAAAGGAGAAGCCAACAAGATATAAGATTCACATCCCTTTACCTGTATCATGCTATGAAACATCTATAACTGAACAAAAGAAAACGTAAATTGTGATAAAGAATCCCAGTAGGAAACTACCATAGAATATATATATGTTCTAATAACAATAATT
Organism: Viscum album; assembly: GCA_963277665.1. Classification (NCBI taxonomy): domain Eukaryota; kingdom Viridiplantae; phylum Streptophyta; class Magnoliopsida; order Santalales; family Viscaceae; genus Viscum; species Viscum album. The sequence goes on along the minus strand of OY728130.1, from coordinate 353,053,222 downwards.
TAAAATTTCTATCTTTAAAAAAAATTACACATAATTTTCATAAATCTAATTCATTTTTAAAACATTTTCCCTTTTTTTCATAAAGTCTTTCATTTTTTCAAAACTAGAATATATGACAAGTAGAAGTGATATAAATAGGAAATCATATCCATGTATCAAAAGATAAGTCTGTAAACACATATCAATGAAATAACCTATCCTAAGAAGCTATGTGATATAACCTCATAATGAAACATGTGAGAAAAATATTTGATAAAATTAATCATGTGATAAATAACAATAATTAAAAAATAACCTCGTATTGTTACCTAGTTGAGGGGAAAATACATACTAGTAACTCAAGAGAATAAATAGGCATTGCTTTGGATAGAAAAAATATTGAGTCCCTCCATTGTCCATTAATATCCAAAAGGTCAACCCCCAGTGGTTCCACACATAGTAAGGCTAGCCATGTCTCTTAAACAATGAACCCAAGGTTCCCAATATGCTAACTGAAAAAATAATTTTGTATAACCATGATCATAATTTTATCATACATTTTAAAATCCAATCCAATCTACTTTGATGTTTGAAAATGCATTTCCAAATCAGGAAAAATATTTTTCAATGGAATTTTTCTAAAAACAAATTCCTTTCCAATCAATCCTTAAAAACATACTTCACTTTAAATCATTGAAAAACATAGAGACTTTACCAAGAATTATAAAAAAATTATTGAATTTACCCATATTTTAGAAACACATACCTCAAGATAGTATAAACCTAGACATCTTTGTTAATGGTGATGAGAAACGAAGATAACAACCTTTAAAAGACAAGGAACACTAAGAAAATAAAATGGATTAATAAAAAACACAATCAAATCATAAATCTGAACACAACTATATATAAACTGCAACCCCGACAAAATCCGAAGAAGAACTAAAAGGGAAAAAAACCCATAGAAATGTACCACAAGCACAACAATGATCAATCATAGAAATAAATGATATATAAGGGCCAAAGGCCTCCAAAATCCCCCATTATATCTTATAGGTTTAGAGAGAGAAGGGATTTAAACGAATGAAATTATAAATCATTCATGCCGCACCATAAAGGCCCAAATCTCTACTATTACATGGCCTATAATCCCATTACACATCATGAAATCCATGAAGTTAAAGTGTGTTTAAAAAACCCTCATAATTTTATCAAAAAATAAAAAATTTTATAGTAAATTATGTGAACCTTTTACACAACATTTAAACCATCCACACCTTGAACCCATTTCAGAACATCTCCTTAGAAAAAATTACATGACATATAATACCTTTGCACAGAATTTAATCACCCAATATACTATAGAAACTATATATTTTAAAAAAAACCCAAATACACCACAATATGTATTATTTTAACATGGGAAGACACCCATTATGTGTTTGAAAGATTTAAACCTACACTCCAATAATTCAAATAAATATACATCCCTAAACATTAGGTGAGTTTCATCAACAAAGGCTCTACATCCTTGAGAAGCCTGCAAACCCACCCAAATAATGTTGAAAAAAATTAATTAAAAAATGAGTATCTAAAGATCGTAACTTAGTGTTACATTTATCCCTTTGAAAAAAATTAGAGATATGAAAGAAAAGGAGTGACATTTAATATTTATTATTTATAAAAAATAATATTAAGGTCATTATCAAATAAAAATGGAAAGAAGTTCCCATATTATTGAATATTGGATTAGGATGTTTTAAATAAACTCATAAAATATAAATAAATTAGGTTTTATATAAATTTTAGGGGCTTATCAAAATATTTTTAAACTAAATTACTCAATTTACCCTTACCGAGGAAGCAAATATTTTCAATTATCACTCTTCATTATAAACAAAAATAAAGTTGAAATATTTACCAAATTAGGAATTTATGAATCAAAATATAGAATCCATTTTATCAAATTAAATCCCTATAATTGGATGGAACTAGTGTTCAAATAAACGTACAAAACATGATGGAAAATTTGTTTCCATAAAAATTCATTTTTAAGAATGAAAAATATTTTAATACCATTACTATGAATAATGTTAATTAAAATGAAATTAATTGGATTATGTAAAATCAAAATGAACTAATGTAATATTAAAACTAATTATAAAGTTATTGGGAATATTTAAATACATGAAAAGAAAATATAGTTTTCAATGAAGATATTATTTTTCACTATTAACAGAAAAATAAATCTTTTCAGAAAAATCTCTAAATTTTTTCCCAAGATAATCCCCATATTATTATTTGAAAAATAATATAACTTTTATAAAATATTATTTATAAAATTATAATAAATTAATTTCAATATTCATTAAAAAATCAATAAAAACCATTTTTGTGGAAAATGTTTTTAAGAATTAATTAACTTTACTAAAAATCAGGTTCTTTTTTCCTAAGAATTAATTAATATATTTTTATTGATTATGAAAATTATATAAATATTTCATTTTTTTGTTACTCATATTCATACCTTCCAATTAAATGGTTATTTTATAAAAACCACATTTAAATATTATTATTTCTACAATAAATCAAAATTTTCTTGAATCCTGGTGTTGCATGTTAATAAATTTATTGAGTTGAAAATTATTTTAAACAAATATTTTAGGGTAATAATTATCCCATTAAATTAATTGCATAAACAAATATTATTCTGGTCACGAGACGTTTAATATTTGAAAATAGATTCATTGAAATCCAACATCATTCAAAGTAAGAATAAAACTTATTTAAAAAGGGGATGTGGGAAACATATAGGTGGGATGAAATGAAACATAATCGGGATCCTAGATAAGAAGAAGATTTTCATAAAGTTAAGATGTATACATTTATGATAAAAAATAATTTTCAAGTACTAATACATGTCTATGAGAATGTTAATGAATAAAAAACCACAAATAAGTGAGGAGTGAAAAGATCATCAATTCATTATAAATAAAGGTAAAAGAATAATATTTTTTTAAATATACTGTTTAAAATTTTTATGGATTATTTTACTATCATGATTGATAACATGATAAAATATGTACACTTTATTTATTTCCCTTTAATATACAAAATTTAGTCATTTAGTTATGATTTGATCAACTTAAATTTATTTCTTACTCCAAGAAATTAATTTTCATTGTTATTTTCAATACCTAAAGCACTAAAATTAACATTTTACAGATCATAATATCCATATAATAATGAAAATTCATTCCTTATTTCTATATATATTTAACAAAACCAAAATGGGTAGCATATTTTACCATATATGTATAAATGTTCATATGGTGAAATAATACATTAATCTCTAAAACCTCAACAATAACACCAAAAGTTAAACTAAAAAAATTCAATTAGTAGTTAACCTGAGTACTCCTTTAAAAAAGTCTAACTAAATTCCAAACTCATAAATTTAGGATAAAGGACACTAAATTTCTTGAATAAAATTATCTTCAATCCTTGAACAACATAATGTAGCTCATAATGTCACAAAAAAATATGTTAATTCCATGATCATATATTCTCTTAAAAATTGGTAATATTATGACAACCTAAGATTTTATGAAATATATTTTTTTCAAATAAATTTAATTTCTTTAATATCTTTCATTACACGTAACATCGAGTTTTAGAAAACCGAAAAATAAAATTAATATATTTATTTAAAAATAAATGTTATAACCTATCCATTAAATATATGTAATTTAATAAGAATAACTAAATTATTGAAATTATTTTGTATACACATGAATAAAATAAATTCATTCTCTATCAATTTTTTAGAAATGAAAAATAATCATCTGAAAGTAAAAGAAGTGTTTTTATGAAACAATTTTTTATAAGTGTAAGGTTTATTAATCATAAAAAATTAAATTATCCTATATTAGTGAATTATTTTTATGAAATTTATATATTATACATTCAAAATTTTTATCATTTATCTAATAATTTTCTATGTTCGGGATAATAGTTAATCCAATTTTATGTTTTAAAATGTATTTTATAAAATAACTTTTAATCGCATTCTGCAACTATTTTTTTCAATTTTAAAAAAATTAATTTTAAAAAATTTACTTCATTTTGGAAATAAAAAAATTAAAATTATCTTATATTTTATTTTTTATAATATCTTATGAATATTAATTTTTCAATGAATTATAAAAAATATTAATTTTACTAAAAATAACCATTTTGTTATAAGAATTTAAAAGTTACAATTTTTTAGATGTATTTATATATAAAATTAGTTACATTATAAATAAATTAATAAAATTTATTTAATTGGAATCAATTTCATATTGATTTTATATTAAAATATTTTATACTTATGAAAACGTTTCCTTGGAAAACTTCTTTTTTCGTCGCATCTGTGAGTTTAATTTTTAATTAAAAATGTCCACTTATATGAATTAAATTGTATAAAATTTATTCTATATTTGTAATAATAAAAATTAATATTCTTTAATACGTTCAATTTAATTTTTATATATAATGAATAGTGAAAATTGTAAGTATTAATTATTTTAGTTATGTTTAAAACATGGTTTTTAGAGTTATACGTGCTTCTGTTAAAGTTAATATTCCACACACATATTTATTTTATTTAATAAATTGGATTTAGAATTTGTAATTAGTGATTAAAAATAATCAAATATTACTCATTTTATTTTTTAGGATTAAAGGATAAATTACCTAGGTAAATAAAAAGAGACCTGTTACTATGGTGAAAACTAAAATGGTAAAAGTGAGTAAACTTAGAGGCTAAGGGACTAACATGTTTAAAATATTGTTTTTTGTCGTGTGGGTTTTTATTGAAAATATCTTCCCCAAAATAAATTATTTATCAATTTTTTAGGTATATGGATTATGAGTGACTTCCCATCATTGAATAGTTTTGGGTATTTGAAAAAATGTAACTCCTCCCCAATTATAGAAGGGAACCTACTCCATCGATTATTAACACCTCATAATAAATATTTATTGATAAAAACCTACCCAAATATCTCCCAACATCATTATACATGTTCTATAGCTACGTTTTTGGAAATAAGATTAACCCAAGGGTATCTAATAATAGATCCAAAGTAGGATGTTCTAAGAGAATGTAATTACCTTCACAAGGATTAATTAATTTTTTAATAAATACTTTACAATAACACCAGTATCTATCATATCCTAATATTTTATTAGGTTTATGGAAACATGCTTACCCATATCATCTTCCATCAAATTGTAAATGAAACTTTCGATTGTGTGTACAATGGACTACCGCCTCATGAATCGATGTAATTCATTTTCCAAAACCACCTCTTGAGGATGGATATAGTGATGGATTTAGCATATTTATTTTATATTTATGAAATAATTATACTTATATTATTATAATATTACATATAACTTTCTACTTTCCAATGTATTAGAAGATGATAACTTCACTCATGCGTACGTGTGGACTACCGCCTCTACGAAGTGATGTGATACATTTTTCATTTTATATTGAAATAGATGGTAATGAGGGTATATTTAATATATATATATATATGTGATATATATTATTTAAAAATTATTTTCTAATGTTGAATTAATATTTACCAAACTTTTGTTCAGTCCATCAAGAAAATTGACTCAATGTTCATGTGTACGTACGACCAACCATCTCCATGAACAACGCCATTAATTTTATATCTATAGTTTTAATGGATTAATATAAATACTTTTATAATGAATATATATGATATTTATATCATGGATAACATTATATATATTATTTACCAATGATCAATGTAAAATGACAAAACTTAACAAACTAAAACATCCATAAAAAGAAAGTTGTTGGGACCCAAAATGTGATTTTGGAAACGAATTGTTTATTTAAAGGTAATAAAAGGTGATAATTCAATAATATGTTGTATGATATATATGTTTATAGTTTCTAAATATATTTATTATAAACCTATATTTATTATATAAGTGTTTTTAATTTGTATGTATAAATTTTAGACTTTAGGTAAGGGGTTTTCATCTAACTTTTATTTTCATGGGACACATGTGATATTCACCACTTGTTACTCTTATGTGGTGTATATACTTAACATGAAATATTATTATAATTATTCTTAGGAAAATTAAATGATGTATATATTCATTTATGTTTCTTTCTATAACAGGTCTTATGATTAAAACAGTACCAAATTGGTAATGCTTTTATGTTACAATCTCAATGTTTATCAGGATTGCTTATGATTATTCTTCCAGGGATGAAATATTATGATCTATATATCAATAAAATCATTGATATTATTATCCTATAGTTATTTATTAAGAATACAATTTTCAGTCAAATTTATTCTCTTTAATGATTTAGGAGACTAAAATAATGTTTTTATGAATAAGTTACTTTACTTCCGTCTTCGGTCCAAAATAATTTTTCTTTCATGTCCATGTTTTCTAAAAATGTTTCCTGGATGGTGTTTTCTCTAATTATTGTTTAAATAAATTTTTACACATGTTTTACTTTTTATAAAATGGTTTAGAAAATAATATTATTTTCATTTTTAAGATAAGTATCATTTTCATTTTTTACTTAAAAATTTAAATGAATCTTCATTCTAACATGTACAACATGAATGTTATTTTCTGACACCATGTACACTCAATTATTTACATATTCATTTAGAAATTTCCCTGAGGATATTAAAATAAAATATTTTATTAAACATAATCAATTGTTTTATATTATAAATAAATGTTTTCATAGACTAATGACTATTTTCCTAATGAATTGATCCATGTAATATTTCAACTTCATTTTCCATATAAGATAACATCCTTTGATGTAACATAAGATTTATTTGAGATATGATACAATGATACCATCCATATTCTTTATTTGGATTATTTTTGATTATGATGAAATTTTTTTATGAAACATATTTCATTCCCACATGTTATTTTATGATAATATATTCATGAAATCTATTTCCTTTCCATGGGTTTCAATATGAAAATGTTTTACGATCTCATGGAATACAATTATTTATATTATGTGATGGGTGGGGCTTATATCTCCCAAAAATGTATTAGGTTGTGATTAATGTTCTATGATATTAATGGGTACATAGGAGGTTATCCCAATCCTAAATGAGGATACATGGGAGGTAATTCAAATCCCAGAAAATGGTACATATGAGTATATCCAAATCCCCAAAGTGGGTACAAGACAAGATTTCCAAAGACTGGGGAAGGTACAAGGGTGGTTAGCCCAAGCCTAACTTGTTACGAATATCTTGGTGGGTATCATTGACATATGATTTCCTATATTTATGTGTATTCTACAATTTTATGTATTATTACAATGTTTTTTTTCTCATGACTCATGTCATTTTATCCCATTATGATTCATGTATTATAAACAACCACAATTTATTCATTGACTCATGTTTATGATCTATAATATACAAGTTATGTTTTTAAAATATTATTCTAATGTTATCATACCCTGATGATCAGGTTACATTGATATATCCCTTGTTTACCCATACTGAGCATTTGAGATCACCATTTATTATGTATCCTCTACTCGGTTTATGAAGAAATGTATTATTTAAGATATGTATAAGAAGGGTTATTTTTATGGTAGATGATGTAGTTCACCCATGAACTAGTTTTTTATGTATCCATGATTTTAAAGGAACTCGACATAAATGATTATAGTGTGTATCATTATGTTATGTAATTCATATTAATATATTCAGATGTGATATCTATGTATGAATAGTGTGGGTTATTATAGTTGGTATTAAATAAAGGTTTATTTATCATTTTAAAACATATATTAGATATATTTAGTGATATTATTAGGACATGTATAAGGATAAGTCATGTATAAGAGAATATCATATAATTTTGGTGAAGGATAGAGTGATTGATTTCCAAGAAATTGCATCCCGGTATGGACATTACAAGTGGATGTTGATCCATAAGAAATGTACCTAGGAGAAATAAATCTAAAAAGTGTGCACTGGTATTTGAATCAATCATAACCTAGTTCACAATAAAATGCATTGATACACACATAGTTTGAAACTCTTGGGGTATATGTTTTGTAAATTCACATACTCTCTCTGAACTGTCAAGAAATATTTGAGTATATGGTTACCATGAATGGCCAAGGTTAAAACCTATGTGTCATAGGTTAAAAATAAGTTTTCATAGTATATAAATACAATAAATGTTTTTTCATGATTATGTGGTCTCCCAATATGATTATTATTTCTCACATTATGCTCTTTTGTTTCAATCATTAGTTGTAAGCAAAAAATAATGATTCAAACATTTAATGTGATAGATAATGTGATGATGAGATACCAAAGGGATGATTATTGAGGTGAAATAAATTATTATTATGAATAATTAATTACCATGATATATGATTAATGATATAGGCATTAGCCAAACCCCAAAATCACTATAGAAAATAAGGATAATGTTCACTAATATTTTCGGCCGTGAAGACTATATAGGAAAGAAGATTAAACATCATATATGTTAAGAATTTTGGAAGAATCATTCAAATGGTTCTATATGAGGAATTTCAAAATGTATTATGTGTGGAAATAAAGAACATTGAGAAAAAAATTACTGAGTATTATGATGAATTTTGTTTGAAAAACATGGTCATTTTCATAGTCAATTCTTTCTTTTAAAGGTTAACTACCTGAACAAAGAATAACTTATGAAAGGATTGAAGTTTTTAGGTATTGGGATTCATGAAATTTGTTTTATAAGTATTCTTACCAATGGTATTTCAGTTAAAATAATAATTAAACATCTATGGATTGTGATAATTTTTGAAGTATACATGTATTCAGGAAAGATTAACTTAATAATTATAGATACCATAATGGGTTTTAGAGTTTATTGTTTATCATGAGTTCAATGTCATAAACAATAATTTGAGTTTTTAATTGATGGTAATTTAATGTTATTAATGAAATTTTTCAAGATGTTGTATTGGGATAAGAGACATTTAACTTATAAGAACCTAGTTTTTCTTTGAGGTACAGATCTTGTGTTTTTTTGTGAATTCGTAGTTTATTGGCTTAAATATGACCTACGGTTGATGATCGTTGGGTCCATGGAGGTATCTAGGGTGTCTAGGGATAGTCCAGATCCTAGATCCCTATGTTTGGGTGTTTTTATCCTGGAGAGTGGTTAGTGGAAACTATGTGGGCCAAGATGTACAGTTTGACTAAATCGTGTGAGGTTAGATAGTGGGGACCTATAGGCAACACGGTTTTATGAAACTCTGTGGGGGGAGGCACATTCCAGTGCATCTTGGTATGCAATTTCAACAAATTTTTATAGAGGGTATTATCATTGTTTGTGGGTGGTTTATAAACCATGTGGGATAATCATGCGCTATTCCCCAAGGCTATATGAAGCTATGCCCGATTTCTACATGGTTTTTAAAGCTGGGACGATAAACCACGTGAACCCTGATATGTTGGATTTTTTATATTTTAAATTTAATATAAAAATCTTATATTAACCAATTAATGGGTTTTATTCAAATGGGAACTAGCCCATCATATGGAAAAGATCTAATTAGTTCCAATTCTTTAATTTAGGATCTACTTGTCCTTCGATCTTCGATTCAAATGAGGTTCATCTTCATAGATCCATAATAGTAAGGGATTGACTACTTTATAGGCATTATCGATTCTTATGGACACCGAATGCACCATTTGGATTTTGGATCATTTTCCCTAATTTCCCATTCTCCATTCGTTCTTCAAATTTCATCCAATCTAGGATAAAATAGAGATTAATAATGGATGAGCTATCTAGCATGGACCTAAGGTAGGTGGTGTCATTCCTTTACTTGAATTTTGAGTTGTTTATATATGTTGGGGTGTCACATGTCCTTTTTTTGCATCATCACCTTAAATTTAAATTGAACCCTATTATTTCCTATCCTAACTAAGGTAATTGAAAAGGAATGTTTATGCATCTTATAGGTTTTACGCATTGAATAAGGATATCCCCAAGGGTGAGTTTCCTTAAATGACATTTATGGCTTATTTTTGTGGACACCCCCTTAAGAAGTGCCTATTATACCTATCATGGGTTATTTAAAATGGAATTGATGTTATTGGAATTCTAATGTTGATATATTTGATTGAATTGGTTAAAGGGTATGGGATGGTTGACTTACCCCTTGAGCCATGTATTTCATTTCTTGTTTAATCATTTTTGATTTTTAATTCCTAGTCCTTGTGGGTAAAGTGAAGGCTATGGATAGAATCAATGTAATTGTATATAATCTATTGAATTAATTTTTTACCCATGAAAGTTAAATTATAACTAATCCTTGTGATATCCTAATAGTCTAGTTAGGATTTCAATATTAAAAACGACCATGTGAATATTCAGAGGACCCTTGAATTGATAGCCCTTGCGAGTTAATTTGATATATTTCTATGAAATGGATTGATAAAGCATGGGAATCTATTTAATATGAAATTATCTTATGAGTTAAATTATATTAAATCCATTTATTAGTTTTTTATACATGTTCTGCTTGTTATATAAAATATGCCTACATGAGTAAATGAAAAGCCAAGCCTGATGTGGTTGGACTATGCTTGAGTCACCCACTGGAGGTGAGTTTCATATTAGATTCTCTCGGTTTTGACCTTGTCTTGTTAAATGAAATGTTAAATTAAATAGAAAGGATTGGATGATAAATAGTCTTAAATGATACCTGGATTTAATTTAGAATTTCATGGATGGACTTATGTGACTGTTGACCATTATACCATGAGTGAAACTGGGATCCACTCTGGAAGGCCTTGGAAGGACTCAATGGTTAATATTACACCTTTATGGGTGATATATGGATCCATTGAGGTATTCCATGGACATACATATTGAGGATAGAATTATATGCCAAGTGATAAATGTATCCTTATGAGAATTCCATGGATGAATTCAAAATGAATTTTAATATTATGTTAAGGGTATTTCTAAAGCTTATATTCCGGAGCACTGGGGATGGACTCAATTGGTAGGGAAGTTATACCTCACCTAGAGTGATACAGGTTTCCTGATAGGTTCACCAAGGATGGTCTTATATGGTGTTAGTTGAAATTGTTCTTAGAGAGACACTTAAATTACAAATTAGGAATGTCAAGAATGGGGTCATGTTCTTAATTGAACATTTAAATGAAATGGATTAGGACACATATGCTAATCCAAATAACATGGTTGGATTTTGGGATGCACTTCTTCTTGTTTATATGTCCATATGAGGCATCTGTTGTGCTACCAATTATATGGGGGATTCCAGGATTGATCCCGATCTTGAAACTTATAAATTTAAACATAATTAAAATGTTAAATGGATATTAAATGAGAAAAAGTTTGTAGGATGTTTAATTTTGAGTCATTCCTTTATTACTTATTTTAATATTGCAGAATGCCTACTATATATATTCAATGACTGATTGGGATAGACCTTGGGTGGTTTCCTCCAAGGATTTAATCTCACACACTATTTGGGTCATGTTTTTTAGACTAAATTGATTATATGATTGTAGTTAATGACATGGGAAAGGCCCCTACTAAATATACATGATATAATACATAGGAAGAGGGGAGTATTGGACCATGTTGAGGCTTGTGATGCAAATGGGATTCTTTTTATTTTTTGTACTATTGGGACATGTATTGAATATGAATGATATGTAACTATTTTGGATGTTTTACTAGAACATGTGGCATGTATCATCATATTGGGTATGATATGACTTCAATATTGTTATACTATCTGTCTTCCACAATTTTCTTCTGTTATATGGTTTACTGCTTCTTCTACTTGTAACTGTTATTTATATTCTATTGTGTTACACTCTACTAATGAGGGAATAGTCTCCCAACAGAATCAATCTATCCCTCATTTCTAGTCAGCAGCCCCTAGAATTTGGGAAGATATGCTTGAGGCCATGTGACCCACCGGGCTCAGGGCACTGTTCAGTGGAATCCAGGCCTGGGATGTTACAGAGTCTTGTTAGAAGAATTTATTTTCCTTATTTGATTTACGCATTGGTGAAAATAGAAATGAATTAGAAGGAATAGGAATTTGGTAATGTGTTGTGCCAGGGCGTATCTAACCCACAGTCAAGAAAAATCAAAATTTTCTTGAATTAAATTGATATTTTCCAGATTTTTTATATTATAGTTTATTGGATTTCACTATTTGTTGACACACTTGTTTTGTGCGATTATTGTTTATTTGATTTTGGGTTCTATTATGTTGCAACCTTCCATTCCATTAATCATATAGAAACCTTGTAGAGTTCACATTACATGTATTATTCCATGCCCTTTGTGATGCATTATTGATCACATGCTATTTTGATAGGTGGTGTGATACATATGCCTATTGTTGTGATAGGTATATTAAAAAATTTCTGGTGTGAAATAGATGGATTCCAAGATTTGGTCTCTAAGGTGTATAGTCCCTCTTGTATTAGAATTTAGTGGATCATGGTTCATACTTAAGTGAATTGTGTTATGATGTGCCATAGGGGGATGCCAAGCTTTGGTCCCTATGTAGTATGGGCCCCCATGGATAATATTTTATCATATCATTGGTCTACCCTTATGAAGGGGATGTGATAAATATGAGATGAGTATAAATTCAATGAATGTGAATGTGAATGTGAAACCAATTTTAAATAAAAGTAATAAGAAAACAAGTGAAACTAATATGCTTTATAATAGAGAACTTGACCAGATCCAACCGTAGTTGTTGGAATTTGGCGGTGTCTTTCATTTGTTTGAAACCCAGACCTGACCCAGTGGACCAGAAGAGGGTTGAGATCTTATAGAAGAAGGTTTTTACATATCCTATTTTGTTTTTATATTTTTAGTTGAAAAATAATTAATGATTGTAAATTGAGGCGTGTGTTTGTAATTGTAGAGATATGACACCATGAAGACATATAGTTATAGTTTCGGAGGGTGGTAGTGACAAAACTTCAAAGGGGGTAAGCCATGGGCTACCAATCGATCCTCCAATAATGTGAACTATGGAACTAGCTATTATACCATATGAAGGTGCTGGGGCATAGTTTCATAAAGTATTTTGGATGTTCAAGCAGACTATTCAGGGAGCACCACGACCTCCCTCGACTATGGAAGAGTTGATGTTTGAGTTTTAGAAGCAGCATCCACCCAAGTTTTTGGGGGATGTTAGAACATGGGCTACAGATTCAGGGCTAGTTTTCATGCCATCTATCTTTGAGATCTTAGAGACACCTCTTGGGAGAAGGGTAATGCACGATATGTACGTACTATATGATTTCTCTAATATATGGTGGGATTTTATCACTCAGACTGAACATCATCCAAATATGGCATGGATGGAGTTCCACATTTCCTTCTACAATTCCTTCTATCCGGAGACTTTGTGGGATGATAGAGCCTGGGAGTTCTTACATTTGGAGTAGGGTGAACTATCAGTCATTGACAAATCCACTTGTTATATTAAGCTCCATCACTTCGCACCTATTCTTATAGGTGATGAGTTATCGAACACTTGGAGATTCGACGATGGTCTTAGATATGACATTCAATCATAGGTAAATGTCTACCGGTTGACAATTGTATATGGGATAGTGAACTAGGCACTGATCATAGTGTATAGCCTATGAGAATTTGGAGTTATGAGCTAGAGTGTCTTAGCCATGAGCATTGGTACTACATAAACCAGTAGTAGGAAGTTTCATACAAAGCTCCCAAAAGGTGATACTAGCAATCAAAACAGCCCTTCAGGGAGACAGGTAAGGTTCTACCGGTGTGGTAATAAGGGACACACAGTGAAACAATGTACAAAGGTCCTAGTCAAGTTATGATCTTGAAACAATATTGGTCATCTAAAATGATTTTGTAGAATGCTTCCACAAATATCCAGTGAGAGGGGGTCTGTAATGACTCTACATTCATGAGAGGGGTTAGTAGCTTCTTACCAAATAGAAATATGGGGTATGTTAGGCTGATCAGTTCATGGGGGTGGTCAGGGACATGGTACCCAGACCATAGGTTCCCAATAATAGTAGGGTTCATGAGATCAAAGTAGCCATGGAGTTTCAGAGAGAGGTGACAAAGGATATGAATATGTAATGAAACAGACCCAGTAGGAGTAAGATCTCAGACCTTCAACTATCAAATTTAATATTATATTAGCCTTCATTTTTGTTTCTGAACATTTTTTTGATATAAGGGATTCACATATATTTATATTTTTTTTCATTGTGAAGAACCTCGGACTCTGTGTTTATACTTATGATTGCATGAGGATGCTAGACACACCATTTGGGATCCTGAAGGAAGGTGTGAGTCATTTTAGGGAGTTCCCCTTGAGGTTAGTGGGTTTCGCTTTTTATGAGACATTTACATCCTCAATATGAGAGGCTTCGATGTCATTATCAGGATGGAATATTTGGATCATTTTCAATATTTCTTAGTTTATGATCCCCACAAGGAATGTTTTACATCACCCTAGGGTGGGGAGTTCATTCACAAGGGTGAATGGAATGTTTAAGTGAGTCGAGCTAGACTTGAGCACCGTGGGCTGGGCAGGATGATATCTCATATTGAATGTTTATATCTGGATGATCAGGGAGCCATCAGAATAATTTTCTTCCAGTGGTTTATCATTTCAGGGACATCTTATTGGATGAATTATTATGATTACCTCTGCTGATAGAGGTAGAGTTTTATATTGAGATAGTTTTAGGAGCTACATCGGTATCCATTCCTACTTAGAGGACGTCTACAATAATGTTTCAGGATATGAATAAGATACAAAAGTATTTAGAGGAAATGGTTTTCATTTGACCCTATACTTCTATGTGGGGTTCATCGGTCCTTTTTTCAAAAAGGTGGATGATACCCTTTGAATATTTGTGGACATCCAAAAATTGAACCAGTTGATGATTAAGAACTAGTATACTCTTCCATATATAGATTATCTCTTAGACCATATATGAGGAGATAAAGTCTTCTCAAATAATTATTTGATATTTGTTTATCATTTGGTGAGTGTTATACCCTCATACATACCTCTCACAACCTTCCTAAGAAGATATGGTCTATATGAGTATTTGGTTATGCTATTCGATCTCATGAATGTGCCATAGTTTTTCATGGAACTGATGAACTGAGGGTTACATCCTTAACACTATTCATTTTTTTGGTTTTCATGGATGATATCTTAGTGTATTCTCACATTCAACATGACCATGAAAAACAACTTCAGATCATTTTGAATACACAGAGAGAGAATCAGTTATATTTTAAGCTCAAAAAGTGCCACTTCTGGATAGACAAGATTTACTTCCTAGGTCACGTGATCTCAGATACAGGAGTATCAGTGGACCTAGAGAAGGTGAGAGTAGTAGTTACATAGTATCATCCTAATAATGTCTTTGAGGATTGATGTTTCTTAGGATTTTTTGGTTACTACAGAGGTTTCATACATGAATTCTCACACATAGCAGTGTGGTTGAAGGACTTGACTAAGTAGGGTGTGAGGTATGTATGGTCATATTCCTGTGAGATGCCATTTTAGGAGTTGAAATGTAGATTGAATTTTGTTACGATAATTATTTTTCTAGATCTGAGAAAGAGTTACACTATGTAATGAGATGCATCAAGTCTTGGGTTGGTAGAAGTTCTTATATTGGGGGATCGATTCTTTGTGTATGAGTCTTGGTTGTTGAGGCCACATGAGAGGAATTACTTGACACATGATCTTGAGTTTGATATAGTTGTTCACGCTTTGCGCTATTGGAGACATTACTTACTCATAGAGAATGCTTTTGTGTACACGGACCACAAAAGCCACAATTATATATTTACAAAGCGTTATCTGAACTTGAGACAACAAAGGTCTGTTGAGTACCAACCATCTTTTGGTTTTAATCATGCCTACATGCTTAGCAAGGGAAATGCATTGGCCAATGAACTCAGTAAGAGAACACAGATACATGTATTTTAACAGGATAGTAGTGAGTGTCATCTCACGGATTTGTTCTCTTAGATTCACATAGTTATGAATGAATTTCAAGAGAATATGTTTCAATTATTCTTAGATGTTACCTATACCATTATGGATAGAGAAAAAATGAGGTAGCTATCAGTCTCTAAAGGCCTATTTCTACAAGAGAGTGTGGATGGTGAGTACCCATATCATAGATGGAACATATACAAGGATGAGGTCATGTTAGTACATGGCCCCATGAGGGTCTCTTGAGACATACATTGGGAGATTTTGTGGGATTTTTATGATTCATATTAGGAAGTGAATCTTGGTGTCATCAATATGTACCTGGGTTTACATCGTTTGTATTGGTGGCCAAGAATAAAAATAGATGTAGCTGGTTTTGTCATGAGATGTTCCACCTATTAGCAGGTGAAGGCAAAACAATAGTATCTAGCCAAACTTTTATCGCAACTACCAATTCCCGAGTGTAAATGTAATGATGTAATGATGTATTTCATGAAATTTTTATCAAGGTCTCATTGATGTAATGATGATGTATGGGTTGTTGTTGATGGGATCATGATGGTTCCTCATGTCCTGCCGATCAAGGAAACTTTCAGTGTTGATGAGCTTGGGAGGTTGTACATCTGTGAGATTGTATGACTACATGGGTTCCCAAATTCTATAATTTTATATAGGGATTCCATATTTAATTCATTATTTTTAAAAGGGATATAGATAGAACTGGGTAGATAGGTTCATTTGAGCACAACATACCACCCCAAGATAGATAACATGCTAGAAGACCTGATTCAGGTGCTTAAGGACATGCAATGGGCATGTGTCCTGGATTTCATGGCCTCAAGGGTGACACATATATCCTTGGTTATGTTCTCATATATTAATTTCTTTCAGGGTACTATTAAGATAAAACCATATGTGGATTTGTTTGTTAGGTCATGGCGATCACCTCTATGTCTGCTGAAGGTATGAGAGGCAGCTATGCTCGGACCTCATATTATCTAAGAGACTATAGAACATGTGAAGTTGATTTGGAAGCAAATGGATACTACATATTTGCATATGAAATCTTACTCCAATTATTGTATATGACCTCTAGAGTTCATGGTCTTGGATCGGGTTCTACTATGTGTTTCACCGAGGCTGGGACACAAGAGGATCCGGAGATAAGGTCAACTTTTAGCTAGATACATCAGGCCATTCAAGATTCTGGTGAGAGTCGGGCTGGTAGCCTATCAGCTACTGTTACCTCAGAGGTACAGGGCTACGTAAAACATCTTCCTTGTTTATTATCTACATCGTTAATATTCAGACCCATCTCACTCTTTTCATCCCAAAGAGGTTGAGCTTCAGGAAGATGTGTCCATTGAGGTAAATCTTATACATAATGTGAATCATAGCATAAGGGTTCTCTTAGGTAGATTTTTCCTTTAGTATGGGTGCTATGGAAGCATAGCTGAGTGCAAGAAGAGACAAGTCAGAGGGTGGCTGATGTACAATAGCAGTGGCTAGATTTGTTCTGAGATATTACCTCGCCACACTAGCAAGGGTAATTCATGGATGCATTTATTGTTTGGGGGAAGTTTATAAGAACCCAGTTCATCTTTGAGATACATATCTTGTGTTTTATACCAATTTATAGTTTAATTTCTTAAATATAGGCTAAAGTAGATTCTCGTTGGGGTCATGGAGGTATCTTGTGTGTCCAGGGATGGTCCAGAGCCCGGAAACCTTAGTTTGGGTGTTTTTATCCTGGAACATAGTTAGTGAAAACCGTGTGGTGTAGGCCACATAGTTTTACTAAACCACGAGAGTATAGATAGTGGTGGCCTATAGGCCCCATGGTTTGATGAAACCATGCAGGAGGAGGCTCACACCTGTGATTCTTGCTATTCAATTTCATAATAATTTTAGATAGGGTCTTATAGGGGTTTCACAGGGTTTATAAATCATGTGGGATAACTGTGCGATATTCCACAAGGCTATTGGAAGTTGTGCATGGTTTCTGAATGGTTTTTTAAACTGTGAAGATAAACCATGAAAGACTCACTATGTAGGATTTTTAATATTTTAAATTGAAAATAAATATCTTATATTAACCCATTTTTTTTGTATTTTTAAATGGACAGGAGCCCCTGCCATGGAAAATATCTCCTCTAACCCAATTATTCAATTTCAGATCTACTCGTTGTCTGATCTCCAATACTAATGTGGGTTTTCTCCTTAGATATGTAAGGTTAAGGTCTTGATTATTTTTTAGCATCTCTCGATTATTCTGGATATCAACTTTGCTCTTTGGATTTAGTCTCATATTCCATAATTTCCCATTCTTCATCTGTTCTTAAAATTTACTCCAAACATGTGTGAATCAGAGCTTGATGATGGATGATCTATCTAGCATGGACCAAAGGTATGTGGTCTGATTCCTTTCACTGAATTTTAAGTTATTTATATATGAAAGGGTACTGCATGCCCATTTTTTGGGCATCTCCTTAAATTGATATTGAACCCTCTTATTGCCCATCATAATTTAGGTAATTGAATAGGCATGTTTATGAATCTTATAAGTTTTACACCTTGAATATGGACCACCCCATGGGTGATTTTCTTTGAATATCCTTTATGTATTATTTATTTTAACACCCCCTTGAGGTGTTCCTACTATCCAACTCACTATTTTCATAAAATGTAATTGATTACTATTGGAATTGCAATGTTGATAAATTGCAATTCAATTGGTTAAAGGGTATATAATGGTTGAATTTCCCTTTGACCAATGCATTCTATTTCTTGTTTATGAATGTTTACTTTGTAATGAATTTGCCTTATGAGTAAAGTGAAGTATATGGCTTGAATCAATGGAATTATATAGAATTGTTCAAATTGATGTTTTTAACATGTGAGTTAAAATAT
Organism: Viscum album; assembly: GCA_963277665.1. Taxonomy (NCBI): domain Eukaryota; kingdom Viridiplantae; phylum Streptophyta; class Magnoliopsida; order Santalales; family Viscaceae; genus Viscum; species Viscum album. The sequence continues at coordinate 353,034,213 of OY728130.1, read as the reverse complement.
AAGTAATCCATGTGATAGATTGATTGGGTAGGTATGCTTGTTATATTAAAAAAATCTATATTATAATATTCATGTCCCTTGAATCGATATCCCTTATGATTTAATTTGAGTCCATTCCATGAAATGGATTGATAAATCATAGGAAAATCATTATTATAAATGACTCACATGAATTAAATGATGTTAAAACCAAGTATAAGTTAATTATACATGTATTTGTAATTATAAAAAGAATGCCCACATGAGTAAATGATAGGAAAAGACTAATGAGGTCATATTATGCTTGAGTTACCCCCTCGATGTGAGTTTCATATTAGAGTCTATTGGTTTTGACCATGGATCGTAAAATGAATTGTAAAATGAAATTGAAAGGATTATATGATAAATAGTGTTGGTTGATAGATGAATTCAAATTAGAATCAAATGGACATAATAAAGTGACTTTTGACCTTTATTTTGTGGGTGACACTTGGATCAACTATGGTATGACTTGGACAGACTCAATGGTTAATATTATATCACCAAGGGTGATACATGAATCAATTGATGGATACCATGGACATATACATTGGGAAGACAATTATATGACGAGTGATACATGGATTAATATGAGAATTATATGGACAAACTCAAAGTGTACATCAATATTATTCCAAGGGTGATACTCGAGCTTACGTTGATGAGCACCAAGGATGAACTCGGCTGGGTGGGATGTTATACCTCACCTATAGCAATAGCGGGGTCCTGAGAGGTTTTTCAGGGATGGGCTTGAATGGTGTTGGTTAAAATTTCACATGGAGTGACACATGAATTACATAAAATGAATTTCAAGGATGGTGTTAGGTTCCTAATAGAACCTTAAATTGAAATTACTTATCACGATTTTACCAAGCCAAAGAACATGCTTGGATTCAGTCATCACTTGTTCTTGTTTAGATGGTCCTTTAAGGAATCTATTGTGCTAACAGTTATATTGGGGATTCCGAGCATGAGACAAATCATATGAGTTATAAATTAAAACATAATTGAAATATTAAATGGATATGAAATGGAAACTATAGCAGGTAGGATGTTTAATTTTATGTCATTCCTTTATTACATATTTTATTATTGAACATTTCCTTCTATATATCTTCACTGACTAACTGGAACAGACCATAGGTGTAAAGACCCGTAAAATTCAAGGGAAATTTTTTCTTAATTTTCTTTAGAATTTTACAAGAGCGTGGTTTTAGACGGCACCTGATTCCGAGGCCCGGAGTGCCCGGAATCAATTTCCGAAGTTTGGCTCGGGTACGTTCAGTGAACGAACGAGCGGGAATTCCTAACTTTTGATCCGGTGCTCGGAATTGAAATCCGAGGGCACCGATGAACTCGCAGCGCCGATATTCGCTTAAATAGACCTTTTCGGAAGTTGCGTTTGTTGCGGGACGAAAGTTAGTTTTTGGGAGAATTATAAAAAGTTGAATAAAAAAAATGTGGAATTCTTTTTATTTTACTTTTGTATGTTAACTCCTCTCAAAGGGAGTTAGGGGTGGGACCCACACCCACTTAACCTCCCTTGAGAGGATTAAGTGTGGTGGGACCCACACGAACCTAAACCTCTCATCTTCCCCCTTAAACTCCCCTCTCTCCCTCTTAAAAGTTTGTTAACTTAACATCTAATTAATTACACATGACATGTATAATTAATTAAGTGTTATGTTTTTGAATTTGAAGTTTTGAATTCCTTGGCTTGGTAAATAAAATAAGGAGGAACCTTATTTTATTTGGTTAGTTTTGTTTATTCATCTTGAGAGGTTTGTGAGTTTTTTCTTCCTTCTTCAATCTTTGACGAAGAACGCTCAACTTGACGAAGAACGCTCAAGCTCCGACGAAGAACGTTGCTCCTCTCTTCTTCGTCTTCCGTGTCAACAAGAGGGAACGCCACTTCCTCCTCGGACTCCCTTCGTCGACATAAGAAGTTTCGCCAACGACGTGCCTCTTCGGACGTACCTCTTCTTCATCGGATTTGACGAACGATTACCGTGTCGCCGACCTCCGCGACGTTGTCTTCCGTTGAACGTTGACAAATCTTCGAACCTATACCCAAGGTAGGGGTTGTTGTATTTTGTTTATTTATTTATCCTTGTTCGTGGTTCATGCATGATTAACGAAAGGATTTTAAGTTGTGTTATCATTTAACGTGAGGGGGGCCGGACCGCATGAACACGGCCGAACCCCCTTCATCGTTCTTGTTGATTTACCTTGCGGGTGGAAACAAGGTGGCGTGGTGCCGTCGCACCACGCGGTTAATCGTGCGATTATATTACGTGACGCCGTCGCGCGCGCACCATGGAAGAATCATCAAGAACGCGACGCCGTTGCGCCGCGTTGAAGGAAATCAAAGGCACGGTGGAGGGACGCGGTGCCGTCGCACCGCGCCGGATGACGAACACCGCGGCCGGTTCGGGGCCGCGGCGGAACGAGAAGACCGGCGGCCGGGCCGCCGGCGTCGGAAGCCGAAGAGGGGACCAGATTTTCCGGTCCCGTTGGAGAAAACCGGCCGGCAGTTGGCCGGCCAGAAGGTCAAAGGTCGGGGGAAATAAATTCCCCCGGCCAGCTCTAAAAAACCCCCTCAATTAAGAGGGGCGGTTTCCTTGAGGGGGGGGGGGGCAGGAGGCCCCCCGGTTTTTCTTCAAGTCGGCCCCCACGTGGGGGGCCGTTGTTTTTACAAAGGGCGCGGCATATAGCCGCGCCGCCTCTTCAATCAAGCGGGGGCTTGATTCCCCCCGCATGATGCCTCCGTGCGGCGCCAGGCCGCCGCGCCGCCGGCCGGCCGGCCGGCCGGGCCGTGTCGACCCGGTTTGGGTCGACCCGGTTCGGGCCGACCCAGGGGGGGGGGGGGGGTCGGGCCGGGTCGGCCCGGACCCGGACCCCCCCGTTTCGAATCAGTTTCGGTCTTTTGGCCATAACATAAGCCACGGACCTCCGATTGACGAACTGTCTGCGGCAACGAGATCCTTGGATCGAGATGGTCGTTTCGGTATATCGCACTCAAGGTTTCAGATTACTTTGAGTTCGGCCGGGTTGGTTCGTACACGAAACCAACCGGGCCTTCGGAGCGGAAACGCTCATATCTTGAGCTACGGACGTCCGATTGACGTGCCGTCAGCTTTGTTGTGTTCCGCTTAGTGAGACGAATCTTTTGGCATACTCCGCCCGAGGTTTGGACGCAGGTGGAGTATGGTCGGGTTGGTTTTGCTTTAAAAACCAACCGGGCCCCGGGGACGAAAATGCCAATAACTCTCAGACCGGGCGTCCAATCGACGCGCCGTCTGATGCGTTGAGTTCCTGTTGACGATACAGAACTTTTGGATACATCAACTCTGGACTTTTTGAAAGTTGATGTATCAGCCTCTCGGCTCGTGGAGCGGATCCTCCGAACGAGCTTGCTGTGTGCGGGAACCCTAGTGCTGGCTGCGACTGTTACTGTGACTGCTACTGCTACTGCTACTGTGACTGCGACGACAACAGTACAGAGATCCTGTGTGGATTCGACGGCGACGACTACTGCACTCAGCGATCCTACGTGGATCAGTGCTACAGGTCCTGCGTGGGCCCGATCCTGTGTGGGTCTGATCCTGTGTAGGTCACTGCGGGGGTTAGTACCTATCGATCCTTCGTGGGTCCGACGACTTAGATGGTTCAGTGATCATCCTTATCGTCATCCGAAGAAGTATACCTATGTGAGCTGAATCTTCTGTTTTACTCGATAGAGGTAGTGCGCTTGGTTGTAGCGGCAGACCCGCGATACTGGAGACGAGCGTACGGAGTACGGAGACCGTGTAGCCGGCTGAGACCTGAAGACTGCGAGACCGACTCGACTTGGAGTGAGTCAACTAGCCCAGTGGACGGAGCGCCCGGTATTTGGCGGCAGACCCACGGCGGACGGAGCGCCTGGTAGTTGGCAGCAGACCCGCGGTACTCGACTGGAGGAGTACCTCTGTAGGCTATTTGGGTGAGCGCCCGGTATTTGGCAGCAGACCCTCAGCGGACGGAGCGCCCGGTAGTTGGCGGCAGACCCGCGGTACTCGACAGGAGGAGTACCTCAGCAGTCTTAGGTTAGTGAGCAGTATCTCAGAGTCGTGACAGGACACTGTACACTTCAGAGATGGGGCTCTTCAGTAGTTACGTTTTTGATAATGAAAATCTTGTGTGAGCTGAATCCTGTTACTTTCCTGTGTGGATTGTGTTATGATATCCTGGGTGGATTACGTTTTACTTTCCTGTGTGGAATACGTTTACTTTCCTGTGTGGACTGAGTTATACTTGGGCTCGGAGGTTGGTGCGTATTTGAAATTGATGACTTAGGTATATGTATGGGCATATACCTAAGCAGTGTCGGTTGTTACTTCGTGATTGTACCTTTCTTTGTGGTTTATCCTTTGTGGATTTTGAGAGACCTTCAGGGGTCTCGGGGTCCCTACTGAGTAGCTTATACTCACCCCTGCACGGGCTTTGCCCGCACTACGTTGTGTTGGATGCAGACGACGGACATCGTTGATCTTGGCTGAGGCTTGCAGAGCGGGACGGTACCCGGAGGTGGACCACTGGGCGGGACGTGCTCGGAGTGGACGGTGGGACCCGTGGAGCAGTGGAGCTATCTGTACCCACCCTTCAGGTGGGATTTCCAGTGGACAGCTCGGTGTTGCAGCTTTTACTTTACAGTTGCTGTTTTCCCTTTCGAGTTGTACTTTACTTTCAGTTTGGGTTTGTATACTGGCCCTTTTAATTTTCCACACTTTCAGTTGTACTCTGTTTTTACTTAGTGTTTACTTTCCGCTTGCTTACTCTGTGGTGTTTGTTTACTTTACAAAGGCAATTCCTTCCCTTTTTACCGGGATTTACGCCTTGGTGCTAGTCGCCAGCCCCTGGCTTATGGAAGGCGGGCTTGGGGTAGTCACGGCACGGACCCCGAGGGTGGGTCGTGACAAATTAGTATCATAGGAGTTCGGTTCTACCGCGAACTCTGATCTTTTTTATGTGAAGCAATAATGTTTAGCGTATTGAGTGTGGTTATCAGTCCAGGGAGTCCAGTGTTGGTGCGGCGGCCAACGTATCCGTACACCAGGACCCTGACTTCTGATTTCCGACTTAATGCACGAAAACATTGATTGCGTGTATGTTTCAAAGTTTTCTTTGTGATTTTCTTGTGTCAGCTCACCAGGTATACTGTTTGACCGTGGCGCACCTATTTCCTATTCAGGATGGCCCCACGACGGCAGCCAGCTAGGGTTCCGAGAGTCGAGCGTGACGACAGCCCACCGAGCGACGAGGCCTTGGTGCAGGGCCCTTTGTCAGCAGTGGCACCGGCGGTAGCTCTACCCGCCGAGCCCCCGATGCTTCCAGCGCCAGCCGCTGACGATGCACGTCGCCTCAGCGCACTGCATGAGTTTCAGCGCCAGCGACCACCCAGGTTTCGCGGGGAGACGGATCCCCAGGCAGCAGAGGACTGGCTGGAGGCAATGGTACGAGTGTTTAGGCTAGTGAGGACACCAGCAGACCTCATGGTGATCCTCGCTGCGAGCCTACTACACGCAGCAGCAGAACGATGGTGGAGCTTGATGCTCCAGGTGCACGATGAGGCATCTCTACTTTGGACGGACTTTGAGAGCCTCTTCCGCTCGGAGTTCGTTCCAGCCACCCTTCGTGCGGTGCGTATCCAGGAGCTTCTACAACTGCGGCAGGGCAGCATGACGGTCGCTCAGTACTCGGCGAGATTTACTGATCTCTCGCGCTACTCGACCGACATGGTACGGGACCCATTCTTCCGGGCCCGGACCTTCGAGCAGGGATTGAGACACGAGATCAGGGCATCGCTGATCTCCCTCAGCATACCGACTCAGACAAGAGTACTGGAGAGGGCCCTTCTGATTGAGAGCTTCCTTGCTGAGTCTACACCAGCGCAGCGACCCACCGCAGGGCGGCAGATAGCGGAGTCTTCGGCAACAGGTAGCCGACGGATGACTCAGGGTTTCAAGCAGACCAGACCTACCAGTGGCTGACTGCACGACTCAGGCTCAGTTGTGCAGGAAAGCCGGGGTGGAGTCAGAGCCAGGCGTGCCGAGAGTGGGCTGTGTTACTCTTATGGCGGGATTGGTCACATGGCTCGTGACTGTCCGACCCGCCATGCTGATGATCAGCAGTTAAGTGAAGAACCTCCCTGGAAGAGGCAGAGGTTCGACCGTGGCGGTCCGCATGGAGGAGGAGGACGAGGCAGAGGAGCTGGACGAGCAGCCGGTGGTGGGCGACGCTTTGAGGCTCTGCCACCACCACCAACAGGAGGTCCACCCCGACCACAGGGAGTAGGTGAACATGCGAGAGCTCAGCTTCAGGCAGCCGAGGCCTTCGATCATGGAGCTCTGGGAGACGATGGACAGGAGCAGAACTAGTGGATACATCCTTTGTACTTCTGGTTCCTTGTTGCATTTGTGTAGCGTCTTGTATTGTGAGCTGCAATAATAAAAGACGCATACCTTTGTGATATTTTTCGTTCCTGTTCTCTTTCGTGATGTTACTAAGAGGTTCCAGTTTTGGCTGTTGACTTGACCCTCACTTGTGAGACATCTACTGGAGGAGACCCAGTTACCACACACTGATGCCGACAGTGTGACTCAACCCTTGGAGGTGAGAGTAACGGTTGAATCTCTTAGTAGTAGCGTCGAGGCCTTACGACGTCATCCTTGGTATGGATTAGTATCATCCATGTTAGGATTGACTGTTTTAGGCAAAGAATGTGGTTCATCCAGGGGATGAGACCAGATTTCTCTTATAGGCAAAGAAGAAATCTTGCAGCTCTGGTGGGACCGGAGATGGTCCAGGCCACGACAGAGAAGGTCCAGGTCATCCAGGAGCGGATGAGTACAGCTCAGAGCCGGCAGAAGCCTTACGCTGACAGGAGGTGGAGGCCACTAGAGTTTGAGGATGGCGACCACGTCTTCTTGCGGGTCTCACCTCGACGTGGTATTCGGAGATTTGGCCGAGGCAGCAAGTTATCTCCGCGCTTCATCGGACCCTTCCAGGTCCTCAGCAGGATTGGTGAGGTGGCTTATCACCTGGCTCTACCACCTCAGTTGCACCGGGTGCACGACGTCTTCCACGTGTCTCAACTGAGGAGATACGTGCACGACCCGACGCACATCATTGACCATGGGGAGCTTGACTTTGATGATGGGGCGACTTTTACGGAGGTCCCGGTGGAGATAGAGGATCGACAGGAGCGGGTCCTGCGTGGGCGATCGATTCCTCTTGTGCGCATCAGATGGCAGCACTGGAATATCCAGGAGAGCACATAGGAGCGGGAGGCTCAGATGCGTGCTCAAGTACCCTCATTTGTTTCCCTAGTTTTTGATGTATCTTTACGGGGACGTAAAGCCCTGAGGTGGGTGTAATGTAAAGACCCGTAAAATTCAAGGGAAATTTTTTCTTAATTTTCTTTAGAATTTTACAAGATCGCGGTTTCAGATGGCACCTGATTCCGAGGCCCGGAGTGCCCGAAATCAATTTCCGAAGTTTGGCTCGGGTACGTTCAGTGAACGAACGAGCGGGAATTCCTAACTTTTGATCCGGTGCTCGGAATTGAAATCCGAGGGCACCGATGAACTCGCAGCGCCGATATTCACTTAAAGAGACCTTTTCGGAAGTTGCGTTTGTTGCGGGACGAAAGTTAGTTTTTGGGAGAATTATAAAAACTTGAATAAAAAAATGTGGAATTATTTTTATTTTACTTTTGTAGGTTAACTCCTCTCAAAGGGAGTTAGGGGTGGGACCCACACCCACTTAACCTCCCTTGAGAGGATTAAGTGTGGTGGGACCCACACGAACCTAAACCTATCATCTTCCCCCTTAAACTCCCCTCTCTCCCTCTTAAAAGTTTGTTAACTTAACATCTAATTAATTACACATGACATGTATAATTAATTAAGTGTTATGTTTTTGAATTTGAAGTTTTTAATTCATTGGCTTGGTAAATAAAATAAGGAGGAACCTTATTTTATTTGGTTAGTTTTGTTTATTCATCTTGAGAGGTTTGTGAGTTTTTTCTTCTTTCTTCAATCGTTGACGAAGAACGCTCAACTTGACGAAGAACGCTCAAGCTCCGACGAAGAACGTTGCTCCTCTCTTCTTCGTCTTCCGTGTCAACAAGAGGGAACGCCACTTCCTCCTCGGACTCCCTTCGTCGACATAAGAAGTTTCGCCAACGACGTGCCTCTTCGGACGTACCTCTTCGTCATCGGATTTGACGAACGATTACCGTGTCGCCGACCTCCGTGACGTTGTCTTCCGTGGAACGTTGACAAATCTTCGAACCTATACCCAAGGTAGGGGTTGTTGTATTTTGTTTATTTATTTATCCTTGTTCGTGGTTCATGCATGATTAACGAAAGGATTTTAAGTTGTGTTATCATTTAACATGAGGGGGCCGGACCGCATGAACACGGTCGAACCCCCTTCATCGTTCTTGTTGATTTACCTTGCGGGTGGAAACAAGGTGGCGTGGTTCCGTCGCACCACGCGATTAATCGTGCGATTATATTACGTGACGCCGTCGCGCGCGCACCATGGAAGAATCATCAAGAACGTGACGCCGTCGCGCCGCATTGAAGGAAATCAAAAAAACGATGGAGGGACGCGGTGCCGTCGCACCGCGCCGGACGACGAACACCGCGGTCGGTTCCGGGCCGCGGCGGAATGAGAAGACCGGCGGCCGGGCCGCCGGCGTCGGAAGCCGAAGAGGGGACCGGATTTTCCGGTCCCGTTGGAGAAAACCGGCCGGCAGTTGGCCGGCCAGAAGGTCAAAGGCCGGGGGAAATAAATTCCCCCGGCCAGCTCTAAAAACCCCCCTCAATTAAGAGGGGGCGGTTTCCTTGAGGGGGGGGGGGGGGGCAGGAGGCCCCCCGGTTTTTCTTCAAGCCGGCCCCCACGTGGGGGGTCCGTTTTTTTTACAAAGGGCGCGGCATATAGCCGCGCCGCCTCTTCAATCAAGCGGGGGCTTGATTCCCCCCGCATGCTGCCTCCGTGCGGCGCCAGGCCACCGCGCCGCCGGCCGGCTGGCCGGCCGGGCCGTGTCGGACCCGGGTCGGGTCGACCCAGTTCGGGTCGACCCGGTTCGGGCCGACCCAGGGGGGGGTCGGGCCGGGTCGGCCCGGACCCGGACCCCCCCGTTTCGAATCAGTTTCGGTCTTTTGGCTATAACATAAGCCACGGTCCTCCGATTGACGAACTGTCTACGGCAACGCGATCCTTGGATCGAGACGGTCGTTTCGGTATATCGCACTCAAGGTTTCGGATTACTTTGAGTTCGGCCGGGTTGGTTCGTACACGAAACCAACCGGGCCTTCGGAGCGGAAACGCTCATATCTTGAGCTACGGACGTCGGATTGACGTGCCGTCAGCTTTGTTGTGTTCCGCTTAGTGAGACGAATCTTTTGGCATACTCCGCCCGAGGTTTGGACACAGGTGGAGTACGGTCGGGTTGGTTTTGCTTTAAAAACCAACCGGGCCCCGGGGACGAAAATGCCAATAACTCTCAGACCGAGCGTCTGATCGACGCGCCGTCTGATGCGTTGAGTTCCTGTTGACGATACGGAACTTTTGGATACATCAACTATGGACTTTGTGAAAGTTGATGTATCAGCCTCTCGGCTCGTGGAGCGGATCCTCCGAACGAGCTTGCTGTGTGCGGGAACCCTAGTGCTGGCTGTGACTGTTACTGTGGCTGCTACTGCTACTGCTACTGTGACTGCGACGACAACAGTACAGAGATCCTGTGTGGATTCGATGGCGACGACTACTGCACTCAGCGATCTTACGTGGATCAGTGCTACAGGTCCTGCGTGGGCCCGATCCTGTGTGGGTCTGATCCTGTGTAGGTCACTGTGTGGGTTAGTACCTATCGATCCTTCGTGGGTCCGACGACTTAGATGGTTCAGTGATCATCCTTATCGTCATCCGAAGAAGTATACCTATGTGAGCTGAATCTTCTGTTTTACTCGATAGAGGTGGTGTGCTTGGTTGTAGCGGCAGACCCGCGATACTAGAGACGAGCATACGGAGTACGGAGACCGTGTAGTCGGCTGAGACCTGAAGACTACTAGACCGACTCGACTTGGAGTGAGTCGACTAGCCCAGTGGATGGAGCGCCCGGTATTTGGCGGCAGACCCACGGCGGACGGAGCGCCTGGTAGTTGGCAGCAGACCCGCGGTACTCGACTGGAGGAGTACCTTTGTAGGCTATTTGGGTGAGCGCCCGGTATTTGGCAGCAGACCCTCAGCGAACGGAGCGCCCGGTAGTTGGCGGCAGACCCGCGGTACTCGACAGGAGGAGTACCTCAGCAGTCTTAGGTTAGTGAGCAGTATCTCAGAGTCGTGACAGGACACTGTACACTTCAGAGATGGGGCTCTTCAGTAGTTACGTTTTTGATAATGAAAATCCTGTGTGAGCTGAATCCTGTTACTTTCCTGTGTGGATTGTGTTATGATATCCTGTGTGGATTACGTTTTGCTTTCCTGTGTGGAATACGTTTACTTTCCTGTGTGGACTGAGTTATACTTGGGCTCGGAGGTTGGTGCGTATTTGAAATTGATGACTTAGGTATATGTATGGGTATATACCTAAGCAGTGTCGGTTGTTACTTCGTGATTGTACCTTTCTTTGTGGTTTATCCTTTGTGGATTTTGAGAGACCTTCAGGGGTCTCGGGGTCCCTACTGAGTAGCTTATACTCACCCCTGCACGGGCTTTGCCCGCACTACGTTGTGTTGTATGCAGACGACGGACAGCGTTGATCTTGGCCTAGGCTTGCAGAGCGGGACGGTAACCGGAGGTGGACCACTGGGCGGGACGTGCTCGGAGTGGACGGCGGGACCCGTGGAGCAATGGAGCTATCTGTACCCGCCCTTCAGGTGGGATTTCCAGTGGACAGCTCGGTGTTGCAGCTTTTACTTTACAGTTGTTGTTTTCCCTTTCGAGTTGTACTTTACTTTCAGTTTGGGTTTGTATACTGGTCCTTTTAATTTTCCACACTTTCAGTTGTACTCTGTTTTTACTTAGTGTTTACTTTCCGCTTGCTTACTCTGTGGTGTTTGTTTACTTTACAAAGGCAGTGCCTTCCCTTTTTACCGGGATTTGCGCCTTGGTGCTAGTCGCCAGCCCCTGGCCTATGGAAGGCGGGCTTGGGGTAGTCACGGCACGGACCCCGAGGGCGGGTCGTGACAATAGGTGGTTTCCTACAAGGATATATCCTCACACCCAGTTTGGGTCATGTTTTTTGGAATAAAAATATTATATTATTGTAGGTAATGAGAATGGAAATAACCCTCTTATAGGTACATGATATGATACTTAAGAGTAGGGAAGAATAAGACCAAACTGAGGCTTGTGATGCTACTGGGCTTCTATCGTATTTTTTTTACATTTGAGTCATGTATTATATTTTACTACTCTGTACTTGTTTTGTCTATTTCACTAGAACATGTGACATGTATCATCATATTTAGTATGATATGACTTTTGGATTATTATTCTATCAGTCTTCTACTATTTACTTCAATTATATGGTTTATGGAATCCGCTATATGTTACTGTTATTGATATTCTACCATGTTACACTCTATTAATGAGGGAATAGTCTACCCACAAACTCACCTAGTCCCTCCCCTCTAGTCGGTAGCCTCTGGTGTTAGGGGATATGCGTTTGAGGCTTTGTGACCCACTAGTCTCAAGGTACTATTCAGTGGAATATGGGTCCATGATGTTACATAACCATCAAGTTCAACATGATGTATTATTTGAGAATAATTCCCATTTTATATGTTTAAAGGTATTGATAACCTTTAGGGGTTTTATGATATTTTATGATTAATGTTATTTTAAATTATTTTTAGAATATATATGTTGAAGTTATAAGGATTGTATTAATATTTTTTTAGTTAGAAGGACAACCTGCCACATCTCACAAAGTTGGGGGACTTGAACCCACAACCAAAGGGTTGTAAGAGCGTAACACCTACCAATTTATTACATGATTTCTTATTTAGTATGAAATTAAATTTCAAAAAAATGATGTGATAAATAAATATTAAGTTGTGGAGTTGACTATGGTGTTGAAAAATGATTCTCTAATTAATATTATTTCTAAACAACTTCACTATTTTGTGATGTTTCTATGATTAAGGTAAACAGTTAATTATGAATCTTATTTGTGTAACAATGGTAGAAATATATTTTGGAATCATGTATTATTTTATTGATTCTTTATTATGATTTTAATTATTCATGTAGATGATTATAATATCTTTAATATTATATGATTTGTACATATTCATTTTTGGTATAAGGAATTAATATTGATTGATGTTATTCAGAGATAATTTTAAATTTTTCTTAGAAAAACATGTTACAAAATAATTCTTACTTGTGGGTCTCAATATATTTCTAGAATATTTTGATGAATTTTAGGGTTGGTTATTTATTTAATGTCTTAATTAAATTTTGGGTGTTAATGTTATGGTTTTAGAGCATAATTCTTTATACTTATCCATATTTCATAACCTATGCTAACTATTGTGTATTTAGAATATATCTTTAGATCAAATAAATAACATTACAACATTTAACTAATTGTATGATCTATTAAAAAATAATTTTAGGTACTCAAGTATACAAATTTCGTTTTGAATATTCATTTCTTTGGGTAAGATATGAAGTGGGAATGGAACAAAGAATAACTAAATGATGATATTTCTCTTATAAAATAGAATGAAAAATTAATTACATATTCTCATGTAAAATTCTAAAATTTAGGAAAAGGATATTAAAATAATTTTTTATACATTTACCTTCATTTATAATGAATGAATAGTATTTTTACTTATCAGAGATTTAAGGATTTTTGGTTGTTAACTTTCTCCAGACTATGATTGTTATAACACCCTACTATTATTTGGGTGTTGGAATTATCTTAAATGTCAATATTTTATCCTCAAACCAATGTAATATTATTTTTAAACTTAATTATGTGTTATTACATATAATGTTAATAATTTCTTTTCAATATTTCTAAGATAAAATTTTATTTACCCTTTTAATGTTGTAGGTTCTACACAAAGAAATATTAAAATTTGAAATCCATTGAGAAGAATTTCAAATTGAGTAGAAACAATTTATTAGCGGGGGGGGGGGTTGAATGTAACACCACGATATTTTATGGAATATCTTTTTTAAGATAAATTTAATTTCATTAATAACTTGATTTATACACAATAAATGTTTTAGCGAACAACATTATGATATTAATATTAATATTTAAACATAACCATTATAACATATTTATTAAATTAGTGGGAATGAATAAGAATAAATAAATTATGAAAATTATATGGTTCAAAAATGAATAAATTAAATTCATTTGATATAAATTTATTAGAAATGAAAATAAAAAATAATTTGAAAGTAAAATAATTATTTTTTTGTAAAAAACGATTTTTATTTAAATAAGGTGTTTTTGTCTTAATAAATTACATTATTCACTATTAATGAATTATTTTTAATAAATTTTTATGTTATAAATTCAAAAATTTGTTTTATAAATAATCAAATAAGTTTTAAACCATAAGATAAGAATAAATCCAGTTTTATGCTTAAAAAATTTATTTTATAAAACACGATTTCAACACATATTGTAACTATTTTTTCCAACTTTTAGAAAATTAATTTGAAAAAGTGAACATAATTTTTGAAATAAAAACCTCAAAATTAGCTTAGATTTAATTTTTATAATTTTCTGAAATGATTAATTTTTTAATGATTCTTGAAAAATACTAATTTTCATTAAAAAACTGCCTTTTCCTTTAAAGAATTTACAAGTTCCATTGTATATTAAGATGTTTTTAAAAGTATAATAATTCAATAACATCACAATGAATAAAATTTTGGTCATTGGAATCAATTTATGAAAGGTATTATCCTTAAACATTATATATTCTAGTGACTTTAAACTAGAATCCAATTTATTACATTCCCAAAGATCTTTTAGCTTTATAGTTTTAGATTGTTAGGTCATAAATCTTTCATAAAAAACAATGTATCACAAAGTTAAAATTTCTTATCAGTATCAATTTTTCCAATAATATAAAACATTAGAAATAAAAAATGTATTATTTTTACAAGTCAAATATTCATGAAATTAAACATGACTTATTCATTGCACTCATAGTTCTATAAAACTTGGGTAAAATATTTTAAAACATGGGATGGGCATAAAAATCTCAGCAAGGAACATAAAAATAAGGAAAAAAATTGTTAGTCCATAAATACTTATAAAAAATATATAATTTTTAAAAATAAAATTTGGTCTCAAAATGAACACTTTCTTGCATAAGAAATCACTTTCTCTATGAAATTATTTTTATAAAGCATTCCATAAGAAATATTAAAAGAAAAATAAAACTCAAAAGGATTATTTAAAATCATGAAAAACACATGATACCATTATTCATAAATTTATACATTTCTAAATTAAAAACCTGCATATACATTCATTTAAGTATAATATCATTATCTTACCTTGAGAAGTCATAATATTCCCATAAAACCCCATATAATATATATATATATATATATATATATAACATATAGGTTACTTGGGGCATCATTTTTATATAAATCTTACAAATGTGATAACCATCACAGTGACACATAGAATAACTATCAGGGTCATAAATAAAATATCCATCATAGATAAAATTGTATTAACAATTATTGTATATTCTTATAATCTCATAGAAAAAACATATTCAATTAACTCTGTCTCTTTAGCTATTGCATTGGAGATCTATAATGGGCCCACCTGATCTTGGTTTATCACAGAACCACCTATCCTTGGTTTATAATTCTACCAACCATACCTGTTTTATGAAGTAACCACCAATCATTATGAACAATTACCAATAACCGTAACATAATCATACCACATAAAACAAGTTTTTCACCCAAAATAATGTATTTTTGGATATTGATATATCCATTTTCTTTAAAACCCACATTTTAAAAATAAAATTCCAAAAAATATCCTAAAATAGTTATTTCTTTAAAGAAAACATGGAATGGTATAATGTATTATAAATATCAAATAACAGTTATGACTAAGAGAAAATTATTTTTCACCATATTTGTTATAATAAGCTATATTTCTTGTATTTTCAAAAATAAATCCAAAAACATTCATAAAAAGATTAATTTTGAAAAAAATTGAATGAAATAAAAATATAAAAAATAATTTTCCTATAAAATTCATTTATTTTCATATATGTACTTCCATAACTCAATTAATATGTATGTAGATCAGAAATAGAGTTTTAAGGGAAACATTAAAAGGTGATTTTAAAAGAAACTACCTTAGCTTAAGTCTTACTCAACATGTATGTTCTTTATATTCCTAAATAATAAACTTATATTAATTATTTACTTTTATAGAATAATTTTCATGTTTATTTTTCCTTTTATCTCACTTATTACCATGATATAACAATTACTTAAAAAATTTTGTCCACATCTGATGTTAAGATGATATTCAGTTCATAAGTCCAAAATGAATTTGGTAGGATGATTATAATGTGAGAGGTCATTATTCCATAATATATAGAATTAAAATAATAAAATAAATTTCATTTTTATACATAAATTATACACTTAAAACCATTCATTAAATATTGTTATGAAAAAGAAATTATTTTATAATCGTGGAGATGATATGTCATACATATTCTTGAGAAATGTTTCCATTTCCCAAGGAATATTATGGAAAGAAGGTAAGTAATATTTTATATTTTAATAATTATAATTATATAATATACATTATAATAATTATTTCAATATAATTATATTTATCATCCATGTGATGTGGTTATGAAATGTGAATCACATCTCTTTATAGAGGTGGTTGTCCACACAAACGCACAATAGACATTGGCATTTTTCAGTGAATGGAAATTAATGAAGGTAAATGATACATTATCATTTAATAATGATAAATATTTCATAAATATTATATAAAAATATTAATTCCATCATTATTATCTCACTGTGATATATGGTTATGGGAAAAAAATTACACTAGTTCGAAGGGGATAGTCGTCCGTATACGAAAACAATGATTTCATTTCTAAAATGTTGGAATAGGAGATGGATATAGATTGTTAAATTATCATAATAATATATTATTATATGTTGGATACTAGTGTTATTCTTTCATCATGATTCAATAATATTTGATAGAGGTAGAATAAGAAATGAAACTAAAATATTTGGTTAAATCTATACCTATTCTTAGGAAAATCTCAATTGAATGACACATTAAGACCTACATGATTTTTATTCAACCCAAAATAAGTCATGTAGAATGTGGATAGAGATGTAATTAAGGTATTTTGGTTGATATTAGCCAAACCAAATGTGGTTTTAAATGTAATGAAATGATAATAAGTAGTTCCATTTTATAAGATAAGAGAGGGGCATGTATTAGTTGATATAATATCATCCAATAAAATTCGAACATGTTTTGATTTAATTTTTCCCTTATATTACGATTTTAACCCCTTGTAAACCCTTTTCACAGTTACCTTGATAATATAGTTTTATAGTCTTTGAGGGTCATGATAGTTAAAATAAATATAAATCTTATAAATGGACCATGTTTGATATTTTAGACAACATTTAAATAACTTGAAAAAATATAGTATTTTTTGGAATTTTATATAATTTAATAAAATATCAATAATCGTAATTTTAGAAATATTAATTTCCCATAACTTTTATAACATGAATACAAAAAATTAATATAGAATAAAATATTTTAATATATCACTAAAATTTTATTTTTACCTATAAATTTCTTTGGTCACATTAATTCTTTCAAATTATATTAATATTAATACTATTTATTTTATTTTCCCCTCAATTGAATAATTACTATGTCAGTATTATGTGAAAATTTAAGGAAATTATTTATTCTCTGAAAATTAAAAATAAATTGTAACACCCCCTGATTCCACGGTACGCTTCTCTTTGAATAATATAGTAGCGTGTGTTGTACGCAACTTCGAGTTCTAACACACACCAAAACCAATCAAACTAGCAGTTATGAATAGTAATACCCACCTTTTGAAATTTTATAAATATTATATTTCAAAATGGACTTAATTTTTGGATTCGGAATATCGAAATTAGCTTAGGGTGAATTTTTGGTATTTTTCTGAAAACATTCAATTTTTGATGAACAGTGAAAAACAATGAGTTATAGCTTAAAACTGAATTTTTATTTAAATAATTATTTATTTTATTTAAATTTATTTTAGGTAAAAATATATACATAATACCTATATATCTTTAGTGCAATTCATTGGAGTCAGTTTATAATAATTTTAGATATATAAAAATTTATTTTAACTTTTCACCATCTTTTACCCATCTCATAGGAGAATTTGTAAAATCACATAAAACAAAATTTTACCACTTAAGTGAGTGGAATTTAGAAAATCCTAGAGACATGATTAATATAAAGGGGAAAATGTGGTTTAATGAAATGAATTTTTTTTAGTGAATAGTAACTTTTTACTTTTATTTACCACGGTTAAAAGTAAATAGGGCAATTAACGGTAAAAATGATATTAATATTACCCTAATACATGTAATAATTCTATTGGATAAGTGTAATTTTACCAAAAAAACCTTATGAATAATGTATGAACCTCTTTGGTCCACTTGGATCAGATTAAGACATTTATTATTATTTAATTCAAAGAAGAGTTAAAAGAGTTAAAATCAAAGTTTAATAACTAAAACATTTATAAATAGGGTTATACATAAGATAAATTCGATTATAAATATTAATTAGAAATCTAAAAATATTTACTACATAATGGTATTTTATTTATAATTTATAGACATTAAATTAATTAATTTATTTTTGACACAATGGTGATGCAGTAATTACCTAAGTAATGAAATTTTAAAATAATTGATATTTTAAATATAAAAATAAATGTAATTTAAGACTTTTTAGAAATTACACTAATTTAATAGGTTAATATAACATATTTGGTCTGGTTAAATGAATTTAGTTCGAATTAATAAAGTTTTTATAACTTTAACAAAAATCAATTATTAAATAGTGTTAAAATTGACATAAAGGAGTATTTAAAACAAATATTATATTATTAATTGATATTCTATTCCAAAAATTCTAAGGCTCATCCAAATGACTTAGATAAGGTTATATATATTAATAATGAACCTCCTGGGGTTCTCTTGGATGTATATAGTAAGTTTATTAACCATATTATATAAAAATACAAAGAGACATGGTAAATGTCAAACTATTTAACTAACAGTTAAATACAAATGATAAGGTTAATTTAATGACCCAAATATATATAAAATCTATTGGATGAAATGAATTAGACCCATTCCCACCTTATCCTCTTAATAAATCTCTTTGGATCCCTTATAAACTGAATATGAATTTATTATAAAATAATATTTTAAGATTTTCCTAAGGTGACCCTCACCACTCTTATAAAAGGGCACTCCCCCTTCTCTCAAATTCATATCTTCAAAGCCTTTTGTATCAAATAAAACCTACCCAAATATCCTCTAAAATTCCCTCACTTCAACCTAGAGGCCTTATTTTGATAATAAAGGCAACCTAAGGAGCCCTTTTGATCAAATCAAAAGGAAGAACCTGAAGAAGAGGTAATTTTTTCACCACCCTCTTTCAAGTTCCTTTCTTCTTCCACTTCTTCTTTCATTATTATAAACATTATAAAATAATAAATCCAGTATATTCTATATAATGTGATGTTAATATGAATATGGTACAACCATATTAATTATTCTACCCATCATTTTAATTACATGTCACCATACGTGCGTACGTACGGCTTACCATCTCCACGTCATGGTGTAATTGTTATTAAATATATTATTATTTGGATGGGTATAATAATTATGTGTAATTTTTGTAATAATAAATATAACATGATAATTATTCTGTATATATGATATAATATTCAATTATATATTATTTTAATACCAAAACAGTGATATTGTCACCCGTGCGTACGTACAGACTACCGTCTCCACGAACACGATGAGATTCATTCCCCATCGTATCCATTCAAGAATAATTCCCATTTGATGATTAAAATTAATGTTTAAGGACATGATATAATTCTGGATATGAATCATATACAACCTATCCATAATAATAATGACTTATGTCACAAAGGATGTAAAGGAAAACGAATCAGTTAACACCCGAAACAGCGATAATACTAAGATATTATGAACAATCCAATGTTAAAAGATCATATATGATATCATATTAATGTAGATGATTATTGAATAATTTAATAACAATTATTTAACCATTATACAGGAGGTTAACCTACCATCAACCAAGGAAAAGTAAAATGTAAGGGTTTATTTCAAAATCTCTTCATTATCCGAGGTTGTTTATACGTAATTATCTTCTGAGACCTCTTTATCATCCACATCCATGTTTCTAAAAAATTTATTTCAAAACAATCGAATTATTTTATAGAATATGGTTTAAAGTAATTTATATCCTTTTTTACTTTTTATAAGAATTTTATAAAGGATTGTTTTTGTCGTTTTTCAAACAAGGTCCATTTTAACCTTTTCGACAGAATTAAGGTAGGAATGTCTTTTTTAACTTATACAGAGGGTGCGGCTATTTTCTTCCATTATAAAATTGTCAAAGATTCCCTTATAAGCTTATAATAATATTTTGAAAGTAAATGTTTTATTTTATAATTATGTGACTTTTAAATGATTTCAAAAAAAGAGATATTTATCTCTAATAGTTTTGATTTCATCTATCTCAACATCCTTGGAAAGATTTGAAGCTTATTTGAAGTTGATTTATTATGAAACAAAACATCTATATAGTATTGATGGTTTTGTAATATGTTTGACTGAGGATGTGTTATTTTTATACCATTCATGGATTATGGAGAAAGTATTGACATTTTGTATGCTAGTTTTAATACGAATGTTTATGTTATGATTAAACCTATTCATATGAGGAATACATTGGACTTAATAAGTGACTGGTGGAGCCCGCTATAGCTCCTCAATGAATCGGTAGGTCTAATGAGACAAACTAGTGTCTTTTAACAAGGCTTTGACAAAATCTTATTTTTAGTCTTGGCACAAGGCCTTGACTACGTCTTTATGATAGTCTAGCATTATGCATTCCATCATTATGAAAGTGGTTATTGATATTTCATGTGATTATTATACTAGTAAAATATCCCTAGGAATAAGTAAATGGAATTATTTTATTTTATTTTTTCTATATTATGCTGAAGTTCAAGTTTAAAAGGCTTTTGTTTTAGTTATACATTGCCTTAAATGTTTATGCTTATTTATGAAAGTTTCTGGTATATTGTTATCCTTACTGAGCATCTGAGCTCACCCCTTTCTATGTTTTATTTTTCCCAGGATGTGAATAAATATTTTCTGACTGACCTGCAGGGATAGTCTAAAGGGGATATGAGTGTGGACTATGGAGACTATGTTATTATTGTTTTTCACTTAATAATGTAATGTAACTTTTATGAATGTATCTAGTGTTTCCAAGTCTACTAAAATAATTGGTCTTTAGAGACTTGATCATTTGTGATCATGCCAATGTTATGTAACAATGCACAGACTCTGGGTAACTGAGGTCAGGGCGTTATAGTTGGTATCAGAGGAAGTTTAGTTCAAAACTTGGGAGCTAGATTTAGATAAACTCTTATTAGTGCACATAGACCTAAGAAGGACTTAGAGGATTAGTATAGAAGAACATCTAGAACTTTGGTATTGTAGAGATTTTGTGAGTTTTCCACGCAATACATCCCCGTCTGGATACGAGCAGGTAGAGGGAGCTCTATAATAGATGTACCTAGGGGTAAAACCCAAAAACACTGCTTTGAGCTACACTCGAACGAGAAATGGTGCACGACAATGGGCCTTGCTGCACTCTTGGTTACAACACCCCTGGGGGATATGATTAGGATAATTACCATTTTCTTTACAAACCATTATGAAGGGTTTATGAGTATATACTTCCTCAAATAAAACATTTTTATGATTATGTATTATTTCCATAAATTGTTCAATTTTTGTTTAGTGTTTTACAAGTTTGGAATTATGTAAACTAATCTAGTTTATGCCATTGTTTAGAAATAGTGCCTAGTAGAAGAAATGGAAACCGTATCAATGCACACACTCTATGTAGGGATTGACCTCATGCTAAAGATAATTATAGTGGATCTGGTGATTCAACTGGTGCTGATCAGCTAATCACCATACTGGGACAACTCACTCAGGTTATGAATAATAACCTTACCCATATGGAGCACCCAGATTCACAGCGTGGAGGATCAATGTTAGATCAATTCATGAGGAAACAACCACCAACATTAAATGGGAGTACAAATCCATTGGTAGCTGAGCAATGGATAAGTTCTTTAGAGAAAATATTCCATGCCTTGGGGAGTAGCGAAAGGGGAAAAGTTGTCATGGTAGTTTACTGCCTCACTGGAGATGCCGATCAATGGTGGTCATTGATTCAAAATAAAAAGGAATATGATGAAGTATCAAGTAATGAATGGAGGATGTTTAAAGATATTTTCTTAGAAAAATAGTTTCATCATTACCATCGAGCGGATATGGAAAGACAATTTCTGAGTCTGAGGCAAAAAAAGGATGAGAATGTCGAAAAGTATTAGGATAACATTATAAGGTTAAAGAGGCATGCATCAGATTATATACACAATATGAGGAGTAATATTGATCATTTCTTTGATGGGTTAAAAGAATTTCTCCTTCGAGCATTAGTCTCACAATCCTTCTCGTCGTAAGAAGATATTTTATCATGTGCTATCAAGATAGAAAAAGTATTCTCTAAGTCTTATGAATTTAAAGAAAAGAAATAGAGGAAGAGATCTACTGATCACACTGTATATGGAAATAAGGGGAAGAAGGGAAAGGTTGAATATCCATTATGTAGTAAATGTGTGAAGAAACACCATGGTACTTGCTTGAAGGGAATATGAGTCTGTTACAAGTGTGGTGAAAAAGGCCACCAAGATCGTGATGGCTTGGGGAAGAAAGAAGCTATCGATGTTCAATGCTACAATTGCAGGGAGATGGGACATTATTCAAATGAATTTCCTAAGTGTCAGGGGAACTTACCTCAGAAAAGGCCAAGGGATCAAGACCAAGCTTATACTATCACTACTGCTGAGGTATAATCTCTAAAAGATGTGGTGGAAGGTAATTTAATGGTTTCCTCAAGTTTAGAAAATGCTTTATTTTATTTTGGATCATCGCATTGTTTCATATCTTCCCAGTTTGATTAGAAAATTAGATATTTCCAATTTTATTTAACAAGGTAGTTGTTAGTCAAAACTCTTAATGGAAGTATCATTGCAACAATGTTTTGTGAATTAGTACCCATTAGAGAATATAAATGTTCTTTATCTGCTGATCTCATCGTCATACCTATGATTGAGTTTGATATAATCCTAAGTATGGATTGGCTTTCAGACCATGATGAGAATATTTATTGTAAGAATAAGGAGGTTACCATTTTTGATGATGATGATAAGGAACACCATATCTTTAGAGCGGAATTTTCACCACCTAATTCTTATCTAGATCTAGCCCCAGTAGCTCAAATAAATTCAATTATTGGGGTAGGAAGAGAATGAAATAACTGTGGGTGAGGAATGGAATTCTCAAATAGAGGATGTACCTATTGTGAAAAATATGTTGATGTGTTTCAGGAAGATTTACCTGGACATCCTCCTGAATGAGAAGTTGACTTTTCCATTTATTTAATTCCTGGTTCAAGGCTTATATCGAATACCCCTTATAGAATGGCCACTGTGGAATTAGTTGAAATTAAGAAACAACTAGAAAAATTGAGTAATAAAGGATTTATTCGCCCTAGTGTTTCTCCATGGGGAGCCCCTGTCCTTTTTGTTAAGAAGAAATATGGATCTATGAGGTTATGTATCGACTACAGGGAGATCAATGCTATAACAATAAATAACATGTGTCCCATACCTCGCATTAATGATTTATTTGACCAACTTCATGGAGCTCAATACTTTTCAAAGATTTCCCTTTGATCTGTATACCATCAGTTGTGTGTGAAGAAGGAAGACATTCTGAAGACAACATTTCGAACCAGGTATGGGCATTACAAGTTTACAGTAATGCCTTTTGGATTGACTAATGCACCCTCTGTCTTATTGGATCTAATGAACATAGTTTTAAAGGAATATCTTGATGATTTTTTAGTGGTATTTATTGATGATATCTTGGTATCCTCCAAAATCTAAAAAAGATCATGAAAATCACTTGCGCATTATCCTGAAGACTCTGAGAAGACATGAATTATATAGGAAGTTTAGCAAGTGTGAATTTTGGCTTCAAGAGATTTCTTTTCTTGTCCATATTATCTCTACGGATTGAATCTATGTTGATCCTTATAAGACAAGATCAATCTAGGAATGGCTAGCAACAACGAGCATTACTGAGGTACGCAGCTTTATTGGTTTAGCAGGTTATTATCAATGTTTCGTCCAGAATTTTGCCCGGTTGGCTGACCCATTAACAAAGCTCACACGTAAAGGGGTTAAATTTGTTTGTACAAAAGAGTGTGAAGAATGTTTTGAATAACTGAAGATAATATTAGTCAATGCTCCTATATTGACTCTACCATCGGGGAATGATGGATTTTTTATTTATAGTGGCGTATCGAAAAAAGGACTTGGTTGTGTACTTATTCATAATGATAGGGTTATTGCATATGCATCACAACAACTGAAAATTCATGAGCAAGACTATCCTACTCATTATCTTGATTTAATAGTTGTATTATTTACTTTGAAGATTTGGAGACACTATCTCTATGGTGAAAAATGTGAGATTTATACAGATCACAAGAGATTGGAGTATATTTTCTCACAAAAAGAACTCAACATGAGGCAAAGGAGATGGATTGAACTACTCAAGGATTATGATTGAATGATACACTATCACCTGGAAAAGGCAAATAAGGTGGAAGATGCTTTGAGAAAAAAAGATCCTGGAGTTTTGAACAAGATGAGAGTTGAGGGGGATCCTATTTTCATGGATCTTGTAAAGTTGGATATGGGAATAACCATAGAAGGAGAAACATCGATACTTTTTCAAATGGTTTCCAAACCATCTATACTAGAAAGGATAAAGGGTTCTTAGACCGGTGATGATGAATTTCAAAAGAATATTAAAGCTGTGAATGATGAGAGATTGAATGACTTTGTGTCTGCAGATGGAATTTTGAAATTTGGGAAGAGGATTTGTGTTCCCGATATACCTGATCTGAATAGGGAACTGTTGGATGATTATCATAGTTCCAATTTCTCTATAAACCCTGGGAGAACCAAAATGTATAGAGATATTAAGGAACATTTTTGGTGGGAAAACATGAAGAGGGAGATTTCTGATTTTGTGTCAAGATGTTTGGTTTGTCAACAAGTGAAAGTTGGAAGGAAAAAGCATGGAGGAGTCATGCAACCTCTTCCCATACCCGAGTGGAAATGGGATAATATCACGATGGACTTTGTCATGGGACTACTAATGACTCCTAGAAGGAACAATGCAATATGGGTCATTTTTGATTGTCTTACCAATTCATCACATTTTCTTCCTATAAGGGAGGATTTACCACTTGAACGTCTAGCAAGAATATATATTAATGAAGTTGTGAGACTTCATGGAGTATTCCTATCGATTGTTTCTGATCGTGATCCCTATTGTACTTCAAGATTCTGGAAATGTCTTCAGAAATCCTTGGATAGTAAACTTCGTTTGAGCACTGCCTACCACCCCCATACTGATGGACAGTCAGAACAGACTATGAAAACCTCAGAAGATATGTTGATATCATGATCACTTGACTTTCAGGGTATCTGGGACCAATATTTACCTCTGGTAAATTTTTTTTATAACAATAGATTCCATTCAATTATTAAGATGGCACCGTATGAAGTGTTATACAGAAAGAGATGTTACACACCAACTTGTTGGGATGATGTTGGCGAAAGAAAACTCATAGGCCCAGAACTGGTGGAGGGAACGATGTAAAAGGTAAAGGTAATCCAAAACCACATCAAAGCAGCTAAAAGTAGGCAGAAGAGCTATACAGATAACCAAAGGAAGGATTTGGAATTTCAGGCAAGAGATCATGTTTCCTTGAAGGTACCTCCAGGGAATGAAGTTATACATTTTGGTAGGAAGGGTAAATTGAGTCCCAGGTACATAGGAACTTTTAAATTACTAGAACAAATTGGGGCGGTATCTTATCATTTGGAAATGCCGCCAAATCTCTCCAATGTTCACGATGTGTTCCACGTATCACTATTGAGAAAATACATGCCTGAACCAATGCATGTACTCAGCTATGAAGAATTAGAATTGGAACCTGATATGTCTTATTGTGAAGTGCCCATCATTATTCTTGATATATAAGAACAAGTGATGAGAAACCCAACGACTCATTTGGTGAACGTTCTATGGAGAAACCATAAGATGGAAGAGGCAACGTGGGAACCTGAGGAACTTATGATGAAGAACCTTTCGATAATTTTTATGCAGTAATATTCTAGAAATTTTTAGGATGAAATTCTTTAAAGGAGGGGAGAATTTAACACCCCAAGCTTCCACGGTACGCTTCTCTTTGAATAATACAGTAGCGTATGTTGTACGCAACTCTAAGTTCTAACACACACCACAACAAATAAAACTAGCCATTAGGAATAGTAATACACTATTTTTGAATTTTTATAAATATTTTCTTTCAAAAAGGACTTCATTTTTGGATTCAGAATATCGAAATTAGCTTAGGGTGAATTTTTGGTATTTTTCTGAAAACTTTCAATTTTTGATTAATAGTGAAAAACACTGAGTTATACTTTAAAACCGAATTTTTATTTAAATAATTATTTATTTTATTTAAATTTATTTTAGGTCAAAATATATACATAATACATATATAATTTCAATTTAATTCATTGTTATCAATTTATAGTAATTTTAGATATATAAAAAGTTTATTGAACTTTGCACCGTCTTTTACCCATCTCCTAGGAGAATTTTCAAATTAACATAAAACCAAATTTTACCACTTATGTGAGTGGAATTTATAAAATCCGAGAGACATGATTAATATCAAGGAGTAAAATTTGGTTCAACGAGATGAAAATAATTTTTGTCGAATAGTAACTTTTTACTTTTATTTACCACGATTAAAAGAAAATAGGGTTATTAAGGGTAAAAATGATATTAGTATTACTCTAATACATGTCCTAGTTCTATTTTCTAAGTGTAATTCGACCAAAAACAAACTTATTAATAAAATATTAACCTCTTTGGTCCACTTGGATTAGATTAATCCAAATATTATTATTTAATTCAACGATGAGTTAAAAGAGTTAAAAGCAAAGTTTAATAACTAATTTTTTTAATATAGGGTTATACATAAGATAAATTAGGTTATAAATATTCATTAGAAATATAAATAGATTTAATACATAATGGTATTTTATTTATAATTTTTATACATTAAATAATTTAATTTATTTATGACACAATGGGGATGCAGTAAATATCTAACTAATGAAATATTAAAATAAATGATTTTATAAATATCAAAATAAATTTAATTTAAGATTTTTTATAAATTACACTAATTTTATAGGTTAATATATCATATTATGTCTGGTTAAATGAAGTTATTTCGAATTAATAAATTTTTTAGAACTTTAACAAAAATCAATTATTAAATAGTGTTAAAATTGACGTAAAGGAGTATTTAAAACAAATAATATATTATTAATTGATATTTTATTCCAAAAAATTCTATGGTTCAGACAAATGACTTATATATGGTTATATATAGTAATAATAAACCAATTGGTGTTCTCTTGGATATATATAGGAAGTTTATTAACCATATAATATAAAAATACAAAGATACATGGTAAATGTCAAACTATTTAACTAAGAGTTAAATATAAATGATAAGATTAATTTAGTGACCCAAACCTATCTAAAATCTATTATTTGAAAGGATTTCGACCCATCCCCACCTTATCCTCGAAATAAGTCACTCTGGAGCCATTATAAACCGAATATTAATTTATTATAAAATTATATTTTATGTTTTTCCTAAGGTGCCCCTCACCCATCTTATAAAAGGGCACTACCCCTTCTCTCATATTCATAACTTCAAAGCCTTCTGGATCAGCTAACCCCTTCCCAAATAACCTCTCAACATCCCTCAATTCAACCTAGAAGCCTTATTTTTATCAGAAATACATCCTAATGAGCCCTATTGTTCAAATCAAAAGGAATAACCCGAAAAAGAGGTAATGTTTTCACCACCCTGTTTCAAGTTACTTTCTTATTCCACTTCTTCTTTCATTTTTATTACCATTATAAAATAATAACTCCAGAATATTCTATATACTATGATGTTATTATGAATATTGTACAACCATATTAATTATTCTACCCATCCTTTGAATGACATGTCACCATACGTGCGTACGTACGTCTTACCGTCTCCACGTTGTAGTGTAATTGTTATTCAATACATTATTATTTGGATGGGTATAATAATGATGTATAATTGATGTATATAATAAATATAACATGATAATGATTCTGTATATATTATATAATATCCAATTATATATTATTTTAATATCAAAAGAGTGATATTGTCGCTCCTGCGTACGAACAGACTACTGTCTCCACGAACGCGATGAGATTCATTCCCCATCGTATCCATTCAAGACTAATTGTCATTTGATGATTAAAAGTAATGTTTAAGGACTTGACATAATTATATATATGAATAATATACAACCTATCCATAACAAACACGACTTACGTAACAAAGCATATAAAGGAAAAGGAATCAGTGACACCCGAAAAAACGATAATACTAAGATATTATTAACAGTGTTATGTTAAAAGATCATATATGATATAATATTAATTTATATGATTATTGTATAATTTAATAACAATTATTTCACCATTATACAGGAGTTTAACTTACCATCAACCAAGGAAAATTACAAGGTAAGGGTTTATTTCACAATCTCTTCATTATCTGAAGTTGTTTATACATAATTATCGACTGGGACCTCTTTATCATCCACATACATGTTTCTTAAAAATGTATTTCAAAACATTATTACTATTTTATAGAATATGGGTTAATGTTATTTATACCCTTTTATTTCTTTTTATAAGAATTTTATGAAGGAATCTTTTAGTCATTTTCCAAACAAGGTCCTTTTTAACCTTTTCGACAGAATTAAGGTAAGAATGTCTTTTTTAACTTATACGGCGGGTGCATCTATTTTCCACCATTATAAAATCGTCGAAGGTTTCCTTAAAATATTATAAAAATATTTTGAAAGTAAATGTTTTATTTTATAAATATGTTACTTTCAAATTATTTCAAAAAAAGAGATATTTATCTCAAATAGTGTTGATTTCATCTATGTCAACATCCTTTGATGGATTTTCAGCTTATTTGAAGTTGATTTATTATGACACAAAACTTCCATATAGTATTGAAGGTTTTGTGATATGTATGACTGATTATGTGTTATTTTTATACTATTCATGGTTTATGTAGAAATTATTGACATTTTGTATGCGAGTTTTAATACAAATGTTTATGTTATGCTTAAACCTGTTCAAATGAAGAATGCATTGGACTTAATAAGTGATGGGTGGAGACCGCTATAGCTCCTCAAGGCATCGGTAGGTCTCATGAGACAAACTAGTGTCTTGGCACAAGGCCTTGAAAAAATCATTTTTGTATTCTTGGCACAAGGCCTGACTATGTGGTTATGATAGTCTGGAATTATGCATTCCATCATTATGAAAGTGGTTATTGATATTGCATGTGATTATTCAACTAGTAGAATATCCATGTGAATAAGAAAATCAAATTATTTCATTTCATTTCTGCCATATTATGATGAAGTTCATGTTTAAAAGGCTTTTGTTTTAGTTATACATTTCCTTAAATGTTTATTCTTATTTATGAAAGTTTCTGCTATATTGTTATCCTTTCTGAGATTCTCAGCTCACCCCTTTCTATGTTTTACTTTTCCCAGGATGTGAAGAAATATTTTATGACTGACCTGCAGGGATAGTCTGAAGGGGATATGAGTGTGGACTATGTAGACTATGTTATTTTATTTTTTCACTTTATGATGTAATGTAACATTTATGAACGTATCTAGTGTTTCCAAGGTTACTAAACTAATGAATCTTTCGAAACATTATCTTTTGTGATCATGCCAATGTTATTGTAATAATGCACCGACTCTTGGTAAATCAGATCGGGGCGTTACATAAATTACTATTATGAAAAAAAACATTTATATGTTTAAATACTATTTATTATTGAATATATCTTTTAGTTATATCGATGGAAAAAATATTATTGTTATTAAAAATAAACGTTTGACATTTTTTTCTTTTTTTCCATAAAATATAATAACAATTATAATAATATCCAAATAGAAAAAAAAGATATATAACAAAATATTGGAAGATTATGGATGAAATGGACACATAAAATAAAATTAATTTAAGTGTTAGTGTTATTTTATAGTCCTTATGATAATTTTGTAATCCGTAATTACCGATTTGCAGTTACCACGGTAACAAATTTTTTAAAAGTTAATATTCATAATATTTTAAAGACCCACATTTTTCCATGTAATTTTTTTAATTATATTGGAATTTTACGAGTCTGCAAAAACTAAGGGCGCATGATTCCGAGGCCCGGAGTTCTTGGAATAAATTTATGAACTTTTTTTAGGTATGTTTAGTAAATGTGCGAGCATGTTTTTGTATCTTTGGAACCAGTGCTCAGAATTGAAATGTGAGGGCATTGTTGAAGTCGCAGTGTTGATTTTCACTTAAGGAGACCTTCACCTTGACCGCTGTAGGTCAAGGGTGAATTTTAGTTTTCATGTTTTTCGTGGGAGAGATAAAAAAAAAACAAACAAGTTCTATTTTATTTTAATGAAACTGACTTTTTATATTTAGTGGTGGGGACCATTCACGATTGACACCTCCCATTTGAAATTAGTAGGGGGACCACCTGACCCTTAAACTCCCTCTTTAATATGGGGAGAATCTTTGTTTCTACCACAAATTTAATGTGCCAACTTTGATTAATTAATAAACATAAGATTATTAACTTGGTACCTCACCTCTCATTGGAAAACGGATCAGCAAAGAATGGGAGAGATTTGGAGATTTGGGAAGATCTTTCTCCAACAAAGGAGATCCTCCAACGAAGAATGACTTTCAGAATCGAAGAACAAGGAACCGACCTTGGAGCGTCTCGTGGGAGTGACGAACACCGATGTCAATCTTCAACAACTTCATCTTTTCCCTCACGCCACCTCCAATGAAAAATTGAGGTATGGGATTTAAATTGAATTATAATTAAATATTTTTTTGATTCTTCATATTCTAGTTTCACAATGATTATGGCCAAACAAACATGGCCATCATCGCGCACTTATATCTTGCCTCTTTCCTTTTTATTCATTGTGAGTTCTTCAACATCAAATATTTAACGACACTGAAAACATGATATTTTGTTGAGTGAGACATATGGACATGGATCCCACGACCCGAGGATCACAAATATGCGGTCGTTCTTTTTTTATGGCTAAGAACAGAGATACAGTGACCCGTGAAAGAGGAGGGCCGCCACACCGGCCGACCGCATGGCGGTAGGTCAATGCGCATCCACTTCGTCGGTTGAGAAGGTGGCCACTTGGTCGCGATAGAGGCCAAAGGGTGGCTGATACATTTCCAAACACAGAGGACAGCGGCACAGTCGTGCCGTTGGGAGGAGGAGGACAACCTAGAGAACCAGCCGATCATGGTATTCCTAGCCGGACCCGCTTCCCAAAACAGAACGACCCTTGGTCATTCGGGTGACCTGGGGGGGCGCCTTGTTCTAGGGAATCGTCTAGAAGGACTTCTTCACGGTTTTCTAGCTGACCGAGAGCCGACCACGGGCCGTACCGTAGACCGCGCTACCTAGCGGACGTGCTAGAGGACTAGGTCGGGCCACCCCCTTCGCGGGCCCAGTCAGACCACAGCCAAGCGGGCCAGGCCTATGAATCCTAGGCCAACCAGGCTAGACCCAGACTGGGTTGGGTCGGCCTTGGAAGGGTCAGGTCTGGTTGGACTAGACTCAGGCCCATTTGGACCCAGTTTCGGCTTTTTGGCCATATCTTGTGAACTGTGCGTCCGTTTGACGAACCGTCTACAACGCCATAATACTTGGATCAAGTGGGTCCTTTTGGTACACTTCACTAGTGTTTTGGATAATGTTGGAGGATAGCTGGGTTGGATCAATATCAAAATCAATTGGGCCCTCATAATGGAAACATAGATAACATACTGACCGGGCATCGAATTGACTCTCCGTCCATTGTGTTTGGTCTCTGTAGGCGTGAAACATATTTGGGATACTAATTCGTGGGACTTTGTGGCAGGAGAAGTATTGAACGATGGATTTAAAAGAATAACCTCCCAGAATCAATCATGCTTAGTGCGGGAACCCTACGGCTGGCTATAATTAGAGAATATTCAGATCCTATGTAGGTCAGTGCTCAGCAATCCTATGTGGATCTGCACAAACCGTTCCTATTTGGGTCAGCACTCAGCGATCCTATGTGGGTCAGCACATACTGATCCTGTGGGGGTCATCTCCAGATCCGGTGTGTGTCCTCTTCTGTCCTATGTGGGTCAATAGTAGAGCTTCTGGACAAAGTAAGATGATGTTTCAATATAGCTAATCATATATACTTTCTTACTTAAGTTATACATGGTGTGAACTAAGTATTTTCCTTTTTGGTAATATTCTGCGTGGCGTACCTTTGTGCTATATACCTTCGTGGTGATACCTCTGTGGTATTCTTCTATGTGGTGTACCTTTTTGGTACCTATCTTCATGGTGATACCTGTGTGGTATTCTTCTGTGTGACAATACCTTTATGGTACTTACCTTTGTGGTATTACCTTCGTGGTATTCCTTCCTTCATGGAACAAATGAGCTTTGGGCTGGGGAGTTAGGCCTTGTCTTTCCTCATGAATGAGATGGGTATACTTGATAACTTAGGTATATGTATGGGCATATAACTAAGTAGGACAGACTATTGTTTCTACGCTTTGTGGTTTATACTTTATAGATTTTGAGTTTCCTTCGGGGGCCTCAGGGTATCTACTGAGTATCGTTATACTCACCCCTGCATGGGCTATGCCCGCACCACGTTGTGTCTTGTGTAGATGACCGACATCATTGATCGAGGACGAGGGTACCAGGATTGGAGGCTGCTCAGAGGCAGACTATAGACAAGGAATACTGTAGAGACGACAATTCAAGAGCTATACCTACCATTTAGGTAGGATCTTTGGTGGGTGTTCGCAAGAGTTTTTTTTCATTTTTTACTTATACTTTTTAGTTTTCCCTGTACTTTCCAGTTGAGATTGTATTCTGACCCCTTTACTTACTGTACTCACTCTGTTTATTATATAGTTTAATATGTGATTGTATCAAGCTTTGTGTTTGGTTTCATGAGTTTACAGGTTATAAATGTAACGCCTTCTTGATTTTACGGATACACCTTTCCGGTGCTAGTCGCCAGCCCTTGGCATGTGGAAGGCGGGCTTGGGGTAGTCACATCACGGGCCCCAGGGGACAGGTCAGGAACAATATATAAAATTAAAATAGATCTATTTTATAAATTTTGGACCCACTAATTCAAAACATGGAATCTATTTTTGAAAATTTAAAACACTTATGTTGCAGAATCTAATTTAAAGTCAAGCAGAAAAAATGTGACGAAAAATGGTTTTTTTCTAATAAACACCATTTGTAAATAAAAAATATTTTTATACAAAATTCAAAAATAAAATAAAAATAAAAAACCTATATGATGAGGATTATAATTAAAAAGAAAGTAATTATAATTTAAATCTAAAAAAATATAATTTTAATTTTTGGATAATATAAAAGAAAATACGGGTTTAAATTAAAATCAGCATTTTCACTATTCATTGAAAAATCAAACTTTTCATAAAAATAATAAAATTAATCCACAGGATAATTTTGATATTTTGATTTCAGAAATTATATTTATTTTATAAAATACAATTTCTAGATGTTCCATAAATTAATTATATTATTCACTCACAAAAATAAAAATAAAATGATTTTCTAGGAAAAAATATGGTTAAATAATTAAGTGTATTAACTAAAAATTGAGTGAAAATTTCACAAGAATTAGTCAAAAATTATTTACTGATTAAGACCTCTCTAGATATATAATTATTTAATACGCTTCGTAAAATAAAATTTAATGACTAGGTTATAATATTCATATTGAAAGAATAATATTTACTGGTTCAACTATGCTCGATGTTTCTTATTTTGTATTCCATAGAAAATAGTCATTATATTAAAATATTAGGATATTATATTCCACCCATTTGAAAAATTGAAACCTCATAATTTTTTAATTGATCTCAATAATCAAAATTTGAAATTTTAGGCTACCTTTATTTAAATCCCACATTGTAAAAAGGGTTAATAAAACTTCCTCTGAAAAAGAGGGAAAGAGAGGTCTGAATGTAATTTGGGGTAACAAATACTGGATTCCCAAATAGGAAAAACATATTTGGAAGTAAAAATATATAAATAGAAGAGAAATATGACACCCAAGGTTTAATATATAGTGATAGAGAACATTTTTACAAGAAAGTTAACTATCAAAAAACCGTAAATATGTGATAGTTTAAATGACCATTTATTTCTTGATATGAGAACTAAACAGAAATTTTTTTATAATTAAATATACTTTTCTTAGAGATGAATAATTATTTTACTATCTAGAGTAAGTATAGATGAATAAAAATTTATTCCTCCTATCTTTAGAAACTAAAAAAAACCAAAATGGTTAGAACCAGATAATATAATTACCAAAATTAATAAACCTTCTCACAAAGAAACAAAACATTAATTTTCAAAATGAAATTGTAATACTCAAGGTTCAAACTAAATTAATCTATAAATTACTACCCATAAAATTCATCTAAATATTCTAGGTCAAGAATGGAGCCCAATGATTATAGTGATTTGATTATATATTCTTCCAAGATAAATATAATTTTTTTCTCTAAATCACACAAATCACTCCTAAAGTATCATAAAAAACATATATGACATATTCATATAAAATCCATTATATTATATTAATTACATAAATTACTTGAATCACCATAATTAAAAACTAAAATAATATATTCCTCTAAAAGATAATTCAACGTTTAATCCTAAAATAAAATCCCATAATGTTTTGTTTACTATAATAAAATAAGGTTACAAAATAGTGAACTTCTGTTGAAATAACATTAATCACCAAATCATTAAATCACTTTAGACCCATTGGTTATCTGAAAGATAAAACATAGGTTACAAAATTCAACTTAATAATAATATGTAAAAAATTTTAATTAAAAAAATTATGAGTTCATACTAACCAAGAAATCGCATAGGTCTGTGGTTTGAACTAGATCCTTATCAGCTTCAGTTGTAGGTTCAAGACCTATGGCCTTAATAGATGTCACGGGTTATCACCATACCTATGGGTTGTCATTTTACTAAAAATATATCAGTATTATTCTTGTAAATTTCCTTAAAATATGATTAAAATACTATAGACAAACATAACAATCTAAGATCTTTTAAACCTAAAAATTTATCAATACCATTAATATTATGTTCAAAAAAGAAAAGTGAATTCATCATTAAATAAAATGCACACTTGATAAAATTAAGGTTTATATTTACCACAAATATTTATTAAATGTTAATAAATGTCTTCTAAAATTATTCTCAACGCAGTCCTCAGAAGGGGTTTCTAAAGCATTAAACTTATTATCAACCTTAAATATTTAATTATATCATAGA
This sequence comes from Viscum album, assembly GCA_963277665.1. NCBI lineage: Eukaryota > Viridiplantae > Streptophyta > Magnoliopsida > Santalales > Viscaceae > Viscum > Viscum album. The sequence goes on along the minus strand of OY728130.1, from coordinate 352,999,019 downwards.
TTTTAATCCTTATTTATAAAAACCATAATCATTCAATGTTATTTATTAAAAATTAATTTCCATTTTATTCCTTAATACTTACTTCCTAAAAATAAAAACATGAATAATATCCAAAAATTTAACAATATCAAAACTTACTACAAGATATAATCCATACCTTTCATATGTCATTATTGATTTCGTATCATCCATTGTAATGGAACTCGATATTTCTAATCATCCATGTGTACATTCTTGTAGATCCCATTCTTCATATTCCCCATAGGACATAAATTTTCATAATGAACACACTTCCCAAATTTAAAACAATCAATAGATTCCATAGGAATAAATTTATTCCTCTTAATGTTGTAAATTGAATGACTCTTTTTTTCCTTGGAAGATCATTATTTTACAACCTTTTTAACCACAAATAAAAATTATTCCCATTATATAAAACATTTTCCTGGGTACTTATTTCCACATTTTGGACACACATGTCACTGAATATTTTAAGCTTTTTGACCTTTATAACTTGAAATTCCATTGATCTTAATTTCAATCTTATATAATGAGTTTGGAAGACCACCTATGTTCATTAGAACACCCAAATATTTTTTGAATTATTTATTTTTTCAAATTAATTAAACATTTTTGATATTTTCCATTTCATGAAGCACAAAAAATACATTATTTTATATTAAAAACACTTTTTGCCTTGCGTTATACACAACATAAAGTTAATAGTGAACTAAAAACAACATAAATTGTAGCTTTATGTAAACAGAATATCAAGGTTGGTTTTTGTTATATACAAAAATGGATTTCTTCGATGGCTTGTGTAACAAGCAAGACTAGGTTTTACCAAATGTTAATACCTTATTAAAATTTTATTATTTAATATAATAATATAGAAACATGCCATTAAATTAGTGTTTATGCATAATATCAACTAATTTATGAAAATATATTTTTTACATAAATATAATATGAATCCATATGTTACCAATTAATTAGGAATGAATATGAAAACCAATTGAACACAAAAAAAATATTATTATTTTTATGGTCACAATGCTGTTTTACCATAATAAATTAAACTAAATACAATTAGTGAGTTATATTAATATAATATATATTTTATATATTAAACAAAATATTTTTTGATTTTCATTCAATATATTTTATAGAAATAAGATATGAACAAAACCAATTTTATGTTAAAAACCCATATTTTTGTAGAGGTAGTTTTATAGCCTTTTAATAGAGAACCCATTTTAAATCAAAATTTTGTAAATTAAATATATTTAATATTTTAAAATTAACATATTATTCGAAATAGAGAAAAAAATTAGGTTAGGATAAATTTTCAGTATGTTTCTGTGAGATTTCATTTTTTAAAGAATAGTTAAAAATAGTGAATTTAAATTCAAAACTAATTTTTCATATAATTTATTTATAATGTTAAATTATATTTGAAATTGCTTAAAAATTTTAATTCGACAATATGTTTTATCAATTAATCCTATTTTGGTCATTTTAACCAATTTTTCATTGAAATTGGATATAAAAACATACTAAACTTTTGATCATTTTATCTTTAAAAACCAGTAGTGTTGTCCCATATGGGGATTAATTTTAAATTAATTTCTACCACTTATGAGGTTATAATTTTGAGAAATTTATTTAATATTTTAAATTAGCACAGTTTATAATTTATATTATATTCAACATTGTTTTTTTACAAAAAAATATTAGTTAAAGTAATTAAAATTAATTACATCGATTAAGGTAAAATTAAGCTTAACTATGGACAAAAACTTAAATTTAAGACCTAAAATGGCATAGATAATTGTAAACGAGCCATTTACTATCCATATTTGGAAACTATACAAGTTTGTGTCTAATTTTTTGTTTATTGGATCCACTTGACACATGAAAAACTTATATGAAATTCCTTTTTCAAAATATTACAAGTATTCCACTACTCCTCCACTATAAAAGGCCTCCTCTCTTACCACTTCCCCAAAACTCTAAATCCCATTGTCTCAACCAAAATATGCTCAAATAATATCCTAATATCCCTCTTTTCCCCTATAATCTTCTCTCTTGGAATAAGAAAAATCCAAGGAATTCTTTTGGAATAAACGAAAAGGATTTACCCAGTTAAGACGTAACATATTCTCTCAATTTACTTTATCCAACCCTACAGTCTATTTATTACATTATTTTATAACAAAAAAATTATATTAAATTTAATAAGGTGTTTTTATTATGGTTTTTAAACATAAAATTACACAAACCTCCATCTAATGGGTAAAAACATAATTTTTATGCGTACAATGATGTACCGCCTCACAAAATGATAATTGTTCATTTTTTATTACCACCTCTCATGGTTGACATTATGGTAGACAATATGTTTATATATATTATATATTATATTTATTATGTATTAATTATTATTCAATAATTTTTCCACATATATCTTTCTTACTTTTTATTTTGTGTAAATATGATAATTTCATTTGAGGAAGTGTAAACTACAACCCCCACAAAGTGATGTGATTAGTTCACACACTACATGAAACGTATTAAGGGCTAGTTTCATGAAATAATATGGTATATATGATATAGTAATTCTAGTAGAATATATATATATACATACATATATATATATACACACATATATACATACATATATATATATACATAAATACATATATATATATATATATATCATTTATGTACTTTCTTGCAATAAGAGAATTAAACCGAAACAACATTCATGTGTACGTACGACTTACCGTGACAATGAACATTGTATTATATTTCATAATTCTATATTATATAGATTATTATAATAAATATATAATGAATTCACATGATATTTATATCATTTTTTAAATTCTTACAATCATGATTTATTTATAAGGACCAAACATATAACAAATTATGACACATGAAAGAAAGAAAGCGAATATTACCTAAAGCATGACCTTAACAGGAAATTTTTAACAAGTGAGTAATATAAATTCAAAATAAAAAACATAAATGGTATAAGATATAATAATTTGTTTCATTAAAAGATATATAATAAAGTTAAATTTATTATATAAGAGTTTTGAATGAGTATGATGACTGTTAAGACACAAGGTAAGAGAATTTAATCTCAATTTTTATTTTCATGAGATACATGATTTATTCACAACCCATTCCCTTTGGGTGGTTTTTATACTACCCATGTATGTATTATATTATTATATTTCTTAAAATTATGGATATTTACACATATATTTTGTGTTCCTTCAGTCACAGGATTTATGTTTCAAAAGTTACCAAGTCGGTACAGTAATTTTGTCTCAATTTTCCTTCATTGAGGCACATGGTATGTTATGCACCTATATTTTTCAAAGAGGTATATATATCTACTTTTAAATGTTATAAAATTAATATAATTATTCACTACTGGAAAAGTAGGCTATATAAACGTTTTATAACCGTTGCTATAGGCTGGAAAACTGTTGGTATAGAGTATACCAACGGTTTTCCAAACCATTGGCTAGTAAGGTGTGGGGAAAGCCCTTTACCAACGGTTTCATTTAAACCGTTGGTATAGGTGCTCGAGAATTATGGAAAACAATTTACCAACGGTTTACAACTGTTGGTATAAGTTTTTTCCGATTTCTGGAAAAAGCTTTACCAACGGTTCAAAACCGTTGGTAAAGAGTTTCCCAAAACTGCTGCACAATAGCGCCCAGAAGCCCCCCCAGAAGCTACACCTGCATAAAAAAACAGTACACAACAGCCCTCAGTATACCCTCCACTATACACCTGCATAAAAAATATCACAAAAGCCATATACAGACTTCACACAGTATAAAAAACACCTAAAATAGCCCAAAAAAAACACATATGACAACAATCATCCGGTGGTAATTCACCTCACCCATCAAATTATAATAGGTAGAATAGTTTGATAAATATATATTAGAGTTTAATAAGACATTCAAATTGACTCAAATACCATTTTTTGTGATACTAGGTTTGGGTATGTAATGATTTGTGATGAATTTTTCATTTAACTTGTATTGTTTAACTTGTATTGTTAATATTATATGGTGAAAAAGATATTTTCTTAGGAGTCTCGTCACTTATGACCCAATGAGTGAAACTACCAAACTCATGAAAAAGAGTCGTTGATGAGTGTAAATTTCATTTGTATTCACTTAAAAAGATTTACTTTTGAAATAAAAGAGAGGCATTGAGTGGTGTCGTCCACACCGCGCCTCATATTGAGGCGGAGTTGACTCGTACACATCACAAATGACCCATGGATACATGTCCTAAAGTATCAACAGTATCCGAATGACTTTGGTCTATTTTCCCTATGTCATTTGTTGTTTTAACTTAAACTGTTTTCCATTTCAAAGAGAAGTGAAACACTTTGAGTGGTGCCGGACACACCGCGCCTCGGATTGAGGCGGGGTTGACTTGTACACGTCACAAATGACCCATGGATCGTTGTCCTAAAGTTTCAATAGAATCCGAAAGCGTTTGGTTGGTTTTCCATATGTCGTTTCATTTTACTTAAAAGCGCAACCATTTTAAACAAAAGAAAGACACTTTGAGTGGTTTTGGCCACACCGCTCCTCGGATTGAGGTAGGGTTGACTCGTACATGTCAAAAATGACCAATGGAAACATGTCATAAAGTATCAATAGTATCTGAATGTGTTTGGTTAATTTTCCGTATGTGGTTTTTTTACTTAAAAGCGCATCCATTTTAAACAAAAGAAAGACACTATGAGTGGTCCCGGAGACACCGACCCTCGGATTGAGGCGGGGTTGACTCGTACACGTCACATATGACCCATGGATACATGTCCTAAAGTATCAATAGTATCTGAATGCCTTTGGTTCGTTTTCCGTATGTCAGTTGTTGTTTTAACTTAAACCATCGTCCATTTCAAAGAAAAGGGACAAACTTTGAGCGGTCCCGGCCACACCGGCCCTCAGATTGAGGCGAGGTTGACTCGTACACGTCACATATGACCCATGGATCATTTTCCTAATGTTTCAATAGAATCCGAATGCGTTTGGTTGGTTTTCCGTATGCAAGTTGTTGTTTTCACTTAAAAACCTGTCCAATTCAAATAAAAGTTTGACACTTTGAGTGGTGTCGGCCACACCGCGCCTCAGATTGAGGTGGGGTTGACTCGTACATGTCAAAAATGACCCATAAATCATTTTCTTAAAGTTTCAATAGAATCCGAAAGAGTTTGGTTAGTTTTCTGTATGTCGTTTATTTTACTTAAAAGCGCATCCATTTTAAACAAAAGAAAGAAACTTTGAGTGGTACCGGCCACACCGGCTCTCAGATTGAGGCGGGGTTGACTCGTATACATCACATATGACCCATGGATCGTTTTCCTACAGTTTCAACAGAATCTGAATGCGTTTGGATAGTTTTCGGTATGTCAGTTGTTGTTTTAACTTAAACTGGTGTTCATTTCAAAGAAAAGTTAGACACTTTGAGTGGTACCGGTCACACTGCACCTCGGATTGAGGAGGGGTTGACTTGTACACGTCACATATGACCCATGGATCGTTTTCCTAAAGTTTCAACAGAATCCGAATGTGTTTGGTTAGTTTTCTGTATGTCAGTTGTTATTTTAACTTAAATTGTTGTCCATTTCAAAGAAAAGTTAGACACTTTGAGTGGTACCGGCCACACCGCGCCTCGGATTGAGGCGAGGTTGACTCGTACATCTCACAAATGGCCCATGTATACATGTACTAAAGTATCAACAATATCCAAGGGCATTTGGTCAGTTTTCCATATGTGGTTGTTTTTACTTAAAAGCGCATCCATTTTAAACAAAAGAAAGACACTTTGAGTGGTACCGGCCACACTGGCCCTCAGATTGATGAGGGGTTGACTCCTACATGTCACAAATGACCCATGGATACATGTCCTAAAGTATCAACAATATCCGAATGCCTTTGGTCCGTTTACCATATGTCAGTTGTTGTTTTAACTTAAACAGTTGTCCATTTCAAAGAAAAGTGACACACTTTGAGTGGTCCCAGCCACACTGGCCCTCGGATTGAGGAGGGGTTGACTCGTACACGTCACATATGATCCATGGATACATGTCCTAAAGTATAAACAGTATCTGAATGCCTTTGGTCCATTTTCCGTATGCCAGTTGTTATTTTAACTTAAACTGTTGTCCATTTCAAAGAAAAGTGACACACTTTGAGTGGTCCCGGCCACACCGGCCCTCGGATTGAGGTGGGGTTGACTCGTACACATCACATTTGACCCATGGATCGTTTTCCTAAAGTTTCAACAGAATCCGAATGTGTTTGGTTGGTTTTCCGTATGTCAGTTGTTGTTTTAACTTAAATCGTTGTCCATTTCAAGGAAAAGTGAAAAACATTGAGTGGTCGTGGTCACACCGGCCCTCGGATTGAGCCGGGGTTGACTCGTACATATCAAATATGACCCATGGATCGTTTTCCTAAAGTTTCAACAGAATCCGAATACGTTTGGTCGATTTTCCGTATGCAAGTTGTTGTTTTAACTTAAAATCCTGTCCATTTCAAATAAAAGTTAGACACTTTGAGTGGTGTTGGCCACACCGCACCTCAGATTGAGGTGGGTTTGACTCGTACACATCAAAAAATGACCCATAAATAATTTTATTAAAGTTTCAACAGAATCCGAAAGTGTTTGGTCGGTTTTCCGTATGTCATTTTTTTACTTAAAAGCGCATCCATTTTAAACAAAAGAAAGACACATTGAGTGGTACCGGCCACACCGGCCCTCGGATTGAGGCGGGGTTGACTCTTATACGTCACATATGACCCATGTATCGTTGTCCTACAGTTTCAACAGAATCTGAATGTGTTTGGTTGGTTTTCGGTATGTCAGTTGTTGTTTTAACTTAAACTGGTGTTCATTTCAAAGAAAAGTTAGACACTTTGAGTGGTACCGGTCACACTACACCTCAGATTTAGGCAGGGCTGACTTGTACACGTCACATATGACCCATGGATCGTTTTCCTAAAGTTTCAACAGAATCCGAATGTGTTTGGTCGGTTTTCCGTATGTCAGTTGTTATTTTAACTTAAATTGTTGTCCATTTCAAAGAAAAGTTAGACACTTTGAGTGGTGCCGGCCACACCGTGCCTCAGATTGAGGCGAGGTTGACTCGTACACGTCACAAATGACCCATGGATACATGTACTAAAGTATCAACAGTATCCAAGTGCGTTTGGTCAGTTTTCCATATGTGGTTGTTTTTACTTAAAAGCGCATCCATTTTAAACAAAAGAAAGACACTTTGAGTGGTACCAGCCACACTGGCCCTCTGATTGAGGAGGGGTTAACTACTACATGTCACAAATGACCCATGGATACATGTTATAAAGTATCAATAGTATCAGAATGCCTTTGGTCCGTTTACCGTATGTCAGTTGTTGTTTTAACTTAAACAGTTGTCCATTTCAAAGAAAAGTGACACACTTTGAGTGGTCCCGGCCACACCGGCTCTCGGGTTAAGGAGGGGTTGACTCGTACACGTCACATATGACCCATGGATACATGTCCTAAAGTATAAACAGTATCTGAATGCCTTTGGTCCATTTTCCGTATGTCAGTTGTTGTTTTAACTTAAACTGTTGTCCATTTCAAAGAAAAGTGACACACTTTGAGTGGTCCCGGCCACACCAGCCCTCAGATTGAGGTTGGGTTGACTCTTACACGTCACATATGACCCATGGATCGTTGTCCTAAAGTTTCAACAGAATCCGAATGCATTTGGTTGGTTTTCCCTATGTTAGTTGTTGTTTTAACTTAAATCGTTGTCCATTTCAAGGAAAAGTGACAAACATTGAGTGGTCCCGGCTACACCGGCCCTCGGATTGAGGCGGGGTTGACTCGTACATGTCACATATGACCCATGGATCGTTTTCCTAAAGTTTCAACAGAATCCGAATGCGTTTGGTCGGTTTTCCGTATCCAAGTTGTTGTTTTCACTTAAAATCCTGTCCATTTCAAATAAAAGTTAGACACTTTGAGTGGTGTCGGCCACACTGTGCCTCAGATTGAGGTGGGGATGACTCGTACACATCACAAATGACCCATAAATCATTTTATTAAATTTTCAACAGAATCCGAAAGTGTTTGTTCGGTTTTCCGTATGTCGTTTTTTTACATAAAAGCGCATCCATTTTAAACAAAAGAAAGACACTTTGAGTGGTACCGGCCACACCGGCCCTCGGATTGAGGCAGGGTTCACTCGTACACGTCAAAAATGACCCATGGATACATGTCCTAAAGTAACAATAGTATCCGAGTGCGTTTGGTCAGTTTTCCATATGTGTTTTTTTTACTTAAAAGTGCATCCATTTTAAACAAAAGAAAGACACTTTGAGTGGTACCGGCCACACCGGCTCTCGGATTGAGGCGGGGTTGACTCGTACACGTCTCAAATGACCCATGGATACATGTCCTAAAGTATCAACAGTATCCGAGTGCGTTTTGTCAGTTTTCCATATGCGGTTTGTTTTACTTAAAAGCACATCCATTTTAAACAAAAGAAAGACACTATGAGTGGTACTGGCCACACCCGCCCTCGGATTGAGGTGGGGTTGACTCGTACACGTCATAAATGATCCATGGATACATGTCCTAAAGAATCAATAGTATCCGAGTGCGTTTGGTCAGTTTTCCATATGTGGTTTTTTTACTTAAAAGCGCATCCATTTTAAACAAAAGAAAGACACTTTGAGTGGTACCGGCCACACCGGCCCTCGGATTGAGGCGGGGTTGACTCCTACACGTCACAAATGACCCATGGATACATGTCCTAAAGTATCAACAGTATCTGAATGACTTTTGTCCATTTTCCGTATGTCAGTTGTTGTTTTAACTTAAACTGTTTTCCATTTCAATGAAAAGTGACACACTTTGAGTGGTCCCGGCCACACCGGTCCTCAGATTGAGGCGGGGTTGACTCGTACACGTCACATATGACCCATGGATCATTGTCTTAAAGTTTCAACAGAATCCGAATGCGTTTGGTTGGTTTTCTGTATGTCAGTTTTTGTTTTAACTTAAATCGTTGCCCATTTCAAAGAAAAGTGACAAAATTTGATTGGTCCTGGCCACACCAGCCCTCGGATTGAGGTGGGGTTGACTCGTACACGTCACAAATGACCCATGGATCAGAAGGGCCATATATCAGTATACTCAAGAAAGTGTAAGGCTTTTTCATACACAACCAAGGGGGAATGTTATAAATGTGTATGAAAACCGGCCATGTGATGTGCGAAGTAAGCATCAGCCCAAATGGATTAAAACCGTCACATGAAAGACCCAGTCTCACATTACCCACGTCGGCTGCAAATTCAGGATATCGAGCATCAAATCTCTGCCATGCAAATCTATCTGCAGGGTGAACCAACTCTTCATTAATCTTTTTTCTCTCAGTGTCGTGCCATCACATTTTTACAGATATTTCATCAGACATGAAAAGGTTCTGTAATCTGGGGATCAATGGAAAGTGCCACAATACTTTTTGTGGCACATGAGATGGTGTTCCATCATCTTTTGGCTTCCATCGGGAGGTTCCACATTTTATACAATCATTTCTTTCAGCAGTTTCCTCCCAAAATAAGCTGAAATCATTCGGGCAAGCATGATTTTTTTTTGAGAATCCAAGTTCATCAACCAACTTCCATGCCATATTGTGGTTTGAGGAAATATCTGCGTCATCTGGAAGTAATTCCATCAAGAAGGTAAGAATATAATCAATTGCAGTATTTTAAATCCCATATATAGTTTTCCCATGAAACAATCAGATTAAAAATTCCAACTTTTTCATTTTATCACATTGTCGATATACTGGAGTCATCGCACCATCATCCAATTTTTTCACCCTATCAACATCATCATTTTCATTGGATGCATCATGTGTGCTTGTATTGAAATCTTGTTGGCTGGACATCCTTTCCTTCTCATGATGTCGAATAAATGGAAACTGATCATATATCAAACTCTCCAATTCAGTCTTATCATTTAGATCATCAACATTTTGAGATTCCATTTTCTCTCCATTGTGATACCACACATAATAGTTTGTTTGGAAACCATATTTGGTTATATGATAGCTAACTGCTTCACGGCTCAACCAAGGTCTTCCAACACTATTAAAACATGGGCAGTGTATACGACCACTATCTGAAGCCTTGTCAAATGAAAAATCTAGAAAGCTGTTCAAATTATTTTGAAAATCGGTTGAAATCCGATCAATTTCGTACATCCAACTTCTATCCATTCTATACAAAAAGCGCAATAAGTCATTTCAAAGAAATTCAATAATATTAAAGTTTAATCAAAAAATATTTACGTAAATGACAATTGTTTACTCTATATAAAAGAAAAACTGACACATTACTCTATATGAGAATCATATTAAGAAATACAACAAAATACAGTGTATATAAGAAAATAAGATACAAAATTTCTAATGCCTATATTCACGGATTGACCAGTAAGATATTGGAAGTGGATCAAGGAATAGATAATCCTTAAGGGTCTTGTTGGGAGTATATGATTTTTATAATTTAACTTCTTCAAGTAGATCAGGATGAGGAGTAGGATGAGGATCATGGGAGTGGAGAGATTGTCCAAGGGGGGTGTGGCGTGTCCAGGGGGGTGCGGGGTGTCTAGGGGGTGGTGGGGCCGTCCGGGGGGTCGGAGGTGTCCAGGGGGTGGGGGCTGTCTAGGGGGGTCGGGGTGTCCAAGTGGGCGGGCTGTCCGTGGGGGTGGTCAGGTTGTCCATGGGGGTCGGGGTGTATATGTATATTTATATGAAAAGAATACCCCCACAATAATCATGCATCCCTGTCATTAGTCTAAACCCCTAGAACACATAAAAGAAGCTAGTATGAACATTTACTAAAATATTTAACACCATACGAATGAAAATACAATCTAAATATAGTTTGAGAGGATATAATGGTGTGTGTGAAAAAAATGATATTAAATCAATTTAAATGAATATGGAACAAATGAGGGTTTATAATACACTAAGAGTACCTCAAACAATCCAAAACCACTATAGCACCACCCCCTTGGATAGCCCGCCCACCCCCCTGGACACCCCTACCCCCCCATGGCCAGCCCACCCAGCCCCCCTGGACAGCCCGCCCACCCCTCCTTGACAGCCCGACCACCCCCGTGGACAGCCCGTCCAACCTTGTGGACAGCCCGCCCACCCCCATACCCCCCTGGACACCCCGTACCCCCCCAGGATAGCCACGCCCAGCCTCCCAAACAGCCCACACCCCCTCCCCTACAACCCCACCACCACCACCTAGACATACCAACCCCCTTGGACACCCCACACACCCCTCCCCCACCAGGACACCCCACCCAGACCCCCAGGACAGCCCACACCCCCTGGACAACCCCGCCCACCCCCATAGACAGCCTTTCCCACCCCCGTGGACAGCGCGCCCACCCCCGTGGACAACCCACCCACCCCCGTGGACACCCCCTACCCCTTAGACAGCCCAGCCACCCCCGTTGACAGTCCACCCACCCCCCTCGACACCCCTTCTCTCTATGGACAACCCCCACCCCCTTGGATAGCCCGCCCACCCCCCTGGACACCCCTACCCCCTATGGCCGGCCCACCCACCCCCCCTGGACAGCCCGCCCACCCCTCCTTGACAGCCCGACCACCCCCGTGGACAGCCCGTCCACCCTTGTGGACAGCCCTCCCACCCCCGTACCCCCCTGGACACCCCATACCCCCTGGATAGCCCCACCCACCCTCCCAAACAGCCCACACCCCCTTCCCTGCAACCCCACCACCACCACCTAGACATACCACCCCACCTGGACACCCCACACACCCCTCCCCCACCAGGACACCCCACCCAGACCCCCAGGACATCCCACACCCCCTAGACAGCCCCGACCACCCCCGTGGATACCCCCTACCCCCTAGATAGCCCAAACACCCCCGTGGACATCCCACCCACCCCCCTCGACACCCCTTCTCCCTATGGACAGCCCCCACCCCCTTGGATAGCCCACCCACCCCCATAGACACCCCTACCCCCCATGGCCAGCCCACCCACCCCCCCTGGACAGCCCGCCCACCCCTCCTTGACATCCCGGCCACCCCCGTGGATAGCCTGCCCACCCCTGTACCCCCTGGACACCCCGTACCCCCCTGGATAGCCCCGCCCACCCTCCCAAACAGCCCACACCCCCTCCCCTGCAACCCCACCACCACCACCTAGACATACCACCCCCCTGGACACCCCACACACCCCTCCCCCACCAGGACGCCCCACCCAGACCCCCAGGACAGCCCACACCCCCTAGACAGCCCCACCCACCCCCGTGGACAGCCTTTCCCACCCCCGTGGACACCCCCTACCCCCACAATCCATTATCCAAAACATATCAAATTGGTTTGAACACAATCCATAATTCCCACAATCCATTATCCAAAACATGTAAACATTCATGATAGCCTCCCCAAACTCTGATTTACATGTTTTGAACACTCTCCTTCCAAACATAGAATATAAAAACATTAAAGAAGTCTTCACAAAAACAAACAATATCCTATTTAGATATTAATTTCAATAATCAAGTAAACCACCAACACCTGGAAAAAATCTATTCATTAAAACAACTACAACAATATAGTTGAGATCATATTTTACCTATTCGGATGTGGGTGTACCTGTTGGGATGGGGGTGTTTGTGTTTTGATGGGGGGTTCGCGAGAGCAGTGGAGCGAAAGAGATTCAGATGGGGTTTGCGGGAGCAGCGGAGCGAATAGATTAGGGCTCTGTCCGAATGGGGAGAGGAGATCGCGATATGCAATTTGGGGAAAACCTTTGCCAATGGTTTATAAAAACCGTTGGGAAATGTGTGAGTTTAGCACCCATTTCCCAATGGTTCCAGTGAACCGGTGGGAAAGGGTCCACCGAAATTCCCTTTTCCAACAGTTTAAATAAACCGTTGGAAAAGGGTCACTATACCAACGGTTTAAATAAACCGTTGGTATACTACCGTTGGGAAAAGACCAAATTCCAGTAGTGCTTTTAATGATATTTAATTATTTATTTAATTCCATTTTATTACATGGAATGTACGAATAAAGCATCACTAGAAAGTCTCAATGTAACTAATTTTTCTACTAAACCAACCTAAACTGAATGCAAAGACTAAAGGAGAATCCAAAATTTTAGAATATTCCATTCTATTTACATATATAATTCAATACAACATCTAAAAACACATAAGGGAAAAGTTTGGTTGTGACCACATGTACCAGTAGGATACCACTACATAATCTATAAAAGGGGTAATCATAATAATGAAACAATTATAGATTCTAAAATAAAAAACAATTTTACAAAGTATTTTCATAAATATAGTTAATTTTTAAGTCATTTCCCATTTTTTGTTTCTCATAAAGACATTTATATTATAAAAACTAAAAAATATGACAAGTAAAAGTGATATAAACAAAATATAATATCCATGCATCAAGGGGTATGGAAGTAAACACATTTCCATTAAATAACCTATCATGAAAAGACATGTGATACAACCTCATAATAAAACCTATGAGAAATAATCCATGAAGAAAAAAATCATTCAGAAAAATCATAAATGAAAAATCATGTCATATTGGGCCATAACATATGTGATAATATGTACTAGACACTCAAGATCCAAAACAGGAATCACATTGGATCTAATAAATATCAATCCCTACCACATTCCATCGATATACAAAAGGTTACCTCCTAGTGGTTCCACACACACTAAGTCTACTTATTTCTCTTTCCCAATGCACCCAAGGTAACTAATGTGCCAATTTTAAAAATACATTTTAAAAAATATGCTCAAAATTTTAAAAACTATTTATATATATATGTTATTCCACAATGATGTTTGAAAAATCATTTCCAAATCAAGAAAATCCATTTAAAAAACGTTTTTGAAAAACATTTCCTTTCCAATCAATCCTATAAAAACACATATCACCTTAAATCAATGAACAAACCATGATAATTTACCAATAATGATAATAATTCATTTAATAAACCCATTGTATAAAAAAACCTCCATCAAACTAGTATAAACCTCATTGAATTGGACAATTGTAATTGGAAACTGTGAGAATGACCTTAGAAATACATGGCACTCTAGGAAACATGAAGGGAACGATAAAAAGTAGTATCTGATCCCAAATTCAAACTCTACTGAATACAAAACCACAACTAAAACAAAGAAAAATAATAACCAATATAGATTATTACGTGGATAAATTCACCACAAATAAAATAATGATCAATCAATGAATGAAACAATTTAAAAGGGTTAGCGGTCTCAAAAATCACCCCTCAGTGCATCTAGATCAAGATGGAAAATGATTACAATTGAATGAAATGGGAAACCAGCAATGAAACACCCCACTATCCAAAAATCCCGATAGTTACACAAAGTGTAATCTCATTATACATAATGTAATCCATGATGTTAATGTATATCAAAAAACCCATCATGTTTTTATTTAAAAATATATTTTCGATAATACAAAATGTGAACATGTTACATTGAATGTAAACCATTAAAGAACCCAAACTATATAAAAAATAATACTGGTGAACACCACATAGTTTGTAATACCTTAACACAATGTTTAATCACCCTACAGACTGTAGAAACTATAGGTTTAGGAAGAAGAAATCAAAGACCCAACTCTGGGTGTTCTCCCCACTTGGGAAGAACCCTACTAAGTCAATGAAACATTTATAAAAAAAATCCATTAATTCAAAATAACATACATCCCTAATTTTTAGGTCATTTTCTTCACCAAGAGACCCCCATAATCGATAATCCTATAACCACACCCAAACAAGGATGAAAAAAGAACAATAAACAAGGGACTACCTGAAATGTCTAATAGGGTGTTACAATCTCCCCACCATAAATGATTTCATCCAAAGAAATCCCTTTTATTCCTAGAATAAAATAAATTGAATGGTAATTCTACCTCATCAATAATTCCCTCTCCCACATCCCCTGGCTATCCTGTCTACACTACAATAGCACCCATACCATAGGAATCATTTTTCCTTGTAGTACCTTCTTTCAGCGATCCATAATATGAACCGGTTGCTCAACCAATGTGGCACCAGTCTCAATATCAACATACTCCCATATAATCCTATGAGAATGATCTTGTATATACCTCCTCTCATGGTAAATAGGAAACTCATCATGGATTGATGTCAAACTAGATGGTATGTCTAATAGATTGGATACCTTTCCCAATCATCCAATGATCTCAACAGACCCCAAATACCTTGATGCCATCATACCCCACTTACCCAACTGATAATTTTTTAAGTGAGATTAATATATAAGGAAAACCAGATCACCAACCTCAAACATTAGTGACTAATTAAGATGGTCCACATAAGATTTATGACTATTCTATGTTGTGATCAATCTCCTTTGGAGAAAATGCACCATCTCCATATCTCTTAAATGAGACATGACCCAACCAAAAAACGCACCCCCAACTATGACAAAATAAGTGAGACCTATATAGCTACTGACCCAAAATATCAAAGGGGCTATCCTAATCAAGGACTGAGAAATTTCTTTATAGGGAAACATGACAATAGGAAAATGTTTCTCCCAAGAATCTCCTATATTAAGCACACAAGCCAGGTGCATATCCTCAAGAACAAGTATTGACCTGTTTATTTATCTATATATCTATGGATGATAATCCATGACCAATCAAAAATTGGAACCCATCATATCCTATAAATTCTTGCAGAAATAGTATGTAAACCTTGGTTACCTGTGAGATAGAACTATAGAGGGAACCCCATGATGTCTCTCAAACTCTTTGATATAGAAGTCCTTAATCTATTCCATATTCATAATCTCCTTTATAGGTAAAAATGTGATGATGTTTTTGAGTCTATAAATGATCACCCAAATTTAATCCTTCCCTCTTGAAGACCATGGAAAACCAATGAAAACAATACATAGATATCTCATCCCACTATCATATAGAATGGGTAAGGGATGAAACAAACCAACTGGTCTTTGGAATTACGCCTCAATTAAATGAAATATAAGACACCATGATACAAAATCCACAATATACCACATCATTCCCAATCACCAATACCAATACTTCAAGTAATGACAAATCTCATTATCCCTAGGGTTCACAGACCAATAGGACCGGTGGCCACTATCCATCACTTCCCACCATAGGGAAAACATAACAACCAACCTACCAGAAATGCATAAAGTGCCTCTGCGAGGTTGAGACCCCTCACCTATGGTCTCCCCAATATAAAGGCATTGAATAAAGTGTTTTTACTCACTATATATAACTTTATCAAGATTAAATCACTCATTTAAATATGTGTCATATTTCATCAAATCCAATAACTCCAATCCACCAAAATCTTCCACTCCCAAGATCATCTCCGCATACAATGTCTTCAGAGACCACTATTCAACCAATTAATTCATGGATTGTGTCACCAATGTTCTTCTAAAATAATCTAAAACGACATTTCCTTTCATAGAATTTCACACTATATCAAAATTTTAATTATAATGATAATCTACAAAGTGTCACTATTTAATGTTTAGATCCTTCTAAGTAAAAATATACATTAGGATCTTCTGATTAGAATAAATTATAAACCACTTCCCAAAGATATTGTGATGCCACATTGTTCTACTACTAACCCACGATCATGGGTAATATACTTCTTCTAATGAGGTAAAAGCTAACATGGGGAATAATAAAAAACCTGTTTCTTCTATATCATGACACATCCCAAAACTATTCCAGAAGCATCATAGAAAACATCATAACTTGAAACTTGTTATGGAGTCATTGAAACTTGTGTGTAATTTTACATCATATTTAACTACTCAAAATAACATTGATATTTGTACTCCCAATCAATCTTTACACCCTTACACACCGATGTAATCATCGAAGATGCGAGCGTGGAGAAATCCTGGACAAATCGTCCATAGTGGCAATCTAAACACAAGAAGAATATGATCTAAAAAAATTCTAGGTTACTCCCAATAAAAAAACAAATATCTTTTTAGGATCTATAGATACACCCATATCACATATCAAATGCCGCATAAATTTCACTTCCCTGATCCAAAATTCATATTTGGAAAAATCACCATTGAGAAAATTTTCCTACAAGGGTTGAAGAATGATATCCAAATGGTCCATGTGATCCTCATATATCTTGTAGTACACAAAAATATTATCCATGTACATAATAGAAGTAGATTCCAAAAATAGATGAAAATATCATGTTCATGAAAGCCATAAATAATGTATAAGTTCTTGTCATACCAAATCACAAAACACAGAAATAAAAATTCTCATATGAACTTCTAAACATTGTCTTAGGTATATCCTCTTCTTAGAATCTAAACTAGTGGAACCCTGACTGATTTTAAATATTTGAAAACCAATATTCCTTCTCATATGGTCAAAAAGACCATCGATCCTAGGCATAATATATTTGTTCTTAATTGTCACCCGATTTATCTTCTAATAGTCAATACAAAGTCTAAGACTTCTTTCTGCGTTCTTAATACAGAGGGCAGGTGAATCCCATGGTGAAATACAAGGATAGATAAATACTTTATCCTATATATCCTCCTCTTATACCTTATGTTACACCTACTCAAAAGGTTCCATTTTTTTAGATTTAATAGGAACATGAATCATTCCAAGGAGGATTTTAATAGTATACTAAACCACTATATGTGGTGGTAAACCAAAAAAATAATCCAAAAATACCTCTAAGAAAGCACTCAACAATTTACAAATTAGACCACCAAAACAAAGGTCAAATTCATCAAGAAACATATCTCAAAACTAACATGAGATTACCCATTCATAAAGAGCAACATGCCCGACCCTTTATGATGTAGGGTCCCACTCACCCTGAAAGACATGATTAACCCCATAAACATAAAGAAACCTACCTATTGACAACAATAGTATCTCTTAGTATTAACACTAATAATAAAATAAATGTAAATAATCATGTTTAAGATATAAAGATCAATCACTATAAATCTCACTTTACAATAAATTCGGCCATCAACGCTCAACAAGTTGGACACTTGTAACCTTTTTTAGACCTCTTTCCCACTGGCGTAAAAATATCCAAAAACTATGGTATAAGTTTTTAATGCATGAAAAACATTTAAAATATTGTTGAAAATATAATTGAATTATTAACACCTATATAAAATAATATAGCATCGTATAAGACTAAATAAATGCCACACCTCTAGCAGTAGATGGACCTACTTCAGATTTCTCTTGCACATACTCAATCACATAGTGTCATCCTAAATTATCCCTATGAACATCCCCCTTATACTGAGGATTTGACCCAAAGTCCTTGGAAGCACATGTACATACCTGCGAAATCTTGGTGAGAGTGGATCCTACTTTACTTACCTTGGAAATAGTTTTAGAGAAATGTTTAAGATGGGCTGATAATTCACAATGATGAAAAGTCTGAAGATCCCCCATACAGTTAGGTCTGGTATTACCCAATCACCCACATTAGTAGTAAAAAATCATCTACTATCTTGATGAACCCCATGAAACTATTCCTAAAGTGAACTGTACACCCTCACATCTCCTTTTCTAGCCATAAGCTACACTCTAGCTAACAACTGCACCAACTGAAGCTTCACCCAAACCTGTCTACCCAAAACTGTCTTCCTAAATCAAATTTTCTCTATCAACTAACACCACAAAGGTTGGAAGGAACAAGGTAATAAAAATTTACCTAATATCATGCCCTAGTCATAACAAAAACCTCCATGATTTTAGGTAATAATTAGTGATAATCATCAGTGTTAGATGAACTAGCTCAACAAAATGAGTAGAATACCCTAGAATGGGTTTCCCCCAGCTCCATGTTCAGAAAAAACCAAGTTTGTACCATATAAAAAGTCTCATGGTAAAAATGATGTCTAATGTAGCTCTTAATATAATCCCAACTAATTTCCTTGTGAAAATTAACTTTCACAATAGATTCCAAAACTCTTATCCCTGGTCCCTCGAGCACATATGTGGAAAAACCCACTTTTGAGTATTCAAGAGTCTTCAAGAAATTGAGGATCATCTTAGTATTATCACACCACTCCTCAAATTACCATGGTCCTTTATCACCACAAAATATGGGTAGATTATTCTTAGTAAACGTTTCTCCATAATTCACCCCATGAAATGGATTTTTAACACTAACTTTTCATACAGTCTGAATAGTATGGACAACAAGTTTTAACAAATAAGGGTCCATTGGAGGATTTTAATACATAAACTATCTTATATATTCATCAAATGGATTTTGAAGATCTATTCTTTGATTTATTTTAAAATACTCACAGGACAAAATCTAATTAGATCATGAGTACATCATAAACTTATAAGGACAGCCTTTAGAATTCAAATCAATTCTTAAAAACTTACATAATTTCAATCAATCATGAATTATTATCATTGATTTGTTTTTTAAAAAAGAATAGTTAATTTTAAACAATCATCCCATACACTTTATTCAAATGACCCAAACCCCCATGTATCAAACCCGGTCAATGTCTTTGACTACCCATGTTAGCGCGATTTCAGAAATGGAAGTGATATGGGTTGGCCCTTTTTGTAAACCTACAATCTATATTCCCATGGTCCTAACTCCCATCTACCCAAGACACATAACCAAAATCAAGCTCTGTTAACACACTTCTCACCGAGCCTTCCATTTGATACCAAATTGTAACAAACCAACCTAGTTCTACCAAACCTTATGACCAATTCAACTTCCATATGGTGAGGTAAAGAAATAAAATAGAAAATTCTTCAATATCGAAAACCAAGAGATACAACTAGAGTAATATGTGGAATAAAAATAAACAACTAGATCTATGAAATCAAATAAAAACTAGATAAACCCAAAAGTATGAATAAAAAAAGATGATAAAGTCTCCATGTGACCAATAGTCACCACCAAACCAACCCAAATCGAAGGAAATGACAAAAGGGGAAGCCAACATGCTTCAAGATACACATCCCTTTACCTATATCATGCAATGAAACATCTATAACTTACAAAAAAAAGTATGGATGTGATTAAAAATCACAGTAGGAAACTACCAAAAAATTTATACAGGGTCTAATAGAAACAACAAAATATTTCTATCCTTTAAAAGAAAAATTAGTCTTACAAAAAAAATCATAAATATAGTTCATTTGTAAAGAATTTTACCATTTATGGTTTTTATATAGACTTCCATATTTTCAAAACTAGAAAATATGACAAGTTGAAGTGATATAAATAGTAAAGTATATCCATATATATAAATATAAGTATGTAAACACATATCAATGAAATAACATATCCTGATAAGCTATGTGATATAACCTCAAAATAAAACATGTGAAAAAAATCCATGATAAAAGGAACAATTTTAAAAATAACGATAATTGAAAAAGAACCCCATATTGGTCCCTAGTTGATAGAAAAATGCATACTAGTCACTCAAGAGAATAAGTAGGCATGACATTGTATACAAAAAATATTGATTCTATCTATAGTATATCGAAATCCAAAAGGATACCCCTAGTGGTTCCACACACAACAAGTCTAGCCATGTCTCTTTACCAACACACCCAAAGTTCCCAATACGTTAATTGTAAAAATAATTTTTCCTAACCCTGATCATAATGTAATAAACAATTTTATAATTCAATCCAATCTGCTTCAAAGTTTCAAAGAAATTTCCAAATCAAGAAAATTAATTTTCAAATAGAAACACTTTCTCTAAATTGTTTTCATTCCAATCAATCCTTAAAAACACAAATCACTTTAAATCAATGAAAAAATCAAGGTAATTTATGAATAATGATAACAAATTAATCGAATTAAACCATTTCCTTGAAAACCTACCTCAAATTAGTATAAACCTATCCATATTTGATAACAGTGATCAGAAACCACAAAAACGACCATTAAAAGACAAGGAATGCTAAGAAACTAAAAGGGACTAATAAAAAACACTATCTGATCACAAATCTGAACAAAACTATAACCACAACCAAATCCAAAGAATAACTATAAGGAAAACATACCCAAAAAATTCACCACAACCACAAAAATGATCAATCACTAAAATAAATTATTTATAAGGTCTAGAGACCTCCAAAATCTCCCCTTATAGCTTCTAGGGTGAAAGGCAGAAGACATGAAAATGAATGAAATTATAAATCATTCATGAAACACCCTAAAGAACCAAATATCGATTATTAAATGACTTTTAATCCCATTATAGATCTTGTAATCCATGAAGTTCATGTATGCTGAGAAAACAATCATCATTTTATTAAAAACTAAATTTTTAAAGTAAATTATGTAAACCTTTTACACAACATGTTAACACTTCATGCCTTAAACCCATTTCCTTAAATCTCCTTAGAAGACATTATATGAAATGTAATACCTTTACTTGGAATTTAATCGCCCAATGGACTGTATAAATTGAAGGTGTAGGGAAAAATATCAAATACCCAAATATAGGTGTTCTATGAACTTAGTAAGAACTTTGTTATGTGTTTTAAAGATATAAACCCAGACTCAACTAATTCAAATTAACATACATCACTAAACTTTATCTCAGTTTCCTTAGAAAATGCTCTACATCCTTGAGAAGCCTATAAACACACATAAATAAAGTTAAAGAAATATTAAAAAAGGAAGAAACTCAAGAGAATAACTAGGTGTTACATTTATCAATTTAAGAAGTCATTAGAGATATCAATAAAAACATAGTGACATTTTATATTAATTATTTACATAAAATAATATGAATGTCACTATCAAACAAAAAAGGAAACATGTTCCAATTTTATTAAATATTGGATGAGGATTTTTGAAAAAAACCCATGAAATAGAAATAAGGTAGGTTTTATATAGATTTTAAATCCTTATTGATATATTTTTAAATTAAATTACTCAATTTACTATTACCAAGGTGACAAATATTTTCCCTGATCACTATTAATTATAAACAAAAATAAAGTTAAAATAATTAACAAATTATGAATTTATGATTCCAAATATGGAATCCATTTTATCAAATTAAATTCGTATAATTAGATGGAACTACTTTTAAAATAATCATACAAAACATTATAGAAAATGCTTTTCCAGAAAAATGCATTTTTAAGGGAAAAAATATTTTTTTTACCATTATTAAGCATAATTTCAATTATAATGAAAATAATTGGATTATTTCAAATAAAAAATAAATCATGTAATAGTAAAACTAATTAAAAACATAATTGGAAATTTTAAGTACATGAAAAGAAAATATAGTATTTAATGAAGTCATTATTCATCACTATTCACCAACAAATAACACTTTTCATAAAAATTCCTAAATTTTTGCAATAGTTAATTTTCTTGTTCTTATTTAAAAATAATTTGACTTTTATAAAAATAATTTATTAAATTATAATTAATTAGTTATAATATTCATTCAAAAAATTAATGAATAAAGTTTTTGGGGAAAATTCATTTTTAATGCATAAAATGACTTTACTAAAATTTGGGTTCTTTTTTCTAAGCATTAATAAATTTTTTTAATTTTGTAGGAAAATAAAAAAAAATTCATTTTTTGGTTACTCAAATTAAACCCTTCTAATTAAATTGTTATTTTATAATAACCATATTTAAATAATATTCATTCTATAATAAATCACAATTTTCTTGAATCTTGGTGTTGTATGTTAAGAAATTTATTATGTTGAATATTATTTTAAACTAAATATTTAGGGTGTAAATTCAAACATATAAATTAATTGCATCGAAAAAATATTATTTTGGTCACTAGAGGTTAAATGTTATAAAATACTTTCATTGAAATCCAACATCATTCAAAGGGACGTAAAACTTATTTAAAAAGGGGAAGTGGGAAATATAGATGTTACATGAAATGACACATAATAAGGTTCCAAGATAAGTGTAACATTAGTGCGAAGTTAAAATATAGACATGTATGGGAAAAATAATTTCTAAAAAATAATAGAGAGTGATAGATAAAATTTCCATGAAAATGTTAATGAATACAAAACCACAAATAAGTGATGAGTGAAAAAATCATCAAATCATCAGAAATAAAGGTAAAAGAACAATTTTTTTTATTTCAATATACACTTAAAAATGTTTATGGATTATTTTACTATCATGATTGACAACATGATAAAATATGTAAACCTAATTTATTTCCCTTTCATATAAACAATTTCATCATTTCATTGTGATTTTATCAATTTACACTTTATCACTTACTCCAAGAAATGAATTTTCATGATTATTTTTGAATACCTGAAGTACTAAAACTAAAATTTTATAGACCACAGTCTCCATATAATAATTAAAATTCATTCATCATTTCATCATAATTTTACCAAAACCAAAATGTGTTGCACATGCTACCCAATATGGATAAATGTTCATATGGTGAAATAATACATTAATCTTTAAAACCTCAATAATAAATCCAAAATTTTAACCTAAACAATTTCATTAGTATTTAACCTATGGAATACTATTAACAAGTCTAACCAAATTCAAAACTCAAAAATTTAGAATGAAGGACACTAAATTTAAAGAATAAAATTAATATTACTCCCTGAACAACACAATGTGGCTCATAATGTCACACACAAAATATGTGAATACCATGATCATATATTCTCTTTAAACATGATAATATTATAACACCCAGATATTTTATGTAATAATTATTTCTAATAAATTTATTTTCTACAATAAGTGTCGTTACACATAACATTGAGTTTTAGGGAACCACAAAATACTATTAAAATTTTTATTTAAAAATAAATTTATAACCTGTCTATTAAATTGATTAATTGAATACGAATTAATAAATTATTAAAATTATTTGTTTTACAAATTAATAAAATAAATTCATTTTCTACCAGTTGATTTGAAATGAAAATAAAAAATCATTTGAAAGTAAAAGAAGTGTTTTTATAAAACACTATTTTACAATTTTAAGGTTTTTTCATTATAAAAAACTAATTTATTCACTATTACTGATTTATTTTAATGAAATTTATATATTATATATTCAATAAAATGTTTAGTCATTCATATAATATTTTTCTATGCATGGGATAAGAGTAAATCCAGTTTAATGTTTAAAAATGTATTTTATAAAACATAGTTTCATCATGTTCTGCATCTATTTTTTCCAATTTTTAAAAATTTATTTTAATATATTAACATCATTTTTGAAAAAAAAAATTTAAAATTATCTAACAATATTTATTTTATTATTTTTTAAAATGGATTATTTTTAAATAAATAGTGATAAATGCTATGTTTATTAAAAACTACCTTTTTGTTTAAAGCATTTACAAGTTACACATTTTTAAGATGGATTTGAAAGTGAAATTAGTTCATTTATAACTAAATCAACAAAATATAGTTCATTGGAATATATTTCATATTAAATTTTATATTAATACTTTTTATAATTTTGAAACATTCTCTTTGGAAAACATAGTTTCATCGTGTGTGTGTGAGTTTAATTTTAAATTAAAAAGTTCCACTTATAAAAATTAAATTTGTTTAAATGTATTTAATATTTGGAATAATAAAAATTAATATTATGCAATAATTTCAATTTAATTTTTATATATAATTAATAGTGAAATAGTAAAAACAAATTATTGTAGTAATGTATACAACATGGGTTTTTAGAGTTACATGTGCATGTGTTAAAATTAAAATTCCACAAACATATGTTTTTTATTTAATAAATTGGGTTTAAAATTTTTAATTAGTGATTAAAAATTATCTAATAATCCGCACAATATTTTTTTTATTAAAGGATAAATTACCCGAGTAAATAAAAAGAGACTAGTTACAATGTGGAAAACTAAAATGGTAAAAGTGAGTAAAGGTAGATTCTAAGGGATTAACAAGTTAATTATTTTTTTGGTGTAGGTTCAGATTGAACATATCTTTCCCACAATTCATTATTTATCATTTTTTTAGGCACATGTATTAATAGTGACTTCCCATCATTGAATAGTTTTGTGTATTTACAAAAATGTAACTCCTCCTCAGTTATAAAAGGGAACCTCCTCCATCAAATATTCAAACCTCATAAGACATTTTTATCGACCAAAACCTACCAACATATCTCCCAAAATCCTTATAAATTTTTTAAATATTCTTTTATTCACCAAAGATTAACCCAAATTGTCCTTAATAAAATATCCAAAGGAGGATAATGTAAGAGAAGGTAATTATCTTCACAAGGAACTTTATTTTTAATCCTTATATTTAAAAATAAATTAATCTATTAATAAATATTATATAATAACACAAGATTATACCATATCATGATATTTTATTATGTTTATGGAATAACCTTTATCCATATACTCTTCCATAAAATGGGAAACAAAACTATCGATTGTGTGTACAATAGAATACCGTATTGTGAATCTATGTAATTTGTTTTCCATAACCACCTCTCAAGGATGGATATAGAGATGTATTTAGAATATTTATTTTATATTTATGATATAATTATACTTATATAACTATAATATTACAATTACCTTCTTACCTTCCAATCTATTGGATGATGATAACGTCGCTCATGTGTATGTGTAGTCTACCGCCTCTACGAAGTGATGTGATACATTTTTTTTATATTGAAATGTATTATAATGAGGGTATATTTAGTAAATATATATTATATATATTATATTGAAATTAGTTTTTAATTTTTAATTAATAGTTACCTATCTTTTGTTCTGTCCGTTAAGAAAATGTAATCAACATTCATGTCTACATTCTACTTACCATCTCTATTAACAATTCCATTAATTTTATATCAATAAAATTATTGGATAAATAAAAATACATGAATAATGAATATATATGATATTTACATCATGTTTAAAATTCTAGATATAATTTACGAATGATGAATGCAAAAGGACAAAAAATACCAAACCAAAAGAGACATAAAAAAGAAGTGGTTGTTACCCCAAATGTGATTCTGATAAGGAATTATTAATAAACATGTAATAAAAGGTCAAAATTTAATAATATATGGTATTATATAAATTATTGTGGTTCTAAAATATATGTATACTAATTATATATTTATTATATATGAGTGTAGATGCTGAAAAGTGCATATGTGCTGGAGAAAGTTCCGAAACGAAAAACTGAAGTCATATTCGGGCCTGGAGGCCCAGTCCAGAGGGTCCGGAGATGTTGCATGGAAAAAAGGGTGAAGTGTGCGAAAAACATTCTCCCACAGGGAAAGTACCGGGATTCTCGTAGAGTCCCGACGCAAAATAATTTCATGCCCACGAATCGGGCGATTGACTTTTCGCGCCGCCACCTACTTCGCGCAATTATTTCACACAGCCCTAAATTCCGCACCACCGGCAGCCTATAAATAGAAGGCGAACTCCATCCTTTTCAAGGCTAAAGAATTCCTACCACCTCTCATGCGCGTAATTGGCATTCTGCATGCGTGCAATATGGCTTTCAGGTATGGTTCTTTTTTCGCACCAAGTCGCCCCGGGATCCGCCTTCGCGCGACCTCCCCCTGGTTTAGACTAAACTCCAACCACTTCGGCGTCTGCCGCTTTCATGAAACATAATATGTGGCATGAAAGCTGGCCAAGCCACATGCAATGCTTTATTTTCATGTGCACCCCTTCCTTTGTGCGCAATTCCTTCAAGCCGCACGCAAAACCTCAGCCCTCTATTCCACGCAAGAAACACTAATTTCATGCCAAACCCGAGACTTTTCGGGCCAGGACCCTTTATTTCGCGCAAGCCCGAATGGTTCCGGGTGATCCCCGAGTCCCTTCACCTCGGTGCTCCCCGAGCACCCTCTTACACAAAAACCCAATGCCCTCCTTCTAGGTTCCATTCGCAAGTGTCTCGTGCACTTCGGACATCCAAATCGTGCATGATTTTCCCGTGTGACCTTATAGGCTTGTACGAAGTAACTTAAAGTTCCTTGGACAATCTTTCCCATTGCGTTTCTTCTCATTATTCTTCTTCACATAGTCATACTAAAGACTATTGCTTCTTCACATATCCATGCTAACGTGGACCCCTCAATGGTTTTCTCCATGACACCCCCTCAGTACTGCCTTGTTGATGCCTTCCCTTCCACAAGGGGCAGAGGGCACCAGTTGCATAAGTCCTAGGGGTACAGGGCTATCCCACCTCATCCGAGCTGCATAATGTTAAATTGCCAAGCACCTCATCCTCAACACATGATGTTAAAGTGTGACCTGGCCCCGCACCTCGCAAGCATGGTCCCCCCGCCTCGAACATTCTCCATGCCCACTCATCTCCATGGGGATGGGATCACCCATCACAGGGGATGATATCCTCCTTATTGGAGTGGCGTTTGTTCGGGGGAAGGGCAACCACCTTAGTGTAATCCCCTAGCCTTCCTTTCAAGAGGCAACACCCCTTCTCCTTCTCACTTCCTCGGTGCCAAGGCCAGCGGAGGGCGTGATAGGTAATGAGGCCCTCCTCTATTTCTGGGTGCCAAATCCCTCTCCCACTGCGCTTTGTCGCCACTCGGGCCTCCACCCTGGAGTGAGTCCCGACATCATGGGCTGTCTCATAGTGTAAGCCCCAACCATTTCGAACTACGGGGACTTTGATCTATGCTAAGCCATGGTACATTTGAAGCCTCCACGAGGTTCATGCCCCACCACCATGGGCCGTCTCAGAGCGTAATCCCCATCCATCCCAAACTATGGAGACTTTGATCCATGCTAAGGCATGGTACATAGGAAGCCTCCACGAGGTTCAGCCCCCCCCACCTTGGGCCATCTCACAGCGTAAGCCCCAACCATCATGAACTACAGGGAGTTTGATCTGTGCAAAGTCGTAGTACATAGGAAGCCTCCATGAGGTTCAAGCCCCACCACCTTGGGCCGCATTAGAGCGTAAGCCCCAATCCACCAGGACCCCAGGTCCCTCTTCATGTCGGTTCACTGCCTCCAACTTTGGGCCACCTAAGAGCGTAAGCCCCAAATTCCCCCGTCCCGAATGATGTTAAACTACATTCCATTCTGAACAACGGGGACTTTGATCGGTGTAATGTCACGGTATGTAGGAAGCCTCCATGCGATTCAAGACCACCACCCGGTCATTCCGACCCCATTCACGTCGGTTCTCTGACACTATAGGCTGCCTCAGAGTGTAATCCCCAGACCCATCTGACATGAAGTTAAACAGTATCCACCAACTGAACTATGTAGACATTGATTCCCCACCACGGGGATATGTAGGAGGCCTCCACGAGGCTCAATCCCATCACTCATGCGTCATCCTGATCTTTCCCTGGAGCCCACATGTCTTAGGAAGCTCCTGCCCTAACTTGGAGGTTCCACTTCCTCTAGGTCCCATCTACGCATCCATTCTCACGGGTCGCCTCTTAAGGCGTCCCACCGTATCATCTAACTAGGAGGAATTTGATTCCCTGCCACAGGGATACGTAGGAAGTCTCTTCGAGACCGAATCCCAAAGCCACCATCCATCCCGATTCTTACCCGGACCACCACATCCCGGTGAGATCATGCCACTCCACTCCTAATTCCCCTCCACAGCATTAGAGAAGCTTCCCACTTACTGGCCACCAACATTGGTGTTCCCTCTAGGGGGTCCTTTAATCTAATCCACTCTAACTAGTGTTCTGATCAGTCAGATATGTCTCCGCTAGACGTTAAACTTGTGGCATACCCTGTGTTAAACATGGGAAGATGTGGAAAACCTCAGATACATGACTATGGAATATAATTCCCCACGTTCAATATGGGATGGATCGGGCTTCCACACCCTCGAGAAGCCCTATAATAAGGGACAGAAGACATATATACCAATCCCCAGCGTCAAGACAAGCCAGTGATGCCCCAACGTGACTAATCTACTAACCGAAGGTTGCATCCTTGACGGGACTCCTTGGGAGGTCCTGACATAAGCAGCATAAATAACTGGTGTCCATGAAGATATGGCGTTGAGAAGAGATTCACAATCTACGTGTTAAATCTATGAGGGAGACTCGTACGAGGTGACGAGCTCCGAGGAGGAATCCACAGAAGGAAGAACTGACATCCCATCATCCCGTTTTGATCAAGGAGTAGACATCCATGAATAAGGAGCAGATGTTGCCCGCCTTTGGAAAGTGGGAATGTGGGGTAACAGCAGTGCATCCTCGGTATGACAGATGCGCGCGCCCCAGTGAAAGCGTTGGAAACAGAAAATGGTGAACCCGACGTGAAGCTCCTCTCCTCATCTTGGAGGCTAGTAGTGTTCCAGAAATCAATGGATAAGCATGTCGTATGACCTCTTCATCTGTTACCAGGTCCCAAAAAACATGCCTAATGTGAAACTCGCCAGATTTTGGGATAGTCAGGACATTGAGTGTTCTGTTCTGAGACGTTGTCAGCATGGATCCCTCTTACCGACCACGGGAGATGGAATGACGATGGGGCACTGGTTGTCAATTATTTTTTCTAGCAGTGTTAATGAGTTCATCTCCCTGCTTTCAAAAATCATGTCGTTGCATCCAGAATTTGATCACCTACCCACCGACACAGGGGCAGGGGCAATATCAATGCGGCTTCCCCGCATGGTTTTTCCTTTTCCACAATGGCCATGACTACAATGACGGCTGGGCGCCCATGCCCCCTCTCCCACAGAAAAATATCCAACTATGGGTAATTAAAGACCTTGTACATAGGTATGAGGAGGAGGGGGTCATCCCCACCAGGGGTATGGCCTACTTGGATAATGCGGCAGCTGCACCTCATCGTCCATGCCACCCCCGAGGGCCGCATAGGGAGCCGCTGCTCCCCACCCCAACATTCAAACGCTTCAGTAGCTTGTCCCCGGAGCGCCTCGACAGCTCCCTCCCCTACGTCAACGAAGTAGGAGGTATCCCGCCCAACCCGATCGGAGTCCCACTTCCAGGGCTCCTGGTGAGGTCTCCCACCAGGCTGCATCAGTTCCTCTACCCAGTTCCCCAAGTCAAAGAACAGGTAAGCCACACACCTGCACCATTGGCTCCAGTCCATCTGACCTGGTGCCACCATCGGACACGATCAGAAGAAGATGCTTGCTGTGTGGCTTTAATGTCAGTGACTAATGTGGCCCGAGCCACCGCTAGATCATATCCCCAAATCCCTGTATACGTTGAGCAGGGGAAGCTATACGCCCAACCCGGATTGAGGCCCCAACCACCCCACCGGTAGGTTTGGTCAACTCTCTCGGTCACTAGCATAGGAGATGGCCATCGCAGACCAATCCATAGCAGTTGCACCCATCGTGGAAGATCACTTTGCACCACCACTATAGAGGGTGGATCCCTCCTTGCTTCCAACCTCGGCTTGGAGGTCTGCCATGTTCCACCGTCAACCTAGGCCAGGGTCTTCCCCATGACAACAACACTCTTTATGGGGGTCTCGTCTGTTCTCACTACAATGGGTATGGGGTCACTCCCCCTGCTGCGGACCGCGAGTATGGAGACACTGCATGTCCGGTCACTCGCCAACATGGAGGTACTCCCCATGTCCCCGCTCCGATCGGCGAAGGTCCTCCTTGCCCCAGTAATTGGAGAGGTGGAAGCCAACCCCACTTCACCAACGCCCAATATGGAGGTCATCCCTGTGTCCCTTTCAACATTTATTCTGGTGCTCCTCGCACCCCAGATTCTTTGGGTGGAGACTTTCTCCACCCCGGCACTAGCACAGCAGGAGGACCCCATGTCAGAAATCAGCCCTGCCCTGATGAACCATCTAGAGGTAGGAGAGCCGGTCGCTGCCGCCGTAAGAGGAATCCTGGGAAAGGCCGGACGGGGATTAGACCCATCCACTTCTTAGACTATGAGGTAGAGTACGGTTCAACACATGAGCCCTCCCCTCAGTCCTCCAAGTCAAGGGATGCGGCAGGAATGAGGCACATCATCCTTGTGCTCCCATAATGTGAGATTCGTAGGATCCCTACTTCCCTCCCAAAGTATATTCAAGAGGATGAGACTCCGGCCTGTCTCTATGGGCCGACCATGCAGTCGCCACCATCATCTCTGGGAGCACCCACTGCCTTGGAGGTATTTTGGTGGGTCAATGAAAAAACATTAGGGGTGTAGCCCACCCCCGATAAGATCTCGGGTCACCGGTCCATCCTATCGTGACATGGTGGAAAGGCAACTGTAGTCCTCTAAGGACATCCCGTGATTCAACAGCCAATCAGCCCTCTCACCATATTCTCCACCGACCAGCCTTCCATCCCAGTGGTCCGCCTCAGTGCCACTGCCAGTTCCTCATCCACCCTCAGTTGACGAGTGGTCAAATCAGAGGCCAGACTATGAATCTGATTCGGGAAGCTTCTGGACAATCCTTGCGGTGGGCCTATTTCCCGATGCGTTTTGGCCGGTTGCGGGATCGAACTTTGATACTCTAGAATCGCCCACCCCGAAGGAGTTTGAATATTTCTGCTAGACCCTCTGGGCAACTCACCTTCGTATTCTCCACCAGCGGGTTACTTATCTCAGGAGCCAAGAGCACCTCGAAGATATCGGCGAACAATGTCGTCTGGTTAACCTGGCCACACTCCCTGTGGTCCGACACCCTAAGTCACCTGGCCACCACAGGGCCCTCCAGAAACAATGCATTCAGAGTTTTTAAGTACTCCGTATTTTTGTCAAGGAGGCTACCCCCCCACGTGAAAATCCATGGCTGTGGGCAGTACGCTTACATCCTCTTCAGTGCGATTCGCTGGCATCCTGACTCACTTTGCGGTAGTGAGGACATGCCCCCAAGAAGTGTGGTGCTCAACATGACCGATCCGACAAGAGATTCGAATGAGCTGGGACTTCTCGATGGGGGCGTCCCCCCTGAGGACGTGATGCCACTAGACCCATCAGGAATGATTACTCCCACCAGAAGAACCTCCTTGGTCTCCCTCCACCTACTGAGGCATTAGTACTGAGCTAGAATGTCAGTAAAGGAAAAGAGCATGTTGGATATTTCAAGCACTCCGACCCTTCGGCCTCAATGCAGAAGATGAAAGAGGACCCCGAGAAGGCCACACATCCCCAGCAACTTTCTGAGTAGATGAAGTTGGTTGATGAACTCTTGGTAGAGGGAATTGCAGAGCGGTGACCCAAATACGGTGATCCTAGGCTGGGGTAGCAGGGGCATGAACAACTACCCCTCGGCGAGATTCTCCTAGGAAACCATGATCATGTCATATTCGCTGATAGGGTAGAAGCCGGAGCCCATTGAAAGAGGGTGCGATATGTCTTGCCGAACCCCCTAAACGACGTGACCACCCAGGGAATCCCATCCAGACTCTTCTAGCCGCCCCAAGGGTTGCTCCCCCAGACGATCCACGGGATGCTGAACTCAGAAACTTTATTGAAGAGCTCGGTAATGCACACTTGGTTAAGGATCCCCTTCATGACTAGGACCCGCATCCAGATGATCCGATGGCAGTGCTCATTGCCCACCTGGATTCTTTGGAAACGTGACAGGTGACTATCCCGCTTGACGGCAAGCCACGCCCAACATGGGGAGATGACCTTCCAGCACCCCCGGGATTCGGGAATCCCACTTTCTCCCCCTTTAACGGGACGGGGGACCCTCTGCAGCACCTGGACCACTTAAACTCGAGGTGTGGTCCGATGTTAGGGACCCCTACGCATAAGGAGGTCGCCAAGCTCTATTGCTTTGTTCAGACACTGGAGGGGATGACATTCTTTTGGTATAGCCAGATCCCCATTGGATCCGTGACTATCTGGGAGGACCTTCACAGGTAGTTCCTTTACCAATTCTACTCTACCTCCTGGAAGATGAACATCTCATACCTCTTCAGGTGCAACCAGAGGCCTGATGAGCGGGTCACAGACTTCATTGCCCTGTGGAAGGAGCTCATGTACTCCCTTGACATAGCATTGAATCAGGATAAATTACTGACTATGTGCGTATGGAATGTCAATACGAAACTGGTTCCCTCCCTGATCACTCAGAATTATCCTGGAGGGTTCTGCGACTTCTCGGATAAGGCCCAGTGCCTCGAAAAAGCCCTGCAACAGGCTAGCCAGGAACGCCTTCTGCCCCTACAATTCCAACAAGGAGGGATTACAGAGCTGATCCCACTGTGGTGGCCCATGTAAGAAGCCCCTAGGTATCTAGAGTTGCTACCAGTAGCACCGGCCCTGCAGCCTCGCAGAGGCCCTCTAGCATGGGCATAGTTTCCAGCACAGCAGCGCCCGCCCCAGAATCGGCAGGCACCCCCGCGTAATGCACCGCTGCCACCTGGCAGGATAATCAAGTTCCACATCCTTAGTAGGCTCTTCTAGCCCCCCATCAAGGTTAGGCTCCTAGATCCCCCTTTTCAGACAGATGGAATCATACCTACACATTCGACAAGTGTCAAGTACCGGCTACGTCCGTAGTGCCTTAGAGTAGAGGATCGTACGACTGACTGATTGCCGGAAGCCGGAAGATACCCATCTCATAGACCACCCCATCTAATTCTTTTATCATCAGATCCTGGGGCACACCATCAAGAAATGCTATGTGTTTAAGCACTGGCTCCAAGACCAGATTAACAACAACATAGTCAGGTTGGGCCCAACCCTATCATAAGTGGCAGGTGTCTTTGTGGGATCAGAAAGCTGTAGCGACGACCAAGGTGGGTGGCAGCAGGTTCCTGACCACGGGTCCTAGAAGTATAATGACTGGATGACTCGCAGGATGGTCTCCCATGCCCATGGAAATATCCATGCACACTTGAACTAGTAGAAGCCTTTAGAAGAGGTGGCCACCACTTCTATATCATTATCCCATCCAGCCTCTTCCCAATAGACCAAGCACTGGCGACGCAAGAAGAAGAAACGCGCCCCGCTAAGGACGTTGTTGTCCCGCACTCTCGATGACTTCATGCCCCCGGAGATGGGAATCCTTCCCAGAATCCGCAGAGTGGTGGATGATTTTTCAAGTGACAGTCAAGGTCATGCTTCGGTTAACTCTGTCGAGTTGGTAAATCCCTATATGACTCCCAATTAGAGGGAGTGGTAGATGAACCTCCCCGATATCCCCAACAGACACGAACATCAGTGGAATGGCGACCATATGGGTCGCCGGGGTGCGTCAGTTGGAACCTCCAGCTAGGTCGTGCACACCGGTGAGACAAGACAGCAGGCCGAGCACAGAACTCAGCACAGACAACCTTTTTATCCGGTGTCGACAGGTACGCCTCCACCACCATTTGTTCTACTAGATCAGGCAGAGCCACATCAGTCATATCGCGACCAGCTTCACCCCACTATAGGACGATCTCAGTCGCTTGGTCCTCATCCGGTGGCTACCCTATGGGCCTCAACTAGTGAGCAGCGGGATGTCCCCAATACCTATCAGCCACCGGTCCATCCGGTTGGGTCCTCTATTCCTTCCATCGCAGAGCGGCCTCTTGTAAGTAGAAGATCGTGACTCGCATAGAAGTATGATGTTCTGAAGCACCTCGCTAGCATCCCAGCAAGGATCTCCATCCTTGAAGCCCTTAACTGGTCTCCAGATATGTGTGATTCACTCCCCGAAACTTTAAAGATCCCCCCTCCAGTTTGAGACAGAGATAGCAGCTGTAGAGGCCTTCCATGTTGAAGCATATGAGGATGCCGAATTCCAAAGCATCATCTCTTTATTGGCAGAGGATGAAGACTCCCCCATACAGGGGCATATTCGCCCATTCTACATCACCGTCCAATTCAACAGTGTGGAGGTTTGCCACTGTCTCATTGACACTGGCTTCAAGATCAACCTTATCCCGACATGAACACTACAGAAGCTAGGGATATCCAAAGATGACCTGACTCCCTCCAATTTAAGGATCTAGGGATATGGCAGGATAGAGCAGAAACTGGTCGGAAAGATCCACCTGAAGACCCAGTTTGGTGGCCTGTTTGCCAGCACCAAATTCATGGTTGTCTCCCAGGACACCGCGTACAATGAATTGATGGGTATGCCATGTATCCATCTCTATGTGGCGGTCCCCTCATAATATAACCAATGCCTCAAGTAAACCCTTAATGGTCTAGTAGGCATTATCCAAGGTGATGCATCACCTTTCACTTCTTGCGAAGCCCGCTACTTGGATGCTGATTATTACAAGAGCAAGGATAAGCAAGTCCAGGAAAGAGAAGTTGAGCCTGTTGCCGCTACAACCGACCGTTGGGTAGACCTGAATGACATCTCTGTCTTCTCGATTTATTGGTTGGAGGCCATGACCCTTGACATGGGGCAGTGTTTTGTCATTTCTAGGACAAGGGGGGATTATGCTCCCAGATCCAGGCGGCATCAGAAGATCACTTTGTATTATTATAAGAACCAGGCTCCAGTGATCTCAGAGCCTCCCACTCCAGACAAGTATCGAGATGTCTGACTCATGGCAATGACAGTACGACATACCTTCCTATTTATCTGGGCTAGAATAAGTCGTCTTTGGATGATGCGCCACTACTACTTTGATATCATCAAGTGTAGCCCCTTGGGCCAGAGACCAGACGGGATTTGGTCGACAACCTTCATAGCCATGGTCTCTGCAGTGAAGGAATGCCCCAAGGTGATGACCACAATAAAAAATCTGGTAGCATCCACCTATCAGGGTTTGGTATCTCAGAAGCAGCTTCCCCCATGGAGGATCCCTCCATAAGAGGAGAAGTATATATGGAAAATGCTCCCCCTTCTTTTGAGGATGGTGTCTCAGCCACGGTCGACGAGTTGGTACAGGTGAACCTCGATAGCGAGGCAGATATAAGACCTACATTGATCCGTGCCTTTATGTCCCTTGAGGAGTAGCAGCGGTACCTGTAATTCCTCAAAAATCACCGTGATGTATTTTCCTTGAGTTACGATGAGATTCCATGACTAGATCCTCAGGTAGCTGTCCACCGCCTCGGTCTCTCGGAAAACCATCATGGGTTCAAGCAGCCTCCCAGAATGATGCATCCGTCTTACGGTTCCATGGTTGTGGCCAATGTTTACAAGCTCATCAGAGACAACATTGTCAAAGAGGTCCAGTACCCCAAGCAGTTATCCAAAATCGTTCTTGTCAGAAAGAAGAACAAGCAGATCAGAGTCGGCATCGACTTCCACGATCTCAACCGTCATTATCCGAAGGATGATTTTCCCCTTCCAGGGACAGAATTGTTTATCGACGCGAAGGTGAGGTACCAAGCCATCTCCTTCATGGATGGCTACTCTGGATATAATCAGATCCAGATTTCCCCTGAGGATGAGGATTCTACCGCTTTCATGGTGCTCCAAGGTACTTTCTGTTACCAGGTTATTCCTTTTGGCTTGAATAATGCTGGTGCCCCCTATCAGCGGGCCATACATCACATATTCAAGAAACTTTTGGGAACATTGGTGGAATACTATGTGGACGACCTGGTGGTAAAATATCTCTAGCACCAGGACCATCTCGAGGACCTTGAGAAAGTGTTTGGTTTCCTCTGTTCCCTCCACTCGAAGATGAACCCATTGAAGTGTTCCTTTTGGGTCACCTACGGGAATTTTATTGTCTTTGTTTTCTGGTACCAGAGCATCAAGATCGACCTAGAGAAGATCAAGGTAATCAGCCAGATGCCTCCCCCAAGTAATATTCAGGAGCTTCGAGGAATCCAAGGATACTTAACCTACTTACGTCGATTCATTGAGAATCTGGCTGGTAAGTGTAAGCCCTTTTCTCGACTCTTGAAGAAGGGCACTGCTTATGATTGGAATGAGGAGTGTCAGACCACCTTTGAGGAAATCAAGCAATATTTTCTCCAGCCTCCAGTCTTGATGCCACCTATCTCCAGGAAGCTGCTAATTCTCTATGTCACCGCCTTGGAATGATCCCTACACACCCTTATCGCCCAGAAGAACAATTAGGGGATGGAGAAAATCTTCTACTACCTCAGATGCATGCTCCTTGACATAGAGACCAGATACTCCCCCATCAAGAAGAGCTTCCTTGCGCTCATATTTTCTATACAGAAACTGCGGCATTCCCTACAGCACCATGAAGTACAACTGGTCTCTCGGGCAGACCTACTAAAAAATATTCTAGCCACCCCATGTTGACTGGCCGACTAGTGCAGTGGGCGGTGATCCTCCCGTAGTTCGACATTAGGTTCATGCCCTAGAAGGCTATCAAGGGGCAAGCATTGGAAGTCTTTCTAGATTCCCATCCAACCTCCATGGACCGGTCCCTAGACCTGGATTTTCCTGACGAGACAATCATCTCATTCAATCAAGTCATACCATGTTGGCTGATGCACATTGATGGTGCCTCCCAGATCCCCGCCGATAGGAGGCTCAGTGATCCTAGGCTCAACAGAGTAGGTATGACCATCTTCTTTATCACTCTTGTACAAGCCTCCTTGCCTTACTCATTCTTGTTTTTAGAAGGCTTCATAAACAACAAGGTAGAGTATCAGGCCCTCATAACTGGTCTCGAGCTGGACCTTGAGATCGACATGCCCCATTTTCAAGGGAAAGTGGATTCCGAGTTGGTCATCAAACAGGTCAATGGAGACAATGTTGTCAGGAATCCAGAGATTGTACTATTGTTAGAACGCACTCTCCAGCTAATAGCCAAGTTCCACTCTTGGCCAAAGGTTATCCATGTCCCTCGGTCACAGAATAGTCGTGCAGATGCTTTGGCCAGCCTGGCCGCGGCGCTTGCAGAGCTCGAGTAGGATGATCTGATTATCCACTTGGCGCACCAGAGAGTCATTTCCCCCGTCTCCCAAGAAGGTGATGATGACCCACAGGTAAACCATCTTACCACCGGTGCCTCAATGTCAGGGCCCCGTGTATTTTGGATGTAGTGATCGAAGTAATTGTTGATTGGAGGACACCCTTGGTTGAATACCTCCAACACGGTAATCTTCCTTTAGATCGGGTCGAGCGTGAGTGAATATGATGCCGCGTGTTGTGGTTTACTCTACATAGTGGTCCCAGCCACAAGAAGATCCTCTATAAATGCAGATTTGATGGTGGTCTCTTCCATTGCCTTCAAGGAGTCAAGATTCTATAGGTCATCCAAGAGGTTCATGCCGGTTCCTGTGGTGCTCATCAGGCCGGGCCAAAACTGGCTCACCAGATTCAGATAATAGAGTATTTTTGGCCCTCCATGATCCACGACTACATCGAGTTCACCAAAAGGTTCCATGCATTCCATGTTCAGGAAAACTTTGTGCATCGGTCACCAGATCCTCTCCACACTACCAAGTATTCTCAGCCCTTTGCAGTCTGGGGACTAGATGTCGTAGCACAATACCCACTGGCAACGGCTCGCCAATTCCGATTCATTTTGACCGCTACGGATTTTTTTCCAAGTGGGAAGAGGAAATTACACTCAAGGAGGTCAAGGCCCGTTCTATCGCCAACCTAGTGAGTTCCAGTATCATCTATCGATTTGGGGTCCCTCACGCTATCCTCATCGATAATGACACCAACTTCCGGGAAACCGAGTTGAAAAATTGTACACCAAGTACAACATTCGTTCCAACCATAACTCCTACTATCATGCACAAGAAAATGGATAGATGGAGTCTTTCAATAAAACCCTCTCTAACATTTTTAAGAAAATGTTTGGCCAAAACAAGAGGAGTTGGCCGGATAATCTCCCAACGCCCTCTGGGCTTATCAGATGACGACTTCTAATTCCACCCAGGTGACCCCCTATTCCATGGTGTACGGAACAAAGGTTTTCATGCAAACAGAGATTCAATTTCCCTAATTGATCACATTGTTCTATGAACACAATGTACCGGAAGAGTGGATGAAATCGATCTAGCTAAATTGGAATCACTGGATGAGAATAGGTTTCGTGCTCTGCACAACCTAGAAAGGCATCAAAGCAGGATGGATCAAGTTTTCAACAAGAAGGTTCACCTCCCCTCTTTCCTTCAGGGTGATTTGGTATTAGATCTCAGGGAACCAATGATCCCTGGTAGGAAACCACCCAAGTTGGAGCCCAAGTGGGAATGACCTTTCATTTTTCATAAGGTTTACCCCAATGGAGCATACCCTTTGGAGACCATGGATGGTGTGCGTATAACTCCTCCCATAAATTCCAAAATCCTCAAGCAATACTTTTCCTAACTATTCTGGTCTTTCATAACCCTAAACTTCATGTTGGTCCAACATGACCTTAAACTAAACTTGGTCCTATATTTGGGCCCCTACGGTCCCGTATGACTTTAAACTGCGCAGTCCTGCATGACGTTAAATAACATCTTGAGAACTACGTGTGGCTTGATTCCCATCCTTATGAGATACGTAGGAACGCCTCGACATTTCGTCTGTTGGACCAGCACAAAAGCAAGAATCCCCCCCCCCCCCGGTGTCAAGACATATGGCAGGGTTGCAAAAATTTTCCCCAATTCATGTCAATCTAAACTCGATCCGGCCGTACATCCCACTCCCTGGAGACGTTCACCTCTGGGAGAGGTGGGAACAGCTATGCTTAACCCACACCTTGACTGGGATTTCATTACCTTCCCCATCTGGAAGGGCCCCCGAATGGTATGGATGCTAGGCCTAAGGGCTCTCTCTTACCACTTCGGGCCAATGCCCTCGACGATGTTGAGCAACAAGCCAATACAAGTCCCGCATTTCAAATATGGTCAGCGGTTGATACTCATTTGTTGTTCCCATCTCAGGTCACTATAGGGATGTTTTGTTTAGAACATGGTCAACAATAGTCCTGAATTGTTAGGGCCTCCCCAAGAGATCCCAAATGTCAAGTGTAGTGGTTCATTCTACCACGTTGTATCTCAAAGAGAAGAACTCCCTCTGGGCAATGCCAACCATCAGGTCCCTTGTCATTTTTGGGCAACGGACTAGGTTCTCTCTTATGGGGTTGTGCGGTTTGGTATGGGATTATGTCCTCATTCACGTCAGATTGCTCACTGTTCCGTACACATCCCCGGATGAGACAGCTTATACCCTCCTCGTCCCGCATGACATTAACCTGCAAGTTGTTCATACCATCCTGACCGAGGCCCAGCCTCAGGCCCCTAGACCTAGTTCTTCACAGAGTGTACGGTGTGTTGTGGGATTATGTACTCATTCACGTCGGGTTGTTCGCCGTGTCGTACACCCCCCTCTGATAGGGTATCTTACCCCTGGGTGTCTTCAAGAACTACGTATGGCTTGATTCCCATTCTTATGGGATATGTAGAACCGCCTGAACATCTAGATTTTAGGTCCAGCCACATCTCTTAATAGATCTCCCCGATATCCCGGCCACCTAGGCCCTTTGGCATGTCCCTCTCCACGATGGTGATACATTGGTGTGGTATAGGGTCTTTGGAACCACGCCCCCTTCTCCCGGGAATCCGGTATCCCTTGTTTTCTCTGAAGTTGAGTCCCTCGACCCCTTTCAGTGGTCCCCCAATGTGTTCAGAGTACTCTGGTCTAAGACCTGGAGTATCAGATTCAACTTAGGCAAGTTCCTTCCACTTGTAAAGATTCATGTAACCCTCCATTTGGGTCCCCGCTATCTTTCACACCCGAAGGGACCCCAAAGAACGGCATGGATACCAGGCCTAAGGGCTCTCCTACCGTTACGGGCCAACTCCCTTGAGGGTTTCAGAAAACAAATTGATACAAATTATGCGTTGTGAACATGGTCAATGGTCGATGCTCATTTGTTTGTCCCCATTTTAGGCTAACGCGACAAGATGCTGTGTTGCGGACATGGTCAGAAGTAATCCTCCTTCGTCATGCCAGCCCCTTCAGGCCTTAAATGTTGGTTTCATGATTCACAGTATGTTCCACCTCATCATGTCTAGGTGGAATCTTGACACTCAAGGCATTATCCCTCAGTGAACCTCTGCACGTCAGGGGGACCAAGCTGCAATACGGCGTCTCTCGGGGGACCCACGATCCGAGCGCTAAGACCATAAACTGGGATCTTTTCTAAGAGCTATGCGTGGATTGATTCTCATGCCCATGGGATACGTGGGATCACTCGAACATCATGCTTTCGGGTCGAGCTAAGCTGGAAGCTAGTCTCTCCCGCCCCTTTATCCTCCGACCCTTTCCGGCCTGTTGGACCAAGGCTCCTCTCCCGGAATCACGCACGGTGATGATCTGGACCTCATCCACATTCAAGTTGGGTATCCCTTATCGCATCATGCACATTCACCGAGGTCCAATCCATAGGACCTTAAACTGTGCTGATTGGTCCTACCACATGACCATAAACTGTGACGATATCGTCCCGGCCGTATGACGAAAAAAGGAAATGCATTGTGAAAACCTCATCATAGAGGACATCACGTTGGGTATCGGTCATTTACCATACCATTTTTCAATGCCGGTATGTGGATTTATTATTGTGCCGATGCCAGGAATTTCTACCCTAGGCCAGTCGCTCCAGAAAAGAAAAATCATTCACCTTAAAGGACAAACAAGATACATGAAATGCCGCTTCTTTTGGTGTGAGGGATATACCCACTTATCCCTTTCATCCTTTGTACTGGTACCTTACCATGACATTCCACTTTCCAAGAACTATGTAAGGATTGAATCTCATCCTCATGAGAAATGTAGGATCACCGAGACACTTCCCCACGGGCCCAGCCTAACTTTCGAGTTCGGTCTCTTGACCAGAACACTTCCCCAGGGAACAAATGGTAAGTAAGTCTTATGTCCTCATTCACGTAGGGCTTCATAATCACCTTACCACGTGTCTCCTGCTATCCTTACCCATACTTGGTCTGAGTTCTAAGACCTTAAACTAAGACCCTTTCAAGAACTACGTATGGATTGATTCCCATCCTTATGGGATACGTATGAATGCCCAAACATTTCATCTTGGGTCCAGCCCTGGGGATCACCAAATCCCATCCCTCCTCACTGTCGGCCCCTTGGCCTGACTTCTTGGGGAATTGTGTAACTATAGAATTTTCCCCAAAAAAATTTGGGATGCCCCATAATGACATAGGGAAGCGATGGTTCCCTCACCAGAGAGGTCCTATCCAAAAGTATGACTGATCCATGACCAGATTCATGTGCCCGCCTAATGTGCTTCCTCTATAGTGGAGTAATCTTGGGAGTTTTGGATTCTATTTGAACAAACCATCACTTCACATTCCATGTCTTTAATTCCCCTTTATTTGGATCCTCATCCTCTTCCACGTTTTAAGGGACCCCCTAACAGTACGGATGCTCAACCTACGGTCCGCATTCTGTCCTGGGCCAACGTTTCAGAAGACTGATCGTGTTTTCAGGGACCCCTTAATAGTATGGATGCTCGACCTATAGTCCTATTGTTGTCTTGGGCCAACATTCCAGAAGACTGATCGATGATGTTTAGGTGAGACCCCGTGTTGCGAACATGGTCAGCAGTTAACCCTCATTTGTTGTCCCCATTCCAGGCTAGTGCAAGGGGGATGCTGTGTTTCGAACATGGTCAACAACTATCTTTAATTACTATACCCCTCCCATAGTGTTCTGAATTTTGGTAACATGATTCACATTTCTCATTCCCTATGTTCAGACTGATTCCAATGCCCCTATCATTGCCCCTCTTGTACGCTAGAGCACATTGAGACGACGACACATCAGTTGGTCTGAGGTCCTCTTCCTTTGGATGGGCCTCCCTCTTCTCCTCAGAAATCTGATCCAGAATTTTGAATCCCCGAAGCTTGGTTGATGCTCCCATGACCAAACAAAGTGATAGTACGAGTCTCCTTTGTTTCTCACGTCCAACATGGGCTTAGGGATGGATTTCTATTTATTTCAGGATTATGGTTGAGAATTTTAAACAAAAAAGAAAAGTATGTTAAGAAAAAGGGAAAATAAATTTGTCTATACATAGAGTTCAAACGATCAACGAGAAGTAAAAGTGGGACATGTGTATGGGTGTGGCCAAAACAGGACCCCTAAGGGTCAACTTCTTGGATATATCTATCTAATGCTGCAACCATTTCACTGGTGCCCCCCAGGACTACCTTCCTTCCCTGAGGACCCTTTCTTCATCGGCAGCCACGGAGCACAGCTCGCTGACCCTAGCCTGTGCCTGCGCCTGTTCTTCTCGGAGCTCGGTTATCCAACGACTCGCTTCTATGAGTTGATCTTGAGCATCCACCTGCTGGGCCCTAAATTTCTACACAAGCTTAGAGAAATTTTCAATGAATACCTACTGCTCCTTCACATTTTCTTCGAGGTGTCGGGCCTCCTGATCTGCGCTCAAAAATGCCCGGGTAC
This sequence comes from Viscum album, assembly GCA_963277665.1. NCBI lineage: Eukaryota > Viridiplantae > Streptophyta > Magnoliopsida > Santalales > Viscaceae > Viscum > Viscum album. The sequence continues at coordinate 352,955,536 of OY728130.1, read as the reverse complement.
TCCCCGACTCCTCCTGGCACCGAATGACGTCGGCACGCTGGCTTCTCTCACGCATATTCTCGGCCATGTACTCATGGACCGTTAGTTGAAGACATTGATCATCCGCCCCTCCAGCACACAATAAGAACAACTAGGTGTGGAGTGACCCCATTCGCTTCAGCCATTCTGCTTGGGGATGATTGAGGAAACGCCGGATGCACTTCCATCCCTTGAGTCGCATCATCCAACTCTCCTCGGCCACTTCCGAATCTGAATCTTAAACTTCTTTGGGATCAGCGGGCTGTTAGACAGGGAATACAACCAACAAGGCAGCAGCGGGGTCTTCCTTAGAGATTCCTCCTAGGGGAATAGGGTCCTCAGCATCTGGGTGACCTTCCTCTCTCCCCTCGGTCCTGGTGGTGCCTGCGTCGATTTCTGACCCTGCCCCGATGGCCACACCACCAATGTATGCCACACCATTTTCACCAATTGACCGACCCAACTCAGTTTTTTAGGAATTATATGGACGAGGCGGCACGTTTTCCATCTGCACACTAATAGATGGTCCGGGATCAGCAGCCCGATGAGTCTCCAGCGCCATGATCACTGTACAGACAAGAAGCACCCTGATCAGTTGAGTCTTCTGACAGTGAGTACCGCTATCAAAGAAAGGAACTTACAGGAACCAAAGGCATCAACCTCTGGTTCTCTAGCCACTACAGGTAATGTCATGGTAGGGGATCCCTTAGCACTTGTCAGCTCGACAATGAGCATCGGTGCCCCGCCTTGTCCTATTGACGCTTCCTCCCCTCCTTCGGCAGGAGATGCTTTGTCTGCATCGATGTGCTCCTAGGTAAGATGAGAAAGGTGGTTTAAGGGTTTCAAAGGAAAGAGAATACAAAATAATGAAGATAAGGGTTTATACCTACCTCGATCAGCTTGGTCACATCCATATCAGAGCCGACAATCTCCCCAATCTCCCAGAGACTCCCTTGGTGGGATGCCCCTAGAGACCCTTCACCTTCGGGCTCCCCTTATCCTTCTCGTTCACCTTACCCTTCTCCTTATACCTCCTCTACTGTTTCTCCTCCCTCCAACTCCTCGTCGCTGTTAACTTCCCCTGGTGGCATCCTTTCCAGATCACGCTCCTGGCCGAGCATCACTTTCACCAAGAGAAGTGGCTCCACATGCTGACCTCGTTGACATGCGTATGTGTCCATGGCTGTTAGGTAAGCATGCCATCGGTGGAAGTTCACTTTTTTGGTGACCCGTACAAGCCCGACTTCTGGAAAATGGATCCCGTCCCGCACTATCTTCTTCCAGAGGGCTTGGGTACTCATTGACTGCCGCAGGGTTAGCCCGGCCGAACACAATGCAAGGAAAACGACATCCTGGGAAGGTTAAAGAAAGTATCTTATTTGCTTCCGAGGAAGTTCTCTAGCTACTCTGGACGAACCTCCTCCTCTAGGAAAGGAGGGCGTGAAAACACCATGATACACCCTTATTGCTGAGGTCCCGGTCTATACAGGCCCCATTCTCTGAGGCTCTTCTGGTCCTCCTCCTCTAGTGGTACCCCGCCTACTCTCTCGCAGCCGAGGTTCCGCACTGGCAACCTTGAGCTGCCGGAATCACTTCTGCAGAAGCCCCTCAGGGTATGCTATGGTCCAATGTTCAACATACTTGGTAGAGAGGATAGCATTGACTCTAGTGGGAGGAAAAGTGATGATGTCGCCAGAGCCTTATGTTGTGAACATTAGCCACAACTAACGAAGAACACAAGGATGCCTATCCTCTCGGAAATCTGTGTATACTCTCTCTGGAATTCACTGGATACATCCGAAATACCCAGAGAACCTATACGGTACATAAGGCTCGTAGAAAAGCTTCCCATCAATCCGGGCCATGAGCACCCCGCCTCTGATGCTCTGGAAGTACTCTTTCTGTTCCAGCGAGCCCTACCCATCGTTTATCAGCTGACCAGTTGGGGTGGGGAAAGGGATGAAGGAAAAGTTGGCATGGTTACCAATATTTATTCATACTCCCTCCTCATTGAGCATCATTGGCATGACCCTGACAATATTCAGCAGATAGGGTCACATGCCATTTCCCGGAGGACGGATGGAATTCGGGAAGGTGTAGCCGCCATAGTGAGCCGCGACCCAGCCATGGAAGATATAGAAGGGGACACATACTCTCCTAGGTGACCCCCTCTCGAAATGCATCCAAAGATGGCGTACATCCAGGACAACACGAGGAACCCTAGGTTTAACCTCTTGTTGGCAGCCATGATGCCTGCCATCACCAGAGTCGCTGGACGGACGCCCATCCTTGCGTCTTGGACCAGGAAGAGACACCTTCTCAGGAATGTGGTGAGGAATTTTGCATAAATAAAATTTGGGTCTCGGGACTCATTGATTCTATAGCCCCATGATTGTTATTTCTCCACCTCCAGGATCCTCCAATATGATCCACTTTGTCTCCTCTGAGCCGCGGTTGGACACCATTTTCTCCGCCCGGGCATATTGACCTCCGAATCCTTCTCCATGAATAGGCTGAACCATTCCTTGTAGGTGAATTTTTTTAGGAAGTCCTTGACCTTCAGCTTCTCCTTGTCCAACTCTAGAAGGTTCCGCATCAGTATGGGGGTTTGAGACCTGTCACTCCAGATGTTCATTGGTGGAAGGAAGTCATCATATTGATGGACCTCCAAAGGGATGCCTCTGATGCAGTGGATGTCCCGGAGGCTGATTCCGACTTGTCCATGGTGAAGGTGGAATGTGTTGGTGTCAGGGGACCATCGGGTGACCGACTCCATCCCGATCTCAGGCTACCGGTAGAAGTTGAACTGCGATGTCCACACCGCCTCAAAAAGACCAATGTCGCGCAGCTCGACCCCAAATTGGTCGCATGTGTGGCGAACCTAGTATGCTCAGGCCCACTCGCTTGTGAAGTGACCTCCAGCTGTAGATCCCAGTCCTACAGCCAACCCTTGGTCTCGTTAGTGATGCTCTAACAGAAAGTTCTTGCGTAGAGGAACAGTGATCTCTCTGCAACAGGGTCACCCCTACAATGGTCCTGGTCCTGGGGTTGAGGACATAGATCTCCATATGCCTGGTTTCTCTGGAGGGGTGGCTGTAATTGGTGATGTTATATTGAGAAAGGACATCTTCGTTGGTCACCCATGACCGCGGGGTATCAACCTTGAAACCCGGTAGAGGGAGCTCCTCTAGAATGTCGTAGTCCCACAACAGCAGATTATCAGACAGGGCATACTCTTTCTGGGTGGGAGTTATCATGTTGAAGAGGGTGTGGTTATTGGAGACAACCCTCTTTCCACCATAAACCCTTGGGTTCGTAGCTATTTCAGCTCTGCGAGCAGCGGCCTCCCCCTCATCAGCATGGTTTGTGGCCATTTTCTTCCAACTGTGTGTTTCAGTAGTTGGGCGCAAAATCTGGAATGTTGGCACGGGATCTGGGAGTGCAGCACATAAAATCATCGGGTTGCGTGTAAAACGCTACTAAATCTTGGTGGAATTACGTGTATCCAAGCAGTTTTTGCGCAGGAGGAGAAGCAAATTCACGCACGATAGCTTAATTCTTATCGTGCAAGAAATTTTGTACGGAGATTGGGACCTCCCACAGCTTTTATAGGAACCATTTGGGTTCCACACCCGTGTGAAAAACAGATTCCTCATACGGCCGGTTTTTGCATGCCGCTCGAGATTTTTGTGTGCATGGGGCCCATGAGGCCCTGCATTTCAGCATTTCCCTTGGAATCTGATCGTTGCGACCCCTCGCCGATCCAATTCCAAGGGGGTGTATTTGTAGACGCTGAAATGTGCGTAAGATCTTGAGAACATTCTGAAAATAAAAATAAAAGTCAAATTCGGACCCGGAGGCTCAGTCCGAAGGGCCCGGAGATGTTGTGCTGAAAAAAGAGTGAAGCACGTGAGAAAAGTTCTACCGCGCGGAAAGTACCGAGATTCACATAGAGTCCTAGCACCGGCGTGAAATAATTTCATGCCCGCGCCCCAAGCGGTTGACCATTCATGCCGCCACCTCCTTCACCCAATTATTTCGCGCAGCCCGGAATTCTGTGCCGCCAGATTCCTATAAATAGAAAGAGGCCCCCTTCCTTTTTGGGGATAAAGAATTCGAACCGCCTCTCGTGCACATAATTGGCATTATGCACGCACGCAATATGGCCTTCAGGTATGGTTCATTTTCACACCAAGTCGCCCCGAGATCCGCCTTTGTGCGAGCTCTCCCTGGCTTAGACTAAACTCCAACCCCTTCAAGTTATTCCCCTTGTGCGCAACCAATTCTGCAATGTACAAGCCGACCAAGCCACACACAATACTTTATTTGCGCATGCACCCCTTTATTTTTGCACAATTCCTTATTTTGAGCGCAATTCCTTCCTTTGTATGAAAACCCTTCAAGCCGCGCGCAAAACCTCCGCCCCCCTATTTCATGCAAGCAACACTGATTTCGTAGTAAACCCGAGGATTTTCGTGATAGGCCCCTTTATTTCACTAAAGCCCCAAGGGTTGCGTGCAATCCCCAGGGCCCTTCACCTCGGTGCTCCTCGATCACCCTCTTGCATGAACACCCAATGCCCTCCTACTAGGTGCCATTCGAAGGTGTCTCGTGAAATCCGGGCATTCCACATCGTGCATGGTTTTTTCGTGTGACCTTCTTGGCTCGTATGAAGTAACTTCAAAGTCCCTTGTACAATCCTTCCCATTGTGTTGCTTCTCCTTAAGCTTCTTTGCATAGGAATGCTAACAGCTATTGGTTCTTCGCATATCCATGCTAATGTGGACCCTCGATGGTTCGCTCCATGACACCCCCTCAGTACGGCCTTGCTGATGTCTTCCCTTGCACAAGGGGAAGAGGACACTGGTTGTGTAAGTCCTAGGGGTGCGGGGCCAGCCCACCTCATCTGAGCTTCATAACGTCAAACCGCCAAGCACCTCGTCCTCAACACATGACGTTACACTATGACCTGGCCCCGTGCCTCGCACACAGGGTCCCCCTGCCTTGGAAATTCTCCACACCCCCTCATCTCCATGGGGATGGGATCACCCCTCACAGGGGATGATATCCTCCTTATTAGAGTGGAGTTTGTCCATGGGGAGGGGCAGCCACCTTGGTGTAAGCCCCTAGCCTTCCTTCAAGGAGGCAGCACCACTGCTCCTCCTCACATCCTCAGTGCCAAGGTCAGTGGAGGGCGTGATAGGGAATGGGGCCCCTCCTCTCTTCCAAGGTGCAAAATACCTCTCCCTCTGTGATTTGTCTTCACTCGATCCTCCATCCTGGAGTAAGTCCCGACATCATGGGTCGTCTCAGAGCGTAACCCACAACCATCTCGAACTACATGGACTTTGATCTGTGCTAAGACATTGTACGTAGGAAGCATCCACGAGGTTCAAGCCCTATAACCATGGGTCGTCTCAGAGCGTAAGACCCATCCATCCCGAACTACGAGGACTTTGATATATGATAAGTCATGGTACGTAGGAAGCCTCCACGAGATTCAAGAACAACCACCTTGGGCCGTCTTTGTGCGTAAGCCCCAACCATCCCGAACTACGGGGACTTTGATACATGCTAAGTCATGGTACATAGGAAGCCTCCAAAAGGTTCATGCCCCACCACCTTGGGCAGCCTCATAGCATAAGCCTCAATCCACCTGGACCCCAGGTCCCTCTTCACCTCGTTTCACCATCTCCAACTTTGGGCCACCTTAGAGTGTAAGCCCCAAATTCCCCCATCCTACATGACGTTAAACTACATTCTATCTCAAACTATGGGGACTTTGATCCGTGCTGAGGCAGGGTATGTAGGAAGCCTCCACAAGGTTCAAGCCCACCACCCGGTTGTTCTGACCCCATTCACGTCGGTTCGCCGACACCATGGGCCACCTCAGAGTGTAAGCACCATACCTGTCCCGCATGGCGTTAAAACGTATCCGCCACCTAAACTACATAGACTTTGATTCCCCGCCACATGGATACATATGAGGCCTCCACGAGGCTTAATCCCATCACTCATGTCTCATCCTGATCTCTCCCTTGAGCCCACATGTCTCAGGAAGCTCATACCCTAACCCGAAGGTTCCACTTACTCTGGGTCCCATCCACGTGTCCAATCTAACAAATTTCCTCTTCAGGTGTCCCACTGTATCATCGAATTACATGGACTTTGATTCTCTTCCATGGGGATACGTATGAAGTCTCTTTGATACCCAAACCCAAAGCCACCATCCATCCTGATTCTTACCCAGGATGCCACATCCTGGTGAGATCATGCCACTCCACTCCTTATTCCCCTCCATAGCATTCAGAAAGCCACCCACATGCTGGCCCCTAACATCGGTGTTCCCTCCAGGGGGTCCTTCAATCTAATACACTCTATCTAGTGTTTTGATTAGTCTGATCTGTCTCCTCTAGACATTAAACTTACGGCATACCCTGTGTTATACATGGGAAGATGAGGAAAACCTCATATACATGCCTATGGTATATAATTCCCCACGTTTGATATTGTATTCCTCGGGCATTCGCGCCCTTGAGAATCCCTATAATAAGGGACAAAAGACAGACATGCAATCCCCAATGTCAAGACATTCCAGTGATGCACAAATGTGACTACTCTCCTAACCGAAGGTTGCTGCCCTGACCGAACTCCTTGGAAGGTCCTGACAGAAGCAGCGTAATTAACTGGTGTTCATGAAGATATGGCACCGGGAAGAGCTTCAAAAACTACATATTAAATCTATGAGGTAGACCCAAACTATGGGATGATCTCCAATGAGGAATCCACAGAAGGAAGAACTGACATACCATCATCCTGTTTCGATCAAGGACCAGACATCCATGAATAAGGATCGGATGCCGCCCGCCTTTGGAAAGCGGGAATGTGGGGTAATAGAAGCACGTCTTCTGCTTGACGGATGCACTTTCCCCAGCGAAAGCATCAGAAACAATAAGGTTTCAACATGTATGAATAAATTTCATACTTGATGTAAATGGTTTTAATCTCAGTTTTATTTTCATGGGACACATGCGATATTCACCACTTGTTTCTCTTATGTGGTGTACATACTTCCCATGACTGTTTATTATGATTAATCTCATGAAAATTATATGATGTATATTCATATGTGTTTCTTTATTTCATTGGGATTATTATTAAAACATTACCAAATTGGTCATGCTTTTATTTTACAATATCAATGTTTATCAGGATTATTTATGATTATTATTCCAAGGATGAAATATTATTATCTATCTCTCAAATAAAAATTACTATTATTTTACACTAGTAATTTATGAAGAATAATTTTTCCCTAAACTTCCTTCTCTTAAATTATTTTAGAGACTAAAATAATTTTTTTAAGAAAAATTATATTCACTTCCCTCTTCGGTCCAAAAACATTTTTATTTTAGTTCCATGTTTCCTAAAACTATTTCCAGGAAAGTTTTTTCTCCAATAAAAGTTTAAATAACTCTTTAACCCTGTTTTATTTTTATAAAATGGATTAAAAAGAATATTCATGTAATTTTTTAGATAATTATCATTTTAATTTAATATAAAAATGTTAAATGAATCTTTATTTTAACATGTACGACATGGATGTTCTTTTCTAACACCATTACTAATCAATGATTGAAAGATTCAACTACAAGTTTCTAATAGTATATTAAAATAAAACTTTTTCTGTAATATAATGGAATTTTTCATATTTTAAATAACTATTTTTCAAATAATAAATACTTTTTTCTTAATAAAATGCTCTATATGATCTTTCAATATCATTTTCTATCTAAGATAACATCCTTTGATGTAACATTATATTTTGTGGGGATATGATCCAATGATACCATCCTTATTCATTCTTTGGATCATATATGATTATGATGAAAAATGTTTATGAAACCCATTTCTTTCCAATATGTTAAACTACGATATAATATTTATGAAATCAATTTCCATTCCATGGGTTTCAATATGAAAATTGATTTATGATCTCTTGGAATACAAATGTTTGGACTTTGTGATGGGTGGGGCCTATATGTCCTAAATATTTATTGGGTAATTAATAATGTTCTATGAGATTAATGGGTACATGGAAGGTTATACTAATCTAGAAATAGGGTACAAGGCAGGTTATCCCAATCCTAGAAGATGGTAAATTAGAGTATATCAAAAGCCCCAAAGAGGGTACAAAATAGGATTTTTAAATCCTAAAGAAGGTATAAGGGTTGTTAGGGCAAGCATAACTTTCTACAAATTTATTGGTGGGTAGCATTGACATATTATATCTTATATTTATGTGTATTCCCGAAATTTATGTATTATGACAATGTTATGTTCTCATGGATCATATTATTTTATTCAATTATGATCCATGTCTTATAAAAAACCAAGCTTTATTCTATGACTCAAGTTTATGAAATGTGATATATAGGTTATGGTTTTAAAATATTATTATATTATTATCATACCACTATGATCATGTTTCATTGATTTATCCCTTTTTTATCCTTACTGAGGGTTTGATATCACCATTTCTTATGATTCCTATCCTCAGTTTATGAATAAAGGTATTATGTATGATATGTAAAAGAAGGGTTCTAGTTATGGGAGATGATTTAGTTCACCTATGAACCAATATTTTTATGTATCCAAGATTCTAAAGATACTAGACATAATTGATTATAGTGTGTATCATTATGTTATGTAATAAATATTAATCTATTCAGATATGATATCTATACATGAATAGTGTGGGTCATTATACTTTGTATTAGATAAAGGTTTAATTATCATTGGTAAACCATTATTAGATAAATATAGTGAGATCCACAGGACATGTATAAGGATACGTCTATGAACATGTCATGTATAGGAAAATATAATACAATTTTGGTGAGGGATAGAGTGAGTGATTTCTAAGAAATTGCATCCCTGTATCAATATTAAAAGTGGATGTGGAACTGGAACATATGTACCTAGGGTAAATAACTCTGAAAAGGGGTGGAATGGGATTTGACTCGATCATAACTTGGTTCAAAATGGAAGGCACTGCTACACAAATAGTTTGGAACTCTTAGGGGTTATGTTTCCAAAATTCACAAACTCTCTATGAACTATCAATAAATATTTGAGTAAATGACTTCCATGAATGGAAAAGGTCAAGCCTAAGGTGTCATTGGTTAAAAAAAAGTTTATATAATTTAGACATCCTACAAATATTTTTAATGATTATATGATTTACCAATATGTTTTTTGTTGATCACATTATGATTTTTGGTTTCAATCATTTGTTCGAAGTAGTAGGAAGTATTTTAACATTGAATGTGATGGATAATTTTATGATGAGGAACCAAATGGGATGATGACTGAGGAGAAAAAAATTATGATTATGACTAATCAGTTATCACTATATATGATTAAGAATATGAACATTAGCCAAATATCATAATCACAATAGAAAATAAGGATAAAGTTCACTAAGAGTTTTGGTGGTGGAGACTATATAGGAATGAAGATTAAACATTATATATGTTAATAATTTAAGAATAATAACCAAAATGATCATATCTGAGGAATGAGAAAATGTATTATGTGTGAAAATGAAGGACATAGAGAAAAAAATTACAGAGGAGTACAATGAATCCTGTGTGAGAAAAAAAATTATTTTCAGAGTCAATTCCATCTTTTAAAGGATAGCTACCTAAACAAGGAAGAATCTATGAAAGGGTTGAAGTATTTATGTATTGGTATTAATTAATTATGTTTTAGAAGTATTAGTACCAATGGTCATTCATTATAAGAATAATAAAGCATATAAGGATTGAATTAATTTTGGAGGTATATATGTTTTCATGAAAGAATAACTTAAGAATTATAGATACCATAATGGGTTTATGAGTTTAATGTTTATCATGATTTAAATGTATTGGAAACCCATTTTTAGTTTTAAAGTGATGGTACTTTAATTTTATTAATGAAATTTTGTGGGATATTTTATTAGGATAAGATATATGTTACCTGTAAGAACCTGGTTCTTCTTTGAGGTACGAATCTTGTTTTTTCCATAAATTATTTGTTTAATTGATTAAATATATCCTAAGGTTGATAACCATTGGGGTCATGGAAGTCTCCAGGGTGTCCAGGGATGGTCCATATCCTTGAACCCTATGTTTGGGTGTTTTTATCCTAGAACATGGTTAGAAGAAACTATGCAGGGCAGGTTGCAAGGTTTGACTAAACTATATGAGGCTAGAAAGTGGGGCTCTACAGGGCACACAGTTAGATGAAACCATGAGAGAGGAGGCGCATGCCTGTGCGTCTTGGTCTAAAATTTCAAAATATTCTGACAGAGGTTCTAAGCATGATTTGTAGATAGTTTATAATCCTTATGGGATAACCGTGCATAATATACCAAGGCTACAAGAAGCTATCCACGGGTTCTGCATGGTTTGTAAAACTGTGAGGATAAACAGTGCCTACCCAAATATTTAAGATATTTATTTTTTTAAAATTTAAATAAATTTTTTATATTAACCCATTTTTGGGTTTTTTAAAATGCACATACCCTATCATATAGAAATGATCTCCTTTAATCATATTCATAATTTCAGATCTACTTGCCGTCCGATCTCTAATTCAAATGAGGTTCACCTTTTGGGATCCATAAAAATAAGGGGTTGATTACTTAATAGCCTTTATCGATTCTTATGGACACCAAAGGCACTTTTTATATTTAGGATCATATTCCCTAATTTCATGTTCTTCATCCATTGTTCAATTTTCTTCCAAAATAGGATGAATTAGATATTGAGACTAGATGAGCTATTTGGCGTGGACTTAAGGTAGGTAGTCTCATGACTTTCACTGAATGTCGAGATATTTTTATATATCGAGTTGCCACTCACCCATTTTTTGGGAATTTCCATAAATTAAAATTGAACCCTATTATTTCCTATAATGACATAGGTAATTGAATAGGCATGTTTAATCATCTTCAAGGTTTTACACACAGAATAAGGACATCCCCATTGGTGAGTTTTCATTAATGAACTTTATTGCTTATTTCTTTAGACACCCCTTGAGGTGTGCCTATTATCCCTATCAGGGGTCATTAAAAATGGAATTGATTATTATTGGAATGGAAATGTTGATAGATTATAATTTAATTGGTCAAAGGGTATGGTATGTTTGACTTTCCCCTTAAAATATGTATTCCATTTCTTATTTAATAATGTTTTATTTTTAATTCTTTTACCTTGTGACTAAAGTGAAGGAAATGGATTGAATCAATTTAATTTGATATAATTGATCAAATTGATGTTTTACCCATTTTAGTTAAATTAATACTAATCCTTGTGATATCTTGATAGTCTAGTTAGGCATTATATATTAAAAATGGGCATATATATATTTGTATGGCCCTTGAATTGATATCCCATTTGAGTTAATTTGAGACCATGCCAAGAAATTTATTGACAAATAATGGTAAGCTCATTATAATGAAATTACCATCTGAGATAAATGTTATTAAAGATATATGTTAGTTTTTAACAAATGTCTTTATTGTTATACAAAATATGACCACATGAGTAAATAAAAGGCAAATACTTAGGTGGTTGGACTGTGCTTGAGTCACCCCCTTGAGGCGAGTTTGACATTAGATTCTCTTGGTTTTGAAATTATCTTTTTAAATGAAATTTCAAACAAAATTGAAATGGTTAGATGATAAATAGTCTATGGTAATACATGGTTTCAACTTAGAATTACATGGATGAAATCATGTTACTATTGAACTTTATACCTTGGGTGACACTTGGATCCACTCTGGGATGCCTTGGATGGACTCAATGGTTAATATTATATCTTTATGGGTGATATATTGATCTGTTGAGGGATTCCATAGAAAAAAAAATTGAGGATAGACTTATATTACAATTGATACATGGATCCTTATTAGAACATCATGGACGAAATCAAAGAGAATTTGAATATTATTCCAAGGGTATTGCTCATACATACATTGAGGAACATTAGGGATGGAATTGATTGGTTGGGATGTTATACCTCACCTAGAGTGATATAGGTTTCATGAGAGGTTCACCTAGGATGTTTTTGTTGGGCGTTAGTTGAAATCACACATAGAGTGACACATGAATTCTGACATTGGAATGTCAAGGAATGGGTCAGGTTCTTAATTGAATATTGAAATGACATGACTTATGAAGCGTCTTCTAATCCAAAGCACAAGGTTGGATTCGAGCTTTACTTGCTCTTTTTTAGATGTCCTTCCGAGGCATCTGTTGTGATACCAATTATACAGGGGATTCCATGCTTGAGACGAATCTTGAAACTTATAAATTTAATCATAATTGAAATGTTAAATGGATATGAAATGAAAACCAAATCATGTTAGATGTCTAATTTTGAGTTCTTCCTTTATTACTTCGTTCCATATTGCACATTGCCTACTATATATATTCAATGACTTAATGGTAGACTTTGGGTGGTTTCCAATTGGGATTTAGTCTCACACCCTGTTTGAGTCATGTAATTTAGCCCAAATAGATTATATTGTTATAGTAAATGATAAGGGAAAGGTCCCCACTAAATATACATGATATACAGAATATGAGTAGGGGGCATATGACCAAGATGAGGCTTGTGATGCTGCTGAGACTCTTTTCCTTTTCTAACATTTGTGACAATTATTATATATGACTAATGTGTAGCTATTTTGGATGATTTACTAGAAAATGTGAGGTGTATCATCATATTGGGTATGGTATGACTTCTGGATTGTTATACAATCATAATTCTATTATTTACTTATGTTTTATGGTTTACTACTTCCACTACATGTAACTGTTATTGATATTCTTCTATGTTACACTCTACTAATGAGGGCATTGTCTTCCCATAGACTCAGCCATGCCCTTGTTGCTAGTCGGTAGCCTCTAGTGTCTGGGGAGATGCATTTGAGGCCATGTGACCCACTAGGATCGTGGCACTATTTAGTGGCCTCCAGGTTCGGGACGTTACAAAGTGGTATCAGAGGAATTTTATTTCTTGGTTCACTTTACTATTTAGAGATAATAGAAATTGATAAAAAGGAATATGGATTTGGTAATGAGATTTTCCCAGGTGTAGCTAACCCACATACAAGAAAAATCCAAATTTCCTTGAATTAAATTGCTATTATATGGAATTTGCCTATTATAATTGTTTTTATTTCACCATTGGGTGACACACTTTTATTGTGCGGTTATTATTGATATGATTTTGGGTTCTATTTTTTTTCAACCTGGTTATACGAGGGTATTATATCTAATTTATCATATACGAACCTATTATATTTCATATGCCATGCATTATGCCATGACCTTTAGGATTCATTACTGATTTATTGTTATTGTGATAGGTGATGTGAAACATATGCTTGTTGTTACGATAGGTATAATGGGATAAGTTATGGAATGAAATAGATGGATACCAAGCCTTGGTCCCAAAGGTTTATGGGTCCTTTTGGATCAGAATTTGGTGGATTATGGTTCAAACCTAAGGGAATTGTGTTATGATGTTTCATAGGTGGATACCTAGCTTTGATCCTTAGGTAGTATGTACCCCCATGGATCAGAATTAGACATACAATTAGATTACTATTATTAAAGGGATGTGATAAATATGAGATGAGTATCAATTCAATGAATGTGAATATGAACACAGTTTAAAATAAAAGGAATATTAAAACAAGTGAAACTGATATGGATTATGATAGAGAACTTGACTAGACCCAACCATAGTTGTGGGATTTTGGTAGTGTCTCTCATGTGTTTGACACCCAAACCAGACCCATGGGGCAGGAATATGTGTGAGTTCTTATAGAGGAATATTTTTACATAACATTTTTTGTTACACTTTTTTGAGTTTTGAACTCCATAACGATTGTAAATTGAAGCATGTGTTTGCTATTTTAGAGTTATGCTACCATGATAACCTCTAGGTATACGTCATGAAGGTGGTAGTGATCAAACTCTGGAGGTGGTAGGCCATGGGCTACCAGTGGATCCTCCAACTGTGCCAACTATGGTAACAACTATTATACCAGATGCATGTGTTGAGGCATAGTTACATGAAGTATTGACACTATTCATGCATACCGTTCAGGACCACCATGACCTACCCTGAATATGGAAGAGTTTATGTGTATGTTTTTTTAGTATCATCCACCCATGTTTTCATGGGATGGTGGAACACAACCTATGAATTCATGGATCGAGTCCATTCCATATATATTTGCGCACATAAAGACGCCTCCTAAGAGGAGGGTAAAGCTCAATACATATAGGTTGTGTGATTCCACCAAGTGATGGTGGGATGTTATCACTCAAACTGATCATCATCATGATATGGCCTAAATGGAGTTCCACATAGCCTTATATGATTTCATTTATCCAGAGACTTTGAGGGCTGATAGAGCCAGGGATTTCTTACATCTCGAGCATGGTGCACTATCAGTCATGGACAATTCATCCCATTTTACTGAACACTAGCACTTCACTCATATTATTATTGGTGACGAGTAATCGAAATCCATGAGATTTGAGGATGGTCTCAGATATGGAATCCGATCACAGGTGAATGTATTCTAGAATACTATTTTATATGTGATAGTGAACAAGGAACTGATCATAGAGCACAACCAAAGAGAGTTTTGAGGTGTGAACAAGGGTGGCTCGACACAGAGAAATGGTACGGCATCGACCAGTAGTATGAAGCACCTTCTGGATATTCCACACAGTGATACTATTAGTCCTAATATCACTTTTGGAATCTAGGAGAGGATCTACTAGTGTAGTGGTATTAGACAGATGAGGAAACCATGTACAAAAGTCTAGGTAGAGTGCCTATCTTGCGACAATATTGGTCATCTACAGTGCTTCAGTAGAATGTTTCCCCTATCATCCAGTGAGAGAGGGTCTGCATGAACTCCTCATTTAGGATTATGGTTTATATCTTCTCAATAGATATGGAGCCGGGGTATGTCTTTCCAATCATCCTTGGGTGGTGGTCTTGCCTGTGTTAGCTAGACCCTAGGTTCACATCGACAATTGGGTACATCAGCTCAGATTATCTAGGTAGTGATATATGGAAGTAATATTGGCTAGGAATATGTAGTTAAATAGACCCAGTATAAGTAGAACCCCAATCCTTCTACTATTATAAGTACTATTATAGTAGCCTCCATTTTATCTTCTGCACTTTTTGATATAGGGGATTCAAATATTTCTATATTAGTTCCCAATAAGAAGAACCTTGGGCTGTGTTTATAATTTTGATACCGTGATGCTGCTAGACACTCCGTTAGGGATCAGGGAAGAAGGAGTGTGTCAGTGCAGGGAGTTCCCCCTTGAGGTAGGTGGATTTCACTTCGCATGAGACCATTACGTACTCAAGATGTGAGGGTTCAATGTCATTATTATGAAGTCATTTTTGGTTCCTTTTAAGTATTTCTTATATTTATATTTTCATAGAGTGTAGTTCATTCAAAAGGGTTAATGAGATGTCCAGAAAAACCGAGCTGGACCTGAGCATCTTGGACGGTATAGATTGATAGCATATATTGTGAGTTTATATAAGGATGATTAGGGAAAACATTAGACTTATTTCCTTCTAGTGGTTTATCATTTTAGGGATGTCTTCCTGGACGACTTATTAGGATTACCTCTAGTGAGAGAGGGGGAGTTCACTATCATGTTAACTCTAGGAGCTACACCAGTATCCATTCCTCTTAAGAGGATGGATAGAACAAAGTTGCAGGAGCTCAAGAGGAAACTGGAGGATTTAGAGGATAAGGGTTTCAGCTGATCCTGTACTTCTCCATAGGGTTCACCAATCCTTTTTGAAAAACGTTTGTTGGTACCCTAAGTCTATGTGTGAATTTTTGGAAATTGAACCATTTGACGGTTAAGAACTAGTATCCTCGATTATAGATAGAATATCTCCTCAACCAGCTATGAGGAGCTTGAGTCTTCTCAAAGATTTATTTGAGATTCAGTTATCATCATGTTAGTGTTATACCATCATACATACCTCGCAAAACCTTCATGATAATGAATGGTCTACATAAGTATTTGGTTATGTCGTTCGTTCTCATGAACATGAAAACTTTGTACATAGAACTGATGAATTAAGTGCTCCATCCTTATCTCGAATCATTTTTTTGGGATTCATTGATGATATATTGTTGTATTCTCACAATCGATATGACCATGAAAAACAGATTGATATCATTCTGAATACACTATGAGAGCATCAGTTATATTATAATATCACAAAGTGACACTTATGGATAGATAAGATTCACTTCCTAGGTCACATCATCTCAGAGATAAGAGTATCAGTGGACATAGAAATGGTGAGAGAAGTAGTTACTTTGGAGAAGAATAAGAATTTATTTTAGGATTGAAGTTTTTTGGGTTGGCTGGTTACTACAGATGATCCATACATGACTTATGACACTTATTAGTGTTGTTGATGGGATTGAATAAGAAGGGTGTGAGGTATGTATGGTCATATTCCTATGGTATTTCTTTTAAGGAGTTGAAAGGGATATTAAATTTGGTGCCAATACTGATTTTTTCAGATCTAGGAAAGAGTTTCACTATGTACTACGATGCATCAGGTATTAGGCTGGGAGTAGTTCGTATGCAAGTGGATTGAGTCGTTGTGTATGTGTTTTGGAAGTTGACGCCACATGAGAGGAATTACCTAAATCATTATCTCGAGTTAACTATGGTTGTTCACGCTTTGCACTGTTGGATACATTACATAATGGGAGATAATTTTTTGGATTACACGGACCACAAAAGCCTCAAGTTTATATTTACATCGCATGATATGAACATGAGGTTGTAAATTTTGGTTGAGTACCTATCGTCATTTTATTTAAATCTTGCCTATATTTCTGGTAATGGAAATGTAGTGGCCGATGAACTATGTTGGAGGACTCATATACATGCAAGGAAAAAGGATAGAAGTGAGTAGAAACTCATGGCTTTGTTCTCTAAGATTTAGTTATAGGTGAATGAAAGTCATGGGAAGATGTTTCTATAAACATTAGTTATTACCTATATCCTTATGGATAGAGTGAGGATGCAACATCAATTGGAATCTTAAGACCTACATCTACGAGAGAGTGTGGTAGGTGAGTAACCTCCACTTAGATAGTCCGTATATGAGGATGAGGTCCTCTGAGTACATGGTATCATGTGGGTCTCTTCAGACATGCATTAGAAGATGTTGTAGGATTTTCATTATTCATATTGGGTATTGCTTCCTAGTGTCACCAAGTTGTACCAAGTTTTACACATCAGTATTAGTGGTGAGAAATGAAAGGAGATGTAGCTGGTTTTTTTATGATATGTCCCATCTATCAGTAGGTGATGTTGGAACACCAACATCCAGCCAAAATATTACATTAGCTAACCATTAATGTGTGGAAATGGAATGATGTCATTATGGATTATATGATAGGTTTAACATGGTGAAATAGAGGTAATGATACAGTATGAATTTTTTTTGATAGGCTCATGAAGGTTTCTAAATTCCTGCCAATCAGTGAAACCTTCATTGTTGATGAGCTTGGGTGGTTGTACATCAGGGTGATTGTATGAATACATGGGGTCCTGCAGTATATTTTTTTAGTTAGGGATGCCTGATTTACTTCACTATTTTGTCATGGTATATAGAAAGAACAGAGTATGTAGGTATTTCTGAGAACAACATACCACCCCTAGACAGATGGCATGTTAGAACGCATGATTCAGGTTCTTGGGGACATGTAGTGGGAATGAGTCTTGGATTTCAGTGGATTATAGGAGAGGTATATACCCTTGGTTGATTTTACCTATAATAATTATTTTTTGGGTAATATCCAGATGAAACCATATGAGACATTTTTTGGTTGACCGTGACGATCACCCCTATGTTTGCTGGAGGCAAGAGAGGCAGCTATGCTGGGACCTTGTATTGTCTAGGAGACTATAGAACAACTTCAGTTTATATAAAAGTGTATGGATACTAAAATGTATAATAAAAAATATTACACTGATCTCCATAGATGAACACTACTGTTCAAGGTATATGATCATGTTTTCATATATGTTTCACTAAGGTTGGGACTCAACAGGATCATGTGACAGAGTCAACTTTCAGCTAGATATGTCAGGCCATTCAAGTTCATAGAGAGTGTTGGGCTGGTATCCTATCAACTGTAGTTACTATAGAGGTACTGTAAAATGAATAATTTCATCCTTGTTTATCAGCTATGAAATTACTATTTAGTCCCATATCATTATTTTCATCCCAAAGAGGTTGAGCTACAGGAAGATTCATCCTTTGTGGTATATCATATACGTAATCTAGATCATAGCACAAATGTTCTCTGAGGTAGGTCCGTTCCTTTAGTACGAGTGTTATGGTAGCATAGATGAGTGGAGGATGAGACCAGGGAGAGGGAGGATAATGTAAAATAGTAGTGTCTATAGTTTTTCTCTAATATCACTTCAGCACCCATTTAAGGGTAATTTAGGGACGAATTTATTTTAGGGAGAAGATTGTTGGATCCCAGTTCTTCTTTGAGACGCTAATATTGCGTTTTCAATCAATTATTAGTTTAATTTCTTAAGTGTGGACTATGATTGATTCACGTTGGTGTCATGAGGTCTTTCAGGTGTCTGGGGAGAGTCCAGATCCTATAACCCTAAGTTTGGTTTTTTTATCATGGCATACAGTTACTGCAAACCACATGGGGAAGGTCGTATGGTTTTACTGAACCATGAAATGATGGGTAGTGGGGGCCTACATGCCACATTGTTTGATGAAGCCATGTGGGAGGAGGTTCACACCCATGCATCTTGGTATTCCATTTCAGAAGATTTTGATAGAGGGTCTTAGTAGGTTTTCACACAGTTTATAAATTGTGTGGGATAAATGTGTGCTATACCCTAAGGCTACATCAAGGTGTGCATGGTTCTTGCATGGTTTTTCAAACTGTGTGGATAAAATATGTGAGACATTCTATATAGTATTTTTAATATTTTAAATTTAAAATAAAAAAATTATGTTAACCCATTTTTGGTGTTTATTCAAATGGACAGGAGCCCCTCCCATAGAAGAGCTTTCCTTGGATCATATTCTTAAATTTTAGATATAATTTCTATAAATTCTCTGATTTAAACATGGTTCATCTACTTAGATCTGTAATGGTAAGGCCTTGATTCCTTTTTAGAATTTTTATATTATTCTGGATATCGACTACGATATTTGGATTTATGCTCACACACACTAATTTCCAATTCTTTATCCATTCTTCAAATTTTATTCAGACCAGGATGAATCAGAGAATGATACTAGTTGAGCTATCTATAATGAACTAAAGTTAGGTGTTCTAAAACCTTTCACTAAATTTAGAGCTATTTATATATGATGGGGTTCCATGCACCCATTTTTGGGGTGTCTCCCTAAATTTTAACTGAACCCTCTTTTCTCTTATCTTGATTTAGGCAATTGAATAAGTGTGTTTATGAATCTTATAGGTTGTACCCCATGAATAAAGAACACATATGGGTGAGTTTACTTGAAAATACTTTATGGATTATTACTATTGAAACCCCCTTATGGTGTCTCCTCTATCCCTTTCATGGTTTGTTAAAAATGGAATTGATTTTTATTGGATTTGAAATGTTGATAGATTGTAATTGGATTGGTTCAAGGGTATGGGATGACTGAATTTCCCATTTATCCATGTATTCTATCTCTTTTTTAGGCATGTTTACTTTTTACTACCTTTCCCTAGTGATTAATGTGAATTCTATGGCTTCAATCAATGTAATTGGATATAATTCTTGAAATTGATGTTTTTACCGTGTGAGTTAAATTATATCTAATCCATGTGATAACTTGATAGGCTAGTTAGGTTTTCTATATTAAAAACATCCATATGAGTATTTTCATGTCCGCTGAATTGATAGCCCTTGTGAGTTATTTTGAATCCATATAATGAAATTGATTTACAAATCATGGGAAGCTCATTATTATAAATTTCTCTAATGAATTAAATTATTTTAAAGCCAAGTATTAGTTTTTTATAAATTTCATTCTTGTTATACAAAATATTCTCACCAGAGTAAATGAAAAAGAAAACCTAATGAGGTTGTCATATTCTTGAGTCACCCCCATTTGGTGAGTTTCATATTAGAGGCTCTTGGTTTTGACTGTGGTTTGTAAAATGAAATGTAAAATAAAATTGGAAGGGTTATATGATAAATAATCGTGGGTGATTCGTGGATTCAAATTAGAATGAAATGAGTGGAATAAAATGACTATTGACTTTTATACCTTGGGTGAAACTTGGATCCTCTCTTGGATGCCTTGGACGGACTCAATGGTTAATATTATACCACCATGGGTGATTCATGGATCCATTGAGAGATTTCATAGATGGACTCATTGAGGGTAGAATTATATTCAAAGTGATACATGGATTCTTTTGAGAATGACATGGATAAAATAAAATGGAATGTGAATATTATACAAAGGGTGATACTTGAGAATAAATTGAGGAGCACCAAGGAAGGACTTGACCGGCTAAGACATTATACCTTACCTAGAGTGATACCGAGTTCCTGAGAGGTTCACTAGGGATGGTCTTTTATGGTGTTGGGTAAAATTGCACCTTCAGTGACATTTTAATTCCAACATAGGAATTTCATGAATATTATCTGGTTATTAATTTAATATTTAAATGAAATGACCTTTGATGCTTCTACCAAGCCAAAGAACAAGATTGGATTCAGTATTCACTTGTTCTTATGTAGATTGCCTTTTGAGACATCTGTTGTGCTACCAGTTATAAGTGAGATGCTAGGATTAATCCGGATCTCAAGAATTATAAGTTTCAAAATAATTGAAATGTTAAATGAATATGAAATGAAAACTAGAGTGGGTAAGATGTTTACTTTATATGAATTCCTTGCTTATTTATTTTTTTATTGCGAACTACCTGCAATATATATTCACTGACTGACTGGAACAGACCATCGGCGGTTTCCTACTAGGATTTAGTCTCTCACCATGTTTGGGTCATGTTGTTTTAGAACAAATAGATTATATGATTTTAGGTAATGATAAGGGAATTAAACCTCATATAGGTACTTGATATAATTCTTAGGACTAGGGGATAATTGTACTAAGTCGTGGATTTCAATGATACTTAGATTATTATGTATTTTTTTTACTTCTGGGTAATGTATTATATATGACTATTATGTACCTATTTTGGTAATTTAACTAGAACATGTGACATGTATCATTATCTTGGGTATGATGTGACCTCTAGATTATTATAATATTAGTATTTTTCTATTTACTTCTATTTTATAGTTTAAGGGTTCCACTGCCTATAAATGTTATTGATATTATATTGCGTTACACTGTAATAATGAGGGAATAGTCTCCCTAAAAACTCACATAGGTCCTCACTACTAGTCATCCATCTCTGGTGTTTGCGGATATGTGCTTGAGGCTATGTGGCCCATATGACTTAGGGTACCATTCATTGGAATCTGGGTCTGGGATATTACATAACCCTTCATATCAACAAGATGTATTATTTGAGAATAATTCCCTTTTAATATGTTTAAATCTATTGATAAGCTTTAGGGTTTATATGATATTTTATGATTAAGGTTATTTTTAAAGATGTTCAACATATATATGGGGATGTTATAAGGATTGTATTAATATATTTTTATTATAAAGGACAACTTGTCACCTCTCACAAGGCCATGGGGATTGAACCCATAACCAATGGGTGGTTAGAGTGTAACACCTACCACTGTCCAATGTGATGTCATGGTTAGTATGAAATTTAATTTAAAAAAATGACCTGATAGATAAATATTAAGCTATGGAGATGACTATGGGATTTAAATGTGATTCTGCAGTCAAT
The DNA here is from genome assembly GCA_963277665.1 of Viscum album. Classification (NCBI taxonomy): domain Eukaryota; kingdom Viridiplantae; phylum Streptophyta; class Magnoliopsida; order Santalales; family Viscaceae; genus Viscum; species Viscum album. Next base: position 352,933,503 of record OY728130.1, on the reverse strand, counting down.
GTTAGTTCAGAAGAAGTTCACTATTTTTGGAACCCTATATGATTAGGGTAAAAACAAATTATGAATTTTATTACAGTAACAAAAGTATAAATAATTTTTGTAATCATGTATGATTTTAATGAGCCTTTATGGTGTTTTTAATTATTCATGGAGATTATTATAATATCTTAAATATTATATGATTCGGATATATTCATTCTTGGTATGAGTAATTAAGAGTGATTGATGTTTTTCATAGATAACTTTTAAATTTTTCTTAGAAGAATATGTGATAAAATTATTCTATCATTTTGGTTTCAAAACATTTATAGAATATTTTGATGAATTTTAGGGTTAGTTATTTATTTAATGACTCAAGATGAATTTTTGGTGTTACTATTTTGGTTTTAGAACTTAATGCTTTGTAATTTTCAATATTGTATAGCTAGTGATAACTGTTTTGGTTTTGGAATATTTCTATAGATAGAAGCAAGAACGTTACATCCTTTTATGGACGGTATTATCTATTAAAAGTTAATTTTTGGGATTTATGCATCAAATTATTATTTTTCAAATATTCATTTCATTGGGTAAGAGATGAAGTGGGAATGGAACAAAAAATATCTAAATGATGATATTGTTTTTATGAAATTGAATGAAATCGAGTATATATTCTCAGGAAAATTTATCACCTTTAGGAAAAGGATCTTGAAATAAAATATTCTATACATTTACATTTATTTATAATGAATTAATTGCCTTTTCAATTATCATAAATTTATGGATTTGTGGTTGTTAACTTTCTAAAAAACTTGTTTTTATGACTCACTATTAATATTTGGGTGCCAGATTTATCTTTAAAGTCAATATTTTATCTTCTAACCAATTTAATATTATTTTTAATCCTATTTATGTGTTATTACATATTATATTAATATTTTTTTTATTATCATGTGGAAATTTTATTGACTATTATTATGATGCGGGGTCTCCACAAATAAATTTTTATATTTTAAACCCATTGAGAATAATTTCAAATTGTGAAAACATAATATATTGGGGGGATGGGTGGTTGAATATAACTTCCTGATATTTTATGGAATATTTTTTTCATAAAAATTTAATTTCATTGATAAATTGATTTACACACAACAACATGTTTTAGAGAATGTAAAGACCCGTAAAATTCAAGGGAATTTTTTTCTTAATTTTCTTTGGAATTTTACAAGAGCGCGGTTTCTGACGGAACCTGATTCCGAGGCCTGGTGTGCCCGGAATCAATTTCCGAAGTTTGGCTCGGGTACGTTCAGTGAACGAACGAGCGGGAATTTCTAACTTTTGAACCGGTGCCCGGAATCGAATTCCGAGGGCACCGATTGAACCGTAGCACCGGTAAATGCTTAGGAACTCCTGTTCTGGAGTTGCGTTCCTACGAGTGTTGATAATAAAAATTGTGGATGTTTACTTTGTAATTACACTACAATTTTTATTATTTTACTCTAAGTGTTATCTCTTGTTGGAAGTTGGGTAACCACCCAACCTCCCTTGGGTGGTTATGAGGGTGGTGGGGCCCACACGAACCCCACCTCTTCATATCCTCTAAAACCCCTCAACTCCCTCATAAGTTATGATATCTTAAGTTATAACTTTGGACTTAAATAAGGTGAGTTGTGTGTGTGCTTTGAATTTCCAACTCTTGAAATTTTAGTGTGTTGTTGTGTTAATAAAATAAGATAGAGTCTTATTTTATAGTTTTTGTCTCCATGAGAGAGTTGGGAAGGTTCTTCTTGTTTCTTCATCTTCTTCAACCTCGACGAAGAACACGAAGAATGCCGTTCTTCAACGAAGAACTTCTTCGCCGAAGAACACGGTTCTTCCGCGACGCCATATCCGCGACGTGACGTTCTTCTTCCGCATCATCTCTTCCGCGACGGTTTTCCGCGACGAACGCCATCGACAACGACTCTTCCTCCGACGTCAAAGGAATCGATACCGATATTCCACGACTACGTCAACGTGCGACTATCGAGGTAGGGGTTATTGAGTTCGTTGTTTACATTTTATTTGACATTCCTCAAGTATTTCTAAGCTAATTGATAACAAACTAACGGGAGGAGGCCGGACCGCACAAACACAGCCGATCCTCCTCCCATCGTGGTTTAGTTTTATTGTGGTTTGAAGTAGGGTAACGCGGTACCATTGCACCGCGCGAAAAGAATTTATTTAAGTCCGGTTTGGGTCACGACGAAGAACCGCGACGCTATAATGCCGCGCCTTTGAGATCGGATGAGACCGCGGCCGGAGTCGGGCCGCGGCGGTGGGGCGCGACGTCGTTACGATGCGCAAATCTTACAAGGGCCGAGCAAGAAGGGCGGCCGGAAAACCGGCCACCGGCGGTAAAAGAAGAACCGTGGCCGGACGGCCACGGAGGAGCAACAAGAGGCGGCCGGCCTCGCCGGCCGCCGGAGATCAGAACAGCCGCGGCCCTATGGCCGCGGCGGAGGAGCTAGGAGCGGCCGGCCTTGCCAGCCGCTGGAGAATGGAGGAGCCGCGGCACTTCGGCCGCGGCATAGGAATGGAAGGCGGCCGGCCGTGCCGGCCGCCGGCTTGCAAAGGAAGCGGGACCCGCAGGTCCCGCGTTTGATGAAAACGGCCGGCTTTAAGCCGGCCGTGATCCACTAAATCTGGGGGATTGAAACCCCCGGTAGCCCATGAGTCAGCCCCCCCCCCCCCACGTGCGGTGGGGGCCGTTTTAAAAAAATAACGGCGCGTCATATTGTCGCGCCGCCCCCTGGTTTATTTTAGCTGGCCCCCGCAAGGGGGGGCCGTTTTCCACAAGGCGCGGCATTATGCCGCGCCACCGCCTCCAAGAAAGCGGGGGCTTTGCCCCCCGCATGCCGCCTCCGTGCGGTGCCAGGCAGCCGCGCCGCCAGGCTGCCGCGCCGCCGACGCCAAGCCGCCGCGCCGCCGCGCCGTCGCGCCGCCGGTCGGCCGACCGGGCCGGGTTCAGCGGACCGGGTCGGTCCGACCCGGTTCGGTTCGGATCCGGGTCGGGTCGACCCGGTTCGGGTCAGACCAGGGGGGTCGGGCCGGGTCGGCCCGGACCCGGACCCCCCGTTTCGAATCATTTTCGGTCTTTTGGCCATATCTTGAGCCACGGACCTCCGATCGACGAACCGTCTGCGGCAACGCGATCCTTGGATCGAGACGGTCGTTTTGGTATATCTCACTCAGGGTTTCAGAATACTTTGAGTTCGGCCGGGTTGGTTCGTTCACGAAACCAACCGGGCCTTCGGAGCGGAAACGCTCATATCTTGAGCTACGGACGTCCGATTGACGTGACGTCAGCTGTGTTGTGTTCCTCTTAGTGAGACGGGTCTTTTGGAAAACTCCGCCCGAGGTTTGGACGCAGGTGGAGTACGGTCGGGTTGGTTTTACCTTAAAAAGCAACTGGGGCCCGGGGACGAAAATGCCAATAACTCTCAGACCGGGCGTCCGATCGACGCGCCGTCTGTTGCGTTGAGTTCCTGTTGACGATACGGAACTTTTGGATACATCAACTCTGGCCTTTGTGACAGTTGATGTATCAGCCTCTCGGCTCGTGGAGCGGACCCTCCGAACGAGCTTGCTGTGTGCGGGAACCCTAGTGCTGGCTGCGACTGTTACTGTGACTACTACTGCTACTACTGCTACTGTGACTGCGACGACGACAGTACAGAGATCCTGTGTGGATTCGACGATGACGACTTCAGCACTCAGCGATCCTACGTGGATCAGTGCTACAGGTCCTGTGTGGGCCCGATCCTGTGTGGGTCCGATCCTGTGTGGGTCTTTCCGCTCAGCGGTCCTGTGTGAACCAGCGCCTACAGGTCCTATGTGGGCCCGATCCTGTGTGGGTCTTTGCGGTGATTATCTACAGGTCCTACGTGGGCCCGATCCTGTGTGGGTCTTTTGTGGGGGTTAGTTACATATCGATCCTTCGTGGGTCTGATGACTTAGATGGATCATAGATCATCTTTATCGTCCTTTGAAGAAGTATACCTGTGTGAGCTGAAACCTTTTGCTTTCCTGTGTGGATTGTGTTGTGTGATCCTGTGTGGATTACGTTTTGCTTTCCTGTGTGGATTGTGTTGTGAAACCCTGTGTGGATTACGTTTTTCTTTCCTGTGTGGAATACGTTTACTTTCCTGTGTGGACTGAGTTGTACTTGGACTCGGAGGTTGGAGCATATTTGAAATTGGTGACTTTGGTATATGTATGGGCATATACCTAAGCAGTGTCGGTTGTTACTTCGTGATTGTACCTTTCTTTGTGGTTTATCCTTTGTGGATTTTGGGAGACCTTCAGTGGTCTCGGGGTCCCTACTGAGTAGCTTATACTCACCCCTGCACGGGCTTTGCCCGCACTACGTTGTGTTGGTTGCAGACGACGGATAGCGTTGACCTTAGCTGAGGCTTGCAGAGCGGGACGGTACCCGGAGGTGGACCACTGGGCGGGACGTGCTCGGAGCGGACGGCAGGACCCGTGGAGCAGAGGAGCTATCTGTACCCACCCTTCAGGTGGGATTTCCAGTGGACAGCTCGGTGTAGCGGCTTTTACCTTTCAGTTGTTGTTTTCCCTTTCGAGTTGTACTTTACTTTCAGTTTGGGTTTGTATACTGGCTCATTTACCTTTATGCACTTTCAGTTGTACTCTGCTTTTGCTTAGAGTTTACTTTCCGCTTGCTTTCTCTGTGGTGTTTGTTTTCTTTACAAAGGCAATGCCTTCCCTTTTTACCGGGATATACGCCTTGGTGCTAGTCGCCAGCCCCTGGCCTATGGAAGGCGGGCTTGGGGTAGTCACGGCACGGACCCCGAGGGCGGGTCGTGACAAATTGGTATCAGAGGAGTTCGGTTCTACCGCGAACTCTGATCTTTTCTATGTGAAGCAATAATGTTTAGCGTATTGAGTGTGGTTATCAGTCCAGGGAGTCCAGTGTTGGTGCGGCGACCGACGTATCCGTACACCAGGCCCCTGACTTCTGATTTCCGACTTAATGCACGAAAACATTGATTGCGTGTGTGTTTCAATGTTTTCTTTGTGATTACTTATATCAGCTCACCAGGTATACTGTTTGACCGTGGCACACCTGTTTCCTATTCCGGATGGCCCCACGACGGCAGCCAGCTAGGGTTCCGAGAGTCGAGCGTGACGACAGCCCACCGAGCGATGAGGCCTCGGTGCAGGGCCCTTTGTCAGTAGTGGCACCGGCGGTAGCTCTACCCGCCGAGCCCCCGATGCTTCTAGCACCAGCCGCTGACGATGCACGTCGCCTCAGCGCACTGCATGAGTTTCAGCGCCAGCGACCACCCAGGTTTCGCGGAGAGACGGATCCCCAGGCAGCAGAGGACTGGCTGGAGGCAGTGGTACGAGTGTTTAGGATAGTGAGGACACCAGCAGACCTCATGGTGATCCTCGCTGCGAGCCTACTACACGCAGCAGCAGAATGATGGTGGAGCTTGATGCTCCAGGTGCACGATGAGGCATCTCTACTTTGGACGGACTTTGAGAGCCTCTTCCGCTCGGAGTTCGTCCCAGCCACCCTTCGTGCGGTTCGTATCCAAGAGCTTCTTCAGCTGCGGCAGGGCAGCATGACGGTCGCTCAGTACTCGGCGAGATTCACCGACCTTTCTCGGTACTCGACAGACATGGTACGGGACCCCTTCTTCCGGGACCAGACCTTCGAGCAGGGATTGAGACACGAGATCAGGGCATCACTGATCTCCCTCAGCATCCCGACCCAGGCAGGAGTGCTGGAGCGGGCCCTTCTGATCGAGAGCTTCCTTGCTGAGTCTACACCAGCACAGCGACCCACCGCAGGGCGGCACGTGGCAGAGTCATCTGCAGCAGGCAGTCGACAGATGACTCAGGGGTCCAGGCAGACCAGACCTTCAGGAAGACGACCTCAGGGCACTGGCTCAGCAGTGCAGGGCACACAACGCGGAGCCAGTCTTTTGAGTGGAAGACAGTGCTATGCATGCGGCGGGCAAGGCCACATGGCTCGTGACTGCCCGACCCGCCATGCAGAGGAGCAGCAGACGGTTGAGGAACCACCTAGGCAGAGGCAGAGGTTCGACCGTGGCGGTCCGTAGGGAGGAGGCGGACGAGGCAGAGGAGCTGACCGAGCAGCAGGTGGTGGGCGACATTTTGAGGCTCTACCACCACCACCACCAGGAGGTCCACCCCGACCACAGGGAGTAGGTGAAGATGCGAGAGATCAACATCATGCAACCGATGCCTTTGATCATGGAGCTCTGGGAGCCGATGGAAATGAGCAGAACTAGTGGATACATCCTTTGTACTTCTAGTTCCTTGTTGCTTTTGTGTAGCATATTGTATTATGATATGCAATAATAAAATACGCATAGCTTTGTGATATTTCGTTCCTGTTCTCTTTCGTGATGTTACTAAGAGGTTCCAGTTTTGGCTGTTGACTTGACCCTCACTTGTGAGACATCTACTGGAGGAGACCCAGTTACCACACACTGATGCCGACAGTGTGACTCAACCCTTGGAGGCGAGAGTAACGGTTGAATCTCTTAGTAGTAGCGTCAAGGCCTTACGACGTCATCCTTGGTATGGATTAGTATCATCCATGTTAGGATTGACTATATTAGGCGAAGAATGTGGTTCATCCAGGGGATGAGACCAGATTTCTCTTATCGGAAAAGAAGAAATCTTGCAGCTCTTATGGGACCTGAGATGGTCCAGGTCATCCAGGGGCGGATGAGTACAGCTCAGAGCCGGCAGAAGCCTTATGCTGACAGGAGGCGGAGGCCACTGGAGTTCGAGGGTGGTGACCACGTCTTCTTGCGGGTCTCACCTCGAGGTGGTATTCGGAGATTTGGCCAAGGCGGCAAGTTATCTCCGCGCTCCATCGGACCCTTCCAGGTCCTCAGCAGGATTGGCGAGGTGGCTTATCGCCTGGCTCTTCCACCTCAGTTGCACCGGGTGCACGACGTTTTCCACGTATCTCAGCTGAGGAGATACGTGCACGACCCGACGCACATCTTTGACCATGGGGAGCTTGACGTTGACGATAGGGCGACTTTTACGGAGGTCCCGGTGGAGATAGAGGATCGACAAGAGCGGGTCTTGTGTGGGCGACCGATTCCTCTTGTGCGCATCAGATGGCAGCACGGGAATCTCCAGGAGAGCACATGGGAGCGGAAGGCTCAGATGCGTGCTCAGTACCCTCTTTTGTTTCCCTAGTTTTTGATGTATCTTTACGGGGACATAAAGCCCTGAGGTGGGAGTAATGTAAAGACCCGTAAAATTAAAGGGAATTTTTTTCTTAATTTTCTTTGGAATTTTACAAGAGCGCGGTTTCTGACGGCACCTGATTCCGAGGCCTGGTGTGCCCGTAATCAATTTCCGAAGTTTGGCTCGGGTACGTTCAGTGAACGAACGAGCGGGAATTTCTAACTTTTGAACCGGTGCCCGGAATCGAATTCCGAGGGCACCGATGGAACCGTAGCGCCGGTAAATGCTTAGGAACTTCTCTTCTGGAGTTGCGTTCCTACGAGTGTTGATAATAAAAATTGTGGATGTTTACTTTGTAATTACACTACAATTTTTATTATTTTACTCTAAGTGTTATCTCTTATTGGAAGTTGGGTAACCACCCAACCTCCCTTGGGAGGTTATGAGGGTGGTGGGGCCCACACGAACCCCACCTCTTCATATCCTCTAAAACCCCTCAACTCCCTCATAAGTTATGATATCTTAAGTTATAACTTTGGACTTAAATAAGGTGAGTTGTGTGTGCGTTTTGAATTTCAAACTCTTGAAATTCTAGTGTGTTGTTGTGTTAATAAAATAAGATAGAGTCTTATTTTATAGTTTTTGTCTCCTTGAGAGAGTTGGGAAGGTTCTTCGTGTTTCTTCATCTTCTTCAACCTCGACGAAGAACACGAAGAACGCCGTTCTTCAACGAAGAACTTCTTCGCCGAAGAACACGGTTCTTCCGCGACGCCATATCCGCGACGTGACGTTCTTCTTCCGCATCATCTCTTCCGCGACGGTTTTCCGCGACGAACGCCATCGACAACGACTCTTCCTCCGATGTCAAAGGAATCGATACCGATATTCCACGACTACGTCAACGTGCGACTATCGAGGTAGGGGTTCTTGAGTTCGTTGTTTACATTTTATTTGACATTCCTCAAGTATTTCTAAGCTAATTGATAACAAACTAACGGGAGGAGGCCGGACCGCACAAACACGAACGATCCTCCTCCCATCGTGGTTTAGTTTTATTGTGGTTTGAAGCAGGGTAACGCAGTACCATTGCACCGCGCGAAAAGAATTTATTTAAGGCCGGTTTGGGTCTCGACGAAGAACCGCGACGCTATAATGCCGCGCCTTTGAGATCGGATGAGACCGCGGCCGGAGTCGGGCCGCGGCGGTGGGGCGCGACGTCGTTACGCTGCGCAAATATTACAAGGGCCGAGCAAGAAGGGGTGGCCGGAAAACCGGCCACCGGCGGTAAAAGAAGAACCGCGGCCAGACGGCCACAGCGGAGCACCAAGAGGCGGCCGGCCTCGCCGGCCGCCAGAGATCAGAACAACCGCGGCCCTATGGCCGCGGCGGAGGAGCTAGGAGCGGCCGGCCTCGCAGGCCCCCGGAGAACGAAGGAGCCGCGGCACTTCGGCCGCGGCATAGGAATGGAAGGCGGCCGGCCGTGCCGGCCGCCGGCTTTCAAAAGAAGCAGGACCCGCAGGTCCCGCGTTTGATGAAAACGGCCGGCTTAAAGCCGGCCGTGATCCACTAAATCAGGGGGATTGAAACCCCCGGTAGCCCATGAGTCAGCCCCACCCCCCACGTGCGGTGGTGGCCGTTTTAAAAAAATAAGGGCGCGACATATTGTCGCGCCGCCCCCCGGTTTATTTTAGCTGGCCCCCGCAAGGGGGGGCCGTTTTCCATAAGGCGCGGCATTATGCCGCGCCGCCGCCTCCAAGAAAGCGGGGGCTTTGCCCCCCGCATGCCGCCTCCGTGCGGTGCCAGGCAGCCGCGCCGCCAGGCTGCCGCGCCGCCGCCGCCAGGCCGCCGCGCCGCCGCGCCGTCGCGCCGCCGGCCGGCCGGCCGGGCCGGGTTCAGCGGACCGGGTCGGTCCGACCCGGTTCGGTTCGGATCCGGGACTGGTCGACCCGGTTCGGGTCAGACCAGGGGGGGTCGGGCCAGGTCGGCCCGGACCCGGACCCCCCGTTTCGAATCATTTTCTGTATTTTGGCCATATCTTGAGCCACGGACCTCCGATCGACGAACCGTCTGCGGCAACACGATCCTTGGATCGAGACGGTCGTTTCGGTATATTTCACTCAGGGTTTCAGAATACTTTGAGTTCGGCCGGGTTGGTTCGTTCACGAAACCAACCGGGCCTTCGGAGCGGAAACACTCATATTTTGAGCTACGGACGTCTGATTGACGTGCCGTCAGCTGTGTTGTGTTCCTCTTAGTGAGACGGATCTTTTGGCATACTCCGCCCGAGGTTTGGACGCAGGTGTAGTACGGTCGGGTTGGTTTTACCTTAAAAAGCAACCGGGCCCCGGGGATGAAAATGCCAATAACTCTCAGACCGGGCGTCCGATCGACGCGCCGTCTGTTGCGTTGAGTTCCTGTTGACGATACGGATCTTTTGGATACATCAACTCTGGCCTTTGTGACAGTTGATGTATCAGCCTCTCGGCTCGTGGATCGGACCCTCCGAACGAGCTTTCTGTGTGCGGAAACCCTAGTGCTGGCTGCGACTGTTACTGTGACTACTACTGCTACTACTGCTACTGTGACTGCGACGACGACAGTACAGAGATCCTGTGTGGATTCGACGACGACGACTTCAGCACTCAGCGATCCTACGTGGATCAGTGCTACATGTCCTTTGTGGGCCCGATCCTGTGTGGGTCCGATCCTGTGTGGGTCTTTGTGCTCAGCGGTCCTGTGTGAACCAGCGCCTACAGGTCCTGTGTGGGCCCGATCCTGTGTGGGTCTTTGCGGTGATTATCTACAGGTCCTACGTGGGCCCGATCCTGTGTGGGTCTTTTGCGGGGGTTAGTTACCTATCGATCCTTCGTGGGTCCGATGACTTAGATGGATCATAGATCATCTTTATCGTCCTTTGAAGAAGTATACCTGTGTGAGCTGAAACCTTTTGCTTTCCTGTGTGGATTATGTTGTGCGATCCTGTGTGGATTATGTTTTGCTTTCCTGTGTGGATTGTGTTGTGCAACCCTGTGTGGATTACGTTTTGCTTTCCTGTGTGGAATACGTTTACTTTCCTGTGTGGACTGAGTTGTACTTGGGCTCGGAGGTTGGAGCGTATTTGAAATTGGTGACTTAGGTATATGTATGGGCATATACCTAAGCAGTGTCGGTTGTTACTTCGTGATTGTACCTTTCTTTGTGGTTTATCCTTTGTGGATTTTGGGAGACCTTCAGTGGTCTCGGGGTCCCTACTGAGTAGCTTATACTCACCCCTGCACGGGCTTTGCCCGCACTACGTTGTGTTGGTTGCAGACGACGGACAGCGTTGACCTTAGCTGAGGCTTGCAGAGCGGGACGGTACCCAGAGATGGACCACTGGGCGGGACGTGCTCGGAGCGGACGGCGGGACCCGTGGAGCAGAGGAGCTATCTGTACCCACCCTTCAGGTAGGATTTCCAGTGGACAGCTCGGTGTAGGGGCTTTTACCTTTCAGTTGTTGTTTTCCCTTTCGAGTTGTACTTTACTTTCAGTTTGGGTTTGTATACTGGCCCATTTACCTTTCCACACTTTCAGTTGTACTCTGCTTTTTCTTAGAGTTTACTTTCCGCTTGCTTTCTCTGTGGTGTTTGTTTTCTTTACAAAGGCAATGCCTTCCCTTGTTACCGGGATATACGCCTTGGTGCTAGTCGCCAGCCCCTGGCCTATGGAAGGCGGGCTTGGGGTAGTCACGGCACGGACCCCGAGGGCGGGTCGTGACAAACTGGTATCAGAGGAGTTCTGTTCTACCGCGAACTCTGATCATTTCTATGTGAAGCAATAATGTTTAGCGTATTGAGTGTGGTTATCAGTCCAGGGAGTCCAGTGTTGGTGCGGCGACCGACGTATCCGTACACCAGGACCCTGACTTCTGATTTCCGACTTAATGCACGAAAACATTGATTGCGTGTGTGTTTCAAAGTTTTCTTTGTGATTACTTATGTCAGCTCACCAGGTATACTGTTTGACTGTGGCACACCTGTTTCCTATTCCGGATGGCCCCACGATGGCAGCCAGCTAGGGTTCCGAGAGTCGAGCGTGACGACAGCCCACCGAGCGATGAGGCCTCGGTGCAGGGCCCTTTGTCAGCAGTGGCACAGGCGGTAGCTCTACCCGCCGAGCCCCCGATGCTTCTAGCACCAGCCGCTGACGATGCACGTCGCCTCAGCGCACTGCATGAGTTTCAGCGCCAGCGACCACCCAGGTTTCGCGGAGAGACGGATCCCCAGGCAGCAGAGGACTGGCTGGAGGCAGTGGTATGAGTGTTTAGGATAGTGAGGACACCAGCAGACCTCGTGGTGATCCTCGCTGCGAGCCTACTACACGCAGCAATAGGACGATGGTGGAGCTTGATGCTCCAGGTGCACGATGAGGCTTCTCTACTTTGGACGGACTTTGAGAGCCTCTTCCGCTCGGAGTTCGTCCCATCCACCCTTCGTGCGGTGCGTATCCAGGAGCTTCTTCAGCTGCGGCAGGGCAGCATGACGGTCGCTCAGTACTCGGCGAGATTCACCGACCTTTCTCGGTACTCGACAGACATGGTACGGGACCCCTTCTTCCGGGCCCGGACCTTCGAGCAGGGATTGAGACACGAGATCAGGGAATCACTGATCTCCCTCAGCATCCCGACCCAGGCAGGAGTGCTGGAGCGGGACCTTCTGATCGAGAGCTTCCTTGCTGAGTCTACACCAGCACAGCGACCCACCGTAGGGCGGCACGTGGCAGAGTCATCTGCAGCAGGCAGTCGACGGATGACTCAGGGGTCCAGGCAGACCAGACCTTCAGGCAGACGACCTCAGGGCACTGGCTCAGCAGTGCAGGGCACACAGCACGGAGCCAGTCTTTCGAGTGGAAGACATTGCTATGCATGCGGCGGGCAAGGCCACATGGCTCGTGACTGCCCGACCCGCCATGCAGAGGAGCAGCAGACGGTTGAGGAACCACCTAGGCAGAGGCAGAGGTTCGACCGTGGCGGTCCGCAGGGAGGAGGCGGACGAGGCAGAGGAGATGACCGAGCAGCAGGTGGTGGACGACGTTTTGAGGCTCTACCACCACCACCACCAGGAGGTCCACCCCGACCACAGGGAGTAGGTGAAGATGCGAGAGCTCAACATCAGGCAACCGAGGCCTTTGATCATGGAGCTCTGGGAGCCAATGGACAGGAGCAGAACTAGTGGATACATCCTTTGTACTTCTGGTTCCTTGTTGCTTTTGTGTAGCGTCTTGTATTATGAGCTACAATAATAAAAGACGCATACCTTTGTGATATTTCATTCATGTTCTCTTTCGTGATGTTACTAAGAGGTTCCTGTTTTGGCTTTTGAATTGACCCTCACTTGTGAGACATCTACTGGAGGAGACCCAGTTACCACACACTGATGCCGACAGTGTGACTCAACCCTTGGAGGCGAGAGTAACGGTTGGATCTCTTAGTAGTAGCGTCGAGGCCTTACGACATCATCCTTGGTATGGATTAGTATCATCCATGTTAGGATTGACTGTATTAGGCGAAGAATGTTGTTCATCCAGGGGATGAGACCAGATTTCTCTTATCAGCAAAGAAGAAATCTTGCAGCTCTTGTGGGACCTGAGATGGTCCAGGTCATCCAGGGGCGGATGAGTATAGCTCAGAGCCGGCAGAAGCCTTATGCTGACAGGAGGCGGAGGCCACTGGAGTTTGAGGGTGGTGACCACGTCTTCTTGCGGGTCTCACCTCGACGTGGTATTTGGAGATTTGGCCAAGGCGGCAAGTTATCTCCGCGCTTCATCGGACCCTTCCAGGTCCTCAGCAGGATTGGCGAGGTGGCTTATCGCCTGGCTCTGCCACCTCAGTTGCACCGGGTGCACGACGTTTTCCACGTATCTCAGCTGAGGAGATACGTGCACGACCCGACGCACATCTTTGACCATGGGGAGCTTGACGTTGACGATGGGGCGACTTTTACGGAGGTCCCGGTGGAGATAGAGGATCGACAAGAGCGGGTCCTGTGTGGGCGACCGATTCCTCTTGTGCGCATCAGATGGAAGCACGGGAATCTCCAGGAGAGCACATGGGAGCGGAAGGCTCAGATGCGTGCTCAGTACCCTCTTTTGTTTCCCTAGTTTTTGATGTATCTTTACGGGGACATAAAGCCCTGAGGTGGGAGTAATGTAAAGACCCGTAAAATTCAAGGTAATTTTTTTCTTAATTTTCTTTGGAATTTTACAAGAGCGCGGTTTCTGACGGCACCTGATTCCGAGGCCTGGTGTGCCCGGAATCAATTTCCGAAGTTTGGCTCGGGTACGTTCAGTGAACGAACGAGCGGGAATTTCTAACTTTTGAACCGGTGCCCGGAATCGAATTCCGAGGGAACCGAAGGAACCGTAGCACCGGTAAATGCTTAGGAAATCCTGTTCTGGAGTTGCGTTCCTACGAGTGTTGATAATAAAAATTGTGGATGTTTACTTTGTAATTACACTACAATTTTTATTATTTTACTCTAAGTGTTATCTCTTGTTGGAAGTTGGGTAACCACCCAACCTCCCTTGGGAGGTTATGAGGGTGGTGGGGCCCACACGAACCCCACCTCTTCATATCCTCTAAAACCCCTCAACTCCCTCATAAGTTATGATATCTTAAGTTATAACTTTGGACTTAAATAAGGTGAGTTGTGTGTGTGTTTTGAATTTCAAACTCTTGAAATTCTAGTGTGTTGTTGTGTTAATAAAATAAGATAGAGTCTTATTTTATAGTTTTTGTCTCCTTGAGAGAGTTGGGAAGGTTCTTCTTGTTTCTTCATCTTCTTCAACCTCGACGAAGAACACGAAGAACTCCGTTCTTCAACGAAGAACTTCTTCGCCGAAAAACACGGTTCTTCCGCGACGCCATATCCGCGACGTGACGTTCTTCTTCCGCATCATCTCTTCCGCGACGGTTTTCCGCGACGAACGCCATCGACAACGACTCTTCCTCCGACGTCAAAGGAATTGATACCGATATTCCACGACTATGTCAACGTGCGACTATCGAGGTAGGGGTTTTTGAGTTCGTTGTTTACATTTTATTTGACATTCCTCAAGTATTTCTAAGCTAATTGATAACAAACTAATGGGAGGAGGCCGGACCGCACAAACACGGCCGATCCTCCTCCCATCGTGGTTTAGTTTTATTGTGGTTTGAAGCAGGGTAACGCGGTACCATTGCACCGCGCGAAAAGAATTTATTTTAAGGCCGGTTTGGGTCACGACGAAGAACTGCGACGCTATAATGCCGCGCCTTTGAGATCGGATGAGACCGCGGCCGGAGTCGGGCTGCGGCGGTGGGGCGCGACGTCGTTACGCTGCACAAATCTTACAAGGGCCGAGCAAGAAGGGGCGGCCGGAAAACCGGCCGCGGTGGAGGAATAGGAGCGGCCGGCCTCGCCGGCCGCCAGAGAACGGAGGAGCCGCGACACTTCGGCCGCGGCTGAGAAAACAGGGGCGGCCGGCTTCGCCGGCCGCCGACGACCAGGAGAGCCGCGGCCTTCAGGCCGCGGCATAGGAATGGAAGGCGGCCGGCCGGGCCGGCCGCCGGCTTGCAAAGGAAGCGGGACCCGCAGGTCCCGCGTTTGATGAAAACGGCCGGCTTAAAGCCGGCCGTGATCCACTAAATCCGGGGGATTGAAACCCCCGGTAGCCCATGAGTCAGCCCCCCCACGTGCGGTGGGGGCCGTTTTAAAAAAATAAGGGCGCGCATATTGCCGCGCCGCCCCCCGGTTTATTTTAGCTGGCCCCCGCAAGGGGGGGCCGTTTTCCACAAGGCGCGACATTATGCCGCGCCGCCGCCTCCAAGAAAGCGGGGGCTTTGCCCCCCGCATGCCGCCTCCGTGCGGTGCCAGGCTGCCGTGCCGCCAGGCTGCCGCGCCGCCGCCGCCAGGCCGCCGCGCCGTCGCGCCGCCGGCCGGCCGGCCAGGCCGGGTTCAGCGGACCGGGTCGGTCCGACCCGGTTAGATTCGGATCTGGTTCGGGTCGACCCGGTTCGGGTCAGACCGGGGGGGGTCGGGCCGGGTCGGCCCGGACCCGGACCCCCCGTTTCGAATCATTTTCGGTCTTTTGGCCATATCTTGAGCCACAGACCTCCGATCGACGAACCGTCTGTGGAAACGCGATCCTTGGATCGAGACGGTCGTTTCGGTATATCGCACTCAGGGTTTCGGAATACTTTGAGTTCGGCCGGGTTGGTT
Source organism: Viscum album (assembly GCA_963277665.1). Taxonomy (NCBI): domain Eukaryota; kingdom Viridiplantae; phylum Streptophyta; class Magnoliopsida; order Santalales; family Viscaceae; genus Viscum; species Viscum album. The sequence continues at coordinate 352,918,045 of OY728130.1, read as the reverse complement.
CGTTCACGAAACCAACCGGGCCTTCGGAGCGGAAATGCTCATATATTGAGCTACGGACGTCCGATTGACGTGCCGTCAGCTGTGTTGTGTTCCTCTTAGTGACACGGATCTTTTGGCATACTCCGCCCGAGGTTTGGACGCAGGTGGAGTATGGTCGGGTTGGTTTTACCTTAAAAACCAACCGGGCCCCGGGGACGAAAATGCCAATAACTCTCAGACCGGGCGTCCGATCGACGCGCCGTCTGTTGCGTTGAGTTCCTGTTGACGATACAGAACTTTTGGATACATCAACTCTGGCCTTTGTGACAGTTGATGTATCAGCCTCTCGGCTCGTGGAGCGGACCCTCCGAACGAGCTTGCTGTGTGCGGGAACCCTAGTGCTGGCTGCGACTGTTACTGTGACTACTACTGCTACTACTGCTACTGTGACTGCGACGACGACAGTACAGAGATCCTGTGTGGATTCGACGACGACGACTTCAGCACTCAGCGATCCTACGTGGATCAGTGCTACAGGTCCTGTGTGTGCCCGATCCTGTGTGGGTCCGATCCTGTGTGGGTCTTTGCGCTCAGCGGTCCTGTGTGAACCAACGCCTACAGGTCCTGTGTGGGCCCGATCATGTGTGGGTCTTTGCGGTGATTATCTACAGGTCCTACGTGGGCCCGATCCTGTGTGGGTCTTTTGCGGGGGTTAGTTACCTATCGATCCTTCGTGGGTCCGACGACTTAGATGGATCATAGATTATCTTTATCGTCCTTTGAAGAAGTATACCTGTGTGAGCTGAAACCTTTTGCTTTTTCTGTGTGGATTGTGTTGTGCGATCCTGTGTGGATTTCGTTTTGCTTTCCTGTGTGGATTGTGTTGTGCAACCCTGTGTGGATTACGTTTTGCTTTCCTGTGTGGAATACGTTTACTTTCCTGTGTGGACTGAGTTGTACTTGGGCTCGGAGGTTGGATCGTATTTGAAATTGGTGACTTAGGTATATGTATGGGAATATACCTAAGCAGTGTCGGTTGTTACTTCGTGATTGTACCTTTCTTTGTGGTTTATCCTTTGTGGATTTTGGGAGACCTTCAGGGGTCTTGGGGTCCCTACTGAGTAGCTTATACTCACCCCTGCACGGGCTTTGCCCGCACTACGTTGTGTTGGTTGCAGACGACGGACAACCTTGACCTTATCTGAGGCTTGCAGAGTGGGACGATACCCGGAGGTGGACCACTGGGCGGGATGTGCTCGGAGCAGACGGCGGGACCCGTGGAGCAGAGGAGCTATCTGTACCCACCCTTTAGGTGGGATTTCCAGTGGACAGCTCGGTGTAGCGGCTTTTACCTTTCAGTTGCTGTTTTCCCTTTCGAGTTGTACTTTACTTTCAGTTTGGGTTTGTATACTGGCCCATTTACCTTTCAGCACTTTCAGTTGTACTCTTCTTTTGCTTAGAGTTTACTTTCTTCTTGCTTTCTTTGTGGTGTTTGTTTTCTTTACAAAGGCAATGCCTTCCCTTTTTACCGGGATATACGCCTTGGTGCTAGTCGCCAGCCCCTGGCCTATGGAAGGCGGGCTTGGGGTAGTCACGGCACGGACCCCGAGGGCGGGTCGTGACAGAGAACCACATTATACTATTAATATTATTATTCAAACATGACCATTATAGCATCTAGGGTTTTCCTTGAGCCTTTCTCCTTCCCTCCTTTGGCACATTTACCAGCGTCAACTGTCCCGTTTTCATCACTGCTCCTTGATCAGCAAATATCTCAGATCGTGGTGGATTTGGGACCTCGTCTCAGATCCAGATCCGGTGTGTTTCGGTTTGGCGATGTACTCTGACAGATCTGAAGGATTGGATTTGGACTATCGCCCTCGGCTCGTTTTAGATTCGGCGTAATCGTAGCTTGGTGCTAGGTCCGACATGCTACAGGCTCAGCAGTGGATCCTACATTGACTGGCGCGACAACGGATTGGGAGTGCTCCCGGTTTCTAGCATCAGCTCTAGTTTTGGTTTTGGACTTCAGAGACGGAGTGGACCATTGATGGATCCATTGAGGCGTTTTTTGAGGGTGGTGTGGCATTGGCTTCAGACAGTTTAGAGGGGGGAGGTTCTTATTCTTGGTTTTCTATTGTTTTTTCATATTGAAGACTTATGCGGTTCACCGATGTTTTTGGATGCTAGTTTCACTATTAGGTTCTTGCGATGTCATTGTCACTAAAGAAATCCTCCGCCTCCGTCCCTCTGTCTATCATGGTTTGGCCGATTCAGAATCCCTGGAGAGTTCTTCTATAGTTTCAGTTGAACATCTTCATGCCCAGAGTGGTGCTGCTAATTCAGATCAACTTGTATCCCCTCAATGGAGATGATCCATCGATGTGATTTTGGGTCTTCCAGTCCTAGGTGACGAAGACCCAGAACCACGTTCCTTGGTTCTTCCTCCACATCATGGTGCTACGTGTGGTGACAGAGGTGTCTCATGGGGTATGGATTGTGTGTCTTTGACCTCAGCATTATGGTCCTCACTTTTTTTTGATGATGATGTGCGGTTAATTGGTTCGTTTTCATTTTCAGGTTTCAGGAGTTGGAGATACGACCAGACTTGACTACTAGGACATGCCCAATGGAGGATTTAGAGCAGTCGGTTCACCTATGAAGACTTTACGGACATGGATGTTTGAGAGGGTATGGCATCAGCCATCGGATCAGGCCTGTGATTTGAGACAGGACAATTGCTAGCTATCTAGTCCTGCATTGGTGGAGAGATTTGTAACGTTCGATATGCTGGGAAGGGGCTAATTTAAATTGCCATTCTGGGTTTATTATCCCATTTTTGGGTCATGAATGTTTTATGTTCATGAAGTCTTGTGGGTTCCCCATCTTCCCTCAAAAGGGGGTTGTATTTAAAATAAAAAATCTAAGGCTCTCGGGCCTTTGGAAAAAATATGGTTTAAAAATGAATAAATTAAATTAATTTGATATTAATTTATTATAAATGATAATAAAAAATAATTTTAATGTAAAAGAATTATTTTTATAAAAAAACAATTTTTATTAAAATAAAGTGTTTTTTTCTTAATAAATTAAATTATTAATTATTAGTGAATTATTTTTATAAATTTTATATATTATAAACTCAATAATTTGTTTTATCATTCATCTAATATTATTTCTAAGCGCAAGATATGAAAAAAATAAAGTTTTATGCTTAAAAATGTTATTTTAGAAAACAATATTTCGTCGCATTTTGTAACTATTATTTCCATTTTTAGAAGATTAATTTTAAAAAATGGACTTTATTTTTGAAATAAAAAAATCAAAATTATCTCATATTATTATTTTTATAATTTTATGAAAAGATTATCTTTTCAATCAATATTAAAAAATAATGATTTTTAATAAAAAAACTGCCTTTTAATTTAATGAGTTTAGAAGTTCTATTGTATTTTAAGATTGTTTTAAAAGTAAAATCAGTTTAATAATATCATTATTATTACAAATTAGGTCATTATAATCAATTTATGAAAGGATGTATCTCTAAACATTATATATTCTAGTTTATTGAAACTTTAATCAACATTCTGACATTCCCAAAGGTATTTTAGGTTTAGAGTTTTAGATATTTAGGTCATAACTCTTACATAAAAACCATATATCACTAAGTGGAAACCCTTAATCAGTATCTATTTTCCCATAATATAAAACTTTAAAAATCATAAAAATATTCTGTTTTATGCAAAATATTAATGACTTTAAATATGACTTATTCTTTTCACTCACCCATCCATAAACCCTGTGTAGATCATTTTAAAAAATGGGATGAGCATAAAAATAACAGTAATGGACCTGAAAAGAACGAAAGAAATTGTATGTCTATATATAATTAATTTTTTTTAAAAAAAATTTGTCTAAAAATAAACACTTTCTTTCCCACGAAATCACCTTCTCCATGCAATTTATATTATAAAATATTCCATAAGAATATTAAAATAAAAATAAAACTCACAAGTTTTCTTTAAAATCATGAAACAATCATGACACCATTCTTTATAAAGTTATACTTTTCAAAATTAAATACATTCATATACTTTCCTTTAAACGTAAGATCATTATCTTACCAAGAGAAGTCATAAGATTCCCAGAAAACCCCAAAGAATGAATATATAAAACATATAGGTTACTTGGGGAATCTTCTTTATATCACTCTTATAAATGATATATCCTTCGCAGTGACCCATATAATAAATATCATTGTCATAAATAAAATAACCATCATAGTTATAGTTTCAATAAACACCGTAATATATTCTCATAATATCTTACGAGAAACCAATTCAGTTTTCTCTATCTCATTATCTATTGCATTAGAGAGCTCTAATGGGTCGAATCGATATTAGTTTATCATAGAACCACATGTCCTTGGTTTATAATGCTGCTAATAATCCATGTTTAATAAAGTAACCACCAATCACTATAAAAAATTCCCAATAACCATAACATAATCACAACACATAAAAACATTCTTTTTAACAAAAAGAAAGTATTTTTGGATATTGATATATCCATTTTCATTAAAACCAAATTTTATAAAAAAAATTCCCAAAATTATTTGAAAATGATTAGTTATTTAAATAAAACACAGAATTTTATAATGGAATCCAAAGTTAAAATAAAAATTATGACAACAAGAAAATTCTTTGACTCCGTTTGTGTTAAAATACAATATTCTTATTCTATTTTTATAAAGAAAGAGAATAAATTTCATAAAAAGATTCAATTTTAAAAAATTTAAACGAAATAAAAATTAAAATATAATTTTCCTTTAGAATTCATTTATTTCTATATAAATACATCCATAACTCTATAATTTCGGATGTGGAAGAAAATTGTGTTTTAAGGGATACTTTAAAAGATGTTTTTTAAAAGAAAGTCCCTTTCCTTGAGTCCAAATCAACACATATGTTATTTATATTCCTAAATAATAAAAATATGTTAGTTATGTAATTTCTATGGAACCATTTTAATGTTTATTATTTATTTTATCTCACATATTACCAAGATATAAAAATTAATTAATCATTTTTGTCCATATCAAATATCAAGATGATGTTCAGTTCATAAGTATAAAATGAATTCGGTATGATGAATATGGTTCAAGAGGTCATTATTTCATAATTTATAGAATGATAATCATGAAATAATTTTCATTTTTATAAAAAAATTGTATTATTAAAACCGATCATTAAATATTGTTATGAAAAATGAACTATTTAACTGTCATGGAGACGATATGCCATACGTACACATGAGTAACATTTCCAGTTTATAATGATTATTATGGAAAGAAGGTAAGTAATATTTTATATATTAATAATGAGAATATATATATATATATATATATTATAAATTATTTAAATATAGTTATATTTATCATCAATGTGATGTCTTTATGAAAAAGAAATCACATTGCTTTGTATATGTGGTAGTCCACACGTACACATGATCGACATTATCATTTTTCAGTGAATGGAATGGTAAGAAAAAAATGATATGTTATCCTTTAATAATGATATATATTTCATGACTATCATATATAAATATTAATTCCATCATTATAATATTTCTTCGACAGATGATTATGGTCAAATAATTACATTGGTTTACGAAGTGATAATCCCCAGTATACACAAATGATGATTTCATTTATAATTTTATATAATAAGAGATAAATATAGTTTGTTCAATTATCATAATAAATTATTATATTTATATTTAGTATACTGGTGTTATTATTTCATCATTGTTGAATAATATTTGAAGGACGTATAATAAGAAACAAAACTAAAATATATGGTTAAAACTATACATATTCTTGGGAAAATATCCATTGAATAACAACTTAATACCTACATGATTTATATTATACTGAAAATAATTCCTCTATAACGTGTCTAGGATTTTAAGAAGGGATTTTGGTAGATATTGGATAACCAAATAGGGTTTTAAATGTGAATAAATGATAAGAAATGGTGCCCTTTTATAATAGAGGACAAGGGATTTTATGAGTAGATATAATCTCATCTAATAAAATTTGGATATGTTTTGATTGAATTTCCCCCCTTATCTTATGGTTTAAACCCCTTGTATACCCTTTTCACACTTACCATGACAATATAGTTTTATAATTTTTCATGGTCATGATAGTTAATATTAATGGAAAATTTAATAAATGGACCCCGATTGATATTTTAAAAAACATCTTAATGACTTGGAAATATATATTATTTTTTAGTAATTTTATATCATTTAATAAAATAAAATTAATATCAATTTATGAACCATTAATTTACCTTAACATTTAAAACATCATGACAAAAAATTAATGTAGAATAAAATATTTTACTACCTCCCAAAAATTACATTTTTATCTATAAATTTCATTGGTCACATTAATTCATTATAAATATACTACTTTTAGTATTTTTAATATTATTTATTTTATTTTTCCCTCAATTGAATAATTAATCTATCAGTATTATGTAAAAATTTAAGGTAATTATTTATTCCCTAAAAATTAAAAATAAATTACCATTATGAAAAAAAAATCATTTATATTTTAAAATAGTATTTATAATTGAATATATCCTTTGGTTATATCAATGGTAAAAATATTATAGTTATTAAAAATAAAAGTGTGACTGTCACACCCACCATCTCTGAATTAACTATTTTATTATTTTTATCTGCGTCGGGTAGTCCAGGTTTAACCTCGAATTAATATTTTGAGTTCGTATTTTAAAACACATGTTTTTGGCATTGACTAAGTGAAGCGCACCGCTTTAGATGCCGCACGACCTCGCTTGGTTCACTACGTGACCTTTCTCGGCTCTCTGCATGCCTTCTTGATGTGCGACCAATTAAATAAAGAATTTATTAATAATGAAATAAAATTTAAAAGAGGGATAAAATGGAAAAAAATTAAATTAAATAAGAAATGTGATAAAAATCTAGTGGTTTGTTTTAATTTTGAGGGATGTTATTATCGTTGATATTGATAGTTTTAAAGATAATAATTTATTTAGGTTATTATTATTATTACTAGTTTTATTTTATTTTATTTTACTTTATTTCATTTCCTTTTCATTTTATTTTCCTTTACTATTTATTATTTATTTATTTATTTTTCCCTCTCTCTTGCCTAGGGTTCGGCCAGCCCACTTTTTTTTCTCACTTCTTCTTTTCTCGTAGCTCCTGTGCGCCGCACATCCCTTTCCCCATTTCTTTTTTTCTCTCTTTATTCTTCTTCTTTATCCCATCGAGTCCTTCCCCCCCCCCTTCTCTCCGGTTTTGCGCAGCCTCCCTCTCCCCCAGTCCGGCGGCCTCCCCCTCTTGGCCCGGTCGAGGCGCGACCCTCACCTGCTCCATCTTCAGCCGCTCCGGCCTTCCCTCCCCCTAGCCGCACTCCCATGCAGCCACCCTCCCGGCCGAACTGCTCATGCCGACCTCCCTCCGCACGAACCCCCTGGTCCGACCAGCTCGCATCCCTCCGCCTCGGGCGAACCCCGCTGCTCCCCTGCTGCACCCACGCCAGACCCACGCCTCCGCCACGCCTCCCTGTCGGACCCCCCCTCCACTTTCTTATCGTGTCGCGCCCCCTTCTTGTTCTCTTCTTCTTCTTCTATTATTATTATTCTTCTTCTTCTCTTCTTCTTCTTCTTTTTCTTTCTCCTTCCTCCGCTCCGCCGCGCATGTCAGTTTTTTTTAATTTATTCTACTACTTCATTTTATTTAATATGTTATTATAAAATTATGATTTATGTGATAATTATTATTATTATAGAATTTTTATTATTAATATGTTAATATTATTATTTTATCATTACTATAATCATTATTATGTTATTATTATTATGTCAATAACAATTTTATTATTATATTATTATTGTTACTATTATTACATTATTCTTATGTTATCTTTGTTACTATATCAATGTTATTATTATTATTATTATCATGATAATATTATTATGTTATTATTTTTATTATTATGTTATTATCATTATTATTATGATTATGTTATTATCATTAATATTATTATATTATTGTATTGTTATTATTATTATTAAAATATTATTATTATTAAGATTACTATGATTAAAATTATTATGCTATTATTATTATTATGTTATTGATATAACTACTATTATTTTTGTTGTTATTATTAATATTACTATTATGTTAACATTATTATTGAACCTATTTAACGGTCTGCTGTTTTGGGACCTGTTTGACAGCTCGATACGGTGCGATCGTTGCGCAACTCGAGTCTTGCGCCGTGTCATTTTTCCATTCCTATATGAGGTAGGTGGTTCCACGTCTTTACATCATTTAGATGATTTAACTTGTTTTTTTAGTTTAACTTAATATGTTCTATTGTTTAGTTGCAAGATGCGAATAATGTTTATAATGTATTGGTAGTGCTGTAGAGGTTTTGCGAAATGCGTTTTAAAAATGGTGTAACATGCGTGCGTGATGAAAATTGCACCTGTCTTTAGAAATTGTCTTGTTTTTCCTTTAGATTCGGTTGTGGTAAATTTTAGAAGTGTTTAATAATAGTTTATATAGTGCCAAAGAGGTTTTGAAAGGGTTGATTTGTGAAATTGATTTCATAATGGTTTCTTTTAAAAGGTGTTTTCAAGTCACTTTAGGTGTTTGTTTATTTAAATAGACATTTTTAAAGTATATGAATCACTTTTGGTGTGTTTTCCTTGTTGGGTACCTTTGAAGTTGAAATGAAAAATTGTTTGAATAATGGAAAACAAGTTTTTACATGGTTACCTCGTGTATCAAGTTTTAAAGTGACGCCTCTGTATAAAATCAAGATATTTTTGGTGTAAGGTATTCTTGTCTTTTCTGGAAATGATTACAATAATAACTCAAATGATTTGTTGGTGTATTTATATGACGCGAAAATGGTTCTTTATAGGAGTTTAATATGCTTAAACTTTTAAAGTGGTGTATTTTTTTTATAAAATGAGACATGTCGTGTGCGTGTGTCTTTGAAGTAGTGCTTTGGTATACAAATGGTGACTTTTGTGTGCAATATCATATTTGGTCTGCGAAATGAGAAAGAAAAATACTATGTGAATGTAAAAAATGTTTGAGCACATGGGAAAACCCTCGGTATCTAGGTGGCCGAACTAGAACTAGTGTGCCAGTGAACCGGATGGGTATCGTCCCTATTTCACATAGTTGGATTGACGATTGCAACACTAACTAAACATGATATCTGAGGGTTGTGGCCTTCTAAGCCACGTGTTCTGAGGGTCGTGGCCTTCTAATCCATGTTTTCTGAGGGTCGTGGACTTCTAAGCCACGTTTCACCGAGACACGAGGTTCTAGGGTCCTACTCGAGCTAGATGAACCTTAGGGGATTTACCTATAGTGCTCTACCATCTATGGCGTGGTGCCTTCCGTCAGCATATGGAGGACCACCTGTGTGTGTGTGTGTGTGTGTGTTTGAGTATGTGTGTGTGTGTGTGTGCCCATAATGAACCTTCCTCTTCCTCTTTAAAAATCGGGTTTGTGAAATGAGTTCCTTTTTAGTGTTTTCTTTAGCAGTTAGCCTGTAAATGTTTTCTTTAAAAGCAGTTTGAAAGTATAATTTTTGAATAAGCACTTTTAATTGTCTTTTGATGTTGTGGCATGGAACCTTTTTCTCGGTGGCATCCTAATGTGCTTTTAGCTCACACCCTACATACACCCTTGGGTGTATGTAGTTTCTTGTTTCTTGTGTATCCGAGGTTGTGCGTCGTGCTCAGCGATGGTGGCTCTGGTTGCTGTTGGTATTCGTGTGCAGGTTGGTGTTGGTAGCTTGGGGATGCAACTTCTCGTGTCGCATGAGGTTGGTATTGGAGCTTAGTTCTCTATTTATGTTGTTGTTCATTTTGGGTTTTTGGTTGGAGTTGTAGACTTTAAACCTGTTCGTAGTTTAAGGGCGTGTTTGGTTGTCTATTTCTAGTTTTAGTTATTTATCTGGTTAGTTGTTTTTCTGTCTTTTATTTCGGGTAAAATCGTTCCCACTTGCTACTCTTGGTACCCGGGCACTTGTGCCAGCCCGTGGGGATCGGGAACGCCCTTCGGGCCATGTCGCGGACCGGGTCGGGCGCCGGGTCGGATGGCGACCCGGCCTGGTTCGTGACAAAATGGTATCAAAGGTCAAGGTTTTCTCTCTTGGGTCATTTCCTTTTGGGATTGAGTCACGGTAGATTGGAGTTAAGGTTGTTGGAACTCGACATCCTGGCTACGAGTAAGGTGCCTGGCCAGCACACCTCGTGGAGGGACTCAAGTTACCAAAGTATGTTGAGGTTTGTCAGAGTTTTTGGTCCTTGAGGTTAATTGTGTCTAAGGGAAATGAAAAAGGGGTAAGGTCAGTGGTCCTAGTCAGCTCACAGGGTCTGGCAGGCCATGCGGAGCTGGGGACGCTGTCCTAAAATACCCTCCGTGGTAGTGGTGTGATTGGCGTATGGCCGCTAACCATATGTTCCAGTCACCCACTGACACAAGTTTTCTCTTGCGTCATTTCTTGTATCTTTGTTTTGGATTCGTGGAAATTTGGTTTTTAAGTAAAAATGTTTTGGCCTTGGAAAATGTTTTCAAATGAAGCCTTTTAAAGATGAAATAGTGTGTGAGGTTTGAAAAGTGTGGGTTGGATGTTTTGGTTTTGAAAAGTTGAAAGGTTTGGTTTTGACCCTTGGTGTTCTCGTGGGTAACGACATGCGTGAGAGTATATGGGAAAAAGAAATGGTTAATGGCATGAGTGGATGAGTTCCTGGATGGACATAAGGTGCGTGCCGGTGGGGCATGAGAACATGCATGTGCGAGGCTCATGGGACTCCATTGATGTTTGTGCAACCCGCTGGGTTTTCTTATTTTCAAAATGTTTTGTTAAAAAAAATTGGTGTTTTAGTAAATGGTGATTGTGTGGCATGTCCTTGTGTTTTTGAGATGTTGGATGTGTGGCGTTTTGAGCTGAGTATTCTTTCTAAATGGTTTGTGTCCCGAGTTTGAGTTCTTATTTGTAAGTTGGTATGCAAGCGTGTGGTTAGTAAATTCTTTTGAAGAGTACATCGGGTAGCCCTTGTAGTGGTTTCCCCTGCACGTTTGGTGTTTTCTTGTGGTATGTCTTGACCGTTGGACCAGTTTGGTTGGGTCCATAGTTTTCTTCCTTGACTATTGTATCCCCCCCATAAAGCATTGGCATGTGATTGAAGTGCAACTACGGGGAATTTCCCATTGGCCGACACTCCAGTTGATTGAATGACTCTCTTTTTGAATTCTATAATTGAACCCACCTCTCCTTTTTACAACTAAGTGGATCCTCTCACAGCGGGACGACATATGCGAGGGGAGTTGAAGGTAGTTTTGGTCATTTGAGTTGTCCGAGTCATTGGGTATGAGGTTTGACGTCGTCATGTTTGAAGGTTCCCCCTAGAAACGGCGAAAGGAAATATAGTGGGGAAGGGTGAAGGAGGTTCAGAATTTTTAGTGTTGACCAATGTCTTGAAGGGATTTATAGTATTTACATTGGCTAGAAGAGTCTTGCTCGGTGACCTCTTGCAACATGAGGTCCCTTTGATCGTCAACGGTGGTTGGGAAGCCGTAAAGGAGACTCTAGTGGAAAAAAGGTGGAAGCGACCCTAAGTCATCGGTGCGGTCTATCATTCTGAATAACCTCTGGTCTTTGGTTGTTTCATTTATGAAAAGGTTTGTGTAAGGCTACTAGGTGGTAGACCCAGTCATATGAGGCTCTTATGGTTGTTTGTAGGGATCACGTGTTGTTCAAGACGCGGTTTAAAGTCTTTCTTAGTGTAATGCCTCTCTTGACGGTAAGGATCGTGCTCTGTGACGATTTGTGGTGTCGTATTCCCACCCAGTGTGACAAAGGGTGATGCACATGCACCATTCATCTCTTTTGTTGGTGAATTTTCCATGTATGATCAATGAGATGTCGTAGTGTGCTGTGTTTGCTAGTGTTGTCTCGGGTGCAGTGCGGTTGCGTGTGACACCAAAAGGAGAGGCTTTGTTCAGGAGTCTTCCATGCCTGTCTGCGAGGCAGGAGATGCTTCAAACATCACGGCTCCAGCCGTAGGCCTTGGAGTGAAGCTAGCGCGTGGTCAGGAACCTCGGGAGTGTAGAGGACCCCAACATTATTTCTGTCATCGGTGTGGAAATTAGAGGCAGTTTATATTGTTTCTATGGTTGTTCCGTTCCAAACGATCCATCTGCCTGTGTAAGGTTTCCATGACTAGGTGGAGGCGTGTTCGTTATGTTTCCTTAAAGTCTTGGGGGTTGGGTCCCACTGGATTGTAATCTCTTTAGGGGTCTTTATTGGGTATGTTGGTTAAGTCAGTATCAAAGTTGAATGGGGCTCATCCAGGGATGTGGAGATGCCAGTTTATATTGGGTCATGCTGTTGACGCCCCAGTGGTTGGGCCCCTCCCTCCCCGCCCCTTGTGGTGGGGTGTTTGGTCACCATCGAGGATTTTTCAATGTTCAATATCCTATGTTAGTTCTAGTGGCGGCAAGACCCATGATGGGTCTCGCACAAAGGACTCTAGAATAAATCAGCGTTGGCTTTTCCTTAATGGTGGGGAGTCCGCCCAGACCTCCCCATATTGGTTTTCCAGTCCCGTCATAGGCGTTGGTAGGTTCTTATTGGTGGGGAGACCCACATTGGGACTCCCATGAATGTCTCTAGAATGAATCAGTGCTGGACTTTTATTTATTGGCAAGGAGTCCGCTTGAACCTCCCTGTGTCAGTTTTCCAGTCTCGTCTCGGGCATCAGTGAGTTCCAAATGGTGGGGAGCCCCTCGGCCCTCCCCATGTTGATCTATTGATTCTGTTTTTAAATATGGTTTGGTGATAAGTGATAAGTATTTCCCATGGACGTGGTTTGACATTATTTGTTCATTTTAACCATATGGTGTTGCTTTCGTTTAATGGTGCTTGAGGAATTTCGGCTTGTAAAGTTGTTTTTGTGGGTGTGAGGGATCCTCTTCTTAAACAATCAACTGGAGGTCTTTCAGCTCTTTGGGGCGGGCAACACATATCATAAAGTCTTATTACACGTTTCTTGAAGATGTTTTTGAGTCACTTTCTCTAAGAACGATACTTTTACCCCTTTTTTTCTTTCCGACCTCTTGATTGTGGGGATTCTATTTGATCCTTTTTGGGGTGTCGTTTCCTTATTTGGGTCTCAGTCTGATTTGTGGCTTTCCGGGGACAGAAAGCTTTATGGTGGGGAGAATTGTCACACCACCATCTCTGAATTAACTATTTTATTAATTTTATCTGCATCGGGTAGTCCAGGTTTAACCCCGAATTAATATTTTGAGTTCTTATTTTAAAACGCATGTTTTTTGCATTGACTAAGTCCAGCGCACCGCTGTAGATGCCACGCAACCTCGCTTGGTTCACTGCGTGACCTCGCTCGGCTCTCCGTACTCCTTCTTGACGTGCAACCAATTAAATAAAGAAGTTATTAATAAAGAAATAAAATTTAAAGGAGGGATAAAATAGAAAAAAATTAAATTAAATAAGAAACGTGATAAAAATTTAGTGGTTTCTTTTAATTTTGAGGGATGTTATTATCGTTATTATTGTTAGTTTTAAAGATAATAATTTATTTAGGTTATTATTATTATTATTATTACTAGTTTTATTTAATTTTATTTTACTTTATTTCATTTCCTTTTCATTTTATTTTCCTTTTCTATTTATTATTTATTTATTTATTTTTCCCTCTTTCTTGCCTAGGGTTCGGCCAGCCCACTTTTTTTTCTCTCTTCTTCTTTTCTCGTAGCTCCTGTGCGCCACACATCCCTTTCCCCATTTATTTTTTTCTCGCTTTCTTCTTCTTCTTTATCCCGTTGAGTCCTCCCCCCCCCTTCTCTTCGGTTTTGCACCGCCTCCCTCTCCCCCAGTCCGGCGGCCTCCCCCTCTTGGACCGGTCGAGGCGAGACCCTCCCCTGCTCCATCTTCAGCCGCTCCAGCATGCCCTCCCCCTAGCCGCACTCCCATGCAACCACCCTCCCGGCCGAACTGCTCAAGCCGACCTCCCTCCGCACGAACCCCCTGGTCTAGCCGGCTCACATCCCTCCACCTCGGGCCGACCCCGCTGCTCCCCTGCTGCACCCACGCCAGACCTGCGCCTCTGCAACGCCTCCGTGTCGGACCCCCTCCACTTTCTTTCCATGCCCCCCCCCTTCATCTTCTCTTCTTATTCTCTCCTTCTTCTTCTTCTTCTTCTTCTCTTCTTCGTCTTCTTTTTCTTTCTCCTTCTTCCGCTCCGCCGCGCAGGTCAGTTTTTTTAATTTATTCTGCTATTTCATTTTATTTAATATGTTTTTATAAAAGTATGATTTATGTGATCATTATCATTATTATAGCATTGTTATTATTAATATGTTAATATTATTATTATATCATTACTATATTCATTATTATGTTATTATTATTATGTCAATAACAATTTTATTATTATATTATTATTGTTACTATTATTACATTATTCTTATATTATTTTTGTTACTATATCAATGTTATTATTATTATTATTATCATGATAATATTATTATGTTATTAATTTTATTATTATGTTATTATCATTATTTTTATGATTATGTTATTATTATTATTATTATTATTATATTATTTTATTGTTATTATTATTATTAAAATATTATTATTATTAAGATTACTATGATTAATATTATTATGCTATTATTATTATTATGTTATTGATATAACTAATATTATTTTTGTTATTATTATTAATATTACTATTATGTTAACATTATTATTGAACCTGTCTAACGTTCTGCTGTTTTAGGACCGGTTTTACAGCTCGATACGGTGCGATCATTGCGCAACTGGAGTCTTGCGCCGTGTCATTGTTTCCATTCCTATTTGAGGTAGGTGGTTCCATGTCTTTACATCATTTAGATAATTTAATTTTTTTTAGTTTAACTTAATATGTTCTATGGTTTAGTTGCAAGATGCGAATTATGTTTATAATGTTTTGGTAGTGTTGTAGAGGTTTTGAGAAATGTGTTTTAAAAATGGTGTAACATGCGTGTGTGATGAAAATTGCACCTATCTTTAGAAATTGTCATGTTTTTCCTTTAGATTCGGTTGTGGTAAATTTTAGAAGTGTTTAATAATTGTTTATAGAGTGCCAAAGAGGTTTTAAAAGGGTTGATTTGTGAAATTGATTTCGTAATGGTTTCTTTTGAAAGGTGTTTTCCAGTCACTTTAGGTGTTTGTATATTTAAATAGACATTTTCAATGTATATGAATCACTTTTGGTGTGTTTTCCTTGTTGGGTACCTTTGAAGTTGAAATGGAAAATTGTTTGAATAATGGAAAACAAGTTTTTACATGGTTACCTCGTGTATCAAGTTTTAAAGTGACGCCTCTGTATAAAATCAAGATATTTTTGGTGTAAGGTATTCTTGTCTTTTCTGGAAATGATTACAATAATAACTCAAATGATTTGTTGGTGTATTTATATGACGCGAAAATGGTTCTTTATAGGAGTTTAATATGCTTAAACTTTTAAAGTGGTGTATTTTTTTTATAAAATGAGACATGTCGTGTGCATGTGTCTTTGAAGTAGTGCTTTGGTATACAAATGGTGACTTTTGTGTGCAATATCATATTTGGTCTGCGAAATGAGAAAGAAAAATACTATGTGAATGTAAAAAATGTTTGAGCACATGGGAAAACCCTGGGTATCTAGGTGGCCGAACTAGAACTAGTGTGCGAGTGAACCGGATGGGTATCGTCCCTATTTCACATAGTTGGATTGACGATTGCAACACTAACTAAACATGATATCTGAGGGTCGTGGCATTCTAAGCCACGTGTTCTGAGAGTCGTGGCCTTCTAAGCCACGTTTTCTGAGGGTCGTGGCCTTCTAAGCCACGTTTCACCGAGACACGAGGTTCTAGGGTCCCACTCGAGCTAGATGAACCTTAGAGGATTTACCTATAGTGCTCTACCATCGATGGCGTGGTGCCTTCTGTTGGCATATGGAGGACCACATGTGTCTGTGTGTGTGAGTGAGTATGTGCGTATGTGCCGATGATGAACCTTCCTCTTCCTCTTTAAAAATTGGGTTTGTGAAATGAGTTCCTTTTTAGTGTTTTCTTTAGCAGTTAGCCTATAAATGTTTTCTTTAAAAGCAGTTCGAAAGTATAATTTTTGAATAAGCACTTTGAATTGTCTTTTGATGTTGTGGCATGGAACCTTTTTCTTGGTGGCATCCTACTGGGCTTTTAGGTCACACCCTACATACACCCTTGGGTGTATGTAGTTTCTTGTTTCTTGTGTATCCCAGGTTGTGCGTCGTGCTCAGCGATGGTGGCTCTGGTTGCTGTTGGTCTTCATGTGCAGGTTGCTGTTGGTAGCTTGGGGATGCAACTTCTCATGTCGCATGAGGTTGGTATTGGATCTTAGTTCTCTATTTCTGTTGTTTTTAATTTTGGGTTTTTGGTTGGAGTTGTAGACTTTAAACCTGTTCGTAGTTTAAGGGCGTGTTTGGTTGTCTATTTAGAGTTTCAATTATTTATCTGGTTAGTTGTTTTTCTGTATTTTATTTCAGGTAAAATCATTCCCACTTGCTACTCTTGGTACCCGGGAACTTGTGCCATCCCGTGGGGATCGGGAATGCCCTTCGGACCATGTCGCGGACCGGGTCGGGCGCCGGGTCGGATGGCGACCCGGCCTGGTTCACGACAGTGACATTTGTTTCTTTTCATTCCATAAAATATTATAATTGTTATAATCACATAAAAATTGGAAAAAGGTTATATAATTGGGTCTTGGATTATTATGGATGAAAGAGACTCATCCAATAAAATTAGTGTAAGTTTTAGGGTTATTTAAAAGTACTTATTGTATTATTTTTAATCCATAATTACCCAATTTTCCATTATTATTGTAACAAAATTTGTAAATGTTATTATTCATAATATCTAAAAATAAAAGGGATATATATAATAAATTTGGACCCACTAGTTCAAAATATGGAATCTATTTTTAAAAATTTAAAACACTTGTGTAACATAATTTAATTTAAAATCAAGCGAAAAAAGTGTGATGAAAATATGGTTTTTTTCTGAAAAATTCCCTTTTTAAATTTAAAATGATTTATATTAAATTCTTGTATGAAATTAGATTAAAAACCCATAACTTGATTATTATATGTAAAAATAAACTAATTAAATTTTAAATCTAATGAAAAATATAGTATCACTTTTTTAATAATTAATAGGATAATATAGTTTTCAATAAAAATCACTATTTTCACTATTCATTGAAAAATCACATTTTTCATAAAAAGTTTCCCATATGATAATTTTGATATTATGATTTCAAAAGTTATTTTTATTTTAAAAAATACAATTACTGCATGTTCCATTACTTGATTATATTTTTCACTCAAAAAAATAAATAAAAACCATTTCTGAAGAAAACATATGGTTAAATAATGAAACTTATTAACAAATAAGTTAGTTATTATTTCTTAATAATTAATCAATAACTTTTTTATCGAATATATCCTATACATATATAATTAATTAATCATCTTCATAAAATCCACTTTAATGGGTAGGTTACAGTGGTCATATTTAAATAATAATAATTGGTGGTTCAACTATGCTTAGTGTTTCTTCATTTGTATTCCATCGAACATAGTCATTATATCAAAATATTTGGATATTACATTATAACCCTTTAGGAAATTTTATCCTCAAAATTTCAAACATAATCTCATTAATCAAAAGTTTAAATTTTAAACTTCATTTATTTAAATCCCCCATCATAAAAAAGTGTAATAAAACTTCCCCTTGAATAGAGAGAAAGGGAAGTCCGAAGGTAATTTTGGATAACACATAATATGTTTTAAAATAGGAAAAAAATATCTAAATGTGAAAATATAGAAATATAAGATAAAAATAATTTTTAAGGCTTAATATAGAGTGATAAAGAACAACTTCGCAAGAAAATAAACTATCAAAAAACCGTAAATATGTGATACTTTAAATGACCATTTATTTCTTCATATGAGAATTAAACAAAATACATCTTTATTTGAAGATCCTTTTCTTATAGTTGAAGAATTAATTTTCTATATAGAATAAGTATAAAATAATAATAAGTTATTACTTCTATTTTTAGAAATTTTGAAAAACCAAAATGGTTAGAGAAAGATAATATAATTACAAAAATTAAGAAACCTTCACATGAAGAAACAAAACCTTATTCATAAAAATGGAATAGTAATACCAAAATTTTGAACTAAATCAATTCATAAATAACAATCCATAAAATCAATCAAAATATTCTTGTTCAAGAATGTAAACCAAATATTATTGTGATTTGATTATATTTTGTTCCAAGATAAATATAAAATTTATCTCTAAATCACACAAGTCACTCATAAAGTATCATAAAAAAAATATATGACATAGTCATATGATCTCCATTATATGATAAAAATTAAATAAATAACGTGAATCACTATAATTCAACCTTAATATAATATATTATTCCAAAAGATAATTCAATATTTAATCCTCAAATAAAATTTCATTTTGTTTTGTTAACCATAATCAAATAAGGTTACAAAATAGTGAACTTATTTTCAAATAACATTAATCACCTAATCACGAAATCACTTTCAACCCCATGATTATCTATAAGGTAAAACATATATTACCCAATTCAACATAATAATTATATTTCAATATTTTTAATTAAAATAATAACGATTTCATAGTAACCTGGACATCATATAGGTATGTGTTATGCACTCTACCCTTATCACCTTCAGTTTTGGGTTAAACCCATTTGTCCATGTTTCATGTGTTGGGTTTTCACCCTACATATTGGTTGTCCTTTTACAAAAAATATATCATTATTATTCCTAAAATGTTCTTGAAAATATTATTAAAATCCTCAAAAACAAACATAATAAACAAACATTATATAAACCAAAAAATTTATCAATACATTTAAAATTATGTTTAGAAAATGGAAAATGAATTCACCGTTAAATAAAATTTTTTACTTGTTAAAAATAATGGTTATATATAACCCAAGTATTTTCTGAATCTCAATGAATTCCTTCCAAAATTATTCCCAAAACATGAATCAAAGGGGTGTCTAAACCTTTAAACATACGATTATCCTTAAATATATAATTATATCATAACTCTTGAATACCTATTTTAGAAACCATAATCATTCAATGTTGTTTACTAATCATGCCATTCTATATTATTCCGTAATATTTAATTTATACAAAAATATGAATAATATCCTATGATTGAAAAATATCAAAACATAGTCCAAGATATAATCCATAACTTTCATATAACATTATAGTATCCATATCATCATCTGTAATGGAATTAGTCATTTCTAAACATCCATGTGTATATTCATGGAGAACTTATTCTTGATCAACCCCCCAGGACATCAATTTTCATAATTCACACACTTCCCAAATTTAAAATAATAAATATATTCCTTATAATAAACTTTATTCCTCTTAATGATGTAAATTGAATGATTATATTTTCCATGGAATATTATTGTTTTACAACCTCCTTTACTTCATCTAAACAGTATTCCCATTCTTTTAAAACATTTTCCTATGTACTTATTCCCACATCTTTGACATAGGTCACTGAATATTTTTAAAGTTATGACCTTTATAACCAAATATTCCATGGATCTAAATTTCTATCTTAATTTATGAGTATGGAAACCTAAATAGGTTCATTATAACACCCCAAGAGGTTTTTAATTAAAATAACCTTTTTGATATGTTTCATTTCATGAAACACTGAAAATAATTTATTTTATATTAAAGAACTATGTTTATATTGTGTTATACACAACACCATGTTAATTGGACACTACAAAAAACATAAACTATAGCTTTCTATACATAGAACATTGAGGTTAGCTTGCATTATACACAACAATGGATTCCTTCAATGTCTAGCGTAATATGCAAGACCGAGTTTTACCAAACATTAATACAATATTAAAATGTTATTATTTAATATAATAAGTTGTAAACATACAAATAAATTAGTGTTTATGAATAATATTAACTAATTTATGAAAATATATGGCTTACACAAATATAAGATGAATTCATAAAATACCAATTAATTAGAAATGTACATGAAAATAGATTGAATATAAAAGAAACTATTATTATTTTTATGGTATCAAAGTTATTTTACCCAAATAAATTAAATTAAATACAATTTTCGAGTTATATTAACGTAACATATATATTATATATTCAATAAAATATTTTTTATATTCATTCAATACTTTTTATTGACATAAGATAAAAAAAATTTATGTTTTAAAAAATATATTTTTATAAAGGTAGTTTTACCGCATTTTAATGGAGAACCCATTTTAAATCCAAAATTTGAAAATTTAATAGATTTAATAAGTCAAAATTAACTTAATCTTTGAAATAAAAACATTAAAATTATGTTAGGATAATTTTTTTTATTTTTTCTGTAAGGTTTCATTTTTAATGAATAGTTAAAAATACCAAATTTGAATACAAAATTACTTTTTATTATAATTAATTTATAAATTAAAATTATATTTTAAATTAGTATAAAAGTTTAATTAGATAATAATTTTTATAAATTAATCCATTTTAGGACATTATAACTGTTTTTTTATTGAAAATGGATATTAAGACTTAGCAAACTTCTGATCATTTTTACTTTAAAAACCCATAGTGTCATCCCATCAATGAGAATAATTTTAAATTAATTTCATACAATTTTATGGTTGGAATTTGGAAAAATGGGTTTCAGATTTACAATTTTCATAATTTGAACTTTCTATTAAGTTCAACTTAGTTTTTGACCAAAACAATTATTGAATGTTATTAAAATTAATTACATCGGTTAAGGTAAAATTAACCTTAACTAATGACTAAAACATTAATTTAAGACCCAAAACGACTTAGAAACTTGTTAAAGATCCACTATATGGACATATTTTAACACTAAAAACCCTTTTCTATAATGTTTTTCCTTTATTTGATCCACTTGAAATGTGAAAAATGTGTATGTAATTCCATTGTCAAAATATTACAAGAGTGCTACTCCTCCCCCACTATAAAAGGCCTCCTCTCCTACAAATTCCTCAGACCTATAAATTCCATTCTCCTAACCAAAATCTGATGAATTAATATTCAAACATCCCAACATTTATCATAGAATCCTCTCCTTGGTAATAATGAAATCCACGGAAGACTTTTGGAATGAACGAAAAACAAGTTACCTGACTAAGAGATTACATATTCTCTTAATTTATTTTCTACACCCCCTCCACATTCTTTATTACGTGATTTTATTACAAACCCATTACATTAAATTTAATAATATATTTTTATGATAAGTGTTAAATATATAATTACACACAGCTCCATCTAATGGTCAACAAAGATACGTTTTATGAGTATGATGAAGTACCACCTCACAAAACGCTGATTGTTCATTTTTTCATGTTGCCTATCATGATGGAAATTGTGATGGAAAATATATTTATTTATGTTATATATTTTATTTAATATGGATTAAATATTATTTAATCAATTAACCACATATATCTATTTAGTTTCTATTTGGTGTAAATATGATAATTTCATTTGAGAAAGTGTGGACTACCACCCCCTCAAAGTGATGTGATTTGTTCACACACTACATGAAATGTATTAAGGATTTTTTTAGTGAACTAATATTATATATATGATATAATAATTCCATTGGAATAATTTTATATATATACATATAAACATAAATGTCATTTACATTCTTTTTGGTAATAGGGAAATTAAATGGAAACAACATTCATGTGTTCGTAAGAACAACCAACTCAATGAACAATGTATTACATTTAACACTTCTATATTATATAGATAATAATAATAATAATATTTTGAATTTAAAAGATATTTATATATATATTTTTAAATTCTAGAAATCATGATATATGTATAATTACCAAACATATAAATAATTATGAAACATCCAAAAAACAAAGAGAATATTACCTGAAGCATAGCCTTAACATGAAATTGTTAACAAGAGAGTAATATGAAGTTATAATAATACCATATATGGTAGTTGATATAATAATTTTTTCATTAAAATATATATAATAAAAATAAATTTATTAAATAGGTGTTTTGAATGAGTATGATGACCGTCCAGACATTAGGTATGTGAATTTCATCTCACTTTTTATTTTCGTGAGATACATGATTTATTCATCACCCATTACTGTTTGTGTGGTCTGTATACTACACATGGATGTTTTATATGATTACTATAATTAAAATTTTGGGTATTTACATATCCATTTTATGTTCTTTCTATCATGGGATTTATGTTTCAAAAGTTACCAAATTGATAAAATAATTTTTCTCAATTTTCCTCATTTGAGACATATGTCATGTTAAGCACCTATATTTTTTTATGAGGTTTATATATTGACTTTGACATGTTATATCATTATCACACATTTTTTAATGATATTTTATGATTTATTTAATTCCATTTTATTACATGGATTATATGAATAAAGCATGTACAGAAGAAATCCACCTGACCAATTGTCACAACTAAACCAACCTGAAGGGATTGAAAAGACTAAATAAGAATCTGAAATTATAGATATTCCCTTAAATTTTAATATATCATAAAATACAACATCTACAACCACCCAACTGAAAAATTTGGGTGTGAAAAAAAATTCTAGCAGGATGCCACTACATAATCTATAGAAGTTGTAATCATAAGAATGAAAAAGTTATAAATTATAAAATAAAAAAATTCAAAAACTATTTTCATAACTACAGTTAGTTTTTAAATCATTTACCCCTTTTTGGTTCTCATAAATAACTTTATATTATTAAAACCAAAAAATATGACAAGTAGAAGTGATATAAATAGAAGAGAATATCCATGCATCAAGAGGTGAGGATGTAAACACATATCCATGAAATAACCTTTCATGCAATGTTATCTGATACAATATCAAAATCAAACCTATGAGAAACAATCAATGAAGAAACAATAATGTGATAAATAACCATAAATGAAAATGCACCTCATATTGGGCCCTATCCTATGGGACAAAATGTATTATACCCTCAACATCCTAAATGGGCATCACATTGGATCTAATAAATATTGAGTCCTTCCATAGTCCATCGATATCCAAAAGGTTACCTCCTAGTGGTTCCACACACAGTAAAGCTAGTTTTTTCTCTTCCCTAACTCACCAAAGGTTACTAATTTTATAATTTTAAAAATAATTTTTTTAAAACCATGATCCAAATTTTATAAACTATTTTCAAATATAAGTCAATCCACTTTTATGTTTGAAAAATCATTTTCAAACTAAAAAAAATCCATTATTTTTTTTGAAATTTTCTTCCATTACAACAATTACTTTAAAAATACACATCACCTTAGATAATTGAAAAACCCAATGTAATTTAATAAGAATGATAATAAATTCATGTCATCAACCCATTGAATAAAAAACCACCATCAAACAAGTATAAACCTATCTGACTTCGATAATGGTGTTTTGAAACCATGATTATTGACCTTCAAAATATATGGAACTCTAAGAAACTAAAATGGATCGATATAAAGAACTATCTGATCACAAATTTGAACACAAATAAATCCAAAAAAACATCTAAACCAAAGACAAATAATAACTAAAATGAATTATTACCTAAATAAGTTCACCACAACTAAAATAATGATCAATCACTAAAATAAATGATCCATAAGGATTAGAGGTCTCCAAAATCACCCTTTAAAGATTATAGATCAAGAAAGAGAAGGGTCAAAAATGAATGAAATGAGAAATCATAAAAAAAACCCTATAATCCAAACTCTTGAATATTACACAATGTCTAATCCCATTATAAATCTTATAATCCATGAAGTTAAATTAAATCAAAAAATCCATTTTATTTTTAGTTTAAACTATATTTTAGATATTACACAACATGAACATGTTACATTGAATGCGAAACCATAAATCCCAAAAAATATTTCATAATGTATTCATCGTGAAAATTACAAAGTGTGTAATACCGTTATATGATGTGTAATCACTCTATAGACTTTAGAAACTAATGGTTTGGATGAAAAAATCAAAGAACCCACTCTGGGTGTTCTCCACAAATTGGAAGAACCCTGCTAAGTATTTGAAACATTCATTGACAAACACTGTTAATTAAAAAAATCATACAACCCTGATCTTTAGCTCATTTTCCTCAGCAAGGGCTACCCATTATAGAGAATCTTACAAACACAACCAGATATAGTTGACAACCATATAATAAACATGGGAGTACCAGAAAAGTGTAATGTGGTGATGCAATATGCCCACCATAAATGATTTCTACCTCAAAAATTCCTTTTATTCCTAGAATCAAAAAAATTTAATGGAACTACTACTTCATTAAAAAATTTATCTCCCACATCTCCTAGCCATCCCATCTACAATTTCATAGTACCTAGACTAATGGAATTATTTTTCTATGCAGTACCTTCTTTCAACGATCCATATTCTAAACTGTCTGCTCAACCAAAGTGGCATATGTCTCAAGATCATCATACTCCCATATAATCACATGGGAATAATATTTTATATACCTCCTCAAAGGGGAAACATGAAACACTTCATTTATAAATGTCAAACTAGATGGTAAGTCTGATAGATTGACCACCCTTCCGAGTCATCCAATGATATCAAAGGGACCCACACACCATAGTTCCAACATAACCAACAAATACAAACAAAAATGTAGGTTTGAGGTAAATATATAAGGAATAATTGATCTCCAACCTCAAAATATAGTTACTAATTAATATGGTCCACATAATATTTATGAGTACTCTATGCCATGATCAATACCCTCTAGATGAACTGTATCATCTCCGTATCTCCTGAATGAGACATGACCCAACCAAGGACCGCTCCCCTAATTCCGACCAGAAAAAGGGTGATCTAAATTTCCACTAACACAAAAACTCATATGGATCCATCCTAATAATGTAATGATAAATATTTTTATAGGGAAACTCGACAAGAGGAAAATGATTCTCCCATGATCCTCCAAAATCAAGCACACATGTCCGGTGCATATAATCAAGAACATAGATTGACCTATTTTTATGTCCATCTATCTATGGATGATAAGTCCTTCTCAATATAATATCAGAACCCATGATCTCTTTTAAACCTTTCCAGAACTAGTATGTAAACCTCGGGTCCCTGTGAGATTGTACCACAGAGGGAACCCCATGATGTCTCTCAATCTCTTAGACATAGAAGTCCCAAATTTGTTCCATCCTCTTCATAACCTTTATAGGTAAACGATGGTATATTTTTGAGTATATAAATGATCAAAAAAAAACAAATACTTATCTATAGGAGTCCACAAAAAACCAATGAAAAAATCTATAGAGATCTCATCCCACTTCCATTCAAGAATGTGTAAGGTTTGAAACAAACCAGCTGGTCTCTTCTGTTCCGCCTTAATTATATGAAAAGTAAGATACTATGATAAAAAATAAACAATATACCACATAATTCCCTACCACCAATACCAACATATCAAGTCATGATACATCTTGGTATCCCTAGGGTTCACTGACTAGCAAGACCAGTGTCCATTATCCATCGACTCCCACCTTATGGAAAATAAAACAACCAACCTACCATAGAAGCATAATGTTCCACTATGAGATCGAGACCACTTACATAAGGTTTTCCCCCATAAAAGATTCGAAAACATTGTTTTCACTACGTTTCTATCACTTTATTCAGTTGAAATCACTTATCCAAAGATGAACTAGATTTCATCAAAGACAAGAACACCTATCCACCAAACTCTTCCACTCCCAAGCTCATCTCAGCCAAAACAGTCATCAGAGACCATTCCTCAACACATTCCTTCTTTAAATGTGTTAAATATGTTCTTCTAAAATAAAATGAAAACAAATTTATTTTCATAGTATTACACATAATATCCAAATAAAATGTATAAATACAATCTACCATGTTTCTCTATTTATTATTTAGATTATTCTGAGTAAAAATATATATCAGGATATTATGATCAGAATAAATTATAAACCACTCTTCAAAGAGTTAGTTATTCCACACCTTGAGTTAATTTTTATCAAATTCTAACCCAATTCATTTGTAGGATAATTCTTCTCACGAGAGAACAACTAGTACGAGAAATAACCAACTACTTGTTTTTCCAACATCATGACACATCCGAAACCTGTTCAAGAAGAATCATTGAAAACATCATAACCTGAACCTAGATCTAGAGGTATCAAAACTGGTGATGAAGTCAACCTAATCTTCAAGTACTCAAGATATATTTAATAGTTTTCATTCTAATCAATCTTTACACCCTTACGTACCAAAGTAATCATTGAAGCTGTGAGCGTGGAGAAATCCTAAACAAATCGACTATAGTAACCTTATAAACCCAAGAATATTAGAATCTAAAATAATTATAGGATACTAAAAATGCATAAAAACATGTATCTTTTGAGTATATATAGATTTACCCATCTTAGATATCACATACCCCATAAATTTCACTTCCCTTATTCAAAATTGAAAGTTGGAAAACATACCAATGATATAATGTTCCTACAAGTTTTGAATAATGATATCCATATGGCCCAGGTGATCCTAATATATCTTGTAATACAAAAAATTATAATTCATGAAAACAACAAAAATAGTTTCCAAAAATTGATGAAAGTATCTGGTTCATCAAAGCCATAGACAATGTGTGAGTGTTTATCAGAGAAAATCATATAACTAGAAACTCAAAATTCCCCTACCAAATTCTAAGCATTATTTTAGTTATAATATCTTATCAGACCCTCAACTAGTGGAACCTTTAATGAATTTTAGTATTTGAAAACCCACATTCACCTCTCAGATGATCAAAAAGATCATCAATCCCAGACAGAAGATATTTTTTCTTAATTGTCACCCGGTTTAACTTATGACAATCAATACAAATTGTGAGACTCCAGTATACCTTTTTAGAATATAGGACAGGTGAAGCCTGTGGTTACATTCAAGGATGAATAAATCCTTTAGCCTCTACATCCTTATGTTAGACCATAAGTTCTATATACTTTGAAGGTTCCATTTAGTTGGATTTAATGGAAACGAGCATCATACCAGGGAGCAGTTCAATAGTATACTTGACCTCTATATGTGGCCGTAAACTAGAAAAATCATCCCGAAATACCTCAGTGTTTGTTATCACCAATTTAGGAAGTTAAACACCCAAACAAGGGTTAAATTCATCAACAAACATATCTAAAACCATACATGAGATTACCCAGTCAAAAGGAACCACATGACCTTCCATTGATGATCTAGGGTCCCACTCACCATGAAAGACATGATTGACCCCATTAACATAATGAAATGCACCCAATGACAATAATCATATATCTGGGTCTTAACATTGATAATCCAATAAATATAGATAAAAAAGTTTAAGATATAAATATCAAGCATCATGAAGTCCCACATTACATTAATGTAGGCTATCATCACTTGACAATTTGGACACCTGAAACCTTGAATAAACCTCTTTCACATAGGTGTGGAAAGATCCAACAAGTATGGTATATGTTTCTAATGAATTACCAACATGTAAAATAATGTTAAAAATAAAAAAGAATAAGTAAAAAATATTTTAAAAAAATATAATACCATATAAGACTAAATAAATTCCATACCTATAATAGTAGTAGGACATGATTCAGATTCCTCTTACGCATACTCAATCATATAAAGTCATCCTATATTAACCCTATGAACATCCCCCTTGGAATGTGGATTTGACCCACCACCCTTGAAAGTATAGGTATTAACCTATGAAACCTTATTGAGAGTGGATCCCACCTTACTTACCTAGGAAATAATTTCACAGAAATTTTTTAGAAGGATTGATAATTCACAATGATGAAAATTTTGAAGATCCTCTATATATTTAGGTATAGTATTACCCAATCACACACAATGGTTGAAACAAATATACTAATACCCTGATGAACACTATTAAAATATAGTTGAAGAGAACTGAACACCCTTACATTTACTTTTATTTCCATTAGATACACTCTGTTTAATAACTACACCAAATGAAACTCCACCAAAACCTGCCTTCCCAAC
Source organism: Viscum album (assembly GCA_963277665.1). NCBI lineage: Eukaryota > Viridiplantae > Streptophyta > Magnoliopsida > Santalales > Viscaceae > Viscum > Viscum album. The sequence continues at coordinate 352,889,688 of OY728130.1, read as the reverse complement.
CATGTCTTCCTCAACCAATACAACATTTTCAACTACCAAAAAAAAAGGTTGAAAGGAACATGAGAATAAAAAATGACTTGATAATACTCCCCAGTCCCAACTCAAACTTTCTAACATTTAGGTATTAATTAGTGATAATCTTTTGTTCCAAATTCCACAGATCAACAAAATGGGTAGAATAATCCAGAATAGTATGCCCCATGCTCCATGTTCAGAAACACCCAATTCATTACCATATGAAGCGTCTCTGAGTAAAAATGATATTAAATGTATCTCTAAAAAGAAACCCAATTAATTTACATGTGAAACATAACTTACACAATAGAGTCCCAAAATCTCACCCTTGGTCCCTTGAGCATGTATGTTTAAAAACCCACATTTGAGTTTTCATGAGTATTCATGAAATTGAAGATCCTATAATATTACCACACAACTCATAAAATTCCTAGGTTCCTTTGACACCAAAAAATATGGGTATATGATTATTAGTAAGCTCATAGTCCACCACATAGAATGGGTTTTGACACCCACTTGACATAGAGTTTAAATGGAATGGATAACAACTTCTACCAAAGAAGGGTCCATGGGATGATTTTCCTGTAGAACCTATATTGTAGATTCATATCTTGGATTAGGAATATATATTCTTAGATTAATTTTCTTATAATTAGAAGAAAATAGATAATTATATGATGAGTACATCTTAAAAATCTAATAACGGCCTTCATAATTCAAATAATTTCTTTAAAACAACCATAATCTCAACCAATGATGAATTCTTATCGATGTAATTTTTTTTAAAAAAAGAATAAATATATTTATATAAACATCACATACAATTCATTCAAATGACCCCAAACCCCAAGTAACAAACCTGTTAAAATTCTTTGACTACCCATGGAAACTAGAGTTCAGTAATAGAAGTGAGCCAGATAGGCCCCTTTTCTGCACCTACTATATGAATTTCCATTGTCCTAACTCATGTTTACCCAAGAAACATAACAAAACTTAGGCAGTGTTAACACAGTTCTGGTTGATCCTTCACTTTGATACCAAATTGTAACATACCTACATGGTTCTACCAAACCATACACCCCATTCAGCTGCCACATGGTGATGTAATGAAGGAAAACATAACAAGTCCTGATTATAAAAAAAGATATACAACTAGTGTACTATGTGGAAGATGAAGATATATAATGGTCTATAATATCAATGAATAACATGATAAAACCAATAGAATGGATAAAAAATGATGATAAAGTCTCCATGTAACCAATAGTCACCACCAAACAAACCCAAATCAAAGGCAATGAAAAAAGGAGAAGAAAACATTCTATAAGATGAACATAACCTTACCTGTATCATGCAATGAAACATCTAAAACCACCAAATGAAAAAATTATGTTGTGATCAAGAATCCCATTAGGAAAGAACCAGATAATCTTTACATGGTCTAATCACAAGAATGTAATATTTCTAGCTTTTAAAACAAAATAAATAGTTTTACAAATAATTTTCATAAATCTAGTTCATTTATAAACCATTTTCCCATTTTTGGTTTTCATAAAGACTTTCATATATTAAAAACTTGAAGACATTAGATTAAAAAGTAATATAAATAATAAAGCACATCCATGTATAAAAATACTAGTAAGGAAACACATATCAATGAAATAACATATCTTGAGAATCGATATGATATAACCTTATAATAAAACATGTGAGAAAAAATCAATGATAAAAGGAATCATGTGATAAATAACCATAATTTAAAAATATCCTAATATTGGTTGATAGTGGAAGGGAAAATACATACTAGTCACTCAAGAGAATAAATAGGTATGATGTTGGATACAAAATATATTGAGTCCTTTCATAGTCCATCAATATTTAAATGGTTAACCCTAGTGTTTCCACACACATTAAGGTAAAGACATGTATCTTTAGAAATGTATCCAAGGTTCCAAATATGATAATTGTCAAAATAATGTTCCATAACCATGATTGTAATTTTATAAAACATTTTAATAGCCAAGCCAATATACCTCAATGTTTGAATAGACATTTCCAAATCGTGAAAATTCATTTTTAATGAAAAAACCTTTTAGTAAAAACGGTACTTTCAAATATATCCCAAAAACATAAATAACTTCAAATAAATGAAAAAATCAAAGTAATTTACGAAGAATAATAAGAAATTCGTTGAATTACCCCTTTTATTAGAAAATTCTACCTCAAACTAGAATAAACCTAGAAGTCATAGAAAACAATGATTAGAAACCATGAGAATGACCTTTAAAAAATAAGTAACACTAAGAAACTAAAAGGGATTAAAAAAACACTATCTGATCTCAAATCTGAACACAAATGTATAAAAAACTAAAACCACAACCAAATCCAAAGAAGAAACAGAAGGAACACTTATCTAGAGAAATGAACGGAAACCACAATAATGTTCAATCACTGAAATAAATGATCTAGAACAACCAGATGCCTCCAAAATCTCCCCTTATAGCTTATATGTTGAGAGGGATAAGGTATACAAATGAATGAAATTATAAATCAGGAATACAAAACCCTAAATGCCAAAATCTTGAGTATTATATGCCCTGTAATCCCATTACACATCATGTAATCCATGAAGTTCAAGTATGCTGACAAAAAAATCATAATTTTATTAAAAAATAGTTTTCTTAAAGTAAATGATGCAAACATTTTACACAACATGTGAACCCTCCATGCCTTGAACCCTTTTGATGATATATCCTTAGAAAATATTATCTGACATGTAATAAATTTACCTGAAATTTTATCACCCAATGAACTTTAGAAACTGTAGGTTTAGAGAAAGAAACTCAAATACCCAACTCTAGGGGTTCTTTGAACATGGGAAGAACCACATTATGAGTTTGAAACATTTAAACCACACTCCTCTAATTTAAATAAACCTACATTCCTAAACATTAATTCAGTTTCATTTGTAAAGGATATACATCTAAGAGAAGCCTAAAAACATACCCAAATAAAGTTTAAAAAAAGTAATAAAAAAATTAGTACCTAAAGAGGGTAATAGGGTGTTACATTTATCCCACTGAAAACAAATTCTTGATATTAAAAAAAAGAGTGAAATTTTATATTTATTATTTACATAAAATAATATTACGGTATTTATAAAAAACGGATACAAGTTCATATATTGTTGAATATTGTATGAGTTTGTTTTAAATAAACTCATAAAATAGAAAAAAGTAAGGTTTAATATAGATTTTAAATCCTTATCAAAATATTTGTAAACTAAATTACCGATTTACCCTTACTAAGGTAACACATATTTTCCTTGATTTCTATTCATTATAATCAAAAAACGAAGTTGAAATATTTACAAAATTAAGAATTTATGATTCCAAATATGGAGTAAATTTTATCAAATTATACCCCTATAATTGGATTCAACTAATTTTAAAATAAACCAAAAAGACATGATTGAAAATTTTTTCCCAGAAAAATGCATTTCGAAGAAAAAAAAATATTTTTATTCCATAATTATTTATAATATCAATTATAATGAAAATTATTGGATTACGTTAAATAAAAATGAACTAATTTATTATTTAAACAAATTAAAAACATTATGGGATTATTTCAATACATGAAAAAATATAGTTTTTAATGAAGTAATTATTTTTCACTATTCATTAAAAAATTAATCTTTTCTGAAAAATACATAAAATTTACCCCAAGATAATTTTCATATTCTTATTTTAAAATAATATAACATTATGAAAATATAATTTCTAAAATCGGAATAAATTAATTACACTATTCCTTGAAAAAATAAATAAAAACCAATTTGAGTAAAATGTGTTTTTAAAGCATATAATGACTTTACTAAAAGTTGTGTTATTTTTTCCTAAGAAATAGAAAGTAATTTATTATTCATTAGGGAAATTATATTAATATTTTTTTTGGATACACATATTAATACCTTCAAATTCAATGATTATTTTATAACAACCACATCTATATAATATTTATTTCTACAATAAATCACTAATTTCTTGAATCTTGGTGTTGCATGTTATGAAATTTTTTAAGATGAATATTATTTTAAATTAAAATGTTACGGTGTTAAATTATCCACTTTAAATTAATTATATCAATGGAATATTATTTAGGTCATGAAGGGTTAAATATTTGAAAACACCTTCATTTAAATCAAACATTATTCAAAGGGATAATAAAACATATTTAAAAACAGGAAGTGGGAAAAATATAGGTCATAATAAATTACACATTATTATGTTCCCATATAAGAATAAAATTAGTGGGAAGTTAAAATAAATACAAGTATGAAAAAAATAATTTCTAAGGACTAATAGAGAGTGATAGATAACATGTCCACGAGAATGTTAATGAATAAAAAACCACAAATAAGTGATGATTGAAAAGATTATAAACTCATCATGAAATAATTTTAAAAGAATTACATTTTTATTTAAATATAATCTCAAATTTTTTTATGGATTCTTTTATTATCATGGTTGAAAAATTGATAAAAATGCATACAATTTATTTATTTCTCTTTCATATGTACAATTTCATCATTTGGTAATGCTTTGTTAAATTTAATCTTTATCTCTTACTCTACGAATTGAATTTTCATAATTATTTTTTCATTCTTTCAGCACTAAAATTAAAATTTTAGAGACCATAAGATCCATATAATAATGAAAGGTTATTACTCATTTCTGTATATATTTTACAAAATTAAAATTGGTAGAGTAGGTTACCCAATATGGATAAATTTAAATATGGTGAAATAATACATTAATATCTAAAACAAAAAAAATAAGACCAAAAGTTAAACATAAAAAGTTACATTTCTAGTTTACCTAAGGAATCCCCTAAACAAGTCTAACCAAATTAAAAACTCCCAAATTTAAAATTAAGGACACTAAATTTCTAGAATAAACTTAACCTTAGTCCCTGAACAACATAATGTAGCTCATAATGTCACACACAAAACCTATGAATACCATGATTATATATTCTCTTAAAACATGGTAATAGTATAACACCCCAAGATTTTATGAATTATTTTTTTCAAATAAATTTAATTTCATCAAATGATGTCATTACATGTAACATTGAGTTTTAGAAAACCACAAAATAATATTTATATTTTTATTTAAAAATAACTGTTATAACATATTCATTGAAATGATGTAATTGAATTGTAATAACTAAATTATTAATATTATATGGTTTACACATGAATAAAATAAATTCATTTTCTATCAATTGATTATTAATGAAAATAAAAAATCATTGGAATGTAAAAGATGTATTTTATGAAACATTTTTTATATGTATAAGGTGTTTTCATCATAAAATTTTAGTTAATCACTAATAGTGAATTATTTTAATGAAATTTATGTATTATATAATCAATAAATGTTTTTATCATTCTTCTAATATTTTTCTAAGAGTGGTATAAGAGGAAATCGAGTTTAACGTTTAAAAATATATTTTCTAAAACAAAGATTCATTAAATTCCGAAACCATTTTTTCAAATTTTATAGAATTTATTTGAAATAATTAACTTCATTTTTGAAAAAAATTAAAATTATCATATATTTTATTTTTATTTTTTTTTAAAATATTAAATTTTCAATGAATAGTAAAAATACGGATTATATTAAAAACCACCTTTTTGTTTAAAGTATTTTCAAGTTCAAAATTTTTAAGTTGGATCTAAAAGTAAAATTAATTCAATTATATATAAATTAAAAAATTTTAGTTCATTAGAATAAATTTCATATTGAATTTTTATATGAAAATTTTTTATACTTATGAAAACTTTTCTTTGGAAAATTGTGATCTCATCGCATATGTGGGTTTAATTTTAAATTAACAATTTCCACTAATAAGAACTAGATTTGGTAGAATGTATTCCATATTTGAAAAAAAAAAATTTAGGTAATAAGTTCAATTTAATTTTTATATATAATGAATAGTGAAAATAGTAAACATTAATTATTAAAGTTATGTTTAAAACATGGTTGTATAGATTAACATGCACTTGTATTAAAATTAATATTCCACACACATTCATTTTTTATTTAATAAATGTGATTTAAAATTTATAATTAGTGATTAAAAATTATCTAATAATACTAATTTTATTTTTTGGGATTAAAGGATAAATTACCAAGGAAAATAAAAGGAGACAAGTTACCATGGTGAAAACTAAAGTGGTAAAAGTATGTAAACTTAAGGGATACAGGAATAAAATGTTTAAAACATATTTTTTGTAGTGTAGGTTTGGATCGACAATATCTTCCCCACATTCTATTATTTATCAATTTTTTAAGAACATGGATTAAGAGTGACTTCCCATCATTGAATAGTTTTGGGTATTTATAAAAATTTAAATCCTCCTCAATTATAAAAGGGAACATCATCCATCTATTATTCACACATCATAAGAGATTTTTATGGGCCATGACCTACACAAATTTTTCCCAGCATTTTTATACATGTTCTATAATTTTTTTTCTTCTCAGAAGATTAAGTGAAGGGTCCTTAGAAATAGAAATATAGAAAGATGTTTTAAGGTAAGGTATATATATTCAAAAGTCTCTCTATTTTTAATCCTCCTTTTACCATGATGGTATGGGGAGTAAACCCAAACTTCTATGGAATTATTGGCAGTAATGCCTTGGATAATATAGAAATCATATAATATTATTATGTGTTTTTCAAAATTATATATTTTATTCTTATGTTATGATTTCATATATTATGCTATTTATTTCATTATGATTCATGTTTTTTGAACTACCATGATTTATGACACGATTCATGTTTATGAACATTGATATGTAGGGTATGATCTTTTAATGTTTTTATCACATTATCATACCCTTATAATTATGTTTATGCTTAAATGTATCCCTTGTTTACCCTTACTGAGTATATGAGGTCCCCCTTTTTAATGTTGCCTCTACTAGGTTATGATGGTATATATTATGTATGATGTGTCTAAGAAGTGTTATATTCATGAATAACCTAGTGGGAGGTAATGTACCTCACTTATAAATCAGGGTTTACATTTCAATGTTTCCAAAAGGCACTAACCTAACATGGTGTTTAGGTAACTATTTGTTTAATTTTTTAGTTATTCCATAAAAATTTATGTAATTTTAATGTATGAAAATCAAGGATAACTATAGTTGGTATCAGAGTGAAGGATTAGTTAAAATTTGGAATATTGGATGGGAAAAATTTAGTGAGATCCAAATTTAAATTTCTAAGGATATTTCTATGGATGTATCTAAGGATAACTATAATAATGAGTAAAAATTTAGGAAACTTTCCTATAATTTTGGTAAAGGATAAAGTGAGTGACTTCATTGAAATACATCAATGTCTGGATACTACAAGTGGATATGGATCTGAAACATATGTACCTTGGAGTAATATGGTACACAAAAATGGGCCTTGTTACACATCTGTTTTGAAAATCATAGGGAATATAATTTATGAATTCAGAAACTCTTCACAAATCCTCATTAATGATTTAAATATAATCTGGTTATGAATAACCTAGGATGAAACTATGGAGTCATAGATTACGGAAGGGTTCATAACTTATAAATCCAGTAAGTAATTATTTTCATGTATTTTTGGTTTTCTGCTATAATAGGTAATGGTCACACTATACTTTTGGTTTTAGTCAATGGTGGGAACTATAAAGAATTGGAATAATATTGAATGTGCTGAATGATTTTCTGATGGGAATGCAAGTGGTATGATCATTGGAGTGAAATTTGTTTTGATCATGCTGAATACATTTTTAGGGAACATATTGATAATGTGTACATTAAGTGACTCTCAAACATACTATGGAAGAGAAATAAAGAGTCCGTTGAGAGTTCGGATAATGAATATGATGGAGGAAAGATGGTTTAGTTTCCTTTGTTTCAGAATTTGAAAATAATCACCTATATGAATGCCTTAGAAGAATAATAATATTCTTAGACTATGGAAAAGAATGACATAAAGATAGTGAATGAAAGGTAAAAATGAAGAGTTCAGTAAAAGAAATGGATGAGAATATTGGCCTCACTAAGAAATCATCAAAGTTTATCTTTTTTAAGTGTGGAATAAATAGTTATTGTGAAACTCAATTTCCAAAGAGGAATGATCCTAAAGAGAATAAGTTTGGTGGTGTAAGTAATGGTTATATTGTTGATGATGGAGACACTACAGCTGAAATTTGAAATGAAAGAGGTATTATGTAATTGGATGAGGAATCCTAGTTAATGTATTAAGGATGAAGTAATCAAGGTTTTTATGTATTCGGATACAAGAATTATGTTATATGAATGGTGAAATATTCATGTATTGTTCAGTGTATATTTTTTCACTCCAGATTTACAAGAACATATTTACTAGATCTGATGAAATAGAAAAGATATATAATGGAAATGTTATATCCTTGTAAACAAGATGATAATGGGAAATATAACCCTTAATTGTTTACTTATTTTACAATAATATTGTTTGTATAATGATATGTTAGAAATATGTAAATTAGACATTAATGATTAACATATAACTAATTAATGGCTTGTTGATATTTGGTTTATGACATCCTTAAGAAAGTTTAAAAAAATTTGATTTAAGGAATAAAAACATTGTACTTTGAATGTGGAAACATGGAAGTTTTCCAAAAGGATTTATGGTAATTCAGGTCATTAAACTATTTCAAGAGAATACATGATGAAGGTATTACCATTTTTGGAATATAGAAACCTAGAGCTATATTGTGTTATGTTGGGAATTAATGATAAGATGATTCAGGGAATTGCTTTCTAAATTTTTTATTTTCAACTTTCAGAAGGGTTATAAGGTTAACTATTCATGAAAAGTTAAAGATAAACATCAGAGGAAGTATTTATATGTTGGGATTTTATTGAAAACCATGGTTAAAAGGATATATAGTGATTAACTTTATTTCAAGGATGTACGTCTTATTTATTTTTAGAAATTATATTAGTGTGGTTTTAAGAAAGGAAATCATATATGTCGGGTGAAAACCAATCACGTCCAGCATGGCTCTGGGTGTTGAACCTAAGACCGAATGATGAAAAGGGTTTCACTCCTGCCACTTGCCTACTTAATGTCCTGGTTAATGTGTAATTTTTTGATGATAAAATATTTATGATGAAACAATATTTTTACTTTTTAGGTTTATAGTATAATGTATTAACCATATTTATTTTTAAAAATAGTCAGAGAACAAATATTTATACTTTTTTTACTTTTAAGGGCCTTCAAAACTTATAAAAGTGTATTTTAGTGCTTTGGGAATCAAATTCAATTTTAGGACAACCATTAATTGATGTAACAAAATAGATAAAAAATCCCAACTAAAGAATGAAATATTGTTTATATAAATGTATCATGTAATTATATTTACTTATATTCTTTGTTAATACAAGTGTAAATTAACATTAGGATAATGATAAAATATGTGTTGTCTTAGTACATTAATTTTTATTAAAATTATGGCCTTTTAAATCATCACATATTTATGACATTGAGTCCTTCAGTTTTTTTGATCATTCACTTGTTTTTGATTGATGAAATAAATCACTCTATATAGATTTTTATTTTTTCCTCCATTTACAATATTCACACCAATCCTATGTTCTCATATGTGGGAACCTAAATATATTATACTTTTTGTAAATTTTATGCTTCAAACTTTACCGTTGTAAGGGACGTTTTCTTATTTAAATTAATGACGTGGTTTTATATTAATGGAACATGCAAGTATTAATCGTTTAATAGCACATAAGGGTGAAATTAATTTTAAGGGGGTTTAATGTAACACCTTGAGATTTTGGGAAACAATTTTTTTTAAAATAATTTAACCTTTTTGATATTTTTTCATTACATGAACGTCTAAAAATACATTATTTTATATTAAATCACAATGTTTGACTTGCGTTATATGAAACACCAAGTTAATCATGCATTACATGAAACATAAATTTTGGTTTGATCTACACATAACACCTAGTAATATTTCTTTGTACACAATAATGACTTTCATTGATGGCTTAAGTAACATGCATGACTGAGTTATGCCGAATAATAATACATTATTAAAATGTTTTTATTTAATATAATAAGATATAAAATAGTTGTTAAATTAGTGTTTAGGAACATTATTAAATAATTTATGAAAATATATGTTTACAAAAATATAATATGAATTCTTAGGATATCAATTAGTTAGAAATGAATATGAAAACCAATTTAATATAAAAGAAAATATTAATATTTTTATGGTTACAAAGATATTTTACCGTAATAAGTAAAATTAAATATAATTAGTGAGTGATATTAATGTAATATAAATGTTATATATTGAATATATTATTTTTTATTTTCAATCAAAATATTGTTTGGCCATAATATAAAGAAAAACCCAATTTTATGTTTAAAAACCAATAATTTTATAATTTTAGTTTTATCACCTTTAATGGAGAACCCATTTTAAATCCATATTTTTGAACTCTTATATATTTATTATGGTAAATGAACTTAATAATTTTAATCAAAACATAAAAATTATTTTTTGATATTTTTTTTATATTTTTCACTAAGGATTAGTTTTTAATGAATAATTAATGATACTGAAAGCTTAATTCCTAGCTACGTTTTTATATAATTAATTTATAAGTTTAAATTATTTTTAATTTTTTTTAAAATTTAAATTATATAACAAATTTATCAATTAAGCCAATTTATGTAATTTTAACCAATTTCACAATGGAATTTGGTTATAAAGACTTTGAAAACTTTTGATCATTTTTACTTAAAAAACCCACAGTGTTGTCCTATCAACATGATTAATTTTAAAATAATTTCTTGCACTTTTGTGGTTAAAATTTGAAACAAATATATTCCATACATGGAATCAAAATAATTTATAATGGCTAATAATTTAAACATAGTTTTTTGACCCAAAAAAGGAGTGAATGTAATTAAAATTAATTACATCAATTAAGGTAAAAATAAGCTTAAATCAGGACTAAAGCTTAAATTTAAGATCCTAAAAGACATAGAAACATGTCAAAGATCTAGTTTATGGAAATATTTATAAACTATACTCATTTTATATAATGATTCCATTATTTAATCATTCTGGCATATGAAAAGCATCTATGGTATTCTTTTTTCAAAATATTACAAGAGTTCTGCTCCTCCTCAACTATAAAAAATCCTCATCTCCTCCCATTTCCTAACACATAAAAATCCTCTAGTCTCACCCAAACTATGATAATATAAGCTATCAAAATCCCACTATTCCTCGTAGATTAATCCCATTGGGTGGAAAGAAAGCCAATGTAACCTTTTTTCATAAACCAGAAGTAGTTACCAGATTAAGAGATAACATCTTCTATCAAGTGCATTTCTTTTCTTTTCTTTCTCCACCACTCCACAATATTTATTCAATGATTGTATAGAAACACCAATATATTAAATATACTAATATTTATTTATTTTAAAGGTTATAACTACACTTACAAACACCTCCATCTAATTGTTTATGAACATACTATTTATGTGTCTGGTGAACGACCGCCTCACAAAATGATAATTGTTTATTTTTCCTTAACACCTATAATAGTGTAAATTATGAGGATATATATATATATATGTTATATATTATAATTATTATATATATAATATTCTGTAATATTTTTCCACACTTAAATTTATACTTTCCATTTTTTCTAAATATAATAATTTCATCTGAGGAAGTGTGGACTACCACCCCCTCAAAGTGATGGGATTCGTTGACACACTACATATAATTTATTAAGGATGAGTTTAGTGAAATTATATGATATATAAGACATATTAATTTTATTTGAATAATGATATATATATATATATATTTCATTTATGTTCTTTCTTTCAATACAACAATTAAACAGAAACAACATTCATGTCTATGTACGACCTACCGTCTCCATGAACATTATAATCCGGTTTATACTTATATATTCTATAGATTATTATAATACACATATAATGAATATAAATGATATTTATATCATGGTTTACATTTTATAAATCATTATATATGTATATGGACAAAATAAATAACAATTTGTGACATAAGTGAATAACAAAGTGAATTTTACTTGAAGCATAACTATAACATGACATTGTAAACAAGCGGGTAATATAAAGTCATAAGGAAACTATATATGGTATTATATATATGAATATGGTTATGTAAAATATTTATAATAAACTTACATTTATCATATTAGATATTTTAATGAGTACGACACGGGTCAAGACACAAGGTAAGGGAATCTCATCTCACTTTTTATTTCTGTGAGATACAAGATTTATTTACCACCCATTCCTTTTGTCTGGTGTGTATAATTCCCATTGATATATTATATAATTATTATTCCAAAAATTATGGTTATTTTCATATCAATATAAAGATATTTCTATTATGTTATTTATGTTTCAAAATTTACCAAATTGGTAATGTAATTTTGTCTCAATTTACCCTTTTCAAGACACATGCCATGTTATGGACCTATATTTTTCTATGAGGAGTATATAATGAAATTAACATTTTATATCCTGAATATAATTATTTTAAAGATATTTTAATCTTCATTTAATTTTATTTTATTTCATGGGCAGTATGATCCCCTGTTACCATGTGGTAAGAGTTAATTGAAACAATCCCATTATTTATCATGGTTGTTTATGATTATGATTACTTTGATAAAATATTATGATCCATATCTCAAGAATACTGAAGAATTTTATTCTGTTATATTTATTCATAATAGATTCACATAATGGTACCATTTACACTCTTTATTATAGAATATAGATAAGAAACTAATTTTAGGAAATTTTCTATTTACCTCTCTTTGGTCAGAAATCAGAGTTCCTTCAAAACCATGTTTTCTAAAAAGGGTTTCCAAGAACATTATACTATTATCCTATAGTATTTAAAATAAATGTTTACAATTTTTTTCCTTTTACCAATTTTTTGTAATGGAATCTTCTTATCACTTTCTGAATAAGTCATTTTTCTTAATTTTTTACCATGAAAAAGGAATATTCTCTTTACCTCGTATGATATGTATAGATTTACCCAGTGTGATTTTTTGTAAAATTCCATTCCATATTTTAAAAGGTAAATTTTTAAGTAAATTCTATTAAAATTACATTTCAAGGATATTTTTTGAAAATTTTTTAAAGTAAAAATTTTTTCAAAATAATTTCAAAATTTCATTATAAGTTATCGTTGTTTTTTTCAGTGAAAACGGTGTCAATTTTTTTTATAATTTCATTATATATTTTCATATTATTTTTTCAAACAAATTATTTTCAAAAAATTCTGACGATTTATTTTAATGTTTTAAAGTGTTTCCAAAGAATTTTTTTTAAATTGTTTTGAATCTTATTCTCTATGTTATCAATTAAAAAGGTTTTAAAAATGACTTGTAGTCTTTATAACATGTTCTCAAGGTAATTTATATTAAAATAACTTTAAAATGGGTTTATGAATTAAAAATTCCTTTTCCAAGAAGAAAGTATAATTCTATCAAGAAACATTTTTGAAATATATTTCAAAATTATTTTTCATTTTAGATGACATTCGTTGAGGTTACTAATACCTTTCTATGAAATAATCTAAAGGTTTTATTTATATTCTTTCTCGGAATGGGTTATTCTTAATTTCATTATCTTTATCAAACTCATTTCCCTTTCATGGGTTATATTTTTATGAAATCTTTTTCTCTTTCATGGGTTATATGTTTATGAAATCCTTTTATCTTTTGCAGTTTTTTCTTTTGATGAAGTGATTATAAAACCTCAAACCTTTTCCATAGGTTATGATTTGATTACATGTATATGATACCCATTTCATTTTATGGGTTATGATATGATTTATAATATTTTTGTGGTATTTGTATGTATGATTTCATTATGATATGGTTGGGACCTATATATCTCTCCGATGCATTGGGTCATGATTCATATCTCATGAGAGAGACTAAGATGGCCTTGGGAGTAAAATATGACTACGAAGATGGCCATGGGAGTGAAACATGGCTACCAAGATGTATAAGAAGTGAAATCATACTATAGAGATGGCCATGTGAGTGAATCATAACAACCAATATGGTATAGGGAGTGAATCCATTCTACTAATATGGTCCAGGAAGTGATTCCACAGATACTATAGAGATTGTATAATATGATTATGTGTTTTTCATGATTCCATGTTTTTTTCCTGATGTTATGCTTTCATGGATTATGTTTTTTATTTTCTTATGATTCATGTCTTATTTACTACCATTAATTATGACACGATTCTTGTTTATAACATATTTAGGGTATGATCTTCTAATGTTGATCACATTCTCATACCCTTATACTAATGTTTATACTTACATGTCTGCCTTGTTTAACCTTACTGAGAATCTAATATCAACTATTTTTAAGATTCCTTCCCTAGTTTATGAAGGTATGTATTAATTATGATGTGTTTAAGAAGGGTTCTATTCATTAATAACTAAGTGGGATATAATGGAACTCACTTATATATCATTTTTTCTGTTTCTATGTTTCTGAAGGAACTAAAATAATATCATCTTTGGGAATATATTTGTTTAATGTTTTATGTATTCCAAAAAGGTGATGTAATGTTATGTATGAAAACCATGGGTATTTATATTCTTGTTGTTCATTATAAATTGCGATTATTGGTTAAGAATAACCATAATAGTTTTCACCATATATCCCATTTCATTCACTTTCCCATTCATTAAATCACCTCATTTTCCTTTACATCCATTTTGATTTTGGTCCATCCCAAATCCATCAGTTTGTGAAACCAAAATGGTTAGTGTGAGAATATCAATAAAATCAGAATAAACAATATTAAGAGGATGATAAAATCTAAGATATCCTTAAACATGGTATCTTTAACTAATTATTATTTATCTAAAATAACAATATTTCTACCTATCGTACATTCAGTTATGTTGATAGAGGAATTTTATCTTTTGTACAAATAACATCATAACCTCTAATGTTATCTAAACATTTCTATTATACCAACTATAAGGAATTGACTTTAAACATTACACATTATATGGAATTAATAATACAATTCAATTTATTATATTTCAAAAGAACTTTATGTTTTGTGTTTTATAGAGTTAGTTCATAACTATTATATAAAAACCGATATATTATATTGTGTTCGCTTATTATCAGTATCCGTTGTCCCATAATAGAAATATTTAAAATAAAACACATTTTATTTTCATAAATGTTATTCATGAATTTTAAATTGAATTTTTCTTTTCCATTAAACATCCATAAACATAGTGATTTTTTTTTGAAATGTGGGATGCGAAAAAAAACCTCAGTAAGTGGTATAAGAATAAGGAAAGACACTATTAGTCCATGAATACATATAAATTTTTTCCTTTCACAAAATAAAATATGGGCTAAAAATAAAAATTATCTTAACTAAGAAATCACATTCACTGCAACTATATTTTCATAAAACATTAAATAACAAATCATAAAGAAAAAAAATAAAACTAATTGGGTTTCATAAAAATCCTAAAAATTCATAATAACTTCTTTCAAATTGTTAAACTGTTCACCCAAAAATAGTAGAATATATCTTCAATCGAACATAAAATCCTTATCTTAACTTAATAAATCATAATATTCCTATAAAATCCCATAGCATGAATATATAAAAAAAGTAGGTTACTTGTGGTGTCATTTTAATCTCACTCTTAAAAATGGAACAATCTTCATAGTTACTCCTAAAATAACCATCACGGTTACAAAAAAATAACCATCGTTATTATAATCGAAATACCTATCATAGTATATTCCCATAATATCATAGGAGAAACACATTTGGTTAACTAAATACCTTTACCCAATGTAATGGAGAGTTATAACAGTCTCACCTGAGTTTGTTTTATCACAGAATCACATGTCCTTGATTAATAATGTAACTACCCATCTATGGTTTATAACATAATCAAACATCATCATAAAAAATTCCAAAGAACCATAAAACAATCCTAACACCTAAAAATATTATTTTCACCCATAAGAAAGTGTTTTTGGATATTGATATTTCCATTTTCATTAGAACCGATTATTAAAACATACAATTATCAGAATAAATGGAAAGGGGGGGGGGGTTTATTTGATGAAAACATGGAAGATTATTTGAGGGAATCCAAACATAAAATGATGATTATAGTTGTAGGGAATTTTCTTCCATATACCTTAAAATAATAAATCCATTTTTTCTTTTTGTAATGAAATTCAACCATTCTATAAAAATATTTTCTTTTAAAAATAATGAACAAAATTTTAAATAAACAAAAAAATGTAATTTATAATTCATTTATGACCATATAAAAATATCCCTAACTATAATATATTTAAAAGGAAGAAAATTATAGTTTTAAGGGGTATATTACAATAGAATTTTTATGATAAATCCAGAATAAATCTACAAGCTATAACATCTTCCCATGACTTTGAAATTTTATCAATGGAAATCAAAACTGATTTCTTTAATGGGAACCTTTAAGAAGATATCTATATGAAAAAACCAGAAGGGTTTCTGACTCTAGGAGATACCAATTTTTTTTTTGAAGTTGTATAGATCCATTAATGGACTAAAGGAAGAATCAAGGTCATGGAACATTTGATTCTATAAAGATATAAAAGAGTTATGTTTTATTAAAAATGACTGTTATACATGTGTGTATAAGTGGTTTCACTGGAATGCAGTCATTATCTTAGTAGTATATTTTGAGGACATATCCATTTTTGGAAATAAAAAACAATACTTATCATCTATTATGTAATTATCAAATAATTGTTTCTCCATGATGGACTTTGGTGAATAAGACCACCTTCTAGGGATTCATATCATTCATGATAGATCCAAGAGGTTGTTAGACTAAGTCATGGTAAATATATTGAATAGATACTAAAGATATTTTGTATGGAATAATCCAAGAGGGGATTAGTTCCATTTTTACACGCTATACATTTTTATAATAAAATATATTCTTAGGAACAATATGATAAAGAGTAAATGAGTAATAACCCACATGATTCAATGATAAGATCAGTTGTGTAATTCATGTTATGTACTATAAATAATGTTTCCAACACATTGAGCATGTTAGATGGATATTAAGCTAATATTCGAGAACAACCTTGGGAAAATTCAAAGGAAATCCATAATTATCTGAGAAGAAATAAGGATATTGTCCTTGTCTATGAAGGATAGGAGGAGCTAGTCATTAGAAGTTATACTGATGCTTGTTTTCAGTGAAGTAAAAATTATTTGAAGTCACTATTTGGATAGGTTTTTTTGTCTTAACAGAGGAGCTATGAGTTGGAAGTGTTCAAAGAATATAGTTATCACTGATTCTAAAGATGAGTCTGAATATACAAAATCTTCTCATATATCCAAATAATCTATTTTTTATTTAAATATTTATTTAAAATATTGATTATCATGTAAGTCCATACCATTTTGTGTTATGATAATACTATAGTGGTGGATCTTGTAAAACATACAGGGCCATGCCAATTGACAAAGCATGTACTTTTAAAGTATCACATATTGAGGGTTTTTTATTTTAGGGGTTATTTTGTAGTAAATTGAGTTTCCATAGTAGAAAATGAGGAGAATTATTGGAATAAAGGCCTATATCAGTAGAATGACATGTATGATGTGAGAGTTAGTAGACGGAAGGATGTTAACAGTTGGATCTAGTATATGAGGTATTCTATTTATCTTTGTTCCCTAGTACCAACTTCTATGTAATTTTTGATAACATATATTCATTATTTTAAATATTAATAAACATTTTATCACATCATGATTGTTCTTCTACATAACATGGTATGTGGTAATGTCTTAAGAGTATCCATCACACAAAAATGTCATAGTAGTTCCCCAATATAATGAGAAACCAAAAGTACTATGATATTATTTTTTAAATATATATTGGATATCCAAATGAAATCATTTGATGGAAATAAATGATATTGTATATTTGGGGTGGATACTCATAGGACTTTGAGGAACCTTCTCATGGTGTATCCCTCTAGAAAGATCCAATGTAGGATATTATAAGAATGATACCCAAAAGCTATAAATCCATATTTATATATTTCATTGGATGTTCCTATATATTAGTTTGGGTATTGAGCATTAGAATTTAATATTATTATTAATGAGTATTATAATTGCATATTTTAATGTATTGATGAACAGTGTGAAGAAATAAATTCACAGAGAGGTATGATACGGTGGGTACGTCATGATTAATATTTCTCTAATGAATAATTAGAGAAATGATTTTTCCATTTTTTATTTAATAGATTTTGGTATCTCTGGACCTTGGATGTAAATTATATATCCTAAATAAATTTATGTCTATAGTGTTTTGAAGGCATGTTTGGTTTCCAAAAATTCAAAGAATCAAACATCAAGCATATATGTTGAAGGAAGTAACATGAAACATTCTTTATTAGAGATATCATGATGAAGGGATTATATTAAAAACATTGTTTTTAAGTGGTTTTATGCCATTATAGCATTATATTCTTTCTCAACGGGTGCCTTACAGGTTTTTAGATTCTAACCTTGGACTTTGGTCTGTTACAACTAATTCCACTGAGAAATGGGTGTAGAGGGTCACCCACTTATTGTAACTAAAACATCAGTTAAATAATAATAATATTTATTATTCATAAAGTTGAATAAATATTATTCCTACCCATGGTTTAGTAATTATTCATTTTTTATTTATTGTTTTTATTTTTCCACTAGTTATTTGGGAGAATATTTTATAAAAAATATATATAATAAATATTTATATTCTATTTAGTGCATTTAATATTAATTTATTCATAAGAGAATAATGATGTGATATTTATTTATTAAATAAATAGTCATTATTGATGGTATGATAAATATTATGGAGGAATGGAAGATTTAGATTAATGATCCTATGAGAAATAATATATATTGAATATTATTTGAATAAATAATATTTAATTTAATTAATGAGTTTAGATAATATCAAGATATAATATTAATAATATTATTTTATATATAGGGTTTCAAAAGGATTAAGAAAATTAATAATGGAACATATTAAATTATTAATTACTATCCCTATAGATTTAAAAGACCAATTATATTATTTCTCCCATAGAGCCAATTAATTTTGTTGTGAAAAATGACATCGGAAGAGAATCCTCACAAATCCCAAGAGATATATCTCTCTCTCTCTCCAAGAATGCTCTCAAGAATATAGATTGATCATCCACCTATAGAACTCTGAATTATTGAGAGATAGAAAATAACCCTTCTTTGAATTGATTCTCAGGGTTATTAAAGAATAATGATCATGCTTTAGGATTTACTGTTCTAGCATATGGATATTCATATGATGATGTTTAGAGGTTCATGGAATAAATGTGGATCACCCCTAGAGGGGATCTATTCTTGAATCCTATAATGCAATGATGGTATATAGTAGATACATTATCATAACCATCAATTAAGAAAGAATTTATCACAAGGTAATTATTTAATTTATTAAATTAATTATAAAAAATATATTGTGATCTTGTGATTTGGTTCCAACATTTTCTCTCTCCAATATTATTTGATTTAATTCTGTTGATCACAGTGATTATCATCATATAAATATCAAATTAATCATTGATTATGACTAAAATCAGAGTTGGGGAAGCCCGATCTAATTATTCCACTACACCAAGAACCTTTAATTATACCTTTTATCCCACTTATTAACATGTTATAACAATTACATAGTCATTTAAGTTCATATAAGATGTTTTGATGATATTCGAATATAAGTCCAAAATGAATTGATTAAGTGGAGTATGAAAGAACTGATCATTTTTTAATAATATATATAATAATAATCATGACATAATTATAATTTTTAAAAAGAAATTATACATTTAAAAACAATAATTAAATTTGATTATGAAAAATGAACTATATTACCATCATGGAGATGGTAGGCCATATATACGCACAAGTAACTTTTCCATTTTTCAACGATCATTATGAAAATATGATAAGTATTATTTTATATTTTCAGAATTATAATAATACCATAATATCATATTAATAATTTAAATATACATATTTATATCATACATGTGATGTGGTTATGAAAAATGAATCACATTGCTTCGTTGAGGTGGTAATTCACACATACACACAAATGACGTTATCATTTTTTAAGGAATGGAATGTAAGTAGGTAATTGATATTTTATAATTTTATAATGATAAAAATATCATATATATCATATATAAATATTAATTCCATAATTCTAATCTTTTTGTGGGATACAATGGTAGGAAATTAATTACATCAATTCACGAGGCGGTAGTCTTCCATACACACAAACGATGGTTTCATTTACAATTTGATGGAATAGAAGATGAATATATATTATGAAATTAAAATTATAACATCTTGTTATATGGAGTATACTAGTTCAATTATTTTATCACAGTTTAATAAAATTTCATGTTTTTTCAAGAAGAAATAAAACTAAAATATGTAGTTAAAAATATACATCTTCTTTGAAAAATCTATTTTATAAATACCTTAAGACCAATTAGATTGGTATTATACCAAAAATAAGGCCAATAGAAAGTTAAGAGAGATTTTAATAGGGTATTTGGGGAAATATTTTCAGATCCATATGGGTTTTTAAGTGTAAATATATTATAATAAGCGGTTCTATTTTATAAGAGAGAGAAGTGGCACAATTGATTGTTATTAAAATATTAATTTAATATAAAATAATTTTTGTGTCTAATGGGATCCAAATTTGTAGGATTTGAATAAAATATGGGTTTAAAGGGATATAGTCTAATGAAATAAAGTTTTCATATGTTCGGTGCACATTTTAATCCTTCTATTTTGGTTTTAACTCACCCGTTAACCATTTTCACACATATCAAGACAACAAGGTTTTTACTCTCTAAGGGTCATTATATTTAATATAAATTAAAAAACAGCACAAAAAATTAAAAATAAATTATATTTTCAAAAACATAATAATAACTTTGATCAATATATAACTTTTATTAATTTTATACCGTTTAATAGAAAACTTTTTTTCCTAAAATTTCAATAATGTCTATATTAGAAAAATTATTTTATTTAAAATTAATATCATAAAAAAAATTTAATAAAATATTTTATTAAATACCTACTATGTAATTTTTATTTATGAAATTAATTATCCGCATTAGTTACTTAAAATTACAATACATTTAATATTTTTAATTTAAATATTTTTGTTCCAATAATAACATAATTACAAAGTTATCATTGTGTAATCATTTAAGGTGAATATTTATTCTATAAAAATTAAAAATAAATTTCCATTAAGAATATAAATCATCTATATTTTAAAATAATATTTATAATGTAACACATCCTTTTTTCATGCCCATGTTACAAATAATTTAGTTATTAAAAACAAGACTCTGACATTTATGACTTTTCCTTACATAAAATGTTATAAATGTTATAATCAGATATAAATAGGAATAAGTTCATATAAAATTTTCATATATTAGAATGGATGGAATTGACTCATAAAATATAATTAATTCAAGTTTTAGGGTAATATTTTAGTCTTTGTCATATTATTTTTAACCCTTAATTACCCGATTCACACCTATTGTGGTAACAAAAACAACTAATGTTACTATTCATAATATCAATAAATAAATCGGATCTATTTTATAAAATTGGAGCCACTGATTATAAATATGAAATCTATTTATTTTAATTTGGAATATATATTTTGTGGAATTTATATAAAAATCAAATTTTAAAAAAGTGATGAAAAACTGGTTTTTATAAAAAATCCATTTTTAAATATAAAATGTTTTTATACTAAATTATATTATATAATACAATTAAAAAAAACAGAAATGGAAAATTTTATTTCAAAAATAATAAATTAAAATTTAAAACCAATTCAAAATATAAGCTTCCTTTGTAAATAGTTTAAAAGAAAATATAGTTTAAAAAATGGATTTTCAGTATTCATTAAAAAATATAAATTTTTAATTAGAGGATAATTTTTATATGATTATCTAAAAAAATATATTTATCTTGTCAAATAGAAATTATAAATGTTCTATAAATTAATTATATTATTAGGGAACAAATTAAAAATCATTTTTGAAGCAAAACATATATTTGAAGAAAATAATAGATTTACAAAAATTAATTACTAATTAATAAGAATTATTAAATATATTTCCCTTTATTATAATATATATATATAATTAGTTAATTCTA
Source organism: Viscum album (assembly GCA_963277665.1). NCBI lineage: Eukaryota > Viridiplantae > Streptophyta > Magnoliopsida > Santalales > Viscaceae > Viscum > Viscum album. The sequence continues at coordinate 352,867,172 of OY728130.1, read as the reverse complement.
ATTATTCTTGCCAATTTAGCAAATAGTTTATAATGATTGTATTTAAATAATAATATTTTGTGGTTCGATTACGCTCGATTCTATGTATTTTTTACACATTGAAACATTTTATTTATTTTAATATATTGGGATATTACAAGTTAATATTTATTTTTTATATTAAAACTATTTATACTTATAGAAATGTTTCTTCAGAAAACTATATTTTCTTCGTATTTTCGGGTTTAATTTTAAATTACATCCTCCCACTTATGTTAATTGAATTTTGTAAAATGGATTCTTTATTTTTAATAATCATAATTAATATTTGGTATTAAGTTAAAATTATTTTTTATTCTTAATTAATAGTAAAAACTCTAAAAGTGAATTACCACAGTTATGGTTAAAATAAGTTTTGGTGTGTGTTACATGCGCTTGTGTTAAAATTAATTTTACACATAGATATGATTTTAATTTAATAAGCTGGATTTAAAATTTATAACAAGTGGTTCCAAATTATCTAATATGTCTCATTTTATTTTTATGCTTAAAGTATAAATAAACTAGGTAAATAAAAAGAGACTAGTGTATGTGGAGAAAACTAAAATGGTAAAAGTGAGTAAACTTAGAGGGTATGGTAAAAACATAGTTAAGAAATGTGTTTTTATGGTAGAGTTTTATGTTGACCATATAATTACTCTAATAAATTATTTATAATTTTTTTGGAACATGTATTGAGATTGACTTCCCATTATTGAATTGTTTTGGGTATTCTAAAAAGTGCCACTCCTCCTCAATTATAAAAAAGAAACCTCCTCCATCTATTCTTTACACCTCATAATCAATTTCTCTTGACCCAAACAAGAAAAATATATAACCCCAACATCCATCTACATGTTATAAAGATGATGGTATTCCTAAAATATCAACCCTATCATCCTTAATTAGATATCTAAGAAGGATATTCTAATCAAAGGTAATCGTATTGACTATGCTCTTTCTTTTTTTACTCATTATCTCATCACCTTCATTCATTTATTAATAATTAAAATTTAAAAAAACTAGTATATAACATATAATTAGTTTTTATTATGTTTATTTAAAAACCAATATACATATCCAATTCCATGAAGTGGGAAACAATACTGTCTATCTTGTGTACGACAAACTACCTCCTCCCGAACCAATGCAATTAGTTTTCCTTCACCACCTCTCATGCATGGATAAAATGATTCATATAACATATTTACATTAAATTTATAAAATAAATACAACTTAATTGTTATAATATAACATTCACCTTCTCACCTTCCAATCCATTGAAAAATGATGACAACCATCATACATAATCGTGGACTACCACCTCTATGAAGTGACGTGATATATTTTTCATTTTTTTATAATAGATATAAATGAGGATATATTTTACTAATATATATGATATTTATAATATAATGTTTTTTTATCGTGAATTAATATTTAACTATATTTTATTCTATCTATTTGGAAATTGTATAGAACATTCATGCGTATGTATGAACTGATGTCTCCATGAATGCTATAATTTATTTTATATATCTAACATTAACGGATACAAATATATAGAATTATAATTAATATATATGATATTTATATCATGTTTAATATTATGTAGATTATGGAACCATGGTCAAATTGAACGAACATAAAATACAATACCAAAACATAAATAAGAACTAAGAAATTATTACCTGAAGCATGATTTTAAAAACGAATTGATAATAAAAAGGTAATAAAATGTCATGATGAAATCATATAATTCATGATATAGATGTTTATTTTTAGTTATTATATGTATAATAAATATATATTAATTATACATAAGTTTTGAATATGTATGGAGAAATTAGAGACTTGAGGTTAGGGTTTTTCATCTCACTTTTATTTCTCTAGAACACATGCCATATTCATCACATGTTTCTTCTGTTTTGTGCATATATTACCCTAGAATTTATATTATTATTATTATTACCATGAAATTTATTTTATATGAATATTCAATTATGTTTCATTATTTCATGGGGCTTATGATTCAGACCTTACTAAACTGGAAATGGATTCTTGTTACAATTTTCTTGTTTGTCAAGATTGTTTATGATTATTCTTATGATGATGGAATAGTATGAAATATATCTAACGAAACTCACAAATGTTATTATCCTATATTTATTTACTTTGAAATAATTTTTTACATCATTCCCATATCTTTAAATATTAAGAATATCAAAATAATTTTTTTAAGAAAAATCGATATTATTTCCCTCTTCGGCTGAAAATCCTTTTATTCAATGTTCATGTTTTCTAAAAATGTCTTAAATGTATTTTTTAAATGATTTTTTAAATAAATGTTTACCGATGTTTTGATTTTAAAAAAATGGTTTAAAAGGAATCTTATTATCTTGTTATAAAAAAGTCTCTTTTCACATTTAACGAATAATTTAAAAGAATCATCATTTTAACATGAATGAGATGAATGTTATTTTTCAACATCATGAAAAATAAATTATTTAAACCTACTTTAAATGTTTATAAGGTGATATTCCAAGATATTTTTATATAATATTTGTGATATTTTTATATTTTAAATAATTATTTTCAAAGTGTAATGGTTATTTTTTTAAGGAAATGTTTTAAATGATATTTCAAAATAATTTTCCATCTAAAATGACCACATTTGATGTCACCTAATATTTACTAAGGATATTATCAAATGATTCCATACATTTCATTATCTATATATTTTTTGTTATGATTTCAAATTTTTATGAAAAAGTTTATTCCCCACAAGTTAAGATATGATTAAACGTTTATGAAACCCACAAACATTAGATGGGTTATGATATGATGAATGTTTTGTGATTTTGTGGCCCAAATATTTGTGTATTATGTGGTTGTTGGGACCGATATATCCCTCCAATGTATTGGGTTATGATTAATTTTCGATGATCTCAAAGGGTAAAAAAAAGTTTATCCCAAGACCAAAAAGGTTACATGAGAGGTTATCCCAAGTCTAAAAGAGGGTACATGTGAGGTTATCCCAAGCTTGAATGAGGGTACATGAGAGGTTATCCCATCCCCCAAAAAGGATACATGGGGGGTTATACCAAGATTAAATTAGGTATACGGTGGTCAAACCAAGCCTAACATGTTATGAATGTTTTTGTGGGTAGCCTTGAGATTATATTTAAACTTATTATCTATATGCCACAAATATTTGTTTTATGGTAATGTTATGTTCCAATGGTGCATGTACTTTGATTTCATTATGATTCATGAATTATGAACTCCAATGATTTAAGTCATGATGCATGTTTATGATTTGTGATATACATGGTATGTTTTTTAAATTTTATTCTCATGTTCTCATACCCTTATGTTCATGTTAGGTTGATGTGTACAATGTTTAATGTTACTAAGAATCTAAGATCACCCATAACTTTAATTCCTTTCCCCTATTTATGAATAAAGGTATCATTTTGATATGTCTAAGAAGGGTTCTTGTTATGGGAGATGATGTAGTTCACTAATAAACTATTTTATTATGTATGCATGTTTTCAAAATCACTATATATATACAATTTTTTCATGGATAATTATGTTATTTAATGAATTTTTATATATTCAGATGTAATATATGTGGATGAAAAATGTGGTCTATTATAAAAACATTTCTAAAATAACTTGAATCACCATAAAACCTCAATGAAAACTTAAATATATCAAAAATATTAACTCTATAATTATTACTTACATAAAATCATTGATTATTTAATATATTATATAAATATATAAATTTAGTAAACTACATAAAATAGCAGAAAGTTTAAGGCAGAGCCCTATTTATTAAAAAGGAAAAATGAAAACCCACATTTTAATGGGGAGGGAACCCATTACATGACATAAAGCCCCAAACCAAACATCAACCACGTGGCATGGAGTCCCATGCAGTCAGAAGGCTAAAAACATTATTAATATTAAATTTATATTTATCCTAACTAAAAATTATTATCTCAGCATACAGAACATATTAAGGGTTATATATCCCATAATCATGTGTTTTCCAAAAAATATCACCTTTCCACTAAATCAACGTTCTAGGTTATCAATACCATTCAATTTATGCATGAAAATCTAGAATAAATTTTTTGTAAGAGACTCATTATATTTTTCATGATTATTATAACTATAATATAATTGATATAACATTTATATACAATAATTCTAAAATACAATTATATTAACACTTCAATAATTTCACTTAAATAATTAGAATATTTTATGCACTTCGTTGGTCTAGGAGTTAGTAATTTGATTAGGAAATTAACTCTAATAATTCCCAAGTTCCTCACACATTAGACATTGATATATAATACTAAAATTTGTATGAAAATAAATTTCCTTTATCAATATCATCCTTTTTACTAAAAAATTACTTATCATATTACCTTATTTTACACACCCAATTTTTTTTCAAATTCCTTTATGAAATTTCTCTTGGTAATTCTTCCCATATTCTCAATATGTAGGTGGATAAATATTATTTCCTCCATGGTAATCATAAAAATATATTTTTACCTTATTTGGTTCATTCTGAAAGTCACCTATATTTATGTAATTAATCATAAATCAATATATATTGTTAGGAATAATCAAAAGGTTTCACATTCTATCCATGATTTCATTTTTTGTCACATACATCATTACTATAATTCCATTTGTTTCTAGAAATTGGATATAAATATGTATAATAGTTTTAGAAGCAATAATAATAGTGAAAACCATAAAATAATGGAAATAATATATAGGGTGTCTAAATCATAACACCTTATTTTCAATATATATTACCCCAGGTTTAACCTTTTCCTTCTATTGTCATAATCGATTTAAATCCATCATAATGGTTTATAATGAAAATGTTAATTAATCCAAAATATCCCCTAGGAGTGTCTAGTAGCTACATAGTGTTTGGAACAATCATTGTGCACTAGGGACAATCATTTTAATGCCCAATCCGCACAGTTTAGAGTTGTTACTCCTAGGTAAATCTGTTCCACAAATGCATCCACTTTCCAGTATTCATACATGGATGTATTTTCAATGAAAACACACAATCTCTAATTTACCCTAACTTTATTATGGTATCCAATATATATACTTATCCCCATGGGTTTTAACAATGTTTTTATCATAATCTTTAAAAATGACTAAACCCTCCTATTATAAGAACTATAACATGACAAGAAAAATATATAAAAATATTACATTTTATTAAATTAATATTCAATACATATAAAAAATATACATGGCCTAGGACCATAAAGGTTTAGTGTGTTTGTAGAATAGATACAAAATCAATTAATATATTAATCAGTCTTCAACATCACCCATAAAGATGTTAATATCAATATTCTTCTATAAATGTCTTACTTAGACCATTCTTTAAAAAATTGGTAATGTAAAACATAAGAAAGGGTGAGATCAGATGATCAGTAAGGTTAAACATGGGAAATATTAGTCATTAGAGAATAATATGATCATAAGGGTATGTTAAAATATTTATCTGCATATTATTAATGTAAAATATTCATAATTATAAAATAATATATTATAAAATCTAAAATGACGTTATATCTATAATCATGATCTGCAAGGGTGTCAAATGAGCAACAATTATTCTATAATCATAACATAGTCACAAGAAATCATAATATTTTTAGGATAAATAAAATAAATAATTCTCACACATTAAGATGTGAACATACCCATTCACAATCATGTTCACTCATAATATTATGAGCGTAAATCTAAAAATCATAATCATTCCATAAAAAATGTAAACATAGTAATTTAAAATCATGTATAAATATAATCTTGTGAGCATAGCTAGAAGAAATATTACTCATACAAAAAAATGTGAATATATCCATTCACACTTATGTCTATTCATAAACATGTGAGGAAATCCATAAGTAATGATAATCATTTGTCAAAATATAATCACAGCTATATGAAATCACATTAATGATCATCATAATAATCTCACGAGATGTCTATATCACATTACCCAATTCATTCAATTGATATAATTTACATTACTATCATATAATCAAAATCCATTCATATATAGGCTAAAAGTTCATGAATACAATTATTATTTTCTTATAGCTAAACCCATAGAAAATAAAACAAGTTTTATAATGATTTCATCATCCAAATCAGTAACCATATTGAAAAACGATAATTATGTTATACTATTATCATTTTTCCATTAAACATTATGTAATATTAAAGGATGTTTTCATTGAAAAAATACTATTAAAAATATCATTGGAACATTTTTTTTGGTGAAAAAACACTTGTCATTTTGAAATCAGTTATTTATAATAGAAAAATTTCGAGAATAATTGGAAATACATATTATATGAAAATAAAAAATGTATCTTTCATTGGAATCTTAAAAAAAATTCAATATTCATAATGTTGAGAAAAGTGGTTTGTGTTGGATAAATTAAAACAAAGATTGTATTCACACTTTTTTGGAAAAAGTACCTTGTTCTGAAAATGAGAAGAAGATTGATTTTATTCCTCTATAAAGAGTTAAATATGGGTAAAAATGAATGTAATAAATTATTATATAATGATAAAAACATTTTTGAAAAAATTTAAAAGAAAATTTGGACATGGAGTGAAAACATTTTTAACAAAAATGGAAATAAGTTAAAATTTTTAAAAAATATTTTCTCAATAATTGTAATATAAAAATAATGGAAAATTGTAAAATTACCTGAAAAATACATGGATATATGAGGTTTAATTAAATATATGGGGTATAAATGATAAAATAAATATAAAATCCCTCATCATAAATTTAAGATAGACAATTCTGAGAAGAAATTGGATTGTGAAATAAATCCCTTACGATTTTGATAACATTTGAATCAAAAACCCCCTAAAATAAAAAAAAATTAAAATTAAATACCATTAATATATAGATATTCATAATATAACATATTAAAGGGTTAGTTAATACAAACTATGAAATAATTAAGTGGTGAATATGGCATGTGTCTCATATAAACAAAAGTGTTACGAGAAACCCTTACCACAAGTCTTATCTTTCTTAATAACTTTTAAAACACCATGTATAATATATATATATATTTAATATAAATCCATTATAAAAACATACTGATATATATCATACTATATAATATTTATGTATAACATATTATATAATATTTATTAAAAAATCTTTATTCAAATAAATATTCTTTGTGATAATTACTTCATTTTTCTTGCATGTTTCGGTTTGGTAGCCACGTTTCTTGAGTAGTGATCATGGTCCCATAATATACATAATTTTACCCATAAAATAATTTAAAAAACTAATAATCAAATACAATTTTATAATCATTCATTTAAATTGGTGATAAAAAATTACTTATATAACTTCATAGAGGCTATAGACTGTATATACTCACGAGTGATGTTTCCACTTTTCGATGGATGGAGAAAAAGAAAAGTAAATAATAATTAAACACTATATAATTATTATTTTATCATATATATCATATATAATAATAAATTATGTCTTTATTAACTTCTAGGTAAATTGTAAATGAAAAAAGAATCACATCGGTTCATAGAGGTTGTATTCCACACATATTCAAGAGAAACATTATCATTTTATAATGGATGGGAAGTTTAGAGGTTAAATAAGATATTATCATTAAAGAGTAATAATTATTTCCAAAATATAATATATAAAAATTAAATAAATCAAAATAACCAACCATGAAATATGTCCAAGGAAAATTAAATATATCGTTACGTGGTGGTGTTACTCCACACATACACCCATGTGGTAATTTCTATTCCCATTTGATGGAATGTTAGAAGGATAAAGGATATGAAATTAAAATAATAAAATCATATTATATAATAGATTCTAATTTTGTAAATATTAATGGTTAGGATAGAAATTTAGGAGGTAAATGAAGAAGAAAAAAGAAAGAGATCGGTCAACAAGATTACATACCCTTGGAAAGACCTCCTTTAGATTTATTTCTAAGAACCATAGGGATAAAATTTTTAAAATACCAAGAATAATAAAACATGTCTAAAATATTATATAAGATATTTTTTTGGGGTTGTTTGAACTAGTCGGATAAATTTGGTGTGTGTAAGAGTAGACATGTGGTGTTCTTATATAAGAGAGTAGAGGGGTACCCATGAAATTACTTATTTTATTCAATTAATATCAACTAATTTTCATATTCATGTAAATCCAAATTAGTATATTTTTAATAAAATTTTAATAAAATTATATATATTCTCATAAAATAATATTTATACTAATTTAGGTAATTTTTAACTATTATTTCATAGTTTTAACCCCTCATTAACCATTTAATTATTATCCTGATATCAATGTTTTTTACTCTTTATGGGTCAATAATGTTACCATAAATTGAAAAGTGACCCATAAATGGGAAATGGAATATATTTTAGATCATATACCTTTCACCTTTTAAAATATTTATTTTTTATAAATTTTTATTCATTTAATAAAATATAATTTAACACTGGATAACATCAATGTCATTCTCGGGACTATTAATATAGTTACCTTTATAAAATATTGTAGATAAAAATATAAATAGAATATATGTTTTTATCACATAAAAAAAACAACATATTAATCCCTATTTTTTTATAAAGACATGAATAATAAAAAAAAGTATTACATTTTATGTTTTTATAAATCGGTTACTTGATATTTCTATTACATGAAAAAACACCATGCTTGTGTTAAAAAATTATTTATGGTAATAATTATATTAATAAATATTGAAAGTAAATTATGGTGATAAATAAAGTTCCTTCATATTTCAATAAACTATTTACAACCAAAACTAACATTTTTTATCCTTATGAAAAAAATATTTGAGATAATAAAACAAAGAGAGTTATATTTTGTATGTATCCTTTACCTAAAATAATATTAATGTCATTATCAAAGAAAAATGGAACTAAGTTTAAATATATTCAAATATTGGATGAGTATGGTTGAACTAAACTCATCCAAATGAAATAATATAGCTGTTATATATATATATATCCTTATAAAATTATTTTTATCCTTAATTACCCGATGTACACTTCCCAAGTTGAAAAATATTTACCATGATGACTATTAATCATGATAAAAAAGAATGTTGACCTATTTAAGAAAATAAAAAATTTTGATTCTAAATATGGAATCCATTTTATCTAATTAAAAGTCTATAAATTTTATAAACCACTTTAAAAGTAAAATCACAAAATATGATGAGAGATAGTTTAAAAAAACCATTTTGATGTATAAAGAATTATTTTATACCAAAATGTATTATAAGGTTGACTATAAAGAAATTAATTGGATTATTTCTCAATAATATAAAATAATTAAAATTTTAATCCATTTTATAGGAAAATAGGTCTCTATAAATATATAAATAGAAAATATAGTTTTCAATAAAATCCTTATTTTTCGTTATTCATTAAAATTCTCATCTTTTGGGAAGAATCCGAAAATTTCACAATAAGATAATTTGCATATTACAATTTCAAAACTTTTATCCTTTTTATAATATATAACATCAAAAAATGCTATAAATTAATTATAATGGTTATTCAAAAACATCAATAAAAACTATTTTTTATGAAAAAATATTTTTAAAGCATAAAACTATTTTACAAAAAATGGGTGTTTATTTCCTATGAATTAATCAAGATAATTTTATTAATTCAGACCATTATTCATATATTTCATAATACAGTTACTCAAATTTATAACCTATAATTCAATAACTAGGATGTAATGGTCACATTTAAATATTAATATTTATATACTATATCACAATTCACATAAAGCTCAGTGTTTCCTTTTAAGAACATTTTCCAGATTATTATTGATTTTGAAAAAATTTAGGGTGTTATAATACCACCATGAATACACATAGTATAACTGTCTATGAAAAATATTAATTCTAAATTGAAACACAATTTTATATATACAAATTTTTATAGAAAACATAAGTGGAAATTAATTTTCAAATGTTGTGGTTTTATAATATCAATAAAGTTCAAACATAAACATTACCAAGAAAATTAAGCATGAAAACAAGATTAATATAGTATAAATATAATTTTGAAATAAAACAAAAGGATCAGAATACAAGATGTAAAAATATCTCAAGACTTCACAACAATTTAAATACAGGCTCTAACCACTAGGTTAAACACATAAAAATGGTGGTAATATAGAATCACTCAAGGATTAATAGCTAACCTATGTGAACCAGTAAAAAAATATCATTATTGACTTGAAATACCTAGTAACATACACTATCTAGGGAATAATTGTTTATTGGACACAATCTGGTAAAAAATAAATTCTAGTGTTACACCAATGTAGGTTACCCACAAAAATATCGAAGGACTCCCATGTACAAACCAACAGTAAGTAACTATCAAAGCATATCAGATATCAATAACCATATAATAAAAAATAATTCTAAACAATCCAAAACCTTAAAATATTGAAAATATAATTATATAATTAATTATATTTATAAATAATATATTAAAATCCATTTTTTAAAATGTTCTTTAAATAACTTAATTAAGGAGATCATATATATAAATCGGATTTTGAAGTAAAAAACAATTGATCCCATCACTTTTCAAACAAAATTTCACCAATGAAAAAGTAAAAGTATATTATATTCTATAATAACTTAGTCCAATCATAACATATTAATTAAAACCTCTGTAAAATCAACTTCAAAATGTATTCCAATTGGGTGATCGAATATATAGAGGCACCAACCTCAGATTTTGTGAAAACTTATCACCTTCTATAAACATAATAAGAGAGGAGAAATAAGTCTCATCACATGAATAAAAACACAAAATATTCAAAATTAGAAGCCAATAATAATTTATAATCTTTGACACCATGTACAATGGGGGAAAATAACATTACGAAAGATGAAAGAAATTAATTAAATAATAGGAAAGAAAAAATCTATAATAAATCTTGAATTTGTCTTGAATAATCCCCCAAGGCTAAAAGAAGAAGGATGAGGTATATTATAGGAAGATAAAACCATGAATGTATATTTCAAGATCATGAAGAAAAAATACAGGTTGGGAAAAATATTTAAAATATAATAAGGGAAAATCTGTAAATTCACTGTTTTAAAATCTTGGTATTCCAGGTCATAATATGACCTCTCATCATGGTGTGATGTGACTCCTCATGAATATGACCACTCTACTTGGGTAATGTTAGTATGTGACCTCCCCTAATCACAGTGTGATGTGAATCCTAATAAATATGACCACTCTACTTGGGTAATGTTAGTATGTGACCTCCCCTGATCACAGTGTGATGAACCTCCCGAGAAAATGACCATAATACCAAGGTATGTCAATAGAGAGACCTCCCCTAATCATAACACGACTCACTTCCCCAAAAAATATACCCATTACATGGGTCTCATAATAATGCAAACTACTTTTACATCATCTTGATTCACCCTAAAAGAATAACATAATGACTAATATATCTTGGAAACAGTGTGATTTTCTACTATCTAAAACCAAATAATACCAAAATTTCCACAACTACAAAAAATAATAAAATAATGTAATAATTGAACAAAATTAATAAATAGGAAATTATGAACCTAAAATTTATAATACGGGTGTCATAATAACATACATTAAATTTGAAGCATGGGTGGATGTATAATATAATTCATTACACATATATATTTTTAGTATATTAAAAAGAGTGATATAATAATTAAATGAATATTTATTTTGACTTTATATATATCTTTTTTTCTCATTTTTATTTTAAAAATATTATTGTGAGTAAGAGTTGGGTTCATTCATAATCATCTAATTTAGTCCATCAATATCATTATTTCGATTATAAAACATGATCCAATATTAATTAGTTTTATGAGTATATTTTTTAAAAACATAATATCATTATAAGATTAACTCATTTGGATTTTTTTTATGAAAGAATATATATTATTTTATTGAAAAAATATTTCTATGTTTAATTACTACACTTTTGACATCATTAGAAATAATAATTTATCATATATTTGGTATAATGAATAAAATTTGAATGAAAATGACCTAATTGAGATAATAAAATCTATCAATAATTCATTAGAATAATATTATGTCAAATAAAATTTAATCTTATTTCATTATCTCTATAGTAAGTGTTTATACTAATATATCAATTGAAAAGAGGAAAATAATCACTAGAATATACCAGTCCAAATACCCTATAATCATACCTAAACTGACATTCAATATACCTATGTTGTATTCCCAGTCACCCATGATTATATTTAAAGGATAACTTATATAATTAATTATAGATAATTTTCATAAAGACTTATATATTTATATGATATATATAGGCCACTTGGAATTTCCTATAAATTATGACTTTCATATATATAAGGGTATATTATAGTAAGTAATATGTGGTTTTAGAAAAATGTTAATTAATATCATTTTGTGTTTCTCTCACATATTCTATCATTTAAAAAGACATTAAATAAAATAAAATAGTGATTTGGTATAACATTCACATGATGAATTTATTTATTATCCAAAAAAATCCCTGTTACCTTATGAACACATGAGTAAATGGAACAACCTAAGCATTTTCCCTATGGATTTATAAAACATTATCATGTGATGAAAGAGGATTTTGGATAGATTGAAATCCTCATTATTGGAAAAAAACTTATTTAGACCAATATATGTATTGACATTATTTATTTTTATATGATATGTTATCCATCATGAATGAAAGGATTGAACCCTATCACGTGACAAGATATGTTTTTCATCCCATGTATATAATAAAAAGGTTGGAAGATTTTTTTAATAAATTTTGATCTCAATAAAACATATATGAAGGATATCATGAATTTTTCTTTGGCTCTTTGGTGTAAGGTACACTAAATTTATATCACTTCTTCTATTATGTTTTATACACAGTTTCATATTATCGTATATAAGGATCCTTAGATATGTTTTAGAGTTTATTTTACTATTTATAATAAATAAATTAGATTTGTGTGAATTAGAGAAGTGTTATCCAAGGTAAATCATGATTTATATATATGAAATAATTCTTCAAATTAATAAGAATTGAAAAATATATTTGTTTTGGTTTTCTAGAAGTTGGATTTCATACATTTGTTTACCCTTACATAGCTGGGCTATGTAAAGGTTACCAATACCATAACCTTATGCAAATGAAATGTGTAAGGGTAACAAAAGCACTACCCTTGCACACTATGGTCTGTGTAAGGTTCATAAAATCATACCCATACATAATATAAGGGTTGTGTCATGGTATTTTAATATTTATAAGGCATACATAAAGGTAAAAAGATGTATCTTACCCTTAAACAATAACGGTTTCATAAAGGCCATACTATTATGAAAATGGTATGTTTAAGGGTGAGATCTTTTTTACCTTAAAAAAATGGTTTCCATGATGGTAGTAACCTTATGAAGGGGTTATATAAGTCCTTGAAAATGTTAATCAATAATTAAACTTATGAGAAGTTTTCATGTAAAGGTAATATCATTAGTATCATTATGCAGAATGAGCTGTGTAAAGGTAGTATTCGTACTAACTTTACCGAACACATTATAGTTATGCTATGTAATGGTAAGTAGTGACTTACCGTTATGCAATGAATTATTTATAACTAACATAAGGGTAAATGGTTTTCATTATGCAAGAAACTTGTGTGCATAAGGGTAATTAGAAATATTTTAAATGTTTCTAAAAAATTATTTTAAAATATAAAACGTTTCGTAATATTTATAATGTGTAAATAAATCATTATAAAGTGTATTATAAAAATATTAAATTTATAAAAGGTTTATAAATTATTTAATTACCAATTATATATAATTAATTATTTTTTTATAATAAATTTTATTCAAAAATATTAAACGTTAATTTTTGAAATATCTTTTATCCCAATTATATGACATGAATTATGATCTTTAAATAAGAGTATTTATTTAAAAATAATAAGTGATAATTAAAAAAATGATATAAATTATGAAATAATGAAAAAATTTATAGTATTTATACTTAAATTATGAATTCTTCATCATTAATAATTTTTATTTATTAGAAATAAAAGGGTGACTTATTTGTGTATTTTTCAAGCCACATAAAAAGTTTTTTGATAATTATAACAACCAAGGTTTAAATAATATTTAAATATATGATGTTAGATTATATAAAATGCTTAAAAATTTAAATTTAATTAGAAATTGTTTATAGTTTATAATATATAATATATTTAAAATGTAAATAACATATAATGATAGATATAAAAGAGTTTATATTAGAATGGATATTAAATATTTATATTTATAAATATGAACCTTCGATTTTTTAATGAAAAAAATTTATATAATGTTTATAATTAAAATTTATTTATGAATTGTACATAAATATATATCAAATGTTTATATAATTGAAATGTACATTTATTTAATGTTTATCCACTATTTTTTTCACTGTAAAAAATTATTAATATTGTGAAAGTTTGTATGCCAAACTTTATGTGCTAATTTGGTTCTAGGATAGGGCCTTGCATTTTAATGATAAAAATGAATCCATAATAAATATATTTTTTTCATCTACCTTGACCTAAATATTGAAATAGAGTAATTTTTTTTAATTTAGTTGTTGAATATATTTTCCACATGTTTGTTGTTATAGTATTGATGAATTTTATTCTCTCTTGAGTAAATAATCCTTTGGTATAGGGACTTGGTGCCATACTAGCTACCTACCTAGATGCTCATGCCTTGTCTATACTAGTGAATGGTGTTGGATATATGTCATTATGATCATACTAATGTGGATAAATATATTTCTTTATAAGAAGTTTCCATGTACCATATGCACATGATGCTTTTGGATATATAGGAATATGTTAGATTTCTATTTTTGGGTAAGTAACACGAAATATTAGGTTGTTTAAAGAGTTACACATCAATTTGGATTAGAGATATAAATTTTGTGGATGGAATAATATTACGAACTATATTTATATAGGTATTAACATATAAAAGGGAATAATATGAGATGCGTTGTTGAGATTAAATCCCCATTAAATATTAATATTGAGACTCCATAAAATGTGAAACTTGTCAAGACCTTGGTCATTCAAATAGGTAGTTTTGTGCCAAATATAGGTTCTATTGGATTATTTTGTTTTTGTGAAGAATGTAATTAGTGAAATTGTATTTTATTTTTGTTTAGTTTCATGTCAAATCCATGTACACCGATATTTTCATTGGAAATCACATTCTTATGATATTCTTTGGGTAACACTTAGATTGGAAGACCTAACAGCTATGATAATTTAGGAATAAGCTTTATTTTATTCAAATTTTAGAAGAGACAAAGGGTTTTCATCTTGGTATAAAAGAATCATATGTGATATCATTTGGATTATTCCATTACTAAATAATTAAGTGGCGAGATGAATGATAAAGTGGGCTCTTTACTTAGTGAAATATGGACTTTGACATAGTAATAATTATGATGCACAAAAGGGGTTATCATTTAAGTGGGATACCATTTATTAAAAGTACTTATTAAATGGTTAATAATTCATGATAATAATTTTATAAAAGATTATATTGTAGATTAATATCATTATAATCATTAAGCTAAACTTTATGATCAATTCATAGAAGGATAGTCATAATATAAGATACTTATATGACTGTTAATTTAAGAAAAGTTCTTATTCTAAATTTGTGATTTTATAAAAGTTCTTAATACAAATTCCATATTGAAGAATAATTTATTCCACAATAACAATATATTGGAATAGGTCAATTTTTGAATCCAGATTCTTATGATTAATACAATTATTTAATTATAGTTTCAAAGGCATTATATGAAAAATTTCCACATGAATCTTAGTCTCAATCATGTTCTCAATATTATTGGATACATAAATTATTTAATGAATTTTAATATCTTATACTCAATATGATTTGTAATGAAACATGTTATTTAATATACATGAATATTTCAAGATACTGAATGTTTTGTTAAATATTAATTTCTTATAGAAATTAATTTTCTTATTATGATTGATATATTATATCTACTCTATGATTTAAAAGTATTGTAAATATACAAAATAATAGAAGGAGAAAATAATTTATGTTTAGAGGTTATGGTTTTCTTTGAAGTAATTGAGTGATGGATTATCTATATAGATAACTTGGATACTTCAAATAATAGATGAACTTGGAATAAGATGTGTATTATCCCATTTTTAAAAAAGTAATAACATATAAACATTAATTTGTTAATTGAAATTAGATGGGTATTTTTAATACGCATTATTTATGATTTTTTTAATTCTATAGAATACATTAATGGGAAACTAAATATTTATTATTATAGTTTTAGGATTTGTTCTATTCTCATCAATGTAAATATTTTAAAAATATATATGAAATCAGAAAAAGTTTACCCGATATTAAAATTTTTTTGGGAATATAAATATGAACTAGTAATATGATGTCTAGGTTCCAAAATATTGTATATGAAGTAAATGTGGGTAAATTTTGAAAATAGAAGAAGAAAATTTGGTTGAAAAGTTTAACAATGTTTCTTAATAAAGAAAATAGATGTTATTAAAACCTAAAGTCTCTAGAAAAGAAAAATAAATATTTCAAAATGATTGGATTGTACAAGATATATGAGAATGTGATTTTGGAACTTATGAAAAATAATTTTGGAAGGTATGAGGCAATGAATGTAGTTTTCTATAAAGTATTATTTTTAAACAAAAATGTTCCAGACACATAGAATATTATCTATGATATAGTTTATTTGTATAATGTTACACCAAAAAATAAATAAATGATATTTCTTATCAAAAAATGTTTTATGTATCCAAGAAATATATTCTATTTTGAATATAATGTCTAAGATACTAGTGGGAGTTTTTATATACATAAATAAGTTTAATGTTAACAAATAAATATTTACACCGATCTATTTTTGAATTTAATTTTATATAATACAGTATGAGTGTTAGTATTTATTAGTAAGCAATAATATAAGTAGTTATATATCATAATGTAAATGTTTTAATATAACTGGGTTCCATGGATGATGATGATGATCAAAGAATGATTTATAAGTATAAAATATAAGTTCACATCATAAAATTCATTGTTGTGAAGTTAAGAAGTTTGAATATATTCAATATGTTTAAATATTAGGAATGTGATTCCGAAATCTCACCATTATTTAAAATTGATTATTTCAAAGTAATTTATCACTATATAATTTAATCCAAGAGTTTTATTGTATGGTCATATAGAGATGTGAAATCAATTATATATGATGTAAAAAAGATAACCAAACCTAGAAATTGTAGCCAGAATAAGGCTGATCTGGTAGTTTATCATATATGATATGACAAACCAGTGCTTATCTTGGTTATCATAAAAATTCATAATGAGTTTAATAATATTTAAACGAATTATATTAAAGGAGAGATCCATTTTATCATTCTTTCACATTTTCTACATAAATATTTATATAGATATACATTTCATGAAGTGAAATGACAGCTGAACTCTCAAACATGGACTATGAGTTTATCCCTAACCAATGTTCATCACGGAGTAATATAGGTTATAAAAAAGTGTTAAGGATTTTATTATATGGATTCTTTAATAGAGATACAAAATACGATAATCAGGAAAAAATTAAATAATATGATTATTTGTGTGCAATGGATGACCTACTGAGTATACCATATTGAGTTTCATTAATATGTATTTTGTATAATAAGGATGAATGGATAATATTTGAGTCTCCACTACCTATTCTTGGTGAGATACCAAAAATGAGAACTTTTATAGTTTGATACCCTAATTATGAAAGTCTATATATTAACATAGTTAATATGAGGATATTTGTGTATGTTTTTGATCCAGTTGTCAGTTAGAGCTTAACTACGATGAGATTTTCCTCTCATATGATGAGTATAATATCAGGCCCCTTGATTGAGATATACCATTCAAGTGTGTACCCTCTCCTAGATTATATATATCTATCTCGGTAAAGGGAATGTGATGTGTTGATCCATAAGGATTGATGGAAAGAGAAGTATTCATCGATCAGATCATTATATAAATTAGAGATCAAGAATATATGAGTTGGCCATATGGTGTTGACATATTCCATGTCCCATAGTTACGTGATATCTTGGAAAAAGTGAAAATATTGGAGCTCAAATTTGTATATGATGAAGACTAGTGGACCCAAGTATAAAGATACAAGTTTTTGAAGGAGATTACATGAGGTCCCTTTATAACTTGGCTAACATTGAAAATATTCTATAGATATCTCTATTATTTGATATATGGATCAAGATATTTATATTTGTTTTCAATGCTATAAAGTCCTGCGTGACCACACTTTTTAGTTGAACTAAATGGTGATTTATTTAAAAAAATAGAGCTACTATAAAAGTGATTTCTATTTAATTCAAAAGAGTTGTGTATGTCTATTCACAAGGTATTACATATGTTGTAATACAAGGTGAAGTTAGTGATGGAGTTCCCAAGGTGTTTTTGAGTGTATAGAAATGTAATTATAGATATGGTATCAGATGTTATTGTATATGATATGATATAAGGTGAAATGATACAATGAATATTTTTTTAGTGAAATTTGGAGGCTGATGGGGAAATTCAATAAATTCTAATAAAAGTATGATATTTATAATACATTTAATATTTCATGAAAACTATGATTTTCATGAACATAAATGTATATTATCTTATGAAATATGAGACTGTAGAAAAATAATGTATGTTAACATTTTTTGTTGCTTCCAAATATGCTGTTAATGAAGGAAACATTCCACAATATGAAATAGTTAAGACATATAACATTCCTATAATGAAGGAATTTATTGGCCAAAACATTCACTCAAGTTTTATGAATACATTAATAAATTCCACTATTTGAGGGTTTTCCTTGTGAATTTTTAACAATTTTTATATGATGGTAGTGGGTGACGGGATAAATATTGATTCTAATTCTTAGAGAACAACTACTCAAGAACCATGTCTCTATTTATCTTTCTTATTTGAATATGAGATTCTAGAACATCGTGAATGAAAATATGGACCCTCCTTTTGTAATGAAAGATTTTTTATTCCCATGGATACACTATAATGGCAGGATGATTTTTTTTCCAATTTCTGATCTCTCTCAAAATACTCTAAAGTAGATTAATAATGTTCTAATGGATATTTTTAATAATTTATTTCATATTTAAAATGGTTTATAATTTATATATTATACATAGTTTCATATTTTCAATCCTATAGATCTTCATATTTGGTTTCTATTTTCTTC
Source organism: Viscum album (assembly GCA_963277665.1). Classification (NCBI taxonomy): domain Eukaryota; kingdom Viridiplantae; phylum Streptophyta; class Magnoliopsida; order Santalales; family Viscaceae; genus Viscum; species Viscum album. The sequence goes on along the minus strand of OY728130.1, from coordinate 352,847,623 downwards.
CACTATATCTAATAAATGAATTAGTTTCTTATGAAAACCACAAAACACACATGAATGATTTTCCATTCATAATAAATAAATAATAAGTGAGGATAAGATAAATAAAATAAATAAAACATCAATCACTTATATAAAATACATGTCAAACCATGCATATCCAATACATTGATGAAGAATATAAAAACATTATTAATTCTAGATAAGAACAGGTATAACAATCTATGTATATAATGCAGTATATTGTTCCCATGTATGTATTGCATTAGTTTTCAATGGTTCAATATGTGTTGTTGATGACACTTGGAGTAATATTATGGATTCATATAGGAATTGGATGTCATTCATGATAATTGATACATGTAATTACATAAGTTCATTGAGCTATTGCGATGTTCAGTTGAAAAGGAAATTTAAGTCGACAGCAAAAAGAACTTGGATGGAATGATCACAATAATGTAAAAACGTACATTTTATGACTGATGACCTGAAATTCAAAATCATTAAAATAAATGAGTTGGTGGATGAAGGAGTACTATCTTTAACATTTTGGAGAAGTGTTGTAGAGACTGAGAAAGGAGGAATTTCATTTGAGAAATTTTAGAATTTATTTGAATGATGTCTAGAATTTCCCAGATTTGTATACCTGATTCACATATGTAAATGTATACATATCCATTTAACTTATATGATTTTACTGATTTTATGATTCACAGAGTCGTTTCATCAATTCATATGATACAAATATCTGCTTTAAAGATGTAGAAAAATCACAGTGTTGATTCATCCATACAACTAATTCAGGTAGCTGATTTATTGATGTAGGAAAATTATATAACTATTTCAGTGATGTTGTTGATTGATAACCAAATATTTGATTGCAACATAGTTGGGTTCTACAACATTTTGGATTTCCGAAGATATGAAAATATCATATGTTATTAAAAAATAAATATTTTAGGATATAGATATTTATATATCGTTTGGAATATTGTAGCATGATACTTTTTGGGATTTGAATAAATATTTTAATGGGAATTAAAATGAGTTAAAATTTGAGATAAATCAAGAATCAGTTGACTAATTTCAATGAAATGAGCATGCTCCTTGAGATCATGTGATTTATATTATTAAAATATATAATCAAATGGAAATTTCATCATAAGAAAAGTGAAACCATGTAAATCATAGAGACATTAAACTTGAAACATACACATATGAAATAATGTCATCTTAGATAGAAAATGGTTTTGATAAAACATTTGAAATGAATTCTTGAGGAAAATATCCTTTCTTCTTAAAATTCATTTTATTTTCACAAAATGCGATGCACTTTTAAAATAATAGTCATAAAATCTTTTAGAGTAATCTTTATGAAAATGAGGTGTTATGAAACCGTAAAAATCCATTCATGCCGTATAAGCTAAAAATAACATTCTTCTCGTAATTTTTTCGGAAAAGTCAAAAAGTACCTTGTATGGTAAACAAAAAAAGATTCCTTACACACAATGTAGTAAAATTAAAAAATGGGTAAAAATGAATTTAATCATACATGAAACCATTTTTAGAAAATAGGGACATGGATGATAGATATAACCCTAGTGAATAATTACGAATAAACAATCTCGGATAAAAATGAGATTGGAAAAGTTACCCCTTACCTTATGTCTGATATGCTTTGTATGTATCCGAACCTCCTGTATAATGATTTAAATAATGTCATTGACTTATTAAAGAATCATATTCATTGTTATTATATCATATATGGTTCACTTAGGTATTTATATTACCCGTTAATTTGAAAATTCCATGTTAAAGTAGTGTTTTGGGTAAAATTGTTTCATTTATCGTACGTGTTTGGAATTTTTGTTCTTGATGTTATTATTACTTATATCATGATTTAATTACTTCCATAAATATAAAACATTATTTATATATCATATATATTCAGTATATATATATATAATAGATAGATAATTGAAATGAAACACACCGTTCATGGAGACGGTAGGTCGTACGTACGCATGAACGCTATTTTCCTTTCTTTATTGACATGAATGGAAGTAAGTATATGACATATATATATATACATAAATTAATTAGCTTCATTATGTCATATATTTCATTATTATTCATTATAAATACTTTATAATTATTTTTTAATGGTTAATCCTGGAAAATGAATCTCATTGCATGTGTGGAGACGGTAGTCCGTACGTACGCACGAGCGATGATATCATTCCCAGGATCGTGGAATTGTATTGAAGTGTATGTATAATGTTATAGAATCAATATCACCTTACAATAACCATATATAGTTATTTATTTACACCATTATACCCATCTAAGTAAGGTGGTGGTCGAAAACAGATTACACCACGGCGTGGAGACGGTATTTCGTACGCACGCACACGCGGTGATTTTGTTTTCCGTAGAATGAATAGAAGGTGAAATAGGGTTGTTTCATATTTATAATAACATATAAGTATATATTTAATACTTATGTTATTACTTTATAATGAAGCAACTAAATAAGAAAAAGTTGAAGAAGAAAGAAACTTGAGAGAATCGAAAGAAGAGATTACCTCTTCTTCGACGCACCTCCTTTAAGCCTTCTCTTTAGAAAGTAGAGTTGGCCTTTTGAGAAGACCAGAATCTCCAGAATGTTGATAGGGAAGTGGAGAAGTGAAATGGACATGGGTTGTCTGAGATTCAAGGCTCAAAAGGGTGTGAAGAGAATAGTGAATGGGTGCCCTTTTTATAAGGGAGGAGAGGGGAACCTTTGGAAAAACTCAAAATATTATTTTATAATAATGTCATATTCAGTTTATAATAGCTCCAAATTGATTAATGTCGAAGTTAAAGTGGTTATGGGTCGAAATAATCTCAACCAATAGATTTTAGATAAGTTTAGGTTACAATTTTAACCGTATCATTTCGATTTAACTCTAAGTTAAATAATTTTACTTTTACCTGGTCTTCTTGTTTTCTAATACTATAAGGTTAATAAAAATAATATAACAAGCCAAACGAACCACAAGTTGTTTATTATTAAGATATATAATCTTATATAAGTCATTTTTCTGAACCTTATATTTTTAGGAATAAAATAAAAATTAATAATATAATATTTTTTTAAAAAAACTATTTTATGTCAATTTTGACACTATTTGGTAATTAATTTTTGTGAAAATCATAACAGCATGATTAGTTCGAAAAAAGTTAATTAAATAAATACTAAAATGTAATATTAACCTATAAAATTATTGGAATTCATAAAATGTCTCAAATTACATTTATTTGGGTATTTATAATATCAATTATTTTAATATTTCATTTTTTAGGTAATTACTACATCACCATTGTGTCATAAATAACTTAAATTATTTAATGTCTAAAAATTATAAATACCATTAGGTAGGAAATATTTTTAGATTTCTAATGAATATTTATAGTCGAATTTATCTTATGTATAACCCTATATTAAAAATGTTTTTGTTATTAAACATAGATTTTAACTATTTAACCCTTCTTTAAATAAATTAATAATAAATGTCCTAATCTATTCCAAGTGGACCTAAATGGTCATATTTTATTCCTAAGGTTGTTTTTGGTCGAATTACAGTTATCCAATAGAATTAGGACATGTGTTAGGGTAATAATAATATCATTTTTACCCTTAATTACCCTATTTACTTTTAAACGTGGTAAATAAAAGTAAAAAGTTACTATTCACCAAAAATTATTTTCATCTCATTGAACCACATTTTAGTCCTTGATATTAACTGTGTCTCTCGGATTTTTGAAATTCAACTCAGAGAAGCGGTAAAATTATGTTTTATATGAATTTCCAAATTCCCCTAGGAGGTGTGTAAAAGACGGTGAAAAGTTCAATAATTTTTTTATATATCTAAAATTATTATAAAATGACTCCAATGAATTATATTGAACTTATATAGGTATTATGTATCAATTTTATCCAAAAACACATTTAAATAAAATAAATAATTATTTAAATAAAAAGTCAGTTTTGAATAGTAACCCACTATTTTCACTATTCATCAAAATAGAATGTTTTCAGAAAAATACCAAAAATTCACCCTAGGATAATTTCGATATTCTGAATCTAAAAATGAATTACATTTTGAAATATCAAATTTATAAAATTTAAAAAGTGGGTATTACTATTCATAACGGCTAGTTTATATTACATATCGTTGTTTAGCGAAACTCGGTTTTGCGTACAATACATGCTACCATGGAAGGTGGCGATTGCGTGTAATGCAAGACAAGTCAGGGATGAATGTCATGCAAGATCATTTTTGTGTAGCATACAACACAAGACATTAATGAAATTAAAAGGAATATTTTTCATTAAATCTCATGGTGTTACATTATACCCCCTTAAAATGTATTTCACCCTCGAAATTCGTCGGGGTTATAAATGGTTTACTACTCAAAAGTTTCTTTAATAGAAACCCACATCGTAAAAAGGAATACCAAAACTTGACTTTAAAAACTAAAGTATGAAACGTAACGGTTACCCAAATTAACTAATCAATGGGATTCCACATAGGAGAACATAGGTGAAAATATGGATATGGAAGAGAAATATAACCGTCATGTTATGATGGAGATTGGTAGAGGACATGGCTATGAAAAATACAACAATCACAAAGCCATAAATTTGTGATGATTTAGGGTACCATCTGATTCATCAGATATAAGGGAACTAAAACAACGTTTTGGGTTTTCAATATCATTTCCCTAAATTTGAAGAATTTTAATTAGAAGAAATACTCACTTTATTTTGGTATAATCTCACCGTTGTTTGTGCCTTGAACAATTTCAACTTCATATCTTAATGAAATGAAGTTGAATTTTTCATTCATGAAGTGTTAGTAGATCATACGATAGAATGATGGGTCATTCCATCTGTCTCAAACAAAAGGTTAGCAAAAGTTATCAAATATACATAAGTCCAACTATGGTGAGTTTAATCGTATATGGTTCCAAAAATGAACTTATACTTCATCCATCATACCGATTAATAAAATAAAACTAGTTTCTACTAACTAGGGACTTCCTATAGGCTAGGGGTAGTAAATAAAGGCCTTTCACACTTTGGTTGTGGGTTCGATTCCCACAGCCTTGTCCGACGTGACGGGTTGTCGCTTGTTCTGCAGGTTGTCCTTTTTTCCTAAAAATGCAATATTATAAATTTCCATCAAAAATATTGAAAAATTTCTAGCCTTAAACAATACTAACTTACGTCCAACATAATCCATTCCAATCTTTAGGCTTATCCAAAATACATCTGTCCATTCTCATATTATAGTGAAAATGATTACCAGACAGTTCATATAACAATCATGTTAATACCATAGTTGATCCCCATATATCATAAGATATGTCTTGTTGGTCACATTCCAAACATTCAAAGGCCTTAATCATATATTCTCTTGAAAAATGAATACCCATTGAACCTTAGTAAAAACATGAGTGCTGTCAAAAGTTAACTCTTTCCACATACCAAAACCCCAAAATTCTATATACTAAACCATGATATAACTATTCCCTTATATCAGTCATGAGCTCATGAATAATTTCAAACATTTCATTTTCTCCTTATCCCTTCATTATGCGCATATCATCCTCTTTCCAAAAATATCTCAATCACTTTACATGGTTATCAGTACCATAAAATTATTGAAAACCACAATAGACCCGTACATAAATATTCCAATATTCCACGATAATATATACAACATTATTTTGGAATCCCATTACATAAACACTTAATCATTCCACCACATCGTTGTCATATTCAACATCGCCAATAGTGATCGCATGTGACTTCCCTTTATCCTTTTCCTTAAGTGATTGCTCAGGTTGATCATCATTAACCCTTGGATTAGGGTATTGATTAGCATAATGCCCCATTTCATTGCACTTGAAGCATTGAAGTGTGGATGGGGCGTTCTCTATAGTCTTTCCTTTATTCACATCATTAGAAACCCTTTTTCCGTTACTTCGACACTCAGCTGGTCGATGACCTTCTTTTGCACACTTAAAACATTTTCTATTCCCTTTAAGACAATCTCCACCATGCTACTTTCCACACTTTGAGCATAAGGAAACATTCATCTTCTTTTCACACTTATTCTGAGATTTCTCCATGAACTCCATCTTTCGTTTCTTGTCAAAACCATGAGATGGATATGTAACACCAACTTCCATTTCTACCTTGAAAACACAACGCACAATTTCTTCATAGCTACTGAAGTCTCTTATAGCTAATTCCCTTTGAGGACTTGGTTTTATGCCACTGAAGAATCGATCAACTTTACATTCAGTTTGGATGATAAACCCAGATGCATACCTTGCAAGCCTTGTAAAATTCGCTTCGTACATACCAAAATATTCATCATCCTTTTTCTTTAGTTCAAGAAACTCCTTCTCCATATTTGTTCGAAGAATACGAGGGATGTACTTATTGAAAAATATGTTCTTGAACTCTTCCCATTCCATGGACTAAATTTCATCTCTTGGCCTCTTATTCATGATAAGATTCCACCATTGATTAGCTTCACCTTCCAAACGATATACAACTAAGATGACTTTATGATGTTCAGAACATTGAAGAACTGAAAATATCTTTTCAGTTGTACGGATCCATTGTTCAGCAACAAGTGGATCAGAAGACCCACTGAAAGAAGGTGGAAGTTGCCTCATGAAGGACTCAATAGAATATTGTTACCTTCTCTACTCATTTGGAATTTCAGAATGATTCATAGCTTATGTATGTATAGAAAAATGATTTTGCACTCCATCTCCCATAACATAGGTTTTTTCAGGAGGAAAATCATTGCATTGTCCATTACATTGATCAACATGGTTCCTTCGGGTTCCAACCATCGTCTAAAACCCAAAAAGAATAGTGTGAGAGGAAACACTCATGCTAGGGAAAACAACATAATAAAGTGGGAGTACCTTCAATATGTAACATCTTAGATTTTATTCTATGATCATAACCATAATTCTAGGATTATGACCTATATTTATACTTAACCTTAGGGACATCCCTAGAAATACCTTAGAAATATCTCTAGTGATCTCACTAAAGTTCTCGCATCCTAGATTCCAAAGGTTGACTAATCCATTCCTCTAATACCAACTCTAGGGACCCAAAGCTTGACGTACATGGAAATTACATTACTTTTGTGAAATACTTAATACATAACAAACACAGACACACAAGGACCGCAATAGTTTAGTGTCTTTGGAAATTCGGAATTTAATCTTCTAATCATGGTGAAAGATCTTCAACTTCTCCCATAAATATCTTCCCCTTTTGTTCTCTTACCTAAAACCATTCATTATATCCTGGTGAAAAGAAAACATAAAAAAAGTGATCTCAAATTCTCAGTAAGGGTAAGCATAGAGAACATAAAACAATCCATAAACATTTGAATGAAAAAGCTTGAACATAAAATATCATCTTCAAAATCTTGAGCAAGGACATAAACCTTGGAAGTACATAAGGAATATATCATAAAGGAACATCAATCGTGATAAAATATAATGGGAATAAATCATGTAATTGTGGCCACCATTCGGCACTTGTTATGATTTCCATAGTAGCCAAGGCATTCCTTCCAAGACCATCTTAGTGGAAAAATTCCCTTTCTAAATTGAGTTCACTCATCGTTCCAGTCCTATATCACTGAACCAGATTAACTTACATTCCATCCATGTCTATCTCATAAGATATAAATCTTTACCCAATGCATTGGAGGGAGATATAGGTTCCACCCATCTCATAATAAAATCATTATTACTTGTACCACAAAATAAACTTAAAACATCAATCATAACCCAAAGAATAAAATGGGTTTCATAAACATAATCCCATCATCTAAAAATCCATATAAAACAAATGGAAATTTATTCATAAGAAAATTGAAACCATGTAAATCATTGAGACATTAAACTTGAAACATACACATATGAAATAATGTCATCTTAGATGGAAAATGGTTTTGATAAAATATTTGAAATGAATTCTTGAGGAAAATATCCTTTCATCTACAAAATAATTTTGTTTTCACAAAATTCCATGCACTTTTAAAAAAATAGTCAAAAAATCTTGTAGAGTAAGCTTCATGAAAATAAGGCGTTATGAAATTGTAAAAATCCGTTCATGTCGTATAAGTTAAAAATAACATTCTTCTCGTACTTTTTTCAGAAAATTCAAAAAGTACCTCGTATGGTAAAAAAAATATTCCTTGCATACCATGTAGTAAAAGTCAAAAATGGGTAAAAAGGACTTTAATCATACATGAAACCATTTTTATAAAATAGGGACATGGATGATAGATATAACTCCAGTGAATACTTACGAATAAACAATCTCTGATAAAAATGAGATTGGAAAAGTTATCCCTTACCTTATGTCAGATATGCTTCGTATGTATCCCAAAATCATGTATAATGATTTAAATAATGTAATTTATTTATTATAGAATAATATTCATTGTTATTATATCATATATGGTTCACTTAGGTATTTATATTACCTGTTCATTTGACAATTCCATGTTAAAGTATCGTTTTGGGTTAAATTGTTTCATTTATCGTACGTATTTGTACTTGTTGTTTTGATGTTATTATTACTTATATCATTATTTACTTACTTATAGAATGTAAAAAATGATTTATATATCATATATATTTAGTATATATATATATAAAAGATATATAAATGAAATGAAAGACACCGTTCATGGAGACGGTAGGCCGTACGTACGCATGAACGTGGTTTTCCTTTCTTTATTGACTTGAATGGAAGTAGATGATATATATATATATACATAAATCCATTAGCTTCATTATGTCATATATTTCATTATTATTCGTTATATATACTTAATAATCATTCTTGAATGGTTAATCATGGAAAATGAATCTCATAGCGTTCGTGGAGATGGTAGTCCTTACGTATGCACGAGCGATGATATCATTCCCATGATTGTGGAATTGTATTTAAGTGTATGTATAATATTACAGAATCAATATCACTTTACAATAACCATATATAGTTATTTATTTACACCATTATACCCATCTAAGTAAGGTGCTGGTCGAAAACATATTACACCACTGCGTAGAGACGGTATTCCGCACCAACGCACGCGCGGTGATTTTGTTTTCCGTAGGATGGATAGAATGTGAAATAGGGTTGTTTCATATTTATAATAACATTTAAGTATATAATTAATACTTCTGTTATTACTTTATAATGAAACAGCTAAATAAGAAGAAGTTTAAGAATAAAGAAACTTGAGAGAATCGAAAGAAGAGATTACCTCTTCTTCGACGCACCTCCTTTAACCCTTCTCTTAAAGAAGTAGAGTTTGTCTTTTGAGAAGACCAGAACCTCCAGAATGTTTCTAGGGAAGTGGAGAAGAGAAATTTCTAGGGGTTGGCCGAGTTTAAAGGCTCAAAAGGGTGTGAAGAGAAGAGGGAAGGGGTTCCCTTTTTATAACGGAGGAGAGGGGCACCTTTGGAAAAACTAAAAATATTATTTTATAATAAAGTCATATTTGATTTATAATAGCTCCAAATTGATTTATTTCTAAGCTAACGTGGATATGGGTCAACATACTCTCAAACAATATATTTTAGACAAGTTTAGGTTACAATTGTAACCTTATCATTGAGATTTAACTCTAAATTAAATAATTTAACTTTTACCTTGTCTTCTTATTTTCTTACACTATAAGTGTAATAAACTTTCTATAACAATCCAAACGAACCCCAAGTTGTTTATTGTTAATATATATAACCTTATCTAAGTCATTTGGCAGAACCTTAGATTTTTTGGAATAAAATAACAATTAATAATATAATATTTGTTTTAAAAACTATTTTATGTCAATTTTGACACTATTTGGTAATTAATATTTGTGAAAATCATAACAGCATGACTAGTTCGAAAAACATTAATTAAATCAATTCTAACATGTCATATTAACCTATAAAATTATTGGAATTAAAAAAAAGTCTCAAATTAAATTTATTTGGGTATTTATAATATCATTTATTTTAATATTTCATTATTTAGGTAATTACTACATCACCATTGTGTCATCAATAACTTAAATTATTTAATGTCTAACAATTTTAAATACCATTAGGTAGATAATATTTTTATCTTTATAATGAATATTTATAGTCGAATTTATTTTATGTATAACCCTATATTAAAAATGTTTTTGTTATTAAACTTGGATTTTATCTATTTTAACCCTTCTTTAAATAAATTAATAATAAATCTCCTAATCTAATCCAAGTGGACCTAAATGGTCATATTTTATTCCTAAGGTTGTTTTTGGTCGAATTACACTTATCCAATAGAATTAGGAAATGTGTTAGGGTAATAATAATATCAATTTTACCCTTAATTACCCTATTTACTTTTAAATGTGGTAAATAAAAGTAAAAAGTTACTATTCACCAAAAATTATTTTCATCTCATTGAACCACATTTTAGTCCTTGATATTAACTGTGTCTCTCAGATTTTTGAAATTCCACTCACAGATGCGGTAAAATTATGTTTTATATGAATTTCCAAATTCTCCTAGGAGGTGGGTAAAAGACGGTGAAGAGTTCAATAAATTTTTTTTATATATCTAAAATTATTATAAAATGCCTCCAATGAATTATATTAAACCTATATAAGTATTATGTATCAATTTTGACCTAAAATAAATTTTAATAAAATAAATAAATATTTAAATAAAAAGTTGGTTTTTGAATAGTAACCTAGTATTTTCACTATTCATCCAAAATTGAATGTTTTCAGAAAAATACCAAAAATTCACCCAAGGCTAATTTCGATATTCTGAATCCAAAAATGAAGTCCATTTCAAAAGATAAAATTTATAAAATTTCAAAAAGTGGGTATTACTATTCATAATGACTAGTTTATATAACATATCATTCTTTAGTGAAACTCGGTATTACGTACAACACACGCTATCGTGGAAGGTCACGATTGCGTTTAATGCAAGCTAAGTCAGAGATGCATGTCATGCAAGCTCTTTTTGGTGTAGCAAACAACACAAGACATTAATGAAATTAAAAGGAATATTTTTCATAAAATCTCAGGGTGTTACATATTAGGATATCACCATGAATCTATATGACTCACTTCATAATGTACCCTCAAAATAATAAATTGAAATTCCTTAAAATATTTTTTTAATTTCATTTAATATGATAAAAAAATAAAATTTTACATTATATAAAAAAAATTTCCTTCAAAAATTATAAACATGAAACAATTGTGTATTGATATGTGAGATAAAATAATATATGAAATTAAGTAGAAGATATAATAAATTAATTTATATAATAATGTCAAACAAAATGTGTTGTAAAACATGATATAATGTAAATTATATCATGGATTAAACCATAATGTAAAATAAACACCACATGGGATAACCCTGTAAAATATACCCAGATAATGATTAATTTAACTTATAGATCACCTTATATCTTATAATGTCTCCCTAGTTGACTCAAACCATGAATTACCCCTATAGAATCACTAAATGATAATGAATATCAATAAAAAATTGATAACTTAATTACCTTAGATAGAATGGAATCATATTTGGAGGAACACTCATACATAACTACACACATATCTACCTGAGGCTCCTATGTAACCCAATAATTGAAACATGAATAAATTATCCAAAAAGCTTGAAAATAATAAATAAAACCCAATCCATATATTTTACCTAGAGTAAAAATGGTTTTATATAATAGTGACTGTTAATAAATCATGAAAATAACAATTATTATAATCAATCCGTTGTAAATCATATAAAGTATAGAAAAAATGTAAATTCTTTTTTATCAATCCCAACATATATCAATCCAAACTTATTGAATCATTTAACTCAAAAATAGTTTCACAACAATTTCATCAAACACCTTATGGGCAATAAAATATAACTTTTATAAATGATTATTTCATTTCATTAGAAATTATCTTTATTGAAATAAAATTCCATTCAGGTTATCCATCATAAATCATTTTAATAAATCCTGAGATTCCTCTAATATTTTTTGACTAACACATGGTGTTCCTGGAAATCATTTTTATAAATAATGTTACCAAATTCCTCTAAAATACCCTTTGTATCAAAATGAAATGAAACAATACATTATAAAACATTGAAAATATCATCTAATATGACTTACATAGGAGATATGTTTATAAAAAATTCATTTATAAATCCTATCAAGAAGAGTATATAATAAAAAAAATTATATATAAAAAGATACCCTAAAACCATCACAATTATGAAACCTTCATGAAATGGTGGTTAATCATAATTAGAGAAGGAGTTCGCATTTGAACATTACCAAAATCCCCAAATTATTAAGGGGTTGTTAATTGAGAGGTGAGACCCCACTTTTTTCGTGAAACATAGACATATGATAAGTGTGAGATGAAGAAGGGAGTTTAGAGAATATGAGAAAAGATAAGATGAAAAATACCAAATCTATATATGACACATTGAATTAAGGAAACTTCCATAAATAATGAAAGGGGAAGAAATAATAGAGGTTTATCCCTCTATTATACATGCTTTCATTGCATGATAAGGGGAAGGGGCTCCTCCACCTTATGTAAACATCTTCTAAAAATTATAATTAATAAAATAATTATATTGAAAAAATTATAAAACATATCTAAAAATAAATATCCCCCCTGACATGTTTACACAAATAAACACTTATAAAACACACATCCACATGTCAATGAGCCATTTCACACCATTATATAATAATAATAATACAAACAAAAATATTGTTTCAATAAAATATGAATGATAAAAAATATTCACACATGTTTTAAAAAATATATTTTATAATATTTGAAAAATATTCAAGAACTACAAAACCATAGACACCATTCAATAACATTATTTTAATATATCAATTATAAAATGAGATATTTCACATGTCAATGAGCCATTTCATACGTGTCAACAATCCGTTTCACATAAAATAAAATTTCACATGTCAATGAGCCTTTTCAAATCGTTATATAATAACAATAATACATACAGAAGTTTTATTATTATAAAATATGAATGATAAAAAATATTAAAACATTTTTTATAAAACATATATTATAATATTAGAAATATCCTCATAATCTAAGAAACCATAAAATAAATTCAATTTCATAATTTTAATATCTCAATAACAAGTCAAAAAGGATTTTGTGAAGATTATAAATAATGAAAATAATGTTTTGGGTCTATATACGGAAATACACAATAACATCACGTAATCTTTAAGGTCATGAATAGATTGTAATAAGCTCAATTTCTCCAGAAATTAACACTAAAAAATTATTATGCATGGTATCTAAGATGGTGTGACCACCATTTATCACCATTAATTTATAAAATTTAAATATATTAGTAGTTCCATTCCTTTGGTATTATTAAAATAAAATATCCTAAACAATAGAAACATTGGGCATTACAACAACTATAAGTAGTCTAATAATGAAGAATCACATTTAGAAAAATATAAAAAATATTGGATGTTATTTTTTAACATTGTAAAAAATGAAAATAGACGTATACCAATAATATATCAACACATTTTATTTTTACTTATTAACAATAAGTAAAAGTAAAACGAATCCTCAAGGAAGAAAAGTTGTTCATTAATCAATAGAACATGATAATGATATAATTGTTTTTTATATCTCTAATTTTTATATAAACCATGTTGGTATATAAGATGAAGATACTATATTAATGTTCATAATAGATTTATTCTATTATTTTATGATGTATTTAAAAAATATGGTATGTTTTTATCACTTTTTTCGAATTTTACTATATATATATATTATTTTATTTTCACAAATATAAATAATATAAATTGATCCATTTGGATTAATTATTATATACAATATATTTATCTCCCTGATATCATTATGAAATTTACCAAAAATAAATATATGAATTCTTTTTATCAACATTAAAATTAAATATGATCATGTGTGTACTATTAGAAATTGTAAAAAAATAATTAGTGGTCCCATATGTGAAACTATTTGTCAACATAGTGGTATATAACTTTTAATAAATAAATAATTTCTTTCTCTAAATTGTTATTATAATATATTGAGATTGAAATATATTTATCAAAATGATATAAAATCTTGATTATAGATAAAAGGATTTTTTAAATATCTTTATATACCAAACATTAATAAGGATAATAATGTGTTTTGAAAATAGTCACGGTTTCCATTTGGTTTATAACATGTTAATATATATAAAATCAAAAAAATATAGAAACCCATAATTTTACAAAGATAAATAAATAAATTATATTAAATTATCATTTATATAATATATGATCAGTTATGATGATAACATTTGATAAATGTATACATACACATGTATAGGATGAAAAAATGTTCTTGAACCTAAAGATTTATTATGTGTTTCTTTTATTATCCTGAAAAAAACTCATAATTAATCCTATATAATAATGGAAAGAATTCATAGTGATATACGAAGAACCGAAATGGATTATATTGAAGTGTGGTATATTTACATTCAATGTGAATTAGTGACTACTAGAAGTTAAGTCATTAATTTTTATAATTAAATATAAATTCTAGAAGAAGATTATCCTGGTGATTGTTGGACTCAATAAATTTACATAGAAAGGAATTGTCACTTGGGTGATGAAAATAAGATAATATGAATATACAAGTAGATTTTTATTGGTCGGGAAGATATTTGTTTTGTATGTTGACAATAAGAATAGATAATTTAGATGTTAACTCTATAAATACATGTAGAGTTCGATTATACATTGAAATGATAACATAGAATGTGATTAAAAGTTCAGATGGTAAATTTTGATAATGAATCATAATGTTTCTCAGAAAGTAATAAATATGGGAAGACATTAAATATGAAGGATTATCTAATTTTTTTTGAATATGTATATCTTAGGGATAATTTTATATATAAGATGACTATTGAGTTTAACATAGTTGAAAAATTTTAAGTGATGAAGGTGAAGAATGCTTGTTAATAAATAATTAACTACTATAATTTTGAATGATGTATTTTAGAAGGACATCGATTTTATATTCATAAATACATGAGATGATAATAAAATGAGAATTTGGTTTTTAGAAGTTATTTGTACAGATGATGAAGAAAAATAGGTTCCCAAAAGATTTGAAATTATAAATATATAATATGTTTCTATGTCCATAATTTATACTTAGTGATGTTTTAAAAACAAGAAGGTACAGTTACTGATGATACGATGCTTGTATATCTAAATCTAGAGTCTAAAATAACTATTTTTAGAAGTGGTTCACATTTAAGATAGTTCATATGTTTTTCCAGGAGCTATTTTCTAGATGATACCAAAAAATATTTGTATACTGATATTAACATCATCCTAAAAATAAAAAATAAAGGTTGTTACATAATTAGAATATACGATAATACAACATAAGAAGGTGAGTTATATATGTAAATTGTAATGTATCTGAAAGTTATGAATAGTATACATGAATGAGGTTTAAAGGCATCGATTCTATGAAATCCAAAATTTAATTATTTTGAAGAATGATTTTGATATATAGGAGAAAATAATTTATGTCTAGACAACATTGTTATTTTTAGGGGTAGTAATCTCTTAAAAAAGGTTAATAAAAAATGAGTGTCCTTGATAGGGACACTAAAGGTTAAATTAGATGATTCAATGATAATATTACAATGTATGAAACATAAATAATATTTCAATATTATTATTCTTTCTAATTCAGATAGTTTTATATTTTAGAAGATTAAATGTCGATCTAGTTAAGGTGTTTATGAATGAAGTTAGGGATAATGGACATGAGGAAGTTAAAAAGTATACAGGGAAAAGATTTTTTGTGGATGAGAAAAACCAAAGAATCATGTTTTGATTATTTGATAAGTACAAAGGTGGAAGATCCATTAAAATATAAAGTAATTAATTGTTTTAATTCTCTTAGAGTATCATGTATTGAATAAATATTTGAAAGATAAAGTGGAAATATTTATTAATTATGTTAATGATCAAGAATTATATGATCAAAAGAAATTCTATTCAATAATGATGAAAAGTTTTCTTAATGTAAATATATAATTGATAGAGTGATGATAAAATTAGTAAATGATTCGTAAGCTAATTAAGTTCATGAGTAGAAGTGAAGTCCGATGAACACTATTATGTTATTGATTATGAGGTAGCCTACATATATTTTCAAGATGATAAATTGAGAAATTACCAAAGTTAAAAATATTTTGGGTGTATCATAATTTGACTCACATGAAATATAAGAATTTGAGAGGATTTAATTTATTTTTAATAAAAACGATGCATTATCATGTAATAATAAATTATTTTCATGGAACTAATGCAGTCATGAATGTTTAGATACAGAAACTAAGATATGTTCATAAAAATAGGCGCCACATAACTCAGGATTATAGGAGAATGTTTATCTTCATGAATAGAGGTGGTAATTCTGGAAGTGTGAAGGAGAAATACATAGTGTTATAATTTTCTTGTGAATATAGTCCCACATCATAATTATATAGTATTAATGATATTTTAGGTGATAGAAAATCTCTATTATTTCTTAAGGATTATGTGAAATTATTATTTTAATTAATAATTATAAAATTGAATCTTTTGTGTCAATATAGTTATGTCACATTCAATTGAATGGATTTTTCATACAAGATTATAAATCCACACACAAGTTGAGAAGTGGACTATATGTTTCAATCACAATTTCAGCCAAAGAACTTGTGGAATGAAAACATGATATTTTTAAGTGTAATATTTAGAAGACTCTAGAAGTTAAGATATTGAAAACTAGGAGAAAGAAAAGATTTTTTTTAATCTACCTTTCTTAAAAATTATGATGTATATAAAGATATTGAGAAAATAGAAGTTAAGAAACAAAATTTTACAAAAAAATAAAATATATCCCCATCTTTTATAAGGTCTAGAATATTGGGAAAATTAAGTTAAGCTGAGGTGATCAAGAAATTACATATTTTTAATACTCTGAGAGCACATTATTTACATGTATATATTTGAAGTTTTTCTCTTAGGGGATTTAAAAGAACTATAATTGAGGAAAAAGTTCTTATATTTTGACTCAAATAACTTAAGAGCATAATGAAGATCCTATTCAAAAGCTGGAACATTATATAATGTTTAGAGATAGTATAAAGAACTTGTTGAAAGCCATTGCGACCATGATGAGTCAATATAAATCACATATTAAACAATAATGATTTTTCTTAGGAAGATAATATCAAACAAGACAAAAGGTTTCCACTAATATAAAATGAGACATCATGGGTGCTATGTCAAGGTAGATATAAACTCACACATTTTTAATCACTTTTATAAAATAATGTTTAAATATTTTCCTCACACATGACTAAAATAATATATAGAAGAATAACCCACATTTTGGAAAAACCTTGTAAAACTACATTACGATTTTTTCTATATACATTTTTTCTTTTACGCACTATTATGTGATTTAAGAACATATTTATTCCTTTCACCATTATAGATTTATAGTTTCAAATATAAAAAATCAATAAAATTATTGTGAAAGTATTTCATTTGTACTTTTAAACACTAATTCACCCCTCTTAGTGTGACTTGATGATCCATAGGGAAGATCAATTGGTTTTAGAACACATGATTACACCTCCTATTAGATCTATATCATTTGTCCTATTATTTTATCTTTGTTACATTAAGTATACATTTAATGAAGGTTTAGTTTTTCCATTGATGGAATGTATAATTTTAATCACAAATTGTTCAAACATAGAGAATTTAGTGAAAACCTTAATGAACAAACATAAAAACATAAAAATAAATTATGGAATATTTCCAAAGAGAAATATGATATACAAGTAATTGATGGTAATTTAAGGTATAGTTAATTATTTAAATCTATTGATAATGGTTATATAAAGAATCACATTATGGATATAAAGAGTATGATTCTTTTTTATTATATGATTATCTCTAACCTGAAATGAAATATTAATTAAATAAAGTAATATCGAGGTTTAAACTCATATATTTGAGTTTACTTAAGAACTGCATGAGTAGAAAACCTATCTTGAAATATAATTAGAGGCTTTAAGAAAATCCATTAAAAAGAATATCTAAAAATGAAACAGTATAATAAAAAGTTTGAAGATAAGGGGAAAATTGTGACATTATTTAAATAAAAATATCCTCTAATTGAAGAATAATCACCAGAATCAATTAATGAGAAATTTAAGACTAAAAAATATTGTGAAGTTAAAATCAATGCACTAGAAGAAATTCATAAAGTTACCATTGGTGTTAATAATTATTAATTAGAGGCTATGTTGAGAAAAGTGAAGGATTTTGGACATTTTCTAAAACAATTGAGTGAGACCCAAGAATATAATAATGATAAAATAAAGAAAGAATTAGTTTATTTGAGGTTAAATAAACACACTTAATTAAAAATTTCTTGAAATGGAAGTTAAACTAAGAATCTTGGAAGAGACAAAGGATGAGACATTCTTCTATAGAAAGTAAATAAATTTACCCAAACAATATTTTTATAAGAATCATGATTATAAGATTAATAAAATTATTATAAATAATATCTGGATATAACACCAGGATATATACACTATAATATTTTTTAAATTTTAAACCCATATTTGATAATAATATGATTATGCTAATATTGTTTAAATTGATAGTACTTATTTCAAAATAAATTCTTGAAAAATTTGAGTGAAAAAATGATAAAAACACACCACATCATCAGTGGATGAAAGAACATACAAAAAAAATCTCTTTAAAATGATCCCAAAAGGATGATATTTTCCAAAAAAATATAGAAATCTACAATTTGTTTTCCAGATTGTTACCAAAGAAAATAGAATATGATATATTCGAAATTATTGGTTCTACTAGAGGTTTAGAAATTGATATATTCAATATTAGAATATTATTTTAATTATGAAAAATAAAATAAGGTATTTATTTAGGGGGATAAGATATGATGTTACGATAAATAAAATTTTAAAAAAGAAAAGTTCAGAGAATAAAATAAATCTTTCCATCAAGAAGTGATTTTTTATTCTTAGATACTTTTTATAAATTTTTTAATACTGGGTGATTATGATTATGAGTTATAATATAAACCTAAATGCATAAATCATGTACTTATGTGAATATAATAGATCAAAGTATGATAATGAATATAAATAAATATGAGTCGTCCATGGGGTGTTAATAATTAAAGAAAAGTGTTGAAAAATAAACCAATGAAAAATATTAAAATGAATGAAACAACAAAGTGAAAATGAATCTACCATGGTAGAAAATGTAAAATTATAGACCATTTAAAACCATGTGTGAATAGTATATTGGAAGTGAGTAAGATTAAATTAATGAAATAATCAATCTATGAATGAAATAAAAGGGTTCGTTTGGTGGATGAAATTATTGAATAAGAACATGATATTTTACCTATGAAGGGTAACTTAATGGTGGAAGAAAAACTGACTGGATAGTGAAAAATGTAGGTCCCACTCTTAATAATTTCATGACATGGATTATTAGAGGTAATGAGTTATTAAGAATGAAAGATAACTCACAAGTGACTTCATGTTCCCTAAATTATGCTATAAAGAATGAGTCCCAAAAAAATAATTAATGTGTGTATGTTCTTAAGGTATATAAGATATTATGAAAAATGACTAGAAATTAATTATAATATATATAAAACAAAAAATAATGTATATTTATTGATATAAAATATATAGAATCCAATTCCATAGAATAAAAATGTTTTCCAAAATCAAGAAGAGCATTCGTCCCATGAATGCTAATTTTTACCAAGTTAATTGAGGAGAAGGCATGAAGAACTATCTCCAACAAGGAGTCATAGAGAAAATTATTTTTAGGATGAGAAATAAACCCCAATAAAGTTTCTATCATTAAAAATATATGAATACAAAATTTATTTGAATTTCTAATATTTTTGTGTCTCTATAGAGAGAGTTAAAGGCAATTCATCTATTCAAGGTGAGACCAGATGTAATAAATTTTGTGAAATTTATATAGTGACTTGGGAGATTTCTATCATGACATTATTTATTTCAACTAGTATAAATGATATCATTTTATTTATTTTCAATAATGATGAATAAAGATGATTTTTTGTCCCCATGTGTGAGAACTGTGGTTAATAACTTCTCAAACAATAATATTTCATGATTTTTTTTATTGCAAAGTAAACCTAATGGTATAACATGATAATCACAGTTTTCAATTTTTGTGATGACTAAATAAACTATTATTATAAAAATAAAAATACGTTGAGATTGTAATTTTGAGATACATGCATACAAATGAATTTTTTTAATGAAGTTTTTGAATATTAGTGAAGGGGTTTATATGTAAAACTATTTGAATAGTCCATAGAAATATATTTCAATTTTGTTATAAAAATATGAACGTTTTATTGATATATTTACGATATAAGTTAATCAATATTGTTTTCTATACCACAATATATCATACAGACAATGAGTTGACTAATTTATAAATCACTAATTAGATTTTTATGATTCTACACATCTTAAAATTTAAAAAGTTTTTACTTTCAATATAATGGAATATAAAGGGGAAATGATCCAATGTTAATTATGAATGAATATAGTGATGGGTGTTAAATTCAATTAACATTGTGCCTCTATATTTATTGTTCACTAGGGGAAGAGAAAAAGAGAACATATTTGAGAGACACAGAGAATGATATTAGAATTATAATTGAAGTGGGCATTAATAATCATTATAATAAGGGAGATTAAGGATCAAAAAAGGATTATGATTAAGAGTGTTTTGTTTATTAAAAATATTAATAAATTTAAATGAGTTGAATTTTTAATATGTCTTTAAGGTATGGATGAATTCCAAAGGAATTTCATCCTTGTTCTTTTTTTGTGAAAATATATACATGGATTGGAAATCCCATTTGGGGGAAACAAATAATTCAAACTGAACATATAATTCGAAATTAAGTGTCCTTCATGATGTACATTCAAATGTCAACACTCAATATTAGAGTTTCAAAAATAACACTCTAAATAGAGGTATATTTTGGTTCAAAATTTTTATGATTAAACAAATGGTGTTTAAAATTTATAATGATTTATTTAGATGATGAGTGTGAATGTTTTTCCAAAAAAATGAAGTTGATATAAATTGATGTTGATGTTTAAACCTTTTCCATTTAAATATAGAGATCCTTGGGATTATATTGTGTATATAATTATTTTTTAGTTGAAATTTATTTAATATTAAAATTATATAAAGGTGATGAAAATTTATTCCAAAATCACTAACTAATACAGTTTCAGAACATGTATATCAAATGGAAATTGAATGTAACTTATAGAAAACATAAGAAAGAAATATGATGAGATGTGGTTTCATTTAATTTATATGTCCAAAAGATAAATTTTTTAGCTTCTCTTATGATAAAAAAATTTGAATATAGAATAAATAGATTCATATGGATGTTATAATTACTATAACATCCCATTATGATTTTCAGGTACCCTTTTATTGCTATTTTTTTCATCTTCGCTTGTTTTCTTCTCCCCATGTTTAGAGATATATGTGGTGCTATGGTGTTTTAATTTTAAAAACTAATTTTCTTATATTCTAGGTAATTACATTCCATTTATTTAGATTAAATGGTGTATATTGTTTTCCAATGACATGTCGTGATGATTTATAGGGTGTGAAATGTAACACCCCTATACATATAATTCTTGATGTATGAGGTCAAAAATCATTTTTTAATAGAAAAGAAACACATTTTTCATCATTTACATCCTTTATGGATTACATGACATCTAATGGGATTACAAACCATGTAATTATCATTATTTTATTTTTTTAGTGTTCTGTACAAGTTATTTTCATTTATTAAACCACATAACTTTTATCTATTAAAGTAGAGACTTCACTAAGTGAATTTGAAGATCTCAGGTACTCCTAGATCATTTTTATGATTTATCATCGTTATTGTTGAGTTTAATATTTCTAGGTATGAGTATCTCCTCTGAAGAGTTTCTATTTGAACTCTGTTTCTTTACTCTTTTCATTTTTGTGGAACAAAAATCTATTTCATTTGATCTTGGTTCTAGGTTGTTTTATTAGATCTTCCATACCTTCATTATTCATTGACAAGTCCCATTACAGTTATTAATTTATGTATATTTTATTTAATGGTATGGGGATCGATAATTCATCTCACTAATATTGAAACCTTGATTTAATTGATTGAATTGATATGAGTTTTAAATGATTTAAAAATATGGATTTGGGATGATTTGATATATGAACTCATGAAAATAGTTTAAATTGAAAAGTGATTTGAATTATGATGAAATGAAAAAATTAATGATTTGGTTTTGAAATGAAAAGGCATGTTAAAAACTAGAATTGGGAAATTATATTTTGTATTTTCTTGAAAAGGTTTTTTACTAATTTAATTATTTATTATCTTTAGAACATGTTAGCCTAGGGTGTTAATGGTAACTAGGGTAAGCATACCCGGACCATGACTCCCTATTAATGTATTTATAATGAAAACTATTACTAAAATAACTATGACCTGACTACCCATTATAAGTTCCCCTATTAAGACATATACTACCCTAGGAGGGTTCTGCTTTTGGGGTGTATCTGTGTGTGAACACCCGAATAGGGCTAATATCAATATGAGATATATGAGGATCCTATTACTTAAGAAACTGGCTTACTGAAGATCTTTTTACATAATTCTTTGAAATGATTTATTACTTGATTATATATGCCATTTATTATTGAACTTTTTTATCTCTTCAATTTAATTATATAAATAGTTTTTTAATGTTCATTTAATCCTTTTTGAAAGTTGGTTTGATATATCTTCAATATTTCTAAATTAAAAATATGTTTTGGTTTTAATATATGAAAAATTAAATTCCATTCCTTATTTTATTTAAATATATATCAATAATGGTAACTTATTATGGTATTCATTAGGGAACCCTTAGTGAGAACTTATTTGGATATATAGCTCACACACTACCTTTTTCTTTGGGTGTTTATATGTTTTCTTATTCTATATTAGAACGAAGGTAATATGCCACTTTGAGGTGGTGGATGTTCTTGATAAATTGGACCATGAAGTATTGATGTATGTGACTGGTGGAGATTTTATCAACTTACTGCTATGGATGTTTGAGTTTTCCTCCATTTACATACTAAAATGTTTGATTTTTTACTACTTTGGGTTTGTTTTATATATTGGTTATGGTATATCTCCTTCTTAAAGTGTTTAACATACTAAATTTTATCTTTTATCTTCTAATATGTTTTGTAAAATTCATTACTTATGTATCATATATGACTCCAGGTTTTAGTCTCCAACCCATGGGGATCAAGAAATCCCTCTAGACCATGTCAGATCCAACTTGGGTATTAGGGTGCCAGAGTATTCAAGATGGTTTGTGACAGTTCTGGATGTTAACATATCTAAAAGTAAAAATTATAATATATTGTTTATATATATATATCACGAGATGAATCCCAAAAAATCTTTTGGTAGATCATAAATTTTTAATACATTTAAATTAAATTTCTATGATTCAATTTACACATTATTTTCATTTTAAGGAATTCTTTTCATATTTTTAGATTTTAGGAATAATTTATATTTCATTGTGGAAATGTGTTAAATCATGGATTTTTGGCATTTTTTCATTTTTTGTGTTATATCGTAAATAATGCTTTATATTTTATTTTATTTTTCATTTTTTTGGAATTTGAAAAATTATAGAATTTATATGAGTTATATTGTGTAGTTGAGGCTGGAATTTGGAAATTGGTTTTTCTATAAGATTCATTTGTATTTTCATAAGGTAAATTCATGATTTTTAAGTGTTATACGTGATTTCATATGAGTAATTTTGTTTTCAAAAGACAAATTATATTTTTTAAAAGAGTCATTATATATTCATAAGGATCATCATATTTTTGTAAGGGTAATTATGATTTTATAAGATTAATTCTACTTTTATATGTGTCATTTCGTTTTTGTAAGATTCATTTCCTAAATAATAAGAGTAATTTACTTTGAGAAATTCTTTCCAAGAAGATTCATCCGGGGTATTTAAAATAAAATATGAGAAGAAATAATGTATTATAGCATATAAGAGGATGGCATGCCACTAAGAGACTTTTTTGAGTTTTACTACCACTACTAGATTATATGTTCTCAAGCCATGAAGATTGTAGTTTTATCATGAAGTTTCAAAGTGAATCAAGATAGTTAAATTAATAAGAACCACAGCACAAAATACACTATTCTTCCATGATAGAATACATAGTTACTTCACCAATTTCCATATTTCATATATGTTTAATAATATCTATTGGATAAATAGAAAGGCGGATTGACTTGGGAGGATTTTTAAAAAACCTTTAAAACACACTACAACTAAGAAGAAAATTTAAAATGGAGAAAAATACATGTATGTTTGTTTCCTAAGTAATTATTCAAAGTTTCTATGGTTCTACTAATTTAAAAATCTATTTTCCATCAATTAAAATGTTTCTTGAAAAAATTATGAGAGGAGAGGAGAATATGATAGGACCTAGGTAAAAAGAATAAAATTGTGATGTTTGCTTGTCTAGCCTTGTCTAGATAAACCTAAGGCATCATTGACTTAGTGGAGTGATATGTAACCCCTTGTGGTTTATATATAATTTTCCCTCCATCCTTTTTATTTTTTTCAAGAAATAATATTTTTAATCAAAGTGGTTTGTATTTATTCTAGAATTATATTATCATTTAATTTTAATTTAAATGGTTATTAAATCTATGATGTTATGTAATAGGTTTTGAAAACTAAATTTATTAAGAATGACCTTATTTTAAGATTATTGTAATTTGAATTCTGTTTAATTTCTTGGTGGTATTTTTTTTAATTTAATCAATTTCATATGAGGTTCAACACTCATACTAAGGCTTTTAAATAACTTTCATCCATAATTAGGTATATACTATGAGGGATTATATTGTGAATTGAATAATTCAAATAGGATAACTCTTTATTAATAAATATTGGGGCTCCCAAGGGTTGATAATAGTTCACTATTAATTTTCTATATTTATTTTAAAACATTCATTAATTCCAATTATTTTTTTCAACATTCACTCACTTACATTAATTACATATTAGTTTCTTTCATAAATTTAAAAAATACATATTTTTGTTATTTTAAAAAAAAATAGAAAAAAAATTAGTTTTGAATATAGTATTAAACCCCTCATGAGTTGTACTTAGGGATTATAAGACCACATCCCTTTTGGTTGTTGTTTTAAATGTGATTCAAAACTGATCACTTCCTTTAAAATTGTTTAATATTTGCAGTGGTTTTGCAAGTTATTTTTATTTGTTTTCGATGATCATAAGTTTGAAAATTGATTTATAGTGTATAGACACTAAAATTTATATTAAATATCAATTTATATATAGTATAGTGAATGAAAACAGATAGTAAGCCCTCATTTATAATCTAAAGTTTATATTGAGACAACTTCTTTTGTTATGATCCCACAAAATATCCAATTAGAGAAACTTTTGAACCTTAAATCAAAATTCCCAAAAATATATCACTTAAGGAATTGGCTTTATGAAAGGATGTTTACTTAAACATAATGTGGAATACTAAGGGAACCAGTTGTTTTATAAATAAAATCTAATTTCATTCATCAACATTTTAAATTTAATAGTCTCCCATGGTTGAATCTAAATGAATATTTTCTATGATTTTTATATTTATATGATAAAAGGAAAACACTATGAGTGAATGTAAATCCAATAAATCTTAAGTATTTCCCTTTCTATTGGATGATATTGGAAATGGAGTGGTTCTTATACTCACACTCCACTCTAATAAGTTATTAGAATGAAGTAAATAATATTTTATTTAAAACATGTTTCCCTATTTATAGGGTAAAATCTATTGGAAAATATATATTTGTATTTAGATATATTCATTGTGATACTATACATTAGTATTTCAATATATTTAATAGGTTATGTTTTGGTTTTCCTAACTATTAAATTAGTGAACAAATATTGATTCAATATTCCAATGTGGTAAATTTTATTTATGATATAAGCCTGATAACTACTACTATAAGAGGATATTTGGATGATATAGAATTAATTTCTATATAAACTATTATCAATTACATGAATCAAAATGATAAAAAATATGGATCTAGGGTCTTTCTTCGTGTTAAATATTATAATAAGTTCACTCTTCAAATTTTGCAAAAACATGATTGCGAGTCAATATAATGATCATAACATATTGGTGAGGTCAATGTCATTTCTTAACAATTGACTAATACCATCCCAACCTGAGAAAAGTATCCAACCTCAACAACATTGTGTGATTATATCTTATAATGATATAATTAGTTATTGATTTCTAAAAATTAAAGAATCATCTGATGATAATAATGCTATTTTTAATGGATAAATTTTCAATAAAACCATCAAATATCATTTTATAATTTAAATTAAGATTAATATAATGACAATTGTTTTTATATATCCTAAACAAAAAAAAGATGTTTTTTCAAGGTCAATTAAACAATTCTCAACCTTGATATTTAAAAGATCAATCCAATACTCATCCTAGAAAGAATTTACATCATATACAACTTAGTTAAAAATATAAAGAAATCAAAGAAGAATCTGTGAAAAATAAAAAATAATTTTGAACACTATGACGAGAAAAAAGAGACAAACAGAAACTAATATTTGTTTCATAAGGAACCAAATAGGCGGAGGTCTTATTTCATAAACTGAATTTAACCCAAAGGTAAGGAAAAAGTTAATGTTAGTGTGATACAATTTTGATATGGAAATGAATTCAATAAACCCAATGTTTATAATCCTACTAATAAACCTGATGTTAAAAATAATAAAGAAATTTTCGTTCACTTTCCACCTAATTTAGAGTTTTTTGATGAAAACCCAACACATTTTGATCGAACTGAAAATTAATAAATTGGCATAAAATAAAAATGAATTCCTTAAGGATATTTTTTTCTTATGATATTTTAATGATACTGAAGGATAAAAATATGTCCACATTGTTTTGAATATAGTTCTAAATATGATTAAGTGGTACCAAATCCACTATATAACTACTATAGGAGAGTCCCATATGTCTAAAAGCGTAAATATATTGAGTTAAATATTGTGATCTTAGAGTGTTTTTAGAAAATTTAATATAAATATTCCATGATTATATAAAGTTAAACAAATAATAAAATATTATTAATACTCAATAGATATATTATACGAGAAGTGTAAATTTATGAGAGGGGAGAATGTGAAATTTGGTAGGAATATTTCCTCCATTATTCATCATTATATACCAATAAAATATAAAGACCTGGGAATATTTTAAATTTAATACACTATATTATATTTTTGAAGGTCAAGATGTTATGATAGATTTATAATCTTATATAAATGTGATTCCTCATTCTGTGTACTTTACATTACAAGATAGAGATATAAAACTAGGTGGAGTTGTGATTTAATTAATAACTAATGAAAATCAACACCGGCTACAGTGATTGAATATGTATTGGTACAAGTAAGGGATATGGATTTATATAAAAAGATTTATAGGTTTTGGATATTAAAGATGATATATTTATCACATATGAACATTTTATTCCTAGAATTACTTTTAAAAAAATATTATTTCAATAACAAATGTTTATAAAGGAAATCATCCACATGGGATTCAAAAAATGGTATATTTTAACATTTTTGAGTTTATGAAATATCCAATGAAGAGTAATTACACTCATTAAGTCAACATGATTTATTCTTATCCACTGAGTTATTTTTTTTATTTTACAAGTAATAGAAAACTGTGTTTTTATACTATTCAACCAAATTTAAATCAGGATAAATTTGTTGTATGTAGGGATGATTTATGTATGGAAATTTATATCTATATGACCGGGGAAATTATTTATTTCTTTATTCAATTTAAATTTAATAGATCAAATTATTAGGTGGATATAACTTATAATTTTTTTCTTGGATTAGTGGATAAATATTACATTAAATTAATTTCATAGTGTTTTAAAATTGATTAAATATAATATTTCAATTTTTATCCTGAATGTATTACAGAGTCTAAATTATTTTCTTAAAATTGAAATTTTTAAAACAAATGAAAAAATGACTATAATCTCTAACTATAGGTTTAAAATATCTTGTTTCTGAAATGTTTTAGGGGATTATTTTGATTTCATTGATTACAAAAAACTCAGTTTTTAATGTGAAAATTGTCAACAAGATCTAGAACATAGTACTTTTCCTAAAGATCTCAAATATTTATTTTCAGAGGAGAATAAACAAATTATTAAGATTATTGATAATTTTATATCAAATAACAAATCAGATTAATTTTCTGTAGTTCTTAAGGAATTAATCCTTTAGTATTCATTCAATTAATCATTTTAAAGGTAGATACAAAATAATATAGGAAACTTTAATGGATGTTGAAACCAAAACATATAAAATATTTTATGAAATAAGTGACTAATTTAATTGATACTAGAATTAAATTTACAATTTTTTACACCCCATGGGTTAGTTAAATTGAAATATTTTCAAAAAAATTGGATTCTTTATTTAAAATAATGAAAATAGGGCCTTGTCCTGGTTAGACATAAATTCAAATTAATAGTGTTTATTGATTATAGAAAACTAAAATCCATGACTCGTAAATATCATTTACCTTTTTTATTTATTGACCATATTCTAAAGGGAGATATAGGGAAATCCCATTACCATATTATTCATGGGTTTCAAGGACACTTCTAAATTTAAATAGTAAGTCAAGATAAATTGTAAGCAAAATTTACCTTCACTTTTATAAGTTTTAACTATATAATAATTATTTTTGGATTATATAATGCTTCACAAAATTTTCAATGATATATGATGAGTATTTTAGTTTCTTTTTTATAAGAGTGTATGTAGGATTTTATGATTAATGTTAATGTGTATGAAACACCCTTTGGGAATTATTGAAAGAGTCAAATCGATGTTCTTGAAGCATATATTGAGATAGCCTTGTTTTTATCTTTTAAAAATTATAGTTTATGGTAGAAAGGGGAATTTTTCTTATAAATTAATTTTCAAAGAATAGAA
Organism: Viscum album; assembly: GCA_963277665.1. Taxonomy (NCBI): domain Eukaryota; kingdom Viridiplantae; phylum Streptophyta; class Magnoliopsida; order Santalales; family Viscaceae; genus Viscum; species Viscum album. The sequence continues at coordinate 352,818,166 of OY728130.1, read as the reverse complement.
CACAATTTGATTAATAAAACATTGATTTCATTTCTTAACATCCATACAAAAAAACATTGAGTTTTGTTACATATTAAATTTTCTATTTTAGTTTATATATATGATTTATAAGTGATCTTATTAAAATAACATTACCCTTATCTAGATTTCTAAACAATGAATCTATGTTTTTTATGAAAATTGTCAATAAGTAATTAAATGGTTGAGAATATTCAGTATCTCTAACCACTATTCATCCACCTTGATGGTATATACCGTATTAGTTAATGACTAATTCCGTAGAAATTTCCCTAGGGAATATTTTGATTTAAATAATAGACAATAATGTTCTTATCGTAAATAATGCATCCAGGGCTTTATATTTACTACAAGATAATTTCACTACCACTTTGAATGAATTTATAGAGGTTATATTTTCTTTAGAAATATGAAACCACCAAAAATTTCATTATTCAGAATTCCTATTTATCTAATTAAATGTTTATATAAGATGTGAACTTATTTGGTTTTATGTTTTTGTATTTAACAATACTATTATGAATTTTTACTATTTCTAATATATCCATTGAACAATGATCATATGATTAGCAATAAAATAGGGCTGTAATAAATCCAATTTACTTAGACAAAGGAAGCGATGGCCTCATCCAGTAGATTTACCCCGTATGAAGCCCATTTTTCAGATATCAGAAAGGAGGTGGCTTCATTGGGATTCTATCTTAACCAAGACCAAGACAAGCTTCAAAATTTTAAGCACAAATAGAACTTCCTACAAGAGAAGTGGAAATTGATAAATATTACCCCCCATGCAATGTTATCCAAGACACCCCAAGAGTCTATCACCATCGCACACCTTACTCTTCGATCCTATGCGGGTGTTATAAGGGGTTATATAACAAGACCTTAGCACTATGATTATGTTTTTTATTTTTGAATATAATATTGAATATAGATACAATTTATTATCTTTACTTTGTAAATAGTTTTTAAAGCGCAAATAGTATTTTTAGTTAATATTCCACTAAAAAATCTATTTTTGATGAAATAATGTATTTTTAAATTAAATAATATTTTAATAATTTATTATTATTAAATTAATTTTTATTATATATAAACGATCATACAATTTTATGAATTCAATTGTAATTTTTATTATGGTTTGAAAGCCGTTTTTGTCAAAAACCATGAATTTTTAGTAAATGTCTATTTTTATTTTAAAATTAAAAATTCACATATTTAGAAAGTTATTTAGATAAAATGAGTATTATTTTATGGAATCATAATGTCGAAATTATTCAATGGTGAATTTTTATAATTTTCTGACACAGTCAAATTTTTTGTGTAAAATTTAAATACTGTTTAAATATATAATGTGTTTGATGACATCATAATGACCCATCAGTGATGTAATAAAATTATATAAAGTATATTTTCGGAAAATTTAAGTTTTACCATTAAAATAATGTGATTTTAGGTTTTTGTATTTATTTTGAAAAACTTTTATGGACCCACCAACAGTTATAAAACATTTTCACTTTTAAATTGAATTTCGTTGAGGGTGTGACTCACCTCCACATAAGCAACCCTATTATTTTAAGAAGTTATTCCATTGGCCTTATAACGTATTATTTTCCACTTCACTTTGGAAAAACCAAGCAGAAGAAACCATGGGATGGTTTGTTGTATTGATTAGTTTAATGTGTGGTGAGCCAAACCTAAATAATAAAGAATTCCCTCTCTTTTTTATATAAACCCACCCTAGCTCCCAATTAATTTTCTCTAAAAGAATTTGGAGTTCATACAAACTATCCCATCCTCTCTCTATAATCCTAAAAAGATTCCCCAAGATCCCTAGAAGTCTCTCTAAATTCTCTCCCTTGCTTTTGGGCTCACACTTCCAAGTAAGGAATTAATCTTTTCTAATTTTTGTCCATGTTTCTTAATATTGTTATGCCCTTTTGTTTTCAATTAAAAATGGTATGGTATGATTTCTCACCTCACCCATACTTCTGTAATTATGTTTCAAATTATGAGATAACTTTTTCTCTCCCATTAATGCCTTCCGTGTACACCTGTTACCATGCCTATATTCCGTAAGGAAATTCTCTCTTCTCATTCCCGTTCAAGCAGTTGTTTTGTATTATGAATATAATTTCAATTACATTTATTGGGACATGTATCTATATTAACCCCATTATTATATATTTTATTTACATATTATGAGACCCCCATTTCTCTCTCATCATCCATTTTTATGAATTTCTATGTGACACAGTTAAGCTGCAGAAATTGCACCGCAATTTTCCAAGCCAATATAATATTGTAGTGAATACCATAAATATTTCTCTATCAATCGTATTAAACTATATTAAAATTTACATATTTATTATAGTATTTCATGTATTAATTCGACATTTAAATTATCGAGGAATAAATAATGAGGTTTAATGAATTTATGTTATATGATCAAGGTGGCACATTTATGCATGAAATGAAATGTTTAAGAAGGGTAAGACCTGATAGCGCTCTGATGCATTGGGTAACGATTAGTATCATGATATGTCAAGTGTAATGAGGATTTAATCATGATAATTCAAGTTCAATGAGGGTTTACTCATGCTCCATGTGCAATGGCCTTATATCATGCTAAAATCATGTTAAATGTTGTTTTCACATTTCCATGTTATGATAATCATGTTATATCAATCCTTTTTTGTTCATGTTTATCTTATGCTCCATTGATATGCCTATTGGCTAAAATTTATTGTATCTTTCATATAATTCCTTGTTCAATCCCTTATTGGGATTTATATCTCACCCTTTTTTATGCATGTCCTTAGGTTATCCCATGCAATGCTAAGTATGAGGGAATATAGTGGTCATGTAAAGGAAGTTTTCAATAAGATGTTGTGTCCTATGTTTTAAGTTGTTATGTAATGATCTAAGACCCAAAAACACTATTCCTATTGATCTTATTTGTTGTATCAAGTGAAGGTTTTATGTAATAAATTATGTTAAGTGTGAAATAAAAAGCAGGGTTATCATAGTTGGTATCAGAGGATAGGTTTAGTTATTTTTTGGATTAGGATTAGAAAACCCTAGTAAATCCATAATGGAAAGACTAAGTATATCATAAAAGTCCCTAATTTTTGGTGAGTATTGAGTTAGTGATTTATCAAGAAAATACACCCCTGTATGGATACGAGGAGGTTGAGGAAGCTTTGGAACATATGTACCTAGGGGTGAAAACACTGACAAGGAGTTTCGGGTTTGACCTGAGGTATCCTATTACAGGACAACGGGCCTTGCTGCACTCTTGGTTATGAAACTCCCAAGGGATATGCTTTGGTAAATTCACAAGATTAGTATGAATCCTTATTATGGGGTTTAAAAAAATTCCCCTGAGAATATATGTTAGAAAGTAGGTCATGAATAGAATAGATTGAAGCCTATGGATTCATAAGTTAAGGAATAGAAGTAATTTATGATTCATACATTTTTTGTCATTGGATTACCCTTTATGTGTTACCCATAACATTCCTTTTATTCCAGCCAATGGCTGGAAATAAGAGGACTTGGGATAACAACCGATGTGAAGATCAATGTGATGAATGTGCTAATAAGATGTCCAATTCGATGGGAGAGGGAATCACAATTTTTGTTATGCTTCTCACTAAGTTAACACAAGATTTTAAAATAAGTTTTGGTCAAGAGGAATGTTCAACCCCCCCTAAGAAAGAACAAGTCACTATCTAGACCATCATGAGAAAAAGACCTACTACTTTTAATCAATCATATGATCCCTCAATCTCTGAAAAATGGATCAACTCCATTGAAAAGATATTCTTATCCTTCAATGTTTCTAACTAGAGAAGGTTCTTATGGATGGTTATCGTATGGAGGGTGAAGCCGATCAATGGTGGACATTGATAAAAAATACAAATCCTATGAAAGAGATCGAGGCGTTGGAATAGAAGGACTTCCGGAAGATGTTGTTTGATAAATATTTTCTGTGGACCATATAACATAAGATGGAAAGGGACTTCTTTTCCCTTATGCAAAAAAGACGAAAAATCTGTCAGAGCGTACAAGGAAAACATCACATGGCTTGCACAATATGCAACTATCTTTGTCTTTACCCCCAAATGCAAGGTTGACCGCTTATTTGGTGGGCTAAAACCTAGCCTGTGGAAAGCCCTAGCGATCTGTGCCTTTGACAGCTATGAGGAAATTTTCCAATGTGCCCTCAAAGTCAAAATGGATATTGAGGAATCATAGGGATATCAAGGGGATAATAAGCGTAATGTGGACTTCAATTCTGGCGGTCATATGGATAAAACCAATGGTGCTAAGAAAATCCTGCACCCCGCTTTCCAAATGTGGGGAAAGAAGAACCCTAGAAATTTCTTGCAGGGAATGAGGAAATGCTTTAGGTGTGTAAGAAAATGGCACATGGCTATTAAATGTCGGAAAAAAAACCTAAGGCTGAAACAAAGGATAGGAACACTCTATTCACCTCACAGCACATTGTTTATTGCTTCAACTGCAAAGAACCAAGGCACTTTACAAATCAGTTCCGTAAGACAAGGGATTTCGGAGGCAACTAACAACCTCCGAGGCAGCAAGGGGGATCTTTTTTCCTTCACCATCACCTATGTGAACCCTGACAACGAAGTGATGACAGGAATTATAGCTATTCATTCATGAATAGCTTACATACTTTTTGATTTTGGATCTATGCATTAGTTTATATCTTGAATGTTTAGTAGAACAATCCCAGCACAACCACAAACCAGGTAAGTTAAGATTTTGGTGAGTACGGAAAATGGGGAAATCATTGCATCCTGGTAATATAACTCCTCCCTTTTCATAATCTGTGGATTGAACATCTCGGCGAACCTTGTCATAATCCCTCTGGTGGAATTTGATGAAATTCTTGATGTGGATTTATTTCCTTATATAGATCCAACATAAATTATCGTGAGAGGGAAATCACTCTCCATATAGAGAATCGAATCTCGAATCTATACAAGTTAAAAGAAGAAGATTAATCTTCATTAGCTCCATCATCTCAAGAATAGGTATTACTGCCCTATAAGCACATGTATCTAGCTCATATGATTGATTCTAAGGAAGAACCCATCCTTGAAGACATTCCTATTTTGAGGGAATTCACTGAAGTGTTTCCTGAGGAACTTCCAGATATTTCTTCTAGAAGAGATGTTGAATTCTCAATTGATTGTATAACTAGGTAATTACCAATATCAGAGAATCCATATAGAATGGCTGTTATGGAGCATGAGGAGAAGATGAAATAACTACAGGAGAATCTGGATAAAGGGTTTTTATGCCCAAGTGCTTCACCATGGGGTGCACCAGTCCTCTTCATCAAGAAGGATGGGTCAACGGACCTTTTCATCGATTATCGCGATCTTAACAAAATCATGATAAAGAAAAAGTATCCTTTCCTCCGAATTGATGACTTGTTCAATCAGCTGTGTGGATCACAATACTTCTATAGGGTGGAACTGTGGTCTGGATATTATTAAATAAGGGTGAAGAAGGAAGATATCCCCAAGACTACTTTTTGAACATGATACGGGCACTATGAATTCATAGTAATGCCTTTAAGACTCACTAATGATACAAAAATATTAATGGAAATGATGAATAGTGTATTTAGAGATTACCTCAACAAATTTGTGACAAGTCTTTAGAGATGATATTCTGATATACTCCAAAACCATGGAGGATCATGAGGATCATCTTAGAACTATACTAGAGAGTTTGCAGAAGGAGAATCTCTATAAAAAGTACAACAAGTGTGAGTTTTTTTAAGGAGATCTCATTATTGGGCCATATCATCAAAAGTAATGGGATATCTATGGATCCATTCAAGATAGCTGCAATAGAGGGATGGCCAAGGCCAATATTATTAATGTATATACGTACCGTATTGGGGTTAACTAGATATTATTGACGATTTTTGATATATTTATCATGATTATTCGACACTCTTACCAAGCTAACTTAGAAGGGAGTAAATATATCATGGAATTATGAATGTGAAGAATGATTCAAGGATTTGAAAAGGAGGCTTATCACTATGCATGTGCTCACTTTACCCACAAGTGGAGAAATTTTTTTGGTATTCAGTGAGGATGAAAAGAAGGGCCTGGGATGTATGTTGATGAAAATTGAAAAAGTCACTTCCTATGCCTCAAGGAAATTGAATTTTCATGAGCATAATTATCCAACACATGATCTCGAGTTGGCGGCGGTGATCTTAGTATTAAAAATTTAGAGGCATTATTTATTTTGGGAGAACTGTGAGATATATACGGACCACAAAACCCTCATGTATATATTCACATAGAAAGAGTTGAACATGCATGAATGAAGATGTTTAGATCTGACCTTAGACTATTAGTTCTCAATCCATTACCACCCTGGGAAAGAGAACAAGGTGATAGATGCTCTAATTAGAAATGACCCAGTGTTTCTATCATTGATGATAATTGAAAAGGATCCAATATTCTTTGATTTGTAGAGGATATACATGGGAATAATTAAGGGAGGAACATCATCAATCCATTATCAAATTATTTCTCAACCATCCCTCATGGAGAAAATAATGGATGCCCAAAGAATGGATGTGGGAATTCTGAAGAGGGTGGAAACTATCATAAATGAGAAATCCTCAGAGTTCATGGTTGAGAAGGATGGAATTGTGAGATTTGGGTCACAATTATGTATACCATCTGATCTAAAGATAAAGAAGGATATTTTGGATGACTCTCATAGCTCAAGCTTCTCTATTCACCTGGTGAGCACAGAGATGTATCGGGATCTCCGAGAGATCTTTTGGTGGGACAATATAAAAAGGAAGATTGCTGAATATATATAAAAGTTCCTTTTATGTTAGCAAGTGAAGACAGGGAGGAAAAAATCCAAGGGGATGATACAACCACTACCCATACCAACATGTATGTGGGAAAACATTGCCATGTACATTGTCACTGGACTTCCAAGGACATATAGAGTAAACAATGCTATATGGGTCATTTTGGATCATCTTACAAAGATATCTCACTTTATCGTGATTTTACAGGACTTCGCATTGGATCAACATTCAAAGATTTACATCAAAGAAGTAGTAAGGATGCATGGATTACCACTATCTATTATATCCGATTTTGTTCCAAGATTCACCTCAAAGTTCTGGAATAGTCTCCAACAAGCTCTATGAACTCAATTGATCTTCAGTACTGCCTATCATTCTCAAACTGATGGACAATCTGAGTGAACTATTCAGCCACTTGAAGATATGTAAAGATCATGTTCTATGGACATTAAAGGAGGATGATACCAACATCTTCTAATGGTTGAGTTGTCATACAATAATAGTTTCCACTCGAGCATCCAAATGGCACCATAAGAAGCTCTTTATGGGAGATGGTGCATAATACCAGCGTGTTGGGATGAAGTTGGTGCGCATAGAATTCTAGGAGAAGAAATGGTTAGAGAAATGTTGGAGAAGGTGAAAAACGTTCTGCAACATATCAAGGCAGCCCAGAGTCGACAGAAGAGTTATGCAGATAGCCATTGATGGGACCTTGAGTTCAATGTTGGGGACAAGTTATTTCTATACATATCACCGTGGATGAAGTTTATAAGGTTTGGAAAGAAAGGGATGTTAAGTCCTAGGTACCTCAGCCCCTTTGAGATTCTTGATCGTGTTAGGGTTGTAGCCTATCGACTGGCACTTCCACTGACCATGGCCAAAGTAGATGATGTATTTCATGTATCCTTTTTAAGGAAGTACATACTAGACCCTTCAAATGTACTCTTTACAGAGGCGATACAGTTATAGGATGATCTTTCTTACGAGGAGACACCAGTGATGATTTTAGATCGTAGGTGTTACAGAGAAATCACAAGTTTGAAGAAGCGATGAGGGAATCAGAGTAAATGATGAAGCAAAGTTACCCACATCTGTTTTAGTGTGGGAAATGGAAATTTCGACGGTGAAATTTCTTAAGGGGGAATCTGGTCATAACACAAACATTCATTAATGAAAATTCTCTTGATCTAATTAAATGTTTATAAAAAATTTGAAGTTGATTCTTTTATGTTCTTGGATTTAAAAATACAACTATGAATTGTGACTGTTGCTAATATAGTCGGTTAATAGTGATCACATGATTAATATAAAAATAGGTCTTTAAAAAATCCAATTTACTCAGAAAAAGAATGTGATGGCCTCATCAAGTAGACTTGCCCCATATAAAGCCAATTTGTCAGAGCTTGGAATGGAGGTGGTGTCATTGGGATTCTCTCTTGGAAAATCCCAAGCTGAGCTTCAAAATATTAAGGTCGAACAGAACCGCCTATGAGATAAGTGGAAATTGATAGAGATTACCACCCAAGCAATGTTATACAAGCCACTCCAAAAAACTTTCACCATAACACACCATACTCTTAGGTCTTATATTGGTGTTATAAGGAGTTATGTAACAAGACCTTAGCACTACGATTGTGTTCATTATTTTTTTATATAATAATGAATATACATAAATTTTATTATTGTTACTCTGTAAATAGTTTTTAAAGAGAAAATAGTATTTTTAGTTAATATTCAAATAAGAAATTTATTTTGATGAATTAATGGATTTTTTATTTAAATAATATTTTAATAAAATTTTATTATTAAATTAATTTTTATAAAATATAAATGATTGTAGAATTTTTTGAATGTAATTGTAATTTTTATTAAGGTTTGAATGTAGTTTTTGTCAAAACCCATGAATTTTAGATAAATGTCAGTTTTTATTTAAAAAGTAAAAATTAAAATATTTATAAAATTATTTAGATAAAACGAATATTATTTTTTGAATTGGGATGTCTAAATTATCCAATGGTGAATTATTCATAATAATCTGAGATGGTCGAATTTTTGTGTAAAAATTAAATACCATTTAAATAGATAATTTGTTTTATGACATCATAATGACCTAATAGTGATGTAATAAGATACTATAAAGGATATGTTATCCAATTATATGTTTTTCCATTAAAATAATTTGATTTTAGGTTTGTGTGATTTTTTTGACAAAACTTTATTGGACCCACCAAGAGTTATAAAACATTTTCACATTTTAAATGAATTTTCTTGAGAGCGTGACTCACCTCCACATACGCTACCCTATTATTTTAAGATGTTTTTACATTTTCCTAATAAAATATTATTTTCTACTTACATTTGGAAAAAACAATGGGCAATAACCGTGGTCTGGTTTGTGGTATTGATTAGTTTAATGTGTGGTGACCAAAACCTAAATAATAAACAATTCCCTCTCCTTTCCTATATAAACGCACCCAGGATAACACTTAATTTTCACTAAATGCATTTTGAGTTCGTCCAATACCTTCCATACTCTCTATAGAATCCTCCCAAGGTTCCCCAATCTCCTATTAGCCTCTTTAAAGCCTCTACCAAGACTTTGGGATCACACTTTCAAGTAAGGGATTTCCTCTTTTCTCATTTTTGTCCATGTTTCTTAATATTGTAATTCCCTTTTGTTTTCAATTAAAAATGTTGGGTTATTATTTCTCAACTCACACATACTACCATATTTATATTTTAAATGATTATATACTACTGTATCTCTCATTATTGCCTTCTGTGTACACCCGTTACCATGTCGAAATTCCCTAAGGAAATTCTCTCTTCTCATTCACGTTCAAGAAATTGTTTTGTATTATGAATCTAATTTCGATTAAGGTTGTTGGGACATGTATATATATTACCCCCTTACTATCAATTTTTATTAAATATGATGAGACACACATTTATCTTTTATCAAACATTTTTATGAATTCCTATGTCACGCTGTTACACTGCCAAAATTGCACCGTGATTTTCCAATCCAATGTCATTTTGTACTGAATACAATGACGATTTCTCTATCAAGGGTACTAAACATTATGAAAATTTATGTATTAATTATGGTGTTTAATATATTAATTCCACATTTCATTTATCGTGGAATTAATTATAAGGATTAACGAATCCATGTTAAATGATCCATGTGGCACATTTATGATTGAAATGAATTGTTTAAGAAGGGTGAACCCTGATAGTGCTATGATTCATTGGGTAAAGATTAGTATCATGATACATCAAGTTTAATGAGGTTTTTCTCATGCTAATTAAAGTTAAATAAGGGTTTACTCATGCTCCATGTGAAATGAGCCTTGTTTCATGCTAAATCATGTTAAATATTGTTTCCACATTTCCATGTTATGTTAATAATGTTATATCATTCCTTTATGTTCATTTTTATCTTATTCTCCATTGATAAGAATATTGTCTAATATGTATTCTATCTTTCATGTTATTCCTTGTTCACTCCCTTACCCGGCTGCATATCGCAGCCTTTTCTTATACATGTCCTCAGGTTATCCCCTGAAATACTATGTACGAGGGAATATAGTGGTCATGTAAAAGAAGTTTTCAACAAGATGTTGTGTCTTAGGTTTTAAGTTGATATGTAATGTTATTAAGCCCCAAATACACTATACCACTCGATCTTCTTTATTGTATCAAGTAAATATTTTATGTCAAAAATTATGTTAAGTGTGTAATAAAAATCAGGGTTGTCATAAAATATTTATGTGTTACTTGAAAGGATCAAAGATGATTGTTTTCAATGACAATTTTGTAATTTGATTTTGGATGAATCAACATGATTCAAACCAAGGATGCTATAATTAATTTTGATTCTCAATGATTATATTTTGAAATAAAATATAAAAAGGACATTAAGAACATAGAATCTAATAATTTGAGTGTAATGCCCATTATTTTAAGTGAAAAATGAAAAATATATCCATATATAAGAGAATAATTCCCTGATGAATAACTATATGTGATAGAGATACTAAGACCATGTTTTACTATTTATTTTAAAAGTACATGACTATTAATGATATTTCCTACTAGTATATAAAGAAATAATTTTCCAAGCCTAAAATTGAAGAAATGAAGTACATTTGGGATGATATAAAAAAAGGAATCTTAAAAATTATCAAATAATCAAGGGATGAAACTCAAATAAAAAAATATAGTTATGATATTTTTCGTACAGTGAGTTATAGTGGTCACTTGAGCCCACACAAAACATCTAGGAAATTTATAGACTTAGGATTATTTGGACCAATATTTTTAAATAAGGATTATAATTTTTATATCATGTAAATACTATAAATTTAATGGAATGGTTTATATGATAAATTATATTCCACATTATTCACTTTTTTATCTGGAATTAGATTTTTTTTCAAATCAATACATGATGTACAATAATATTGAACTGTTGTAAAAATAAGAAAGATAAAGCTCAAATTATGGGAAACAAAAATGTAAAAAATTCCATGAATTAAGATATCAAGGGTTCATCAATTTCAAAGAGTAAGTACAAAATATTTTCATTAACATGCTATAATCATCGCCAAAAATATTTCTTATATTGAGTCTTAATGGCTTTAAAAAACATAACACCATGTTGAAAATCTTTCAAATTATTATTGTATCTTCTCTGTACACCATTAATGGAGAACTCCATTACTATATCTACCAAAAGAAAATCAATAGAATTTGTCTCTCACATTAGTTATGAAAAGAAACCAATGTTTCTTGATCCAGTAGGTACTAAAACCTATATTTTCACACTCTATTCAAGATATTACCAAAAAAAATAAGTTGTAAATCACTGGTAGTATTGTATAATACATGAATATGAAACAAACATCATATGAAAAACTATTTTATAAATAAACCCATTGATAAATATATGGATAGAAAAAAATATAAATTATATATCCATAAGAACACTATAAAAAACTATTCCAAAATAAGTCTAATAATAATGAAATATTGATATAGTCACATGGGGTTCTAAGAAAGTATTGGTGGGGGTTTCAATAAAATCCAAACTCAATATTTGATATTATACCTTACCTTGTGTATATATATATAAAAAAATATATCACTATCTTCACATTTCTTGAAAACCATTATGTACTGATCCTTTTCCTAGGTATATATTTCTTTACTCAGACCCTTTTTCTTCATATGAGTTCTCTGTATCTATATATGATTTTCCATAATATCTTATTCACTAGGTGTGGTTGGGTCCTAAAATAACTTTGGTTAGGGATGGGTGTCCTTCCTATAATAAATATTGATCATTGAAAATCTTGTAACAATGGGTCTTTCTAGAGTAGAGTAACCCTTATGACTTCTAGTATTATTTGGGTGTTTTGAAATTAATTATTCTTTGTCTACCATAGGCTTCTTAAATTTTAATCACTCAAATTACTATAATATTATTCAATTAGAATATAATTTTATAGTGTATAATGAATAGACTCTACCAAGTCACTACATATATCACCATCGTCACCCAGTTTATTGGGACCAATACCCAAAAGAACTAAAAAAGTTGATAAGTAAGGATCCCCAAAATATGGGGCAGCCTAGTTACCTTTGAGGTTTTTTCACTAATGATCATTATCAGGATTCATAATTCTAGTAGCCTTCACTAGGGAAATAGAATTATTATGTCTAGTAGATAAAGGTATTACTTGATTTTGGAGGTGATAAATTTATTATTTGAAATCAAATGTTGATGAACATTGACCATAAAAGGTCCTCAAATATACTTAGATTTTATTTTTAACTTTATTAAAAAAAAATATTTTTGGATAATTTATGGTAAACCCTGAACAAATATTCATTAGGTAACCTTTATACTACACATTGACAAGTGACTAAATTTATAGTAGAAATTTTAATAATCATATATATTTTTATGGATAATCTTTTTCCAAAATCTACACTCCTTATTTTGAATCCAATTATCAAAAGGAAATGTTTTTGAAAGACATACCTTGGTGAATATCCTTTAAATAGTAAGGATAGATAACATAGTGATAGAATAATCAGTTTTATGTTGCATACCAACATTTCTTTAAATGGGAAAAATATTTCTTGAAGAGGGGCAATAGTAGATCACCAAACCCTAACTAAATTTGTACTATATGATTTTTTCTCATGGTTTCACCATTAGTAGACCATTTAATAAAATCGATATAATATACATAAAAATGAGGTAAAAGCCTAGAAAAACAATGATAAAACTCATATTTATAATAGAATGAATTTGAAAATGCTTGGAATTAGCATGTATCATATCAATGTGATAAAATATAATATTTTAATGGTCCTACTAAAACAATTTAAGTGAGTGATGATGAGAAGGTAACCTTTACATGGTAAGATCATCAACATCCTTCCAAAAAATTACAACCATTGAAAATTCTAGTGTTGAAATGAGATGGAAGATAAATGGAGAGGAAGAGATAAAACATATTTACTTGCCAAATAATTTAATAGGTTGAGGTTACCAAGGTTAACATCACTGAATAAGGAAAACACATTATAAATATGATGTTATAAAATGTTTTAAGAAACTAAAGTGTTCACAAAAATGTTTTTTAAACCTTTATAAAATAAAATAAATGTTATGGATAAAGTTTTAAATAGATATATTAGAAATATTGTTTAGAAAATTATCTACAAAAAGTGGAAGGATTTTATTTTTATATAGGATGATTCTCTTTGGCCTTATAGAAATAGTTTTAAAGCTACAATACTAATTTATTATATTAGGTTTGTTTAAGGAAGATCTTTTCATTTACTTATAGTTCTTGAATTTAATTAGTTTTGGTATATAAAAATGTACAACATTAAAATGTTAAAATAATTGAAAATGAAGATCAATTTTCTTATAAGAGTTATAGAAAATTAGAAAAACAATTATCAAAATTCAAGGATTTAGATAGAGAAGTAAAATGGTATTTTGATGAATGTATCCGTAGTAAAAAAGATTAAATAAGGTGATAAAGTTCAATAGTTTAATTATAAACTCATGTTGTGTCTAGGAATATTTCATTCCTTATGGTTAGGACCTTTTGTTGTTACTCATACTTTTTCTTTTTGAAATATATAGATCAAATAACCAGAGATAGATAAACCAATTATAGTCAATGGTAATAGATTAACGTTGTTAAAATAGAACGATGTTGAGCCAACAAGGGAGGAAGTTACAATTCAAACAACATTATATATATAATTATTGGTTTTGTCTTACCTTCTCATTTTTTGTTCTAAGATAATAATTATTGCTTTTAATTTTAGGTAATTTATTATACAGTGAAGAAATTTCCCAAAATTATTGCATGAGGGAGGAACCTAATTTTTTAGATTATTATTTAATTTAATTTATTTTATATTTTATATTGTTTTTACCATTTTAGTATGTTTATTTTTCATTTCTTGTGATTTTTTAAAAGTTGAAAGATAAAAATAAATTCCCTTGTAAATGTTTACCTATTGAAATGTGTGAACATATTAGAACCAAGAAAATTATTCAATAATAGTGATAAAATAATTTTTTTTTTCAAAATAATTATTTTTTTAAAGATCATTAAAAAGGATATTTATTGGTTAATACCATTACATAAACTATATTCAAAAATTTAAATCACTTAATTGAGAGGATTATAATTATCTTGATTAACTTCTTTATAATAAACTCTCTTATTAAGTGAACCAAACATTGTATGATTACCCATAATTTTAATTTTTTAGTAAAAAATACTAGAGAATTTATATACATGTGATTACAATTATTGAAGAAATTATGTAAGTTTAAAATCATATTTTTAATATTAAAACTATATTTCAACTACCTATTACATTATAATATTGTTATCTCCTAGTATCCATGAAAAATATTCTTAGTAAAATACATTAAAAACATGGATCCCTATCCAAATTACTATAGATATAACTTCATGATCGTATATAAACTCAAGTGTAGTAGAGGGTGATGTTTTGTGGAAAATTCATTAATTGAGTCTCCTTTATGATAAAAAATATAATTCAAAGAATATATTTTCAAGATAAATTAAATGAATTTGATATTGGGTAGATTTTGATTAAAAAAATAATGTCAAAGACTTTATCTTTGATAAATTTTTATAAAATAAAAACATATAATTTATGAGAAGATGTAATGGTAATGTATCCTTCAAAATTAATTCTAGGATATCTTCAATATATTAGGATTCACAAATTACCTTGTTTTTCCCTCATAATACAAAAAAATGATGAATTTTGAAAAAAAAAATTGAATATAAAAGCAATTGAAGGTAGAAGAATGAAAAAACTGTTACCGATGTGATAAAGGTGTGAATACTACATGATTATAAATTTATTGGAAGATACATCATTCCAAAGGTGAGTGAGAGGGAAAAATTATTGAGAAAAAATAAGACATCATGACTTTTTCTAAAAATAAAACCAAAAAAAATCATTCATACCTAGAAATTTTAATATATAATACTTCCATCCCTTAATTATACAAAAATAATAAAAATTCCACTTAAAAAACACTTATTCTTGATTCATTATAGGCATATATAGAAACTCATCATGCGTGTGGGGAACCTTTTATATGTTTACATGTGATTTTTTTATTAATATTATATTTGTGTGAGAGAACTCATTTTGATGTGGTAAATATTCATGGGTACATGTGTATGTAATAAGGGGAAATAGATTAAAGATACTGGATAGAGAAAATAGAATTTGGAATATTGAGGAGGGATGATAATTTTGAGTTTTATGGTTGTTAAAAAGGAACTATCATGGGATAGTGTTTTCAAATTTTACTTTGGTAATATATTAGATATTTTTTAGGATTCCATGGATTATGTGTTGTGGAATTTATAGGGAGAATATTTTAATTACAACAATTTTTATTTTGAATGATTTTATCCCCTATTTTTTTCAATTTAAGTGTAGTTTTTAAATTTTTAGTTTTCCAAAATGATAATTGTTTGTCGAAATGGAATAAATATGTTCGTTTTAGTGTTTTTATTGATTTTTGGAATTATTTTGATAAGAAAGTATTGATTTTTTTTAATTTTTAAGAATATATCTATGTTTGAATTCGTATGAGTTATATTTAGAAGATGGTGTTGGAATTTTTCTAAGTGTTTGTTTACATAAGAGAAATTTTTCTTTCATAAGAGTAAATATTATTTTCAGAAAAATCATTCCTATTTTTTTTATGTTTCGTTATTTTTTTAAAAATATTAATTTTGGTTTCACAAGAGTCATTTTGTTATTATAATATTCATTTTATATTGGTAAGCATTATTTATTTTTATGTTCATTTTATTTTAAAAAAAGTCAACATATTTTCATAATATATAATTTATTTGCATAAGATTCATTTCTTGAAATGTAATAGTCACTCATAGAGTGAAAATATGGCCAAGATTTTTTGTGAGAGAATTTCACTTTGAAAATAAGAAGAGGTAATGTCTCATTACATGGAAGAGGAATTCATGCTACAATGAGGCATTGATGAGTTTGATTTATAGTTCTAGTTTATATGTTCACATTTCATGAGGTGATGTGTAGAAGTGACTCAATATAATAAAATACATAACAATTGTTCTACAAGTTATACTATCTCACTATAAAAAAATCACTAATCAATTCAACCACTTACATATTTTGGTATCATATAGTAAATTATATGGGAACGATGACTTCAATTAAGGTCTTGGAAGTATTTTCAAATCACAATAAAAACTCTCTTCCCCCCAAGAAGGAAATCATTGGGGGAGGGACTTGAATATATATTTATTTAAAAATGAAGGATTCAACATTTATACATCCAATTCTTATATAAAAATCAAATTATCCATCCATGATGTGAATGACCAATATATGTTTTAGGGTAGGGGTTGACCTGAAAGGATTAGAGTAGAAAATATAAAATGAATTTCTCAGCTGGTTTGGACTTTTATAATGACACCAAAGTCAATTATGACTGAGTGGAGATCTATATAACCCATTCTCATTCCCTTAATATTTATTTTTATCCTATTAAGATCGTTTGAGAAATTTTTTCTTAAATAATTATGGTTTTTTTATAATATAAATCAAATATCTTATAATTTTTTTGAATAGTTTTGAAATCGTTGAAGTAAAAGAATTGCTTTTTTATATTTATGTTTATTATGTACAATCACGTTTAAGATTAAAATAATTTTGGTTATTTTTAATTTCTAGGAGGTCTTTGAGTAAATAAATAACTTCCATAGGAGGATAAATACTAATAATAAGGTCTTTATATGATTTTCGAGAGAAATTAGGTTTACACTTTGAGGTATTACATAACGCATTGAGTAATTCAAATAACAATACAGTTTTCAAAAAAAATATGGTTGTTGGTAAGGGTCAATACTTATTTACTTCCACTATTATTAATACTTTTACACACTTAACATAATTCAATTAATTTTTTTTCTATCCGCCAAAAACGTCCTTTAATTAATTTGATTGTGTATATAAATTAAATAAATACACTTTTTTATTCCCTTATAAAAAAACAGATTTGAACATAGTAATAACATCCTTGTTATAAAACCTTAGAGGATACTATACTAAACACCTTAAGGATAAGTTTTGAAATGGTATTCAGGACATATCCCATTCATTCACATTATTTTTAAATAGGCACACATCGAAGATTATCTAAACATTTTCCATAATCAATTGTACACAATCTATGAAATGAGCATTATATACTATGATATATTTCATCTATATGATAACAGTAAAATGATGTTATAGAATTATAATATATAATGATATACTACTAGAACATGAGTTTTAGATGGAAACAATTATATTCCCCAAATTTGAGGAGGGTAGAGGTAGATGAAGTTTATTGGTCCAAAATCCAAAGAATCATAAAGTTGAATTATTGAAGATGAAATCTGACCTGAATAATAATATCAAAAATTTATAGAGCACAAAATAATATGTAAGAGTAACATACTATTATTAAATGGTTATTTTATTTAAATAAACCGATAGTTTTAGAATTTCTGCTCAAATGTTTACTAATCTGTTAGGGTATAAAATGTAATGGAAGTTTTAATAACATGACTCACACTGAATCTAAAATTTATAACTTCTTGAAGTTGACATGCCCAACTAGTTGTGGAGATTAAGGAAGAAGTTAAGGATACCATTCAATAAGGATGTTCATAATTCTAGATGATTAAGATGATCAAAAGTTGAGAGCACTGAAAGAAACATGTTTTCATTATTTAAATAGTACAATGATTGAATTTATATAGAAATCTAAAGAAAAATATGGTATGGATTCTATTGGAGTAACATATATTGATGTAAAACATATAAGAGGAAACATAGTTTATGATGGATAATGTTAAATCTATGGAAGAATATGTTATAATTAAGATAAAGTATTAATATTTATGACTCTAATTATTATAAATCAAAGAGTGTTAGATGGATTCTAGTATAATTGATTGATTTGTAAGATAAAAATGTTAAAAAGAAGAAGTAAATTATTCATTATTCACATTTGGATAATTAATCCAAGTCATCCTACAAAACATTTCATGATGCAAAAAATGTAAAATTTGATTATTTCAGAATATAGAACGAGTATTAGAGGTTGATTAAGGTGAAATTTATGAATTTGTTACGGTTTAACTTGGTTTTTGAGGTAAGGTAATCATTATTGAGAATACAATAGAGTCACATAAAAGTAATGTTGTCGTGGAACATAGGATATGAAAACAGAGATACATTCACAAAAAGAGGCATCATGAAACTCATGAAATCTAGAACACATTTACATTCATGAATTGAGGATTCACTTTAACGAAGTGAAAAATAGATTTCCATAAGGTTGTAATTTGTCTATAAATATACCCTAACTATATATTTCAGCAATGTTGAAGATTTTTATATAGAACCAAAAGTTCCATTCCAACATATAGATTATGATAAATTATTAATTGTGAATATACATTTATAAAACAATTTTTTGTCCAATGATATTGGCACGATAATAAATTCTGTAATTTTATCTTATAAAAAAATATATGTAAAAAAATTGAAAACTACCCTATAAGTTCAAAAAATTGATTATGTATAAAAACATGATAAATTTGAACCTATGATTTTGATGTATAATATTAAGGAGACTTTGAATGTTAAGTGACTATAATTTATTATCAATTCCAATGTTGGTATCAATATACCTATGTCTTGAATGATTAAGTACTTGAATAAGATAATGATTTAAATTTTCGTAAATTATAAGTTACATAGAAAGGAAAACTATCCACATCTAGTATATGGTTTGAATAGTAGGACAGTTCAATGAAGTTGAGGTTATTTAAAAGGTACATGTTTTGAATATTCTAAGAGTAAATGGTTGACATTCATATAGTTAAACTATCTCATTATATTGTAGTAAAAGATCTAAGAGGTAATCAAGGGGTAGAATGAAAGTTCAATCAAGATACATTGATTTTACTAGGGATGCAGATGCTAAACATGACCTAAAGTTTCCTCTAGGGTGAAATAAAACATTTTATGTGTTGCTTTAACATGGATAATTTCTCAAATATTTGTAATAATATTTCCACACTAGTTATTAAATTTGTTTCTCACATTAGGCTCAATACAAGAACAAGGATTTTTACCTTCCTTGGGGGATAACCGTGTAAAAATATTACATGTTATTCATTATTTATATTCAATCTTGTGTCCAATGTAATTATTTTTGAGAAAATAGGAGTTAAATTCATTCAAATAGGAGAAATATTTCAAATTAAATATGTGGTACAAGAAAAGTTAAATGGATTCCGATAAACTTGTCTACAATTATTCACCCCTTTCTAGTATAATATAATAATGCACTAATAATTATATAGCTCATGATCCATTTTCATTTTTTTTATTTTTCATCATTTGTAGACTATATTGTCTCATTTGTGTTTATTAACAACTCCCAAATTTACATTTATGATATTTTCCCAAAAATTATTTGATTAAGGACTTAATTTATAGATTAATCATTTAGTAATATTTCTCTTTATAATATTGGGGAATTTTTATTTAATTATTTTAATAATTAATTTATATCAATTATAATTATCACTGAACATCCTTTTTCTCATGTTTTCACTCAAAATAGTCTATCTAAATGATGCAGCTTGTATTTGAAGATATTCAATACTATAAGTAAATGTTGTTAATACAACCATAATGTTAAAAAATGGTATATTAACACATTTTCTGGTCTTTATGTATTTTGAGATTAATTTTTAAAATAGACTATTTTTTGAGTTTTATATATTTGAAGTCAATTTTGTAATTTGGGCATAACATTTGCTTTATTAATCCAAATTGTGAAATATATATTTATTGATTCTATATTAATTTGTATGCACTCCATAAAGTTGGACCAAAGGTTGAATCCACCTATTTGTGGCCCAAAACGGTTCTCATAATTTTGTACATGGTATTTGAGCGTAGATCTGGGTACTGTTAAATATGTTCCCATATCCAAATAGAATAACAAATGGAGATATAATTTTGTTTAAATAATGATAAGATTTCTGGGATCATGTTCTTGAACTATGGATTAAAATAATTTCACTACCTTAATGGACATAAAATCATGGGTAAAATGGGAATTGGAATTCAAGCATTCATCTAGTCTACAATACATTTTTTGGAGTATGTATATCATAACATCAAAAATACCTATCAATAAAAGATTATTTTTTTGGGATTATGATTATGATATGGGGTAAAAACTATAAATAAGAAAAAATCTAAAAATTATATAATTATGTGGTGATTTCATGAGTACACTTCTCGTGGAAATATTTGGATCAATGATTTTCACATATCATTCCTATAAATGGATACATCAACCTCTATTAAAAGAAGTTAGAAATTTTTCATTTGTAAATATGGTATATTGTTTTGGAATATGTTCCTGCTATTCTAATATATATTATTTTTATTTGTCTCTCAATAAATCTTTTTAATTTTATGTTCGTCCACAATCAATCTCTAATACTCAGGATGGTGAGTAACTAACATAAGGAATATCCTTAGGTAATTCTTTCTTAGTGTTCTTGAATTACTTTTTTTTAATTATCAATGTTTATTTTCTATTTTTTATCATATTGGGTTTATTGAGTATTGATGTTGTGAATGTCGATAATTTCATGATATAGCATAGTATTATATTTTATTCCCAACCAAATATCATTCCCATCCGTTCTCTAGGACATGATCTAAATATAATGGAGAAAATGGTTTTCTAGGGATGAGCCATCATGTGATTGAGACATATCATGATATGTGAAACCCTTTTTATTTGGGAATTTTCATCATCCAAGAATATTAGAGAAGGTTACATTGGGTTTTTCGAGGAAATATCCTATGACTGATATGTTTGACACTCAGTACAGGGAATAATGGTTCATTTATGAAGGGATGGACTATCAAATATAATTTATATATTAATAATGGATACTGATGGAACCTAATATCCCAACCCTAGAAAAAATTTATGTATTTCAATGACTTGATTAGACTTTAAAATATTATTTTATTTTAAAGAATTTCGTATTTCTCAAATACCACATCTTTAAATTTGGAATAGTGAGTCCTTAGTTGATAATGAACCTTAAGAGAGACAAACTAAGTGTAACATCCTGAGTAAATAACAAATAATATATTTTCATATTTATTAATATTTGTGAATTAAATATTAATTTTACTTTAAAGGAGATGCTATATTTGATGGTGTACCTGATATGAAACAACGAGTTTCCTTGAAATCTAACGCTACACACTAATAATATAATATTATTATTTTAAATAGTAGTTAACACCTAGCTATTGTAATGGTAGAAATAAACAGAACTAACTACAATATGATTATATAAGTTTGTTAATTTTTGTTATAATTATTCAATAAAAGTTAGAGGCTTAAAATGTTAATGAATCTAATTTTAAGCATAAATACTATGAGGTGTTTTACTAAATGAAAAAAATAATGATTCTTTTTAATGTAAGTCGGGACAATGACGTTATTTTCCGCCACGAGTATTATTTGATCATTGGCTTCCTTAATAAGACGTAATGTTTTTTAAATGGAAAATAAATACCATATACTCTTTTATGTATTGTGGTATTGAAAATGGTTTTTATAATGGATTTTTTATATCAATATATTTAAATGATATATTTTTATTGAAATTTGGAAATGTTATCTTTCCATTATGTTTATGTGTTATGAATATGTTATAGTTCTTGGGAATTATTTATGGATACGGGTGGTTATATGATAAACCTAGGGTGGTTGAGTCTGAGATGGATCTCAAATGAATTGGGTAACGTGACAGAGGTAAATTGGAATGTTTCTCCTAAGAGATTTAGGGAATATACTATGATGTGTATTAGAACGTAACTCCATATGTTGCTGTGATAACTACAATGTAAGTGTGATATGCATGCCACAAGTTGCCTTTATGATTTTTGATTACTATGTGTCATTTATAAATATTATGTTTTCATGAGGTACGTAAAAGTGTTTATGTTTTGTATGTATTGATGGACTAATTATTTATTTCTTTATTTTATAACCCCTACTGAGCTTTTTATACTCATCAAATGTTTTGAAATGTTTTTCACAATGCATAAAGATGAATAGGGTCAGGGATGGGATCAAGGGAAAGGCTTACTATCTAAAACATGGATCTAGACATGAATCTTTTTTTCAAAGTGTTTATATTTTCTGAAAAAATGGATACTGAGTAGAATTGTCTACATGTAATATTCATGTTGTTTTGTAAATGTTATGACCAATCCTTCTAAATCTCTAAACCTATAAAGATCCTCAATTTTAATTATTCTTTTCATTCAATATTATGTAATGTTCTAAGGTCGAGTCCTTATAGTTGGTATCATAGGTCGGTTTAGAAAACATTATCAGTTAGAATATATTTAAATTAATTTCCATAAATTATTTTTAGTTTATCTTATAATTGAAATGATATAGAATTTACAGATTACCATGTTGCTTCGCCTAAGATATTTCTGTGTTCAGAATGGTTTTCCGTAGAGGAAACAAGGTAGCTATGTTGGGACGACATCAGGAGAAAGACAACCTTCCATATCAGTGTCCTGATATGGTTGGAATAAGAACTGGATCGTTTTTTGTAGTGATGGAATAATCGACTCAAGATATAAATTATGGTGGTATCTATGCATGAGATCATCCAGATCAACGAAAGAGGAACATGTCAGTAGTGGAGCATTTCATGAGGCAACATCCCCCATCATTCAGAGGATCATATGAACCTGTTCTATCAGAAGGGTGGATCAATGCAGTGGAAAGGATTTTTGATTTCATGGGGTGTTTAGAACACCGAATGGTTAGTCTCGATCATTACTGTTTTGAAGGTGATGCTGATTAGTGGAGGTCGATGGTGAAAAAAATTTGGGATAATGAGGAGATTTATGCTCTTGATTGGGATGAATTAAAAGGTATTTTTCTTGAGAAATATTTTCCTAAGGTGGTTCGTCCTAGGATGGAAACAAATTCCTATAATTGTGGTAGGATGATGACTCAGTGGCTACTTATGAAGCTAAATTCACTCGACTATCAAGGTATGCTACAAATTTCATTTGAGATCTTGATAGTAATATCAACCATTTTTACTAGGGATTAAAGCCAAAGTATCGATGGTCCTTAACTTCTCGTGAGTTCAAAAGTTATGAAAAACTGGTTCGTTTTACGGAGAAGGTAGAAATGGATTTTGCCAATGATCAGGTGTTCTTAGACAAACAAAAGAATAAGAAGTCGAGGTGGTATATAAAAGAGAAGAACTCTTCAAAAAAGTATGATGGTAAGAAACGTAAGTTTACTGTTTTTCAAAATTATGGTAAAAAAGCATGCTGGGGAATGTCTTTTGAATTCTGGTAAGTGCTATAGATGTGGTAAAATGGGACACATGACTCATAATTTCACTAAAAAATATTAAGTTAATGGTAAGAAAAAAAAATCAAATTTACAGTTTGTAAAATGTTTTATGTGCAATGAAATGGGTCATTATGCTAATGAGTGTCCAACAGAGAACACAACTGACGGAAAGCATCATTAATACAAGAAGAAAGGGTTGGTGAAATCCTTTGCAATTACTTTAACAGATGTTGGTCCATCAAATAAAGTAGTATCAAGTACACAGTTTGTTTGTTCAGATTATGCCAATGTGTGTTTTGATTTGGGGTCTACACATTCATTCATTTCTAAGATGGTTTCTAGTAAATTGGGAATTACATCTCATGTTATGAATCCTGAACTTTTAGTAAAAAACATGGGGGAAATTTTTAGACAAAAAAATTATAAGAACCTTTATGTCCTTGTATGTGGGAAGAATCTACAAGAAAACATTATTATTTTTCCTCTAGTAGAGTTTGATGTATTTTTGGGTATGGATTTGCTTTCTGTTTATCATGCTAAGATTGACTGCTGAGATATAGAGGATTATTTTCAAGAAGATTTATAGTTTGTGTGCTAGAATGAACCCTTTCATTTGATAACATATCAGGAAGATGAGAAACTAGTATAACATGGACATGAATGTTATCTTGAACATATTTTTGAAAATAAAGGAACTGTTCAGATTAATGATGTGCTAGTGGTAAATGAGTACCTTGATTTTTTTCCTGATGAGTTGGCTGGCATTAAACCTGACCGGGAGGTTTAATTTACTATTGAATTAGTTCCTAATGAAAATCCAATTTCAAAAACCCCTTATCAAAATGCTCAAATTATACTTTCAGGGTTAAAGAAGAAATTGGGGGATTTATTAGATAAATGTTTCATTTGACCTAGCACATCACCATGGGCTTCTTCTGTCTTTTTTGTTAAAAAGAAAGATGGTTCAATGAGAAATTGCATTGATTATAGGGCATTGAATAACATCACTATTCAGAACAAGTATCTTTTACCTCATATCGATGATTTGTATGATCACCTCTTGGGATCTCAGTATTTATCGATGATTGATTTGAGGTCAGGGTACCATCAGTTGAATGTAAAAGAAGCAAACATTCTGAAGACCTCGTTTCATAATAGATTTAGATTTTATGAATTTGTTGTTAATCATTTTGGTTTAACCAATGCACCTGCTGTATTCATGGATATTATGAATAGAATTTTCCATGAGATCTTGGATACGTTTATGGATATGTTCATTGATGATATTTTGGTTTATTAAAAAAGTATATAGGAACAATAATGTCATGTAAGGGTTGTCTATCAATCCTTAAAAAGAATGAAACTATTTGGAAAATTCAGCATGTGTGAGTGTTGGTTGCAACAAATTTCTTTCCTTGGTCACATTGTTTCAAAGAATGAGATAACTATTGATCATGCTAAAAAAAAGTTGTTGATGAATTTCTAATACCCACAAATAAAACCGAGATCCGTAGCTTTCATGGTTTGGCAGGTTATTACTAGAAGTTTGTGGAGAATTTTGCATGGTTATCTAGCCCATTGACTAAGTTAACTTGAAAAGGTGTTACATTCCTTTGGAAAAAAAGAATGTGATATCGATTATCAGGAATTGGAAAGAATATTGGTGAATGCTCTAGTTTTGGAACTGCCTTTCAAAAATGATGAGTTTGTTATTTACTGTGATTCTTCATTGAAAGGATTTGAATGTTTCCTTATGTAGAATTATCGGGTAATTGCTTATGCTTCATGTCAGTTGAAACCTCATGAGTTAAATTACCCTAAAAATGAATTGGAATCATCATATATTGTTTTTTCTTTAAAAAAATTTCGAAGCATCATTTGTATGGAGTAAAATGTGAAATATATACTGACCACAAAAGATTGAGGTATATATTCTCTCAGAAAGAATTAAACATGAGACATGGGAGATGGCTAGAATTAATAAAGGATTATTATTGCAGGATTCATTACTATCCATGAATTGAAAATAAAGTGGATGATGTTTTGTGTCGAAAGAGTACGGCTTCATAAACCATTCTACCTTTCGAATAGGATCCTTTTGTTTTTGATTTTATGAACATTGTAATAGAGGTTTTCGGTGCAGGAAATTTCTCTATTTTGTTTCCAGTGTCAGGGAAATCATCTCTATCATACAGAATTATGCAAGGTCAGAAATAAGATAGTGAGTTACAGGAAATGGAAGAGTTGATTCATAAGTATAAATTTCTTGATTTTAACGTTCATGGTGATTGTTTTTTGATGCTTGGGAAAATATTATGTGTTCCTTGTGATTCACAATTGAAGAATGAGTTCTTATGTGAAGCTCATAGTTCCCCGTTTTCAATTCATCCTGGTATAACTAAGATGTACACAGATCATCTGGAGTATTACTGGTGGGATGGAATGCAAAGTGATATTTCTTATTTTACTATGAAGTATTTTAATTTTTAGTAGGTTAAATAAGAGCAGTAGATACCAAAAGGAATGCTTCAATATTTAATGGTTCTAGAGTAAAAATTGGAAAATCTATCCATGGGTGTTTTTGTTGGACTACCAAAGACATATTGAGGTAATAATTCAATCTGGTTTATTCTTGATCAATTGACTAAATATACTCATTTTCATCCTATTAGTGATACTTTATCTCTAGATCAACTTTCTCGGTTTTATGTTAAAGAGATAGTTAGGATTCATGGTGTTCCCCTCTCCATTGTATCTGATCATGATCCTAAGTTTACTTTTAACTTTCTGAAAGGCCATCAGAGGTCGTTGGGTACTGAATTAAATTTTAGTACAGATTTTAATCCACAATCCGATGGGCAGTCAGAATGAACAATTAAGACCTTGAAGGATATGCTACTTTATTGTTCACTGGATTACTATGGAATTTGGGACCCACATCTTTCTATTGTTGGAATTTCATATAATAACAGTTTTCATTCTAGTATAGATATGGATCCATTTGGGTCATTATATTGAAATCATTGTCGAACTCCAGCTTTTTGAGATGTAGTAGGTCAAAGGAAGTTGATGGGACCAAAATTGGTAGATGAGATGGCATAAAACGTTCTATTGATTCAGAAGAACATGAGAACATCTCAAAGCAGTAAGAAACGTTATGTGTATTGCTAGAGGAAGAATCTATGTTTTGAGATAGGTGATCATGTCTTTATAAAAAATTATCCATTGAAAAGTGTGAATCATTTTGGTAAGAAGGGAAAATTTAGTCTGAGGTTCATTGGACCATATGAAATCTTGGAGAAAATTGGATCAGTTGCATTTAGAGTAGCTTTACCTCCAGGTTTTTCTCAGGTACACATGGTTTTTCATGTTTCAATGTTAAGAATGTATATTCCTAATTCATCTCATGTTTTGAGCCCATATGTAGTTCAGTTAGAAGAGAATCTATCTTATAAGGAGCAAATTGTCCAGATTCTTGACTGTAGAGATATTGTGTTGTGGAATAAGGTAATTAATAGGTAATGGTTTTGTGGAAAAACCATATGATTGAAGAGGCAACATGGGAATCTAAAAATGCTATGGGGGATAAATACCCCCCACTTATTTGATAAGAGAATAAAAATTGCGGGGATGCAATTTCCAAAAGGGGGGAAGGATGTAAATTCCCAAGTAAATAAAGAATAATCTATTTTTATATTTATTAATATTTGTGAATTAACTATTAATTTTACTTTAAAGGGGATTCTAGGTTTGATGGCGTACCCAATACGCAACAACAGGTTTCTTTGAAATCTTATGTTTCACACTAATAATTTAATATTATTATTTTAAATGGTAGTTAAGGCCTAAACATTGTAATGGCAGGAATAAAAATAACTAAATACAATATTATTATACATGTTTGTTAAATATTTTTATAATTATTCAATAAATAGCAGAGGCTTGAAATGTGAATGAATTTAATTTTAAGCATTAACACCCTAATATTCTTAAAAGGTCGATTTACCCCCTTTTGAAAAAGAACCCACATTAAACCTAATTTTGGTCACTTTTATATATTTTATTTGACCAAATAAAATTCTTCTTTATAATTGAGACACCGAAATTTACTTTGGGTAATTTTTTGGTATTTTTTAACAAAATTCATTTTTAATGAATAATAAAAAATAATTTATTCTAATTCAAAAGTGCCTTTTAATATAATTTATTTATATAGTTTGATTATCTTTTTTATTGGTTTTAAAGTTTAATTAGACTATATTTATACCAATTAATCCAATTTTGGTCATTGGAATTAATTTAAATTTGAAATTGTATATAAACAAGTATCAATCTTTTGATAGTTATTGTTTTCTCAAAACACGCTATTTGTTTTGACAACATGAATTAATTTTAAATTAATTAATTAAACTTTTACGTTTTTAATTTTGTAAAATAGATATCATTTTTTAATTCGGAATATAAAATATATCTTAGGCTTAATTTTTTTGTTTTTTTT
This sequence comes from Viscum album, assembly GCA_963277665.1. Taxonomy (NCBI): domain Eukaryota; kingdom Viridiplantae; phylum Streptophyta; class Magnoliopsida; order Santalales; family Viscaceae; genus Viscum; species Viscum album. Next base: position 352,789,690 of record OY728130.1, on the reverse strand, counting down.
CTGAAAAACATCAATTTTTGATAAATATTAAAACCACTTAGTAGTAGTTAAAAAATGACTTTTCATTTAAATGAAATTTTACAGCTTCTGTGAATTGAATTTTAAAAATTCGACATACAAGGATGTTCTCAGTAAGTAAAATTTTGTTCAATAAGATGAAAATATTTTTTGGTGAATAGTAACTTTGCATTTATTTACCACGGTTAAATGTAAATAGGGTAATTGAAGGTAAATAAAATATTATAATAATAAAACATTACATTAACACTTGTTCTAGCATTATTTGTTGAGTCATTTACAACCATGGCCATATTTGGGTCGATTTTGGGACCCCATGGAGCCAGTTATGAGTGATAAGGACACTTTATTTTAATTAACATAAAGTAAAGCAAAAAATGAAAAAAACAAAACTATTTTAGTCATTTAATTTTTACATATGGTTATATAGGTAATCCTTTCTACAATTAATACTCATTGGAAATATTAAAATATTTTCTACATCATGGTATTTTTTTTTAAGTTTTTGACATCAAATTTATTAAATTATAAATGACACAATAATAAGGCAGTATTTTCTTCATTAATAAATGATTTAAATAAATAAGGTTTTAAATATTAAAACAATATCCAAAAACTGTACAATTATTATTTAATGATTTTATTTATAACATTATTCATATCATATTTTACTTTAATGAGTTTTTTATATTTTCAATCAAAAGACAATTTTATAATAAAATAACATTTTCAAACATTCCTAAATAGCCTCTCCTCTCTCTTATAAATATCCCTCACTTATAACTCATTCCTCACACCTCTAAAGCCCCATGGATCATCCAAACCCTACCCAAATAATATCTAAATAACCTTATCCTCCTTCTAGAAGACTTACTTTAGGCACAATGCACTTCAAGAAGTCCTTTTGTTTCAACCCAAAGGGAGTTACCCTAATTAAAGGTAACAATTTCTCTTAACTTATTTTATTTTATTTTACTTCTCCAACCCCTAAAATCTTATTATTACTTTATTTTATAACAACATAAGTATCCTAAATATACTATTATTTTTTTATGAGAAGTATTAAAACTACACATACATACACCTCCATCTAATGGGTTAAGAACATATTGTTTCTATTGATGGAAAACTAACACCTCACGAAGCGATGATTGTTCAATTATCTCCTACCACCTCTCATGGAGGCCTTTAATATGGACCTATATGTATATATGATATATATTATGTTTAGTTTTTCTTTATTCTTCTGTACATTTAATTTATATCATACCTTTATGGTTTCTCTAATGGGTAAACACGATAATTTTATTTGAGTACGTGTGGACTACCGCCCCATCGAAGTGATATGACTCATTAATGCCATATGTGGGACGTATAAAAGATAGCGTTAATGATATTATATAAGATATTATAATGGAATTATAATATACCTATGTATAATTATGTTTTAATTCCATTATATTACAAAATAGAAATGAAAGTAGCATTCATGCGTACATATGGCTTACCCTCTCCATGAATGGAACATTTCATTTCTTATCACCAAATGTTATGTACTGTTATAAATGAATATATATACTAGATATATATGATTTATTTGATATCTAAATCATGAATATAATTCTAGAGATAATGTACTATTGACCACATGGACAACTTATAGTTATAAGGAGTTCATTTTTGACTCAAGTACCAAATATCGATAAAACGACCGTTATTAACATGAATGATTAGATAATGTTTATAACATGATAATCAGTGATATAAAAGGAATAATAAACTTAAGAATGTTTCTTATGAAATTATAATTTAACTTTAATTTATTATTCAGGAGATTAAATGACAAACGGGTCAAGTCGGACACGAGGCAAGGGACTTCGTCTCAATATCATTTCATTGGGGCATATTTTGATTTATACGTGACATTATTTAATAAGGTGTATAAAACCATTTGAATTTTATTTTCATTCAATGGAAATTTTTTTCATCGAGGAATTTTACTAAATGACAAAAAATATTGTTTATTTTTAACTTAAACAGTGACAATGACCTTTTTTTTCCGATGCGCGTTTTATTTGATCTTTGGCTTCCCTAACAAGTCGTAATGTTTTTTAAAAGAAAAATAAATATCGTATACTGTTTTAAGTATTTTGGTATTGAAAATAGTTTTGAAAATGGATTTGTTATGTCAATATATTTAAATGATATATTGTGATCGAAATGTGGAAATGTTATTTCTCCTTTATGTTTATGTGTTATGAATACATTATGGTTCTTGGGCATTGTTTATGCATACGGGTGGTTCCGTGATAAACCTAGGGCGGGTGAGCCCGAGATAGATCTCCAATGCATTGGGTAATGTGATAGTGGTAAACATCAATGATTCTCCTAAGATACTTAGGCAATATACTGTGATGGGTATTCCAACGTAACTCCCTATGTAGCTGTGATAACAAAAATGTAAGTATGATATGAATGACACAAGATACCTTTATGATTTTTGATTACTATGTGTTATTCTTCAATATTATGTTTTCATGAGGTAAGTAAAATAGTTTATGTTTTTTATGTATTGATGGACTAATAATTTTTTTCTTTATTTTATAATCCGTAATGAGATTTTTATGCTCATCCCATGTTATGAAATGTATTTCATAGGACTTAAAGATAAATAGGGTCAAGGATGGGATCAATGAAAAGTCTTGCTGTCTAAAACATGGAATTAGACTTGAGTATTTTTTCAAAGTGTTTATATTTAGGAAAAAATTTATACTAAGTATAATTTTCTATATACAGTATTCATTTTGTTATGTAAATGTTATGACCTAACTCTCTAAAACACAAAACAAGAAAATATCCTCAATGTGAATTATTCGTTTAATTCAAGATTATATAATGTTTTAAGACTAGTTCCTTACACTAAGTCAGCCCATATGATGAACATAGAAGAAATAATAAATATTTTTAGAGTGATAATGAAAATGTTTATTACTAAATCCATTATAATGTCTTTACATCTCATTATACGACATTTTCTCTTAAAAAATATCTTCTACCATTAATATGGGGATATGAATGTTTTTATTAAACATACATTGTTTAATAAAATACAATAAAGGAATCATGAATATTACTATTTATAATTATCATATGTATCAATATCACCTACCTCATATGGTAAGTTTACAAAGAGATATCAATCACATTTGGTCACCCAATCCTAGAATAGATAAGGATTTATTATTTTTATTAGGTTTTCCAGTGATCCCAAGCATGATTATCAAATGTTGTGATACACCCACATGAGACATTTCTTATCTCTCGGTATATTAATACCTAAATGGGTATTTTATGTTTTCTTGTGATGATGTTTATTTGGGATAGTTCTCCCTAGTCTCGACCCAAAACTCACATAATGATTATCCCTCATGTAATGGTGTTCCACAAGAAAAAACATTATTTCCTCATGAATAAATTCTTTCCATGCATAAATCTAGTCCATTAACGTAGTTGTATATAAATTGGTAGTTATTTAAAGGAACAATATTCCTCATACATACATATTCTCTAATGTGGTAGTTCTTTTGGGTTATGGTTTATAAATTTCATACGATGGTGATGAATGTTATTTATGTAGACCTCCCATATATAGGGTTATCTCCATGATGATTTTATTCATTTATATCATAAGTAGTGACATATCTACATGTCATTTAAAAAACTTTATCAAACTACTATTATTAACATTATATAAGGGATATGATCATTCAACTTTTTTTTGTAAATATCTTATTATAATAAAAAAACATATTTATTATTTAAGAACCCTTAATTATAAAATATACACACCTTTAGAATATATACAATGAATAAATATTGGGCTCTATGTATGGTTGTTGAATTATATTTTATTTCAATATCAATAGATTATATAGTATCAAAATATTAACAGAGGAAATGTACTTGAAAATCCAGGAGCCTGTGTAAGCCGGTCCTAATAAAATTAAATAAAGAAAATGGGAAGAGTGAAGCATATAGGGGAATATTAAAAAAATGAGTGCGCACCACACCACACATATCTGCCTCCACCAGTGAGGCATAATAATCCAGGGTTGTAAAAGACCACATCTCCCTAGTATCAGTGAGTTCCCGCTTTGACAACGCATCTGCCACCTGATTAGCATCTCGGTAGACATGTGAGACCACCACCCGCATCTGAGTGAAATCATTAATGAAACCAACCCATTGAAGAAGAATACACCAAGGGACCTGGTGCATCTTGGTGCTCAAGTCGTGGACCACGATCTGAGAGTCAGATTCAATCCACAAATGTTTCCAATTAAAATAGATAGCGTACCTGATGGCATAAATCATTTCCCAAAGCTCAGCTTAAAAAGTGGTACCATTTCCAATGGCGCGTTGATATCATCCTTTAACGAACCCACGGTAGGTACGAAACACACCACCACAACCCGATAGGCCTGGAGCACCCAATGTAGCCCCATCAACATTTACCTTGAGGCAATGTCCAATGGGTGGAATCCATCGAATATACTTCAGCATCCGAGGCAAGCGTGGTCGCCCCGAGACCCCAAGCGTACGCAGAGTCTGAAGGTCTGCAACTGCATTAGACATTGTGCCACCCTGCACAAGAGATGGTGCATAAAAATCTCTATGAATCGCCATCACTCCTTGCTAAACAGTGGGGCACACACCAGTGAAAATAGAAGCATTGCGGGCCTCCCAAAGGACTGCAATAGCCGCGACAATGACGGTCAAAAACAGATTAAAAATCTTCTCGCTGAACCTGCCATGGGAAGCTGTATATAACATCTGAATAACCGGCCCACAGGTGTTAACAACCACCCCAAACACAGAACTGATGTATTCCCATAGTGTTTTTGCATGAGAGCAGCCCATAATAATATGCTAAACTGAGTCCTCATCGGCTTTACACATGGAGCACATGGAGGCCATCTGAAACCCGACCCTCTTGAGAGCATCAGATGTGGGTAGGCGGTTTTTCCAGATCCTCCAGACCAGAGAAAATCTAGAGGGTCTAATGAAACACACTCTGAATTTCAGCAGCCAAGAAGGTCTAGGGGATTGGCCCCCATAGAGGATACTGTAATAATCCCTTCTATTGAATTTCCTGGTTATGCTATGCATCCAGATCAAAGTATCCTACTCCATAAAGACGTAATCAGTGACTTCATTCTCCACCTGCACAAGAACACTAATAGAAGAAGATTTCAGCTGTGAAAGAAAGCTGGAAATTGAAAAATTGGATGCCTCAAGTGGCACATTTGACTCAAAAATAGGTTGTGTGAGCCACTTTGTGTTCCATCAATTTAGTTTGGAATCCATGCAAACCAACCATCGAGTATCGTGCATGATTATGACATGAAACTTCTTGATAGAGGCTGAAACCGATGAGGCAAGGTGCCATTTGTGTCCATTTAAGAACCTCCTTGTGATCCTGTTTGAAAGAAAGTCATCGTCAGCTTCATGAGTAAGCAAGTTCCAAGTGAACTTCCCAATCAAAACATCATTAAGGCTCCAGAGATCCTTGATTTATAGACCCCCCAGCTCTACAGTCTTGATGCAATCCTTCCATGCCACTGTAATTAGCTTCCTCTCATGTGGTGACCCCGTCCAAATAAAATTCCTTACCATACTCTAAAGTTCCTTGAGAAGTTCCCTTATCCATCGATAAATGGTGAAGGAGTAGACGAACTTCGATGTGATAACTGAGTTCACAAGGCAGACCCTCCCATCCAGGGACATAGCTTTCCCCTTCCATCTTTCCATATGATGAAAAATTCCAATAGAGATTCCTTCAAGGGGTTATCTTTTCACTTTTCCCCAAAAAAATGGGACCCCAAGGTATTGGAATGGTAATGAACCCCTCCTCACCCAAAGAAGTATGACAATTATGTTCTGTTTCCCAACTGGAATTCCATTTCCAAAAACAATGGAAGATTAGTCCCAAGTAATGGCTTGTCCAGGCACCTCCTCATAATGACTGAATATGGATTTAATGGAGGAGAGCGTTTTCCTTGACGCCTGGCCAAGGAGCAAGATGTCATCATCATACAATAAATGAGATGGGGCATACTCACTCACACCAGCCCTAATTCTTTTATAAAGACCCATTTGAGAAATATCATTAATACACCTACTCAAGTAGTCCTCTAACATGGAAAAATAAGACCAGATAGGGGATCACCTTGCCGCACCCCTCTGGTGCAAGGAAAGAAGCCCCACGGGGCACCATTGACAAGAACTAATAACCTGGAATACTCCAGAATGGTACGGATCAGATTCACAAATCCATTTGAGAAGCCATAACTTCTAAGAACATCAAGTAGAAATCTCCACTTAAGAGTGCCACAATCCTTGGATATATCAATTTTGATAGAAAAATTCCCGTCCTTTTTCTTCCTTCTCATAAGATTGACACTCTCTAAGGACATAAAAAGCACTTTTGAATGTTCCTCCCAGGAACAAATCCAAATTGATTCGCATTGACTATTCCATTAACCAAACCACCCATCATGTTCACCAGGACCTTGCTAATAATTTTGGGTATTTTGTTCCCAAGAGAAATCGGTCTGAAGTCCTTGATGTCAAGGTCATTCTCTTTCTTGGGGATAAGAGCAGTGAAACAGAAATTCATTCCATGGGGCATATATGAGTGTGAGAATAAATCCTTAATTCCATTCACAGTTTCATTCTGCAAGTTGTACCAATAGAACATAAAAAATTTATTTGTGAACCCATCAGGACCTGAGGCACTCTCATGATTGAGAGATAACAGAGAAGATCTAATCTCCTCTTTTCATGGGGGAGAAAGTATAAGCTGATTCGAGTGATCATCAATACATGGGCTGATGTTATCAACCATGCGATGAATGTTGGAATGCCCATTATCAGAATATATTCCTTTGAAGTATTCAGAAACAGCCTGTGAAATCTCATTTTCTTCACTATAAATGTGCCCATCAATGCTGATCACCCTATTCCCTGCCCGCTCCCTCTTTTGTTTATGTAATCTGTTGAAAATCTTGGAGTTTCTGTCCCCATCTGTTAACCATTTCACATTCAGTTGATTTCTAACCAGCCTTTCCTTTAACATTAGGAGGCCATCCAGCCTATTATGGGATGTTATTTCCTCTCTAGATATAGTGGGGTGCTGATCATGACAAAACTGAATCTTGAACAGCTCCTCCTATGCCTTCCTGATGCCCTCATCAATTTTCGAAAAAGCTTTTTTACTCCATTCTTTTAGCATCCCATTAAGATGTTTGAGTTTCATGGAAAGTCGCTGAAGAGGGATCTCAATGACTTCATAATTCCATGCTTCCAAGATAATATACCTGCAAACTGGAGTCACAAGCCAACCATTGTTGAATTTGAAGGGAATAGGGGCCGACCTTGTGATCTGGGTATTGACATCAATAACCATCGGGTTGTGGTCAAAATGATGCTTAGGGAGAGTGAAACCAGAAACTCCATGAGCCGTATCATGATCACCAAATACAGAAGAAACATATATCAAGCTTGCTTGCATCCTTCCCCTCCCACATGTACCTACACCATGTAAAATCTGCACCATCTATGGTAACTTGTTCCAGATTACAATAGTCAATGCATTCCAAAAATTCAGCAGCAGCAGCCCTATTGATGTTTGGTCCAGTTTTCTCTTCAGACTTCAGCACTGTGTTGAAATCACCAATAACCACCCATTTTATCACCATCCTCTTAGAAGTGGCTTTATGTTCTTCCCATAATTCCATCCTCTTTATATAATAATTGGAGGCATAAACAAAAGAGACTGAGAAATCTTACCCAGCAAAGATGTAGTTAATCAGGACACTTTGATTGGAATTAGCACAAGAAGTGATCTTAATGTCATCATGCCTTAACACCCATAAATGATCCATATGACATGCATGCTGATTATTAGAGACAAAAATATATCCTATAGATCCCCATTTGAATCCTTTCCAGTTTTCAAAGAGGAGTTTTGGATCAGCAATACCAACAAACATCGGTTTATAGGTCATGAGATAATGTCGAAGGGCCCTGACCATGCGGGGGATACCCAGCCCTTGACAATTCCAAAAAAAGATCTTCATTTTTTACCGGCCATGCCTCTTGTTAGAGGCCCCCCTTTCTTATCCACCTGTATCTGTTTCTTCTTTTTCTTATCTTGAACACTCTGCCCTTGCTGTCCAGAGTCAGTATTGTTATGATGATCTTTGGTCTCCTAGCATGCCCCACTGTCCCCTTCCTTCAGTGGGACAATATTAGAATTCTGTTCTAAACCTGGACCAACTGAAGCCCGATCTACACTCCCCTTCACCATCTCTTCCTTTCTTCCAGCATTCACATTCCCAGGAATTTCATCACTGCCAAAGCCACTGGATGAAACAACGTTCACTTCTGGGCATGTTGTGTCTTCATTATTCCTAGCAACGTTGTCATCAATCAGACACCCATCTAATCCACCACTAGATGCATCAAAGCCACCCCATGAAATGGGAATTTGTCAATACCTTCCACCTCATCATCCCATAAACGGCCACCCAGGGGCATGAAAGTGTTCTCATATTTGATAGGGGGATCAATGCCAACCGAAAACCTTCTTCGGACAGCCTTGGAGGCGGAGACCTGGATGAACCTCCCTCCTGGATCAGAAGTTGGGTGGAAACCCCAACCTCTTCCAACTTCTTCAGATTCTGCTAGATTGGTTTATTTATCCCCCAACACATCAGGCCCACCCATCTCTACAGTATCACACTGAGGTGAGGTGGTCGGCCCGGGTACCACCTGTCCAACTTGTACTCCATTCCTAGGCAGATCAGCCCTGACAGCAGATGTAGAACCTCCCATATTAAGAACATCATGCTTCCCAGCTCCACTGCCCTGGCCATCATCCTGGACCTCAGAGGGATCTAGATAATTCTTCTCCTTCCCCTTCCTTCTTCTGCACATGCTCCCTTCATGACCTTTCATCTTGAATATATTTCATTCCCTGTCCCATTTACACTCAGATATCATATGCCCAAATAATAAACAGGTCATACAGAACCTGGGGTTCCTTTCATAAAATATATCAAGCTTCATGATATCATCCTTTGTTGTAATAATTTACTCTTCAACCAGCCTACTCGACATGTCAACTTCTACCATGATTCCCGCATAGTGTCCAAGCCTCAGATTATATGTCTACCGGTCCATATGAATGGGATTTCCTACAGAGGAAGCAATATACCAGAGGATCCTCGGATGCCAATACAGCCAGTTCAACTTGTAATTTCTAATCCATAACTACATATGAGTGTTTCGAACATTCATGGGGTCAAAATTTCAATCCCATTTCTACACATTTAGAAAGCCAGGGTTCAAAGAGACCATACTCTTGCTCCAAGATTCCCTCTTAACTTCATACATTGGTAATATCCCCTTCCCATCACAATCATTCTCCAGTCATCAAAGCCCCAAACCTCCGCGATCCTCTTATTCAGATCATGAAATTTCTACAGACGCTCACCTTTAAGGGTAATTAACCTCACGATAATTGAATACCGACATAGATTTAACTATTCCTCAACTACTTCCTGGTTGGCCGCAACAGGGGTAATCCTCCCCTTCGTTATCACACTCCCAGGTGATGGTGCTTTGAAGTCCGAGAAGGTTGGTCCCACTGCAATGCGCACCACTTCCGCAAAATTCCTCCTAATCCCCACAGGTTCCTTCAAAGATTCCACATTGACAATTTCACCTTTCTTGGCAATTGTGAACATCTCCCTGTGACTGATCGGCTCAACGCATGGCCTCTCATTACCAGTATTATCTACGCGCATCCCCTGGCTAGGATTCGAGGCATCATATTCCTCAATAGGGTTAGGTTTTTCGCCCGGTTCCCTTGGAGCCATCTTCCTCCCTGAATATCTATTCATCTAATAGAGGAAATGTAATTATAACATTACATGATGAGTTTAATTTTATGAGATTATGAATCATATATTAATGGGGGAAAATAAATCACTATGAAAATAATATAAAAAAATTAAATGGTTATTAAATCATGATGTTTCTATAAATATATGTTTCATGGAAGTTAATAATATCATAAATTTGACATTGTTATAAAAATAATTTCTTTCTACCATCAATGATTCAAAATGTTTTACTAAATCTTATATAACGTCTAAAAATTCACTCTCTATAAAAGATATACTAAAATAATAATTTAATAGTCTAAACAAAATATATTTTAATTGATTCTTGAAATAGATTTTGTCACTTAGGTAAAAAGATAAAAAACCTCATCATTGGAAAGATATTCAAATTTTTTTATTAATAATGTGAATTAATACAAGGAAAATTATAATTTTCTTGATTGTTACATTCTTCTAGAAAATAGTGTACTTAAAGAACATGATCTTTATCAGGAGGGTATTTCAATATATTTTAGTAGTATAATGAAGATGGTAAAACTAAGTAGAGGAAATTATTGAAGAAAAATTTTCATATAATATGGTATAAAATATTCTCAATAAGGGTCAAAACCCTAAATAAATGAAAGAATTTCATTATAAAACATTATGGGATAAATGGTTATTTTCAACAAAATATTAATTAAAATAGTTTATAAAAATGGTGTCTTTAGATAGAATGTGAAAATCATAGAAATAATTTAATATAATAGCAATAAATATGAATTTATGTGTAATTAAATTGGAAAAATGATTCTTTGAGGTATAGATAAAGATTATTTTCTCAATATTTTTAGAGAGACCATTGATTTTTAATGATGAACCATACTCACTTATAATGGATGTTATCGCTTCTAGGTGTCTCGTGAATTTGGTTATACATGAGCATATTAAATTACACCTGATGGATATTGTGACTTTATATATATAAGTCATCATTGATAAAAAATGAAAATCTTTGAAGGATTCAAAAAAAATATAACATTTTTTGGATCAAGAGATCATTTTCTTATTAAAATGAACAATTAATCATTTAAATGAAATTATCTAGGGTGTATTTGGAATAACCATCTAAATGTGTATGTGAATAATGCGAGTAATAAAAATGACTGAATTTTTCTATTTATATTGAAAATGAATAATGTTATTGAATTTTTCATCATTAAAGTATATTTTTATATTTTAAATATTTTTGAGACTCCCATTAGACTTTCATTGGCATTAAAATATTTAAAGATATAATATAATGAAAAATAATCTAGAAAGAAAATGTTTTGTATTGAATTATCAATTGAATATCTAAAAGATATATTTATTGTTAATGAATAAAACTAAAAATTTTTTTTTGTAAAAATGTTATATATGTATATGTTAAAACATATTTTTGGATAACACATAATGCTTTATTTTTTATATTGCTATAAAAATTTTGGAATATCATTATTTTTTTAAATTAAAAGAATTATTTTGGATATAATATGGGGAGAGATATGGTGATATATCTATATTTGATATATAGAGTGACTTGAGATAGAGACATGATACCAGTATATCAATATAACTTGGAAATGAGATGTGATATCTCTGACCGCATTGTTGAATGCAACGAGGTCATCAAAATAATATATCACTCAGAATATTTCTATATTTATAATGCATTGATTATATTAAAAGAAATGTTATATGGTACATCATAATGAGAATTTTTACAATGAAATACATGTTTTCTAATATAATAAACAATGATATATGGTATATTATTGTCTATTATATAGGAGAAGTAAATATTTTATTTTATTTTATTTTATAAAATTAAAATTTATGAAATATTACATATTTGAATATTAATGATTTTATATTTATTTAATACATATTAGTAATTAGGAAATTTTACAAATAAGTAGTAATTATTATTAAATATATAATAAATAAATATTTAATATTAAGTTTTTTGTTTTACTTGTTAAAAAATTATCATTTTAATTTTAGATTCTTATATTAAATTCTAAAAATATTTTATAAAGTGTTTAAAAATTTGTTGGAACTCAAATTTGAATGTAGTGGAACATTAGAAATCCTATTGGGTAATTGAAAAAATTTCAATGGAATGAAGAATAATTTGGAATCAATGCCTCAAAACATATCCATTAACTCCCTACACCACACCATATCAATCATTACGAAGCCTCACAACTTGTTAACCTGTTTCCTGTCACACACTTTGTTCACCAAATTCATTTCATTAATCCAATTCTCTTCACACTTACATTGTGCCCCCTATTTTAGGGACTGTAGAAACAAATATAGATATATGAGAGCCAAACTCCTATAAATTCCAAACTCAAATGACTTCATTTGAGACCATCTTCCTGATCATGTTGTTAATCACATCAAATTAGATGTTTTTACTAGAATTTTTGTAGAATAACATGAACCATAAGTATTCTATCAATGGAGCCTCTTATAAATAAATTAATAAAATGTTTTTATTATGAAATCCAAATGGTAATGTGATTATGTGTTTTGGGGTTTTATGATATAAAAACTGAAAGGGATACTATATTACTATGTGAGAGAATTAAGTTGGAGAATACCTGATCAACCCAGGTGAGTTTCTATTGATGCTCAATCCATCACTGCTCTCAAGGGAATGTGAAGGGTCATTATTTCGTTGATTTATACACATGAAAACCATTATGGTATGCGATTTATTACATGTTTACCACTTTGGATTTTATCTATTAGAGATATCGATAACCTGTGTCCCCTCAAAATCAACAAAATTATAAATATATTAACACTGAACTCAATCAAGGAATCACATTCACCACATTATGAAATGAATAGATCTATGTCAATGATATAATTTTAAAAAAAATAAATGAACATTCCTATTTTGGGGCTCAATCTTATATATCTTATCAGCTGTCATAACCCATTTACACACTAACGAAAGGGAACATGTGATAAAAGAGACAAACATGCTCAAATTGTCACAGGATTCAGGTTATGCATGGAAGCGTGGGGATTATTGTTCCTTTGATTTGTATTTTATCATTCTAGTTTAAGCACCAATTTAAAAGGTTTAAATGAAGAACAATAGACTAAAGACCTGAAAATTCAATCACCATCCAATGATTAGAATCACAGAGATTTGGATTACTAAAAGGAACACCCCCAATTGATCAGTAAGATGTTTTGAGGAAAATAATCTAGAAGATGGATAAAATTGATGAATAAATCTCTCAAATGCTACTCCACCATACCCATGGTCGTTAAACAACTAATAATGAGGGGTATGATGGATTTTAGGGACAATTATATCAAAATATAGACAAAAAGTGGTCATGTATCTAAATGACTAGGTGACTATTCAAGGAAAACTTTTTACTCATTTATCCAGATGGTTTAATATAAAAAAAATGTGAATATGTCACAAAATTCACTGAAGAGGTGGGAATTCTAATTGGATGTCCAAAAAAGGTGGAATTGGTACAATTGGAGGTCCGAGGCCTGAGTTATTTCCCAAATATAGAAGGGTTGTCCAATATAGCTTGCCCATAATGTCTTCACCTATGGGACTCTTTTGTGCCCCTTGTACTCACATTCAGACATTGATCCAATTAAATGAATTTCATCCCAATGACCATATAAGCCTCCAAAAAATTAATTTTAACATTTGGATCCATGTAGTGATTTTAATGAGAGACACATAGAAATGGTGTGAAATTGGACCATTGTAAAATTGCATCAATTTATAAAAGTTTTAATGAAATAATTAAAAAAAATATAATGAGGGGAAGAGGACCTAAAATGGGATAATAAAACCCATACAAAATTTAATTCTAATGTATAGCGGTGATAATATATTTTATATCACCATGTGATCACACCCCTACACCTAATCCTTTGTACCCTTATGAAAATTCTTATATCCCAACCAAGTCCCATTCCGAAATTAAAGGTGAGAAAAAAATGATTCTTTTGAAATTATGATCATCATATTTATTTAAGAAACCAATTTTTCTATCATTTTTATACCCACACATTCAATTTTTTGAACTACATTTATTCACCCATGAAACATGTGACAACCTACCTCACCTATATATTTTCCCTCTTCACCGAAGGAAAATATGAAAGTGAAGTTGTCCTCGTTTTCCAAAGATCATGTGATATTACCATATTTATTACAATATTCTAAGTTATATACAAGAAGAAATTAGTTTTTCATTCAAGATGAATTCGTACAGGCTTTTCTAAGTTGTATGGATTTTTATGTTTTAATTTTAAAAAATATGAGGTATAAGCATAGTGTTTAATCTCTTAAGTACAAAACATGTGAAAATTCAGGAAATGTTCACAATGAATGCACATACTTAACCTCTCTAAAAGTTCATCTCTTTCAACTCACTATAACTATTGTCCATTTGTGTTGGTCACACCTAATTAGTGAATAATAATGAGTAATGTTCTTGATTTATCCATTTTTTTTTCATTTTTTCTATTTTTTTCAATTTACAGATCTATATTTTTTCAATAATTATCATTGGATATAATGAGGAAAAATTTGTAATAAAATGATATGATTTTGATTGTAAACCCACTGCCCAAGGAAAATGTAGGCACTCTTTCTTTCTACCAATAACAATGATGCATTCAAGATAATTCCCATTGAAACAACCCCCACACATTCTGAATGTAAAACAAGAATGAACACAAGAGATAGGAAGGTAGTGATAAATAAACTTGTAATGTGGCTACCTAATATGAGTTTCATTGTTATTAAGGCTTAAGAAGGAAAAAATGTCAAGGGGGGAAAATAGAGTTTAATTGTACAAAAGTATTTTCAATGAACGATGACCTATATCATGAATGTGTCACACTTGAATCTTATGAATTCAAATAGAATCAAAGAAAGATATAGTTTCTATACATTACCCAAGACCTTAAATAATTTGATTAATAGTTAGAATATGTAGTAATGTTCTTAGAATGTATCTAAGATAAATTATTAAAATATTTGATAGTTTTAATGAGTTATGGGGTATAAAAATCCACAAAACACCTAATACATATTTGAAAATAAAAATTATAGAAAACGATTTTATACCAACATTCATTTGAATTTTTTTCCAAAAAATGGAATTTTCAACATAATCAACTCAAGCGTGATTTTTTTTGGATATTCTTTTTATGATCAATTCTTATCTAAAAACACAAAATAAAAAAAATAAATAAAAAAGGAAAAAATAATTTTTTTCTATTATATTGTTTCTTTCATTATGACTATGACATGTAACCCTTTCCCACACCGAAAAATTACATTGTCCTCAAATCTATTATTTTAACTAAATAGACAATTAAATAAAGGTAGGGAGAATGGATAACCATTTAAGTGGTGTCATATGTTGCTTCCATTAGTAGGACTTCCTCTATGAGATGCTTTAGAAAATCCATATAGATGTGTTTTTGTCTCATCCCATTAACATTAAACCTTTTTCTTTTATTCTCATGAAAAACTATTATAGCACTAAAAGGGTAGCCATCAGTAACAACATAAGGACAGATCCAGTTAAGTGGTGTTTTTACCTCATCCCAATGAAATTAAACCCTTTTCTTTTTCTGATTAGAGTTTTAAAAGATATACAATACATAGAAAGAACATCATCTAATGAAAAACTCCAATATTTCCTATCAGGTTGTACTGTTTTTCCAAGATTCTCTTAACTACCCAATTTGAGATTTCTTCGTGTCTATTAGTTTCTGGGTGATATGAAGTTGAAAATTTATGAATATCCCCATACTTAAAAAGCAATTTTTTCATGTCATGATTATGAAAATGTAAACCCTAGTCACTAATTATGTATCTTGGCAAACCAGACCTACTAAAAATCTAGGACCTCAAAAAATCAAAAACCACATGAAAGTCATCTATCACAGTGTCTGTTACTTCCATAATTTTAGAGACATAGTCACCAATCAATAAAATGCACATAAATACAAATTAATTTAGAAAATTCCCCATGAAGTCAGTACCCCATGCATCGTAGATCTCAGAAAATAACATTGGATGTTTGGTAATTTCATTCCCCTTGATGGTATTCCTTATGAATTGACATCGACTACATGAATTAAACAATTTATGGGCATCTCAATACAATGTTTTCCAATAAATTATTGATTCGAGGACATTTTGAGCTGTATGTTGAGATCCAAAGTGGACCCCAGAAAATACTTAAGGATTATTTACTAAAGTGGCCCATGCAACCAAAATTACGAAATAATCTCAAATCTGAGGTGAGCTCATGGTTATGGACAAAAGTACCAAAAGACTTGGTCACTAAATATTCTCTACAAATATGGGTCATCCCAAATGTACCATCATGAATCATTCCCAATTATATTGTGATGTAATAAACTCTATTGGGAAACTAGATATTTCTATGAAATTTACATTGTTTGCATACTGTGGGGTAAGTTCCACAATATCAAAAAGGTTCTCATGAAGGAGTAACTCTCCAAATGGGAGGGATGACTCCACTTGGCGGTTCAGTGGTAGTGAAATCCTACTATTCTGGTTAGACACCATATTTTACACACCTCACTTATTTGAAATCTCATGTTCAAGCTCTAGGAAGAGGATAATCCATTGAATGAGTTGGGGCTTAGCTTCGGTATTATTAAGGAGAAATTAAAGGTAATAATTATCAGAAAATAGAATGATTTTTGGCCCAATAATATTAGAAGTGAAATTTTACAGGTAAACACAATAGAAATAAGTTATTTTTTAGTGGTTTTGTAGTTTTCCGGGGAAGTTTTAGGGGTATGTGAGGAATAAAAAATGAAATATGGTGTCTTATTGACAATTTTAAATAAAACTACACCAAATACAATGCTGGAGTTGTCACACATAAGTTCAAAGGGTATATCCCACCTTGGTGGTTAGTTGATGGGAGGTGATGTGAGAATTCTTTTTAGTGAGTAGAATGAATCCTTGGAATTTTTATCAAAAAACTTTTTTAATCCCCTTCTTTATACTTGAGATAAGGTATGTGTGATCCTACTAATGTCTTTATTGAATCGGTGATAAAATTCAACATTACCTTTGAATGATCACACCTCACGAAGACATTGTAATGACCCAACATTTAACTCAGTTATGTTTTGCTGTTTTTTCAATTTGAATCTTTCTTTTAATCTTGTTAAAGGTATACTATAGACTAGGGAAGGTTCGATTAGAATCCATAGATGGGTTGGAGCCTGCAGGTTTGGAGGAATGGGTTGCAGGCTGGATCGCACGGTTAGTGTAAACAGTGTGACCCAGGCTGTATGGTTTTTCAAAACCGTGAAGTTGTAGATGTTGGAACCTACATGTCCACAATATTTTTCTACAACCGTGTGGAACCAAGTGCATGTCCATGGGGCATGATAATATTTCTAATATAGTGGAGCAGTTGGATTTGTAAACCATGCGCATAAACCATGCAATCCTAGTTTTGGAGAAATTTTTAAATTTCCCCCTCTTCTAACATAAAACCTAATTTTCTTTTTTTCCATACCACCAGAAAATATAACTAGTGCATTCACTACTTCATTGAGCTTAAAAAATTTGAATTTTCAATCTTATGCTACTCCTCTATCTAATGACCAACCTTTGATCTGAATGAATCATCAGATAACCCAACGTAAGGATAACCTCTTGCACTCCTCCTTCCTAAATTAATCACACCATCAGTTGTGCTATTTAGATGTGGGATCAGTCACTGTATTTTTATGTAATTGGATTGAAAATCATATCTCTTCCAACCTGCATTTTATTTAAGTCCAATATCAAGCTATGTTTCATCTATGACCCTAATGTAGGTGGTCATGTAGTTTTCCATTCTAGTTTTGGACATTTCATATATATTCTTGTTGTGACATGTGGTTTCCATTTCTCAACATCTTCAATGTG
Organism: Viscum album; assembly: GCA_963277665.1. NCBI lineage: Eukaryota > Viridiplantae > Streptophyta > Magnoliopsida > Santalales > Viscaceae > Viscum > Viscum album. The sequence continues at coordinate 352,771,708 of OY728130.1, read as the reverse complement.
TTTGTTTGTTCATATCTAATGGACCTTGAAATCCTGATATAGATGACTGGATTCTTATTATGGGGTTTAGAGTTCCCTCATAATTGTATGGACACCCATAGTCATGAAACCTTGAAAATTGTTATTTTAGCCAAATGGACAACAATGCATAGAACCAAATTTATATTCTAGGTTTATTATTAATTGAAATAGACATTTTACCATGAGTTATTGTTGTATAATAAGGTTACTCAATGGTTCTTTGTCCATTTTGAATGGGAATATTCCAAATAGACATGTGAGTATTTGACCTTGAGACGTTGGATGTGACACCTTTTCTTTAAATTAATATTTCTATGATATGAAAACTGGATTTTTGGGCTTGTTTAGGAAGGCTCGGATGAGATGGATAAGACCCTAAAAATGAAATGGTTATGATGGAATGATATGAATGGATGGTATGGTAATTCCCTCGTTCATGTTTTATTTAAAAATAATTTATATGAAATAGGTTGTTTTTTAAATGAACATCATAAATGGACTGTGAGTATGGACTTTTTGTATACCATGCATAAATGGTTAAGAACTAAATGAGATTCCTTGAAAGGAATTGAAATGATTTTATCATGGTAATGAGCTATATATTAATGTGAAATGGTGGAAGTCATTCTTACCACTTACATGCTATATATGAATGTGAATGGTTGGGAGTCATTCTATCCCTATGCTAGCTATATATGAATCTGAATGGGAGGGAGCCTTTCTTAACCCATGCCAGCTATATATGAACTTGAACGGGTGGGGTGAATTCTAACCACAAGCCTTCTATATCAGAATGTGAATGTGTGGGTTTCATTTTTACCCCATTCCGTCTATATATATATGTGTATGGGTGGGAGTAATTCTTACCCCATGCCAGTTATGATAAATATATATATATATATAGAAATATATATAAGAAAGGAGACTTGATCAGACATTCCAACATTTGGATAAAGATGGTAGACCCGCCAGGTATTCTTTAGGAACACGAGCAGGAGGTTATTTATTTATTCTGCATTTTTTTACTTATGAATGCCTAATCATATTAAAAATAAACACCATTGGTGGTTGAAAACTTAGATTTTATTTCACACCCTACTCGGGCCTCCCTAGGAAGGTGAAAAAACTATATTTTTATAGGTGCATTAAAGGGTAATGTCCCTTCTTCAGGTTTGTGATATTTACTATATAGTTGGGGCTTAGGAGAAGAGGATCAGATATAGAACTAAGATGCTCCTAGAGTTAATTTTTTTTATACTATTGTAAAGCATTCCAACCTCACGTTTCATATTTTCATTGTACTAGAATTCACTACATACATATATGTATCAGACAATACCTATGATGATTTTGATTATTTTATTCTGTTGTTCAATCTTATAATGTTATTTTTATTTTATTCCACTATTTAATATATCTGTCTATTGTATTTCACTTCCACCACTGTTTACTATATTTTGTATCTAGTATGTTACTCTAACATGGAGGTATATTTTCACTATTCTACTACATTCACACCCCACTTCTATTCGGTATCCCCTGGAAAATGGAAATACATTCCATATGTCATGTGGACAATTGGGATTGGGTCATGGGTTAATGGAAACTGAGATTAGGATGTAATAAAGCTGTATTAGATGGCGTTAGTTTAATTATTTACTATTTAGAGATAATATATTGGAGATTGGTAATTCTTGGGATTTTGTTACAATCCATTCTTGTGCATTTCAAACCCATATATGGGGTTAATGGCCATGTTTTATTAATTATTCTCATTATTGATTCTTCTATTTACTTTTGATAAGATTTCAAAATTTTTTGGTATACATTTATTTCAATGTTATTGATATTGATGTGGTGGGAATTATGATTTCAATACCTTGACCCAATGAAATGAGTGTTATGTATTAGAACCTTCACCACAATTGGCATAATATGGATAGTCCGTGCATTTTTTCGATGACATGTTTAAATTTTAGCAAGAATTTCCTATTGTTTATTCATTGTGCCTTGTTTTATTAATAAAATTGTTCCGAAAATTCTTGTAGTGGTTTCGATTGTACTGTGGTGTGAGTTTAGTGGGTGCCACTCTTTTTTTCATATGGTCTATGGGCCCTTATGGATCATAATATTTCATACCATCTAGTTCAACCATTAATAACTTGTATTAATAAATTAATAAGATCAATTTATATGGGGGTGACATACTAGTGAATGCCATCATTTGTTTCATAATGTGTATGGGCCCATATGTATCTGAAAATTCCATATCATTAGATTAATATTTTAAAAATTATTTAAATTATTAAAATAGAACAATTTTGATTGTTAAATGACTTTTAACATGATAACAACAGTCTTTCACATGCCTACCACAAAAATTTGACCCTAACACAGGCTTAGTTGTGGGAAGTTGGTGTTTCTTAATTCTTATGGAATGTTATGGTCTATTCCATAGTATAGACCTAGATATTGAAGCAGTCTTAGGGGAATGTTTATTTTTATAGGAATGATTTAGTACATGTCTTAGTCTGTAAAATATAATCTTATAAATTTCTTAAATCCTTAATGAGGTGTTTATTTTTCATTGTATCATTATTCTTCCACAACATTTTCAAGATTCACATTTGGATGACCATGATGATCATGTGTATGAGGTGGTGGGAAATTATATTATAGTTTTTTATTCTATTGATACTTCTATGGATCCTATTGATGTACCTGATATGGGCACAGTCACCCATTTTTTAGAGGAATTATTACATATGATGCGGTCAATGCAAGGAAAAGGGTGACCATCCCCACATATGGCAGAGTTGACTCGTGAGTTTCTGTAGAAGCATCCTCCGACCTTCTTAGGGGATGCAGGGACACTTATTGAGGAGTCTTATCACTATGTGATCCTATCAATATTTGAGCACCTAGAGAAGCATCTAGAGTGGGGGGGTCAAGTTAGCTGCATACATAATACATGATTTAGCCAAGAGGTGTTGGGATGTTATAACCATTGTAGGACATCATAGAGAGATGGTTTGGACATAATTGCATATCATATTCTATGAATATTTATTTCAAAAGTATCTATGGGATGATAGAGCAAGAGACATTATGAATCTATGCTAGCAGACCATGTTAATTATGGATTACTTGTCCTATTCTATAGATATGCACCACCTTTTCCCTCTCTAGTTGTGGATGATCAGATAGATGCTAGGAGATTTGAGTATGGGTTGTGCTACACCATTCGGTCATAATTCAATGTATTTGGGATGATGAATACTTTTTAAATAATCAACCAGAACCTAAATATAGAGTAAAATTTGTGGGATGCTGATGGTGAGAGCCAGAGTAGTTTAGCACCTAAAGATTCCTGTTGATATTGTTTAAAAAAACAATTATTCAAAGAATATATACGTGGTAGTAGTGGAAGATATCTTTTTTTTTGTGGTTATCTTATCTATCAAGAGTGTGGAGCACTAGGTAACATCAAGAGAAAGTGTCTGTGGAACCCAGTTGAGGGAATAGGTTGTGGTAGAATGGGATAAATCCATTTCTACCAAAAGTTTCCTCCATTGCCTAGATAAAGGGAATTTTCACATACTCATCTGGAAAGAGTGAGATTGTCAGGATCACAATAGTCAGGAAGTTTGAATACCATCATCCAGTTAGGTTGAGTTGGTGGTCAAGGTAGAGGTAACCAGTCATATGTTTCTCAGCATTAATAGAGTAAGCCTACTCAAGGTAAGTAGGTAGTTAGTCAGGGTCGTGGTACATTCCAGTTAAATTCAGTTCATCAGACACTGTAAGAGCAGAGTTCCAGACCATCTAATGTTTTAGGTACTATTATAGTGGCCTCTAATTTAGTGTCTTCTTATTTTGATACATGAATGTCATGAACCAGTCCGGGTCGACCCGGAACTAGTCAGCCGGGCCGCTCTGCGACATGTCTCGGGAGTAGTTCTCGATCCTCTCGGGATGGAGACAAGTGCCATGTGCATTAGTTAGAGTGACAAGGGAATGTTTTCACCCAAATATAAACAATAACTAGGAAACATAAATAAATTTAAATATGAACATACATTTATATAATTGTTGAACTAAACCTTAATTATACATGAAATTGAATGTAAAACTGAACCAGAAAACTCAACCGAGCAAACCTCACAACCAACCAACTCTACATAACTCTGATAGTCACTCTCCAACACATCAATTATATGGGTCCTATGGTGATCCTCAAGATGAAATCTATACAATAGCTAAATTTGTAAGAAGACTATAGGTGTGAGTATTAAAACACTATAGGGTAGCTCAATATTCTATTCCCAATTAACTTCCTTTAAGATAAAAGAAAAATCAATATAATGTTTCAAATAAAATATATAAGAGTATGTTTTCCAAATAATATTCCATTTCACAAACATTAAAACATAAAATTCTTGTCTGTTTTAATAATCTGTAAATTTTAAAAACCAATTTCAAAGAGGAGTAACTTCTAAAGGAAAATAGTTTTCTACAAATATGTTTTAAAGAATGTACAATTTTATATAGACCACACATTATTCTGAATTTACTAAAAAAAATCACCATATTATGATGGTGAGTATAAAATATCCAATGATCACAAGTTATGGGAACTCCCCTAGTCACTAGCTAGATGTGGGCCCTAAGTACCTCATATCATGGTGAAAAGTAACCACAAAAATATCATTTCTCATGCATGAGACACTATTGGGGAATAGTTCACATAACCTAGTGGTCCCTAACACACTCATCATAGTTTGTATAGTGTTTTCATCATCAAACTTTCTACGTGAAATAGGGACAAAACAAAATCGGATCACTAGCATACTAGTACATGTATGTCCACCAAGATACTCGAGTTTCCCTATTTGTTCTCAATCATGTTAAAAATGTTATCACATACACTTTTCACAATAAAATTTCATTTACAAGTCATACATGCATCGAACATCCCTCAACAATGTTCCACATAACCATTACGGGTCAATAAAACACTTAAAACATTCGTAAAAACATTTTCATGATGTATAACTAGGATTTTCACATAAAATCTATTTAAAAATGCTCTTTTAAAGAAAAAACCCACCAATACCATATAAATCCTGATTTTTCTACCCCTAAAATATTTTTAATAAATCAATTTCATGAATCATAAAATTATCCCAATGATCCAACATGGAATACATATGAAATCCAGTTTTACAAGAAAAATGCCATACAATCCATTAAGAATTCTTAAAAAAACAACATTTTCAAAAGAAACAATTACATTTTTCATAAAAAGGTGTAAAAAACCATTGTGTGTAGAATTTTTTTTCATAAACCCCCTAAAAAATCTGGTTACACATTTAAACCCCATCCATTTTTTTGAGATGCCCAATGGGCCATTTATCAAGAACACATGACAAAACACCATAAATCCCATAATTATTTTATTTTCAAACCCAAGAAAAGTTTTGAACCAAGATAAGGAACCCAAGAAAATTTATACACATGTTAAAAATATTTTTCTTATTCTAAACCAATCATTTTTTACCACCTGGAGAACAAAAAATTGAATGGAGCACTTTCATAAAACTGTGGCATGTAACATTAATTGAAACCAATTATATTTAACACTAAAAGTTTATAAAATCAAATTTTCATGACAAAATATTATTTAAATTTATATAAAAGGTTCTAAACATTATAAAATAGGTGAAAAATAGAAGATAATGTAAAAAAACAATTGGTGTGAACTCTTATAACAAAACAACAATACTTTTCACAAAATAAGGCATAAACACCACCTTACACGCCAAAAATATTTAATGAAGGATTATAAAACAATAATAATAATTTGTATAGGGTGAAAATAATATAAAAAATATGTCTATTTAATAAAAATGACATGTTCAATGAGAAATATACCTCAAATACTTGACGGAATGGAAACACGCCCCCGATATCACTATAAGAGGGTTTAAAAACCCTAAACTTATGAGGACCAGCCCCAAAAGAAAACCATCAATAAAAAATAATGGGATAACAGAACCATAGTAAATTAATGATAATTTTAGAATAGGGAACTATAAAATAATTTAAGGAGGAGGAGGACAGAGGAGAAACCCTAGGGAAATTGAAGGAACAAGATAAGAATTCACTTACTTGAGAAACTTTGATGAAATTGCCCCAAATACAAACATAGTTGAATCTCTAAGTTGACAAAAATTGAATTTTAGGTTCAAATAATGTATAAGAGGTCAATTGGATACTAAAATAGAAGAAAAAATGTAAAAAATTTAATTATTTATGAAATAAAGAAATTCCCTTTGCAAAACTGGATGACTTTGAGAAATCATGAGGAACTTCAGCCTAATCCACGATTAAGATGAGATGAAAAGAGAGACCATGGAACATAGGGGTGATACTAGGGTTTGTGTCCTTGAGTGAGAAGTGGAATGTCTAATATATGTTAAAAAATTAATAACATATAAAAGACAAATTAATTTTCCTTAAATCTGGAAATGGGCTCACGGGTTGGCCCAATGCCCAAATAAATCACCCCAATCCACCATGATTTTTAGTTCTTAAGTGGTCCAAATGGATATGTAGGGTAGAATAGGTTTGGTTAGTCCAATTTTTTAGTGAAATGGGTGAACAATGTTGAAAAATATATGGAGTTATATAAGAATAAAATTTTGTTTTTAAATATGGAAATGAGATCACGGTTTGGCCCAAATCTTGAAGTAACCACCCTTTTCTCCAAAAATTCCTCGAAACCCCCACAAACAAAGAAAAAATAAAAATAAATAAAAATAAATTTAATAGAAGTTATGTATATGAAAATTATCCCCACCATAAAGACATTCAACCCTTGGAAATCCATAACACTTTCCAGCTGAAAGATCAACACCTATGGATTCTTAACAACACAACCCAGCCTCTAAAGCCAATGACATATCAACCAGCATCAACAATACATAATATTATTTCCCAAAAAAACACCAAATCACAACCCATTAATGATAACCAATAGAAACTTAAAGCCACCACCTCCACAAACAATACAAGAACCTGATTGTTGGGCCTTATCCCAATGAACCCAATGATAACCCAATCCAAAGTGCACTCACGAGAGCCAACGATTGGGGGGGATTGACTCCCCACCAAAAAAGCACTACTACTATATGAAAATTATATAAGGTAATGATATTTTAAATCCCCAGTGGGTCTCAAAACTATAAGATACCAACTAGAAATGAACAAAAAAGAATTCAACATGAACTAGAATTAGGCCTCACCCGCTTAGGCCCACCAAAAATCTCCAATAAGAACCTACAAATCCATGTTAAGAGGGTTAAAACATGAACATTTAAACCACCCACTCTTGAATGGAGGGGAGAAGAACCGGGAAAATACATTCAACATGGATCAAACCCCCCATCACTCGGGCCAGAGGGGGAAGGGGACCCAATTTTTGGCCCATTGAAACTAGAAAAAAATAGTGGAAACAACTAACACTCTCCTCATATGAACAGGTAAAACCAAGACCACACCTGATTCACAATGGAGGTCCGAAAAAGTAAATTGATCAAAAACCCACATCTCAGATGGAATAACCACATACACAATGTGAGGGGTAATTCCACCACACTCTCTGTGAAATATGGTAAACCATAGAGATGAAAAACCATAATAAAAACATAGATACCGCCTTACCACAATGGTAAAGGCATGATCTTAATCGATCTCCCAAAACCTCTGGTGATTTTTTTTAATATGTGAAAAGCTTTACCTAGAGGTATATAGCTGCAGCCTTGATGTTTGAAACATCTACTGCACCATAACGAAGATTTAAGGATCACAACACCCCCAGAAGCTCACTTTCTCAACAACACACCGTCATATAAATAGGAAGTCATAAATTCATATCACCATTCATTCTCACTCCGAATGAGGAGAATAATGGGCATAGAGTATGGTGAAACACATCAACATCACCAAAAAAACTATTATATCCAAATTAATTATCATAATAGGGAAACACTTTAAATCAATCCCAAAAGCACTATATTCCATCAAATGAGTTGAGGAATCATTTGAAGTGTTGGATTTAATGTCTGAAACAAATCCTTTAGTTGATGAATGGAAGGTCTTTACAATGGGGAATATTCGTGGACACATAAACAAATATGAAATATCCCTATAAACCCACTGGACATTGCTCCAAAACCAAGCCACCAACAAAATAAAATCTCAAAACACACCTTGAATATAACTTCCATATCATGGGGAAGCATACCAAACAAACCAAACTTATAAAAAATGAAAAATAATCCCACATAAAGACTGATTAAAAAAATTTATCTTATGGAGCTTTTGAAAAATAAACTAACTTGGTGGATTTTCACATTCACCGATGGTCTTTCATTAAGTCTCACTCACATGAAAAATTCTTGTTCTACCTTGGGCACCCATACATTATTCCATTCCTGGCATCCATAAACATATATATATAAAACCATGAATGCGAGAACCCTTGAAAGCACCAAAGGCTGAAACAAGCATATTCATTTTAAAAGCCATAACATTCAACCCATTTCAAAAATCATGTACCATCCATAGTCACACAAAAAACGAAGTCAAAGGCCATTTTCATATTTCCAAATGACAAACAATTTTTCCATGCGTGAAAAGGAAACTCCATAGGTTTCCATCAAAATATTCCCCCTTTATTCAAATATTTCTTCAGCATCTTAAGAAACCATAAATTTTCAAGAACTATTTGATTGAAAACCAATTCCATTACATTTAGTAAAACATCCAACCAATCATTAATTTCCAAAAACCCCTTTACCATTTCAATAATTCATCATTATCTCTTTTCTTAATTTCACCGCCCCAAAGGCCAAGACCCTTTTTCTAAATAAAACCAACCATTCAAAACTGATTGTCAGAACCAATTCATCAGATTCAAACACTTTTCAGTATCCCAACAAATCCCCCTTAAATGTGTTTTCATAATCACTTTAAAATAATTTGTGACTTAATAACATTTAATTTCAACAAACCATAAGTTTAGATTAAGTAACTTTAATCCTATTAAATCATTTCCACTTTCTCCCCAAAATTTGTTTCATAAAAAATAAACATTCCCAAAACATTTCATATTTTACACATTGAAAACATAATTCCTAGTTTTCAAAATCCCACCATTCCATGAAAACCCATTTCCATAATTATCACACAAGGATTTTCAAAACATAAATCAGAATTAATGAAAGGTTCAAGAGACCCACCAAAGGGAACTACTATCAGTGGGGGACTTGACCATATGGTTGGTGGCCATATGTCAAATACGACACCAACATAGAGATCCTTATTAATACCATGAAACACCTCCACATAGATTTACAGGACCTAAAATATCATGAAGGCCATTAGTCCAACTCCCTTTATTGTATCCCAATCCCCAAATAATCCATTAGAACCAAAGAAAATAATAAAACTAGACTTCCCATGGACACCTGAGAATCAAAACAAGAAAGAAGTTGTGACTCTCTTCCCAAACCTACCCTCATGTTTCTAAAATCTTAAGACATCTTCCATGTCATCCCCAAAATAACAAGGGTTCTATAAAAAGTAAGGTCTACTAAGAGCATAATTTCTTTGATACCTTTTTGTCATGAACTAGTCTGGTTTGACCCTGAACCATCACCCAGACCGCTCTATGAAAAGTCCTGAGAGGCATTCCCAATCCTCCCAGGATAGAGACAAGTTCCAAGGGAATCGGTTAAAGTGACCCAAGATCATTTTCTCTCAAATATAAACAATAATTAAGCAAAATAAAGAAACATACATCCAAAAATACATTTATATAAATGGTGAACTAATGATTAATTTTACAATAAATTAAAATTAATGATGAACCAAACAAAATTGAGAACTAAGTGAATCCATTTAATCCAACTAGTCACTCTCCAACACATCAATTAGATGTCACCCAAGGTGATCGAACTCAAGCTGAAACATGTACAGGGAATAAAAACATAAGAAGACTATAGGCATGGCTATTAAAACTCCACATATTAGCACGATATTCTATTCCCAATTCAATTACTTTAAAATAAAATAAACATAAATTACAAGATTGAAATATAATATATAAAATTACATTTTAAAAACTAGTATTCATTCTAAAAAAATTACAAAATAAAATTCTTGTATATTTTCATAAACAAGAAATGATAATAACCAATTTCAATGAGATAAAACATTAAAATTGAAACAATTTTCAAGAAAGATGCTTTACAGATTGAACACTTTTAAATAGAACACACATGATGCTGAATTTACCATAAAAACACACCATATGAAGATTGATTAGAGCGGTTTTTCAAGAACAACTACTAAATTAAATTCTTATTTACCTAATAATAAACCCTAGTGGAACAAACTTGGGTCGATCTCAAGGAGGCCATTCACATGCACTATCTTTATACTGTCACTATTACAAACAAAATAATATAAAAATAAAATATTAATATAATTGGGGGGAAGAATTTAAAAAAATAATATATAGATATAATATATAATAATGAAATTCAATATAGAATGAATCTAGAAGGAAGAAAGAAGGAATTTTTTCTTGGGAGGTCGTGATGGTTGACATCATTGTTTAAAAAGAATCTCAATATTCAACCTAATGAGGTGATCAAGAACTGTGACACCTCACCTTATCATTTGAAATGTCATCACCCCATACTAAGACCTCTGAATACGAGTAAATTATATTCCTAAATTAACCTAGGTTACCTTTTCACTGACCATCACTAATCATTCCATAATCCACCATATGTATGATACAAATAGTGAAGCGAAGTAGAATTTATAAATGAGAAGAAGAACTCGGTGGTAGAGAAAAAATGGAGACTACTCAACATTATCAATTTAACCACCATAAAAATCCCGAGAATTGAATTATGTGATAATAAATTCAAAGCTCATGAACTCAATAAAACCAAAATTCCCACCCTCAAAAAACGCCATGGTTAGTTCTCCATTTTTAGTGGAGTTAAGAAGGAAATAATGACGGGATAATACATAAAAATAGGGAAGAAATGAGGTATGAAGAAGAAAGTTAAACTAATATATATTAAAATTATAACAAACAATTAAAATATAAAACTCCACCTTATCCCATTGAAAATTTCTATCCCTATAAAATGAAGTGGAGACACATATTTATTTGAAAAATGGGGGATGAAATATCACTCCAATTCTTTCCGAAGGAGGTTCTTGATTTTTATGACCAAATAATGTCTGAATTAGTAATTGGTCCATTCTTTAAGGTTGTTCCTTTCTACCTTCTGAGTTCCTCCACAAAATTTAATATTTATTTTTCCATGTATGAAGCAGTTATGTATATTTTTGTGAGAACATTTTCTTTTGTCAAGGTGACTCTTTGTATTCCCCAATGACAACTTACCATACCATTATGACCATGACCCCAGTAGATTCAGAAATGGTTTCCTCAATTAAATATGTTCATTAAGTCTATTTCTAGCTCTATATATAATGTCACATTCTTTGTAACTTCCCAATATTATTTAAAAGCTTCTCTTTAAAACATTCCACATCTACGCACAGTTTATGAGGCATAGATTGTGAGCTGAATTTGGACCCCCCAAATGATTGATTGAGCTGTGACTCCAGAATTATACAATGAGTCCCATGATGTAATGAAATCTAAAAAAATTAATTGAACAATTTTTTTAGTATATAAAATTTTGTGGCTTAAATATATAATAAATTAAAATAGTTAAATCCTAAAATTAAGCTATTTTTACATTTTAGCTCAAAATACAACTAAAACATAAAAATGTGACAATTTCTCTCAAAATAATACTATGGTGCAACTTAAAACAATTAAATAAAGTATAAAATGTTTGAAAATTGTAGCTTCATCATTGGCGTTGAGTACAAAATATTCAACGAGAACAAATAACAGGGACATGCCTAGACACTAGCTAGGTGTTGGCCCCAGGTGCCTCATATATCGGTGAAAAGTAACCATAAAAAATATATATTCAAATGTATGAGCCAATAGTATTGAACAATACTCATAAGAAAGTGGTCCCAAAAATAATCATCATAGTTTAGTTAGTGTTTTCATTATCAAAATTTCTACATGAAACACAGACCAAACAACTCCGGATCACTAGCATACTAGTACACATCCACCCACTTAGATACCTATGGTTCCCTCTTTGTGCTCAATCACGTTCCACGTGTTATCAAAATAAATTTGAAAATTAAAATTATATTTCCAAATAATTCATGTAATAAACATCCCTCAACCATGTTTCACATATCTTCATGGGTCAACAAACAACTTAAAATTTTCATGAAATAATTTCATGAACTATAACTGGACATTGCACATAAAATCCATTTAAAAATGATCCATTAAGGAAAAACACCAAATAATACCATATCAAATCATAATTTTCAGCCCCAATACCATTTAATAAATCAATATCAGGAATCATCAAATAACCCCAGTGATACAATACCGAATACACATGAAAACCAGTTTTTTCAAGAAAAATGACCCACATGCCTTTAACCATTCTTCATAAAGAAAACATTTTTAAAACGAAATAATTAAACTATTACAAAATATTATCAAACACACAATTATAAGATTTTTTTTAAACAAAACCCATTAAATATTTAGGTTACAAAATCAAAACCCATCCATTTATAAAGAGTTTCCAAACAATCCATTTATCTAAAACACATCCCAAAACACCCTAAAAAACCATACTCATTTCATTATAAACTCAAAACTTATTTGGGACCCACATAAGTAACCCAAAAACATTGATTCACATTTTTCTAATATTTTCCATAATCAAAACTAATTATTTTATATCACCTTGAGAACACAATGGCCAACCGGGCGCTTTCCTGAAAATATGGCATGCAATATTTAATGGAACAAACTCTATTTAACAATAATAAAGTTATAAAATGAAAATTTCATTCCAAAAAATTATTTAATTTAATTAATCGGGTTCTAAACATCACAAAATCAGTGAAAAAAATAATATAAAATTTAAATAGACAATTGGTGTGCACTCCGATAACAAAACTACACTACTTTTCACAAAACAAGGAATACACACCTGCTTACAAACCAAATAATGTTTTTGAAAGATTATAAAACAAAACTCAGAACGTGTATAAGGTGAAAATACCATGAAAAAGATTATTATTAAATAAAAAATAAACTTTCAATTGGAAACCTACCACAAATCCTTGGCAGAATGGAAACGCACACTCGATATCCCCATAAAAAGGTTTATAAACCCAAAACCTATAAATACTAGCCCCAAAAAAACAAAACCCCCATAAAAATCATGGGATACCATAACCCTAGGTCTTTAATGACCATTTTAGAAGATTGAAAAAATAAATAACGGAAGTATTAGGTGGAAGGAGAAGAAACCCTAAGGAAAAGGAAAGAACAAGAGAGGAATTCACTAACTTGAGAAACATTGAATAAATCACCCCAAATACACCAATAGTTGAATATATAAGAAGAAAAAATTTCAATTTATGTTTGAATAAGGCTGAGGATATTGAGTGGGGACTAAAATGGGAGAGAAACTGTAAATAAGGAATGATTTATAAATGAAAAAAAATTCCCTTTTCCGATCAAGATGATTTTAAAAACCTTGAAAATTTTTTCCCTAATCCTTGATAAAGATGAGCTGCAGAGAGTGAAACTAGAAAATGGGGTTGAGGCTAGGGTTTATGGGCTTGAGAGATATTTTTGATGATAGAAAATGTTAAAAATTGGATGAGATATAAAATAAATAAATTAATTATTTAAATATGGAAATGGGATCACGGGTTGGCCCAATGCCTGAATAAATCACCAAAATTCCCCAAGATTACCAGTTCTTATGGGATCCAAATGAATATGGTTTTTTGAATAGGAAAAGATAGGACAAGTGGGAGGTGGAATTAGTGATAAATTTTGAAAAAATAATATGGTATAAAAGAATTTTTTTTTTGAAAACTGGAAATGAGATTACGGTTTGGCCCATATCTTAAATTAACCACAATTTTTTCAAAAAATGCATGGGAAACTGCCAAATAAATAAATAAAATATATTAAACTAAAATAACCTTTAAATAATTCATTGATGTGACAATTTATATATCACACTTTTATATTTTATGAAATCACTAAGATTTTTGGCCTCGAAATTGGATTATATCATGGTGTCTGGTCACTAGACACACCATTTGGTATCAATTTAGAGGGAGTTTTGCAATATTTGAAATTTCCCCTTATTATTGGAGGTTACCTATTACTTTGGATCATATTTTATCTTGAATTGATAGGATTCAATTTAACTATGGGAATAGACTATCTAGTCCTCCACAAATCCTATAATTACTGCTATCAAAAAATGGTGACATTTACATCATAAAAGGGCATTATTAACATGAGTAAGGAAGAATGTGATGTCAATGCGACATAATTATGAGATGATACGCAGAGGATATTAGTGTTATAACATAGTTACAGTCATTAACTTGATGGCCAAGAGTTAAGGACCGCTGCCATTCCCTTTATAGTGGAATGATTCAAAAATGTTTGTTCTATTGAATTGTCTAGTATACCTCCAGTATGAGAGGTAGAGTTCACTATTGAGCTTTTTAATGGAGTATCACATGTGAATATTACTCTTTATAGGATGGAACCTAATGATCTTTTTGAGATCAATAATAATTTGGAGGATTTGGAGGTGAAAGGCTTCACGCACCCTAGTACTTCTCTATCGGGTTTAATGGTACTCTTTTCCAAGAAGGTAGACGACACCCTTACACTTTGTGAGGATTAATGTCAGTTGAATTACATAATGATTAAAACTTAATATCCAATACCTAGAATATAAGTCCTTGTTGATATGAGCCAAGAAGAAAAGGTGTTTTCACTAGTGAAAAAATAATATTTAACATCAATTTGTTTCAATTTTAATGGCTATTATAAACTGATATCGATAATGCTGACGTTATAAACAATGTTTTGAGGGTTGTTTTTTTAAAAAAAATGTTGAAATTGTGAACATGATTTTTTCTTAGTGACATTTTTTTATATAAACCAATGTCAAAAAGAATTTTAATTTTTTCAAATGTTTCAGCGTCTGTTTTTATGAAAACTGCTTCTAAACATTAATTTATTTAGGAAATTATAGACATCAAAACCTAAAACAATTAGAACCCCTATAATAAAAATTTTTATACATCCTTAAAAAACATTTACTAGTGACTAAAAATCTATAAAAAACAAATAATTTTAATAATTTAGTCATAGAAGTATCTATGCATTTGTATTTGAAATTAGTATTAAAAAACACATACATAAAATTTAAAACATAATCATTGTTGGTTTTTATATACTAATATGATTGATATTATTATGTTAAAACACCTATTATCAAAAAATAATTCATTTTTGAATACTTTTTATTAAGAAAATACAATACTAATCAGAATCATTAGAATATACATACTATAAATCATAATCACACTTAGTAAATAGTTAGAAAACAAATATCGAGTATGGTAAATTAATCTTTCATGTATGAATTGTCATCATTGAACATTTATAATATAGTTGAATGATATTATATTAAAAAATAGTATACAATGATAGAAAATATAAAATAATTAATATGACTAACCAGATCAAAATAAGTTGTTACCCTAGATGTGATTATCTCATACATGAATCATAGAACATAATAACCACATTTCAGTTACACTTGATGACGATGACACTATAGATAATAAAAAATTACCTTTATAATAATAACCAATATATATATATATGTATGTATATATATCAAAATAATATATAATATAAAAAATAATTACCATTACTTTTAAATAGTTGATTTCATTTGAATTTTCTATTGACAAGTGAATTTTGTAAAAAACCTTACCTGACATAAATTTTCATATATATAAACTAATTATACATGTATTAAAAAAGAAAATTAAATTTAATGAGATTATAAAAAAATAAACATACTTTCTTAATATGGTGGAAATATTTCTAAAAACACCACCTAAAAAAGAGAAAAACCAATATAATATGCTTTAAATTGAGGAGAATAAACATTACATCCAATGACACCAACAATACAAAAACTTCATATTTAGTGACATTATAACAAAAATTAGTTCATAATTATGTATCTATTATTACAAATCAATAAATGGAAAAAAACAACAAATGTTATTCATTAATATCCTCTCACATATATATGACTCTCTATTTTTAGTGGACTCATATTTCATAACCGTTGAAATGAATTATGGATATATAAAACCATAGGCTTCTGTGGTTTCATTTTGAACAAGTATCATGTGTAGATACCTAATAAAAAATGTAATATAGTTAGTCAATTTTAACCATCATTATTCAAAAAAATAAACACTGAAATTCCAATTTATATACATGTAAAAAACTATAACATAGTCACAATGAGATATTAAAAATTAATTAAATCCATGATATCTTTTTTCTGAATATTCTCAATGGATATTATCTTCCACATATGTTGGAAAACATATTAAATTCATAGATATTATCCAAGGATGTTGAAAAGAAAGATAATATCTATGTCCCTTCAAAAACATCTAAAGTATCTACAGTAGTTTGTTCATGGACCTTTTGTTTCCCTGGTGCCATTTCATTGGATTGTAGATACTTATATATATGTTAAATTTAAAAAACATTATAACTAATTTTCAATTATAAGTAATTAATATTTAAAAAATTCATACCTCATATGAAATATGACCAAGAAGGCTACATTTCCAAAGTAAAAAATGACCCATATAATCCCAAACTCTGGTAACCTCTAGGGTATATAATGGAAGTATCGTAGTAGGATCAATAATAGCATGTACCAACACTCTAACCTAACCCATTTGAGTATGATGGTGATGTATAGAATCCCACAAAAGATACACAACTCTAAGCAATAAAATATGACCATAAATATCTCCTGCATACAACTCACATTATAAGGTTGGGTCCGAGCGAGGAGGTAGAGGATTTGCATAGGCATGCTTGGTAGGATTGGCAGGCTGTGTAGATTGTGACTCTCTTGTCAATTTTTCTAACATAACCTTTTGCATAGATACTTCAATTTTATTGTCCATTTAAGGTTTCATATGTTTCAGCTGATCGTTGAAGGATTCAATTTTTGGGTCTCTTGATTGTTTACTTTGATAACAAAAAACATTCTGAATACTAACACCCACAACATATCCTCTTATGTGCCTGGGGTGTTCGAGAATTCCTAAATTAGTGGCTTGTATTTCCATCCTAGCCTCAAGAATAAAATATCCATGTGTTTATTTCTCATGGTGTTCATCATAAAATGAAATATGAAAATGGAATATTAGTGTTGTTAATTTATAAATTAAAAAAATTCATGAAATATAATAATTATTTACTTACAACTCTTTCAGTTAAATTTTTTTCTTAACTAGTAAGATACTTTTCATTTTTTCTTATTCATTCTCTTTTAAATATCTCATGGGGGTTGGTGGAGATGGAGAACCGAATCAGACTTATCAGAACCATTAGTGGAGTGATCTCTTAGTGATACAAAATTTTCCTCAATCATTTTTTTCTTTAATAAATGTTACCCTCCATGAGATGATGTATGATGGTATACATTCTGCAAGTGGATGTCTTGATAGGATTTTCTTTAGGCCAATTATATAAGAAGTAAACTGATAAGTAATTTGGTACATATAAAAGAAATTTTATTATATAATGTAATATAATTACCAAACCTTAAATGTTTCATTATATTGGGTGGAAAAATTATCTTCCATGTATCTTCATCTAAAAATTGATACCTGAGGAATGGTATTTCATTTTGTAAACTTCTAAACACATAATATTTTGTCAATTTTTTTTAAAATCCCTCCATCAAACTACTGCTAATATAAGACATATTTTCTTAACATATTTTCTTAACATATTTTCTTTCCTAAAATTAAACTTGATATGTAATATCATAGTATAAGTATTTGTCATTTAAAATATATCATATTAAAAAAATGAGATAAAATAAATCAATTTAGATATTTTACCTTTACAGACTCCCAAAGAAGATTTATCGCCACCTTTTCGACAGACTTCTAAACAGGATATAAAATGCTAATCCTGTAATAGTTCTACATGATGATGTATCTAATAAACTACACTGCCTCTGGGATAGTTGTATTACTATTATCATCAAAATTAACTGGTGATACCTCTTATCTATGAGAAAGTGATAGTTTTGGTAAACATGTACTGCCATGTTTACCAACTCATGAATTCTATTTCTGAATACTAAAATCATAAGACTCCCCCATTGAAGTGTCATCAATTTTCATGAATATATTTTTAATAAATTAAATGTTTTATTTCAATAAATAATTATATCAATGGATATTTAATAATAAGAAAAAGAAAAATACGTTAAGATATGTTATTATATATCTGTATATGCATATATCATTATAATATAAAAATTTAATGAAATTATTGTATACCTGAATATTATTAGACAAGTAAGAAATTAGAAAATAGGGAAAACAATATAATTAAAAAAGTGGAAAATATTTGTATGTTTTTTTAAAAATAAGGATGTTATGAATCTGATCAAAAAAATATTCAAGGTGAACTACTAACTATAAACATTACTTCTATAAAGATATGTACATTTAGAAATTCAAATATCAAATTTTAAAAAGGTGTTCCCATATGTATAAATTAAACCAATATATAAAAATGTATGTTAATAATTTAAATGAAAACATATTTTACCATAACCATGGAATATCAAAATTTAACATAGAAAGTAAAATAAATAATCAAATATATTTAATTAAATATCCAATAGTTTTTAAATAATATATTTTTTACACATGTAAATTTGAATAAAATATATAATGTAAATAATTTGCATAATAAATTGAAGAGTAATCTAGTATTTTCCCATCTCCCTTCATCATGATAATTTCTTATTTCATGCACTATGTTTTCTTTACAGTGACTATTATCTGAAAAATCATGTAATAGATGAAGTAACCTATTATAAATAAATAGCATAATTATCTTCCACATCATACAACTGTATTATTTTCCCTTGAAAAATAATGGACCACTGGTCATTCGACAAATCAACAATAGAAAATATTTCTGTTGCATGTGTGTCCCTGATAAGTTGTTCCTCATTGCAAGTAAATCAATCCAAATCAACCCATCTAGACCCATATCTATTATGTTTCACACAAATATTACTTGAAACCCAATTATACGTAAACATAATGACTCAAATATTAATATAATAAATTTCTCATATGACTTCAAGAACTCCAAACTATGGTGTTGATTCCTAAATTTAATTGTTATCCTTTTCACTTGAAAAATGAATCACTTCAGTGATGACCATTACTCCATTATTTTGAACAATTATATTTATATCAATCATCATTATGTAAAATTTGTATCATTAATATCATAACCAGGCTATGTGATCACATTAAGATATGGTCCCCCTTCCATACATTTCAATTATTATGATGTATATATTTCTATGATGAATTTCTATTTAAACCATGAAACATATGTATTTTTATTCTCAATAATCATCCAATTTTTATTTATTTTCATATATTTTATATTTGGTTCTACAATATGTGATGATATATGTGATTGGACCTCATTTTTGTTGTTCAAAATGGATTAATGTGCCTCAATCACTTCATCAAATGAAATGAACATCACATTTAAGCCTTGAATCCCTTGACCTTCACTATCAAATATCATATGTCAATATATAGGGAGACTAATATGTTACACTTATGAAAAATAATCAGTATAGAACTCAATCACCTCTTTTGATACATATTTTGGAAAAATATAGGGCTCTGGTCGATAATGATTTTTTACATATCCCTTCATAAGTTTGATATATATATTTTAAAAGGATACATCCACCATAAATATACAAGTCCACATATTATTATCTCAAACACCAAATGAATCATCATATGAACCATTATATCAAAAATGTAGGTTTGAAATAAATTTCTAGATGAAGAATAATAAGAGAAATTTCATTCTTCAACACATCTAAAAAATTTAGATGAAAACTTTTATATAAATGTATTTGAAAAAATTTAATAACCTGATGATAATATTTCGGATATTTGTCGGCAATATACACTGTAGTGCAACTGTTATAAGTTTTTTGAAATAATAAATGGTAATAATTAGTTTTCATAATTATTAGATTACAATCCTTCAACGACAGTTTATTATTCACATTTTAAGAATAACCAATAGCAACATTAATACAATGAAGACACAGAAAAAAATTTATCTTTTGAATCTTGATTAATGTTTGAAAATACGTAGGTAAATATGTTCAGTTTACATTTATAGTTGAATAAAACTCCAAACATATTCCCATTGACATCAAGTCTAATCTAGCAGGAAATCCAACCTTTTTTTTCTTTTCATGTCTATCAAAGTTCCAATAAAATTATCACATATGTATTTTTTAACATTCATAACATCAATGTTTGGTTGTATCTCTAAAAATATCTGATAAGGTAGTTGATAAAAGATAGACTATTTATTCCAGATATTTTTTTGAAGAACACAATTTTTTTATTCCAAATATCAAATCAAAATTTTTCACTCTATAGTAATATTCTTCAACCAACAATGGTAGTGGGGGAATATCGTATTCCTATTAACTCATAAATTCTTTTTCAATCTATGATAAGGATGATAAATTTGTAAAAATATTTTATTTATCATATACACCATATTTTAGACTCCTGTAACCTCTTTGTTTTATTATATTTGTGCTTTGGTCTTTTTGGACAATGCAAAATCCTTTCAACAGTGTATAATATCTTTCTTCCATTCGACTGTTGATAATATAAATCCTATTCTTCATAAATTTATACTAGCTTTACTCTAATTAACACCATATCTAGATAAGTTTCCATATACATGAAAGTCATTTATAGTGAATATTATCATAGCACAGAAAAGAAAATACTCTTTCTTTTATGCATCAAAAACATTAACACCAATCTCCCATAACAGTTACAAATCATCAATAGATGATGAAAAATACACATCAATATCATTTCTCATCTGTTTTGTTATGGAAATCATCAAGCTCATTAGAAAATATTTTTTCTTGATATGTATATGTTTGTGGAAGTTTTAAATTACCTAAAAAATAGGACATTAACTATGTTGGGTACTTGGCCTCTAATATGGATTTATTCCATCAGTACACAATCCCATTATGATATTTCTAACATCACTTCCAAAATCAAGAATTATTTTTTTCAAATATCTTCCAATGTGGTGAATAAGTAGGGTGATATTAGTTACCATTATATATGTTCTCAAATGAATGTCATCTAAACCTATTTTTATCAATTGAATTTTCAAATAGACACTATAAATGATTATTTATTGTAAGGTACCAAATTGATTTAGCAATATCTTTGATTCTGGTACCTAAGAATGAATAACAGTTGAATTATTTGAATTATATGAAAAATTGTAAGATTTTATCATTAGAATGTACAAAATTGATTTTTCCTCAGGTTATATGTCAGTACCTGAGAATGAATCTGAGTTGAATTTTCATCCATCTTATCATGTGATGTCCCACATGTAGGAAGGGTTGATAAATATTCATATTCTTACCTATAAAACCTACAATAATTGTGGAAATCATGTATCTTTTTAAACCCCAATATCACTGGGA
This sequence comes from Viscum album, assembly GCA_963277665.1. Classification (NCBI taxonomy): domain Eukaryota; kingdom Viridiplantae; phylum Streptophyta; class Magnoliopsida; order Santalales; family Viscaceae; genus Viscum; species Viscum album. Next base: position 352,749,785 of record OY728130.1, on the reverse strand, counting down.
ATACTATTTTTTTCACCACATAATTGGAATAAGGATACATACTTTCTTCTAAAAGTAGTTCTTTTAAAATATCAAGTTGGATAAACATTTATCACTACAAAAATTACTTTATTTCATGTTATGCAATCCCAAAATTGCTGATAAAACTGTATATTTTATGCAATTTGGGAATAACTATTTCGTATAATCTCTATGAAATTTTTCAATAGTTTTCATTTTTTGATTTTTTTTCAGCACCTAAATCATGAATTAATTCTTTAATTTGATCATCTAACTCATTATGAATATGGTCATCAATATTAGATGTTGAATTTTTAGTTCTTTCACCATTCAATATCCAAAGATTATAATTAAGTCGAAAACCATAATAAATTAGAAGATCCTTGATTTCTATGGAATTTAACATTCTCATATCCAAAAACATCCCACATGGACAGAAAATCAAATCTATGTTTTGAAAATTTCATTTAAAAAATTCCATGAATAACTCAATTTATTTTTCATATTCCGTAGTGGTTCTTCGTAAATTTATCAAACTATGATCCATTCAATACCTGATATCACAATATAATTGGAGAATATATTAAAACCTATAAGTATTTAAATATATAGATTAAAAGATAAATTTTAAACATAAACCCATTCAATAAAAATGATTGGTAATCAAATAGGAAACATCAAAATAATATGAAAATTAATTAATGATAATATACTATTTCCAAAGAATATGACTAGTAGAACATTTATTGTTTTTAATATTATCACAAAACAATATGTAAATTAAATATTTCTAATTTATTAGTTCATATAATGAAATATTGTTTAAATTATTTTCAAGTGGTCAATTTAATATATTATGGTCAATCACGGAAAATGTTAACATATTTTATTTGAAAAAAAAATTATATTGTAATATAAATTGTAAACATTATGAATTTAATAATTGTAATTTTTTTATTTTCATATTATATACATTTCTTTTATTGATATTAAAATTAATTTATTTTCAACAATCTATGTTGTATTATTTCATACTTCAATGTTTTTACATTATTTTGGTGTCACGTGTGTCAAAAGGTATTAAATATTGTATTCATTTATTGAGTTTTAAATATGGTGTAATTACCTGTGATGTAAATTATATTTATGAATTATGAAACAATATATCATTTTTCATTTAATAATATATATTGTCATGACCATTTTATAATTTCATTAAATAAAAAAATTTTCAAAATAAAAAAATTTTAAGAACAACATTTATAAATAAGAATCAATTAAATACAAATAATTGAAATAGTAATTACAAAATAGTACTAAATGATAAATAATTTGACTTCAAATTTAAAAAACATACAAAATATTGATTTCAACAAGGAAAATGGATCCCTAATTTTAACTTTCTTACTCAAATTTATTGTATGAATACACAACAGAACAACTAATAATTTTTTAGTAATGAACAATAAATAAGAACAAATAAATAAAATCAAACTACATATGATGATTGAAAAAAATGGTTTCAACAAAGAAATAATTCTTTAAATGATTATATAATAACAAAGGATGAAGAATAGAGATCAAATATCATTAAATAATGATGAAAATCGATGAAAATAAACAATAATCACTATTGAGATCACTGGGTTGACATTGGCCTCTTCACGAGTCAATATAGGGTTTCAAAGTTCCAAAAAAACGAGTGCTTTAGAATCCTGTGATTGTATAAAAACATTTTGAAATCGTTTTTGTAAAAACCGATGCTGATTTTTTTCATTTATGGTGTCATATTTATGGAATATGGACACCAAATTTTATTCATTTATGGGATATAATTTTTTTAAAATACTGAAATCGTAACTATATTTCCATATTTATTTAATATCGGTTTTTAGAAAAAGTGATTCCAAAAGTCAATCAATTTTTTTTATCAAATTATGTTATAATTGATGCCAAAATGTTCCCATATATACATTTTGAATCAATTTAAAAAAAACTAAGCGCATATATTTGTCATTGAAGCCACTATTTCTATTAGTGGTTCAAAGATAGATTTGATTTCGGGCTATCATCGTGTCAGTTTCAAGACATTAAATATTCCTCACACATATTTTAAGAGAAGGAATGGTTTTTATGAGTACCTTGTTATCTTGTTCGAACTCATGAACATAACAGCTATATTCATGGATCATATGAACTGGGTCTTCATGCTATATCTTGATTCATATGTGGACAATATCTTGTTGTATTCATGCACAAGACATAACCATGAATCCCATATTGAGATCATGTTGAATACACTAAGAGAGAATAAACTCTATGCTGAGCATAATAAATGCCACTTTTAGATTGATAAAGTCCACTTCTTAGGTCATATCATGTCAGAGTCAGCATTTTTAATTGTCCTAAAGAAAGTTAGATCTTTAGTTTCAATGTAGAATCACTAGAATGACATTGATATTCAATGTTTTTTTGGGATATTTGGATATTATGGATTCTTCATTTAGGATTTTTCATGCCTTGTAGTGCCATTTACGGGCTTAAAAAAGAAGGTTGTGAAATTCAAATGATCTGAAGCTTATGAAGTAGCCTTTCAAGAGTTTAATGGAAGACTAACATAAACACCAACACTGATTCTTCTTGAGCAAAGAAGGGCTTATAAATTCTACATTAAAACATTAGGTTTCAGTCTTCGAGCTTTTCTGAAGCAGGATGAGTGAGTTGTTGTGTATGGTTCTCATCAGTTGTGTCCCTATGAGAATAATTACCTAACACATGACCTCAAGCTCACTTATATTGTTCATTCTCTACTCTATCAGAGACACAATTTATTAGGGGACAATTTATTTTTGTATTCACCAACCATAAAAGCCTCAAGTACATCTTTACCAAGAGGTATTTGAATTGTAGGCAGTATAGGTGGGTTTAGTACCTACAATCATTGATTTTGAGTTAGACTACACTCCATGGAATGGGAATTATGTAGCCAATGTAATGAGCATGATTACTTAGACACATGTGGTTCATAAATATAGTGATGAATGGAAGCTTATGGCCTTATTCTCAGAGGTGTACATTGAGGTTTGAGAGGACCATAGTCATACTATTATCTCAACCACAGTGGTAAATTCCACTCTTCTAGAATGAATAAGGGTGAGGAAACATTCTAATCATGAGGGGATTGTCCTATGGGAAAATATATCAGATTAAAATACTACTTCTTATAGGACAGTAGATTGAGATGATAATCTACTATTCATTGGGTGTTTATGGGTCCTAGAAAACATTAGTGAGGATATGATGAGATATTTCAATGGTTCTTCTTGGGATGTTCCCCCCGGTATCACCAAAATGTATTGAGATCTAAAAAATCAATATTGGTGGCCTAACATGAAACCTAAGATATCTAGTTTCATCACTTGATGTTCCACATGTCAGAAGGTGAAGGCAGAACATCAAAATATAGAAGGGCTTCTTTAACCATTTTCCCTTCCTAAATATAAAAGGGATGATGTTTCTATGGGAATTGTGAATGGTTTACCCAAATCATCTCATATAAATGACAAAATGTGGGTTGTTATTCATCATCTGAAAAAGGAATCACACTTCTTAACTACATGATAGACCTTCTCAATAGAAGATCTAGGGATGTTGTACATCAATAGAGGTGGTACATCCTCATGGAGTTACTCATTCTATAGTTTATGACAAAGATACTCATTTCATGTCATGGTTCTGGAAGTGTTTGCAGAAAGTGTTGGGTACATGGGTACTTTTGATAACATATTGTAATTCACAAACTGATGGAAATACATATTACACAATTCAGGTGCGAGATGATTTAATCTGTGTATTAATTCTCAAAATTGGGGCTATTAGGTGAAAAATATTCCCCTCATTGAGTTTTCTTATCGAAAAAGATTTCAGGATACCATTAAAATGGTTCCCTATGAAGACAAGTATAGTTGTCTTTATCACTCACCTATGTGTTGGATAGAGGCATGGGAGGAAGCTATGATTGGAACTTGACTAGTGCAAGATTCTATAGAGTAGGTTTAGTTGATCATGATTCATATGTTGGAATCTCAATCAAGATAGTATTCTTACACCAATAGGAACCATACAACTCTATATTTTGAGGTCAAAAATCAGGATTTCTTTAAATTCTCACCCCGGTTAGATATTATACATATTCTGATGAAGGTTAAGCTATCAGAAAGATTCATTGGACCCTTTGAGGTTGTGAAACATATCGGACCAATGGCTTACCAGCTGGAACTTCCTTAGATATACTGGTCTATGCATGATTTCTTTCATGTATATCAGCTTCACTAATACCATCAAGACCCAACCCATGTCTTTTAGTTGTACAAGGTCGAGGTGGACTAGGATGCTTCCATTGAAAATTACCCAGTTCATATTGTTGATCGGGGAATTAAGACACTTCGAGGGAAGTATGTTCATATTGTATGGGTGTTATGGTTGCAAAAAGGGGTACATTATGAGACCTAGGAGTAATAAGATGATATATGGTCTCAATGGATGGAACTATATGATGATATTATTTCTTTACCAACATAAAATAAAATTGGGGAGGATTTGTTTAACCAAGGTACAAATCATTGGTTTTTTAATTTGAATCTTTCCTTTAATCATGGTAAAGGTATTCTATGACCAATGGATGGTTCGAGGAGTGTCCAGTTCTTGTTTTTATCTAGGTGATATGGAAGAATGGGTTGTAGGTTGGGATGCATGGTTAGTGTTTATCATGTAACCTAGGCCCCACAGTGTGTGAATATCATGCTGTTGCAGATAGAGGCCTATGAAAGTCCACATGATTTGTCTGCATCTATGAGGACCCATGCACATGACCATGCTGCCTACTACTATTTTGAATATATCATATCCACATAATTTTCACATGGGTTTTAAACCATGCACATAAACTGTGTGATCCTAGTTTTGGGGGAAAATTACCATTTTTCACCTCTTCCAAATTAAAACATAATTTTACCTTTTTTTATTACCTCCAAATCAAAGAACGACTAGTTTATCCACTTCATTTATCTAAAACCCTATGAACATAAATCTATTTCTACTCTTCCATCCCGTGAATGATTTTCAATCCGAAGGAAGCATCTGATAGCCCAAACTAAGGTACACCTCTATCACTCCTCCTTCCTCGGTTAATCTCACCATCAGTTTCACTATTTTGATATAGGCTCATTCCCTCTATTTTCATGGAATTGGACTAAAACACATATCTCTTCAATACTTATTTGAATATGAGATTGATATCAAGAAAGGATTCATCTATGACCTAAAGGTATATGGTCACTTATTTTTCCGTTCGAGTTTTGTCAGTTTCATATTTATTCTCATTGTTCCATATGTCAGCCATTTCTGAACGTCTTTAATGTGTTTGTTCCTTCATATCTACTGGACACTAATTGATTGATATAGATTAATTGGATACTATTAATGGGTTTTGAAATCATCCAAGCTAGTATAGACAACCATAGGTGTGCCAGCCTTAAAATATTCATTTTGGTTGAATGGCCCAAAATGAAAGGACACCAATTTAGCTTCTAGCTTGATTTTTAATTGAAAAAACTATGTACCTTGTGTAAATGATGTATACTGAGGTGCCTCAATGGTACCTAGTCCCCTTTTAATTAGAATGGTTGAAATGAGCATATGACTATTTGACCTTGAGACTTTTCCCTTGGAACCTTTGCATTGAATTGAGTTATGCATGATTGGAAAATTAGATAGTTGGGATTTTATAGGGTGGATAGGATGAGATGTATAAACCATTAAAAAGGAATGTTTTTTATGGAATGGTTTCAAGTGATGTCATGAATATTTCCTTGTTCTTCTTTTATTTAAAAAGTCATTATAAGAAATGGTTTTGTTGTTAAAAGAACTTATTATGGGGATGGTGAACCATGAATTGTTTAGTGCCTTTTGTAAATTTTTAAGTGCTAAATGAGATTATTGAATATATTAATCATTCTAATATTTTGTGAATGAGCTATAAATGAACATAAATGGGTGGGAGGGATTCTTACCTCATAACTTCTATATATGAATGTGAATGGGTGGGAGGCATTCTTACCCCATTCCAACAATATATGAATGTTATTGGGTGGGAGGAATTCTTACCCCATGCCAACTATATATGAATGTGAATGAGTGGGATGCATTCTTACCCCATACCAGGTATATAAGGACATGAATAGTTGGGAGGCATTCCTACCCTTTTCCCACTACAAATGAATATGAATGAGTGGGAGGCATTCTTACCCCATGTTGCCTCTATCTCTCACTATATATATATATGGGTGGGAGGAATTCTTACCCCATGCCAATTATGATCAATATCTACATATATAGATATATATGGTTACTTGATCAGAAATTCCAGCCTTTGGATGAAGAAGGTAGACTCAGCAGGTATCCTTTTGGAACAGGAGGGAGAGGTTATTTATTTATTCCACACTATTTTACTTACATGTTTATTATTACACACTATCTACATAACAAAGCCTACTCAGACTACACATAGACACCATTGGAGGAGGCCTACTGGTATTTAAAATCACACCCTACATAGGCGACCCTTGGGAAAAGAGAAGAATATGCTTATATAGGCATTGGAAAGGGTAAAGGCCTTTTTATAGGTTGTTAATATATAATACATAGCTAGATGTTAGGAGGATAGGATCAGGATTTGGCTTGAGATGCTCATGAAGATATTTTTTTATTTGGTTCATTTGTACTATTTTATAGCATGCCTGTCACATGTTTCCTATTTTCCACTTACTAGAATGCCATACAAACATTTTTGTATCAGACATTTCCTATGAGGATTTTTGTTATATTATTTAGTTGTATGGTCTTCTGGAATTATTTATTTATGCTTCCATGGTATATTATATCTGTTAGTTGTATTATAATTTTACAATGTCCACTATTTTTTATGTCTGTTGTGTTACTTTGACACAGAGGTATAGTGTCCCAATGTAATACCTACACGCCAAAGCTACTAGTCAGTATCACCTAACATATAGGGAGATGTGCCATAGGTCATGTGGCCAACCTGGCTTGGGGAAGGAGTTATGTGGCATCAAAATCTAAGACATCGCACACATTTTTGATATGTAAGGGTTGAAATTAATTCTATTATTAAACTATCAACTACAATTCCATCATTTAAATTAATATTCCCAATAACTATCCCCCACTAAACTGTGAAATTTAATTTCTTGTAATTTAATAAGGGTTCTTTTTCAATGCAATAGTGGAGGATATAACCTAGGTGCACAAATTTTTTTTGAAAGGAAGATACATATGTCGTGCAATCATTCATAAGAATTTCTATACAATTATCAATGTACTAAAAAAATATTTTCAACATACATTGTAGAAACGTACCAGGATAATTACATATACCGAAAGATATATTTCTATATAAAAATGTTCCAAATGGATAGGTAAATGTTTTTTTCTTAATTCACTAGGGCTATCTAGATTTGTAAATAACCCAAATAGCCATCAAAGAATAAATAATGGGACTTACCATCCAATCTTTTGAACATTTTTTCAATTAATGGTAGAGGAAACTAGTCCTTTTTCATGGCTTAATTCAGTGTATGGTAGTCAATACAAAATCTCAAAATAAGTTTGACATGTTTTGGAACTAATTCATTCCTTTCATTTGAAAATACTCTTATTCATGTTTTTAGTCACAATTCCCGCTGGTCGAACCTAGTTTCTATCATATATTGGATAAAAGATCGCAAAAATAACTAATTTACTGAATTCTAATTTTATAACATCAAGGAGAGTGGTATTAAACAAGAGTTTTTCTCACCTTATGATATTATCCTCATTATCTATAAGTATATATGGAAACAAATAGATGAGATAATTCTAGTAATATTATTCAATGTCCATTTTATCACCCTTTTACACTATCTGAAAATATCATATAGTTTTTATTCCTACTATGAAGTTAGGTTATTGGAATTAATCAATGGAAATTAGTTAATAACACAAGATATAAATTTTTACAATTAGATAGATGTGGGTTTGATTCCAACATCAGTGGTTATTGAATTGAGGGAGGGGATTTAGGGAGATTGAGGTCCATGAAAATATATATCTTCTTATGTTTATTCCCAAATTAAAGATAATATATTGAAATGCGATTTTCAGAATCATCATTGGTCATGGGTACCGCAAAATGAACACACTCATCAATTAATGCACACAATTTAAACTTTTATGAACCCACAAAACCTTTAAAGCATGAATTAAAACTCACATAATACAATGAATAAGAGGAAAAAAATTAATTAGAGTATGGTTCGAGGAGATAATTTTATGTGTGGCTGTGTCATTAGAGATCACTTATATCAAATAGATAGGAATAGTGGTGTTCTATTCAGTGGGGGTTTTAATGGCCTCAAGGATATTAAATCATACCTTTCTATATGAAAATCCATGGATTGTGTACCATTGTAAATGTTGATGATTTAAATTTCTATTTTGAGAAATGTAATCCCATTTATGATAGGTAGATGTCCAAAGGATCAGGTATCTTACACCTTAGAAATGTAGAAGCTTTCATGGAAGATGAGATTATGCACTCTTACGAGGATGTCCTCAGTCACACAGTATTGGTGTGTTGTGCTCAAATTATCATGTTGCATGATGATTCTCATATATTGAATATATCCAACCTATAGATAAGTATACACGGAGTAAGTCATTACATTAATGGATGCACCTAAATCTAAAGTTTCCTCTGAAAGGAATGTATCCCCTATGTTGAACGGTATCATAAATGTTCCCAGATCCATGCATTTGGTTGGGATTTCGGGTTGTATCAATGATGAGAAATTATTACCATTTTGACTCTTTCATTTCCCCTTAGTCACCATCTATGGGATCAATGATCTTTAACAAATTAGGAATAATGAGGGATTTGTTTAACTACATCCAATAAAGGAAATTTAACCTGCACCTTTTTAAATAAAACCATTATTTTTTTCAATATCTTTATTAAAATAATCCATATATTTATAGATTCTTTATGGGAAAGTAATATTAATTGATTGTTTAGTGTAATCCTTAATAATTAATTTTTAACCCTTCATGTTTGTTTTTTTTTCATTAGAATATTTTACAGGTAGAGAATGGGAGTTTCCAGGTTGGGGACTTACCTATTGTATAGAATCAATGGAAGAAGAAAATTATTTACCAATGTGATGTGTGACTTATAAAAAATTACCTCTATCATTTGGATTAGATATAGGTTGAGATAATAGTCATCCAAAACCTTGTATCATAATCTCACCAATGGTGTTTTCTAGTTGACTCACCTGAGTTCGTAGGTCTTGAATAGCTGACTGTGTGGTTTGTTTGAACTGGAGGTTTTGGTTATACATTTTATTCACCATTTCCTTAAGTCTTGGTTCATATTTTGGAGGAGGAATATCTTTTTGAGAAGTGGAAGGATAATAAGGTTCAATACCTTGGCCTTGTTGATACTAGTTCAATTTAGGTTAGCTCAAGTTTCTTCCTTGTTGGTATGGTGGTTGTGATTTCTACATTAGTTTCGGATTTGTCCGGAATGGTTCATTCTTGATGGGTGATTCTTGCTAAAAAAGATTCCTTGGGGATACAGCTACAGGAGACATAGATGAATCTTGAAGTTTTAAGAACTAGTTATTAAAATGAGTGTTATCAGAAAAAATACCAAAATGTAATGGAACAGAAGGAGAGTGTGAATTAGCTTGTTCTTGAGATAATTTTCTTAGAAGTTTATGCATATCATTATGTTTATTATATACATTTCGTTCAAGTGATGAATGAATTACCTCATAAACTCCTGAGGTTGGAGAAATTTCTCATGTACTGAAATGTTTTGAATTTTGAGCCATGTCTTGTATTAGGTCATGAGCGGTGGAAAGACTTTTATCAACTAGAGAGCCACCATATGAATCTTTAATAATACCACATTCCATGGGGAAAATTCTCTTATAGAAGTATTTAATTAGAAATTTTTCACAAATTTGGTGTATAGGACAACTCAAACAAAGTCTTTTTATTCTTTACCAATATTCATTAAGGGTCTCTCCTTGTCATTTCCTGATTCCATATATTTCTTTTCAGATGGATCCAGCTTAGGGGGAGGGGGAAAACTCTATAATAAGAGATTGTTATGGTCATTTCTTTCCCCAATTATGGTAGGAAGGCAGTATTGTCAATCTTTGGCTTCACCATCAAGGGAGAAAGGGAAGACCCAAAACATAATGAGATCCTCAGACACATTTTGGGGTTTCATGGTTGAGCACACTTTGTGAAACTCCTTGAGATGTTTGTAAGGGTCCTCATAGGGATGTCCATGGAATTTAGTAAGTACGCTGATAAGTACCGATCTCAGCTCAATGTTGGATACTTCCTTAGGAAGTTGGATGTATTCAGGTTGGTACTCCACATTTTGGGTTGGTCTATTCCACACTGGTCTTGTTATTTTAAACCATGTTTTCTTGGGTTTGATTTGGTTCCCTCTTATACTAGTTTAGGAAAAAGTTAGGTTCTATAAGGGGTTACTTATTGTAACTTGACTATCCTACTCTATATGACCTAATGTTTGAATGAAGAAAATTTTCAATTTACGGGTCAATTGGAAGAAATTGTTCCTATTCCACTTTTGTATTGCAACAATTATATGAATATTTTTTATTAATTTATTTTCATTTTTAATAGAATATAAATAAAATAAAATCACTTATGTATAATAAAGTGAAAAAAGAGAATGTTATAATATATAATTTGATATATAATGAGACAATGAGAGAAATGAAGAGAGGGAGAGGGAAGAATAAACACACACAAACAAACAAAAGAAAAAAACCAAAAAAATCAAAAGCGATGGGGTGATATTGATAAGAAGTAATAATTAAGAAGGAAAATATAAATATAAAAGGAAATAAACGAAGAAAAATTATCTTGGCTCCCCATAAGTGGTGCCATAATTTTATCATTTTTTTGAATGCGTCAAATTTGATGTTTATTTTTTACTAGAATATATATATTCTAGAAGGAACTCTAGGTTGTCTCTAGAAAGAGCGTTAGATAATTAATTTAATAGAAATTTCATCATTAAGAAATAAAAATGGTAATTGGATAATGTTTTTGGGGGTTTTTATGATATTAAAATAGAAATTTAAACAATATTATTTAGTGAGAGAAATAAGTTGGAGAAATTGTGATCAACCTGGGTGAGTGACCCTTGATACACAATCTGTTATCACAATCAAGAAAATGGGAATGATCATTTATTCCTTGATTTTTAAACACTGAATTCAGTATGGTAGTTAATTTATTACTAGGTTATCACCTAGTATTTGATCAATCAATGATATTGATTTCTAGTGACAACTCAAAATAAACAAAATTTTATCGATGTAAAAACTGATCTCAATCAGGGCATTACATAAAAAATCGGATGAGATGACTAGATTTGTGTCAATGAAATAATTTCACAAAATAAAAGAACATTCATATTAATGGGATCATGATTATGTATTTTATAAACAAACATAATCGATTCTCAGATTCATGAAAGGGAAGGGGTGAGAAATGAGATGAACATGCGCAAATCATCAAATGATCTGGGTTATGCATAGAATCAAAAGGATTCATGTTCCTTTTCTTTGTATTTGATCATGCCAGACAAAAAGATTCAAAAGTTATAAATGAAGAACAATATACTAAAAACCTGAAAATTCTATCACATTCTAATGATTACAATCATGGAGCTTAGGATTACAAAAAGGATCACCCCCTAAATTGAGCAACACGATGTTTAATAATAAATGATGAAGGGGATAGAGATAATGGATTAGTAATGATATAAAATTAGTTTCAACCATACCCATGTTTTTGAAACGACAAGGATGATGTGGAGGAGTGATTTTATGAGAAATTACACCAAAGGTTTTACAAAATGTGGTCAAGTATCTAAGGGTCTAGGTGACTATTCATGATAGACAGTTTGCTCCTTTAACTAGATGGTTGACTAGACAAAAAGAATGAAACTTTAATCAAATTTTGTGGATAGGTATTCCATTGAGTTTTATGTCGAATGAAGGTAAATTCAACCCAATTAGAGGTTCAATACTAGAGTTATGGCCCAAATACAAAAGGCTGGTCCAATCACCCCTCAAAATGTCTTCATTTGTGGGCCTATTTTGGGCCCATTTTACTCACATTCACTTTTTTTTCCAACTATATTAATAGAATCACAAGGGATATATTAAACTAAAAAAAGTTATTTCAACATCTGGATCAATTTAGAGACTATCATGATAAAACACTGAACTTAACTAAAATTGGGCCAATGTGCAATTGCATATTTTTAAGAGAGTTTTCATGTAATGAATTCAAAATATATAATGAGTAAAAAAGTCTTAAAAATGGGATACTAAAACCCATATAAATGTAATATAAATGTATAAGGGTTATAACATTTGTTATATAGCTCTGGTAACACACCCCGACACCTAAACCTTTGTACTCTCGGGTAATGTCTTATATATTCACTTGGTCCCATTCCTAAATCAAGGGTGAGAAAAAAAAGAAGATTATTTTAAAATGAAATTAATCATGTATCATTTATGAAATAAAATTTTCTAACATTTTTTTTCTATCACATTAAAAAAATACTAATTTTTTCACCCATACAACATATCGCAACTTACCTCTCTTGTAAATTTTCTCTCTTCACTATGGGAAAATATGAAGGTGGAGTTATGATATTTTCCTATAGTTCATGTTAAATTATCATATAATTGAAAATATTTCATTTTATCTAATAAAAGAAGCCAGTGTTCTAGTCAATTGGACTTCCAAAAGGTTGTTTTTAGGTTCAATGGTAAGTAGTATTTAATGTCTAAAAATATGATGTAGAAAAGGTGTGTTTAATATCTTAAGTACAAAACAAGTAAAAATTTGGGAAGTTTTCACAATGAATGTACATATTAATCCCATCATGAAGTGTATCAATTACAAATTATTATTCCCAATATCCATTCGTGTGGTTCATAACTGATCAGTAAATAATAATTAATAAAGAACATATTTTCTCCATTTATGTTTTCTTTTGTTCTATTCTTTTTCAATGTACAGAACATTATTTTAAAAAAAATTCATTGGAGATAAATATGTGAAAATATATAACACAAAAAAAATATTTTGTAAACCCAATTCCCCAGGAAAATATAGTAACCCATTATATCAATGATAATAATAATTCTTTCTCGATAATTCCCATGAAAACAGCCTTTCCCTCACATTTGTAGAAATTAGAAAAATAATGTACACATGTTATGGGTAGGTAGGGATAAATATCATGTAATGTGGCCACCTACAAAAATTTAATTCTCTATAAGGCTTATAAAAGGTAAAATGATATTGTTTACAAAAAAAGTGGTTAATTTTACAAATGTTTTTCAATGAATGTTGGCCTCTATCATGAATGTCTCACACTTGAATCTTATGGATTCAAACAGAATCACAGAATTTTATAGTTTATATACATGACGAAGACTCTCAAGATCATGAATATTAGTATGAATATACAGTAAATGGATTAAAATTTCTCTCTATAAAGGGTTTAAAATATTGTTTAGTGCTAATGAGTTATGGGATTAAAAAATCCATTAAACAGAAAATAATGATTTGAAAAAAAAACAATTCAAGGAAAATATTCCATATCTATATTCATTTGGAAAACATTTTACCAAATATAATGAAATTTTAAACACAATAGACTCAATAATGAAAATTGGGTTTGGATATTCTTTTTAAGTTTAATGATTATCTAAAAACAGAAAATAATGATAAAAAATAAATAAAATAAAAACATATATATTTTGTTTTTTGTTATTATCTATTATATATTTTTTTAATTTATTATCCTAACTATGACAAGTCACCCTCCCATAAACCTAAAAATTACATTGTCCTCAATGAAATAATTTTAAATAAATAGACATATAAATTAATGTAGGGAGAAGGGACATCCTAATAAGTGGTGTCATATTTGGAATCTATCAGTTTGATTTCCTCCACAAGATGCATTAGGAAATCCTTATAAGTGTTTGAGATTTTTCTTATTGACAGTTAACCACTTTCCACTATTCTCATTAAAAGACCCATATTGAACTATAAGGGTAAACATCAGTAAAAATATAAGGACAAAGAAATTGGGAACATAGATTACCAGAGTGGGGAATTAGCCTGAAATTATACATGAAGAACTTCTCCCCAATATGAAACATCCCCTCATGAATCTTCCTAACATGGATAACCTTTTTTATCTTAAATGATTTAGGAGTTCTCATATGAATCATGGTGAATTTCTTCCATCTCTACATTCTACTACTTCTTATGATCACCTATATATGAGAGATTTGTATTACATTGTTTAGAAACTCAATATACATGGTGCTCTACCTCTACCATGATTTGACAAGCCAATCCAAACACAATTCTATATGGTGACATTCTGACCAGGGTTTTAAAAGTAGTATGGTATCCCTAAAGTGAATCATCCAAGAATAAACTCCAACCATTCCAATTATGTTGTACCTTGTTTTACAATATTCTTTTAACTACCTGATTTGAGGTTTCTGATTTTTAATTATTTTGGTGGTGATATGTAGTGAAATATTTATGAACAACCCTGTAATTAATGAGTATGTTTTTGATGTTATGATTGAAAAACTATGAACCCTAGTCCATAATGAAGAATCTTGGAAAACCAAACCAACTTAAAATATGGGAACTCACAGAATCAACAACCACTTGAGAGTAATTGGACCTGGTGGAATGTACTTCTAACCATTTAGAGACATAGTAAAAATTCATTTAGATGTATACAATGCAAAAATAATTTGAAGTTTTTCCCTTGAAGTCAATGCCACATGCATCGAAGATCTTACAAAATAACATGTGATTTTGTGGAATCTAATTCCTCTTAGAGATATTCCCCATGAGTTGACATCTGTTACATGACTTTAAAATTTATGGGAATCTCTATACAATGATGTCTACTAAATTCTTGAGTCAATGACCTTTTGAGTAGTACGTTGAGAGCTAATGTAGACTCCATAATACCAAGTGAGAAGGAATCTCAAAACTAAGTTGAACTCATGGTCAAGGACACACCTAAGAACAACTTGGTCTCTAATAATTCTCTAGAAATACGGGTCTTCCCAAAAGCACCTTTGTGAATAATGCTTATGTCTCTAGTATTATGAAGTGATAAAATATATGGGGACCCATGATGTTGATATAAACATTACAATGTCTTCATGGCATGTATTAAGGTCTAAAACATCACCAAAGGTATCATGAGAGAAGAGTTATCCAATAGTGATGGATGACTCTACATGGTGGTTCACTAGTCGGGAAATCCTGCTAATGTGGTCTATTACCACATTATCACTCCTCTCCTATCTTAAATATCAAGGTCAATATCTTATAGGAGGATCATCCATCAAATGATTCCAGGATTAACTTTATCTTTCTTATGGAGAAATCGAAGGGTTGTATGATGAGAAAAAATGAATTTTGACCCAATAAGACATTAACATAATTTTTACAAGGGAAAAATAAAAATATGTCATTTTTCAGTGGTTTTGTATTTTGGATTGGTAGCATCAAGGGTATGTGAGGCATGCAAAATGACATTAGGAGCTATCTCGACCCTTTGTGATTAAAATACCTCAACTTCAATGTTAAAGGAATAAAAAATAATCTAAAAGGAAATATCTTACCCTTGTGGTAGGATAATGGGAGATTATGTGAGACTCCTTTTAGTGAATTTAAAGCATTTTAGAAAAATTTATCAAAAAAAAATTCAGAAACCTTTTGAAACAATCCATAAAAGTGAAGTGTGATATTACTAGAGTCATTAATGAATCAGCGATAAAATCTAGCATTTCCAAAGAATGATCTCCACTCAATAACACATTTTGGAGATGAAAGGGTCAAAATTAATTAAATTTTTTACTTATACACTTGAATTAACTATTTTTATATAACATGACCAAGAAAAATACCCCCTCTCAACCATAAGATTTCATTCATCATAATTTAATACAAGATAGTTTTCAATGTAATGGTGAAGGAAAGAACCTAAGTGTGCCAAATAGTCATGAAAAGAACAACTATTCACCAAAAATTCGTCTATAAAAAATTCCATAAAATTATCAAGGTACTCAAAAAAACAGTCAATATATAACACTTAAAAGTATCTGTAGCACTACATAGATTAAAAGGCATGCTTTTATATGAAAATGTGCTAAACAAATAGGTAACTTTTGTCTTTTCTTAATTAGGGTCTATATAAATTTCAAAATAACCTGAATATCCTTCAAGGAAACAATAATGGATCATAGTGCCCAATAAATATATAATTTGGTCAATGAAAGGAAGAGTAAATTGGTCCAATCGCATGGATTAATTAATTCTATGGTAGTAAATACATACTCTCCAAATAGTTTTACCATATGTTGGAACTAATTCATTCCTTTATTTTGACACTACTATTATTAGAGTTTTTTAGGCACAAATTTCTCTATGATAACCCATTTATAAACATATATAGGATAAATGATCCCAAAAAAAATTTACCGACATCCAATTTTACCACTTCAAGGAGTGTGGTATTTCACTGGAATTGTGATTTCCTTATGGGATTGGCCTCATAATATATAAGTATATGGTAGCAAACAAATTAATGGTATAATCCTCGGAATAACATCCAATTTTCATCCTATCACCGTTTTAAAAACTCTCAAAAGATCAAGAAGTTTTGATTCATACCATGGAGATATATTCATGAAAATAATGACAAGAAATTGGTTTATAACCCTTAGATAAGAATATTTTAAATTAGATCGAAGTGGTTTTAATTCCAAAACCAGTGGATTTTTTGGATAAAGGTATCGGATTTTGGGTGAGTGAGGCCTATGGAACTATATACCTACTCCAGTTCACTCTTTAAAGAATGAAAATCTATGGAAATGAGATTTTTAGAATCATCGACGATCCTGGGTACCTTATCGTTAACAGATTCAAAAATTAAAGCACAAACATTACGCATTTTTTAACCCAAACAACACTCAAAACATGAATCAAAACTCAAAAAATCGTATTGTGAAGAAGAAGAAAATGAATCAGAGTATGGGTCAGGAAGAGAATGTGGTGTGTGTATGTCATTAGAGAGCACTTCCATCGAATATAAATGAATATTGGAGTGCTATTCAATGGTGTTTTTATGGCATTATGGATATTAAAACTGACATACCAAACTCCAGGAAAAATGTACCATTCTCAACGTTGATGATAGTATTTGATGTTTTAAGGAATTTTGTCTCATGTATGACAAGATCATTTCGTTGGGATAGGGTATCTTTCATCTCTTGAATATATAATTGTGCAGGGAATATGAGACTCTACACACATATGGATACATCCACAATAACTCAAAATGGGGTTTTGTGCTTCGATTAGAATGTTTTATGATGATACCCATCGGTGGAAGCTCTCTGACCTTTAAAAAAGTATACATGGAGTAGTTTATTAAATTAATGGAAGTACATAAATCATTCATTGTATCTAAAAGAAAATTATCCCTTATGGTGAAAGGTATCATGAAAGTTTCCAGATCCTTGCATTTGATTGGGATTGTTGGTCGTATCAAATTTGAGGAATTCCATCCCAGGTTGACTCTCTCATTCCCATTTAGTTGTCATCTAGGGGTGGATTGTTTTAATGAAATTTTTCATAGTGGGGGATTTTTTTAACTATATACAATAAAGGAATGTTAACTTTCACATTTTTATATATATACATTGTTTATTTTTCAATCTCATTGTAAACTGTTTTTAATAATTTAGAGATTAATTGGGGGAATAAAATGTAATAGATAGTTTAGCAGAATCCACAACAATATACATTTAGCCTTTTTATTTTTTTCATTATTAGAATATTTTATGTGTATAGAAATGGAGTTTTAATGTGGGAGACATACCTATTGTCTCCAATCAGTGGAAGAAGAAACTTCTTTAAAACTATAAAGAGTGATTACCAAACCATTACATTTATCTATTGGATTAACAAGAGTTTGAGATGGTAGTTGTGTATATCCTTGCATCTTTATCTAACCGATGGTGTTTTCCAATTATCCCACTTGATTTGTTAGGTATTGAATAAATGATTATGTGATCTATTAGAACTAGAGGTTCTTGGTTTCCATTTTATTCACCATGTTTACAAGGCTTGGTTATGATTTGGGTGGTAGAGGATTTTTTTGAGATATTGACAGAGAAGAAGGTTGTCTAGCTTGGCCATGTTGATACCAGATTTGTTTAGGGTAGCTCGAGTTTCCTCTTTGTTAGTGTTGTGAGTGTTAATTCCACCTGGGGTTTGGATTTGTCCTGAATGACTCCTTCTTGATGGGTGATTTTTGTGGAATAGGATACCATAGGTATACTACTGCAAAATACGTAGACGAATCCTTAAGATGGAGGAACTAGTCAAAATGAGTTTTATTAGAACAAATACCACAATGTAATGGAATAAAAGGAAACTGTGAATTAACTTTTTCTTGATCTAATTTTCTTATAAGGGTATACATCTCATAAATTTTATTATATACCTTTTATTTATGGGATGAGTGACTTGGCTCATGAACTCATCAAGTTGGTGTAATTTCTCTTGTAAAAAATTGTTGTGTATTTTGATCCATATTTTCTATTATGACATGAACATTGAATGGAGTTTTATCAATTTGGGAACCATAGTTAAAACATCTATCGTACCATGATCCATTAGGACATGTCCCTTGTAAAATCATTAAACTAAAAATAGTTCAATAATTTGGTGATGGGGAAAACTCAAACAAATACTTTTTAATCTTTCAAAATATTAATTAAGGTTATCTCCTTATTCTTTCCTAATTCCAAAAATGTTTTTTTCTAATTATGTTGTCCAAGAGGTATGGAATATTTTTTCTAAGAAGATTCATTTATGTTAATTCGAACTACCAATTGTGGTAGAAAAATAGTATAACTATGTTTTTTCTACACCATCAAGGGATAAAGGGTAGGCCCTAAACATAATGTGATCCCCATACACATTTTTTAATTCATGGTGGAGAAAACTATGTAAAACTCCTTCAGTTGTTTTTGAGAGTCCTCACTAAGAAGGCCATGAATTTATTTAAGGTAGTGTAAATGGCTCGATCTCAGCTCAAATTTGGATTCCTCTTTTGGATATTGGATGTACGCAAGTTGGTACTCCAAATCCGAGGATGTTATCTCTTTTGAGGTCCTGTTTTTTTAGCCGTGTTTTCTTTGGTCTAATTTGGTTCACTCGTAGATTTTTTAGGAAAATATTAGATTCCATAATGGGTTTTTCTATGTTACATGACCATCGTACTCTAGAAAACCTAATTTTCGAGTAAAGTATTTTTTCAACTTCTGGGTCAATTGGAAGCATTTTTTCATTGTCAGATCTTATAATGAAACAAATTTATGAATTTTTTTATTTATTATTTATTTATTATTTTTTTTTTAACTGAATATTAAAAAAAATATCACTTAAGTGGAATGAAATGGAAAAAGATAATGTTATACTATATAATTAGATAAATAGATGGAGAAAGAGAGACAGAAAGAGATAGAGAGAAGAAGAAACAAATAAAAAAATAAAAAAAATGAATGGTTTCCTAAATAATGGAGTAATAATTAAGAAGGAAAATAAATAAAATAATAAAAATTTTCTTGGAAACCTGACAATGAAACCAAAATTTGATTGTGTTGTCGAGCACACAAAATTAAGTGAATAGTTTTCACTGGAATTTCTACAGTATAACAACAACTCTAGGTCATATCTCAAAATAGGTTTAGATCATTGATTTAATAAATAGATTATAATTATGAAATCATAATGATAATGGGATTATGTGGTAGGGGGTTAAGATATTAAAAAAATTAAACTTGATAACTAAGTGAGAGAAATAAGTTGTAGAAATCGTTATCAACACGGGTGAATATCCCATGATGCTCAATCAGTCATCAATACCAAGGGAACATGAAGGGAAATTGATTCCTTAATTTATCCACTCATAAAAAAGTATTTTATTTTATTTCTTACTATGGTACCAATTAGTGTTTGATCAATAAATGATGTTGATTAATGATAACAACTCAAATCCATAAAATTGAATTGATTTAAAAAACAAAACTCTATAAAGTAATCACATAGAAAACATGTTAATATTACCAGATTTATGTAAATGATAAAAAATTTCATAATCAATTTTCATTCATATACATGGGTTCATGCTTCATGATTTTATCAACCTATATAATCAATTCACACACACATAAAAGGTAATGAATGAGAAAAGAGACGAACACACTCAAATCATCACAACATCCAAGTTATGCATGGAAGCTTGTGGATTCATATTATTTTGATTTGTATATGATCATACTATAATAAAAAATCAATATTAATAAATAAATAATAATTAACTATCAACATAGAAATTCAATCACCTTTCTATGATTATTAGCATAGAGCTTGAGATTAAAATAAAGAACACCCCCTAATTGATAACTAAGAATTTTAGAAGTACATGATTTATAAGAGGGATACAATGGATGAATAAAGCTCTAAAATTGGACTCACCCTTAACCCTAGTAATATAAATATTCTTAATGAATAGGATGAGTGATGTTATGATCAATTACATCAAAATTTCTTCAAAACATGGTCAAGTATCTAAGGGGATCAGTGACTATTCATGACAGAATTTTTTCTCAATTATCCAGCTATTTGATATGAAAAAACACAAGAAAATGTCATGAAATTTTTTATAGAGGTGCGTATTCATGTTCTCCATACAATGGAGGTGTAATCAACCCAATTTGAGTTTTGAGACCTATGTTCGTTCTAAAATATAGAAGGGTGGTCCAATATGGACCACCCAGAATGTAATCACATTTTGGAAACTTTTGGGCCCTTTTTTATCAAATTCATCTTTTCATCTAGTTATATGAATTGAATCCCAATGACCATATAATTCGTAAAAACTAATTTTAACATTTGTTTCAATTTAGTGAATTTCATGATAGAAACATTGAACTGATATCAAATTGGCTCATTCTGTAATTGCATCCTTTTAAGCATGTTTTAATGAAATAAATTCAAAATAAATAATGACTGGAAAGGGATTTAAAAACGGGATACATAAAACCATAAACAATTTAATACACAAGTATAATGGTTATAATACATGTTATACTGTTGTGTGATTAGTTCCACATAGCCTCATACCCTATACCCCTATATGAATGATGTTTTTGATTAATAGTGAGGGGTTGAGTGTTTTTGTAATCATAAATAATTAATGTTGGAATTACTGACCATGGATTTGATGACCTAGAATAAGGTTGTTCAAGCTTGTTCAAAAATAATTGTGATCAATTTTGATAACTAATATGTGTGTTGGTATCTCAATGAAGAAATGTGGATTTATTGTCATTAGCATTGTCGACAAAACATTTTCAAGATTACTAAGGTGTTGAGAGTTTCTTGGGAGATTTATAGATCCCAAAGATGATGGCCAATTTATATTGTTGATGTAAATATTTTTTATATGTTGAGGTGATGATTGGATAAGTAGAGAATTCTGGGTGCATTCCATAATTGAAACTTATAGAGTGTGTTTCACAAGAATAAAATATGGTCAAAATGGGAAAAACCACATCGTAGCGGTGGAATTGGTTGGAATGTTTAGATGAGAGTTTATCAATCTATGATAAAATTATATTAGAAACTATTAAATGAATTTAGATATTAAGGATACACATTAGAGGTGACATGGTAGGAAAACACAATTGTTTCTCAAACCCATAGTCACCAAGACTATGTCAAAATATTGATGGTTGAGCCACAATGAAGGATGTAAGATAAAAAAGAAATCCTACCTTAAATACATAGCCAATATAGATTGACCATATATTTTTGGGATGAAGCCTAACCATAATAGGGAACTAATAAGTCCAGTAATCCATGAGAGCACCAAATGGTATACCTCCATGCACATGAGCTAGTGTGTTCACAAAAGAAGGAGTATACACCATATTAAGGAATAGTGAAGACAGTGGTCCACACCAAAAGAAAATAGTATAAAGGAGGAAAGATGTATACCATGATACACACATATGGTGAGTGGAGGATGAGAAAACAATTATATACTATAGGAAATCTGGAAGATTTTCTCACAAGGGAGGTGGAGTTATTAGGATATTGTATTAGAAGGTATACCTTGGTGGAAAACACTATACATAACAGTAGGTCCCCAACTATGTCAGGGTACATAGCATGATACCGCTGTGCATGAAGATAAAATAGACCTAAAATAAAGGTAATCCACTATATTTATTCTCATGTAAGTGTAAACACATGCTCATGTAAGGGTATTCCAATGAGTAAATGTTTTAGAAATATGGTTCCAACACAATGGTATTTTCAGAGTAGTTCAAAATCCACCATTAATATTAAGGTTTCAAAAAATTATTCTATAATTCTACTCCACAATTCATGTGAAGAAGAATATTTCCATGCCTTATCTATGCCATGCATTGTGAAGGGTATAAATTGAACATATGTTAAAAATTTCTAGGTATATATTACCATATGAGTCTACTGTATTGTGAAGTTTTTGTGTCTCTATTAGTGTGGTGTGAGAATATATTAGAGAATATTATTATAGATATATCTCAATAGTGATGGGGGAGTTAATGGTTACATTTTTTTGGATCTGGATAATAATATAGGACCACTTCAGAATACAATGGATCATGCCATATAGAACTCGAAAAATTGAAAACCAAACTGTGATGGACCTAGAAATTCTACTAATGTTTCAAAATTGGGAAGTAATATTTCATATTACTTCAGATCATGATCCAACTAGGAATTTTTTATTTAGTTCACAGTTTCAGAAGATATTGTGTGAAGGGTATTTATTACACATAGTCCAGTGTGTTTAACATTGATGTAAAGGCACATTTTGATCCCATTAAATCAATGTGACTCTTTTAATGATCCTATGTAATAAATGTTTTAATCCTAACCATTGGATTGAATTGAAAGTGAATAATTCTCCATAAAACTACATGTAATATATTTAGAGACACATTCTTGAATGAAGAGCATATTGAATATGATAATTTCATAGGAGTAATATGGTGTTTTTTAACATGAGGGGTTGGAGGATTGAAGTATTAGAACTATTGAAAATATTTCAAATTTTGAATAAGGTGTTTGATGTGCCTATAGTAATGTGAAGTTATTATAATATGAATTTAAAAATTAAATAAGTAACACAAAGGTGTTTTTCATAGTTTGTGATGGATTAGTAAAATGGACTTCAACTAAGAATATATATACAATAAAAGATTAATTCAATGATACTGATGTATTATTAGGCACCTATTTGTCTATGAACTATGGGAGGGTGATCCTTTCCAATAGTAGTGGGGAAAAGAAGGAATTCCTAAGATAATGACTCTTAGGAAATAATGGGCTATACCAAAAATTTTAATATAGTGATATTGTGTATAAGATTGACCTTGTGAAAACCTTCGTAAGTAGTAATCTTCATAGTTATTTTTTGTTCATTGAACAATGTTAATTCATGCTCCTTGGGCGTATCCTAGTATGGGTGAACCATGTAAATACTTATATCCATATTTAGTTTATTCTTGAACAGGGAAATAGATTAATAAAAGTTATGAATATCCAATTAAAGATAATAACCAAGTGACACTTATGGTTGGTAGGTTAAGATCATATTGGTAAAGTTTGATATTTAATGTAAAATGATATTTACTTATCTCTAATAGTGAAACTCCTAATTGGCCCCCACCTATTAGGATCATCTCAATCTATGTCCCTTTTATAATTCTAAAAGAGTTTCATCAGTGAGGAGACTATACCCATATATATGTATAAGAAAATACAACGTAATAAGTAAATATTTATCAATAAAATTACATGGAATTTATCTCGAGTCATATAGAAAAATAAATGAGGACCTCAAAAGCTGATGTTCTATAAGAGTATGAGTAACACAAGTAAGTAAATCAAATACCATGGAATCACTCTAGAGATTGTTCTATCACCACCTATGATCACTATGATCAATATTCTATCTCCCTATAACTAGGTCATTTCCGTCCACTATATCCCTTATCAAGAATTAGAAACATGTATTGAGATTCCAATGCATTGTGTGAATATAAAACTAGTTGGACATCATCAATAAATCCTTAAGAATTGTGAAATTGAATAAGTGTATATTTAATGACAATATATAAATTAAAAAGAAACAAAATACAATCACGTAAAATGTACCCATGTGTTAAACAAGAAACAACAAACCCCCAGAAATAACTACATTGGATATGACCCAAAAATATAGTCATAATAAAATTCATGTAACAATTTTTGCAGTAATTTAAAAATATATACTCCAAAATAGTAACAAGGATAATTAGTCTCTGGAATAACATAGGGTTATAAATCCCTATATATTTCTTGTTTTGACTATAAGAACATAGTAATCCAAAACTACATAAGGTCAAGTCACAAGGCCGTCATGTCATGGCACTATGTATCCAGTGAAGACTCAAGGATTTCAAACAATTATTTGTGTCTTGGTCCACAATCATCACCATCCCATATTAACACACTCCTTTATAAGGGATAACCAATCCATGATGTTCTACTAGTAATTAAATACCAGAATTGAAACATCCAAAAGGCCATAAATCACCCTTAAAAAGAATAAAAAAATATAGGAAAAAAAATAATCAGGAGTTTTTGTAAACATTAACAAACACACATGATCATTCTCAAACCTGGGTTTCATCAGCTACTAACACACACATCTGATCGTACATCAAACATGGTTTCACGAGCTACACACATGTGTTGTAATGTCCCGGATTTTTTCATGTATTATTTTAATATTATATGGAAATTAATTCGAGACTAGGCTCTGAGACGGCACGTAGTTCCGAGGCCTAGTGATCCCAGATCAAATGTTTGAATTTAATATAATAATTAAATAACGCGCTCGTGCGGTTTTCCTGAAAATGTGGAATAACTCCTGAACAGGTTCTTGGATAAGAAATCTGAGGGCATGTTTGCGTTCAGAACAACTATTTTACCTTAAGAGAGGCCTAACATTGGCTGGTGTAGGTCGGTGGTGGAATCCAGTTTTTGGGACGTAAGAGTAATAATATATTTAAATAAAAAATATTTTATTCTACAGTGAAATCTTTTAAATCTGCTACAATAGATATCCCTTAACTTTTTAATTGAAGGTTGTTTCAAGGGAACAGGGTTACAAACCTCATAACCCTGAAACCCTTGGCGGCTCTGGACGCTCTAGAGAAAACCTCCCAATGTGGAGACGATGACGCAATGACCGGATCATCACCGACGAACGCCGCAGAATCCAGGTAGGATGTTTGTTTGTGATTTCTTCCCTATTTTTGAATTCTACGATGAATGTGGGCTAATACATGAACAAATTAGTCATGGGATCCATCATTCTTACTGGATGGGATTTTTGTGGGGATTTATGGGAGATTGAATCCATGTTAATCCATTGTTGTTGATTTTTTGCTCCGTTTAATCCCATTAACGGGAGTGGATCAACGCCATGACGAACACCGGTGGAGGTTCGTTCCTCAAGTTCGTTTCTTTGGATTTTCTCCCCTTTATTTTCTTCGCGTTCTTCGCATTCTTCGCGGGGTGATGAACGACGGATCATTAAACATCCTTTCAGCGATGAAACGATCCCAAACTGTGGATCCAACCCCAGAGCGGTGTCACAGAGGTGCGACGGTGATATCGGCGGACGATTCGGAGAGGATCGAGAGTTATGAGTTTTCGGATGTTTTTCTTCGGATGGATCGTTTGAGGTTTATGAGTCGTTTTAAAGGCCAAAAACACCTGTCACGGTGTTTTTATGATGAACTGAACCAATCCCTGGACTATCGGGACGAACAGACGGGAGATCGTGGATCCGGAAGATCAGCCGAAGCGTGATTAAGAAGACGATGTTCTGGAAAATTCCCGACAACACGGCATGTGTTCGTCAGCAGACCACATGGCATGTACTTTGGTAGTACACGAACATGGGTTGGGTACACGGCCAAGGACACAGCGTGTATACCCTTCCCCGGCCAGACCCGACCAAATTCACGGGATACCCCGTGTATTGGTACACGGGAATACGAAACGGACATGGGAAGAGACCATGTACGAGCACATGGCCATCGTACATGGATCAAGCCCCAGGTGATCAGACATGGCGTGTGAATAATCTACACGGCTTTTAGTTTCTTTCTATCCGACAATCCGAATGACACGGGCCAGTTAAACGGGCAGTACTCGAGGTCAAGGAACACGACGTGTACTTTTTCTACACGCCGTGTAGTTTGGTGTTACACGACCAGAACAAATGACACGGGCTGTTTACACGGGCAGTACCCAGGGTCAAGGAACACGAAATGTAACCATACTACACGCCCTGTAGCCTATCTTAAATTACTTGAGCCACTTGTATTTTGTGACTTGGACTAGTTTTATTAGGGTTCGTACGCTTGGTCTTTTCCCTGAAGGTTCTGTAATCATTTCCTTTACACATGAGTATGATCCCTTCAGTAGAACTTCCTGAATAGAGTAGTCAGAATCCCATCTATGAGACTTATAGTTGGATTCTCTATTCATTCCTGGAAACCTAGGTAGATTTCTTGGTATCGATGTGACCAACTTTACCCGGGCATCGATCCTCTGCTTAGCGGATTAGCTCAGACTGAGTTGTCGAAATCACCCCATGACTTGGTTGTGATCCTCATCTAAGCATCACGTTCTCAAGGTACATGTGGAGTGTGTTTTCCCGGAACGAGTACTTCGTATATCTCTCTTCAGACCTAGCAGTGTGTTCTCTCGGTTGCATGCTTAGTGGAAATATTCAAGCTGGATCCTAGTGGCGGTATCACGATTGTTGTTTTTGTGAGTATATCTGGAAGTTGTTATTATATGTTCAGTAGAAATATACTATGTAGAGCTGACTGTATCTTCCATTGTTTTATATTTCCCTTGTTGTATTCCCTTTGTGGTTTCGGGGTGTCCTACTAGGTATTGTTATACTCACCACTGCACGGGCTTTGCCCGCACGTGTCGTGTCTTATGCAGACGAGCGAGCCTTTGAAAGGATTCTAGGTGGACCAGGGCCTGACGGTGCTCAGTGAGATTAGGCGGGCCAAGGTGTGTTCCTACGGCTATAGATTTCAGTCCAAGTACCTTTCCTTACAGGTTGGACTTGGTTACAGACTATCTTTTTGGTGGGCTTGTATTTTGGGCCTTGGGTTTTACTTTCTTGCACATTACTTTCCTGTCGTACTCTATGGTTGGGTTTTAGTGTATGCATGCATCTTTTTATTTTTTGTAGTTTTTAATTTTTCAGCTTTGTGGGCTTGGAGATGTGTGTGTGTGTGTATGGGTGTATAGGAAACACCTCCCATGTTAGTAGCATGCCTACTCAGTGCTAGTCAACATCCCCTGGCCTATTGGAGGCGGGCTTGGGGAGTTGCGGCTCGGGTTCCATTGGGACGGGTCGTGACAGAGTGGTATCAGAGGTGGTCGGTTCTACCTTAGGACCGAGAGTCTGTGACTTGGTTTGGGGCAATAGTGTTAAGTGTTTCGAGTTTGGTTTTCAGGCCAGGCACCCCAGTGTTGGTGCGGGCAGCCAACATATCCATACACCAGGACTCTGATAACTTGCTTTTCATCTTGGAACATGAGAACACTAATTGCATGGGAAAATAATGGTACAAGCATCATATAGGAATGGGTTGTCGTTTCCATGTCCGTTTTGAGTCAGCTCTCCAGATATACTCACTGACTGAGATACATCTTGTTCCTTTAACAAGATGTCTCCATGACGCGCACCCACTTGGATCCAGTAGCTCGATCACGAGGATGACCCCCTTAGTGATGAATCCTCGATACAGGGACTGGATTCCCAAATTTAACCACCAGGTGGTGTTCCAGTTATCCCGCCACCTATGAAGCAGTGTTTAGTGCCTACTGTACGAGTGGAGGAGGAGAGCAGGATGAGCACACTCCACGAGTTTCAAAGACAAATACCCCTCAGGTTTTGAGGCGTTCCTGACCCTCAGGCAGTAGAGTACTAGCTTGAGGAAGTGGACAGAGTCATTCGTTTGGTCAGGACACCATCAGACTAGATGGTGATCCTGGTAGCGAGCCTTCTGCAGGGCTCGGCAGGGCGATGGTGGAGTTTGGTTTTCCAGTCCCACGATGAGGCAACACTTGCATGGTTGGAGTTTGAGCATCTATTCTGAGAGGAATTTTCACCGGTTACCCAGAGAGCAGTACACATACAAGAGCTTCTTCATCTCCATCAGGGAACCATGACGGTGGCTGACTATTCGTCAAGGTTTACCGACCTCTCGCGGTACTCGATGGATATGGTCAATGATCAGTACTTCAGAGCTCGGACTTTTGAGCGGGGCTTGAGCAGAGATATCAGAGCTAGCATCATCTCTATGAGCATTCCTACTTATGCTGGGGTGCTCGAGCGGGATCCGGTGGTCGAGATCTTCTTGGAAAAGCAAAGACAGCGGGCAGAAGTCAGTAGTGGGAAAGATAGAGCAGATACCTTGGAAGCAGGAAGCTGACATCAGGGACCCAGGCACGGGAGACGTTTTTAGAGGAGATCCCATGATAGGGGATCTGTTGTACAGGGTTCGCAGGGTGCATCCATCCAGCCTCGAGAGAGGCAATGCTACACATGTGATGGAAGTGGACATCTCGCTCGGGATTGTCCGACCCGCCGTACTAATGACACGGGAGCAGTGGATGGACCATCGAGGTAGATGCAACCTGTGGAGCAGACAGATCCACGGGGCGAAAGACGTGGTAGAGGAGCTGGTAGAGCAGCTGGAGGTGGTCGGCGTTTTGACACTTTTCCACCACCACCCTTAGGAGGTCCACCCCAGGCCCAGAGAGCTAGTGGACAGAGGCCGAGACAGCTACAGGCGGCAGAGGCTTATGACCCAGGTACTCCCGAAATGATTAGAGGTACTATCTATGTATTTTCTACTTTGGTTTTTGTATTTATAGGCACAGGTTATAGTAATTACTTTCTTGCTTCTTATCATGTTCGAGACCTTGAGATTCCATTTGAGCCAATGACTCGACCCTTACACTTAGAAACACTAACTGGAGAAGATTCAGAGATCACACACCTCATTAGATAGTGTGAACTGACCCTTGGAGGTGAGAGGTTCGGTTGGAACCTCTTGGTGGTAGCATCGAGGCCATATGATGTCATTCCTGATATGGACTGGCTATCCACAGTTCATGCCTAGATCAACTGTTTTAGGGGAAGGGTGCGGTGTGTCCATAGTGATGGAACGAGATTCTCTTTTTTTGGTGAAAGAGAGACCCATGCAGCGCAGGATGGACTCGTTCATAGGAGGGCACAACCAATTTCACATTAGTTGGCTAGCCTATCCCTTGGCGTAGTAGATTTTATGAGTTTTCGGTTTCCAGCAGTAGTGGCTGAGTATGAGTATGTCTTTCCGGAGGATTTCCCTGGGCTACCTCCCTATTGGGAGATAGATTTATGCATTGAATTGCAACCTGGGACGACAACGATATCATCATCAGCATATCGGATGGCTCCTGCAGAACTTCATGAGATGAGGCTGCAGATGGACGACTTGCAGAAGAAGGGCTTTATGAGACACATCGTTTCACCCTGGGTGACCCAGTGCTGTTTTCCAAGAAGGCAGACAGGAGCTTGAAGATATGTGTGGATTACCGGCGCTAGAATCAAATTACCGTGAAGAACTGGTATCCACTACCGAGGATCAATGACCTCTTCTACCAGTTGAGAGGGGCACAATGGTTCTCAGAGGTTGATCTATGATCAGGCTATCACCAGTTGCAAGTACGAGATGAGGATATACCGAAGACGACTTTCCGATGTCACTACAGTCACTATGATAACTTTGTGATTCCCTTCGGCATGACGAACACCCCGGCAATGTTCATGGGACTCATGAACCATATATTTCTTCCATACCTAGACCGGTTTGTTGTGGTCTTCATTGATGATATTCTTGTGTACTCTTCGTCTGAGTAGGAGTACGCGAGACACCTAAGGATGGTTCTGGACACACTCTAAGAGAACCAGTTGTATGGGAAACTCTCGAAGTGTCAGTTCTAGTTACAAGAGGTCCACATTCTGGGAAACGTTATCTTGACAGATGGTGTAGTAGTGGACCCAACCAAGGTTGGGGCAGTGCTAGCATGGGAGCCACCCCAAAGCATGACTGATGTGTGGAGTTTCCTTGGGATGGAAGGCGACTATCGGATATTCATCCTTGATTTCTCCAAGACTGCATCACCCATGACAACTTAGACTCGAAAGGGGCAGCCTTTCGTTTGGACCAAGAGATGCCAACAGGCTTTCCAGCAGTTGAGATAGAGTTTGACGATCACCCCGATCTTGAGATTACCAGAGGAGGGTGTCGAGTACGTAGTGTTCTGCGACCCATCAGGAACCGGGCTTGGTTGTGTCCTTATGTAGAGGCAAGCAGTGATTACCTATGGGTCACGTCAGTTGAGGCCACACGAGAAGAACTACGTGACCTATGATCTTCAGTTGGCAGCGGTAGTCTTCACATTGAAGATGTGGTGGCACTACCTGAGGGGCGAGCGGTTTACTATCTACTCTAATCACAAGAGTCTCAGATATATCTTTTCTCAGAAGGATCTGAATTTGATACAGAGGTGATGGCTTGAGTTCCTTCAGAATTACAACTTTGAGATCATTTGTACTCCTAGGAAAGGGAACATAGTGGCAGATGCTCTCAGTAGGAAATCCAGTTCGTAGTTGCTAGTTGAGGCGATGAGGGAGTTGGCCTCATTATAGTTATAATTTGTGGATAGAGATGAGGGGGCCTGCCTTTATTTGATGGTTGTTACCCCTTCACTCTTATAGTGAGTCAGGGAAGTACAACATGAGGATGCTAGCTGTGAGACTCTACGTGCTCAGATATCCACAGGTCATTCTGCTGATGGATATTCAGAAGGTGGGGATCACATTGTTCTTTTAAGAGGGCGCACAGTAGTACAAGAGACGTTGAGGGAGGAGGATCTGAGGGAGTTCCATAAATCCCCTTTGGCATTCATCTAAGCCTATAAAAGATATATCAAGACCTCCGATATCAGTTCTGGTGGCCCGGAATGAAGAAGGGTGTGGCAGAGTTTATCTCTCAATGCCTTATTAGTCATCAAGTAAAGGTTGAGCACCAGGTGCCAGCAGGTTTGACTCATCCCCTTGAGGTGCCAGTGTGGAAGTGGGACGGGATATCCATGGACTTTGTGATGGGTTTACCACATACGTCCAGGGGACATGATGCCATCTGGGTGATTATTGACCAACTCACCAAGTCGGCCCACTTCCTAGCGATACGGGAGCAGAGTTCAGTAGAGAGCTTGGGACACCTCTATGTGCTGGAGATAGATCGACTTCCTGGAGATCTATCCATGATCGTCTCCGATCATGAGGCTCATTTCACATCCCAGTTGTGGAAGGGATTGCAGGAAGCTTTTGGGACTCAGTTACGCTTGAGCACAGTATTTCATCCCCAGACTAATCGTCAGACAGAGAGGACCATCCAGGTCCTGGAGGATATGCTTTGAGCTTGCATACTTGACTTTGGTTGTAGTTGGGAGGATCACCTACCACTGGTGGAATTTTATTATAACAACATTTATTTTTCCACTATTTGTATGGCACCATTCGAGACTCTGTACGAGAGACCTTGTAGGTCGCCACTTTGCTGGACTGACCCGTGAGAGTCAGCACTCATGGGCCTAGAGATGGTGAGAGCTACTACAGAAAATGGGTAGGTTATCCCGGAGCGAATGAAGACCGCAAAGAGTCAGAAAAAGTCTTAAGCCGGCAGGAGGCAGAGCCCCTTGGAGTTCGAGGAAAGAGACCATCTGTTCTTTCGGGTCTCACCTCGATGGGGCTTGCGGTGATTTGGCTGAGGCAACAAGCTATCTCCGAGGTTCGTTATCCCTTTTCAGATTCTGAGTAGGGTTGGTGAGGTGGCGTATCGCTTGGCTCTACCTCCTCAGATGGACCGGGTACACAACATCTTCCATGTGTCACAGCTATGGAGGTACGTGCACGATCCATCGTAGGTTATTGACTAGGGAGAGCTGGACATCGATGATGGGGCGACCATTGAAGAGCACTGATTAGAGATTGAGGATAAATAGGAGAAGATCCTTCGTGGATGAGCTATTCCCTTGGTGCGTGCATGGTGGCATCATGGGAATCTCTAGGAGAGCATGTGGGAGCGGGAGGCTCAGATTCACATGCAGAACCCACATCTTTTTGAGTAGCCCTTGTTTTAGCTTCTTGGGGATGTAAAAGCCCTAAGGGTGGTATGATGTAATGTCCTAGATTTTTCAATGTATTATTTTAATATTATATGGGAATTAATTCGAGACCAGGCTCTGAGACAGCATGTTGTTATGAGGCCCGGTGAGCCCGGAAAAAATGTTTGAATTTAATTTAATAATTAAATGATGTACGTGTGCGGTTTTCTTGAAAAAGTGGAATAACTCCCGAACGATTTCTCGGATCAGAAACCCAAGGGCACCATTGCGTTCAGAAACACGATTTTACCTTAGGTTAAGCCTATCATCGGCAGGCGCAAGTCAGTGGTGGAATCCAATTTTTGGGACGTAAGAGTAATAAAATATTTAAATAAAAAATATTTTATTCTACAAAGAAATCATTTAAATCTACTGCAACAGATGTCCCTTACCTTTTTAATTAATGGTTGGTGCAAGGCTCCAGGGTTACAGACCTCATAACCCTGAAACCCTTGGCAGCTCTGGAGGCTCTGGAGAAAACCTCCCAACGCGGCGATGACGACACATCGACCAAATCATCGCCGACAAATGCCGCGGAATCCAGGTAGGATGTTTGTTTGTGATTTCTTCCCCGTTGTTGATTTCTATAACAAACGTGGGCTAATCCATGAGAAGATTAGTCTGAGGATCGATTGTTCTTGTGGGATGGGCTTTTTGTGGGGAATTATTAGAGATTGAATCCATGTTAATACATTGTTGTTGATTTTATGCTCCGTTTAATCCCATTAACAGGAGCGGATCAACACCATGATGAATGGAGGCGGAGGTTCGTTCCTCAAGTTCGTTTCTTTGGATTTTCTCCCCTTTCTTTTCTTTGCATTATTCGCGTTCTTCGCGGGGTGATGAACGAAGGATCATTTCGAATTCGTTCTGCTACGCAACAATTCCAAACTGTGGATACAACCCTGGAGCGGTGACACGGAGGTGCGACAGTGATATCGGCGGACGATTCAAAGCGGATTGAGAGTTATGTGTTTTCGGGAGTTTTTATTTGGATGAATCGTTCAAGGTTTATGATCCGTTTTAAAGGCCGAAAACACATGTCATGGTGTTCTTATGACGAACTGAACCAATCCCTGTAGTATTGGGACGAACGGACGAGAGATCGTGGATCCGAATGATCGGCCAAAGCGCGAGGAAGAAGACGGCGTTCTGGAAAATTCCCGACTACACGGCGTGTAGTATGGGCTACACAGTGTGTGTTCATCGGCGGCCCACATGGTGTGTACTCCGGGAGTACATGGACACGGGTTGGGTACACAGCCAAGGACACGGAGTGTATACCCCTCCCCAGCCAGGCCCGGCCAGATACACGGGGTGCCCCGTGTACTGGTACATGGCCAGGCGACCCGGACAAGGGCAGAGACCATGTACGGGCACATGGCCAGCGTACACAGATCGATCCCCAAGTGCTCGGACACGGCATGTAAATCATCTACACGCCATGTAGTTTCTTTCTATCTGACAAGCCTAATGAAACGGGCCAGTTACATAGGCAGTACCTCGGGTCAAGGAACGTGAAGTGTAATTTTTCTACACACTGGGTAGTTTGGTTTTAAATGACCTGAACGAATGACACGGGCCGTTTACACGGGAAGTTCCCAGGGTCAAGGAACACGGCGTGTAACTATACTAGACACCATGTAGCCTATCATAAATTACTTGAGCCACTTGTATTCTATGAAATGGAATTGTTTTCTTAGGGCTCGTACCCTTGGTCTTTTCCCTTAAGGTTGTGGTATCATTTCCTTTACAAATGAGTATGATCCCTTCAATAGAAATTTCTGAATAGAGTTGTTGGAGTCCCCTCTGTGGGATATATATATGGATCCTCTATTCATTCCTGGAACCCTAGGTAGAGTTTTTGGTATTGATGTGACTAACTTTACCCGGGCGCCGATCCTCTGATTAGCGGATTAGCTCAGACTGAGTTGTCGGAATCACCCCATGACTTGGTTGTGATCCTCATCTAAGCATCATGTTCTCACGGTACTTGTGGAGTGTATTATCCTGGAATGATTATATCGTATCTCTCTCTTCATACCTAGGAGTGTGTTCTCCCGGTTGCATGCATAGTGGAAATCTTTGAGTTGGATCATAGTGGCGATATCATGATGGTCGTTTGTGTATGAGTATATATGGATGTTCTTATTATATGTTCAGTAGACATATACTATGTAGATCTCATTGTATCTTCATTTGTGGTATTTTTCCATTGTTGTATTCCCTTTTTTGTTTCGGGGTGTCCTACTGGGTATTTTTATACTCACCCCTACACGGGCTTTGCTCGCACGTGTCTTGTCTTGTGCAGACGAGCGAGCCTTTGACCAGATTCTAGGTGGACCAGGGCTAGACGGTGCTCAGTGAGATCAGGCAGGCCGAGGTGTGTTCCTACGGCTACAGATTTCAGTCCCAGTACCATTCCTTATAGGTTGGACTTTGTTACAGACTTCCTTTTTTGGTGGGCTTGTATTTTTGGCCCTGGGTTTTACTTTCTTGAACTTTACTTTCCTATCGTACTTTGTGGTTGGGGTTTAGTGTATGCATGCATCTTTTCCTTTTTATAGCTTTTACATTTTCAGATTTGTGGGCTTGGAGATGTGTGTGTGTGTTTACAGGTGTATAGGTCATGCCTCCCATGTTAGTATCATGCCTACTCAGTGCTAGTCACCAACCCCTAGCCTATTGGAGGCGGGCTTGGGGAGTTGCGGCTTGGGACCCACTAGGACGTGTCGTGAAATGTGTGATAAAACTCAAGAATTATATAAGGAATATAAGAAAGAAAGGCCATAACATTTTTACAATCATATATATGGTCTCTATATGGTAAGGAACGTCCTACATCAATTTTGGCATCATCAAAATCACAGATCATCGACAAAATTATCTCCTAAAACAACCTCACAATTAAATACCCTAAGAATCATATGAAATAGCACATTATAATTTAAGATAAAGATTATAATAGAGGGGAACCAATGCATGATAGTAGGAGACCCACTGAGGAGGATCATCTAGGAGAATTTCCACCCAGGCATCATAGAATGCAAATGATCCACATTATGGTTTTTTTTAATTATCTTAGAACACTAGAAAATTATATATATCCTAAGACATAACAACCTCATTCCATGATTTTTCAATACAGATATCATTGTTATGCTAGAGCATGAAGAAACTAGTAAAAAAATACACACAAAAAAGGGCCAAACCAAAACCGCTGGTACTGGTGGATGAATCAAGGCCTTTAATAAATCAAATATGCGAATAATAATGAAATTTACACAAGTTATAAATAATAAAGGTAATAAAGGTTGACCCCACACCTGATATTCATTGGAATTTGTCTAAAATTACATATATTTAAGTATTCAACATGGATGAGGAGGATAAATTAGTTAATAGAGGTACGAATAAATCTAAAAATGAATTAAAGACCCCATACTTAATCAGATTGTTTTCCAATTTGAGTTGGTGAATAATCAAGGAATAATACAGTAAATTGATGAATTTCAAATCCATACCCACCATCACTGTTCCCTATAACACAACCTACACCATGACATTATTGCTCTTCATGCCACCTAGAAATGACCAGTTCTGTGCCATGGCCCATAAAAGTATGTCATTTTACCAAACAACTCATCTTCCTTGAACATGGTGAGGTCACCCAATCCATTTTCCACTATGAACTTAGCTAACCAGCACACCATTTTTGTTCTAAATTCTCCTTTACCTATATTATAGTAGGGTCCAACAAAGTATTCACCAAATCTTCTTATTACCCAATTTTTCCTAGAACCCTCCTTTTAACTTCCATAAACTACTCAAATCCCATAATCCTTTACCCATCCTATAAAAAATAAAATAGAGGCAAGGAAACATACATTTTCATACATGAAACAATATTCTAAGGCTTTACAATCTCCCCCTATAGGGATTTTCATCCTCAATATGCAACCTTAAAGGTACCACTCGAAAAACTCAAGCCACTGAACTTGAACATCCAACTCCCAATCAAAAATTTCCTCTTATGATGATCCATGCTATCATAAGATATGAATAAGTTCCACCATATTCCTCTTCAACCAATTCCAAATCCTGTATATAATCTACACTGAGCACTCCATAAAAGATGCATCTAGTTCCAACTCAATTTTCTCATAGTTGATCAAATGTAATGGCTAAGGAATGCACTCTAAATATGAGAAATGTGGAACACATCATTCATTCCTTTATAATGTGTAGAAGGTATAATCGATAATAAATTACTCTAATAAATTTTATGATCATAAAAATTCCAACATACTGCAAAACCTACTTCTCTATCTTCTATAAATGAAGATTCCCCAATAAAGGTGACTCCCATACGATTTTTTTTTGCAAAAAAGAACTCCAATGGTTAGCTTCTATAGTCCAAATATGGTTACATCCTTCTATTAGTGGAAACGAATCACTTATTTTTCAAGTCCACTCTCACTGAGGTCTCTTGCACCATATTTTACAGAATAATTACAAACCCACATCCCATGTTACAAAATAGAGGTGAGTGGATGAAATATCCATAGAGATCCTAAAAAGGCTCCAGATGAATATAATATTTAAAATTGTTTTTATAAGTGAACTACACCATGGATCAGTGCTCACCCCTTACTCCCATCGAAGTCTATGACATATGCTTGAAGAATATATGTAAGGATCTGATTCATCCTATCTAACTATCCATTGGTCTCTTGGTGATATACCATACATAGCATTAACTAAGCCCCAAAATCTTCTTATATGAATTTACAAAACAATAAAATAATATAATAATATCTGTTTCATATGATACTATAATACACACCATGTATCCGTAAAATCCATCATACATATAGCATTCCAAACTCATCTATAAATTAGGTCTCTCATATTTTTATGAAATGTGACACTCTCATCGACTTGTCTAATACCAACCAAAGAAAATACTGACTCCTCAGAGCCATATTTAACACTCTTAAGAAATCGATCACCCAATTATCTCACTTAATTATCGGAACTAATATTTTATGAAGAAAACTATAGGGACATTGATGCTTGAACATTATCATATGGATGTTAAGAGATCATGAAACAAAAACAGTGATGTCTCTCTTCATATGAAGACTCCAAAAGTAACAATTTATGTCACTGAACATCCTCATCTACCATAGATGCATGGATCATTTCAAATCATGAGAATCTTGCATCAACTCCTCCTGCATGGATGATATAACAACTACTCTCCCAATGAAACTGATCATATCTCTAACATATAAGGACCATCCCAGAATAGAATCACCCCTAAAAAGAATTATTGCATTACTACACACTCTGGGGTATCTCTTGGATATCTTTCACCTGATCCAACAATGAATACATGATAACTATTGGTGAAATGTGACCACACAATGATCATATGAAATATCCATAATCCACTCTGCCATCACAAGTAGAAAAACACATTTTAAAGTCTATTTGTGTTTATTTTTTATGTCAAATTTTAACCGAAGTCTATATGGGAAACATATAAAACTGTATTTTTGGCATCGGTTTTCTATAAAATGATGCCAAAAATCATTTTCTTTGAGGGTTTCAGCGCCGGTTTATAAAATAAACCAATGCCAAAAATCAAAACGGATCGAGTTTTTGAGTGTTGCTTTTTTATAAAACTGACGCCGAAAAAAGGTTTACGGTGTCTGTTTTATAAAAAAACTGACGCTGAAAACATTTTTTTAATAAAATTTGCATCTGTTTTTAAAATAACAGATGCTAGAAGAGAATTTTTTTTAGAAAAATCTGAAAAAATAAAATTCCAATTAAATCAAAACCCCTGTAAAAAACAAAATATACACATCAATAAAGTCATATTTTTTCATTCAATAAAGATATAGAACTTACATACTTTTATCTAGTTAATGAAAAAAGTATCTACGAATTTTTATTATAAATTAGAAAATACATTTGATTCACTAATAATATTTAATGTATTGCAATTAAATATTAATGCAAAAATAAATCTTATTAAAAATTTGATAAATAAATTGAAGAGGAACTTGAGAAAACTCAATGAGTTCTAGTTTTTAATGTTGGAAGAATATGTTGTTGTAGGTAATGTGGCATATGTGGTTAAGACTGAATGGAATGGTTTGATGGAAAACTATGATATAGTGGCTGATCAGATAAAATAGGCTGAGAATATGATGGCTAATAAATATACTTGGTGGAAGATCTTCACTTCTCAATTAAAATTAGTTATTTTTCCCTTTTATGTTTGTTTTGATATCCCATGTTGGCTGAGTGTGTGTACATTTCTTATAATTGATGTATACTAGGATGTATGCACAGTGGTGTGTGTGTGTCTTTCCATGAGAGATGTTTTCTGATATGGTATCTAATGTGCAGGTGTAGCTCAGGAGAACATATTTGATGCTAGATTCCCTAAAAATTATTATGTAAATTGTTACCATGTTCATCATTATAGACTAACTAAACACTAGATGAATTAAGGATACCATATAATATGTTTAATACACTTTTGGATTGTTTTTGGTCAGTTCTAATGTCTTTTTTATTCTTTTGTCATGGAGTTGTAGCAGGTACGACATGAGTTCATGTTATCTTGGATAGTATATAGCCTCTCAGTACATAGTTGATTGATTTTTTTATTCTATCAAATACCATGCATAAACATGAAAAACGTACGCCAAAAGTGACAATTGTTTTTAGAAAATTGAGAATATTACATATTCAAAATAAAGTATAATTAAAATACACATACTTGAAATTTATGGCAGGATCATTGTTGGTTATTTTTGAAGTATTAATTTGATTATTAGTCGGTTAAAACACCTAATATATCAAAAGAGTTAGTTTTTTGAACCCATTTTTTATATTGTTTATAAATATTAGAATACACATAAATCAAATACTCATCATACAAAACTGATAGTTCCCAAAAGTAGATTGAATATGGGTCATATCAGATAGGGAATAAGATTGTGAATCATTGAATTCCTATAATAACATTGAATGATATGAGATAAAAAATATAATAATATGAAAGAAAATATAAAAAATTAATACCAATAACCATATCGAAGTCAGTAGTTTTCCCTGTTCTGATTATCTTATACAGGAATCGTAGAATATAATAACTACATGCAACATTTCCTTGATGACGATGACACTAAAGTTATAAAAAATTAAACTGATAATAAAAATTAATATATAACCAAAAATTGGAACAAATTATAATATAAAAACTGATTACCTATACTTGAACATATTTGATTTTATTTGGTGTATTTATCGAATTTTATTCCTTGTTAATTTCTTCCATGAAATGAATTTATATATATATGTACTAATAATACATATATAAACAATGATAATTAAACATATTGATCATATAAAAAAAACTTTTCTTTTCTAATAAGTTGGAAAATCTTTTACGAACATTCCCTAATAAAGTGAAAAAACAATATATGGTTCATTCACTTTGGCACAATACTTCTAACATCCAATGCCCCTACAATACAAAAATTTCATAATTAATGACATTTTAATGATCATTAGTTTATAATTATGATTCTTTTATTACTTATCATGAAATGGTTTAAAGAAGCACTAAATATTCATATGTGATAATCTATTACAAATACACGCAACTATATCAAGATTCTTCACATATTTCACTTCTATGGAAATGAATTTTGGATCTATAAAACCATAAATGTATGTAATTTCATTTTTCAAAAAAGTGTGTGTAGATATGTAATTGAAAAATAAAATATAGTTAGTAAATTTAAAACCATCATTTATTAAATAAATAAAAATTCAAATGTCAATTTACTTACACGGTAAACAACTGCACCACATTTAGGACGAGCTCTTCAAAATTTACTAGATGCATGATATCTTCTTGCAGTATTATTAATGGAAATTCTTTTTGCCATATATTGGTCTTCATCCAATACTCATAGATAAAATTAAAGGAAGAAGATGTCTGAGGTAATCTTTTTATTCCATAATAAATATCTAAAGTATCTTCAGTCGATTGTTCCTGACCATTTTGTTTCATTTGTGTAGATTATTTTTCTTTCAGATAATCCTATATAAGTAAAATTTGATAAAACATTATAATTAATTTTTAATCATTTGTAAATAATATTTAAAAAACACATACCTCATATGAAATATAAAAAAGAAAACCAGTTGGCCAAAGTAAAAAAT
Source organism: Viscum album (assembly GCA_963277665.1). Taxonomy (NCBI): domain Eukaryota; kingdom Viridiplantae; phylum Streptophyta; class Magnoliopsida; order Santalales; family Viscaceae; genus Viscum; species Viscum album. Next base: position 352,708,868 of record OY728130.1, on the reverse strand, counting down.
GGCCAACACATTCTTGTAATCTTGTGATCTCTGCGTTAGGAAATTTTAGTGCAGCATTAGGATATATAATATCGAGTACTGATACTCTAAAATGGCCCATCTACATAGGCTGGTGGTGTAAAAAATCCCCAAAAAAGGCATAAGTCCTAATGGAACAATATGTATGTGAGTATCATCAGCAAACAACACACAATAGACATTTTGGTCTGAGTGAGGTGGCGGAGAATCAAATTAAGTAGATGGGGCGGGGTTGTCCGGGTGAGTAGGCTAGGAAGGCTGCAAAATGAAAAATTTATATTAGTGTTTATAATTTCTAAAATAGAAATATTGATGATATCTAAATAATATACCTAGGAAGGTTGCTCATACGAGGCAGGGTAGGCAGATGGGGTAGGGTAGTCAGGGTGAGCAGGCTGGGAAGGATGAAAAATGAAAAATTTATATTAGTTATTATGATTTATAAAATTGAAGAATTAAATAAAATATACCTAGGAAGGATGCTCATACGGGGCAGGGTAGGAAGATGGGGCAAGGTAGTTCTGGTAAGTAGGCTGAGAATGATGAAAAATGAAAAAGTTATATTAGTGTTTATAATTTATAAAATAGAAAAGCTGATGAAAAATAAATAATATACCTAGGAAGGCTACTCATGCGGGGAGGGTTAAGCAGTTGGGGCATAGTGGTCTGGGTGAGCACACAGAGAAGGTTGAAAAATGAAAAAGTTATATTAGTGTTTATAATTTATAAAATTGAAAAAATTATGACAAATAAATAATATACCTGGGAAAGTTGCACAGACTGTGAATACCTGGCCATGTGTTCTAACAAAGCCTTCTGCACTGCTGCTAGAATTTGATAACCCATAGACTGTTTCATATCTTTCAGCTCTACTTTTATGGATTCTATTTTTGGGTCTCTTGATTTTTTAGTCATACCAAAAATCCTCTAAATACTAACACCTTCCTGATATCATCTAACACCGAAGGGGTGTTCTGCCTTTCCCAAATTAGTCGCTAGGATGTCCATCCTACGCTTAGGGATAAAAGGTTATTATGTCTCCAGCTCCTAAAGTTCATCATGAAATGAAAAATAATTTTTTATTACTATATATAATTTATAAAATAGAAAAATCGATAACAAATTAATTATATTTACTTACAATTTTATCAGATACTTTCTTAGATACCTCTGTAAGATAATGTTCATTTTTTTATTGGCTGTTTCCATTTTTCATGTCGAGTGGGAGGAGATGGAGGACCAAACTGGACCTCTTCTGAACCACTACTAAATAGATCTCTAAATGCTTCCAATATTTCTTCACTCATTTTCTGCTCCAGATATGTGTACCTTTCTTGTGATAAAGTATGAGGGTATACATTTTGAAATAGGATCTCATGATGTGATATCCATGAGGATTGTTATATAATAATAATATACTAAGTAATAATAAAAATATATAATAAATTTTACAATATAAAATAATTATCATACCTGAAATTTTTCATCATTACGAATGTCAAAATATCACTTCTATGTATCTTCATCTATAAACAGATACTTGAGGCATGGGTTTTCAAACCATATCATTCCAAAAAAAATAATTTTTTCAGTTTTGTTTTAAAATCACTCCACCGAACTGCCAGTAAAGAGAGATTTCTTTTCTGAATTTCTTTGGTTTCCTCAAAAATGAATGACATCTATAATTGAAAAAATTAAATACACCATTTAAAATATATAATATTAAAAAAATTAGATGAAATAAATCAACTAAGATATTTTTCCGTCACGACCTCCCAATGTTGTTGCTTTGCAATTCTGTCCACGGACATCCAATCAGAATATAAAATACTAATCCTACAACAGCTCTGCATCACTATATAATTGAAAAACTGAACTACATTTGTCCTAATTACATTATAATCATCATCAAAACGAATGTGTACTCTTTCATCATCACTATCAAGTGATAGTTTTGGTAAATGTGTAATACTGATAGAGCAAATATTTTCAATTAATTTATATTGAATATCATTGTTTTAAACTCACAAAAGTGTTCCTCTAAGATGAATTGTTTCATTTTTATGATTTTGGTGTTATTTTGAGCTGAATAGTAAAAATTGGCCATTTTGGATTTTTAACAGTTTTAACTTATTTCTGTATTTTGGCCATATCATTATCTAAATTGATCCAAATTGCAAAATTCTTTCTTTTACAGATTCTACACATCCAGGGCTTCATTTACTATATTTGGAATAAAAGCTGAATCGGCCATATGGAAGCTCAAAGGAAGCTCACAATTTGGCTCAAGAAAACTGTTTCCAGTTCAGCCTAGTTTTGGTGTGGGATCCATAACTCAAACATTGTGGGGCCAACTCTTGCAAAAGTCGGTGGGTGGACGCGCAAGGAGTTTTGGAGCATCTTTTATGAAGGAATCACTGCGGGATTCGGCCGTTTGAGGGTCCATTAAATCTGCCTACTCCGGGGTTTGACGTTTTGGATATTCTGACTGGACAGAATAAATTATCAGAATAAAAGGGTCATAACTCTCGGAATACCTGTCCAAATACGCTGAGAATTTTAGGGGACACGGCCAAGACAATTATTCACAACATTTAAGAAGGGCTCAACGCGTGAAGAGGTCATTTATTGGGTCCAAAACGCGACAACATTCGGAGGACAGAAATCTGGCTATAAAAGGAGGAGAGCTCCTCCTCCTCAAGACATCCCATTCTCCACCCCATTCCTTCCCGGGCACCCCTGAGAAGAACTTCTCAGCTTTTTATTTTATTTCTTTTGTTTTAAAATGTCTCTCCTCTCCCGAATTATCTCGCTTACCCCATCCCTGGAGGGGTAGTTTCATTTGAGTGATCGGAAAGAGGGGAGGCTGGACCTATGTGTTGTTCTTGAGTTTTGTGCTTGAAATGAATAAAATTTGTTCTTCTTTCTTCTTCTGGTTCCAATTCTTAATTCAGTATTAAATTCCAAATGCGGTTGTGTTAAGGTTTTTATTCTGAAATTATAAATTGCTTTGGTCGATGATCAAATCTCCCTCCACCCAATTCAAATCTGTATACGGTGGAACATGATTAGGGTTGGGTGGTGATTGCTCGACGGTTGTCAAGCACGTGTGTAGGATTGTATGTTGAAATCTTGGTTTATTAGGGAACAACAATTCTAGGTCTGGGATTTCTCTAATTAATCAAGAGACCATATACAACCCTAAACACATTGGAAGGAGGATAGACCAATCTAAGGTTTTAGAAAGGAAAATTCTCATCACATTTATCTGACTAAGGGAGAGAGAGGACTCGGTAGATAAATCTCTCTCTTACCAGTTTAAGGAAGAAGAAGAGATAAAATTTGGAAACCATGATGACACAACACTAAGTCTAGCCGAACCAAATCCGATCACCGTCTTTATCATTTGTTAAAATCAATCAATTTCTGTTGTTTGTTTCTCTCATAGTCATTCAAATTTGTTAAAACCAATCTTTTTAAGAAAACCAACAAAAAGTGACAACCTTGTTTTGTGTGCACTCCTCTTCGGGAGACTACCTAGGATCAACTGCTATACTATACTTAGGTAAATAAAATATTGTTTTGCCACGCCCCACGACAGGCGTGCGTCAAACTTGGCGCCGTTGCCGGGGAGGCAGTGCCTCAAAGTTTTTTTAAAAAAAAAATAAATAAAAAAATATCTTTTGAATGACCCATAGTTCAAATAGCAATTTATTAGAATTCGATCCAGAAATTGAGCGCACAATAACCAAATTGAAAAATCAAAATCTTCCCAAAGAATTTGAAGAAATAAATATCACCGATTCAGGTGATACCATGAGTGAAGACTTTGAACCTTTAATAATGGCTGTAAATCCCAACCGAACACTACGTGACATCTGTGCACCTCAATTTGTCAATCAAAATTATCAACTTGCAATTCCTGCCATAGAAAATGATTTTGAATTGCGAATTAACATGATCCAAGTGCTTCCTAAATTTCATGGTCTTGCAGGTGAAGACCCAAATCGACATATTCAAGAATTCACCTATGTCTGCTCCAGCTTCAAACCTCGAGCAGTCGTGGAAGAGCATGTGAAGTGGAGGGATTTCCCCTTCTCACTAGAGGGAGCAGCAAAGGAATGGTTGTACAATCTAAAACCGGGGGAGATCAGTGACTGGGAAGATCTAAAAAAAATGCTTTCTACAAAGATTCTTCCCAACATCTAGGAGCACTTCAATAAAGAAGGAGATTTATGTCATCCATCAATCAACTGGAGAAACACTCTACGAATACTGGGAACGTTTCAAGAAGCTTTGTGCAAGTTGTCCACACCATGAAATAGAAGAGGACCAATTCCTTGTGTGCTTCTACCATGGATTGCTTGACAATGACAGGAATCTACTAGATGCCTCGTCGGGAGGAGCCCTCATTGATAAATCACCTGAAGATATACGAATTCTGATTGAAAAGATTGCACAAAATTCACAGCAGTTTGGCACTCGAGGTACGATCACCAGAGGGATCCATGAGGTAAGAACATCTGATTCAGTAGATTTAATTAGGAATGAAATGGGTGAACTCACCAGGTTGGTGCGAAAAATAGCTGTGAACCATGTGAAGGAACAACAAGGACCGAATCAGGTATGTGGTTTATGCTCTTCTAATTCTCATTACACTGATCAATGTCCGGAAGTGCAGGGGAAAGAAAGTTGTGATGCAGCCTATCAACAAAGGCAATACCAACCGCAAACCCAACCAGGGTATGGGTTTCAACAGAACCAAGCTAGAGCACCTTTTCAGCAGCAATATCAGAACCCGATAGCATTCCAACAACCTTATCAGAAGCCCTTCCAACAACAACAAACTTTTCAACCACCACCTTTCCAGCGGAAGAATTATGAGCAACCATCCACAAGTGCACCGACAAATGAAGACCAATAACTGAAGACAAGAGTTACAGGAATAGAAGATAAGATGGAAAAGCTAGCTGATCAATTTGCAAGCATTATGGATGCTTTCACCAAGAACCAAGGTAAGCTTCCTGCACAAACAATTCCCAATCCGAAAGAGAATGTTAGTGCAATCACAACCCGAAGCGGGAGGAGCTCAAACCACCAGAACAATATGAGGAGGATGAATCTAGGGAACCTGCTGAAGCTCGTCCTGTCCAACCAAAAGATGGAGTCAACAACAAAGTAGAAAGAACAAGGTTCAAGAAAAAAGACTAGAAACACCATTGCAGAAACAACAAAGGGAGAAAAAAGATATTCCAGCACCATTCCCATCAGCATTGGTTGAGTCAAAGAAGGGAGAAGAAGAACGACTTCAACGGGAAATTCAGGAAACATTCCGAAAAGTTGAGATTAACATTCCACTACTGGATGCAAGCAGGCAAATCCCTAAATATGCAAAATTTCTGAAGGAGCTATGTACTAAAAGAAAGAGGCTGGATGGAAATGAAAGAATCAACTTAGGAAGAAGTGTCTCGGCATTGATCACACCACCGATACCGCAAAAATGTCAAGATCCAGGGACTTTCTCTATTCCCTGCACTATCGGTTCATTAAATTTTACTGATGCACTATGTGATCTTGGAGCTTCGATAAATGTGATGCCTCACTCTGTGTTTTCATCTTTGCAGATCGGAGAACTAAAATCAACTCGAGTGGTGGTAAAATTAGCAAACAGATCCACCGTTTTCCCAGCTGGAGTCGTTCAAGATGTACTTGTAGGAGTGAGAGGATTAATCTTTCCAGCAGACTTTTATGTCCTTACCATGGAGGAAGACCGAGAACCATCCCAATCTCCCATCATCTTAGGGAGACCATTCCTGAAAATAGCAAGAACAATCATCAACGTGCATGAAGGAACCCTCACCATGGAGCTCGGAGATAGTACGGTACACTTCAATATTCTTGATACGATGAAACACCCGTCCAGCAATCACTCACTTTATGCAATCGCCCATGATGAAGGTATAGAACCAATTGAAGACTCAGGTATGCTTCATGACTTGTTATCTGTGGGAGAACACTCTTCATTTGAATTTTATAACTCCCATGAACCTGAAAATTCTGATATCATGTTGGAGGATGAGGTAAAATCTGATTTTTTTCGATGATTTGTTAAGAGGAAGTAAGATTATTACAGAGAATTCAACATTAGATGTAGGAAACATAAATGCAATATCATCCCTTGAACAACCCCCATGTTTAGAACTAAAACCTTTGCCATGTGACTTGAAGTATGCTTACCTAATGGAAGGGGAGAATTTGCCAGTAATCATTGCAAATAACCTATCCCATTCACAATAACAAACATTGATTGACCTTCTCAAAAGGAATGTAAAAGCTGTAGGATGGAGTTTAGGTGATATTCCTGGAATCAACCCTAAGGTATGCTCTCACAGGATATTTTTAGAAAGTGAATCTCGACCAGTTAGACAACCTCAAAGAAGACTCAATCCCACAATCATGGAGGTCATTAAGAAAGAGATTGAGAAATTGTTAGCAGCTGATACCATTTACCCAATCTCTGAATCTCAATGGGTCAGCCCAATTCATGTAGTCCCCAAGAAAACTGGCCTGACCACTGTCACAAATGAAAGAAATGAACTGATCCCCATGAGAATAAAAAACAGCTGGAGAGTGTGTATAGATTACAGGAAGCTAAATCAAGTTACCAGAAAAGATCACTTTCCTATTCCATTCATTGATCAGATGCTTGAAAGGTTAGCTGGAAATACTCATTACTGTTTTTTAGATGGATTCTCAGGTTATTTTCAGGTACCAATTGCACCAGAAGACCAGGAGAAGACAACCTTCACCTGCCCTTTTGGAACATTCGCCTACAAAAGGATGCCTTTCGGGCTATGCAATGCCCCAGGTACATTTCAACGGTGTATGGTGAGTATTTTCTCGGACCACATTGAGGATTTCTTGGAGGTGTTTCTTGATGATTTCACAGTTTTTGGAAATTCATTTGACCATTGCTTGGGAAATTTGGAAAAAGTTTTGAAAACATGCATTGAAAAGAACCTTGTCTTAAATTTTGAAAAATGTCATTTCATGGTTGAAAAAGGGATAGTGTTGGGGCACATAATTTCACAAAATGGGATTGTGGTTGATAAATCAAAAGTTGATGTAATAAATTCCTTACCATATCCAACTTGTGTCAAACATGTTAGATCCTTTTTAGGGCATGCGGGATTTTACAGAAAATTCATCAAGGATTTCAGTAAGATTTCTCTCCCTCTCTCAAGATTACTTCTAAAGGATGCTAACTTTAATTTTGATTGTGCATGTAGGGAATCATTTGATGAATTAAAGGAAAGGCTGATAACACCACCAATAATGCAGCCACCCAATTGGGATTACCCTTTCGAGATACTTTGTGATGCATCCAACCAAGCAGTGGGAGCCGCTCTATCACAGAGAATTGACAGAAAACCTCAAGTCATCTCCTACGCATCAAGGACCTTGGATGAAACGCAAATAAATTACACAACCACAGAGAAGGAGTTCCTTGCAGTCGTTTTTGCACTAGATAAATTCCGATCATATCTTCTGGGCACTAAAGTAGTTGTTTTTTCTGATCATGCATCTCTTAGGTACTTAATGAAAAAGGCGGATGCTAAACCATGGTTGGTGAGATGGATGCTACTCTTACAAGAGTTCAACTTGGAAATCAAATATAAGAAGGGGACTGAAAATCAAGTGGCTGATCATCTGAGTCGACTACCCCACACCGCTGAAACAGAAATACCAAAGCAGAACCCACTTAATGATGAGCTTCCTGGAGAACAACTCTACATCATCAACCGTGAAGTACCATGGTATGCCAACATTGTCAACTATTTGGTAACATCTCAGGTACCCTCTCATCTAAGCTCTCATCAACAACATAAGCTTAAATCTGAATCAAGATTTTACATCTGGGAAGATCCGTTTCTGTGGAAAATTTGTAATGATCAAATCATAAGAAGATGCTTGCCAAGAAGTGAAATTGAATCAGTGTTTGAATTTTGTCATAAATTATCATGTGGAGGCCACTTTGGACCTTAGAGGACTGCCCAAAAAGTTTTAGAATCTGGACTCTACTGGCCCACCTTATTCAAGGATGCATATGAATTTTGTAAAAGATCTGAAAAATGCCAATTTTCTGGTAACATATCCAAACGACATGAAATGCCACAAAAACCAATAACCTTTTGTGAAATTTTTGAAGTTTGGGGCATAGATTTCATGGGACCATTCCCAATGTCATTTGGAAATTCATATATTCTTTTGGCTGTAGACTATGTTTCAAAATGGGTGGAAGCAAAAGCAACCAGAACTGATGATGCAAAATTTGTTTGTGATTTTGTTAGGGCTAACATTTTCTGTAAGTTTGGCGTGCCATGAGCAATCATCAGTGATCAGGGAACTCATTTCTGCAATAGGAAAATGGAAGCATTGCTGAAGAAGTATGGGGTACATCATAGAACATCTACCCCATACCATCCCCAAACAAATGACCAAGCAGAAGTCTCTAATAGAGAAATCAAAGCCATTCTAGAGAAGACTGTTAAACCCAACCGGAAGGACTGGAGCCAAAAGTTAGATGATACATTATGGGCATACAGGACGGCCTACAAAACACCGATAGGGATGAGTCCCTATAGATTGATCTATGGAAAGAGTTGCCACCTTCCTGTGGAGTTGGAGCATAGAGCCTACTGGGCGGTCAGAGAGATGAATCTGGACATTGAGAAAGCTGGGAAAGAAAGAAGATTGCAGTTGCAGGAGTTAGAGGAAATTAGAAGGGAATCTTTTGAAAACTCAATGATCTATAAAGAGAGAACGAGGATGGCCCATGACAAGATAATTCAACCAAGAACCTTCAACCCTGGAGATCATGTGTTACTCTTCAAATCCAGACTTAAGCTTATGCCAGGTAAACTTCGTTCCAAATGGGAAGGCCCCTTTACTGTTACTCATGTATATCCCTTTGGTGTTGTGCAGATTCAAAAGGAAGGAGGAGGAAACCCATTCACTATAAATGGACAGAGGCTGAAGAAGTTCCATGGGACCGTACCTCAAGAACCAGTAGAGGAGATCACACTCCTTCATCCTGAATACAAATGAACACCTACCAGGTTGCATCATTCCTTTACACTTGATTAAATGCAGTAACTCCAACTTTTTGAAACATACATTTACATGCATTGAGGACACTGCATAAATTAAGTGTGGGGGAGAAAATCTTGAAGTCTAGGAGTCTTTTCAAAAAAAAAACAAAATAAAAAAACAAAAAACAAAAAAAATTGTTTTGTTTTGTTTTGTCGAGCCAACGACATTAAACAAAGGCGCTACCGGGAGGCAACCCGCATTTTCCCCCGTTTTCCACTTGTCTTCTTAGTCATTTACCAGCATGATTGAACGGGCCTGCACTATCAATTGTTTTCATTTTTTTTCAGGTCCATTAATTAAGAGGGTGTTGTGGGATTATACATCGTGAAGAAAAGGAACCATTTTACAGGGGAGTATGAGTTTCAATTCTATATTATTCGACTTTATTCCCTACATTTTTTAGTATTTTAAAGAATTAATCAAGAAAAGGCATTCCCATGCTTGAATTCATGTTTTACTTGACTTCTCTAGGAGACATGAGTTTCATAGAAATCCAGTGATTCTATGTTTTAGATTTCAATGTTTCTGAGATTGAATGATTAAAATGGATAATTGGATGATTAAAGTGAAGCAAGGATATTGAAATAAGGACTCATGATTTGAGGGAATTAATTTATTCATGTAAATGAAATTTCCCTTCCATTTTTCATTCTTTGAATTTCTGAAATTCATGTGAATTAATTTGTTATTATTAATCATGCCATGAGTGATTGTCCAATATCATATTCTCATTCCTGAGAGGATTTCTAGACCAAATATTTCCTATTTTATCTTGAGCATATTTCTTGAGTGATCTTGGGACGTGCCACCTGCTAGAACTTGTATTGAAACTTGTCAAAGCTATGACTGTACAAAACCACATTTAAAATGATTGAGGCATCTCTTTGGCTAGCCACATTTTATCCTAAGACCCACCTTTACATTTATCCTTCGTAAGCCCTTAGATGCCATGAATTGCCTTATAGGTTTAAGCCATATTACAATCCAATTTTTCCTTACCTACCTGCACTTTTAGTATTTTTGCATGGTTATTTCATGTTTGAGTGTGGGGGAAGGGCCTTTCGTGTGCGTTCCTTGGGATATGTATCATTTTTGGGTGGTGTAATGTGTGCGTCATCATTTTGGGCAATGTATTATTAGAAAATTGGGCATGAGTCATCATTTCATTATGCTTCTTTCATTTCATCCGGTTCTCCATAAAAGAAAAGAAAATAAAGTTGTGCCTTTCTGGAGCTTTACAAAAAAAAAGAAAATAAAGCTGTGCCTTTCTGGAGCTTTACAAAAAAACAGGGAGAACTTGGATGATATCATTCTTTGTAATCATTTATTGACTCATGACCCATGTCATTGAAAGGGGAGTGGTGTTGTGATTCACATTTCAAGGGGATTTGAGTGAGGTTCATCTTGTGTTTTCACTTGATTAATCATGCGTTGTACATAAGAGTCAAACCTCCTACTTCTGGCCTTAAATTATTTCAAGCATTTACCCACCAACCATAAGCCACATAATCATTTGAACCTTTATTGCAAGTCCTCATGATTTTATGTGTGTTTTGTCTTTATAAAGTGGAGAAAGTAGTTACTTTACAAGCCTATGGATAAGGAGCATGTTCTCATGATATGAGCATAACTCCACTATTAATTGTATCATGAGTGATGAGAGAAAAGATTCAAAAGTGAGGTAGGTCATGATTTGGCAGGTTTAATAATAATAAATTGAGAAGCTTGAATGAATGAAAGGAGAAGCTTCATTATTTTTCAAAGGGGAAAAGTAAAATGCATGAATTGATTGTTTCTTTGAAAAATGGGAAATTAAATTTGTATTTTTGTGGAACTGGAAAATTTGACTGGACATTGATAATCATTTGATTTTATTCCATTTGAAATTTAAATATTGGTGACATTGGTGCCTTTTGAATTCCATGTTGAGATTTTATGCTTGAGGACAAGCATAGTTTAAGTGTGGGGGAATTGATAGAGAAAATATTTTCAATTAATTTATATTTAATATCATTGTTTTAAACTCAAAAAAGTGTTCCTCTAAGATGAATTGTTTCATTTTTATGATTTTGGTGTTATTTTGAGCTGAATAGTAAAAATTGGCCATTTTGGATTTTTAATAGTTTTAACTTATTTCTGTATTTTGGCCATAACATTATTTACATTGATCTAAATTGCAAAATTCTTTCTTTTACAGATTCTACACATCCAGGGATTCATTTGCTATATTTGGACTAAAAGCTGAATCGGCCATATGGAAGTTCAAAGGAAGCTCACAATTTGGCTCAAGAAAACTGTTTCCAGTTCAGCCTAGTTTTGGTGTGGGATCCATAACTCATCCATTGTGGGCCAAACTCTTGCCAGATTCGGTGGGTGGACGCGCAAGGAGTTTTGGAGCATCTTTTCTGAAGGAAGAACCGCGAGATTCGTCCGTTTGAGGGTCCATTAAAGCTTCCTAATCCGGGGTTTGACGTTTTGGATATTCTGACTGGACAGAATAAATTATCAGAATAAAAGGGCCATAACTCTCGGAATACCTGTCCACATACTCTGATAGTTTTAGGGGGCACGGCCAAGATAATTATACACAACATTGAAGAAGGGCTGAACGCGTGAAGAGGTCATTTATTGGGTCCAAAACGCGACAACATTCGGAGGACAGAAATCTGGCTATAAAAGGAGGAGAGCTCCTCCTCCTCAAGACATCCCATTCTCCACCCCATTCCTTCCCGGGCACCCCTGAGAAGAACTTCTCAGATTTTTCTTTTATTTATTTTTTTTTAAAATGTCTCTCCTCTCCCGAATTATATCGCTTACCCCATCCATGGAGGGGTAGTTTTATTTGAGTGATCGGAAAGAGGGGAGGCTGGACCTATGTGTTGTTCTTGAGTTTTGTGCTTGAAATGAATAAAATTTGTTCTTCTTTTTTCTTCTGGTTCCAATTCTTAATTCAGTATTAAATTCCGAATGTGGTTGTGGTAAGGTTTTTATTCTGAAATTATAAATTTTTTTGGTCGATGATCACATCTCCCTCCACCAAATTCTAATCTGTATACGGTCGAACATGATTAGGGTTGGGTGGTGATTGCTCGACGGTTGTCAAGCACATGTGTAGGATTGTATGTTGAAATCTTGGTTTATTAGGGAACAAAAATTCTAGGTCTGGGATTGCTCTAATTAATCAAGAGACCATATACAACCCTAAACACATTGGAAGGAGGATAGACCAATCTAAGGTTTTAGAAAGGAAAATTCTCATCACATTTATCTGACTAAGGGAGAGAGAGGACTCGGTAGATAAATCTCTCTCTTACCAGTTTAAGGAAGAAGAAGAGATAAAATTTGGAAACCATGATGGCACAACACTAAGTCTAGCTGAACCAAATCCGATCACCGTCTTTATCATTTGTTAAAATCAATCAATTTTTGTTGTTTGTTTCTCTCATAGTCATTCAAATTTGTTAAAACCAATCTTTTTAAGAAAACCAACAAAAAGTGACAACCTCGTTTTGTGTGCACTCCTCTTCGGGAGACTACCTAGTATCAACTGCTATACTATACTTAGGTAAATAAAATATTGTTTTGCCACGCCCCACGACAGGCGTGCGTCAAATACCATGTTTACCTACTTGAAGAACTTGATTTGTTTGTAGTAACAGGAGAAGTCTCTTCCTCTGAGGGCACATCAGTGTTCCTGAAAATTCAATTTGTAAATTAAATTCTTTATTTCATTAAATAAGTATATTTTTACATAATAAATAATGTAAAAAATATATATACCTCGGTAACATCTCCTATCTATCTATATCTAACATTGCTACTAGAAAGTTTAATGAAATTTTGTGTACCAGCATATCATTAGAAAGAAGAATATTTAGAAATAAGGAAGACAAAAAATAAGTATGTAAAAAAAGAGGCATGCATTTTTATGTTTCAATAAAAGTAACAAAATAAAAATATTTTCCAGAAAAATTAGGAGACTAATTTAGTGTATTCCCACATGCCTTCATCATGATCATTACATACTGCATGCACTGTGTCTGTCCTATACTCATTGTAATCATCTAGAAATTTTGTAATAGATGAATAAAGATTATGTAAATCACTAACATCATCAGCAACATCCTCATCACCCAAATGATATCTTTATATTTGAAAACAACTGACCACTAATAATTTTATGGATCAAGGACATAAAATAGTTTTTTTTCATGTGTCTCCATGATAAATGGTTCCTCAATGTAATTAAATCTTTTCAAATCAACCAGTTTAAACACAAAATCATCATGTTTCCAATCACTATTACTATCAACCCTATTACATATAAAAATAGGGACTCAAAAATTAATATAATAAATTTCCCATATGTATTCTAGAACTCCAAAATATGTAGTTGATGAAAAAATTGGGTTTTTATCTTTGGAACTCGAAAAATGCACTGCTTCCGCAAAAACCATCAAACCGCTATTCTGAACGGTACTCTTTTCATCTAGGTTTTTTTGTGTACAATGTGTATCCAATAATATCAAAACTATACCATGTGATCACATTAAGAGATGGTCCAATTACTAACCACTTCAATTTTTCTGATGTAGATATATCTGAGGTGACTTTCTATTTAAACCAGGAAAGAAATGTCTTCTTAAGATCAATCATCAATATCATTTCTTTTCTTTTCTAATATCATAACTTTAATTCCCCAATATTTTAGGATATATATGATTAAACCTCATCTGTGTTGTTTAGAATGTATAAGTTTTCCTTCATCACTACATCGCATGGAATTAACTTCAACTTTAAGCCTCAAAAGCCTCTACATTCACTCCCAACTGTCATATGTTGAGATACAGGGAGACCAATATGCTCTACCTCATACATATAAGTATTACAGAAATCAATCACCACCTCTGATACATATTTTTTTAATAATATAGGCCTTTGGTAGATAATTATTTTTAACATATCCCTTCAAAATTTTCCTATATCTTATAAAATAATGCATCCATCTTAAATAAATAGGCCCTCATATTTTTATCTCACACACCAAATGAATCAGTAGAAGAACCATTATTTCAAAAAATGTAGGTGGGAAATACATTTCTAGTTGGAAAAAAATTGGATTTTCTTCATTCTCTAACACATCTAACAAATTTTGATCAATGAATTTGCTGAAAATGGATTTGAAAAAATTACATAACCTGATGATAGTCTTTCTGATAGCTATCGACAATATACAACACACTACTAATGGTAGATTTTTTGGCATAAACACATGTAAATCAAGAGATTTCATACTTATTAATTTACAATACATAAATGATGCCAAATTATTCACATTAGATGAAAAACCACTAGGTACATTAATACCATGGAGAAATTGAAAAAAAATTCATATTTTCAATATTGATTAATGTGTGACCAGATGGAGGTAAATATGTAATGTTTCCTTTCACAGTGGGAGCTAACTACAAACATATTTTCATTAATATCAAGTCCAATATAGCATACAATCCACCTTTTGTCTTTCCTTTTATATCTAATAAAGTTCTAATAAAAATATCGCATATGTTTTTTTCAACAACAATAACATTGATGTTATGTTTTATCGCTAAAAATTTCTAATAAGGTAGTTGAAAAAAATAATGCATCTTCTAAATATTTCATTTAATGTAAGAAAATATTTTCTTTCCAAATGTCAAATCAATATCATTCACCATGCCATTGTAACTCCCCAAACTCAAAATCTAAGAGTTATTGTATTATTTTAATACATTGGTATGATTACAAGGAATCAAATCCTGAAAGACCAATCAGTTTAGTAGTCTTTGAATCAAGATTTATACATAAGTTCAACATTACAACTTTTAAAGGAAAACAACACCAATTTATTCCATTAGAAAAATCTAAGATTCCAATATTATTACTGCAAGTCACTCATAACTAACTTCTTCATATCCGAAAAAAACATATGAAAAGGGTGAGCTCAAATGCTCAGTAAGAGTAAGAAATACAGTGAAAGATAACATAATCATTAGGCATGTTGAATAATTGAAAACACATGCCTTTATAAATAGTAAACATGAACACTTTATGACAGGAATATGAGATGAGTAAATAATTCCATAATAAAACATAGTCATGGGTATTCTACTAGTTTAATAACCACATGAAATTTCAATAGCAAATCTCATAATTATGGAATTCATAATTCCTGACATCATAACCACATAGTCAATGCCTCGTGCCAAGACTACAAATCAGATTTTGTCAAGGCCTTGTGCCGAGACACTAGCTTGTCTCACGAGACCAACCGATGCATAGAGGAGCAATAGCGGGCTCCTCCCATCACATTCCAAGTCCAATGAATTCCTCATATGAAATGGTTTAAATGTAATCTCAACATTCGTATTAAAACTATCATATTAAATGTCAATATTTTAACCACAAACCATGAATGGCATAAAAATAGCACATCCACCATCAAGCATAACTCATTCTATACACTATATAAGATTGTATTATAATAGATTAACCTAAATTGAGAATAATTGAGGATATTTACATATATTAAAATAATCATCAATACTATTTGAGAGAAATATCCCCTTTTTTCTTGAAAACATTTAGAAGTCACATTATTTATCAAGAATCCATTTGAAATATATTTTTGAATGGAAGTGTCCCATACCACTTTTAAACTTTTAAAAGATATTTTAATAGTAAGAAATTAATTTCAATATAAATAAATACTTAAAACCATTTTTAAAAAATGGACATTAATGAGAATGATTTAGAAGAATAAATCTTTAAACCATTCAAATACATACTTTAGTTATAGATCATAACCAAATGGGAGACACTTGAATACAAATAATTGAGGTAATAAAAACATTATAATATCATGAGAATAATGGGATTCCTGATATACTATCTCAAAGTACATTATATACACCATATAAAAATGAATTGGTGTATAACATCAAGGAATTATCAATGGAATGTAAATTAAGATGAAATACCTTTTAAAGACCGTAACCTTAGGTTAAGGATAAATAAACCACATAATTATGATTGAAAAATATGAATACACTCTATATTATTGGATATTCAGTTTAAATAAATAAGAGTTCATTCACACACATTCTTTAAAAGCAACACCATTGACTTAGATGTTTAACTCAATGAATGGAAATTAAGTTAAAATTTATCTTATCAAGTTCATATCAATGACTTGAGAAATTATCAATGGAGTTATTATTTCTATCAAAATAATATCCACACATAGGGGAGTGTAAATTACTATATAAATAATATACAGTGATTCCACACATAATCTTGGAGTAAAATAATCAATGAAGTATGCGTAAAGCCCAATGAGTGGAACTTGAAATTTTAAATTTCCATACAGATTTGGTAACTCATAAAAGATACACCCCATGAAGGAAGGATCATACAATGAAGTTTTAAATACCCATATATTAAACAATATTACACAAGGAATACAATCATGGCCAGTACATACACAACACAAAAGAAAATAGTTGGAATACAACGCGAATCTCACGGGAATAAGAAGTGATATGAAATCCCCTTACCACGTAGTAATCGATCGAGTCATTTTAACAAAAGTTAATAACCAACAAATAATTCACTTAATACCATTAATAAAAGAATGATCATGATAATATATATCAAATGGAAATACACAATACACCACATGAAATAAATAAGCGGTGAACAATAGAAATCTCTAGGAATTAAAAGTGGGATAAGAAACCCCTTACCTCAAGTCCGAATTTTCTTATATGTTCCTTGTTTATCCTGAATAATAAATGTAATTTAATTTATACTTGATTAATAACATTTTTCAAGTTTATTATTCCTTTTAAATTACTTATTACCTTGCTATATCAATTAGTTAATTATTTGAGTTCATATTGGATATTTTATCGATGTTCGGAACTTGAGTCAAATATGAACTTGTTATAATTACAATTTTTCCACGTGGTCGAAATTAAATTATCTACATAATTATATACATGATTTATATATCATATATATATTATATATCCTGTATATATTTGTATTTATAATAGTACATAACATTTGGAGATAAGACATGAAATGCACTGTTCATGGAGACGGTAAGTCGTACGTACGCATGAATTCTACTTTCATTTCTATTTTGTATTTTAATGGAATTAAAATATAATTATAAATAGTTATATTATAATTATAGTATTATATAATATATAATATCATTAACTCGATCCTTTATATGTCCCACATAAGGCACCAACGAGTCATATCACTTTGTAAGGGCGGTAGTCCGAACTTCCTCAAATGAAATTATCGTGTTTTATCCATAATGGAAACCATATAAGAATGATAAGAATGGAAATTAAAGAATCATAAAGAAAAAATAAACATAATATATAACATATATAAAAACAGTTCCATCTTAATGGCCACCATGATAGGCGGTAGGAGATAATTGAACAATCATTATTTCGTGAGGGGTTAGTTTTCCATCCACATAAACAGTATGTTCTTTACCAATTAGATGATGGTGAGTGTAAGTGTAGACAAAATCCTTCTCATAAAAAAATTAAAATATATTTAAGATACTATTTTTGTTATAAAATGAAGTTATAAAAAGAGTTTTCGGGTTGGAGATGAATAATAAAAGAAATGAAGTTAAGAGAAACCATTACCTTTAATTTGGGTAACTCCCTTTGGTTTGAACCAAAAGGACTTCTTGATGTGACTTGTGCATAAGTTAAGGATTATAAGTGTTAAATAGGTATATTGAGAGATTATTTGGGTAGGTTTTGTATGATCCAAGGGGCTTGAGAGGTGTGAGGAATGGGATAGAAGTGGTGTCCTTTTATAAGGGAGAGTAGGGGCTCTTTAGGAATGTTTGAAAATGTTATTTTATTATAAACATAGAATCAGTTTCAAAAGTTCAAAAACTAATTAAATTATAAGATAATATGTATCATGTTATAAATAAATTCATCCAATAATAATTTTATAGGTTATGGATGTTGGGTTAATATTAATAACCCTATTTATTTAAATCATTTATTATTGAGGTAAATACAACATCATTATTGTGTCATAAATAATATAATTTCTTTGATGTATAAAAATTATAAAACAAATACCATAATGTAGGAAATGGTTTTAGATTTATAATTATTATTTATAGTCTAAAAATGACTTATATAACCCCATGTAAAAATTGATATACTAAAAAATATTTGTTAATGTCATTTTTGTCTTAACATTAAGTTAATTAAAATAAAGTGTCCTTATCATTCATAAGTGGCTTCATGGGGACCCAAAATCGACCCAAGGATGCCTATGGTACTCCATGACTCATCCAATAAGTCTTGTACAAGTTTCAAGGTAAATTGTTTTTATTAATATTCTTTTTACATTGAATTACCCTATTTACCATTAACTGTGGTAAAAAAAAGTTAAAAGTTACTATTCACCAAAAATTATTTTCAACTTATTGAACCACAGTTTTCTTACTAATAAAAACCATGTATGTCATATTTTCTAAATTCAATTCATAGAAGTGGTACAATTTCATTTAAATGAAAAAGTTAGTTTTTCTTAACTACTAAGTGGTTTTACTATCCATCAAAAATTGATGTATTTTAGAAAAATATCAAAAAAATCAGCCTACTATATATTTGATATTCAGAATTAAAAAATTATGTCTATTTTACCAAATTCAAGAACAAAAATATTTTCATTAATTAATTTAAAATTAGTTCCCATTGTCTAAACAAAGAGCGTGTTTTTAAGAAACCATAACTATCTAAAGATTGACACTTGTTTATATATAATTTCAAAGTGAAATTAATTAAAATGACCAAAATGGGATTAAATGGTAAAAATATAGTTAAATTATAATTTCAAATAATTTAAATACATAATTTAACACTATAAATTATTATTATTAAAACATTTTTTTTCAAAAACAATTTAGTATTTTTCAAAAACAATTTAGTATTTTTCAATATTGAATCAAATATGAAAGTTATCAGAAAATCACCAAAAATGTTTCTAAACTAAATTTTTATGTCCTAATTATAAATAGGAAGTTTATATTGTCAAATTGAAAATATAAAAGTGTCAAATATTGGACTTAAAAAGGGTTCACCTTTAAAAGGAAATAAAATTGCATTTTTTGAAAAATACTTCCTTTCTCTGAAAAAAAATGAATTTGTTATTATATTATGTCAAAGAAACATATAATATGGATGTTAAAAATATATGGAATATATAAAATTTAAAATTCATTTAATACTATTCATAATTTCTTTGGAACAACTGCTTTGGTAAGTCTTCGTGCACTTGAACTCAGTGTTGTGTGAGGTTCAAGATATTGAATTACTTTAAAGAGATAATGTACTATGAATCCTTGGGGTGTTAAATTCTCCCCTCCTTTAACAAATTGTTTCCTCACAATTTAAGCTCGAGATTGAAAATTTGGGTTTGGACATTTCAAAATATCTTAGTTGAAATCCCAGATCGAAAATGGATTAATGAGGTCTCTATTTTAAAATAAATAAAGGTAAATATGAAGATTACCAAAAATAACACATACTAGGGTTCCACATAGGAAAACAGGGATATGGAAGAGAAAACTAGTCATCATGTTCTGATGGATAGTGATGGAGAATATTATTAAAAGAACGTTAACTATATGAAAGCCATAATCCTGTGATGGGTTGGAAGGTCATTGATTACACAATAGGAAACTTAAAAAAATGTTTTTGTTTTATGTTCCTTTTCATAATGGTGATGTATTTATTTATTATATTTACTAATATTATAAGGAGATACACTTACATTACAAGTAGATTTTCAACCATTAATAAATTTCTACAAAAATCTCATATTTTCTCTTAATGATGAGTATTTTAGATGACTTGGTTACACCAAAATGATGAGTATTTTAGTAAAGCATAATTTTACCTTAATCAATGTAATTAATTTTAATTAATTTTACAATTTTTTTGGTAAAAACTATGTTTACCTTATAATAAATGATAAATTATGAATATTCCAAATATGGAATCCAATTTTACAAATTCTAGTAACACAATTCTAATAAATTAGTTTATAATTAATCCATCCATCAGGCCAACAATACACGTTTATAAAATAAAATTTATCAAAAGATTGATAAGTTTTATATCCAATTTCAATGTAAAATTTGATAAAATTACCCAAATTGTGTTATTTGATAAAATTATAATCAAATAAATCTTTTATACCAAATTAAAAAATAATTTAAACATAAAAAAAATTAGATGAAAGAGTAGTTTTGAAATAAAATCCATTATTGTTCATTATTCTTCTAAAAAAGAAGTTTATAAAAAAATAGAAACATTTCAACCTAAGATAATTTCCAAAATATAAATTTAAAAATATAGTTTATTTTATCAAATTATATATCTAAATTTGACCAAAATTAATTTTATTATTCTTCACAGAAGGACTTTAAAAGCAGTTCATTAGAGAAAAAAATATTTTTAAACACTTAAGGACATTACCAAAAATCATATATTTCATTATAAATATGTTTTATTTTTTAAAAAAATTACATAAAAAATTTGAAAAATCATTATTACAATTCATATAACAATGTTTAATGGATTTTTTATAATTATCTAGTTTGAATAATTATGATAATAACATGTTCTTTCATAGAAACATCAATGTTGTGTGTAACATATGCCAAGTCGGGGTTGCGTGTAATACACACCGAGTTGATTTTATATGATACATACTTGAGTTGGTACCATGTAATGTACTTGAAGTCAGTTCCATGTGAAAGGGGTGTTTTAATTTTTTCATTGTAGGACATAAATGAATATTTAATGTTTTTGAGAAAAGGTCCATAAAAGCTTAGGGGGTTACATTCTATCCCCATTAAAATGAATTTCACCCTAAAAATTCATCATTTTGGTAAAAATTATAGGATAATTATACATCATCATATCCTCATATTCCCACGTAGATTCCTCTAACAAGTGATTTTTCTATAAAACATTGACCAGGTGAGTGGTCTTTTTTCATAGAATTTTCTCTGATTGGTCCAGAATTTAAATTAGTTATTCCTCGTAAGAAAGATCATGATCTGGCGGTATGACCTCTGAGTTTAGTACATATTAAGTGTCAAATATTTACTTCATCATGAGAGATACATGGAACACATCACTGAATTGAGAGATATTTGGATGAAGTTCCAAATGATAGGTTACCGTCCACATACAATCTAGAATATCCCAGGGAATGATATACCTAAGGATTAGTTTCATTTTTTTCCTCAATATCATAAAAATATTCTAGTGTGAGATTCATAGAAACAATTTGTCACCAAATTCAAATTCTAGTCCCATCAGTGTTTCCGATAAAAAATGCTTTATTACTTTTAGCGGCCTTGATATAAAACTAAATGGTTCTAATCATCAAAATCATTTATTCAAAAATCTCAGGGCTCAATAAATTTATTTATCCATCCTCATCCAAAAACATTGGAGATCTAAATTTCGTCACATAGATGGATTCCTATAGTGCCATATTAATACTTGAGTGAAAGATATTTTTGTAAGAAAACTGAACATGGGGAATGTGTTGATCCCAACCTCCTTTGAAATATCAATAACACGATCTATAAATAACCTCTAGGGTTTTAATTATTCTTCCAGGATGACTATATATTTGAGGATGATAAGAAGTGATAAAACTCAATTCGATATCAAGTAATTACCAAAGACTTTTACCAAACATTTAGGTATTCTTCAGATCCCGATATGATACAATTTAATGTGCTACTCCATGAAACTTTACCACATCCTTAATGTTTATCTTGGAAATATAATCTAGAGATATGTATTCTTTGATAGTAATGAATTGTACTGACTTAGAACGACGATCAACTACAACCCATATGGAATTAAACCCTTTACATTTTTTGGGAAGTCTAAGGAAAAAATATATAGTGTTGTTCTCCAACTTCCATTCTAGAATGGGTAATGGATGCAACATCCCAATTGATGTTTTCTTTTAGCCTTAATTTGTTTTCATACCAACCACTGAGATGAAAACTCTACAATTTTTCTATTCATGCCATCCTTATGAAAGAATTCATTCTAGTCTATATACATCATTTTATATCAAGGATGAATAACGAATGAAGAACTATGAGCTTCCTATAATAGTTCCTTCATCAAAATTGGTATGGAAGGAACACATACATAGTTCCTAAACCTAATCATTCATTCTCAGTCAAGGTTAAACTCAGAAAAGTTTCTAAATTTTATTTTTATGTCTTCATCTTCTTTTATAACCTCCTTAATCTTCCCTAGGATAAAGGGTGGAACATTCATTTGAGAAAGAGAAGATATTTCCATTTCATTCATGATTTCTAGATCCACCATTTTAAAATCCATAAATATTGGATATTTTTTGATCCTCGTCATGGATAATATGGCATGATCTTTCCTAATCAATGAAATAGCCACTTTGTTCACTTTCCCAAGGTGGTAATTTATTGAGTAGCTATAATCCTTTTTTTAATTCTAATATTCTTTTTTATCTCATGTTAAACACCTTATGTATAAATATATATTTCAAAAATTTATGACTAGTATATATATCACACATTTCTACACAAGTATAATGCATGCATATCTTTAATGATAAAATTACTGTTGCTAATTCCAAATCATGAGTTGGGTAATTTTAATCCCATATCTTATACTACTATATGAAATAGTCTATAACCATGTTATTCTACACTAGAACACATCCTAAAAACGTTTTTGATGCATCACTATAGATTAAAAACCCTTTTCCACTACATGGTAATTTATGTACAGGTGCACTAACTATCCTTATCTTTAGTTCCTTAAAACTTTACTCACATTCATCTTTCTAGATGAATTTTAAACCCTTAAAAACTAACTTTTTCATAGGATCATACAGAAATGATAAATTCTCCACAAACTATTGATAATATCTAGAAAAATGAAAAAGATATGAATACCAAATATTATGGTTAGTCTAGAAAAATATTTAATATCCTTTATCTTTGATGGAACTACTGATATACCATCTGTTGAGATTATGTGACCAATAAAATGAAATATTTTCTAGACAAAATTTACAATTTTTAGTTTTTTCATATAGATTGTCCATTTTTAGGGTATTTAGATCAATTATCAAGTGATCTTCATGCTCTTATTTTATCTCTTAATAAATAATAATATCATATATAAAGACTACCACAAACTAATCTAGGTAATTTTTAAATACTCTATTTATTAAATCCATTAATATAGTATAGGAATCAATAAGACCAAAAGGCATCAATATATGCTAATTAGGCCAAAACCTTATATGGATTGTTGTATAGGATATACCCTCTTTATTAACACTTTTTTGATGATATCCAGAATGAATTTAATTCTTGAAAAAGTTATGAGATATACCTATTTTATCAAAAAAGTCATCAAAATAGGGAATATGATACTTATTCTTGATCATGATCTTGTTTAACTCCCAATAATCAATAAGGAGTGGAATTGATCCAACTTTATTTTAAAAAAACTGATGCACCCCAAGGTGACACGCATGGATGAATGAATACCTTATGAAGGTTTTAGTAGAGTTTATTCTTTAATTTTTACAACTCAATTGGAACTATTCTATAAGGACACATTGAAATTGGTGTGGAACCAGGTACAAGTTTTATTCAGAACACAACTTAACATTTTTATGGAAGACTAGGCAAATATTCTAGAGAGACATACATAAATTCTAGAACAATATTCATTTAATCAATGTCAATTTTCACCCCAACCATTTAAGATAAGTAACCCTTTTGAATGCAAATTTAGACCCATAAAATGGATGTAATCTCTACAGGAAGTTCATTATTATCATCAAATTGGTGAATGATCATATGAGGTTTTAAAATATAAAATTTTACTTCCCTTCCATGAAAATTGAAATGGGTTTAATGAGGATAAATCCAATCAATGACTAAGATGACATCAAATTCTACCAAAGGGTAAATGACAAGATTTACAGGAATCACATTCCCACAATCTTCAACTAAATAGGAATCATAGACATCAGATGAAGACATCATACCATTAGGGGTTTTCATGACTAATTAGACATCTAATTGTTATGGTGGAATCTTAACACCCTTATAATGTTCTTTAGATATGAAATAGTATGAAGATCTATTATAAAACATAACATTAGCAGTTCTTGAGTGGATGGTATGCTTACCTTTCACCATATAATTATCACACCCCTCATCATAAATAGAAATTTACTTATATTTTCCCTCATCCCTCGACATAAGCGGTTGCTGACTTCGATCATAGTCACCAACCCATAAGTTTGGGTAATTGTATTCACAATCCTCATTCTCCCTAATCATTTAGAACATAATCACAGGATGTGAAGTCAATGTCATCTTTTCCCTATTTGCAATGTTATCTAACCTCTTACCATTATATCAGAAATTAGATGCCCGATGGCTTTCCCTTCCACAGTTAAAAATTTTATTAGAACCCTTAAGGAAATTTCCTCCCCGATTCTTCCAACACCTAGAGGATAAATAAAAGAGCATCATCTTTTCTACATATTTTCTTTTATTTTCCTTGAAATTCCATATTCATTTTCTTATCAAAACCATGATATTGATACATGATTACAACCTCCATTTTCATACTTTATTGGAAAACACACAATATCTTCATAAATATTAAAATCTCTTATAGAAAACACCATTAAGAGACTTGGAATTTATCCACCATATAACCTACCAAAATTACTTTTGGGATGGATGATATTTCTTGATATGTACCTCAATAGACATAGGAAATTAGCCTCATACTTAGCAATAGATTTATCATCACTTTCCTCTAAATCAAGGAACTATTTCTCCATTGCGGTATAGAGAATTTGAGGAATGTAATTATTGATAAATAAGTTCCTGAACTCATCCAAATCCTTGGATTCTATATCTTATTACTGCATCTTATTCTTGATTAGAGGCCACCACTGGTTTTATATACCTTCTAACTGATAGATAACCAAGTTTAATTTCTCATGTTCCAAACAATGAAGAATGGATAATATATTTTCAGTAGTACTGATATATTGTTCAGAAAAAAGTGCATCAGAAGACCCTACAATATAAGGCAGATGTTTCCTTACGAAAGACTCAACAAGAATTTTGTCACCACCTTTTCTCATTTGGAATTACATCATGATTCATAGATTGAGAAAGATGTGTGAGCATAGAAATGCTGTTTTCTATTAATGATACCATAGCATTTGGTTCCTTAGGAGAAAAATTATTTCATTTTTCCTCACAATCATCATTAATGTGGTTCATTCTCTTTATACCCATTGAATAAAAGCTAAAATCATTGATTAACAAAAGCATATTATATTGAGTAACCAAATAATCATGAAAAGTGACTTATAGGATGTATAAATTATGACGTGTTCCTTAATTTGTCAAACCTTATCCTTATACTAGGCTATTTATATACAAAATCTATTTAAATACTTCAGGATGGATTAGGATGTTTTTGTGATTTTCCCATCCATATACCTTAGATGTTTCAAACTAGGTGTGTAGCAAAGCACATTTTCATCTACTAGATTACCCTAGGTCAGGCCTAAAACATCTTGTAAGATTTTTTACCCCAAGGTACATATATGATAGAGCCATATCTACTTCTAGTATATAGATAAGGATTTATTGATATGAAACCATCCAATTTACCCTTTAACCAAATTTTAGGACATTTTTCTATATTGTTCCTTATCCTTAAACTTGTCGCTATACATGTCCTTGGGGATCCCACTAAGTTTTTATCATCCTAGATTATAATGTTTAACTAAACCTTTTCCCAGATACTAACTATAGAGACCCTCCATTTTTATAAATTAACATTACATTAAATTTTCAGTATAATTAAATCATTATACAAAAAGATTCCAAAAGGTAGTACTAGTCTTGTTCCTTTGGAATCATAGAAATATAAACATTAACACATAAGTGAGATAAATTATTTCCCACTAGGTTATTCTTACCTATCACCCCTCTTAGACAAATAAAATGTAATACATATCTTCATAACCTGGGGAAGAAAACATAAAAGGGTTTATCTCAAATGCACAGTAAGGGTAAACAAGAGAGATATTAAAGAATAATAATGAGCATAAGGGTATGAGAACATGACCAGGAAAATAAAATATCATACCCTTCATTTGAAAGATCAAATATATGAACCGTTCTAGAAATCAGGATAGTTCATAATACATGAATCATTAATAAATATAGAACATAAGCCATGAAATCATAACATAGGAATAAAACATGGAATTGTGGCAGAAACATATGCATATATAATATGATTTCCATAATAGCTAATGAATCATTGCTAAGATTTTCATGGTAGTATAGGTTCACTCCCCATACCATATTCATAGTCATGGTTTACTCACATGGGAATCTTATTAGCATTAGTTTAATCCTCATACCATTTTAGTAGTCATGTTTCACTCTCATGGACATCATATTAGTCAAGGTTCATTCCCAATACCATATCAGTATATCTCATGAGATATAAATCATTACCCAATTTATTAGAGGGTGATCTAGGCCCCACCCATCTAAAAATGAAATAATACATACATGTTCCAAAATATTATAAATAATCATATAAAAACTCATGAAACAATATTGGTATTATAAAGATGTAATTAGATCATAACATATGGAAGAAAGCTATTTTCATAATCATTTCATTATAAAAAAACCCATGAAAAGAAGTTGATTTGAATAGCATATAACCTGTGAAATAGAAAAAATTTCATAAAATTCATTCCTAAAAAACATAATACGTTAAAATAAATAATATTAATGGAAATATAGAATAAATTTCCTAGAGGGGACTGATTAACACCAATAGATGTTATTGTAGATGGGAAATAATTTTAATGATATTTTAAAAACATTTATTAAGGAAAATAACCTTTCTACATTGACAACACTTTTTAAAACATAAAATCTTGTTGAAAATATTTTTATTCAAAAACACCTTTGAAAACATATAAATGATTATTAGAAATCAATAAAACATTTTAAAATCCACATTCCATTAAAATTGGTTTCAATTATATTTTGAAAATAGTTTTTAAAACATGGGGTTTATAATAAAATTTATTTCCAACCGAAGAGAGATACAATAATATTTTGATTTATAATTTATATTAAGTACCAAAGTGTATAAAATGGTAATAATTCATCAAGATATATTTAATAACCAATATATAATAAAATTAATGAGTCTTCTTGAAATTTTTATTATTATATTTCATTAGTGAATTTTTATCATTAACAGTCTTGAAAAACCAGGAGATTGTTTCAATAAACTCATACCACTTGGTTACTTGGGATCATTCTATTAATGTAGAAAAAATTAATTACATAAAGCATAAAATATCATTATAATAAATATATTCATTATATTACTTTTAAAATGGATGTATATACACCTCAAAAGGATTTTTGGTGCATAACAAAACATGAGTCTCAAAAAAGGAAAATTGAGACAAAACAATTTTACCGATTTGGTAACATTTGAAACATCAACCCCATGAAGAAAGATCATAAAATTGATATGTGAATACCCATAAATTTATGTATTAGATACATATAATACATTCATGTGTATGACATGCACTATAAAAAGGAATGATTGCTGAATAAAGCTTGCTTCTCACAGAAATAAAATGGGAGATGGAATCCCCTTACCTTGTGTATTGACTCTCATCGTACTAATTCAAACCACATGTATAATTAATATAAATTTATTATAAATAATTTTTCAAAATGTATTATTATATATATTACCATATATGGTTTCATTATTACCTTATATGTCTAACTTGTTAACCATCCTATGTTAAGGTTTCACTTCGAAAAATATACTTTTTATTCTCTATTTGTTATATCATTGGTACTTATAACTGTATCATTATTATAGAATCTTAAAATTGATATATATATAATTTACACCCATTATATGTTAATTATAATTATATATGGAATATATAAATACAAAATGATATAAAATGTTCGTGGAGATGATAAACTATACGTACGCATGAACGTTGTTTCTGTTTTATTTGTCGTACTGAAAAAATAAATAAAATAAAATAAATATTTATATGTATATAATGATTAAATTATATTTATTATATCATATGTATAATATATATTCACTAAAACCATCAATAACACATTCCATGTAGTGAATATACAAATCATATCTCTTTGAGGGGGCGGTAGTCCACCCATCCTCAAACGAAATTATCAAATTTACACAAAAAGGAAAGTAAATATTATATGTGTTTTAAAAAGAATAAAAAATAAAAAATAAAAAATAAATAGAATATGCATCATATATATATAAATATTCCATCATAATTTCCACCATGAGAGTCTGTAAATGAAAAATGAACAATCATTGTTTAGTGAGGTGGTAGTTCACCATAAACATAAACAATATGTTCATTACCCATTTGATTGTGGTGCATGTAAGTGTAGGTCCCCTTAGTATAAAAAAATTCTAGTATATTGATTATAATATTTTTTATATAAGCATTCAGTAAATATTTTGAAAGTGGTGGATAAGTTAAATAAAATAAAGGATCTTGAGAGAAGGTGTTAAATCTTAATTGGATAACTCCTTTTTATTTGTGCCAAAAGGCTTACCTGGAAGAATTTATGAAACTATTGTGACTTAAATGAGGAAGGAAGGGATTTTGGGAAGTGTATTGGGTATATTTTGGCATAACATATGTGGTTTTATAGGTTTATTGAATAGGGAGAGATGGTGGTCTGTTATTAGAAGGGAAACGACTCACTTTTTATTTTTGAAAAAACGTTAGCTATACGCATATGTTTACCTAAACAAGATATTAAAAACAAAAGGAAATCATGAATATAAGTTTAATGGACTAATAAGTTATATAAAATGGGTTCTTGATAATTTTATAAGTTTTTGGGTCTTAAATGTATGGTTTTGATCTTAGTTATGCTTAATTTTACATTAATTGATGTAATTAATTTGAATTAAATTCATTAATATTTTTGGTCAAAAACTAAGATGAAATTATTTGAAATTTAAAATTATTCTCATTTGGAATATGGAATAAAATTTTCCAAATTAAAATGACATAAGTGGATGAAAATAATTTAAAATTAATCCCGTTGTTGGGTCTAAAAGGCAGGTTTTTAAAGTAAAATTCATGAGAAGTTTGATACGTTTTTATATCCAATTTCAATGTGAAATTGGATTCAATTACCCACATTGTATTAATTAACTAAAATATAATCTAATTATTCTTTCAAAAATAATTAAAATTTAATTTATATCTATAAATAAATAGGATGGAAAAGAAGTTTTAAATTAAAATCTGGTGTTTTCACTATTCATCCAAAAAAATGATGTTTCTCAGAAAAATAACAAAATTTTACCATAATATAATTTTTAAATTATAAATTCAAAATGTAGTTTGTTTTATCAAAACTAATTTCTAAATTTTTTATGAATTTAATTCTATTAATTTTTATAGAAGGACTTTAAAAATATGTTTATTCGAGAAAATAATATTTTAAATCATATAAGAAAATTACAAATAATCACATAAATAATTATCAATAGGTTTTATTTATATAATAAGGTTATAAAAATATTTTAAAATTAGTTATTAGTATTCATATAACTATGTATAATTTCAATGTAATAATTATCTATTTTAAATAATTATAATAATAAAATTATATTTCGTAGAAACATTGGTTTTGCATGTAAGATACGCCGACTTGGTGTTACATGTAACGTATTTAGAGTCGATATTGTGTGTTACATACACCAATTTGGTGTCATGTAATGTACTCTAATTTGGTGTCGTGTGAACGGAATTTCTAGCATAGTGCGTTGAAAGACATAAATGAAAATTTAATTTATTCGAAAAAAGGTCCCTCAAAACATGGGGTGTTATATTACTCAATAAAATATCAAGGTTACTTGCATGAATATTAGTATTCCATGAGTATATAAGTGAATCATAAAAAATAGTAGTATAAAAGAGTTTACATATGGATATAATATGTTCTTCATGAGATACAAGAATGATGTTGGGGAATTCCTCAACCTAAAAAGAATGACGAGGTACTCAAATAAGCCATATTTAGCACTAAACAAAATCAATGGAATATCCTATTATATATCCAAATGTTGGAGGTATCCAGACTGTAAGTTAATCATAACTAACCATCATGCTCCCCAAAAAGAGTCAAACAATTCATTGATCATTATAAATATGTATCGATTCTTCATGGTCACTTGGTTCATCTTTCAATAGTTTAAACAAAACTGAAAGATACCATCTTTCATCCTTTTAAACAATACTGATGTACATAGAGATATGTTCTCTATCTAATAAATTACTTCTCCTCTAAATCATCCTAATGTACCTTGTGTTTTTTCATGTAATCTCTTTCCATAGGATATGATTAAATCAATATATATTTATCTATAAGGATTTGATTTATAAAAAAGTAAATTCCTCTCTTAGGAGGGAGTCCTAGACAAAATTTTGTAAATACATTCTAATTCAAGTCTACCTTTGAAGGAAAAGAATAAGATATTATTGGATCCATCGAAAGAACCATGATATCAACATTCACCTTAATAGGTCTAAAATGAGTTAGATTTAGACCCAATCTACTTCTCAAACATCCCACTCACCAATAAAAAAACCATATCCTCTTTGTTCCTAATAAATGATACATGTATCTTTTAGAAGTCTATGTGTTACAAATAACTATTCAACCATTCCATAATAAAGATCACATTGAAGCTAGTCATCTAAATAATCATGAATTCACATAAATTTTCATAAGTAATAATTATTGTAGGAAATATAGGATATATCTGAATATGATTCACTTTTATTTCCAAGGCTGTGTCAAGAGATATTAACTCCTAAGACAATGTTATCGGTAAATTTCTCCCTTCGAAAAATTGTGTGGATTTAAATGAAAGGGAAACACTAGTATTTAACAAGGTAATAGAAATCATAGATATAATAAAGACTGTGACTATAATAGTTGAAAGTCCCTCACCACTATCAGCTATCACTGGGTCTAATACATAAATCCTACATGCATTTGAACTATTAAATTTACCTTGTAGTGCGCAACTCACATGAGTATCCAAAATATATGGGGTAAGAGTCTACTATTTTGGACCTCAGTCAAAACCCTATGATACAGTATGTATATATTTTATACTACTATAATTACTTTTCTACAACTCCCGGATAGAGAACTACTAAATATTACCCATTTTAAAACACAGAAAAATATTTATTTTAGGTCTTAGATTGTTTTTTTAATTTAACTCATTCAATAGTTGAAAAACTAAAGACCTCCGCCTCCCACAAAAGGTGATGATGAACCTCCACTATGCTCTAGATATTTTCCACCACATTGGAATGAATATTTTGACTTCCACTATTTTACTTTTGGTAGTTTCATTGGGGGCCCATGTGGTCTAGAAGAAAACCCACAACTTTTTCATCCTCTGAATCCTTTTCAATCATTAGAGCCATATTGAAAACATATGCATATTTCATCAGGTCAAAGTTCCTGACATAGACTCTCAACTTAGAGAAGAGGTCGATCTCAAACTACTAAACCATCTATCACAAATACCTAGACAATATAGGTGATAATAATAATAATTTTTTTGAAGCATGGAAAGTAAGAAGATATTAACATCATCCCATGATAATGTTCATGGAAATCCTTTAATCAAACTAGCTTCATAATACATGGAAATAACTCCCAATGAGAAGGTATGTGACCTTCATCCAATTAAAACCTTCACGTCTCCCAGTATGGTTGATGTTAACCCACCATATCCTAGTATGTCCCTATATCATAAAATCATCCAACCTTACTCATAAATCCTATAGGGTCTTTAATCAATCATTGATACACTTAACGAAATTAATCAAAGTCCTAAAATCAAAAAGGAACCTAGTTCCCAAGGAGGATGGACGGTGTTGGAGTTTAAATTATCAAAAATAATCAACCATTCTATTGGAAACACCACCTCCATGAGGCATTATGTGGAAGTCTCCCGGTTGATGTTTCCCAACTTCCAAATGCACTAGAGTGGGTGAAAAATTATAATCAACTGTATATCCTATATGAATAGTGTTACAACTAAAACTACCTCCCCTTAGGGAGTGTTTTGGAATTCTCCACTAAGAGATGAAGCCAAGAATCTCCCAGGTGATATTTTATAAAATTTCAAATGATCATTTAGAATGTCTAAATCAACTTGATTAACCAGTTATAAGTATTACAAAATTGAATCATATAGAAAGCTGTCCTAAGAGGAAACCCACAAATAGAAGAAAAACCCACCTAGTATTACACATGGATATCTATATATAAATTATAGTCACATTCATATATATATAACAAATCATAACAAAATTATCTAGTTAAAATAACTAATTCCATAAAATGTATCCCAACAGTAAGAAAAAAGATATTTTCATCAAATGGAAATCACATATCAAGGAATCAAATAAAGAACTACACTCAACACTCCACATTCAAACGCACACACACACACACACACACTAATATACATATAAATATGAAGCCTAATCCTAATTTCCTGGTCATGATAAATGAATTCACCCACTTCCCATAAAATAGAAAAATCATAATATACACACGATCAACATGAAACCATAAAACAATAACTATAACTGAAGTCCCAAAAATAGTAACACAATAGATGGTTAAATGTGTTATATAGGAAAACATGAAACTTATCTTACTTAGTTCCACATCAGTTATATAATTTCTACATTTCCCAAAAACATATTCACGCAGAAATAAAGAGGAAAACATTCTTTCGACGCCATATGGTAATGCACAAACTCAAATCAATGAATCATATATGGTGTTCCATGATACCAAATTTCTTCCCCCTATATGAAAGAGGGTATTGACTAGAAATAATTTTCATAGTGTAGCTAGTGAGTTATTATACCATCGATATCAAGTAAATGAAAGCACAAATAGGAAAATAAATAAATATATAAACAACTCTATAAAATATGACATTGAAAGTATCTCTAATCACATATGAAAATAACACAGGAACCCCAAAGTGGTAGGTCGATGAGTGTATGTGTAATAAAGGTAAATAAATAATATAGCATGGAATCAGTCAGGAGTCTGTCCTGGTACCACCTCTGATAACAATTTTCTGTCTTCTAGTTCCTAATCACATGAGCCTTTCCCTTTTTTGTAGCCCTAATCACAATGTTTCTATGCATATTGAGATGCCCAAGAAGGATATGATTATAATCCCAATAGGATAAAAAAATGTGTCTTTATCTTGAGTATATATAAATATAAATATATATATATATGAGTGTATGTAATGATAATATATAAATGAGCAGAAAGAATAAAAAAATCATGTTTAGAGTGGTCATGTGCTAACCAATACACCACAAACCATTGGCCCTACCTATTCCAACTCTGAGTCAGAAATGAATTAATAATAGAAGTTTTGAATAAAATTCAACCACAAGGACACAAAATGTACTCCAAAATAGCCAAAATAAAAAACAAGTATCAGGTAAATACATAAGTCCTTCAAGACCCTACTATATCATAGTCTTTCCATAAGAACATTATACTCTATACTACCATTAGTAAGACTATAAGGTTGTAACGCCCCGACCCCAGTTGCCCAGAGTCGGTGCATTACTTCGTAACATTGGCATGATCACAAGAAAGATCAAATCTCGAAAGACCGATTGGTTTAGTAGCCTTGGAAACACTAGATATATTCATAAAGTTTTACATTACATTTCAAAGTGAAAAACTACTACAACAACAAAGTCTTCATATCCACACTATTAACCCCTCATAATAACCCTGCAAGTCAATCTTAATTTACTTCTTCACTACCTGGGAAAAATAAAACATAGAAAAGGGGTGAGCTCAAATGCCCAGTAAGGATAACAATATAGCGGAACATTCAAAATAAGCATAAACATTTAAGGCAATGAATTACTAAAACAAAAGCCTTTTAAACTTGAACTTCAACATAGTATGGCAAAAGTAAAATGAAATAATGCCATTTACTTGTTCACATGGATATTCTACTAATCGAATAATCACATGCAATATCAATAACCACTTTCATAATGTTGGAATGCATAATGCCAGACTATCATAACCACATAGCCAAGGCCTCGTGCCAAGACTACAAATAAGATTTTGTCAAGGCCTTGTGCCAAGACACTAGTTTGTCTCATGAGACCTACCGATGCATCGAGGAGCTATAGCGGGCTCCACCCGTCACTTATTAAGTCCAATGCATTCCCATATGAAAAGGTTTAAACATAACATAAACATTCGTATTAAAACTAGCATACGAAATGTCAATAATTTCACCATAAACTATGAATAGCACATCCACAGTCAAACATATCACAAAACCTTCAATACAATATAGAAGTTTTGTATCATAATAAATCAACTTCAAATAATCTTAAAATCCATCAAAGGATGTTGACATAGATGAAATCAAAATTCTTTTTAAAGAAATATCTCCTTTTATTTTGAAATCATTTAAGATCTATATAAAATAAAACATTTTCTTTGAAAATATTCTTATAAGCTTGTAAGGAAAGCTTTGAAGATTTTATAACGGCGTAAAATAACCGCACCCGCCGTATAAGTTAAAAAAAACATTCTTACCTCAATTTTGTCGAAAAGGTTAAAAAGGACCTTGTTTTGAAAACGACGGAAAGATTCCTTTATAAACTTCTTATAAAAAGTCAAAAAGGGTATAAATGACTTTAACCCATATTCTTGTAAATAGTAAAAATGTTTTGAAATACATTTTTAAGAAACATGGATGTGGATGATAAAGATATCCCAGTAGATTATTACGTATAAACAACCTCGGATAATGAAGAGATTGTGAAATAACCCTTACCTTGTAATTTTCCTTGGTTGGGGTAGGTTAACCTCCTGTATAATGGTGAAATAATTGTTATTTAAATTATACAAGAATCATATACATTAATATGATATCATATATGATCTTTTAATATTGATTTGATAATAATATCTTAGTATTATCGCCGTTTCGGGTGTTAACTTACTCATTTTCTTTTATATGTTTTGTTACATAAGTCATGTTTGTTGTATCTTATTCATATCCAGAATGATATCAAGTCCTTAAACATCATTTTTAAATCATTAAATGATAATTATACTTGAATGGATACGATGGAGAATGAATCTCATCGCGTTCGTGGAGACGGTAGTCCGTACGTACGCACGAACGCTACTTCCATTTAATTTTTATTTTAAAAGAATCGAATCCAAATGATACATAGGTATATTACTATTCCAGTATAATATAATATTTTATATATGTTACTTAATTTCATTAACACCATCCTTTATACGTTCCATGTGTGGTATGAACGAGTCATATCATTTTAAGGGGGCGGTAGTCCGCACTTCCTTAAATGAAATTAT
This sequence comes from Viscum album, assembly GCA_963277665.1. Lineage (NCBI taxonomy): Eukaryota > Viridiplantae > Streptophyta > Magnoliopsida > Santalales > Viscaceae > Viscum > Viscum album. The sequence continues at coordinate 352,672,969 of OY728130.1, read as the reverse complement.
CGTATGTATATACAACATGAAACGAATAATGGTATGAAATAAAATGGAATTACAGAAGCTTATATATAAAATATATATCATTAATATCATATTTAATTACAGTGCCATCATAATGGCCACCATGAGAGGCGGTAAGATGTATTTGAACAATCATCGTTTCGTGAGGCGTTAATTTGCCATCCACAGAAACATTATGTTCATCATCCATTAGATGGAGTTGTGTGTATGTGTAGTTTTAATACTTCTTATAACAACATCCTAGTATATTGAGGATACTGGTGTTGTTACAAAAGAAGGGAAATAAAAAGAGTTTGGGGGTTGGAGAAGCAAAATAAATGAAAATAATTTAAGAGAAATCGTTACCTTTAATTTAGGTAACTCACTTTGGTTGGAACCAAAGGACTTCTTGAAATGCTTTCTGCCTAAGGGGAAGCTTCAAGGAGGAGGAGAGGGATGTGGGGAGCTTAGTTGGGCAGAGTTTGGACGAGCCAAGTGGCTTGAGAGGTGTGAGGAATGAGTATAAGTGGTCTCCTTTTATAAGGGAGAGGAGGGGCTCTTTAGGAAAGTGTGAAAGTATTACTTTATAATATATTTGTATTCGGTTTCTAATGGTCCAAAAATCATTGAGGTCGAAGATAAGATGACTCATATTCTAAATAACATCAACCAATAAGAATTGGACAGGTTTTACATAATATTTTAATCATTATAATCTTATTTATTTAAATGATTTATTAATGAGGTAAATATTCCATCATTATTGTGTCATTAATAATTTAACTTATTTGATGTCTAAAAATTATAAATAAAATATCATCATGTAGGAAATCTTTTTATCTTTCTAATGAATATTTATAATCGAAAATACAACATGTATAACCCTATGTAAAAATTGTTCTTCTAAAAGATGTAAGCTTATGCCATTTTTATTTTTATTTTAACTTTATTAATATAATGTGTCCCTACCACATACAAGTGGCTCCAAGGGGTCCCCAAATTGACCCAAGGATGCCCATGGTCGGGTATGTGTCCACCAATAAGGTTAGGACACGTTTTAGGGTAATTTTGTATTATTATAACATTATTTGTTTAACCCTTATTTACCGGATTTACCCTTTAACCATGGTAAATAAAATATTTACCACAGTAACTATTCAAAATGTCTAAAAATAAAAGTTACCTATTTACACAATTTGAACATCCTGATTCCAAATATGGAATCCATTTTCCCAAATTCAAAACACAGAAGTGGCAGAAATTAATTTAAAATTAATTCCCGCTGTCAAAACAAAAAGCGTGTTTTTAAGAGATAATAACTATCAAAAGATTGACACTTGTTTATGTTCGGTTTAATTGTAAAATTATGTCCAATGACCAAAATTATATTAAAATGTAAAAATATATTCTAAATATACTTTAAAACCACTCCAATTCATAATTTATCACTATTAATTATTTTGATTAAAAAAGTTGTTTTTAATTAAAATTTAGTAATTTTCACTATTCATCAAAATATGAAAGTTATCCGAAATGTACCAAAATTTCACCCTAGGCTAATTTTGATATTCCGAATCCAAAAATGAAGTCCATTTTGAAATATAAAATATATATGATTTCAAAAAGTAGGTATTACTATTCACAACGGCTAGTTTAATCGGTTGTGGTGTGTGTTAAAACTCGAAGTTGCGTATAACACACGCTACTGTATTATTCAAAGGAAAGCGTACTGTGGAAGCTTGGGATGTTTCATTTTAAATTTTTTTGATGTCCCCATTTAGTCAATATGTTTAAAATATTGTATTTAAAAAGGGTTCACTATTAAAAGTTGATAAAAGTGCAATACTGAAAATTAATTTGTTCTTGCATTATATCAAAGAAACTCATAATATGGATTCTAAAATTATAAGGATTATATAAAGTTTAAAATTTAGATAATACTATTCATAACCGCTTTTGAATGGCTTATTTTTGTAAGTCATGGTGTGATTGAACTCGGTGTTGCATGTAGTGAAAGTTATCGAATTATTTTGAAGAAATAACACACTATGAAATCTTGGGGTGTTACAAAGGTCATCAAGTCCTAACAATGTGTCTTGGGTCAGGCATCAAGGTTGTTTTACCCCTTATCATGTCTCAATACACCATCAACATCATCAAATTTCAACATTATCCCCCTAAAACAGAAAACCAAGCCCTGATAGTCCACCTATCATTCGCTTCATGTAAGGGAAACCCCAAATCGACAAACATCAAATATAATAGGTTTAACACATATAGAGATAACATGTATAATAAATATGAGTTTTAGAAGATGTATACACAAACACACAGACACACACACACACATGTGATCCTACTCAAACATAGGATTCATGTGATACACATGAAAAAACATACTGAACATGGTATCATAGTATACACACACACTCAGGCGTTCAACCTCAAGTATATACTAAGGCATATAATCAAACAAAACCATATCATGAAAATAATTATATACCTAGAAATGAAATTCCTACCTCATGTGTGGCTTCATCAACATCATGGTTTGTCGATAGATACATCTCCTAAAAAAACTCACACTGAAAGAACAAAAGAACCATCTCCAATTTTACATGACGGTGTAAGAATTGATATTCAAAGTGAGGATGATAAAGGCTTGAATGAAAGAGACACAAAAAAGAATATTCACCAAGATAATTATTACAAGGACATCATGGGATCCTAATGATCTATAAGAAGTGATTATGGGACACCAATACTGAGAATTAACTCTCTAAAAAACACAATGAACAATTTTTTAATCTATAACATCCTCATTCCATGATTGTTTTATAAATATAGTAAAATTTGGCCAAAAAATAAGGATCCAACTGAAGGATCCAACTAAAATGTCTCAAACCAAAAGTAGTGTCCATGGTGGATGAATTGAGGCCTTAGATTGATCAAAGAGTTTTATACAAATGAAATTAATCAAGGATAAAACATTCAAAAAAATATGTTTCAACCACTCACCCTACGTCTTTTAGATATTGTCTGAAATTTTTTGGATTGAAGGAATAAACATGGAGGTCATGGTTGATTCAATTAATAGGGTTAATAATTCAATTAAAATAAAATTGGTGACCAAAAATTTAATCTACATGAACTTTAACTTTGATTAGTTCAATATACAAGGAATAAGGTATAGATTTTAGATTCCCGAACCCTTATTAACTATCAAACTCCCTCCAACATGGCCTAAAACATTCCATGGTGGCTCTTTAATTCATCAAAAAATGGCTAGTGCTTGGACTTGGACCATTAAACTATGTTGATTTTACCTCACCATAATAGTTGTGAGGTTTCGCAGGCGTTTCTACATCAAGGCATTCCATAAGAATGATTTAATTTCAACACCAATTTCCACTCTACAAATGTTACATCAGGGGATATCATGTCCTATTCTGTGATGGCTTGTTTCACTTTTTAGCCTAAAAATCACTAAAAAATATTTTTATATTCCAAAAGATAATCAAATCCCACTACCCTTTTTCGATAAATTGATCAACCTAAAAAATATAGTATAGAGAATGAAATAAAAAGTTTTAATATATGAAACAAAAAAATGTGGATTTATAAAATCTCTTTATTATATTAGGATTCCCAATCTATCATTTAAACACCAAGTGGAAGAGGAGAAAACTCATCCACATCCGAGAGTGTGAAGTACTTAATCTATGATCCAAAATTTACAATATTCACTTTAAAATATTTTTGGATTTAAACCATTGAAAAAATAATGAGATTCAAGTGTATTATTTTCTTTTAATTGTTATGGTCTTCTAGGATACCACTTCACTATATTTATCACTATGACCTGGGTGAAGGAACTTTCTCAAGGGGTACTTGTAAGGAAATATGGTATGATCCTTTGTTACCAAACCTTACTTTTAATGGACCTACACCTAGTCTTAATAGGCAATAAATGGATTTCCATTCACCTAGATATCCAATCAAGTATCACTCATAGCCTTTGAAGTGTTCTCAATATTAAAACAAGATCTTTACCATTTGAGTCGCTCCTTGTTATTCTAACTTGACAAACATGGAATCAATTATATCAACTATATAACCATTAATCACATTCACAAAAATTCTTGTTCCATCACAAAATTGTCCTACATTTGGTCACACCTACCATGTAATTCCCATGAACTATGATATTCTATTTTTACTCACTATGAATGAAAAGTACACCATACATGAATAAAAACATATTTCTCTATTCAACAAGGTAATTTAATTGTGTTAAATAAATTCTAAAAAAGAAACAATAATATTTCTGAATGAAAATACTATATAGAGCCTCAACCACTTAGGATACCTCCCCATATTTTAAAGTTACATGGTGGGGATTTGCAAAGAAATTTTCTTCCTTATGTTCATGAATTCCTTTGAAAATGGGAATCATATATCCTACAATATAACTCTTCTAGAATTTTTTATAGAAAAATAATATTTTTTGGATGGATTCCATCTGGTATTCCACTGATAACAAGGAATCTATTTATTGGAGGACTAGTGTATACTTCTTCATCTCAAGCCTCCCTACTCACATACATTGGATATTTTTAATATGAACCATGTCCATCAAGTTCTTGACCAATCCTTCAATCCAACAAGAATTTTTTAAATTAATGATATTGATATAAAAATGGGCTTCTAACTTGGTGTACGCTATGACATTCCATTATCTAACTCATCTATCAGGCTGAACCAGAATGTTACACTAATGTGTATATCTTGTACTGATTGTTTCTAGGTCCATTTTCACTAATATACCTATTCCAATTGACCTTAATATTTATAGATAATTCCATTAGTCATATGAACATAAACTAAAAAACAAAATGTTCTATGGTGTGTGACCTTAAAATGTAATTCACAGGTAATGGATGAATAAATGACGGTGTCGAACAATATCTTTTATGAAAAGGATAATTTGTATTGTTAATGTGAATTCTTCCATGAACTTATCTTAAATATATAATAAAATTTCATACTAGTTAATACTACCCTTTATCTGATGCACTGACTACCCATACTCTTGACCTAATCTCATAGTTCTAATCATGGTTTTTTCCTAAATAATATACACATTTGGAAAGTGAGACTATAGAAAAACCTAAGAAGGAATTATCAGATAAGGGAAAATAGTGAACCATATGTCACATCCTTTTATCAATGATAGATATAGATTGATAATTAATTTTTACATTTGTTGATGATTTAAAAGTTTTCTTGTTTAGGGTTTATCGCCTCAGCTATATTGAATTAAATTTCAATGCAATCAATGCTCAATAATCCTCAAGAATAACATTTCTGAGTGACTTGGATGTAATTTAATATAATAATAGGATCCCATTAATTTCTAGTTGGTGGATCCACCCAAATATTTCATTGCCCCAATAACATCTTTGACCCCTTAACCGCATCAGTTTTTTATCTACCTTCCATCATTAGTGTTTAGTGGTGAATTTCAATATTAATTAATACGACATCAATGGATCCATCTAAATCTTGGAGGGTTCTAGTAAAATCAAATTAGATATTAAGCCTAATTATCCATCATATAAACTATAGTGTAGATGAAGAAAAGTGTTCATATCAGAACATAAAAACGCTTCAGTAGTATATCAACAGTATTAATAAATATATATATATATATATCGATTTCCATAGGGATGAAAATAATTATATTCTCTATATCCCGATAGACACCAAGGATCTCCATTGTCATACTCCAATAAACTGTAATCATTGAAATCTCTACTCATTCTTGAATACTTTGATGGAATTTAATAAATCTATCACCACTCGGATCATCTATACCAATAACCAAGGTGAAGGCCCAACTAGGGGCCATTCACTCTATAGGCCTAGACATTTGCCCATGATTTTGATACAAAAAAGTATTTGTGCACCCATCAATATTTTCCAATAGTGACACAGTGTTGATTACAAATCACCATTGGAAAAACCACATATATTTCTAGGGAAGGAATCTATGGATGGTTCATTAAACCTCTTATAAGTGAGAGAATACAATACCACTATTTTTTTTCTTCCAATAATAATATCGGTGATGATATATTCTCATCCCTAACTAAATAAGTATTCAGGATGTTCCTCTATGTGATAATCAAAATACATATAAAAAATGTCATCCCTGTGACATAATCCAAAAAATTACCATGTATCACAACTAGAAAAATGTAATTGAGAAAGGATATTTTCAATGGGGAATATAATCATCACAAAAAGTCATGAAGAAAGATAAATTTATGATATATGTAATTTTACATTGCAAATAACCATTATTTGGGATGGAAAAATGACATCCATCACAAAAACCATTGGAGGTGTTGCACACTATCCCATGGGGAAAGTAGTTTTGATGGGTAATAGTGACGAATTATTAAATATATCACTATTAGTTATCCATCTAGGATATTTTTCCTTTGGAAATTATGCTCATTGTAATATGTCATTCAAAATTAATCTTTTAGTAATAGAATAAAACCCACCTCTAAAAACACTTCACAATTAATAATTTATTAAAAACACATACACTCTATTATCCTCTCACATATCCATTTCCTCCCCTTCAAATACATCACAACCCTTAGATGCACATTACCTAAATATTCCATCTCACCTGATTTGTTGAAAACATGGGTTCAAATCCCCCAGGTACAGACTCCTCTTCTCTCCTCTATTTTTATTTTCTATATTGATCATTCAATCATTAATATATTAGTTTAGTCAAACACTAGGTCAAAAAATTTACAAGATATTTTTGATTTAGTGGATATATAGTGTTAGTGAAAGTTTATTATTCTATATTTTTGTGTTCAATGGCCTCACATGATTTCATTCCAATAGATTTAAAGTAATTTACACTATTTTAATAGTTGGATTTAAAATATTTTTAATATTTGTTACTAAGGGTTACTACATGTCACGACCCATCCTCGGGGCTCGTGCCGTGACTACCCCAAGCCCGCCTTCCATAGGCCAGGGGCTAGCGACTAGAACCAAGGCGTAAATCCCAACAAAAGGGAAGGCATTGCCTTTGAAAAGTAAACAACCACCACAGAGTAAGCAAGTGGAAAAGTAAACACTAAGTAAAAACTGTAACAAGCTGTGCTGAAAGTAAAAAGGGGCTGGAAATACAAGCCAAACTGTAAAGTACAACTAAAAGGGGAAAACAGCAACTGAAAGTAAAAGCCGCAGCGTCGAGCCGTTCTCTGAAGGTCCCACCTGAAGGGTGGGTACAGATAACCTCCACTATTCCACGGGTCCACCTGACCGCTCTGAGTACGTCCCGCCCAGTGGTCCACCTCCAGGTACCGTCCTGCTCCACACGCCTCCACCACGATCAGCGCTGTCCGTTGTCTGCAACCAACACAACGAAGTGCGGGCATAGCCCGTGTAGGGGTGAGTATAAGCTACTCAGTAAGGACCCCGAGACCCCCGAAGGTCTCCTAGAATCCACAAAGGAAAGATACAATCACGAAGTAACATCTGACATGGCTTAGGTATATGCCCATACATATACCTAAGTCATCGATTCCTTTTCGGCTCCAACGTCCGAGCCCAAGCACAACCCAGTCCACACAGGAAAGAAAACGTATACCCACACATGATAGCACAACACAATCCAAAAATGAGAGTAAACAGTAAATCCACACAGGATAGCTCAACACAATCCACAAATGAGAGTAAACAGTAAATCCACATAGGATAGCTCAATACAATCCACAAAGGAGAGTAACACAGGATTCAGCTCACACAGGTATACTTCTTTGGATGACGATAAAGATGATCACTGATCCATCTAAGTCTTCGGACCCACAAAGGATCGATAGGTACTAACCCCCACAAAGACCCACATAGGATCGGGCCCACACAAGACCTGTAGGCGCTAGCTCACAAAGAACCGCTGAGCGCTGACCCACACAGGATCGGACCCACACAGGATCGAGCCCACACAGGACCTGTAGCATTGACCCGCAAGGGATCGCTGAGTGCTGTAGTCATCGCAGTCCACTGAGGATCTCTACACAGTCGTCATCGCAGTCCACTGAGGATCTCTACACGGTCATCGCTGCAGTCCACTGAGAATCTCTGCACAATCGTCGCTGTTGAAGTAGCAGTCATAGCCAGATCTAGGGTTCCTGCACACAACAAGCTCGTTCGGGAGGGTTCGCTCCACGAGCCGAGAGGCTGATACATCAACTGACACAAGTCCGAGGTTGAGGTATCCAAAAGTTCCGTATTGTCAACAGGAACTCAACATCGCAGACGGCGCGTCAATCGGACGCCCGGTCTGAGAGTTATTGCCTTTTTCGTCCCAGGGACCGGTTAGTTTTTAAAGAAAACCCAACCCGACCGTACTCCACCTGTGTCCAAACCTCGGGAGAAGTGACCCAAAAGATCCGTCTCACTTAGAGGAAATCAATGAAGTCGACAGCACGTCAATCGGACGTCCGTAGCTCAAGATATGAGCGTTTTCGCTCTGAGGACCCGGTTGGTTTCGTGTACAAATCAACCCAGCCAAACCCAAAGTATTCCGAAACCTTGAGTGCGATATACCGAAATGACCGTTTCGATCCAAGGATCGCGTGTCTACTGACGGCGCGTTGTTCGGAGGCCCGTAACCCATGTTAAGGTCATTTGACCGAAAACAGTCCGAAAACGGGGGGTCCGGGCCCGGGCCGACCCGGCGGGACCCGGTCCGGTCCGGCCAGGGCGCGGCCTGGCTCGGCCGGCCGGTCCGGCTCGGCTCGGCCGAGCGGCCGAGCGGCTGTCGCGGGGCACTGCCCCCCGCGGGTCGGAAGTGCCGCGGCCCCCCGCGTGGGGCCGCGATGGAACAAAGGACGCGGCTTTGCCTCGTCCGAGTGCGCCAGACCCACGCGGTCGCGGGTCCGCGGGCGCCGTCGCCGCCCCCAGCTGTTGGCCCCGCCGCGCCGGCGGCCCGCGCCGGCGGCGGCTTCCGCGGGCCACCGGAGTCGCTCCGGTGGTCCGATTTTGTTCTCGTCTACGCCGCTGCTCCTCCCGGGACTCATTCTTCACTGTGGAACCATCAAATTTCCATTGCGGAACGTTCCATCATCACCCGTCAAATCCGCACAACCGCGAAGAATGGCGGAGGGTTGTCGGGCCGTTTTCGTTTGGCCCGCACCCTCCGCGTTAGATAAAAACAATGGGAGAAATTATTCAACACATGAACCAACAATTTTAATAAAATAAAATTGTTCATATGAATCCGGTTCTTTAATTTTAATGAACATTCACGGGAATATAAAAAGGGTTATTTCCAAAATAAAAATCCCTACCTCGTCAAGTCGCACGCACGGGTCCTTCGCGGATTTGATCGTCGCGGAAGGAGGGGTTCGTCGCGGAAGGAGGAGATCGTCGCGGTATCCGGCGCCGCGTCATCGCAGAAGGGCGTCACATCGACGAACTCCGAGGTTCAAGAACAAAAAGATTAAATTAATAATAATTAAATCCTTCTTGAGTCAAAAACCACAAAGGAAGCTTAAAAAAGAAACCCAAGATGTCTTACCTCAAGCAGTTGGTGATCGGAGATTGGGGTAGGGAAGAACGTCTCGGACGAAGCGTCGCCAAACTCCGAGGGTGACGGCGTTCTTCGCATTCTTCGCGAAGGAGGATGAAGGCTCAAGAATTCTGTCAAAGCCTCTCAACGTGTAATCCTCCAAATGTCATGTCGGTCTTATTTTATTATTACGCCAACAAATGAAAAAACGATAAGTAACAACCCATTAATCTATAGAATTAATTCAATGAAAGAAACTGCCCATTTAATTCACAAAATAAACCGCCCAATTAAATGTTGCATTAAGAATTTAAGAAAACGCGTCAGTTGACTTTCATAATGACGGGTTTTCGCGGGTACGTTACTTAGCGGAAAAGAAACGGCGGGGATCGTGCGGTCCCCACCTCACAAATATCCTACCATGAGGGTAGGATATTTTTGGATAGTACCCTATCTGTTTCAACTCAGTTTAAGTGGCTTTCAAGTGGCTTCAAGTGTCTTAAGTGAAATAAAATAAAGTTTGTCGAACAATTTATTTTATTTCTTAACTTTAAGCCCAAAAATTAAAAACCACAGCCGAGAATACGCAACTTCGGAAGAGGTGTTTCTAAGCAAATACCGGCGCTGCGATTCTATCGGTGCCCTCGGAATTCGATTCCGGACACCGGTTCAAAAGTTAGAAAAATCCGCTCGTCCATTCACTGAACGTACCCGAGCCAAACTTCGGAAAATGATTATGGGCACACAGGGCCTCGGAATCAGGTGCCGTCAGAAACTGCGTTCTTGTAAAATTCCAAAGAAAATTAAGAAAACAATTTCCTTGAAATTTATGGGTCTTTACATTACTCCCACCTCAGGGCTTTACGTCCCCGTAAAGATACATCATAAACTAGGGAAACAAATGTGGGTACTGAGCACGCATCTAAGCCTCCCGCTCCCAAGTGCTCTCCTGGAGGTTCCCGTGCTGCCATCTGATGCGCACAAGAGGAATTGATCATCCACTTAGGAACCGATCCTGTCGATCCTCTATCTCCACTGGAACCTCCATAAAAGTCACCCCATCATCCACGTCTAGCTCCCCATGGTCAATGATGTGTGTCGGGTCGTGCACGTATCTCCTCAGATGCGATACGTGGAAGACATCGTGCACCCGGTGCAACTGAGGTGGTAGAGCCAGACGATAAGCCACCTCTCCAATCCTACTGAGGACCTGGAAAGGTCTGATGAAGCGTGGAGACAACTTTCCACCTCGGCCAAATCTCCGCAAACCACGTCGAGGTGAGACATGCAAGAAGACGTGATCGCCATCCTCGAAATCTAGTGGCCTCCGCCTCCTGTTAGCATATAACTTCTGCCAGCTCTGAGCTGTCCTCATCCACTCCTGGATGACCTGGACCTTCTCTGTCGTGGCCCGGACCATCTTTGGTCCCACAAGTGCTGACTCCCCAGGGTCTGTCTAGCACAAAGGAGATCTGCAAGGTTTGTTGTACAACGCCTCGTATGGTGTCATCCCGATGGTGGAGTGGTATTTGTTGTTTTACTCGAACTCCACCAAGGGTAGGTGGTCCTCCAAGCTACGACCAAAGTCGAGGACACATGCGCGGAGCATGTCCTCGAGATTCTGAATGGTCCTCTCCGTCTGACCATCCGTCTGAGGGTGAAAGGTAGTGCTCAGACGTAGCCGCGTCCCGGACACCTCCTGCAACCCATTCCAAAGCCGGGAAGTAAAACGAGCGTCCCGATCGGAGACGATAGACGATGGCACACCGTGAAGCCGTACAATCTCCTGTACGTAGAGACGCCCCAAGCTCTCCACCGAGCCCTGCTCTCTGATTGGTAAGAAGTGTGCTGACTTGGTGAGTCAGTCAACAATCACCCAAATGGAGTCGTGACCTCTGGAAGTGTGTGGAAGTCCAGTCATGAAGTCCATAAATATTCCATCCCACTTCCACTCCAGGACCTCCAAGGGCTGTACCAAGCCTGATGGTACCTGATGCTCTGCCTTCACCTGCTGGCAGGTGAGGCACCGTGAAACGCACTCTACCACAGCCTTCTTCATGCCCGGCCACCAGTGCTGTCGTTTGAGATCCTGGTAAATCTTCGCCACTCCAGGATGTAGCGCTAAAGGAGAAGTGTGAAACTCGCTCAGCACATCCTCCCGTAAAGCAACTGGTACCAAGGTACGTCCTCTGAAAAGGACGTCGTGCTCTGCTCCAAGGGAGAAACCATTAGGTGCCTGTCCCGAGGATATCTGTGCACGCCGCGTCTCACAGTCGGCGTCCTCACATTGTGCCTCTCTGACCCGCTGCAGTAGTGGAGGGGTGACTGTGAGAGACTGAAGGAAGGCTTCTCCATCTCAATCCACGAAGGATATCTACAAGGCGGCTAGCTGCTCTGTCGCCTCCTCAAGTAGCTGAATGCCCGTCCTCCTGCTGAGGGAATCAGCTACTACATTCCCCTTCCCAGGAGTATAGACTATCTCAAAGTCATAGTCCTGGAGGAACTCGAGCCATCGTCGTTGTCTCAGGTTCAGGTCCTTCTGAGAAAAGATGTACCTGAGACTCTGGTGGTCAGAAAATACTATAAAGCGCTCGCCCATCAGATAGTCCCGCCATGTCTTCAGAGCGAAGACCACTGCTGCTAACTCCAGGTCATGGGTAGCGTAGTTATGCTCATGCGGCCTCAACTGACGTGATCCATAGGAAATCACGACCCGCTCCTGTATCAGGACACACCCGAGTCCGGTCCCTGATGCATCGCAGTAGACTACGTATCCAACTCCCTCCTCAGGAAACCACAAGATAGGTGCGCTGGTCAATCTCTGTCTCAGCTCCTGGAAGCTCTGCTGACATCTGTCTGACCACACGAAGGGTTTCCCCTTCTTCGTCAACGCTGAGAGTGGTGCCACAACTCTATAAAAGTCCGGCACAAACCTCTGATAGTATCCGGATAGACCCAAGAAACTCCGCACCTCTGTCACGCTCCTAGGTGGCTCCCAAGCTAGCACTGCCTCAATCTTCGCGGGATCCACTGCAACTCCCGCCTCAGAAATGATGTGCCTCAAGAAGTGGACCTCACGTAACCATAACTGGCACTTCAAGAGCTTTCCATAAAGCTGGTGCTCTCGTAGTTTTTCTAGTACAACCCGCAAGTGGTAGGCGTGCTCCTCCTCCATGGTCGAGTACACCAAAATGTCGTCGATGAAGACCACGACAAATCGATTGAGGTATGGCTAGAAGATCCTGTTCATGAGGCTCATGAACACTGCTGGAGCGTTGGTTACGGAGAAAGTCATGACCAAGAACTCATAGTGGCCATACCGACACCCGAAGGCCATCTTATGCACGTCCTCGTCTCGAACTCTGAGCTGATGACGACCCGTCCTCGTCTCGAACTATGAGCTGATGATAGCCTAAGCCGAGGTCTATCTTCGAGAACCACCGTGCTCCCTTGAGCTGATCGAAGAGGTAATCAATTCTCGGTAGCGGATACTTATTCCTCACTGTCACCTGGTTCAGGCGACGATAGTCGAAACATAGTCGCAAGCTCCCATCTACCTTCTTGGCAAACAAAATTGGGGTAGCCCAGGGTGAAACACTGGGTCGGATGAACCCCTTTCCCTGCAAGTCCTCCAACTGTACTCGTAGCTCTCGAAGCTTAGCGGGGGCCATCCGATATGCTGGAGTGGATATCGGGGTTGTCCCGGGGTACAGGTCAATATAAAAGTCTACCTCTTTGCGAGGAGGTAGCGCTGGAACGTCATCGGGAAAGACGTCCGCGTACTGATCCACCACTGCAGGAAAAATAGGACTCCGCACATCCACCGCTCCAAGGATGAGTCTAGCCAACTGATGAGTGATGGGCTATCCCCTCCTCTGCAAGAGTCCCTCCTGTGCTGCAAAGGCTCCCTTCTCGCCGGTGAAGGTGAACCTGCTCCCATTGGTGCGCACACATCGCACCTTGCGCCTAAAACAGTCAATCTGACCATGGAATGTAGATAACCAATCCATGCCCAAGATGACGCCGTAAGGACTCGACGCCACTACTAGAAGATCCCAGCCGAAGCTCTCACCTCCTAGAGTAAGCTCACACTACCGACACCAGTGCGTAATCGTCGAGTCTGCTTCCGTTGGGGTCTCTAGCCATAAGGATCGAGCTAGCGGCTCTGTCGGAATCTACGAGCTCCGAACAAGGGCAGCAGCTATAAAAGAGTGACTTGATCCTGTGTCTATAAGAACTGCAGCAAGGGTGGAATAGACACAGATCGTACCTCGAATCATCTCTGGCGTGCCATGGTCGTAGGCCTCCGCTGCCTGGAGCTGTGCCTGTCTCTGCCCGCCAGCTCCCTGTGGTCGGGGCGGTCCTCCTGGTGGTGGTGGTGGCAGAGCCTCAAAGTGTCGCCCACCACCTGCTGCTCGGCCAGATCCTCTGCCTCATCCGCCTCCTCCCTGCGGACTACCACGGTCGACCCTCTGCCTCTGCCTGGGTGGGCCCTCCACCGTCTGCTGCTCCTCGGTACGGCGGGTCGGGCAGTCACGAGCCATGTGGCCCTGCCCGCCGCATACGTAGCACTGCTTGCCTCTCAGAAGACTGGATCCGCGCTGTGTGCCCCGCACTGCTGAGCTAGTGTCCTGAGGTCGTCTACGAGAGGGTCTGGTCTACCTGGAACCCTGAGTCATCCATCGGCTACCCGCTGCCGAAGACTCCACTACCTTCCGCCATGCGGTATGTCTCGCTGCTGAAGCAGACTCAGCAAGAAAGCTCTTGATCAGAAGGGCTCGCTCCAGTACTCTTGCCTGGGTCGGGATGCTAAGGGAGATCAGCGATGCCCTGATCTCGTGTCTCAAACCCTAATCAAAGGTCCGGGCCTGGAAGAATGGGTCCCGTACCATGTCGGTCGAGTAACGAGAAAGATCAGTAAACCTCACCGCGTACTGGGCGACCGTCAAGCTGCCCGGCCGCAGCTGAAGAAGATCCTGAATGCGCACCGCATGGAGGGTGGCCGGGACGAACTCTGAGCGGAAGAGGCTCTCGAAATCCGTTCAAAGAAGAGAGGCCTCATCGTGTACCTAGAGCATCAAGCTCCACCATCATCCTGATGCTGCGTGCAGTAGGCTCACCACGAGGATCACCATGAGGTCTGGTGGTGTCCTCACTAGCCTGAAAACTCGAACGAACGCCTCCAGCCATTCCTCAGCTACCTTGGGGTCCGTCTCCCCACAAAACCTGAGTGGTTGCTGGCGTTGGAACTCGTGCAGAGCTCCGAGGCAACGTGCATCATCAGCGGTCGGCGCTGGAAGCATTGGGGGCTCGACTGGTAAAGGTACCGTCGGTGCCTCTGCTGTCAACGAGCCCTGTACCGAGGCCTCATTGCTCGGCGGGCTATCTTCGTGCTCTACTGTCGGAAACCTAGCTGGCTACCGTCGTGGGGCCATCCTGAAAATAAAACAAGTGTGCCACGGTCAGAACAGTATACCTGGGGAGCTGACACAAGTAATCACAAAGAAAACATGAAACCCACATGCAATCAACGTTTTCGTGCATTAAGTCGAAAATCAGAAGTCAGGGTCCTGGTGTACAGATACGTCGGTCGCCGCACCAACACTGGACTCCCTGGACAGATAGCCACACCCAATACGCTAAACACTATAGCTTCACATAGAAGAAAGATCAGAGTCTACGGTAGAACCGACCCCTCTGATACCAATTTGTCACGACCCGTCCTCGGGGCCCGTGCCGTGACTACCCCAAGCCCGCCTTCCATAGGCCAGGGGCTGGCGACTAGCACCAAGGCGTAAATCTCAAAAAAAGGGAAGGCATTGCCTTTGAAAAGTAAACAAGCACCACAGAGTAAGCAAGCGGAAAAGTAAACACTATGTAAAAACTGTAACAGGCTGTGCTGAAAGTAAAAAGGGGCTGGAAATACAAGCCAAACTGTAAAGTACAACTGAAAGGGGAAAACAGAAACTAAAAGTAAAAGCCGCAGCGTCGAGCCGTCCTTTGAAGGTCCCACCGAAAGGGTGGGTACAGATAGCCTCCACTGCTCCTCGGGTCCACCTGACCGCTCCGAGTACGTCTCGCCCAGTGGTCCACCTCCAGGTACCGTTCTGCTCTGCACGACTCCACCACGATCAGCGTTGTCCGTCGTCTACAACCAACACAACGAAGTGCGGGCATAGCCCGTGCAGGGGTGAGTATAAGCTACTCAGTAGGGACCCCGAGACCCCCGAAGGTCTCCTAGAATCCACAAAGGAAAGATAAAATCACGAAGTAACATCCGATGCGGCTTAGGTATATGACCATACATATACCTAGGTCATCGATTCCCATTCAGCTCCAACGTCCGAGCCCAAGCACAACCCAGTCCACACTGGAAAACAAACGTATACCCACACAGGATAGCACAACACAATCCACAAAGGAGAGTAAATAGAAAATCCACACAGGATAGCTCAACAGAATCCACAAAGGAGAGAAAACAGTAAATCCACACAGGATAGCTCAACACAATCCACAAAGGAGAGTAACACAGGATTCAGCTCACACATGTATACTTCTTCGGATGATGATAAAGATGATCACTGATCCATCTAAGTCGTAGGACCCACAAAGGAACGATAGGTACTAACCCCCACAAAGACCCACACAAGATCGGGCCCACACAGGACCTGTAGGCACTGACTCACACAGAACCGCTGAGCGCTGACCCACATAGGATCGGACCCACACAGGATCGGGCCCACACATGACCTGTAGCACTGACCGGAAAGGGATCGCTGAGTGCTGTAGTCGTCACAGTCCACTGTGGATCTCTGCATAGTCGTCGTCGCAGTCCTATGAGGATCTCTGCATGGTCGTCGCTGCAGTCCACTGAGGATCTCTGCACAGTCGTCGCTGTCGAAGTAGCAGTCGCAGCCAGCTCTAGGGTTCCGGCACACAGTAAGCTCGTTCAGGAGGGTCCGCTCCACGAGCCGAGATACTGATACTTCAACTGACACAAAGTACGAGGTTGATATATCCCAAAGTTCTGTATCGTCAACAAGAACTCAACGTCGCAGACGACACGTCAATCGGACGCCCGGTCTGAGAGTTAATGGCTTTTTCATCCCAGGGGCCCTGTTGGTTTTTAAGGCAAAACCAACCCGACCGTACTCCACCTGCGTCCAAAACTCGGGAGGAGTGAGCCAAAAGATCCGTCTCACTTAGAGGAAGTCAACGAACTCAACGACACGTCAATCGGACATCTGTAGCTCAAGATATTAGCGTTTCCGTTCCGAGGACCCGGTTGGTTTCGTGTACGAACCAACCCGGCCGAACCCAAAGTATTTCAAAACCTTGAGTGCGATATACCGAAACAACCATATTAATCCAAGGATTGCGTTTCTGCTGACGGCGCATCGTTCGGAGCCCCGTATCTAAAGTTACGACAATTTGACCGAAAACAGTCCGAAGACGGGGGGTCCGGGCCCGAGCCGACCCCCCCTGGGTCGGCCGAACCGGGTCGACCCGAACCGAGTCGACTAGACCCGGTCCGACCCGGCTGGATCCGGTCTCGTCTGGCCAGGGTGTGGCCTGGCTCGGCCGGCAGGTCCGGCTCGGCTCGGCCGAGCGGCTGCCGCGGGGCGCTGCCCCTGCAGGTCGGAAGTGCCGCGGCCCCCCGCGTGGGGCCGTGATGGATCAAAGGACGCGAATTTTCCACATCCGAATGCGCCGGACCTGTGCAGCCGTGGGTCCGCGTGTGCGGCCACCACGGCCCTATCCAGCGGCGCGCAGGGGCACCAGCGGCCCGCGCCGCCGGTGGCTTCGCGGGCCACCGGAGTCGCTCCGGTGGTCCGATTTTGTTCCCGTCTGCGCCGCTGCTCCTCCCAGGACCCGTTCTTCACTGTGGAACCATCAAATTTCTATTGCGGCACGTTCCGTCGTCACCCGTAAAATCCGAACAACCATGAAGAACGTTGGAGGGTTGTCGGGCCGTGTTCGTTTGGCACGCACCCTCCGCGTTAGATAAAAACAACTGGATAAATTATTCAACACATGAACCAACAATTTTAATAAAATAAAATTGTTCATATAAATCCGGTTCTTTAATTTTAAAAACGTTCATGGGAATATAAAAAGGGGTATTTCCAAAATAAAAATCCCTACCTCGTCAAGTTGCATGCGCGGGTTCTTCGCGGATTTGATCGTCGCGGAAGGAGGGGTTCGTCGCGGAAGGAGGAGATCGTCGCGGTATCCGGTGTCGCGTCGTCGCAGAAAGGCATCGCGTCGACGAACTTCGAGGTTCAAGAACAAAAATATTTAATTAATAATAATTAAATCCTTCTTGAGTCAAAAACCACAAAGGATGATTAAAAAAGAAACCTGAGATCTCTTACCAAAAGCAGTTGGTGATCGGAGATCGGGGAGGGGAAGAACGTCTCGGATGAAGCGTTGCCAAACTCCGAGGGTGATGGCGTTCTTCACGTTCTTCGCGTTCTTCGCGAAGGAGGATGAAGGCTCAAGATTTCTGTCAAAGCCTCTCAATGTGTAATCCTCCAAATGTCGTGTTGGTCTTATTTTATTATTACGCCAACAAACGAAAAAAAGATAAGTAACGACCCATTAATCCGTAGAATTAATTCAACGAAAGAAACTGCCCATTTAATTCATGAAATAAACCACCCAATTTAATGGTGGGTTAAGAATTTAAGAAAACGCGTCAGTTGACTTTCATAATGACGGGTTTTCGCAGGTACGTTACTTAGCGGAAAAGAAACGGCGGGGCTCGTGCGGGCCCCACCTCACAAATATCCTACCAAGAGGGTAGGATATTTTTGGATAGTACCCTATCCGTTTCAACTCAGTTTAAGTGGCTTTCAAGTGGCTTCAAGTGGCTTAAGTGAAATAAAATAAAGTTTGTCGAACAATTTATTATATTTCTTAACTTTAAGCCCAAAAATTAAAAACCACACCCGAGAAAACGCAACTCCAGAAGAGGTGTTTCTAAGCAAATATCGGCGCTGCGATTCCATCGGTGCCCTCGGAATTCGATTCCGGACACCGGTTCAAAAGTTAGAAAAATCCACTCGTCCGTTCGCTGAACGTACACGATCCAAACATCGGAAAATGATTCTGGGCACACCGGGCCTCGGAATCAGCTGCCGTCAGAAACTGCGTTCTTGTAAAATTCCAAACAAAATTATGAAAAAAATTTCATTGAAATTTATGGGTCTTTACACTACAAGTGTATTATTTAATATAATTGTTAGATACATTATTATTGTGGAAATTATTTATAGGAATGTTAGATATTTATATAAATTTTAACATAGTTTATATAAATATATATAGTTATCTAATCATATTTCATGCTTCTGGTGATATAATTTTTGATGAATTATGACAATGCTTGGATTTTATCTCTGATGTTAAGCCATGTTTGATTGTTATATTATGATTTTTTTTCATTTATTGAAAATGAGTCAATATAGTTTAGTATTCATTAGAGTATGTATATATATATATATACTAACATGTTAATATAAATTTATAAATGTTTTAAAAAACATATAATTTTTTTTAAATATATATATGTGTATGTATGTATGTATTAATTGGAGATGTATATTTGTTAAAAAACATGTAAAAATATATTTTATGTATATATATTTGATCTTCAAATCAGGTCATATATATATAATAAAATGTGAATAAACATATATAAATGATTAGAAAAACCTATATGGTTTTTGAGAGATATATATAGGTATATATATATATGATATGTATATATATTTAATAAAACATGAGAAAATATATTTGATATATATATGGGATTAAACAATCTTATAATATGTATATATAGACACACACACACAAACACAGACATAGAATGTATGAAATAAATAGGAAATGTATTTTTTAAAAATAATGAGAAATTCAATTTAATGAAAATGATTTAACAAATTGTTTTTTATAAAAAAGAATTTTTTTATAAAAAAATATTTTAAATTATTAATAGACAAAAATATATATTTCAAAAATATAACAATAATGATTACTCGTTAATATTGGACCAAAATAATGATAAACATATTGTATGGAGGTTCATAAATGTTTTAATATTTTTTATTATTTTTTACTCATTATTAGGATTCATTAAAAATAACAAAAATAATAGTAATAATAAATATTTTTTGCTTAATTTTATTTATCATTAATAAATAAATAATTTTTGATAATAAATATGTGTAATAATCTGTAAAAAAGTTTAATCACTCTTACAAAAAATATAAAAAATGCAAATTTTTTTTTAAAATTTTAATTAATTAATAATTATGATGTAATAATTAAAATAATATCATTAATAATTTTTTTAATAATCTATAAATTGTTTTTAAATATTAGTAATAATTTTTAAATATGAAAAAATTACGATAATTGGATATATATATATATATGTATATAATATTAAAAAAATATTAAAATGAATACCCTTGTATTCGATGTTACCAAACAACTAACACACAAGAATGTTATAACACGACGAGGGTAAACCACACAACCCAAATATAACAGTGGTCTCATATTAGACTATGATAAACCGTTTAGGAGATAATTCATTTTATTGTAGGAAAGTACAATAAAAATATTAAATGATTTAACCTTGCATGTTATGTTTCCAAATACTTAATAGACAGAAAATTTACATCATGAATAGGGTAAACCTTAAATCCCTGACCTAAGAGAGGCCTCATATTTGTAATATGATTCAATGTTTGGAAGATATTTGAATTTTTTGTAAAAAATTATATTGAAATTATGAAATGAATTTCCCTCACTTGAGTTGTTACTAAACACCCGATGCATAAAAATGTTATGTGATACAAAGGGTAAACCCCACATCCCAAACCTAACAGTGGTCTCATATTTATCATAAAATGAACTACTTGGGAGATATTCCATTAGTTTAACATAACTCAATTCTATTTACAGTGAACCCATCTAAGCATTATAATCCCATGTTAACTCAATGCCTCACTCTAGAAATATTCCATAAATTATTTCAATGATTTAAAATAAAATAATAATTTGAAATTAGTCACAAAAAGAAATAATTATTTATATTTTTGATGTTTTTAGATAATTATGGTCTCTCGAATTAGACACTAGTATTTATTTTGCAACCATGATTGTATGAATCATTGTAGAAATCTCAACAAATTATGGAATAAATATTTTCTACTTTGTTAAAATTGAAACATTTATATCATTTTCATCATAAAATTCAGTTTTTTATAATGAAATAATTAAATTTCCATTTTACGAAATGTGATATAGTGATATTAGAAATGTTTTTCAATGTTGGAAACTATTTTCTATGTTTTTGGATTTTGAAAGATTATATTTTTTGGTATCAACACGGTGAACATAATTCAGTAGAAAAATACATTTTTTGTGTTTTGTATACATTATTTTGTAAATTAGTACATGTGGATGATAGCCTATCTACTTGGGAAAAAATACCTCAACATGATATTCAAAACCCTATATCAAAACCTTCAAAAATTTACCATTTTTTTAAATATTCTGAGGAGTCCTTATTTCTTGTATACCAAGTGAGAAAATTTTAATTTGGTACCAAATTTATGGCTATTAAATAATATTTTAAATGTAAAATATTTTATTTTATAAAATATTATATTTGTTGAAATCCTTTTTTCCTGACAGAAAAAAAATACTTGCAAGGTTTTATGAAATTAATAGGATAATCCATAATTTGGGTCTTACTTATAAGATGATCCATATGTGTTCAAATGACTAAATTATATATTATAGAGATTATAAAGAATTTGTTAATTTTTTAATTTTTCAAAATGTGGAAAATCGAGGTATAAAGAGGGAAAATAAGGTAAATCTAGATTTACAATTAAATAGTTTAGTAATTTTCCAATTCGACCCCATTTACGAAAATTATTTATGTCTTTCAACACAACTATGTTAATGACAAGACATAAAAAAAATTTTCTATTAACTAAAGATTAATCTATCCACTTGATAGTGATTTAGGGAAACTCATTGATCATATGTATCTTTTTTTCCTTCAGAACCATGTAATATATGGTTAGTTATTTATACTTCTTGTTTTTCTCTATTTGGGGACTACGAAATTCAATATTATTGTGGGATAATTTTAATTACTTTTTAGAACTTATCTCCTCAGATAAGATGAAGGAACCATATATATATATATATATATATATATATTTGTGTGTGTGTGTCTATATTTTTCTCTATTAATTATAGAAAATCTGAAGAGTACAATCGATGTTTTTTGGAAGCTCTTAATTGATGAGTGAATTTTTTTGTGGATCCACATTGTAACTACATTTGATATAGTTTTATATCAGAAATTTACATTAAAGGATTCCTTAATGTGGATGATTAGTAAATTTCCAATGAATGGTATGTTATTTAAATAGAGTAAACATGGTCTAAAAATATCATTGTACTTCATGGATGAGAATAAAGAATTTATTCTTGGAAATGAGATAGAGACTAGTTATTTTGACATTAATCTATGATTTCTTCCTATGGATCATCTTTTTCAAGGGAATATTATTTTTCTTACAATAGGTATAATTGAAAGAGGCATACCCCAAATAGCGCTCTTAGGTATTTAGATAAAATATATCATATATTCATTACCTCTTGTTACTTTTGGACCAACCATAAAAAAAATGTTTTGGGTGAGATTATAAATGGATAAGGATGATTTTTCTGGAAACTTATATATTTGTATGATTTTTCTGGTTTGTCACATGTTATATGAAATTCAAATTATGGAATTTATTTTTGATAAAATATTTAATATCATGTTGTACTAACCAAATAAAGAAAAAGATATTATAAATATATGATTAGATCATTCCCAAATTTATAGATCTACCAAACTTAAATTATTTGAAGCTATAATATCACATAAATTAATGTAGAAAATATTATCTAACAAATATTATTATGAAATTAATTTATTATTGTAATAATTTATTAGATATTTTATATTACCAAATGGTTATTTATCTAATTTGTCTCATTATGTATGAATGGAAATATTACTAGGTAAAAGGGTATTGATTTTCATGTAATAATGGAAATATTTTTGCTTATTGGTTTTAGAGGGTTTTCTAAGAATTTAATTTGGTATGTGTTGACTAAATTATCATATTTATTCTAATATAAATTTTGAACAAGATTATATTATAATTAATTGAGTGAGCCGAGAAAATATGTTGTTTAATTTAATTTAAATTGGAAAAAATATATTCTCTAGCCTTTTATGACTCAATGGAACATTTAATTTTTAATTTTACGTATGAAGCTATATGTGGTGGGCCAGTACAGATATGATTGATGTAGCCATTTGTGGTATGTATGAAAAAATTAAAGAATAAATTATATAATAAAGTATTAGATGAAGGGTTAATTATAGATGCATAGTTGTGGGAGGAAATTTCAAATTTATACTCTTATTATTTTCAAATAGAATATATTTCAAAACAAAATCATATTTTACAAAATGATTCAAATACATATGTTTTAACAGATCATAAATTTATTGTTTTTAATCATATCGAGCATTGTTTTGGTGGTTATCATGAATAATGAATTTCAGATGATGAACTGCACAATTCCCATACATATATTCAGCAACATTGTGAGTAAATGAAATGATTTTTTCAATAATAAATAATTTTTATTATTTTTTATATTCTTTTTATAGATTAAATTATTTATATTATTTATTTTGTAGAATCTATGATGAAAATATCGGAAACATTATTATAAAATTACCTCATCTACACCTGAATAATGTCATAAATAAAATTTTAAAAGTTAATTTTAATGACTGGTAAGTTATATTTTTCTGGATAGAACATTAAATAATTTTTCTAATGATATATATTATTAAATTGTTTTCTTGTTTGCAGCAAACACAACATGGAAGTCAAGTTTATATTCAATTATGTGTGCTTAGAAACCCTCCATCAAAAATTTTAAAATATTATAAAGGGTATGTGGTTAATGGATTCAGATTCCATACATACATATATGGCGAGTCATTGAAATTAAATATTGCAATATTCATGCATAAATAAAACATTTATGTTGTCACATCTATCACATAATGTTTATTATACAAATTAATATGATCCTTTATGAAATTTTAATGACTGGTGCAGTGAAATAAAAATAAAATCTAATTAAAATCAATTTATTGAAAATGAAAATGGTTATGGGGAAGTGAAAAATATTGTCATTTTTCAAGAAACATCCCAAAATAAAACTCTTATGTAATGAGATACAAATATTGACAATTAAATCCCATGGTTAAGGGACAATGATATTGATAATATTGATGAATTAAAAAGGGTTGATTAAATTTAAATTCATATGGATTTTTGAATTTTAAAGATGAATATAATGAAATTTTCATTGATAAAGGTGAAGAATAAGATAAATATTTATATATATTTTTCAGGATTTTTTTATATTAGATATTTCTATAACAATTATTTATTGGTAAATCTTTTTATTTCAGATTGTTGGACGCAATGTTCTATTATGTTTCTTCAATGTAGCCAATAATTAATGGTTTTTATATGATATATTTATCATCAATTATTGATAGGTAATAATATTATATCATGCATTATATTTATATTGTTTTGATTTTATATGTGTGTTAAAAAAATTTACAGTTTATATTATAATGTTCAAGTATTTTTTATAGGTAATTATTATATTATGGTATTTATTAGTTTTTAATATTATATATATATATTAATGCTTATTAATAGGTAAGATTATAATATTTTGGTTTTTATTAGTTATTTTATATTTTATATCGGTGTAAAAAATTTTATAAAGGTTTGAAATTTTTTTTTTCATGGATGAAGATTCTCCTCATAATCTATTTTTTTCTCTCGTTGATGCAGGGATTATAAAGGATGGATACTAAAACTATTAGGAGGGGGTGAAGTCTATCATGATTGATTATTTATTACCCTATTCTGGCGAGATGCCAATGTCTTTATTTTGATATTTTTATTGATGTGTATTAAATTATTTAAGGTATTTATTTTTTATTAAGTTATGTTATTAATTTTTTAATAATATTCTATTTATTTGTTTTTATTTTCACAATATTTGTATAAATCTATTGGTTAGGTTGGTGCAATTATATGAAACTATTTTTCTGTTCCAAGAGTGTAATGGATCAGGTTCCCATTACCATTCGTCGATAGATGTTCGACTACTAGATTGTATATAATTAAAAAATATATTATATATTTATAATTATTTAATTTTTGACATGTTTTTTTAAATTTAATAACATAATTTATGGTATGTAATTGATGAATTCCTTAGAAAATCAATTTTTGTGGCCTAATAGATTTGTATACATGAATATTTTCATCATTTTTACACAACCTAAAAAAGTGAGCTATGGATAGAGGTTTTGGTTCCATTTTTTACTAGTCTTTCATCTCTGATTGAATTGAATATATGTCATCATAGGTATGATATGTATTTTTCAACTATTAGATAAGAGATAATTTTAGGAGGTGGTCAGCATCTGGACATTAGAACATATGGGGAAGGAGGTCACAAATAGGGCCAATAGTTGTGCATTTTGTGTACATCGATGACGAATGGTAAGTAATATTATGTATTAAATTTTTTATTATTTAATTATGAAGTTATAGATATTATAAAGTATGATACTATCAAATTTATTATGAAGTTAAATGTTAATAAGAATATGGACAATGATCCTCATACATGACATCTTGTCAATAAAAAACAACACCAGATTGTGGTTAGAATTTTTTTATAAGTTTTATTGATAGTAAATTCAATGTTATTATAATTTGTTATTATATTTGAAGAAAAAACATTAGAACATGATTTTTAATTCATAAGAGATTCATTATTAGAGAGAATTAGATTCCACTTATGTGTTAGTTTAAGATAATTATGAATGGATACATGTGACTATCCATGGTTTCAATAATGGCCATGTGATTGGTATTGGTTCACAACTAATACGTATAAGTTATTATGGTAATTTTATGATGTCATCATTTAGATATAAGGTATTTTATAGAGAATCCTTATAATTGTCCACTGTAAAATATTATGAGAGGTTGAGATACCAGGGTGATGCGGTATAATAGATGCAAAGAGATGAGGAGGATAAAAAATAGTGATAAAGATATGAGAAGATGTTTGATTATATGTGGCAACTTTCTCCTCGTTTCGATATTTTTTTCCTCCCCCAAACCTTCATATTATCCCCCTACATCTGATATTAGTTGATGCTTAGTGGTTTTTATGCGTGTTTTTTATTTTTTGGGGATAAACATATTATATGTGAAATAATGGATTAATGTTACGTTTGTTTTCATTATATTTAATTATTTTTTAAACATTTAAAATTTAAAATTATTTTTTTGTATTTTTTATATTTTTTGAAATAAACAGTATCAATTACAACAAATATAAATATATATAGCAATTTGTCTTTAAAATATATTTATTGACCTATTTGCCACATACCATATGAAAATTGCAAATAATATTATCTACGAGTGATCCATCAAATTTTTTGATTTGAAAAACATGATGGATTTTGTATACGATGGATTGTTTATACATAATGATTAATAACTATTTATGAAAACTTGGAGAAAAAACATAATTGCAACATCATTATCTATGATGTTCAATTATAAATTGTAATCCTTCACTAATGAACTATCACAAACACATGAAACTACAACATTTCATGGTTGATCTACTTATTCTTTATACAATAAGAAAACCCTATAGGTTCTCCCTAGATTCCCCATTGTGAAATTCCTCCATCTAGAAATATAAATAAAATTCACAGAGGTCCTTTTCCTGAGGAACATCATCCTATAATAACATATTTCATATATGTGATACTAATTGTGGATTTATTTACCAGAGTGAAATGTTTAATAAGTAAGGAAGTCCTACCCTTTTCAAATATGAAGTATTTAGAGATCAAGAAGGTCACACTTGTTGTAATGTACTAAAAAGTAAAAATTAATGTTTTTACCAGGTATGTAGTAAACAAACATGAAGTCACCTAGATCCCCCTTATGCTGATCAGTGCAATAGGTTTTTAGTCACTCCCCTAATGAATTTATTAAAAATGTTATTCAAATGAAAAAAATATATGAATAAAGAAGATATCCTTCCCATTGTGAAGAATAATAAATCTATAAACATAGAGTTTCTCCCTATAGTAATTAAATATAAAATCCATGTTGAGAGCCTTCCAATGATATAGAAACTAAAATCAATAATAATAGTGTTCCTCTACACAAAATTCATTTTAAAGTCCATTCTTGTGATGATACACATATTCTCACAATGTTCCTCCCCACATCAAAATGGTTGAAAATCTGCCTTAATACGAAAAGGAAATGGAATTTATGAAATTATCTACACCAATAACTCCACCGTTAATTAGAAATGTTTTACCCCATTAAATATGAAAACATTGACAACAATCAACATTAGTGCCTCCCCTAGAATGTGAAAAGTTGTACATAGGTGAGTATATATAGAATAATTTTAGTACACTTGGATAAATGGTAAGAAAAAACGTTCATGGAATTAATTAATGAAGAAAATTAATATTCTAATTTAATGTGGAAGGAACTGGTTGAAGATAAAATATTAGTCATATTTTATCCCATTTGTATATCCTGGTATGGGGTTCTCAAGATTCTAAAAGAAGAATATATAAATCAAAATTTTTATAATCTATTTGAAACATTCAATCATCCCAAATATAGGTATGTACCCTATGAGGAATATAGTGATAACCGAAGGAATTAAACAAATAATGAGAATATGTTGACTTTCCTACCCTTTATATATTCCTAAATTACAAATTAGGAATATTAAATAAGTGCCTCCAGTAATCCTTAAAAAATTATTTTGATAAACTCATAAAAATTATTGGGTTTTGTTAATATAAAATAAATATTAGAGGGTGGTGTGAGTATAGAGATTGACAATTCATTCCATTTTCGAGCCGACAAGGTTCTTCTATAATGGAAACATGAAACATCATTTACCAAAGTTAGGTATCTAGTCTTCGATTTCTTCATTATTGTTAACTGTTGCTGAGAAATTTTATCTTCCCTAAAGATCATAAAATTTTAATATGATGTGAATAAAATATTGATAAACTCATACATCATATCACTATAAATTATAATCAGAAGGATAATTTGTTAAATTTTTCTTCCATTAATGTAAAGAAAATTTGAATGGATAAAACTTCTTATCCAGAGTACCAAAAATAAAAACTATATCCAACTTCTTCTAGATTGTGATCATGAAAGGTAGTAAGAGATGAAAAAAGCATTACTAGAAACATAGGGGAAACCCTAGAACATAGGTTTGGGGTTATTTTTATCTCTACCACCGCCTATATAAATAATAAAACTATATTAGTGAATACCCACAAAAATTGATGAAGTTGGAATAGCCATCCCATAGGTGTAAGGGAATTTTCCCCTCTCAAACCTCTAAAAAATTTAGTCTTTCCCATTCTGGTAGAAGCTCAAATAGAATTTCTATGGTCATTTTCATTACAATAATTTTGTGATTCATCCCATTGTTATCACTCTGTTTTACCACATAATCTATAAAGTGACAAAGTGGAAATCCTTAGAGAATAGAGGAGAAAACCCAAGATGAAAATCAAGATATGAAAATTCTTGAGAATTGGATCTCCCTAGTAAATTTGGGGATCCATCGGCATGCAAGGTACTTGTGTGCCACATTTTTTGAGGGCAAGCTACTTACGTGCACCACTAGATTTTCACCCAGGGTCACTTATTTTTTTGTAAATTTAATATTTGGGCCTTCATTTGTATGGACAAATTTACTTGAAGTTCAATTAATGCTTTGGTCACACTTGTATTTTGCTCAAGTATTTAGAACCCTTCAAGTTAGTTCTTTAACACCTAGAGTAGAGGAATTGAAGTAGGATCATAGGACTTAAGTACTTTTAGTGTTTGAAATCTGTAACACTTGCATGCCAAAAGGGCCCAACCTCCTTGAATCAAAAACACTTGTGTGCCACCTATTCCTCTCAAAGGAACTTGAGAACCCCAATTCCTGGAACACATGTTAATAATATTAAAGGCTTGAGTCAAGTCTCACACAATTAATAACATCCGTGTTGTTCATCACTTAAGTTGAAATTACGTCGTTCAAGCCTACTTGCACGCCCAAACATGCGTTCTCGATACATACCATGGAACCCTTATTTGATTCACCTAATCGCTTCAGTCTACACATCATTTCTTCAATCCTAGGTAAAAAACATTAATGGAATGGATTAATATTCATTTGATCCCATTTCTGAAAGATATTATGTTACAACATCCACAAAAACCTCTTGACTCATAAACAATTTAGGGAAGTCACATCATCATGTCTCCAATTTGCGTTTGTATATCCGCAATCATAGGATTCCCATATTTGTTTTGAAATGGGGTCTAGATTCATGAAGTGTCTGTTAGTTTGTATATATATAGTAACATGGACCTTTCTCCTAGGAACATTTTTGGGAAGTTCCCAGTTTGGAGTATTTGGGTTTTGGATTTGTCCTCCCTTTTTTATCTCTTAAACCTGGAACCTCAGGTCTCTGGTATGAAAGGTATAGTTCACACCTACTTTTCCTTTTGAACAAATGAAAAGTCTCCCTCACTTACCTATACTAATGGAAGGGTATCCATCCTGGTGTAAGCCCTTGACCATTCAAGTACGAGATTTCAGTTTTTCCCCTCTCTACCTCCCTCACCTTCTCTCATTCCTTATATTGGACCCTTGTCCAATGTAAAGATAGTAGAGGGAATGCACATCAACTCACCCTCTTCCCAGGTCTCCTCATCCTCTTTCACCATTGCCACCATAGGCCCGTCCACTACCACCAGTGGAAGAGAAAAAGCATGGGTTCCATTGTTGAATATTTGAAATCCTCTTTTTTTCTTCCACCGAGCATGACTCATATGGGTTTAGAGATTTTTTGTGATCACAAAATTTTCACAAACACCTCCATATCTTGAACTATTAGAACTCTAATTCCAACCATAATTGAGATATATAGGAAGCCTTCTTATGACTTGATCTCTATATCATTTTCATCCACAAATGGGCATCCTACTTAAGAGTAAGCCCCAAATTAAACCGCCAAATCATTAGGGCATCCTTTTCAGGAAGTAAGGACAAATTCAATTGACTAAAAGAAATATAATATTTTATGATATGCATCAAACAACATGGGATTTCATTCCCATATAAAAGTGATACGTATGAATCCTCCACGAGGTTCAAACAAAACACTTCAAATCATACATGTTCTTCCTAGGATGTACTACGAATATGGTATAATCTAAAATGGAAACCTATATTCTTTCATTTTTTTGGGCTTCTTAGGTATAAGTCTCACACCAAACAAGGACTACGAACCTTTAACTTAGATGTCTTTTCCAAATGAAATTAAACCATATGGCTAGGTCTTTATCACATGACCATAAAAGGTATATTGTGTTAAATTTAGTGGAACCTCCCTATAAGGCTTCTGATTCCTTTTACAAGGATATATAGCTAGGCCGATTATGGGTAGGATCCCAACATTAAAATAAACATTTGTCTCCCTATACAATAATAAATTCCATATTGCCCCACTGAGTGGATTAAAAACTAGTACTATAATAATGATGGTTAAAGGAATCTCAAAAAATTATATGATAGGATACCATTGATGGTGAACCTCAAATAAAAATGGATATATTCATTAATGAAGAACCTCTAATATATACAGATGATTCTAAATTTCAGAGATGCTAATAATTGATTGGAAATTACACTGGAATCCTATGTTTTACTTGGTGAATTAATAAGGATTCATTAAAATATCTCATATCTATAAGAGAGTCCAAGATTAGGAAATAATTCCCCCAAAAAGGGTGTTACAAGTCTGACCTCCCATCATCTCGACCAATACATGTTCTTAAGTATCATTAGTTCAAACATAATTAATGACTGCATTAGGAAAGTAGGAGCATTTGGATAAAGAACTATTGGATGTTTCTGGTTCCATAAATTATCCAATGGAAACCACTCCGAAGAATTGACTCCTAACAAGAACAGACATTCTGAAGGAAAGACGAAAAAAATGATGAACCAGACATGAATCCTTAACCATGTTAATTTTTTTACCCATATGTCAGGCCCCTATTAATTTACAATGTAAGGCCATAAAAAGGAACCAATCATGCATGTATCCATATAAAAGATGTTTCTTAACTATAGTTAATTGTTTTTCTCATGTTTTCATAGAACTCCCTTCACTCCAAATGACTTCCTTCATGTATGCACCCACGAATTCCCTAAATTCTACTCAGGCTAGATCCTCACCAGCTGGAAGGACATCATCACCAATGCCGAATCATCAACACTAGGTATCCAATGTATTGGTAAGGGAATAATGTCAACATTATACTATCTCAACCATAGAGGCCACCTGATAGGATCTACATGTTAACAAAAACCCTCAATAATCTGGTCATTAATAATCACTGGTCAAGAAGTAGATGGTACCAACCACCATCTTCAACCATTTTGGATCCATATCCCTAGAATGCAACAACCAGTTCTTCCCATACAATAGGGAGGTGAATTTTGAGGTCACACATGGCCCCAAATCTAATATGAATGGGTCCTTCCGAAGGGCTCCAACCAATAATCACCATCAAAATAATGACACAGTAGTGAACCCCCAACAGGACGGTGGTGTTTCTGTCATTTGTTCGACCAGGGTCCCTCAAACATGGGCACACAAGATGAACCGCTAGGGAAAACATCTGGAAAATTGGGAGAAGGTTATTACCTTTCCCTCCACCAGTGAATTCCATCAATATAACATGATGAAAAATAACGAAAGAGCACATACACCCATCAATCCCAATTATGCTATCCAGTAGACTCGTCAGGATGTGACCCACCAATCCAGCTTGTAAAATCCAGTGGAGCACTATGAACAGACACATACACCTATTTACAAACTATCAACCAGATAGTAGTCTCATCTGACTACATTCAAGGAAGCCCGCCAATCAAATATGGTGGATACTCATAAGCAGGAACATAAAGCTTCCTACACTCATCAATTCTGCCAGCAATCTCATCTGTCATCATTGAAAAAAGTCAATCAATCATACTTGGATAGAAACAACCAGTAGAACATACACCTTCCATCATTCATAATGTCTACCATCATCCTAATTTAGAAGCACACAAGGAATTCAGTTGGAAAGATTTGGAGACAAACCTGGGGCAGACTCAACTCTCTGCCCCCACACATGAGTACTGTTAGTACCCACTGATAGGAAAAGGAGAAGAGGAGTAGGCACATACACCTTCTTTAGATACGGAATGGATGTATATTCCTTTTCTAGCTACTGAAGTCCCCAAACACATTTTATAATATGTGAAAGGGCAGACACAAATTCTTACCCATATTTTGGAAGCATTCAAGAGTAACATAACATAAAATTAAATAGTACAAGGTTAACATACACAAAATTTTGTCCCCACATCCTAGATGACTCATTGTCATGTCATCCCAGAGTAGATACACACCTCTATTCATGTCCGGGATGGTTATGGGGCATACACCCCCATATCATATGGACAGAATGATAGAATATATAAACCCTTTTCCAATTAGAGATAATTGTCCCATTCTAATGACCACTCCATGGAAGGCCCTTAATCCAATCCATGATAACCACATCTCCTAGAAATTGTCCCATACTGCATGTAAAAGAGAATCTATGAAGAATTATCACCAATCACATTTGGAAAATCAAGATCCAATCAACGATATGGCTCCACTTAATGATGTAGTTCATGAAGCCCTCAGATATTTATTACTTGAAACTCAAGATCCTACACTAAAATTACCAAATTATGGGAGTTGTAGCAATAATTATGATGTTCCCCATCAGGCGCTCCATATTGAATGATTTCTTCATGAAAATTCGGTCAATCTAGAGAGCCTATATCCGGATGAGAGCCACAGAAACCCATTATGTGTCCAGAAGACGAAGGAAAAGGGGGGTTTATATATTTCAATAATCCACCATGAGGGTCCTCCCCATGATGGAAGAAACTGTGAAAGGGCTCTCTACTGTAGAGTTTTTCATTGTCAAGACAATTCCCTAATCAACCATATTATAATGAAAAATATCCCTTATCTCGAGGCACATTCCAACAAAAGGCAGTCATGTATGATGCCTTGTCACTAATAGGTGATATACTTTCTCAACTAGAATACATCTAAAGGGGATGATTATTATTAGAACATTCCATGGGGCATTTATTTTCTAATATAGCTGAGGAGGAAGCAATTGATTCCATTATTTATAATTATAAAATCAAAAAATGTGCACTATGGTCAGACCAAGTTGAAAAACCTCTAGAAATAAATGATGGAAATATTTTTAATATGGGAATAAAATTTCTAAAGGTGAAATACCAGTCATGTTATACTGTTTTCAAAAATCTCCATAAAACATTCAAGAATTGATGATAGAGGATTGCATTCACGATATCTGCCTCAAAATTTGGAAAACTATTCGTCATCATAAAGCCAAAGAATTACCATTTTATCAATATAAAAGTCATTTAAAGGTAATATATAGTTTAAAATGCCAAATTGACTTAGTATCCCTTTCATTTTTTCAACATCCAATGGTTGGGAAGCAGAAGGTAAACCTTCAGCGTGCATGCCTCGATGTAATAAGGAGGCTACACCAACTAATTTATTATATTCTATCTGGTGATCATATCAGAGAATGGGGTACCCACAAAGGATTACATTTTGCTACTCTTCAAAATCAACAAATCCCACTAAATGTGGAATGATGAAATTTTATTTCCAATGTCTACCTATATTCATTATATTTTGTGTGTAATCAAATATACGCTCAAGAAGAGGCATCGACTAGTTGTCATCAGTATCGAGCCCAAAGATAGAAAGCTATTGAGATACTATTTCATCAAGCATTTGATAACATTAAAAAGGCCTCCCACATAGAGGTTTTCAGCTATTAGATGGTGCAAATTTTGGAAATACCATAGCAGTCATTTGAAATATGTTATTTAAATGTTTGTCAGATAATGAAAATATCCAATGTTCGGACAAAAAATTCACAAAAATCAGAAGAGAAGCCGCATAAATATTAGATATAATAGTTTAAGAGCCACCCATTCTATAAGGCTAAGGTCTTCTTTAACTCGACATTCGAATTCAATAAATAAATTTCAATGGATTTAAGATTAAAAAAAAGAATAGCCCCAACTAGTATGGATAAGGGATTTTTCACATCTACAATCCCCTTCTCAACAGAAGTCAATTTTCTCTCGATAAGAGAAGAAGCCACAAAGTGAACACACAACTAAACTACCTAAGGATTCCCTTCAGGTTACTATCCGTCAAACAGTTCCAAAGAATTCAACACATAAGGGATCATATTCTAATAGAATATATAGAAGGAGACGATCTTATAAAGATACTGACAGAATTCCATTAATGCATTATGCCTTAGTAAATGTCATTAATATCTTTATAGAAGATCCTCAGAGAAACGAGTCTTGTTTAGAGAATTTAGAAGATAAAGTTATAATCCATAATATGGAACACACTTAAGCAAATGTAAGAGGTTTTCTTACCCGAAATTAGTGGCTTACCCAGAATATGGGTATTCCCTTAAGTAACCAACACCTACACCTTCGAAAGAAATCTAACAAAAGGATAGGTAAAGGTCAGAATACATATCACTTTTCAACTGGATAATTTCAATGTCTTTTTATTGAATAAATATTTTCTCATCAATAAGTGTATATGAAGGAGTTGAAAAGAAACAATACATATTTACTTCAATGCATCATTTATTTCATGCATTCTTGCCATGAAGATCCTCAGTTTTCCCATACTCAAGGAACTCATTAGAAAAGAAGATTTGTTTCAACTACAGATGTGGATAATTAATTTCCTCCGATGGGAACACAACTAGGGAAGGAAAAACGCATCCTTATAGGCATGTCCACATGGGTTATCCAAGACAAATACCACCAGCAGTAGCACCAGTGGTTTTTCCAGTCTTCGCGCCTGTACAAGCTATAACCGTTGTACCTGTAAATGTCCTATCTCATCCAAATACTTCCCAAATGCTAATGAACACAATTGAAGAATTAAAAACATGATTGGAAGATATGTAAGAATGGCGTGCACTAGTACAAATAGAAAATAATGATTACCCCAAATGGGTAGATCTGATCCCTCCCCCACTAATATTTTTGAATAATTCATTTCCAATATTTAATGTCTTAGAAGATCTGGAGCATAACTTAATGAATTTTGTTTCTCGTTGTGATCCCAGGATGAGGAACCTCAACAACAAGAAGTAATAAAGATCATATGCTTTAGGAAATAATTACATGGGATAAAATTTTCTGGTATACAAGTTTTTAGTCTCGATCAATTACTGTATGGGAACACCTACGTCAGAAATACCCTCTCCAATTCAGCTCAATGCTGCCGAAGAAAATAGTTTTTGATCGTACACATTGAAAATAGATGTAATGTGAATTAGTTTCATATATGATTTCTCAATTTAAAGGAT
Organism: Viscum album; assembly: GCA_963277665.1. Lineage (NCBI taxonomy): Eukaryota > Viridiplantae > Streptophyta > Magnoliopsida > Santalales > Viscaceae > Viscum > Viscum album. The sequence continues at coordinate 352,637,578 of OY728130.1, read as the reverse complement.
TAACATATTATTTCAATCTATCCCTCCCTCAAATGCATTTCCTACCAATTTATGTAGAAAATTTGTGTGATGAGTTATGCATACAACTAATACTTGTAAAATAAACAATAGGGTTTCGAAACATTTCATCAGTAATCCAAAAATTGGATGATTCCATTTTGGAAACTAAATATAATGCTCATGTAATTCCATCAGCTCTGAGAAGGAGAATGGGGAAAGAAAAGGCTGCTATAGTCACAGTCAAACCAGCACCTGTACCTAATTATACTTGAAAACCATCGTCACAGCGAAAGGCTCCACCTTCGAGGCATCATCAAGAAATGGATACCTCATAAACATGATCAAAAATATAAAATTCATAGATAATTTGAGGAGTTAAAGAACAATGTTTACTTTTTTGGAAATAACATGTTCCCAGTTACTTTATTTTATCATTAGAAAACAATTTTGTTTAGTCAGCAATACTGAAGAAACCAAACAAATATGGAGATAAAGATATTTAAAATTAATGTCCCTTTCATAAAATGATGGGGCATCCCATTCATGAGTGTCTTGTTTTTAAAATCCTCCTGAATAAAATGGTAGACTCTAGAATTGTGAAACTGGAAAGTTCATCAACCCAATAAATATGTGTTATTGCTTTGGATCCAGAGAAATAAGGTGAATGACAGAAATTTAAAGGAAAAAATTCATAGAATTATGATTATTTGATGGTCAAGAATAAGATAAATTGAGATCATTCCATTCAAAGAACACAGTTGAAACAACCGATTGCATCTTCTTCCAATTCCACCAAAACAAATTTGTCTTCATGAAATGATGAGTCCTCTAGAGGTCAATCCTCAAAGAAGCAACATGTTCTGAATTATAAATATAATTCAAAAGAAGGTGAGATCATGTTAAGCCCAAAGTTTTCATTGAATTTGGTATATTTCATGCCATTAGTTTTAAAATAATGTGCCCACCTCACCATGTAGAACAACCAGAAATTACTTATCAAATAGAATCTTTATCAGATGAATAATTTATCTTTGGTTCTGTTAACATTATCCACTTAATAGATCCCTATGAAAATGATGATTCTAGTTATGATGAACCTGAATTCCCTATAACTAATTTGGGAACTATAGGAAGAATCCAAGGTAAATGATACATGGGGGGAAATGGGTATGCTAGAAAAAAATATTTTAACTCTACCCCTAATCGACCTATATATGCAGTGGAAACTCAGGGGAGATCCCTTCTGTGAGCTTCACAAGAACAATGTATTTCTCCCACACTTGACAAAATCGGTCCTATCATGATTGTCCCAAAGGACCAATTAAAGGTTATGGAATGATTCTATCAGCATGTATATAGACCTAGTCAATACAATATACCAAAATAAGAAGTATTTTCAGCTTCTTCCTGACATAGGGTACATCTACATCTGGAGCATAAACTTCCAAGGAACCTGAAAAACCGAATCTCCATGCTGGAAAACACAGACCTATGGAGCAAAAGAAATATGTTTCGATATAGTTATCCCAATTATCAGCCATGTTTTCAATCTTGGATGCCTTGAATATGTCAAAATATTTTTGAGAAGCACTTATTGATGCTTTTTCCTGTATTCAAGAGTTTGAAACTGAGGTTGCTGTTGTTGAGGTTTACCATATAGAGAATGAACCTAAAAAATTTCATGCACTCGTATATTTTATGGATGAAGATGATGATTGTATTTTATATGCACAAATCAGACCCCTGTATCTATCATACAGAGTTAATGATGTAGACATCTGATGAGATTTCATTCATAATTGCTCAGGAGTCAATCTCATTCCCCTCCGTACACTTCATCAATTGAGCCTCACTGAATCTGAATTATCATCTTCCACGTTGATGTTGCAAAGTTATGATAATAATGAATTAGAACCTCTAGTTGATATTACACTCAGAAATTAGTTTGTAGATCATGTATCTATTTCCTATTTTATGGTTGTTTGTCAGGACACAATATTCAACATTCTTCTTAGAAGGCCTTGGTTACATCAACATACATCCATTCTTTTTTCATACCACCAATGTATCATGTAATTATTCAATGATAAAATTGGGGAATTTGATGGTGATAAGGATTCATTCAAAATGTGTGAATCTTGGTATATTGAAGCATAATTCTATAACACAAATGGAAAAAGCTCCGTAACAAAATAGGTAACAAGAGTTAATGGTAAGAATGGCCTGAAAAATATCCCATCATACCCATTCAAATATTTTAGTATATATTATGGGTTCTTGATAAATCAAATTTAAAGGATATACCCTAATATAATCACTTCTCCAATGAATTCCATAATATCAACTACAACAATCAAGGATGACTACAAGGGAGAAATGTTCTATTTACCAAGCAGTGGTGAAAGATTAAATGGAGATGTATTCATTTCATCCATTGAACTTCATGAAATATCTACATCATCAATCAGGATAGAAGATGTTGTATCCATAATAGATAAAGCAAATTATATATATTCTTAACCCATTACCTCCTTTTTAATGCTTCATGAAGACCATTCATCATCAGTAAGGTAAGAAATAGTTTACATTTATTGCAGATGTTCAAATACTGACTCCTACCCTAGATCTAAATATTTTTCTACATCACCTACTATGCGAGTAGAAATAGAAGAAGTGATATGTATGGAAGATGATGAAGATCTCAGGGTGCTCCTCCATTATTTGTGAAGGGTGTCTCTGCCACTGTGGATAAGTTCAAAGAAATAAATCTTGGAACATAATGACATCCAAACCCAACTCTAATTAGTGTGCCCATGAAATATGAAGAGAAAGATATGTATAATTAATTTCTAAAGAAACATCAAGATATATTTTCTTGGAACTATAAATAAATGTCAGGCCTTAATTCTGATGTAGCCACTCATCACTTGGGCATGGCATAAGAACATAGAGGATTCAAGAAGTAAGCAAGAAGAACATAGAGCTTTTAATCGATGTAACAACCATATATGAGGCTCTCTTTTTAATGGATGTAAACTCTGGGTCAATCAAATTCGAATGGACCTAGAGGTTGAGGATTCTACATCCTTCAGTTCCCCTTAAGGTCTATTTTTCTATCGGGTAATTCCATTTGGATTAAAGAATGAACATGAAACTTATCAATTTTCCTTGAACAATATCTTCAAAACCATCTTAGGAAAAGATGTCAAATGTTTTCCAGATTATCTGTTAGTTAAATAGAGACAACGTTACTATCATATGACTAATTTGGAGACCATATACAATAGACTTCAAAAACATAATTTGAAGATGAATCCTTGTAAATATGCTTTTGGGGTAACCTCAAGAAAATTCATCGCCTTCATTGTACACCATTGTGGCATCGAAGATGAACCTAATAATACAAAACCAATCCTTGGAATGTCACCTCCCCAAAATTTGAAATAATTAAGACGAAATCAAGGACCCTTGGCCTATATTTAGCACTTTATCTCCAATTTTGTAGGGAAGTGTCTACCCTTTACTAGAATAATGTAAAATAGAGTCACATATCAATGGAACAATGATTTCAAAGAGGAATTTGATACCCTCAAGAAGTATCTATTGATTCCACTGATATTAATGCCATCTGTTGATGTAAATCCACTTATTCTCTATGTGATAGCTTTATAGCAATCATTGGGTGACTTCCTTTCCCAAAATAATGATAATGGGAATGAAAATTTTCTTTTAGATCTTAGTTGAACTATGATTGACACATAGACTTGATATTCAAGTATCGAGAAGTGATGTATGGCATTAATCTTTGCAGTTCAGAAATTGAGTCATTACTTGTAACATCATATGGTCCACATGGTATCTCGTAATAACCTCCTCAAATTTATCCTCAGTAATCCTATGCTTATAGGATGTTTGGAATGGTGGGAAGTTATTTTTCAACATTTTGATATCCTGTTTTTGCCTCATAAAGCAAAAAAAGTCATAGATTTAGAAGGCATCCTTGCTGAACAGCTATCTGCAGAAGATACCTCTTTGAATACAGAGATTCTTTATAAAGAAATATTCTATATTCAATATAATTCCCAAACATGGGAAATTTACACTTAAGGTGCTTCGAGAAGTCCAAAGGGGAAGAGAATAAAAAACCATAATCTCAACAATGTTGGGTTAGGAATTGTACTTATATCTCTAGAAAAAGGAGCATTTTCATATTCCTTATTATTATTAGAAGGCGGTACCAACAACGAAGAAGAATATCAAGCTATCATTACAGTCCTGTAATTCACACTCCAGGGACATGTTAAAAACCCAAAATTGAATGGTGATTCATTGTTTCTAATAAAATAGATCAATTGGGATTATTATAGCAGAAAATAAGACATAATCCCTTTTTTCGATCGTGTAAGAGGGTTAATGGATGGATTTCCCTTAGATAAAATATTTTCATGTGTCCCACGAACATAAAATGCCAAAGATGATGCACTAGATAATGTAGCCACAGCCCTAGAAAACCCAAATTGGGATGCTAAAATAATCATTATTTCTCATCGTCATGTGGTTTCGCCTTTCATTCAAACTAGAATGGAGGAAATTAATGAAATTATCCCTATTTCCATGTCGTATGTTCATACAATGGGATGGATGACACCAATCATAGAATACCATAAATATGGAGTACTTCCACCAGATATTGTTGAACAAGAACTTATCCAATGATGAGTGGACAATTTCAAACTTTATGATAGACTAGATCACATGAAGATTCACTACAAATGAGGATCTGATGGAGTCATCTTCAGATATATTTATGGAGAAGAATCTATAGCTTTCAGGAAAGAAGTACATATAGGAGATTGTGGTTCTCACTAGTCTGGGCATAGGATTTCTAATCAAATCCAATGTCTTGGATACTTTAACCCTTCAATTATTCATGGTTGCATAGATTTCACCATGAAATGTCATTCCTGCCATGTGCATGAAAACTTCATTCATCAACCTATTGAGTTTCTACATACCTATAAATACTCCTAACCATTTTCCACATTGGGAAGGGATGTAGTAGGGCCTTATCCTCCAGCTACATCAATGAAGTTAAAGTATATTCTTACTAATACTGATTTCTTATCCAAACGGGCTGAGGAAAAATATCTCAAAGAAGTTGGATCTGAAAGAATTGTTTGTGTTTTCAAGGTTAATATCATCAAAATATTTAGTGTCCCTCATACTATATTGATAGACAAAAAAACTAATTTCTATTCTATTGAGGTAAAGATGTCATATTAGGATCACAATATCAAATATATCCATTCATCTCGCTATCATGAAGTGTCTAACAAAAACATATAGGGTTTTAACAAAACACTATAAAATATACTCTAGAAAATGGTAGATAAAGATTAGAAATATTGGTATGATAAACCTTTACATGCTTTATGGGATTATCGGACTACTGACCATTCTGAAACTCAAGAAACCCTATATTATTGGTGTATAGAATAGAAGTAGTTTTTCCAATTGAATTTAAATTACATTCACACTGAGTTGCAATATGTGATCATTTATCTACCGATGAAAAGTATTAGAAACAATTTGATGAGTTGGAAGGATTATATGAAAAGAGATTGCATACTTTTCATCATTTAGAAGTCTATGAAAATAAAATAGAAAAAGATTTTAACAAGAAAGTTCACCTCTGCTCATTTATTCAAGGAGAATAGGTATTGGTCCTCAAGTATCAAATGATACCTGGAAATAATCCTTTAAAACATGATCCAATGTGGGGAGGACATTACTCTATACATAAGTTCTACTCTAATAGTGATTATTCCTAAATCTCAATAGATGGATAACTTATTACAACTCCCAGAAATGAAAGATTCATGAAGAAGTACATTGTGTAATTCCACATCATAATGTCCACAATGTATGACTCCAAATATAACAACAAAAATTCATAGTTGCAAGACATTAAACTGCATAACAACAATAAGTATCCATGTTTCACGATAATAAAATGTGTAGAATCATTTGTACTCATTACATGACAATACATAGTACAATTAACTTCTTCATTATTTAACATTAATATAATCCATACACAAGAATCACTTAGATAAATTCGACTTCTTAGTGGAACATGAGTTCCATTTATCCCAATGTTTGGATCAGATCTCAATAAAGAACCCATTTCAAGAACTACATACAACTTGATTCTTATTTTCAATGGGATACGTCGAGACGCCTAGATCTCCAATCGTTGGAACAACCACAACCATAATGAAATTTATTTCCCTTTTCTCATCCAATATATGAATTAGATCCATTGACAGTACTCTTTCAGGATACATGGTTTCATCTTCATACCATTTTATCTCATCAGTTTAATAGTTCTTCAAGAATGTGTTAAAACCACCTATCTTCCAAATAAAACTCAATTAGTTTTGGAAATTATTTTTTAATTGCTATTTATGACTTTATTCTCATTTCAATGGGATAAATGTAGACATCTAGATCTATAATATTGGTTCGATCCATAATAAACCCCCCGTATATTCCCTATGTATTAATAAAACCCGCATAAGGAATGTTCAAAGAACTATGAGTGGATTGATTCTCATCCATGTAAGAAATGTTCTGACACCTGGGATCAATCTTCTGGTCCATCCACAATATTCATTCTTCAGATCAAAATCACTTCATGTCCTTGCAGTATAAATATAAATTCCACAACATAATGTCCTTGCTGCATGGCTTTGAAACACAAAGCAGCCAAAGAACTACGTAGGTATTAATTATAACCCCATTGAGATACATAGTTAAAACTAAGCCTTAGCTCCTTGTCATATCCATGTAATAAATTTTTATATATCATCCACATATAGTTAACAATATATGCGGGAGTCATTATTTTTGGTCGTCTCCTAAGAAACACCACTAAGGAATTAAGGAATGACGCCATTTTACATATGAGTTAGATCCATGCAAGAGGCTCCAAAATAATGGCCAATATTGAATCAAATAATCATCATGTTCATTGATAATTATCCCCTATAATATTTTACAATCTTAATTTTGAATATTTTCATATCATCAAAATGTTTCTTATGGTTTTTGGAGGCAGAGTTACAAATATCGGAGAACTCGTTTTCATAACTATACAGTATGTTCCCCTAGGTGGCACTGCATAAGCTTCCTACATAAATGTCCTTTCTTTCAAAAGATACCACTATTTGGATATGATAATATTCCCTATTTGTACCTATATAATAAATCCCCCATAACGGGTTTGTCAAATAATGGTAACTTCATTCTTAGTTAAAGGGTCTTTTGTCCCCTTCAAACAATGATTAAAATATAGAAGATTCTGTATCTTAAAGAAGTGATCCATTTATATTTAACCTATTACCTTTCTCTTGATCTGAAATTATTCATGAAAATGGTATACACATTTACCTCTCCATGTGTTCAAATAAATATGAAGTAACCTTAGGCAATTTGAACACATATCTTCTACTATTTCCATTTTGGTCCTGGTCTAATGAACTAAAACTACAAACACCATACTTTCAACATTTGGGTCAGACCATCATAGAAATCCCATTCTTATAATTCATTGGAAATCATGATTGGAAATACACATTCAGAATTTGAGTAACATTCTCCATATTGTGAAGTTTGTGATGTGGAAAATCTGAATCTCTAAAATCTTTCTTCATCTTTTAGGAATTAAATGTCAAACTTTTGAGAGATAATTTTCATGATTATGCAGTATGTTCCCCAAGGTGTACTTGCATAATATTCCTAATAATGGGCATGTTGGTCAGAATATGCCACTATTTTTCTATCCAGCACATACCCTAGTCGGCCTTGCATAACATAACCCCCATAATGGATTCATCAAATAATTCTAACTTTGTTCTTAAGAGTGATTTCCTCTAATACCTTCACCCCTTTTCCCATATCATTTCTCAGACCCATAAATTTCTAAATCACAGTTTACAATTCTTCCCATCCATAAATGATCTTTCTAGCATGTTTCCAAACAAATTATCAAGAAATTAGAGACCCTCAAACCAATGTTCAAATATAAAGACCTTAAATTAAATCCACCCAATTTCCTCACTGCATGAAATAAATTGAATAGTAAAATTTCATCATTGCATGAAGTAAACCTTCACAGCATGATATCAGGAAGCCCTATTATGAAAGATTTTATCCATTCCTCACACACAAAATTTATGTAGAGGTGGGTTTTCCATTTATGACATATGTCAGTATAGATAACCTTTTATTCTTAAAATCCCTTGGTAAAACCACCCATTGTGGTCTCGAGTCACCCAAATCATATTTTTTCCTTGTCTATTAACAATGAAATAATAAATTCTTAAGGGATACTTGTTTTGGATATTCTATATGTTCCCCAAGAGGCCTCACATAAACTTTTCCAACAAAACAGGACTGCCAGTCAAAAGATGCCACTATTTGGCTATGCAACATATGCCCTATTTTGTCCTTCCTAATACAACCCTCATAATGATTTTGTCAAATAATGGTAACCTCATTCTTGGAAAGGACCCTATTTATATTTAAACAAGTTTTATATTTGGTGACCATAAAAATCATGACTCAAGATTCCCCTTCGAAGTATTTAAAGAATATTAGAGAAATCCCAATCCACCGAGATTTTTTGGGATTTATTTTTACAGACTTACATTTTTTTATTTTTTTACGATATATTGAGCAGTATGAATCCAAAGATAAAATGTTACTCGGGTTGTTTAGATAACCCTAGTAAAAATAAAACTATGCATAATAGGACCATTGGCTTAGGTAAAAAAATATTTCTAGAAAGGATGAAGACAAAGACCATTAAAGACAAATTTATTTTCATTTGTGAGTTAAAAAATCCACAGAGGATCATCCAAAAGATGGCGTCTCTCTATCATAAATCAAAATAGGTTTTATACATAACTTCTCATTTGTCTAATGGCCCCTTGAGCCCCATCATCTTCCTGTTGAATCTTGGTTAGCTGCCCAGTTTCATTCTCTTCAGCATAACTAAGTGATTACTTAGAATCTACAATGAATTTTTCACCATCCTTCTGGACTTATCATATTGAATAATGAAGTTTTTCAAGATCCCCTATAACAATGACTAAATCATGTTGAATTTGTAGCCGCTTAATAGTATTTTTTTTAATTTTCTGCTTCAGTTCTTTTAACGTTGTAATACGATTGGCCTCAGCTTGGGAATACACTGCTTTGAATTCATCAGTGTGGATCAATTTTATTTCTTTAATCAAATCTTTTCAATGACTATACACTTGAACCATTTTTTGGATAATATATGTCACTAAAGTAAGTATTTCTTGGTATTCAAAAACACAAAATCCCAGCGTAATGAACAGAGATGAATGTCGTGGAATTTTTTTGTGTAGTTATTCATGGGGATTTTTAGATATTATCTTCCAAATGTTCTTCCAAGACATTTTATGTACATTCTGAAGAGCCTTTTGCAGTTCTGGGTCTTACCCTGAATCACTGTCATTAGGAGGAATTAATTTTGGGATTAATGTACTTACTGAAGTACCATGTTTTGATCCTTCCTTGATAGTGGTTTCTTCAATTCCTAATACTGTTTGAGGTGATGCAAAAGCTTTACCTCCAGACATATCCATTGAAGTTGATAATCCAATAGGGTGAAGTAAAAATTATGGTTATGGTTATTTTCAAAGGATTACAACTGTGAACACAATCACAATATCAGTATCCCTTACCTAACAATAGGTCGACATCTTGAGAAAACTCTACCCCAATATTATCAGTTTCAATAGTTTTGGTTGATGAATCTTGTTGGGGAATTATTTCTTTAACATTATCAGGATCCTCTCAATGTATCTCTAGAAGATTTTCTATCTCAATGTTCACCTAAACCATTTTCTTCTCAATGGTAGGATTGATAGTGATGTCGACAATTCCTTCATGAATCATCACTAAAACTTTTTCTTTAGATGTAACTGCATATTTCAAATAATAATGGTTAGAAAATTAATCATAAGAATATTGGTAGGTAAAGGAATGAAAACTCAGATGCTTTTGGTTCTATAGAGGGAACTTCAAAAGAATCTAAAGTATTTAGAATATTAACGTGTTTTAATACTTCTTCAAAAGACATGAAAATATTGATCATAACATCCAATGATATCCAGATCCCATGTTAGTATCACCCATGGGAGCATTTAGAGTGGCTATTTCACGACCCACCTCTAACATCTTTTGACCCTGAACAGCTTCCTCAGTAATAGTTGTGGTGTCAGCATTAGTTTTCCCATGATTTTTGGGTTCATGCGTTAGACCTAAAGTATCACAGAGTGGAATTCAATTGTTGTTATATTTAGTTTCTCAAGAAGCACATATGATTTACTAGATGTATCTTCTATCCTGGTAGTAGGAATATGATAAACGTTGGTAACATATATTGGTTCCTTTTGCCTAAATGCCTCTTTAGGAATCATCTGGTTGGCAAGAATTTGTGCTTATTCAGAAGCACCCTTCGTGGTTCTTCGAAGATCATCAGTGATTTACCTATGAGAAGAAACAAAATAAGCTCCTATATTTTGAATATGTTTATACACTTTCTATGAATAAAGCTCAAATTCATCTCATTAAGAATTCTTACCACTACTGAGAAAATGTTTAACCCTAGATTTCTTTATTCGGTGTTTTTGTTTCTTCACCTTCTTGGGAGGACTTGAATCATCATCTCCAAAATAGGTTTTGGAGACAGCAAGCCCCTTTCTATCTCATCATCCATGGATTGTCGGACTAGAGATATCTCTCATAATAGATAGGGTGATACTGTAGCATGAAGTATAGTTCCACTAGGGCTATATTGTGGTGTTGTAAATTCAGTGGATTTTCCATTAGCTAGCTAGAAGTTAAAATGATGTTTCCCCTAAGTAACAACTCTTTCACTAAATTCATATTGAAATGTATAAAATAATGTTATAAAAATATTACTTACCTATTCAGGATCAAAAAAATCATGCATTCTTCATCTAATGGAATTTCAAACCATTCTGTAGAACAAATATCAATCATTTCTTTCACTCGTTTTGTGGTGGGAATTGATTCATCTAGTGTGTATATAAGCATCTAAATTTCTCGGATGTATGGTCTCACTTCCTCAGGATTGTTCTCAATTAGAATATAAGAAGAAGCTCATAGATCCCCTATCCCTAGAATACAAATCCCTTCACATAAATCTATCCATGTGGATTGAACATCACAATGAATAAATTTCCATGTTTGAACCATCACTGGTTGTATATAATCAATGTACATTCCCGACGGTTGTGAAGAGGTTCCTGTAGTTTTAGATTTATGTTTCATCTGAATTTATAATGTCACAGATGGGGGATGATAAAATGGGACCTGTTTCTCTTTTAAATGATGGAAACTATACCGTCATGGTATTTCATCAGTAGAGATTGATGGTGTGGCTTTCTTGACTCTAAAAGGTTGATTATATCATGCATGAGGTCTCTTCAGTGAGATTAGATCCTCATCACCTCCACCCTCTAACTCAAATGAATTATCCCATGATGATGAAGAATTACCATCCTAATGAGAGGGTTCCTTCCTACTGCTTCTCCTAATCCCTAGCAAGGGAAAAAATGGTTTGGAACCACTTAAGGGTATGATGTGACCAATTTCTTAGCAAACCATATATTCAACATTCTTGTTTCATTGGCAGTAAGTAAATTTAATATTTCCTCAGTTTTCTCTACAATCATCTGCAACCATAGTTGGTGAGCTACCATTGGTTGTTTCTTTAATCAGACATAAACTGGAAGAGATATGGTAATATGTTTCTGACATTTTAATTGATGCATGAATATATGAGGATCATAGGCCTTGCATATGATTTCCCCATCAATCATGGTGGCCAATATGCTATCCTTTCTAGTAAACATATACATTCTTATCTCTAATATGTCCATCCCATCATCAACAAATCACCCCATAAGAGGATTTCCATAAGAGAAAAGATAAAATTTCATGTACATACTCATCCTAGTCTTATTATCATAACCATTCAGAGACAAAGGTGAAATACTAGAGAAATCCTAAACAGATGGTCTAAACGAACTTCCAAAGACCTGTACCCCAGTTTTCATAGAATAAGATCTAAAATGAATGGTGATCCACCCCCCATAACATCTGTATTGGTCCCACTATTCGAAAATGAGTCTTCCCTCTATAAATAATTAGTAATATCCTATGAATACTTTCCAAAATAGTGGTATCCAATCATAAAATCCTCTTCTCGACTACCTTGGACACGATAACAAATGTTGTTGGCCTTACGCCTCCTTTGGAATCTCAAACAAGTAATAGATACACGCTGACCCACATGGCCAGTATACCAACAAGATGTGCCTTCACATGTATTTTGGAGTTGACTTAATACACCCCCATTCCAAACTCTCTTTTCACTAATGTTGGATGGAAATTATCGAGTGTACCTCTATTTTCATCCTTTGGAAAACTTTTTGGATGAGTTCAAGTGGGACTCTTCTCCCTATTCTTTACCTATAATATTTCCATCCACTCCTCTGGGTGGATATCTCTACTTGTGTATGAATTTTTTGTTTTCATATTCTTGAGTTAATAAAATATCATCATTAACTGAAGAAACAAGGGAGGTGTATTTTCTATATCATTCCCTGTCACCTTGAGAGGAATAAACTCGTCATAAATATCTCCAAGGATTGAGCTCAAGAGATCTTTTAGACATCCCAAAAATTGATGTCTACTTCTCCATGTGTCAAATGGAAGGAGTCAGTGTCTGGAATCGATTTTCATAAAAACATTGCCACAAAATCTTCATTACTATATACAGATATTTTTCCGACGCATAGAGCCTCATAAATCATAACACCTTTTAAGTCATCCATAAACTCCGAACATGTCTTTTGCACAAAATACACTCACATCCATGCAGGTTTAACACCCCCTCTTGAGAAGAAGTCCCAAATTTTCTTCCATAATTTTGATTGATCTGTTTGATAATATCGAAAAAATGGATGAATCGAATTTTGGCTATATCTCGGGTGTATGAGATTTCAAATCTAGTGCACACAAGCTGTGATGCATGAAATGTTCTATATCTGATGTGAAAACATTGATATATGTGCCTGAAATATAAATATTGGTAGACGAGAAATTGGTATATTCATGAAACCAATAATGTGGAAAATTATTCTACAGGTTTTGTATGTTGACATCCTAAAGATGGCCATACCCATACAATGGAAAATAGGTTCTTCTGGGAAAATTGAAGTGATATTTTTTATCATGCTTTTCCATGTCTGGGGGAGTAGTGTTATAGACATCAAAGTTAACATGAATAACTATCTTCATCATATCATCATTTCTCTTACTGGACAATATATTAGCAGTTCCAATTCTCTTAGGATCCATCGAAACAACACAATAGATCAAAATTCATCTGTAAAAGTAAGATCATTTTGGATGTTTCAGATAAAGGAATTTAGAAAATTTGAAAAATGAATTAAGGCGCACAAGTATAAATTTGGCATGCAAGTATGGTGCCCCATTTTTGGCATGGAAATCAAAAACATACATAATATGTGTGACCAATAAGAGCATCTTAGTGACAAAACGTGCACTCCGAGAGCACAATTTCTATAATTCTATTTAGTTTTCACTGAATTTAAGCAAAAATATATAAGAGATATGGATTACCCTATGCACCATCAACTTGCGTTCTTATTTCCGCGCACGCTACAACTTGCACTTCACATCAACCTATTTTCTCCATTTTTATAAACTATAGCTTAGTATAAGACACGATTTTCATTTTGGATCAAATTATGAGGGGGGGTTATATAAACACTCTTTTCCTTCAAATAATATAAAATGTGACAAAGGAAAATGCCTTAGAAAAAAAGAGGAGAAAACACAAAAAAAATCAATATTTGAAAAGGCTCGAAAATTTTATCTCCCTAGTCAACCAAGTGATCTGATGGCGTGAAAGGTACTTGTGGCCCCCAGGATCATTTAACCTAGGGCCACTTAATTTCATATAAATAGGAAATTGGGGCATTATTTTGTATGGGATAATTTCCCTAATGTTCAATTTCTGCTCTGGTCTCCCCAATGCCTCAACCAAGTCTTCTAAAACCTAAAAGGTAGTTCTTTAACACCAAGAGTGGGGGAGTTGAAGGAGGATCATATGAATTAACTCATTTTAGTGTTTGGAATCCATATCATTTGTGCACCTAAAGCACCCAATCTCCCTGAATCTGAAACACATGCATGCCACCAATTCCTCTCAAAAGAACATGACTGCCCCACTTTTGGGAATACATGTAAATACTCATGAAGAATTGAGTCAAGTCTCTACCAAGTATTATCATCTGAAATTTTCATCACTAAGGTTGACAGAAGGTAGCCCAAGCCTACTTGCGCGCCCATACCTGTGCTCCAGATACATACATGGGAGCCCTTATTTGATTATGCTAATCCCTTAAGTCTACAAATTCTTTCATCAAGCCTTCTTCAAAACCATGAATGGAAAGGATTATTCTTCATTGGATCCCTTTAATGAAAGGGATTTTGTTGAAACCTCCACCAAAACATACATACTCATCAAACCATTTAGAAAGACACATCAGTGTGTCTTCTATTTGTTTTTGTATATCCAATGTCAGAGGTTTCCCACATTTTTTGGAAATGGAGTTAGAATTCATAGTATCTGTGGGTTTGTATATGTACAGTCACATGGACCTGTCTCTGAAGAAAAATGTTGGGAAGTTCCCAATTTGGATGATAAGGGTATTGTTTTTCTCCTCCCCTTATCATCCCTAGAACTCAAAACCTCAGGTCTCTGGTAGGGAAGGTACGTCTCATACCTACATTTCCTTTTTAACTAATGAAATGTCTCCCCCCTCTACCATGACAAAAGAAGGGAATATATATAAGTAAAATATCCTAGAATTTCATATAAGAGTTTTTAGTCAAGATCATTTCTACATCCTTCACATTCACTGCTTCCTTACACTGGACCCTTGCCCAAAATAAAGAGAATATGGAGAAGGCTTATCACCTCTACCGCTTGCCCGGTCATCTTGGCCTCTTCCACCGTCACAATCGTAGGCCAGTCCTGTAGCAGAATGTAATTACTTATAGTGGAATATAATTGATACCTATCAGGGAACTCCATGGGAGGATAAACGCCATGGGAGGGACAAACCACTATCCCTAGTGGCAGCTATTTCCTCATGATGCCCTTGGCCGGAAAGCCATGCTTCGTCCAACGCTCACATGTGAGAGTTCCCAAGGATCATATTCATTCCTACCTCATTTTCCTCTGATACCAACTATAGAGACCCCAATCCTGATGTACATATACATTACATTAATTTTTCAGAATACTTAATACATAATAAAAACATACACACAAGGAACGTAATAGTTTAGTGTCATTGGAAACTCAGAATATAATCTTCTAATCGTGGTGAAATATCTTCAACATCTCCCATAAAGATATTCCCATTTTGTTTTCTTACCTAAAACCATTCTTTAAATTCTGGGGAAAAGAATACATATAATGGGTGATCTCAAATGCTCAATAAGGCTATGCATGGAGAAAATAAAAAAAATCATATACATTTGAACTAAAAAAATATGAACATAATGTTTAAACATCAAAATCTTGAGGCATGACATAAAACATGGCAGTACGTAAGGCGTAGAACATAATGAAACATTAATCATGATAAAATAGCCTGGTAATAAAACATGTAATTGTGTAAAATCATTAAGCACATGATATGATCTCCATAGTAGCCAAGGCATTGCTTCCAAGACCATCTTAGTGGACAAAGTCCCTTTCTGAATCGAGTTCACTCCTCGTTCCAGACCTATAAAACTAAACCAGATTAACTTATCATTCCAGCCATTTCTATCTCATGAGATAAAAATATTTACCCAATGCATTGGAGGGAGATATAGGTCCCACCCATCTCATAATGAAATCATTCTTACGTGTGCCATAACATAAACATAAATCATTCATCATAACCCAAAGAATAAAATGGGTTTCATAAACGTCATCCCATCATAAAATGATCCATATAAAACAAATGGATATCATATCATCATAATAGAAGTGAAATCATGTAAATCGTAGAGACATTATACTTGAAACATACACATATTAAATAATGTCATCGTAGATAGAAAATTGTTTTGATAAAACACTTGAAGTGAATTCTTGAGGAAAATATCTTTTCTTATTCAAAGTTATTTTCTTTTCACAAAATTCCATTCAATTTTCAAAGAAATGTATTTTGTTGAAAATAGTCATAATATCTTGTAGAGTAAGCTTCTTGAAAAATGGAGTATTATGAAACTGTAAAAATTCTTTCACGCTGTATAAGTTAATAATAACATTCTTCTCATACTTTTGTCGGAAAAGTGAAAAAGTTCCTCATGTGGTAAACAAAAGTAAGATTACTTTCATAACATGTTGTAAATTTCAAAAATGGGTAAAAAGGACATTAAAAATAAATGAAAACATTTTTAGAAAACATGGTCATGGATGATAACAATAACCCCAGTAAATACTTATGAATGACAATCTCGGATAAAAATGAGATTGGAATAGTTATCCCTTACCTTAGGTCCGATATAAGTCGTACCTATCTGAGCCTCCTGTATAATGATTTAAATAATGTCATTGAATTATTACAGAATCATATTCATTGTTATGATAACATATATGGTTCACTTATGACTTTATATTACCCGTTATTTTGTAAATTCCATGTTAAAGCAGCGTTTTGGGTAAAATCGTTTCATTTATCGTACGTGTTCCGACATGTTGTTATTGATATTATTACTTATATCATGATTTAATTAATTACTTAATGTAAAACTTGATTTATATACAATATATATTTAGTATATAAATATATATGTTGGTCGGAGTGGACACTCAAGAGGGGGGTGAATTGAGTTCCAATTAAAAATTTCTGTTAAAAACTTTAAGATTAAATCCCCCAAATTGAAAAATAGCCCAGTCAATTAAGGCAGTAGAGATATAGGTGACTTATTGTTCAACAGGTTTCTCTAAGGTTGATTAATCCTCAGTAAGGTTAGTTTGATGACTAACTTTACTTTTGAAACAAGTTTACTAAACAAATCTCTTATACACACTAACCAAAATTGACTATCAGAGTATTTGCAAAAACAGATTTATTGTTTACAAAAAAGGAGCACAGCGGAAAACGGAAAGCAAAGTAAAGAAAAGAATAACAAGCTATTTCAAACAAGAGGTTCAGTCTTAAGCTAAGACTTAGTCCTCTTCCACTTGGTGATCACCTGCCACCAAGCAATTTTATAAAAAGGATTGATACACAGCCTGTATCAGGCTTTACAACAGTTTTCACAAACTGTCCAGGTTTGACAACCTCTGCCACAGTTATACGTGGGAAAACAAATGACCAAGCCACACCAGGCTTCTTCCACAGTTATACGTGGGTAACAAATGTAAAAAGATTTGGGATAGGTATTTTCAGTATCCCTCAGTTTAAGCATAGGAGAAAGTGTGTGTAATACTAACACACTGCTCACAAATGTAAAACACTTAAACACAGTAGAGAAAGAGATAGAAAGAAGAAGGTTTAGAGTCCTCTATAGTGTTGACAGATCAGTTCTGGACTCGTAGGAATGAGTGACTTGAAGCTTTGGTCTTTTTTCTGTAAGTTGACACTAAAACAGAGTGTCGTGATTTCCAGACTTCCAGATGTTCAAGTGATCAGCTTCTTTGAGTTTGAGTGCTTCACAGCATGGCTTTTAGGAGACGGTTCTTTCAGTCGGTTCACTTGAGACTCTTTTGCTCGAGAGTTCTTCTTTTTGTGTATATGCGTATCTCCTTCTCAGTTGTAGATGTTAGACTCTGTGTGTCTTCGTGTATGTCACTGTTCTTTTTGTTCCATTCATGCTTTTTCTTGAATGCGTCTCTCTTCTTTTTATACTCCTCCATATATGTCCTTTTTGTTCACCCGAGGCCGACAAGATAAATAGTCTTGAGTTACACGTGCAATCTTCCTCGTACATTGTATTATTTCTTGATATGTCTGCAAATATCAATAAATAATGTTAGGTGTATTAATTTGTCTAGAGATGACCGTTAGATTAGTATTAATCAAATTGGTAAAGAAAAAAGTAGAAATATAGTAATAATAGACTGGTCGAGAATGTATGTCACTGTGGACTTCAACTGTGGACTTCCATCTGACTGCTGACTTCAACAAAAGGCTTGGTGTCTGTAGGCTTGCAATGGTAGCTTTTACTCCATGTAACTGTAGCCTCTCTAACTGTAGACTTGTAATATCAAATTTGTAGAACTGTAACCTTTGTCAACTGTAGACCTCGATCATCAGTAGACTTAGTCGACAGAAGCTGTCTAACTGTAACCTTGACTGTAGACTTATGATTGTAGGCTTGTTAGACTGTGAACTTGTTACAACTGTAGGCTTGTTCGACTGTGAAGTTGAGCAGAGAAAACTTTGAACAGAAGTCTTGTAACTGTGACCTTCGTCTGTGAGCTTTGACAATAGATAGCGGTAGACTCGTGACTGTAAGCTTGTATTAGTCTTCGACTGTAACCTTGTAATTGTGAACCTATTGCAACAGTAACTTAAGGTGACAGTTAGCTGTAACTGTGACTTTGAAAATAAAACTCTGACTGTTGGCTAACAATACTAAACTTATGTAAATAATACTGTAAGCTGTTACAGTAATGTTATGAGAGTAAGAATATGAACTGTTTAGAATAAAATACGTTTAAGCATAGAATAATAAGATTAATGCAAGGTTTTAATACATCATCATCAACGTTTAAGCATGATTTTGGATTATCAAAATAGGTGATTCCAAAAATCTCCCCCTTTTTGATAATCACAAATTATGTCAGTATGGAATGAAATATAGATGTATCAAATAGAAGTGTGCAAAACACAGTATTAGAAATATGAGCACAAAAATTAGGTATAATCCTCAAGGATTTCTCCCTCTTTGTATAGGTTCATTTCTCCCCCGAGTTTTCCCTATTTCTCCCTATTTCTCACTATTTCTCCCCCTTTGTTACTAACAAAAAGAAAGACAGAGAGAGAGAAAATAAACATTGTATTAATAATGAGTACATTACATGGCCCAAAACGTGAATACATGATCCCTATCAAAAAAAAAACATAAACAGACTCAATCCTCTTCATCTGTAGGTAAGGGATCTTTTCCTTTGGAGGAAGAAGATGGAGCAGTAGGTGAAAGATCAACAGGCTTAGGAATTGTAACAGGAATGTCTGGAGGGGCAGCAACAGATGCTCTTGAAGGCCTGTAGTGAGTAGCTTGCCGAGGTATCAGTGGTCTAAGGCTTCTGAGGGCATCAGCAGGAGACATTACTGAAGAACCACTGGGGTTGGAGACAGGTAGGGCAGGAGAAACTATAACAGGTGTGCAGTCCACATGAAGAAAACGTAGGAGCAGATTCCTGAAATCCATGATGATGTTTCCTCCTCTGTCCATGGCAGATAAGAAGTCATTTTTGTTTTCCAAGAATTTATCCAAAGCCGGGGTCGACTCTCGTAGCTTGCTAACTTGTTCTTTGAAAGCTTGAGTAACAGGAGGCAGCTTCATAGTTTCTAGCATGAGCTTGAAGTGATGGTTCAACTGATTCTTGGTGAAAATCCGATCAAAGTAATGATCCACTTTACTTTTGATGGCCTCCTGAGAAGCAGTAGCAGCCTGCAGGTGCTCACGAACAAATCCACTGACTTCTCTTGTAGTAGCAAGGATCTGTAGGTCTGATGTGTCATTTGCACGGGCCTGAGTAAGCTCTTCTCTGAGCAGGCTTCTAAACTGCTCAAGGTCTACAGGAGAGCTAGATGAAGGAAGGGACTTGACTGAGAATTCCACTGTCTCCTTGAAAGACTGAGTCAGATTTCCAATCACTTTCTGAATGACAACATCCTGATTGCTAAAGTGTTCTTTTACTGATTTCTTGAAAGCCTCAAATAATTCCACAAACTGCTTGACCACTTGTTTGATGTATCGAATCTCACTGGCCACTTGTGTCTGAGAACTACTCAGGGAAGTTAAAGAAGCAACTGATTGTCTGAGGGCCACTACTGCTCCAGTCCAGCTTTCAATTTGAGTGTGGCACACTTTCATTTCAGCCATCACTTCTTTGATTGGACTTCCCACAACACATCCTAGAGATAATTCTAAGGATTGTTCTACATTTTTCAGCTCATCAAAAAGACTGGTTTTCAATTCAGCAACAGACTGTCTGATGGTCTCCTTCATTTCATTCTTTAAGGATTCAAGGTCTTCCTTGGTGGCCAATCCTTCAGTTTCTAACACTGGAGAGCTGTTAGTTAGGATAACTGGATTTCTTGGTGGTTGGTTTTCCTCATCTGAATCCTCATAATTGAGTCCTAACACCATGTATCCTGGATCTGAGGTCCATCCTTCTATATCATACAGTACAGAGACTGAACCAAAACGCTCCCCCTCACTTGGAGCTCCTTCCTGAACATTTTCTACTATCTGCTCGACTCTGGGTAACTCTAAGTTCTCTTCTGTAGCTCTAGCAGGTTCCATATTTGCTTCCTCTGTAGGTTCAGCAGTGAGGTTAGCCTCCCTCTCTGTTGAGTCATCAACCACTTCCATGACAACAGTAGTAGAGACCACTCCTGCTTCCTGGTCAGACACTGACTTGTCTGTATACCCTATCAGAGGGCTCATACTAAGTTCTTCTGTTTCTTCACCACTGATCTTCTCTTCATCTTCTGCAACAGTTTCTTGATTTTCATTTGAAGCTCCAGCCTCTTCTGCTTCGACTGTATCATCCTCGTCAGAGGTGTCCTTGAAAAAATATTGAGATTCTTATTCTTCTTCTTCTGTAGACTCAGTCTCACTGTCTCTTAGAACAGGTTCTCTACTAGGTAGTTCTTTTGGAGGGCTTGCTGCTCCAAACGTCACTGTCCTGACAGGACTGTGAGTAGTCTCAGGATCACTCCCTTCATCAAATGGGGTGTTCTCTCTTGCAGAGTCACCAACTACTGCAGTCTGTTCATCATCTGAGTATACAGGTTCAGGCTCATCAGGCTTTAAGCCTGGATCTCTCCTATCTCTCGGTCTAGAGGGATGAGTAGAAGGGCTAAATTTCTCATAGATTCTCTCCTCATCATTCACCCATGATTTCTTCCAGGGATTCCAACTGATCCTCATGAATTTGCAGATTACTTTGGAGATACATACACTGTTCTTTGCCACTATCAACTCTTCCTGACTTCCAGCTGCACCTTTCACTTTCAACATTACCGAAATGAGTTTAGCATGAAACAAGGCACTTGATTTTGAGCTTGCCTTTATCATGTCCTCCATCTGAGCCATCAGCAACCAAAAAAGGTTGACCTTCCTTCCATGTTTTAATAAGTACATCAAGTAAATATCCTGGTGCTTCAGAGTTGCAAAATCTCCTCTTCTAGGACTCAGTACATGCTGAATAAACTTAAACAGAAGCCTGTCCTCTCCACTCATTTCAGCAGCAATAATCTTTCTTACTGTGCCATTGTCTGTCAGTTCTTCCAGAGCCGTCTCATGATCAAAGATTCCACTATTTGGAGGTGCCGCTCCAGAATAGTAGTTGTAAATACCCTCATGAGGAACTCTTAAACATGCAGCCCATTCAACGGATGAAAAACTGACTTTATTGCCGTTTACTCTGGATACCAGTCTATGCAGATCATCCTCTTCCTCGAACTGTAGATATTCATAGAATTCCTTCACTAGCTTCGGGTAGTACGGTCCATTATTGTTTGTGAAGCATTCGGTCCATCCTTGCTCATTAAGCACTGCCAGTACTAATGATCTGCTCGATAAAATCCACTCTTCTCTTAGCTCCTTCTCAGCAACTATTTCTCTCTTAGTCAGATGTGGATTAACAGGTCTTATCGAGGCGTTCCTGGTGCCACTGGATTCGACTCGAGTCCTCTTTGGCATTGGTGCATCTTCATTGACAGTCGGGGGTCGCTTTGTTCTGGCCATTGGAACTGAATGAGGTTTCGAGGTTCGGTTGAAGGTTTAGGGTTTAGGACTTAAGAGAGAAAGGGTCGAGATGAGTGGATTGAGATATGTTCGATGTTCTAGATTTTATCATTTAGGGATTTAGAGATAAAATTATAAAGAAAAGAAACGGTTTGAATTCCCACAAAAATAAAATAAGGTTAAACAGCGAAACAGCCTACAGAGATATGTAACAGTGAGGTAAACCGGTGAGGTCTAACTGTGAGGTTTCAACTGTGAGGTTTCAACTGTGAGGTTTCAACTGTGAGGTTTCAACTGTGAGGTTTCAACTGTGAGGTTTCAACTGTGAGGTTTCAACTGTGAGGTTTCAACTGTGAGGTTTCAACTGTGAGGTTTCAACTGTGAGGTTTCAACTGTGAGGTTTCAACTGTGAGGTTTCAACTGTGAGGTTTCAACTGTGCTATAATTAATCATACCTAACTCATGTTTGATGTAACTTAATCTCTCAGAATTCAAAGGCTTTGTAAAAATATCAGCTAACTGATGTTCAGTGCCAATGAACTCAAGAGTGATATCACCTTTTTGATAATGATCCCTCAGAAAGTGATGTCTCACATCAATATGTTTTGTCCTAGCATGAGATACTGGATTTTTAGAAATGTTAATAGCACTTGTATTGTCACACCTTATAGAGACATGTTTGAATTGATATCCATAGTCTAGTAAAGTGTGTTTCATCCACAAGATTTGTGCACAACAGCTACCAGCAGCTATATACTCAGCTTCGGCAGTAGACAATGCAACAGAATTCTGCTTCTTACTACACCAAGATACTAGTGACTTGCCTAAAATGTGACATGTTCCAGAGGTGCTCTTTCTATCTAACTTGAAGCCAGCAAAATCAGCATCAGAATAACTTAATAAATCAAATGATTGTCCTTTTGGATAAAATAATCCCAAATTGGGAGTATGTTTTAGATATTTGAAAATCCTTTTAACAGCAGTCAAATGAGACTCTTTTGGATTGGCTTGAAACCGAGCACACATGCATACACTGAACATGATGTCAGGTCTACTGGCAGTAAGGTACAGTAGACTACCTATCATACCTCTGTAATTGGTTTGATCCACTGGTTCACCAGTTTCATCACTGTCCAACTTGCAAGTGGTGCTCATAGGTGTGTCACTGCCTTTGGTGCCATCCAAAGAAAAACGTTTTAGAAGATCTTTAATATATTTACTTTGGTTCAAAATAATACCATTTTTATTTTGAAAGATCTGAAACCCAAGGAAAAATTTGAGTTCTCCCATTAAACTCATTTCAAACTCATTTTGCATTATTTTTGAAAAATCAACACATAAAGAATTTTTAGAAGATCCAAAAATAATATCATCCACATAAATTTGTACTATTAAGACATATTTAGAAATCCATTTAATAAAAAGAGTAGGATCAGCTATCCCTTTAGTAAATCCTTTCGAAATAAGAAAAGAGCTGAGCCTATCATACCAAGCTCTTGGAGCTTGCTTTAAACCATATAAAGCTTTATATAGTTTAAAAAAATGATTAGAAAAATGGGGATTTTTAAAACTAGGAGGTTGTTCCACAAATACATCCTCAATTATATATCCATTTAGAAAAGCACTTTTAACATCCATTTGATATAGTTTGAAATTCAGATGAGCATCATAAGCAAGTAATATCCTAATGGCCTCTAGTCTAGCCACGGGTGCAAAGGTTTCCTCATAGTCTATTCCTTCTTCCTGACTATACCCTTGTGCAACTAGCCTAGCTTTGTTTCTGATTATATTACCAAACTCATCAACTTTGTTTCTAAACACCCATTTAGTGCCTATGGTTAGAGTGTCTTTAGGTCTTTCCACTAATTCCCAAACTTTGTTTCATTCAAACTGATTTAGTTCTTCTTGCATAGCCATTACCCAGAATTCATCACTGATAGCATCATTGACATTTTTGGGTTCAAGCTGTGAAAGAAAATCTTGATGTTCAACCTGATTTCTTAGAGAAGCTCTAGTTTGTGTTCCTCTATCAAGATTACCAACAACAGCATCTAAAGGATGATTCTTTAGAATCCTAGTTGATTTGGTAAAGGTTGAACTAGAGATTTCAGGTTCATTTATAGGTTCGGGTTCCACAGAGGAAGATTCTGGAAAAAGTCCAGAACTGGATGTTTTTATTACAGGTTCTTTAGATTTGTCATTTAGGTCCAGAACAGATAAGTCTTCTTCAACATCTTCAAGAGAAGTTTTAGACTCATGTGGATCAGTCTCATCAAACTTGATGTGAACAGATTCTTCCACACATTTGGTTTTCTTATTGAACACTCTATAGGCTTTACTAGACATAGAGTAACCCAGGAAAATTCCTTCATCACTTTTTGGAGCAAATTTATCAAGATTATCTTTAGTATTCAGAATAAATACTTTGCAACCAAAAACTCTAAAGTAATTAACCTTAGGCTTCCTATTATTCCACAACTCATAAGGGGTTTTCTTAAGAACCGGTCTAATCAAGACTCTATTAATAACATAGCAGGTTGTATTTATAGCTTCAGCCCAAATGTAAACAGGCAGGTCATATTCATTAAGCATAGTCCTTGCAATTTCTTGCAGGGTTCGGTTTCTTCTTTCCACTACACCATTCTGTTGAGGTGTCCTAGGAGCAGAAAAATTGTGAGCATAGCCATTGTGTGAGCAGTAAGATTCAAATTCTTGATTCTCAAACTCATGGCCATGATCACTCCTCAAGGTCTTAATCTTAAGTCCACTAAGATTTTCTACAGACTTAGAGTATTTAACAAAGGAAGAGCAGGCTTCACTTTTGTGAGCTAGAAAGTATACCCATGTATATCTAGAAAAGTCATCTACAAGAACATAAACATAGTGCTTCCCATTTAGACTTCAAATTCTTGATGGTCCAAACAAATCCATGTGAACCAGTTCAAGTGGTTGAGAAGTTGAAACTTCTTTCTTTGGTTTAAAAGAAACTTTGTGTTGTTTTACCTTTTGACAGGGATTACACACTTTGTCATTTGGGAATTCAAGCTTAGGTAGGTCTCTAACTAGGTGTTTCTTAGAGAGTTTTCTAAGTGAGTGAATGTTGCAGTGTCCTAATCTCCTATGCCACAGCCAAGACTCTTTATGAAAAGCATTTAAGCAAGTAACAATATGTTTAGCTAAAGTGTTTAAGTCAACAGCGTAAACATTTTCATTTCTTAAGGCATAAAATATTAAAGCATTTTTGGAATTATAAACATCACAAGAATTGTTTTCAAACTTGACATTAAAACCATCATCACACAAATGAGAAATGCTAAGTAGGTTGTACTTAAGTCCATCAACAAATAAAACTTTGGAAATTAATACTGAGTCAGTGTTACCAATCTGGCCTAAGCCGATGATTTTTCCTTTTGAGTTATCACCAAAAGTGACATATCCTCCATCAACCTTTATTAAGCTTTTGAAGCACGAATAGTCCCCAAACATGTGTCTTGAACATCCACTGTCTAAGTACCATACCTTCTTGTAATTGCTTTTCAAACAGATTTCCTACAAAACAGATTAGACAGGAAATGACTTTGGTACCCAGATTTTCTTGGGTCCAGATATGTTAGCAATCAAGGATTTAGGTACCCAGATTTGTTTTATGGGTCCCATACAATTAATAGATGCAACAGATTTAGAGAGATATACTTTATTTTATCTACAACTATTTAAATAACCAGTTGAGGCATACGAATTTCCAAAACTGGAACTAACAGGATTTTTTCCAGACTTGGGAATAAATCGGGTTTTAGTAAACTGTCTTTTTCCAGGTTGGTATCCCAAGACAGTAGCATACTTAGGTGCAACTTGCTTTCCTAGCAGTTGGGTTAGAGTATCTTTTCCATTTGTGAATGTTTCTAAGTCCTTTCTAAGTTGTTCATTAGATAGTTTCAGTTCTGTATTCTCCTTTAATAATTGAACATTTTTCTCTTTTTCTACATCAAGTGCAGACTTGACACTTGCAGTAAGAGCATGCTGTTTCTTTAAAGACTTATATTTATCCTTTAGTTCATTACACGTTTCTTCCAGCATATTACAGTATTCAATCAATTCATCTTTAGACATATTTTCAGAATCAGAACCAGATTCTGCTTCACCTTCAGAATAATAAGAGTTTAAAGTGGGAGTGTCTAAGGTTACCTCAGATGTGTTTGTCATGAAACATATATTAGCACGATTTCTTTCAGAATCACTGGATTCTGATTCACTTGTGCTGTCTTCTGAAGCACTCCAGGTGGCCTTCATAGCTTTCTTATAATTCTTGTCCTTGTACTCATATTTCTTCTTGAATTTTAACTTAGGACAGTCAGCTTTGATGTGTCCTTTCCTTTTACATTCATAGCAAACTATGTCTTCTTCTTTATCAGTTTTCTTCCAATCTTTCTTCCACTTACCTTGTCTATCATACTTACCCTTGTAGTTTGGTTTTCTGAAAAACTTCTTCTTCCTATAGAACTTCTTGAATCTCCTTGCTATTTGTGCCATCTCGACATCACTGTCAGAATCTAAGTCTTCACTAGATGAGCTTTCAGTTAGTATATGCACTTTCTCCTTGTCTTTGCTCTTTGATGTAGTAGACTTAAAAGCTACAGATTTTCGTTTTGGTTCCTCATCTTCCTCTTTATTTACCTTGAGCTCTTCTTCGTACATCATCAGCTTACCAATTAACTCCTTGACAGGCAAAGTTCCAATATCACAGGATTCTCTAATTGAAACGGATGTGCCTCTCCATCTGTCAGGAATACATCTCAATAATCTCATGATTTGCTCCTTTGCTGGAACAATCTTTCCGAGTGAGCTCATTGTGTTGACTATCTCATTAAACCTGAGATACATATCAGAAATAGGTTCATCATCTTTCATCATAAAGTTATCATATTTGATAGTATAAGTATTTAACTTCATTTCCTTGACATTAGTTGTTCCTTCATGAGAAACAGCTAAGGTGTCCCAGATTTCAAAAGCAGTTTTACATGCAGAAATTCTATTGAATTCCTCATCTCCTAGAGCACAGTAGAGAGCATTCACAACCTTACAATTATTATTGTAAGCTACCTTAGTTGGTTCATCCCAAGTTATTCTTTCAGTTTCTGGAATCTTGTATTGAGACTCTATAGCAGTCCAAATATCAAAACCCATACTTTCCAAATGAATTTACATTTTGAGCTTCCATTGGGCATAATTCACACCATTAAAGAAGGGTGGCATGTTAGTAGCAGCACCTTCTAGTCTATTATCCATAAGGAAATTTTAGAAAATGTTTTAAAGCGATAAAATTTAGAACTAACAGAAATTTAAGATCTTTTAGATAAAACTACAATCACAGTTTAAAAACAGAGAGTTAAAATAAAATTTTGAGCAAGTATAACAGAGATAAACACATCCTCTGATACCAAATGTTGGTCGGAGTGGACACTCAAGAGGGGGGTGAATTGAGTTCCAATTAAAAATTTCTGTTAAAAACTTTAAGATTAAATCCCCCAAATTGAAAAACAGCCCAGTCAATTAAGGCAGTAGAGATATAGGTGACTTATTGTTCAACAGGTTTCTCTAAGGTTGATTAATCCTCAGTAAGGTTAGTTTGATGACTAACTTTACTTTTGAAACAAGTTTACTAAACAAATCTCTTATACACACTAACCAAAATTGACTATCAGAGTATTTGCAAAAACAGATTTATTGTTTACAAAAAAGGAGCACAGAGGAAAAGGGAAAGCAAAGTAAAGAAAAGAATAACAAGCTATTTCAAACAAGAGGTTCAGTCTTAAGCTAAGACTTAGTCCTCTTCCACTTGGTGATCACCTGCCACCAAGCAATTTTATAAAAAGGATTGATACACAGCCTGTATCGGGCTTTACAACAGTTTTCACAAACTGTCCAGGTTTGACAACCTCTGCCACAGTTATACGTGGGAAAACAAATGACCAAGCCACACCAGGCTTCTTCCACAGTTATACGTGGGTAACAAATGTAAAAAGGTTTGGGATAGGGATTTTCAGTATCCCTCAGTTTAAGCACAGGATACAGTGTGTGTAATACTAACACACTGCTCACAAATGTAAAACACTTAAACACAGTAGAGCAAGAGATAGAAAGAAGAAGGTTTAGAGTGCTCTATAGTGTTGGCAGATCAGTTCTGGACTCGTAGGAATGAGTGACTTGAAGCTTTGATCCTTTTTCTGTAAGTTGAACTAAAACAGAGTGTTGTGATTTCCAGACTTCCAGATGTTCAAGTGATCAGCTTCTTTGAGTTTGAGTGCTTCACAGCATGGATTTTAGGAGACGGTTCTTTCAGTCGGTTCACTTTAGACTCTTTTGCTCGAGAGTTATTCTTTTTGTGTATATGCGTATCTCCTTCTCAGTTGTAGATGTTAGACTCTGTGTGTCTTCGTGTATGTCACTGTTCTTTTTGTTCCATTCGTGCTTTTTCTTGAATGCGTCTCTCTTCTTTTTATACTCCTCCATATATGTCCTTTTTGTTCACCCGAGGCCGACAAGATAAATAGTCTTGAGTTACACATGAAATCTTCCTCGTACATTGTATTATTTCTTGATATGTCTGCAAATATCAATAAATAATGTTAGGTGTATTAATTTGTCTAGACATGACCGTTATATTAGTATTAATCAAATTGTTAAAGAAAAAAGTAGAAATATAGTAATAATAGACTGGTCGAGAATGTATGTCACTGTGGACTTCAACTGTGGACTTCCTTCTGACTGCTGACTTCAACAAAAGGCTTGGTGTCTGTAGGCTTGCAATGGTAGCTTTTACTCCATGTAACTGTAGCCTCTCTAACTGTAGACTTGTAATATCAAATTTGTAGAACTGTAACCTTTGTCAACTGTAGACCTCGATCATCAGTAGACTTAGTCGACAGAAGCTGTCTAACTTTAACCTTGACTGTAGACTTATGACTGTAGGCTTGTTCGACTGTGAACTTGTTACAACTGTAGGCTTGTTCGACTGTGAAGTTGAGCAGAGAAAACTTTGAACAGAAGTCTTGTAACTGTGACCTTCGTCTGTGAGCTTTGACAATAGATAGCGGTAGACTCGTGACTGTAAGCTTGTATTAGTCTTCGACTGTAACCTTGTAACTGTGAACCTATTGCAACAGTAACTTAAGGTGACAGTTAGCTGTAACTGTGACTTTGAAAAGAAAACTCTGACTGTTGGCTAACAATACTAAACTTATGTAAATACTACTGTAAGCTGTTACAGTAAAGTTATGAGAGTAAGAATATGAACTGTTTAGAATAAAATACGTTTAAGCATAGAATAATAAGATTAATGCAAGGTTTTAATACATCATCATCAACGTTTAAGCATGATTTGGGATTATCAAAACAGGTGATTCCAACAATATATAATTAAATACACCATTCATGGAGACGTTAGGTCGTGCGTACGCTTGAATGCTGTTTTCGTTTCTTTATTGAATTAAATAGAATTAAGTAGATGAAACATATATGTACATAAATCCAGTATCATTATTATGTAATATCATTCATGATTATTTAAAAATATATACTTTATAATCATACTTAAATGGTTAATCATGGAAAATTAATGTCATCGCGTTTGTGGAGACGTTAGTCTATACGTACGCACGAGCGATGATATCATTCCCATGATCATGGAATTTTATTGAAGTGTATGTAAAATATTTCATAATAAATATCACTTTACAATAATAATATATAGTTATTTATTTACACCATTATACCCATCCAAGTATGGTGGTGGTGGAAAAACAATTACACCACGACGTGGAGACGGTATTCCGTACGTACGCATGCGCGATGATTTCATTTTCCGTAGGATGGATATAAGATGAAATTGGGTTGTTTCATATTTATAATAACAAATCAATATATTATTGATACTGATTTTATTAATATATGATGAAACAAATAGATAAGAATAAGTATAAGAAGAAATAAATTGGAATGAATCGGTAAAGGATATTACATATTCTTTGACGGGCCTCTTCTTAACCTCCTCTTAAGGCACTCGGGTTGGTCTTCTGGGGAGACCAAAACCTCTATAATGATTCTAGGGAAGATTATAAGGGAAATGGGAAGGGGTTTCCCGAGCTTCAAGTCTAAAAAAGGTGTGAAGAAAAGAGGGAAGGGGTTCCCTTTTTATAAGGGAGGAGAGGGGCACTTTTGGAAAAACATAAAATGTTATTTTATAATAAAGTCATATTCGGTTTATAATTTCTCAAAATTGATTTATTTCGAACCTAAAGTGGGTATGGGTCTAAATCCGCTCAAAATATAGGTTTTAGAAAAGTTTAGGTTACTATTTAAACCTTATCATTTATATTTAACTCTAAGTAAAATAATTTAACTTTTACCGTGTCTTCTTGTTTTCTTACACAATATGGTTAATAAACTTACTATAAAAGACCAAACAAACCAAAAATGGTTCCTTATTAATATATATAACTTTATCTAAGTCATTTGGCTGATCCTTAGTTTTTTGGAATATAATAACAATTAAAAATATAATATTTGTTTCAATAACTATTTTCTGTCAATTCTGAAACTATTTGGTAATTGATTTTTGTGAAAATCATAACAACATGATTAGTTCGAAAAAGATAATTTAATCAATAATAACATGTCATATTAACATAAAAAATTAGTGGAATTCATAAAAAGTCTCAAATTACATTTTTTGGGTATTTATAACATCAATTATGTTAATATTTCATTAATAAGGAAATTATTGCATCATCATTGTGTCATAAATAAATTAAACTATTTAATGTCTAAAAATTATAAATAAAATACCATTATGTAAGAAATATTCTTATATTTCTAATGAATCTTTATAGTCTAATTTAACTTATGTATAAACCTATATTAAATTTTTTTTAGTTATTAAACATTTATTTTAACTATTTTAACTCTTCTTTAAATAAAATAATAATAAGTGTCCTAATATAATCCAAGTGGACCTCACAGAAGCGATATAATTAAGTTTGACGTAGAGTTTCAAATTCTCATAGGAGGTGGGTAAAAGATGGTGAAAAGTTCAATAAATTTTTTATAGATCTAAAATTTTTAGAAAATGACTAAATGAATTAAATTTAACTTATATAGGTATTATGTATCAATTTTTATCTAAAATAAATTTAAATAAATTAATAATTATTTAAATAAAAAGTTGATTTGTTAATAATAACTTAGTGTTTTCACTATTCATCAAAAAATGAAAATTTTCAGAATAATACCAAAAAATCATCCTAAGCTAATTTCGATATTTTGAATCCAAAAATGAAGTCCATTTTGAATGATAAAATTTATAAAATTTCAAAAAGTGGAGATTACTACTCATAACGGCTAGTTCATAATAATATTATAATAACATCTCATTTAGTGAAACTTGGTATTGCGTACTACACACGCTATCGAAGAAGGTCTTGATTGCGTGTAATGCAAGCCAAGTCAGGGCTATGCGTAGTGGAAGATCTGTTTGGTGTTGCGTATAACATAATCAAAACATATTTCATTTATAAATTAAACAAAACCTATAATTAATGTTGTGTAAAATAACATCCACAAAACGAACTTGAAACTGTGTGTAACACGAGCCATGAATAGTTTTGCGTATAAAGAAAGCAAATACGGTGTTGTGTATAGTACAAGACAATCTTTCTTTAGTTTATAATAGAAGATATCAATGACATTAAAAATAATTTATCTCATAAAATCTCGGGGTGTTACATTCTACCCCTTTAAATG
Organism: Viscum album; assembly: GCA_963277665.1. NCBI lineage: Eukaryota > Viridiplantae > Streptophyta > Magnoliopsida > Santalales > Viscaceae > Viscum > Viscum album. The sequence continues at coordinate 352,605,634 of OY728130.1, read as the reverse complement.
AATTTCTCCCTCGAAATTCATCGGGGTTATAAATTGTTTACTACTTTAAAGGATCATTCATAGAAACCCACATCGTAAAAAGGAATACTAAATCATCATTTAAAAAAGTAAAGTAAGAAACAAAACAGATACCCAAAGTAACTCATCACTTGGGTTCCCACATAGGAGTATATAGGTGAATATATGGATATGGAAGAGAAATATAACCGTCAAGTTCGGATGAAGAGTGGTAGAGAACATGGCTATGAAAAAGCCAAAAATCGCAAAGCTGTAAATTTGTGATGATCTAAGGTACCATCTGATTCATCAGATATTTGAGTACTATGACAACATTTTTTGTTTTCAAGATCATTTCCATAAAGTTGAAGAAATTTGAATTAGAATAAATACTTTCTTGATTTTCGTACAATCTCACTGTTTTTCATCCCTTGGACAATTTCCATTTCATATCTTAAATAAATGAAGTTGAATTTTTCATTCGTGAAGTGTTAGTCAATCGTGTGATAGAATGATGGGTCATTCCATCTGTTTCAAACAAAAGGTTAGCTAAAGTTATCAAATATACATAAGTCCATCTATGGTGAGGTTAATCATATATGATTCCAAATATGAACTTATAATTTATCTATCATACACCTTAATAAAATAAAACTAGTTTCTACTAACCAGAGACTTCTTGTAGGCCAGTGGTACGTGATAAAGTCCTGTCACACTTCGGTTGTGGGTTCGATTCCTGTAACCTTGTCCGACGTGATGAGTTGTCGCCCATCCTACAGGTTTTTCTTTTTCTAAAACTACATTATTATAACATCCCGTCAATAATATTGAAAAAAAATTCTATCCTTAAACAGTACTAACTTATTTCGACATAATCCATTCTAATCTTTAGGCTTATCCAAAATACTTTTATCCAAACTCATAGTATAACGAAAACAATTACTAGAAATGTCATCAAAAAAGCATGTGAATACCATCATTTATCCCCCATATATCATAAAATATTTATTGTTGGTCACATTCTAGACATATGGATACCTTAATTATGTATTCTCTTGAAAAATTTCTATATACTCAAACCATGATATCAGTCATGAGCTCATTTCATTTTCTCTTTATCACTTCATTATGCTCATATCATCTTATTTCCAAAAATATTTCAATAAGATTTCATGGTTACTGATAGCATATAATTATTGAAAGCCAATACATAGATATACCAAAATTCCACGATACCATAAATGAGATTCCATGATACTATTTTGAAATCCCATTAAATAAACACTTAATCATTACACAACATCATTGTCATACTCAACATCACAAATGATGATCGTATGTGACTTCCCTTTATCCTATTTCCTTAAGTGGTTTCTCACATTGATCATCATTAACCCTTGGATTAGGGAATTGATTAGCATAATTCCCTATTTCCTTGCACTTGAAGCATTGAAGTGTTGGTTGTGCGTTCTCTGCAGTCTTTTATTTATTCAAATTATTAGCAACCATTTTTCCATTACATGGACACTCAGCTTCTTGATGACCTTATTTTCAACACTTAAAACATTTTCTAGTCCCTTTAAGAAAATCTCAACCATGCTTCTTTCCACACTTTGAGTATAAAGAAACATTCATCTTATTTTCAACATTATTCATAGATTTTTCCTTGAACTCCGTCATTTGTTTCTTGTAAAAACCATGATATGGATATGTAACACCAACATACAGTTCTACCTTGATATCACAATGCACAATTTCTTCATAGCTACTGAATTCTCTTATAGCGAATGCCCTTCGAAGACTTGGTTTTATTCTAGTGAAGAATCGATTTACATTACATTCAGGTTGGATTATAAAGCCAGATGCATACATTGAAAGTCTTGTAAAATTCGCTTCGTATATACCAAAAGATTCATCGTCCTTCTGGTTAAGCTCAAAGAACTCCTTTTCCAACTTTTTCTGAAGAATACGAGGGAAGTACTTACTAAATAACGGGTTCATGAACTTGTCCCATTCCATGGATTCAATTTCTTCTTGGGGCCTCATATTCTTAATTAGGGTCCACCATTGATCTACTTCACCTTCTAAATGGTAAATATCCAGAATGACTTTTTCATGTTTCGAATATTGAAATATGGAAAATAACTTTTCAATGCTACTGATCCATTGTTCAGTAACAAGTGGATCAGAAGACCCACCGAATGAAGGTGGATGTAGCCTCATGAAGGGCTCAATAGAATATTGTTCCCTTCTCTTCTCATTTGGAAGTCCAGAATGATTCTTATCTTTTGTACGTATAGCAATAATATTTTTCACTCCATACACCATGACATTGGTTTGTTCAGGAGGAAAATCATTTCATTGTCCATTACATTGATCAACAGGGTTCCTTCAGGTTCCATCCATCGTCTAAAACCCAAAAAGAATAGTATGAGAGGAAAAAATCATGCTAGGAAAACAACATAATAAAGGGAGAGTACCTTCAATATTTAAAATCATAGGTTTAATTCTTATATAGTGACCTTAATTCTATGACTATAACCTATACTTATATTTAACCTTAGGGGCATCCCTTGAAATAACTTAGAAATATCTCTAGGGATCTCACTAAAATTTTCACATCCTAGTTTCCAAAGGTTAACTAAACCTTTCCTCTGATACCAACTGTAGCGGTCTAGAATTACTTATAGTGGACTATAATTGATACCATTCAGTGCACTCCATTGGTGGATACACCCCCTAGGTGGGACACACCACCATCCCTAGTGGCAGCCATATCCTCATGAAGCCCTTGGGCGGAAATCCATGCTTCGTCCAACACTCACATGTGAGAGTTCCCAAGGATCGGATTCAGTCTTACCTCCTTTCCTCTGATACCAACTGTATAGACCCCAATCCTAATATAAATATACATTACATTACTTTTTCAGAATACTTAATACATAATAAAAACAGACACACAAGGACCGTAATAGTTTAGTGTCTTTGGAAACTCAGCATATAATCTTCTAATTGTGATGAAAGATCTTCAACTTCTCCAATAAAAATCTTCCCCGTTTTTTTCTTACCTAAAACCATTCTTTAAATACTGGGAAAAATAAAACATATATAGGGTGATTTCAAATTCTCAGTAAGGGTAAGCATAGAGAAAATAAAACAAATCATATACATTTGAACTAAAAAAACACGAACATAATGTTTAAACATCAAAATCATGAGAAATGACATAAAACATCGCAGTACGTAAGGAATAGATCATAATGAAATATTACTCATGATAAAATAGCATGGGAATAAAACATGTAATTTTGTAAAACCATTAAGCACATGATTTGATTTCCATAGTATCCAAGGAAGTTTTTCCAAGACCATATTAGTGGACAAAGTCCCCTTCTAAATTGAGCTTAGTCCTCGTTCCAGTCCTGTAACACTGACCAGATTAACTTAGGATTCCATCCATGTCTATCTCATGAGATATAAATCTGTACCTAATGTATTAGAGGGATATATAGGTCCCACCCATCTCATAATGAAATCATTCTTACATGTTCCACAACATAATAATAAATCATTCATCATAACCCAAAGAATAAAATGGGTTTCATAAACATCATCCCATCATAACATAATCCATATAAAACAAATGGATATCATTTAATCCTAAGAGAAGTAAAACCATGTAAATCATAGAGACATTATACTTCAAACATACACATATGAAATAATGTCATTCTAGATAAAAAATGGTTTTGATAAAACTCTTGAAGTGAATTCTTGAAGAAAAATATCCTTTATTCTTCAAAATAATTTTCTTTTCACAAAATTCCATGAAATTTTAAAAGAAATGAATTTTTTTTTAAAATATTCAAAAAATATTGTAGAGTAATCTTCATGAAAATGAGGCGTTATGAAACCGTAAAAATCTTTTCATGCAGTATAAGTTAAAAAAAACATTCTTCTCAAACTTTTGTCGGAAAAGTAAAAAGGTTTCTCATGTGGTAAACTAAAGTGAGATTCCTTTCATAACATTTGGTAAATTTCAAAAATGGGTAAAAAGGAATTTAAAAATACATGAATTGTTTTTATAAAACATGGTCATGGATGATAACAATAACCCCAGTAAATACTTACGAATATCAATCTCGGATAAAAATGAGATTGGAATAGCAATCCCTTACCTTAGGTCTGATACACTTCGTACGTATCCAAACCTCCTGTATAATGATTTAAATAATTTCATTGACTTATTACAGAATCATATTCATTGTTATGATATCATATATAGTTCACTTATCACTTGATATTACCAGTTATTTTGTAAATTCCATGTTAATACAACGTTTTGGGTAAAATCGTTTCATTTATCGAACGTGTTTCAAAATGTTGTTCTTGATATTATTACATATATCCTGATTTACATAATTACAAAATTTAAAACATAATTTATATATAATATATATTCAGTATATAAAAAATAGAATGAAATACACCATTCATGGAGATGGTAGGTTGTGCGTACGCACGAACACTGTTTTTGTTTCCTTATTGAATTAAATGGAATTAAGTAAATGAAACATAAATGTATTTAAATCCAGTATCATTATTATGTAATATATTTCAAGATTATTTATTATATATAATTTATAATCATACTTTAATGGTTAATCATGGAAAATGAATGTCATCGCGTTCGTGGAGACGGTAGTCCGTACGTACACACGAGCGATGATATCATTCCCATGATCGTGGAATTATATTGAAGTGTATGTATAATATTTAAGAATCAATATAACTTTACAGTAATCATATATAGTTATTTATTTACACCATTATACCCATCCAAGTATGGTGGTGGTGGAAAATAGATTACACCACGGCGTGGAGACGGTATTCCGTACGTACGCACACGTGGTGATTTCATTTTCTGTAGGATGGATAGAAGATGAAATTGGGTTGTTTCATATTTATAATAACATATCAGTATATGAGTGATACTGATGTTTTTAATTTATGATGAAACAAATAGAGAAGAAGAAGTATAAGAAGAAATAAATTGGAAAGAATCGGTGAAGGATATTACCTATTCTTTGACGCGGCTCTTCTTAGCCTCCTCTTAAGGCACTAGGGTTGTTATTTTGGGGAGACCAGAACCTCTATAATGTTTCTAGGGAAGATGATATGGGATATGGGCAGGGTTTGGCCGAGCTTCAAGGCTCAAAAGGGTGTCAATAGAAGAGGGAAGGGATTCCGTTTTTATAAGGGAGGAGAGGGGCACCTTTGAAAAAACATAAAATATTACTTTATAATAAAGTCATATTCGGTTTATAATATCTCCAAATTGATTTATTTTGAATTTAAATTGGGAATGGGTCTAAATCCTCTCAACCAATAGGTTTTAGACAAGTTTAGGTTACTATTTTAACCTTATCATTTAGATTTAAATCTAAGTTAAATAATTTAACTTTTACCTTGTCTTCTTGTTTTCTTACACAATATGGTTAATAAACTTATATAACAAGACAACCAAAATACAAATGGTACATTATTAATATATATTACATTATCTAAGTCATTTTCCGAACCGAAGATTTTTAGGTACATAATAACAGTTAATAATATAATATTTGTTTTAAAAACTATTTTATGTCAATTTTGAAACTATTTGGTAATTGATTTTTGTTAAAATCATAACAAAATGATTAGTTCCAAACAGTTAATTTAATCAATATCAACATGTCATAGTAACCTAGAGAATTAGTGGAATTCATAAAAAGTCTCAAATTACATTTATTTGGGTATTTATAACATCAATTATGTTAATATTTCATTAATAAGGTAATTACTGCATCGTCATTGTGTCATAAATAAATTAAATTGTTTAATTTCTAAAAATTATAAATAAAATACCATTATGTAGGAAATCTTTTTATCTTTCTAATTAATATTTATAGTTGAATTTATCTTATGTATAACCCTACATTAAAAATGTTTTATTTATTAAATAATGATTTTAACTATTTTAACTCTTTTTTAAATAAATTAATAATAAGTTTCCTAATCTAATCCAAGTGGACCTAAAGGGTAATATTTTATTCCTAATGTTGTTTTTGGTTGAATTACACTTATCCAATAGAATTAAAACATATTTTAGGGTAATAAGAATATCATTTTTACCCTTAATTGCCCAATTTACTTTTAACCGTGGTAAATAAAAGTAAAAAGTTACTATTCACCAAAAATTATTTTTATCTTACTGAACCACATTTTACTCCTTGATATTATCCTTGTCTCTCAGATTTTCAAAATTCCACTCACAGAAGCGGTAAAAGTATGTTTTATGTAGATTTTCAAATTCTCATAAGAGGTGGGTAAAAGACGGTAAAAAGTTCAATAAACTTTTTGTATATCTAAAATTATTATAAAATGACTCAAATGAATTACATTGAACTTATATAGGTATTATGTATCAAATTTGACTTAAAATAAATTTATAAAAATTATTAATTATTTAAATAAAAAGTTGGTTTTTAAATAGTACCCCAGTGTTTTCACTATTCATCAAAACGTGAATGTTTTCAGAAAAATACCGAAAATTTACCCTAGGATAATTTCAATATTCCAAATATCAAAATTAAGTCCTTTTTGAATGATAAAATTTATAAAATTTCAAAAAGTGGGTACTACTATTCATAACGGCTAGTTCATAATAATATTATAATAATATCTCGTTTAGTGAAACTTGGTATTGCGTACTACAAACGCTATTGAAGAAAGTCTTGATTGCATGTAATGCAAGACAAGTCAGGGATGTGGGTAGTGAAAGATCTGTTTGGTGTTTCGTATAACATAATCAAAATTTATTTCTTTTATACATTAAACAAAATCTATACTTAATGTTGTGTAAAATAATTTCCACAAAACATACATGAAATTGTGTGTAACATGAGCCAAGAAGAGTGTTGAATATACTGCAAGCTAATACGGTGTTGCGTATAGTAAAAGCTAATATTGGTGTAGTGTATAATGGAAGATATCAAAGAAATTAAAAATAATATATCTCATAAAATCTCGAGGTGTTCCACATCCTCTTCCACCAACATAGGAGGAAAAGTGTGGGTGCCATTGATGAATCTTTGTCATCTTATTATTTAACACACTAAGCATGACTCATGTGGTCTTAATGATTTTTCATGATCCTAACATTTTCACATATACCTCCATCTCTTGAAATTGGAGAATTATTATTCCCACCAAAATTGAGATACACAGGAAGGCTTCCTAAGGCCAGAGATCTATCTCATTTTCATCCACAAATGGGCATCCTCCGCAGGAGTAACCCCCAAATTAAACCCCCAAATAATTAGATAATCCTTTTCAAGAATAAATCCCAATTTCATTTCTCTCAAAGGGATATACTCTCTTATGTGACACATTAAAAAATATGGAGTTTGATTCACATCCAAATGGGATACATAAGAAGACTACCTAAGGTTCAAACCCAGTGCTTCAAATCAACCCTATTTTTCCTAGTCTATATTCCCAAAAATGTCTAATACAACTTGGAATCCCATATTATATCCACATTCCTTGTGATGCTTAGGCATAAGTCCCACACAAAACCTTGACTATATACATTTCCCTTAGACATCCTTGCCACGTGAAATTAAAAGGTATGTCTAGGTCCTTATCACATGACCTTAAAATGCATAATGTGTCCCATTATGTGGTGTTGAACTATGATGTTTTTGATATCTTTCATAGTGATATGTAGCTAGCCCGTTTATGGGTACGATAGAAACATAAAAAAAACCTTCAACTCAATAGATGATAATAAATTCTAGAGTTCCCCACCAAGTGGCTTAAAATCCAATACTATAATAACGATGGTTAAAAGAATCTCTAAATAGTATATGAGAGGATACCATTAATAGAGAACATATAATACATACATTTTTCTCCATTAATTAAGATCCTCAAATACATAAAGAATATTATATATTTTATACATTCTAATAATTGATTGAAAAATATAAGGGAAACTTATGTTGCAGTTGGTGAATTAATAAGGAATCATGAAAGTATCTCAAATCTATAAGAGAGTCCTAGAATAGGCAATAATTTCCCCCAAAAGCGTGTGATTAGTCTGACCTCCCATCCTCTCAACCAGTGTATGTTCTTAAGTATCTTAAGTTGAAACTTAATGAATGCCAACCATTGGAATGAAGGTTCATTTGGATAAAGAACCGTTGGATGTTTTTGGTTCCATAAATAACCCAATGAAAACAGCCCGAATGCAGTGATTCACAACCAAAACACACATTTTGAGGGATAGAAGAAACAACCACCCATTAGGGTGATGTTCATTTAAATTCATGATATATTCACTCAAAATTAGTACCATGGAAGGGAAGTCAACCATTAACGAGTTAATAATCCCATGAAACTATATAATCATGTAGGATCAAAGGAATATTAAAATTAATCCATTGAAGGATACATAGTCACTAGAAAGACACATTACTACTTCAATAAATATGAGAATTTGAATATAATATTGTGATTCACTTTAATAAATTTTTTTAATGCGAATCAAACAAATAATATTGATCAGGAAATCAATGAACAAGAATTTTAAAGGATACATCTTCTCAAATATGTTTTTTATCAAGGTGTGAGAAGAGGGTCTCTTGAAATGATATCAAAGGAAGGCTCATATGTTGGGACCACTATCAAATATATCTCTTCAACCCACTCAATTGGATCCAATGAAGAAAAAATTTAAAGGTGTAGCTACTTCCATAGGTCCCCACATTCCTGAAGAAACTATGCCACTATTATCCATGAAAAATATTGTCAAGTATAATTCTATTTAAGGAATTTTTGGAGACATAATATTTAATTAATCATATGAAATATACATACTATGTGACACAGTTATGTTGAATTTTTCATGTGTCCCATGACTGATCCTTTTTAACAACGTGAAGTTTTGTGACTAGTAATGAAATTTTCAATCCATATAATCAATTGGAGGATAAAAAACCAGTTTACCTAACCATGGTACAAGTTGAATATCAAGATTTTCCTCCACTAGGGAAACATCCCCCTTTAATTAACACTAGTTATCCCTATACAACTCAAGCTAGTTATTAACCATGGTTGTAGACAAGATGACCCTATCAGGATCCACTGACCATAAATTCTTAAATTCTAACATTAATGGTTATATTAAATGATCCCCATAAATCAATTTATTATTATCTTAATTGAATGGAAATAATAAAAATATTAGATAAATAGATGTTTAATATTTAACCAGTGGGATTCAATCCTCTTATATCGAACTTCAAAAATTCCACCTTTCAAAAATAGAATGTCACAATCATTCTATAACAATACCCTATGAAATTTATATATTGATGAAGTAATATATAGGATATTCAAGGAAAAAAACAATAACTCTTAGATATTTCATATAGACTTTGGATGAAACATTTTTATTGGTACAACAATAAACCATGTAGTTCCATTTTCAGTTGGGAATATCATTAACACTATATCCTATAGTATTTCATTTCAAAAGTATGGTGGATTATGAAAATATACATATGAAACCATCTCATAATTACATGACAAAAAGAGAATATCACATTACAATACATTCACACAATGTTATTGGTTTTGAGTTATATAGAATCTGTAAAAAATAATAATTTAAACAACTCATAACTTTTTCCAAATAATGGAATTGTTTCCACTATATAAACAACTACATAATCCCTAATACATTTTCAAAATTGTTAAAAAATTATATACAAAAGATACTCTTATATACAAGTAATACATATTACTATTCTTTAGACCTAGAGAAATAGAAACATAAGAAAGGGGTAAGCTCAACTACCCAGTAATTGAAAAATATCATTTATTAAAAAAATCTTGATCATAAAATCGTGAGAAATATGAATATGAAAGAATGATATAATAAAAATGATCATTTGAACAGAAGACCACACTGAGGTCATCATATTTTTAAAATAATAATAGCTTGTCCTAGAAGTATAAAATAGTAATCCTAAATAATGGGAGAAAAACATAAAGTAAAAAATATCTAAGAAAAGAGACATAAATGTGGAATGTAACATAGCCTAAAAATAAATGAAACATAGAATGGTGGCGGCATAATAATCATATTAAACCTTGTCATAAAAATCACTATTTCTACACCATTGTGAAAAAACTCTTCATGTCCATGCTTTACTATATCATGAGATATCAATGATAAATAGTTAATCGGAGGGTGATATAAGACCCAAACTTCAATCATCCATACATACATATGGAACATGGAAACCCTTTATTTACCATACCATGATGATGTTGTGTTTCACATCCTTTTAAAATGTTATAACATAAGTATTAATTTCATAATTCCATCAATAATAGCAATATGATCAACACATAGAAAAAAATGGTCATCCAATGATATTAAGTAACATTATTTGTAAATACACTTTCATGATTCATCTGTTATTTTAGTCACAATGTTAGAGGGTATATAATGAGTTCAATGATTTCTTTAATCAATTGATATATGAAATCTAGGTCAACACCCTTATATGAACGAAATTAAATACATAGTACTCATGGAGAAAAAACATTTATATAAAATTAGGTTTATACATAATTAAAGAAATAGAAAGACAAATTAAGTGATTGATAATTTATATGGCCGAAAAGAACATTTCATAACCCATTTATATGTATAAGAAGTATTGTGTCATTTGATGAATATCATAAATCAAGTATAAAATATGTCAAAATATTTAGATATTTATAAAAATATCTTTTTAGGTTCATTAAAAAAATGATTTGGAAATAAGTAATATCCATGGACATTTAAAAATAATTAATGTTTTTTTAAAAACATGGAGAATAATAATTTATTTAAGATACAATGATAAAATTTAGAGGGGGTTTTATAAAAAAATATAGTGATGACAAAAATATGTGTTCTCACAGAAAATGATAAAAATACTTTTTTACCAAAAATTGATGAAAATGACTGGTAAAATTTGATAAATATTTAGTTAAAAACGTTTTAATGAAATTAAATGATGTATAAATTAAATTTAATCAGATATTTTTACAAAAAATACATTGTTTCTTCTTACGGGTAATTTTTAATAGATTTACAATAGGAATAGTTATTTGTGATGGAAATCCATCACAAAAAACAATAATAAAAAAATGTCACAAATACTACTATTTTCAATATATCCTTGAAAAATTATATGAACTATATATTTTGTATAGAATTTAAAGTCCTTCACAAAATTTCATTTGTAACCCATTTCAAATTCCATCACAAATAAGTGTAAATGAAAAAAATTAATTGCACATTATGATTAAAAATTATATTTATTAAGTAAATAAATAACAATAAAAAAATTATTTAATAATTAAATTATAAAAAATATATAAAAATTAATAGCTATTAAAAAATAAGTTTTATAAATTGACACCTAAAATGATAATTTAAATTTAATTTATAAAATAAATATATAAAATTATAAACTATTATAAAAGTAAAAAAAATTAAAAATATAGAAATATTTGGGAGTGTTTTGATTACGTATGAAGATGGGGAAATGAGAGTGGAGAGGGGGAGTGGGAATTGAGAGATGGAGTGAGTAAGGGGTGCAACTGTTTTTATAATATTTTTGACACACATTTGGCTCATGAAACATTCCTCATGTGAAAAAAAACTTATCGAATTTTTCTGACAGAATATGAATTTTACAATGGGTATTTTTAACATAATGTTTATCCATAAATAAACTAGGTGTTAATAATATTTTTATTTATTTTTCAAAATATATTTTCCAGAATATTAAAAAATTATTTACAATAGTCTTTGGAATATATTGCATTTTTTTTTCGTACTATTATTTTTAATGGAATTTCTATTCCCTCAAAAATACTTTTTTGAAAAAAGCTTATGTAGGACATACTATAAATTTCATCACATATAATCTTTAAAAAAACTGATTTGTTATGGTATCTATATTCCATCTCAATTAATCATTATACATGGGATTATATGTGATGAAATCCAAAATTTCAACAAAATAACTATATGCAATGTATTTATGATTCTGTTAGAAAATATTATTTGAGACGAAATAACAAATTCCATCACAATAAAATTTTTACCTCCACAACACGTGAATATATGCATAAACCATTTTCAACTAATTCTAATTCCATAAAAAATGTTTATTCCTAAAGATAGTATTTGATATTGAATTTTAATTCCTTCATAAAAAATTCATTTTTAATGACTATTTGATATGGAATACAATTCTGTTTCAGATAATCCATAATAAAAAGATAAATTGTTTATAGTGTGAGTCATTGAGAAGGAATTTTAAAAAATCATGTAATAAATACTAACTTAGAAGTGTCTGGTCCCATATTAATAATTAGTTTGAGTGATTACCCTTAAAGATGAATTTTAGGTATATTATAAGTCAAGAGGAAATTAAATTTTGAGGGAACTTTGAAAACCCAATTAATAACCAATGAAAATAATGAGTTTTTGAGAAACAATAAAAATTACATAGACATATTATCTCACAATATAAATTTTGATTTTAAAATCAAATTGGAGAATAATGTTTTATAGCTTTGGTAACCTATAAGTCAAAAAAATTGATCAAATTGATCCATGATATGGATCTATAATAACTTTTATTATCATTAATTTTTTAATGAAGTTACATCAATTAAAATATTTAAATCATGTGAAATAAAATGATTTTTGGATACGAAATAAGTATAAAAGAATGACAATTAAGATGAGAATCCCTTATAAAGTTAGAATCCATGGAATCAAAATGCATTCAATGAAAGAATATGATATAGATCTTCAAATATAATTACATACTTTAATATATTAAAATTAATTCTTAGGATGTAATCACACCATTTCAAAGATATGATGGAGAAAAATATGAAATATGTATCATTAAATCAAATTTGAGATATAGAACCTCTTATATTGTATTCTTTCTTAGTTGAATGTGCTCAAACTTCTTGTATTACAAGAATTCTCCATTAATCGCTTAATTTAAAACTTTATTCATAAAAATCCTTTTAACCATAATTTATAATTATTCTCTACACGTTTATTGGTTTATTATTATCTATTTCCTATATCTGGTGTGTATAATATTGATACTTTGAATTATTTCCATTATAACAGCATTGTTATTCATTATTATCCCAATTTTAATCATTCTCATTTCATAAAATTTACTAGAATTGATTATGTACTGTTATATGTTATTTTACATTTTCAAAATATGGGAATTTTGGTTTTGATCCCTAAAGGTGAAATTGACATTGGGCATGTTTCATTGATTTTAAACAAACGGGCGGTGATATATTAATTAATGAGATAAAATATAATATTACCATTATAGAAAACAAATAAAATCATAATTTACGTATTTATGTCATAAATTATCAGTTATTAAGTTCTCATAGTTAATTATTATGGTATTTTTATAATTGTTCTAGTAGGTGGTTAGAACCATCCAAACATGAACATTCCAAAATTAAAGGATGGTTATGAAGTGATTTAATTATAATTTATTATACTAGAGACACAATGATATATATTATTTATATTTAATAAAATGATAAATCATAATCTAAGATAAGTGTGAAATCTCTAAATATGTACAACACACTAGTTTCCCAAGTTTTTCAGTCTCATAACCCCAGTCGTGCCACCCTATTGGATATCAAACATTACAATACAATGTTTATCATTTATCATTTCATTTAAATTCATATCATGACCAATTAGAACCATAGTCCAATAAAAATATAATGGGAGTAGAACATCATGTCTAATACCCTGTGGGTATTTATACCCACTGTCCCCATCCCACACCCCTATGTGACATGGGTGTTTGGATCCTCATTCCCAATCACATAATCACTATCGCATATGGGTATTTGGAGCCTCATTCCAAATCTCACAATCACTAACACATATATTTATTTCGATCCTCAGTTCATATCCCTCACACACTAACACATATGGGTATTTGGAACCTCAGTCCCTATCCCACATATCAACATCGCATATATCAAATATATCAAAATATCAGACAAATAAAAATTTAATATGCATCATGGTTATGAATAATTATCCTTCTCATAAAAAATAATAAATAAATTTAACCTCTTCAATTTATCAAAACAGTTATAATTTTTTATTTTAATCACATGGAATAATATAAACAATTCATCATTAAAACATTTTAAAAAAAATAATCCAATAATTAATTGACCCTTCAATGTTGAGCCAAAATTTCCTTAATTGCCATTAATTTATCAATTCAGCATTCAAATAATCTATCAATTCATCATTATATAAATCAATCAATTCCATAATCTGTTAATTGAATAACTAAACCATCAAATCAATTGGACTATTTCATTACCACATTAATAATTCAATTCCAAAATCAATCAATTAATTAACTAATTAAATTAATTTGATTCAAGGTGAAATTTTTAAATGTGAAATAATGAATTCACAATTAAGTACAAAATATTGAGATAAAGGCTTTAAAATTTTATAATGACCACCAACGTCGAAATAATTTATGGATGCTCGGCAATGGAAATCCACAAATTGAAGTGGAAGTTTTAGTTTAACAGTGATGAGTGAGATCTAGATCCAAAACCTAAATAAAAAATTTAACTGATTAAGATAATTAAAAACCTACATCTAAATCCTTCACCAATAAAGGAAAAAATCCCTTCAAAAGATGAGATAATGACTAGAGAGAGGGGAAACTAATCAAAATGAGATCTCTTATAGGGATAGGTGAAGATCTATAAAACATATATTTAATTTACCAAGAATGGAGATCTAAAGGCATTTGAATCCATCATGGAGACACTAAATATGATATGAAATAGTTAGGGTCAAGATGCATTGTTTTGGGATATAATCAATAGTTTGGTATTTTTTATGAATTTAAAATGGTTTATTTTCCAAGTGTGCATTTTCCTAGATGAGGCACATGGTTTTCCTTAACTCGGCACCCTAAACATGTGCCTCGCCTAGAGGGTCAACCCATTTCTAATAATAGGGTGCATAGATTTAAAAACGATGTGCCAAACGTGTAGTCCATTTCTATATGAGGTTTCATTGTTTTATAGTGACGGGCGCATGGTTTGGAAAAAATGTGTGTCAACGATGAATGACAAAAAACCTCTCAAAAAATATCCAAATTTCCCAAAAAAAACTCCCAAGACATGCCTAAACCAATCTATACCCAAAATAATGGAAAAGGGTACCATTAAAAAATCATAAAAAATCTCTATTAAAGGTTAAGATCTTATAATATCTCCACATTATAACATCTCATCCTTGATCTATACTCCTAAGCATTTATATGTTTCCGAGTAAAAAAGTTTAGGCCACAGAGCCTGCATCTCCACATCTATCTCTGATGTTTCCTCATGAACCCTCCCACATTACCACAATACACAAACTATCATCACAATCTTTCCCCACAATAGTTTCTCATTGAATTCCAAAACACGTATCATGTGCTCCACAAAGGAAACATATGTAACACGCTCAACATCGTCCACATCAATCACATGAGAAGGGTCTTGGTGATACCGCTAAAACTGTGACACATGAAAAACATCATATATATCATTGTAACTATATAGATGACCCAATCAGAATTCCACTTACCTGATCTCTCCACAATATCAAGAGGTCCAACAAGCCTAGGTTCTAACTTACGATGCATCCAAATCATACGGTGACCCAATCTAGGTAATACCAATGGAAAACATGATCATCGAGTATAAACTGAACGGGCTTTTTTATGACTATTAGCATACGACTTCTATATACTCTATGTTATAGCTGTATGCTTTATAATCAACTGAACCAAATTCGACATCTCTTTTAGGTGACTCAGTCCCAAAAGCTCTTACTCCCCAACCTAGGTCCAACATAGAGGTGATTTTCATGGCCTACCATAATGTGCCCCATATGGTTGAATCTTATAGTTTTCTGATAAATATTTTATAGGTGAACTCTATACGCTCTAGGTGATTCTCCTAATACCCACAAATGTCAAGAACACATGATTATAGCATATCCTCAAGTGCGTGTATCGTACATTCCAAATTCCCAGATATCCTTTGCTGGAATACTGTACTCAGAAAAACCTATCTACAAACAACCTTCTTCAAGGCTTCCTAGAATCATGATGTAAAGAAAGAGTAATAATTTTAACTATACTCCATGACACTCGGTAGAGATAGAATATCTCCAAAACATGGAAGTCTGCTAACAGATCCACTGAGTGAGTCTCTCGTATATACAATAAATGTGTTACCTTCGTTAGTCAGCACACAACCTCCCAAATACAATTATTAATTTGAGGCATACTTCAGAGACCTGCCAAAATATATCTAGAAAAATAATACACCATTCATTCTAGAATTGGAAATGATTGTAGTAAACTAGCAAGAAGTTGATCCTCATACCTCACCTACTGACATGTATAGTATCATGTCAGGAATCTTGCAATTTCCTTTTTCATGACTAACCACCAGTACAATCAACATAGGTCACAATACATTTTGGTCAAACATAGATGTACCAACCACTTCGATGCATAAAATTCATGCATAATATTTTCCCAAGTATGTAAAGGCACAACAACCCAATTTCTGACATAGATGAGCTCATTCTCATTTGTGGACCAATCTAATGGTGTCCCAACATATTTAAGGCTTTTCATAAAGAGAAAACATTACAGATCTCGATACTTCCTTCCCATGATTTGAATCAAAAGTGAGTAATCCACTAAAAATAATTTGGGGGTTGTATACGCATGGCCCTATAGAACCACAATATTCATCTCATATAGTAAATTAATCAGCTACTTGTTAGATCTAGTATCTTCCTCAAATTATCTAAAGAATTATTTCCCTCTCGGGAATATATTCCAGATCAAAGTCAAATGGCCGTATAAACTCATCCCATATCAAATGTAGAAGGTTAAAATATTATTGTGATAAGATATATTTTAACCAATTGTGGTCAGCATACATATGATACCTATCACCCAACAGTTAATTATTCGACAACCTCACAATATAAACCACTGTATCAAACAAGAGGTAATTCATATGGTTGTTCCTTTCATGTGGCCTCAAATACTGTGAGAAAAATTCTAGAAATCTATCTCCCTACATCAACACATCTCAAATATAAATCCTATAAGCATCACAAAAAATGATATAATCATAACTCGGCTATGGTAGGATCAATGTTGGTATAGTTTTTAAATTCTTATTCATCTCTTGGAAGGCATTTTCACATACTCTAGACCACTCAAACTTCACTCCATTAATGATAAAGCATAAATTTGGTGGTGGAAAGTTGGAAAATACATTGATGAACCGTTGATATTATAAAACCAATTTATGAAAATTTTATATATCGATATAATTATTGGGATACTATAATGAAACAACTACCTAAACCTCCTCTAGGCCTACTGACAAACCATCCTTCTAGATGATGTAGTCCAAGAAGTGTACCTGATCAATATATAATTGAAACTTAGATATAATGTAATATATACAATTTTTTCTCAGTGTAATTAGGATGATGTCAAAATTTTGTGCATGATATTCATGATTCTTGGATTATACTAATATTCCATCCACAAACATTACCCCAAAAATATCCGGGTACAAGTCGATGTTTCTATTCATCAATTCCATAAACACTACCAGTGCATTCGAAATAACTAAAATCTTATCAAGAAACTCATAAAGGCCAAACGTTCTTCTTAAAGTATTCCAACATATATCATATGGTCGGAATCTCAACTGATGATACCCTAAACTCAAGTATATCATGGAAAAAATATGCGCTCCTCTCAACTGGTCAAAACGAACCTTGATATGAAGATTAGGTTTCTGGTACTTCATAGTCATCTAATTCAATTTCCCTTAATAAATACAATACCATTAGGTCCCATCATCGTTCCTTGAATTTTTTTTGGATAACCCTAATGCGACGTACTCGATCAGATATAGCCCTTATCCAACAGATTTTTTTAGTCTTAATATCTTGAAACTGTTTTGGTTCCATTATGTTTGGTTTAATGGAAATGGTTTAGACCCCAATATGACCTCAATTGTAGATTCCATATATTTATCAGATTGAATCTATGATAATTCCTCTATAAACAAATCCTAGAATTTTTCCACTATGGATAGAAATATATCATTATTTATACCCCCATTATCTAGTAATAGACTAGCAACCTGGGTTGTGAGCTCCCCCAGTTCATAATGAACTGGACCTTCAAGGCCTTCCTAGGTATCCCTATCTCTATGTTAAAAATAATTGTCACCCTCTTGTGAAATCAAAGTCACACTCATGAAGTAACAATCTCAGTGGGATTGTTACACCACTAAATAGTTCATACCCATAATTAGGTAAAAGCGTGACATATCATTAATGTAATGATCTTAGTGGAAATGATACTCACTGACCTTGAGAGAACAACCATTTCATAAAAATATATTCCTCAACCATACTCCCAAAGGTGTATCAATCATCAAAACCCAAATCACATGCTCCATTACTAGGATCAACCCATTCACAAGTTGTGTAGATATAAAGGAATGAGAGGCATGATAATCAATTAAAGTACTATAAAGAAATGAAACTGTAAGAAGAGTGAACCTAGAAATCTATGATCTTTCCTTGGTATCCACAAGTGTAGGATGAAATACTGAAAACTTTCCTTCTCCTACTCCCTATGATGTAGTCTAAGCCCCATGACCTACACCACTCTACTAATGTGGGAAATCCTACCCTAAAGCACCATGTCCACTAACTCAGCCACCACATATGGTAAAAATATAACTAACATAGTGATATTATATGGGAGTCACCATAATCAATTCCATATTAGGTACAATATTCATTACAATTTTATATGCATGTAAAAACATTCATATTTCAACAACTTACAAAAAACTACTTTTCTAGGCATAGATAAAAATGATGCTTATCACAATAATTTTTAAATGACAAGAATGATGCTTGAATAATCAACTCTTTTTCCATAATGAGAAACAAGTGAAATCTCATAAAAAATGAGAAACAATAATCACATCACACTATAAGTGCATCAACCATGGTGAAATAATATTCAATCACAACTACAAACAATAATAACAATAATCCCACACCGGGTACTTGGGTTTTCCCATGTACATGGGTTGGATACTCCCATACACATGCTCATGTCCTAGGACCGACTCTTCCTAGTATTTTTCATACTTTCCCCATATAGTAAGGAAAAAAGGAAAAAAAGAAAACTCCTTTGATACTAGTTTGTTACATTCCGACCTGAGTACTACACACCGTTTCCCTAATCCTTTCGAACACTTGACCACAAGATACTTATCTATAATATAGAGGATTTTGACTAGATGAAATTTTCAAGTCTATAAACATGGTGATATTATACCCACTTTATTAAAGTATCACAATAACTAAAATAACCCTATAATTACCAATAGACAAAAACCAACAACCAAAATAATATAATTACCAGATCAACTTGTATCAAAAGATGAAAGACATTGAAAAAAATACCCATAAATAAATAGTAGATATGTAAATCTGTATAGGATTCATGTTTTAAAATGAAAACCTAAAATAAATACACTAAAAACTCCCCTAGGCGCGTCCCAAAATCAAGTATGCTTCTCTCATCCATTAGCCATCACGACTTAGCCATCTAACATAGGGACCTTTCCATTATCCAGTCCTACATACATGAAGTATATTAGGGTACCAGTTAGGAAGCCATAGTAAGGTGTACATGTAACTACATAGGCCATAACCAATGATGTAAAAAACATATAATAAATACAAATTTATGAAGTTGAATAAAAAAAATAATTGCAATGCATAAAGTTAATAATTATCATGTTTCATTATTCTTTAATTAACCTCATAAATCCACAGGTTCATGATGAAACAAAACTACCAATACCATATTCATCTTGTTCCAGAGTCTAAAATATGAACAATTTAAATCAAACATCACAATATTATGTTTATCATTTATCATTTAATTTTACTTCATATCATGGTCAATTATATCTATAGTCCAATTATAATATCATCGTGATAGAAAATCATGTCTAATTCATCATGGTTATTTGGAAATTTTTTCCTTATCATATACCTCAATGCCACATGGGTATTTGGAGCCACAGTCCATGTCCCACACTCAGCATCACATATGTGTATTTGGATGCACAATCCCTATCTCGCACTCACTAACACATACTGGTAATTGGAACCTCAATCCATATCCCACACTCACTAACATATATAGGTATTTTGAGCATCAATTCCTATCCAACACCTCAATGTAATATATATATATATATATATAATCACAATATAACAAAAATTAAAATTTGATATGCATCATGTTTATTCATCATTAAACTTCATATCAAACATTACCATCAAGGATTAACATTTCAATTTATCAAAACATTCAAAATTATTTATTTTAATCACGTGGAATAATATGAACACATCATCATTAACCCCTTTTTCAACATTTAATCCAATAATTCATTGATCCTTCAGGGTTAAGATAGACATCCCTCAATAACCACTAATACATCAATTCATAATTCTAATAATCAATCAATTGATCATTTTATTTATCAATCAGTTATACAATCCATTAATTAACCAATTACACCATCCCATAAATTTTCCAATTTCATTACCCTGTTAATAAATAAATTCTAAAATCCATTAAGTAATTAGATAATTTAATTAAATATATTCAAAGACAATTTTATAAAAATTGAATAGTAATTTGATAATTACATACACACAATTAAAATCAAGACATTAAAAACTGGATAATAGACAACCTACCGCAAGATCATTAATGGTTGCTCACCAATAGAAATCCCCAAATTGATGTAGAATATTAAGTTTCTCAATAAATAATGAGATATATATACAAAACCTTGATCCAAAATAGAATATATTATGTTCATAAAATTCCTATAACAAGATCCATCACTAATTGAGTAAATAATTCCATCAAAAGATGAGAGAAATATGGGAGAGAGGAAGTAAACCAATCAGGAAGATATCTTTTATTGGGAGAGGTCCATATCCATAAAATAAAACTTCAATTCCCAAACACCAGAGTGAAGAATCCCCTAGAATACATACAAGAGCCTCAAAAATCATAAAAATGAGTTGGGGTTGATCAAAGGTGATTTTAGATACAAAACAAGGCCTCCAATGTTTTTAATAAAATTTCAGGTGCTTATTTTTCTGCGTGCACTATTTATATTATGGGAAACATGGTTTCTCCTAACCATGCAACGTAAATATGTGTGTCACCTAGGGGGTATCATCCTTTCTAATAAAATGGAACAAATTTTGGAAAATAGTGCTCTAAATAGGTAATCCCTCTCTATTAGAGGTTACATGGTTTGTTGAGGCATGGTGCAGAATTTGGAAAAACCTGCGCACCAATAATGCACTACACAGTCCCCCTCCAAAATATCGATATTTCACCAAAATGATACCAATAAATGTATAAAAAAATATAACTAAAATAATGAAAAAGAGTACCCATAAATGACTTTAATACATCTCTAGAAGAGGTCTGGATCTTATAATAAGTTAAAGGGTCAGTAATGGTTACAAAATTTTAGGAATGAATGGTGTAATTAAACCCTCTAGTTGATATAGATGTAGAAATTTATAATTCCAAACTAAACTAACTACTAAAATTTAGAGTAGCAGAAGAACATGGTCCATCCCATGAGGAACAAGGAAGTGTAGAAGAAACACTTAACTGGATGATCAATCAATGTGATATTGTCGAGACTATAACACCCAATTGATTTAATTAAATCACTAATTTAATGACTTATGATTAAAGAAACTAAATGTAGATAACATAGAATAAATAATAGGATCCAATTTAGAAAAGTAGTTTCTATAATTATATCAATCATATTCACTTATAAATAATAAATCTCAATAGATGCGAGACCATTAATTTTATCCAATTAAATCATGGATAGTTCCTAAAAAACTAAACTAAAATCATACCTTCTATATCCCTAATGTAAGAATGATTTGTTTTTACCTTTTTTATCCAAAAAATAATAATATTATACCAACCCATTTCCACCAATTATCTAGGTCTTCTATGCAAGGTTTATTTCACTATTGAACACATTTATTCAATGATTAAATAATAAATAAAATTAAATTTTAGTCAATACATAATAATAAAAAAATGACATGATGGGTGAAGATGGAATGATATTTCATTGGTATAAAACCATTTCCTCATAATCTATTCTATCACACTGAATTATATAATTATTAATGATTATTCCAAAAAAATGAATAAATAAAACACTAAAGTAGATATAACAGTCAAAAGCATAGCGGATAGATAAGATAAGGGAGATTATATAATTAATTTAATAGGTATCATAAAAATATTCATAATAAGGAATCCACATTTAAATATAGTATAAAACTGATCTACAACATTTTCCCCTTCTTTAAAACCATAATCACGACTTCCTTTATGGATGAGTGATCAATAATCCATCTTAAACCCCTTTATTAATTGAGAATCTAAATCTACTTAGGAATAAGCATTATATTAATTTCTCTATTAATTTTTCCATGTTTACCCTAATATATCATAAATTACAATTAAAATATTTTGTAAAACGTCCTTGATTTTAGTATAAGTTGGAGTGGCCATTCACTTAAACATTAACTAAAAAATATATCTTTGAACATGTGCATGGTATAAGTTGGAATGATCCTTATTTACATTGAAAATAACCATAACTCATTTAACTTACATAAAAAATGTAACAATATTATTCAATTTTAGAGGCATGGCTATTTTATATTTTCACTTATCCTGTAATCCATGATCAAGCTCCCAATAACATTGGTTTAGGATTTTAACTTTATGTGTTTTCTTGTTTACCATCGTATCCCCAACCATGAGAATTTCGTTTTTCATTTTCAAGATCCTTTATTACATAATCATGCATGAACATCAACCATGATAAAACAAAACTACGTTGATGTCATATTGGTCACCACTTCACCTTCAGAATTTGAATATTCTCAACCCCCTTATTCAGTATGATATATCAGAAATAATGTGGCCATTTAATCATCTCTATGACATAAAAAAATATTAACAAGCTATTTTTTCAATATTTCATTCAATGGGAGTCCCCATGATCCACATACCAACATCAATATGAAGTGTCGATAACTATTTTAGCCTCTATTCTTAATAAAGAATTTTCATATTTCTATTGTGATTACAAGGCATTTATAATGATCCTGAAGATCTTGCATTGTGCCACTGTCCTTTATTGTGGGTCAAGGATTGATCCCATGATTTTAAAAAGGTATTCATAGTGTTTCCCAGTGACTCTAGAACCAGTTGTTTGACGATCTATGAGAGAAAAAATGGTGACACGATCTGTATGAGTGGGGTATATGAAGATGAATAAAAAAAGTGATTATTTTGTGAGATGTAATTTTTTTTCAATTTGGTTATCCCACAATAGATATGAGAACAATATGAAGATGATTAAAAAGAGATATCAACCCATTCCATGGTTGTTGATTATGTATGGGTCTTGGAGAAACCTAACTATCACGGGTGCATCCCTACACAAGTTATCTTTTCCTCCAACCACTTCATTGATTATTCTCTCATGTGATAGTGTACATTCTTACTTATGCATACTATTTGAAACCTATGCCATTGTAGACCTATCCCACCCCTATGACTTGGTTGAATACCCCTTGAGTTTACTATGTGGGTTGGATATGTGACTTTGTTGTGAGTTAAGTGATTTCCAAGTGGTGTTTTGAGCATTTTCCTTGTGTTTGAATTTTTTTTACATAAATTAGAAAAATATAATTTGTTAAAA
The DNA here is from genome assembly GCA_963277665.1 of Viscum album. Taxonomy (NCBI): domain Eukaryota; kingdom Viridiplantae; phylum Streptophyta; class Magnoliopsida; order Santalales; family Viscaceae; genus Viscum; species Viscum album. The sequence continues at coordinate 352,581,508 of OY728130.1, read as the reverse complement.
TCGAAATAATTTTGGGAATATAAATCCTTCAATGAAAATGACTCTAAAATAATTATTTTGATTTATTATTCCAAAATTTATTTTTAATTATAAAGACCCAAAAATTAATAAATTAAATAATCATTTCGTTAAAATAAATTAAAAATCAATAAAATTAACAATTTCAAATATTTAAATTTTCTTCTGTAAAATAGAGATATGAAATACCCACACACATAATAATTTACTCATCCTTAGTAAAAATATCATCATTAAATCAAAGATAAATTCCATTCATACCAATATTCAAATTCCAAAGTAATAAAATAAAATAATTATTAGTAGAAGAATAATTATTAAAATTACACATAAAATAACAGTTGAACATCAGAATTTTTTAGGAGGCTAAATCAGCCCAAATATTTTACTTTTCCCCATTTAAAATCCCATGGTTATTCCCCTTTAACAATTCATTATTTTCATTCTATTATTATCGACAATTCCAATAATAGTTTATGTTACCATTATCTTTTTTCACTCATCACCTAATTCCAAAAATTCATGTAATGTTTTTCTCAAACCAGGAGTAATTACTCCTCCCAAAGTCATGAAAAGACCTATATTTTATAATTTTTATAGATAAATGTCACAAATAATCATGAGTTATTTTCTAATGTATAATTGAATATGAGGAATATTATAGGAAGGTGTTGATGTGAAAAATATTAAATCTAGAAAAGGATGTTAATATCTTAAGTACAATGTCTACTATTGAAATGTAATGAATAATCAAAATTTCCTCTCCAAATATTGAAAACACACACTTCCCAAGATCAAAATTTAGAAAAAACTCAATAGAATAACGAAATATCAAAAAATGAATGAACCTTGTTCAATTTTATTTTCAATTTATTTTAATTTATCCATTGTTTTTATAAAAAACATCTTTTAATAACCACCCATACCCAAAATATAAAAATATTTAGTCAATTAATGGTGATAATTTACCATATAAAGAAAAAAATCAGTTGTGTTTTTCCATTATTTGTTTTAAAAAAAGAAGACAATAAAGTAAAATGGAATATAACATGACATATTTCCCCAAACATAATAAGAAACCTCATAAAATTCCTCTCTAATATAGAACATACCCTACCACCATATAAAATATCTCCAAAAATATTAAACATTAAATATCTTGATGAACCTAAGAGTATCGTATGAAGGGATATAACTGGTTTGTAGTTTTTCCCCTTCATACAATGGAAATTCAAGGATTCTAATGATTAAAATTAGAATAATTATGAAGTTTCATCTTCAATGAAAATGGATAAACAAAAAATAATTACTCAGTCTTATAAATGTGGCTTTGAACAATCATATCATTTATACGATTCAATGTAATTTCTAGTAGAAATAATTTTCCTTGTTCACACAAGAAATGTGCTCAATAAATTATTTGAAATATTGGGTCTATAATTATATCGAGATTAAGAAGTATAAATATTTATTTCAATCACTCGTGGAATGAATAAAATAACAAATTGGTGAAAATAAATTTCATAAATTTATATCATGAAAAAGGTTTTGTAAATATAATCTACATTACTAAATTAATTCTTGAAATCATGAAACATAAATATATTTCCCATCATTTAAATTAATCAATAATTTATACATATTACTCCTTAAATCCTATCAACTTTAAAATATAAAACATGGAATCATGGTATTGCTATAAAACTGATGATTCCTCTATAAATAAATAGAAAAATATAAATTTGGGGAATGAAATTTATTATTTAAATAAAAAAATATTATAAATAAAAAAATTGAGTGGGAAAATGTATAATTTAAATAAGAACCCCTCATTAAAGAATCCTCTATCCATTTTGTGTCTTTAACTCTTCAATCACTATTTTCTTCTTTGGAAAATTTATAATATAAACAGGTATAAAAACCAATGAACAATAAAACCTTGTCTTAAAAAATACATGGTATTTGACCAAGATGATATTTAAAATCCTAAAATAAGTAAATGAAACTATATTTTAAATAGAAAATGAAACAAATTAGGTTTCCAACTGACATTGATTTTTAAGGGAATTAATATAATCCATTACCTCAGTGTTTTGAAATAATTTAATTATGAAAAATAACCCAATTTATTTCTAAATCTATTCTAAAACTATTCTCATCTAATGTAAAAATACTTTTACTATTCCATTATAGTTTATTGATGTAGGTTTGGGTGGAATATGGATCAATACCATCATTAATGAATGAATAAGAATTTAAAAATCAATCCAAAAATTGTAGCATTATTCCCCCCATTCTTATTCATTATCCCCTTTGATTTTCATGTTGTGTATTTTAATTCTAGTAGTGTTATAAGTTTCAATAAAGTGTTGAAATTACTTATTTTTAGTAAAATTTACACCAATTAACATGTACTTTTATTCCACCACTTTCTATCAACATTATATGATGAATCCGTGAATTATAGCACCAAAATTCCCCTTCATCTCTTCATTTATTTAATTTATGAGATCTATTATTTTCTTATCGTATTCATATTTTATGTGTAAGAGGGAGTCCCATTTTTTTATTATATTCTACAATTTCATTGATTTCAAATTGTATTTCGACATTTTCCACATCCATTAACTTTTATTGTTGTTTCTGTTTATCTTCTTTAGTTCTAACACATGGACTACATTAACCACATTCTTCTCTTTATCCTGTATCATATAATCAATAATACCCATCATGTTTTTTTTCTTTGTGATTTTTAAGCCTATGGTGGGGGTATTTACGTCATATTATACCCTTTTTAAGCATAATTGGTATGATTGAGGTTCATTCTTTATTACTTTAGAATTAAGAGATTCTACTTGTTGAGAAATTATAAACTAGTCGAAACTTACTTTAATGATTCTCTCCTGTGACTTTTATTAATTTTTTATTTACTAAAAATTAGCTTCATAAAATATATGTTATTCCTTTTATTCTTCTTCTTCATATTTTCAAATTATTCTATCCATTCTATCCCTACATTAGTGATCAAAGTTATGACGCTTACATGGGGATTTTAATTTGGAAAAATTCAAGAAATGTGGTTGTTCATTTCTCTATATTCTATGATCTGGGCCACGTGATCATCCATCCTGCAATAAAAATTACATTAGTTTTCATGATACAACTTATTAATATGTATTTTTAATCCTTTTAGTGAGTTACCTTACATTGAGTTTATTCTTGAAAATTTTGCTTAGACTAGGTTTTTCATTGTGGTTTTGGTATCCAGGAACTCATATATATTCTTGAAAATAGGTGGAATGCCTTTTTTGAGGTGGGTATTAATCATATACATAAGATAAAAAATAAATCCATCTTGTTAATTTTTATGTAAATGATTTAAATTTTTGTTTTACACACATAGAAGGATATCGTTGGTATCCATTTCTCCCCATTCATAGTATGTCATAATACATAGTTGAATTGTATTACATTTTGTACAGTAATTGTTACAACCAGGAATTTCCTTGTAATATTTTTTAAATATATGTTAATTGTACAAGTCTGCAAAAATTGACGGTGCATGATTCTGTGGCCCGGAGTGCCCCTAATGAATTTCTAAACATTTTGGGTACGTTCAGTAAACGTTCGAGCGGGTTTTTCTAACTTTTGAAATGGTGCTTAGAATTGAAATCTGAGTGCACCGTTGAACATGCAGTGCTAGTATTCTCTTATGTTGACCTTCACCTCAACTGTAGTAGGTCGACGGTGAAATATAGAATTTTGGTTTTTCATGAAAGAATAAAAAAATGGGTAATATTATATTTTCTTTGGAACTCCCATGTAGATGTTAAGATGTGGGGACCACCAGATCTAAACCTCCCATGTGAAGTTATGGAGGTGGGGACCACCAAAATAAACCTCCCGTGTGGGTTATGTTTGTGGGGACCACCCGACAGTAAAACACCCTTGAACTCCCCTCTTTATGGGAGAAAAACCTCTTGAACTGCCCCACTTTATTTGTGCCACCCCTTAATTAATTTTACCAACTCATCAATTAATTAATTAATCTAATTTGAAATTATTCCAGTAAACATAATAGAAAACATGTTCTATTATGTGGCTACTTTTCATTTTGGTGGAATTAAGCGGAATGGGTTGGCAAGGGGGGAACTTGGAATAACACATCCTCCAAACAAGAGATCCTCCAACGAAGATTGCCAACACACGACTTAAAATTCTCTCATTGACGTAAACAATCAAACAAGGTAGGGGTTTAATTCAATGTGATTAGTATTTCCCATATTCTTCCCTTCTAAACATATAACGCAAATCAACTCCCTCTAGCTAGTTGGTCCAGGAATATTTTCTTTTGCGGGTTGGGAATAGTGATTGATGGAGGTTTTGGGGTTTGATGTTTTAGTTATCTTCTATTCACATTCTTGATTAAAAAGTTGTGAGCAACTTGTTACCGCTCTAATAGGGAGAGTGCATTGCAGACAAACATGGGCAGAACCCTTCATCGTTCTTCTTGAATGGTGTATCCTTTGTGATGGAAGAAGGAGAATTTTTGTTACAATGATGAATGGATGCGGCGGCCGACACATCATCGGGCGTGATGACGGCGACAACATCACCTTTCGGTCGTACCGCATCACCCACAGAACCACGGCCCAGCCGCGCTGCCCATCGGGCCCGCCTTACTGCCCACGGCTCCACCGAGCCACCCGCCACCCCGCTGGGCCACCCATCGCAGGCCCGTTCGACCCAAAATAGGTTGGCCCATGCTGGGTCGGTCCGACCGAGTCAGACTAGACCTGAACCAGTTACAAACCCCTATAACCACTTTTAGCCATATCATTGGCACCGAGCATCCATTTGACGAACCGTCTATGGTGCCGGAAACCTTGGAGTGAGACGTTGCCTTTGGTATATACCACTAAGGATTTGAATAAATTTTGGGGAATGGTCGGGTTGGATCAAGCATGAATCCAAATGGGCCTCAGGACTAAAAGGATAATAAATCAAAAACCAGGAATTCAATTGGCACACCGTCTATTGGGGTGAGACCCCTATGATAGGGAAATCATTTTGGATACTTCTTCTTGAGGCATCATGGCAGTTGGAGTATCGACCAGTGGATTGGAGAGCGGACCCTTCTGGAGATGAGCATGCCTAGTGAGGGAACCCAGTAGCGGGCTGTGACGTGAAGAATGAATAACAATCCTGTGTGGGTCAGCACCGAACAATCATGTGTGGGTCAACACCGAGAGATCATGTTTGAGTCAGCACTGAGCGATCATGTGTGGGTCAGCACCAAGCGATCCTTTGTGGGTCAGCACTGAGCGATACTGTGTGGGTCAGCATCGAAGCCTCTTAACAGAGTAAGATGATTCTGTAGTTACATATAATCATCTCTACCACTATACCTAAGTTATACCTCGTGTGAGATGAGTCTGTACCTTTTCGTATTTTCCTTTTTGGTAATACCTTGGTGGTATTTTTCTATGTGGCTTAACTGTGTGGTACATACCTTCGTGGTATTCCTTCTTTTGTGGAACGATTGATCTTGGGGCTTTTGGGTTGAACCCTATGTTTCTTTGTGATTGAGATGGGTATACTTGATAACTTAGGTATATGTATGGTAATATACTAAAGTAGGGTTGACAGTTTACTTCATGCTTTTTGGTTCATCCTTTGTGGATTTTGTGAGACCTTAAGGGTCTCGGGGTCCCTACTGAGTATCGTTATACTCACCCCTCCACGAGCTATGCCCACACCCTTTTGTGTTTGGTGCAGATGATGGATAACGCTGACTAGGGACAAGAGTACCAAGACTAGAGGTATCGCGGAGGTGGACGTTAGACGAGGCGAACCACAGAGACGACCGTTCAGCAGCTATACCAACCATTAAGGTAGGATTCGTGGTGGACGATCTAGGAGTTGATTTTCACATATCACGAGTCTTGTACTTCCTAGTTTTCCTTGTACTTTCTAGTTGGTATTGTATTCTGGGCCCTTTTTAATTATTGTACTCACTCTGTTTACTATTTAGTTTACTGAGTTTGTATCTAGTTGTTTTCATGGTTGCATGTGCTTATAGGTTATTAAGGCAATGCCTTCCCAGTTTTAGGGAATACGCCTTCGGTGGTAGTCGCCAGCCCCTAGCCTATGGAAGGCGGGCTTGGGGTTATCACGACACGGGCCCCAGGGAATGGGTCATGATCAATTGGTATCAGAGGAGTTGGTTATATAGTATAACATATGACTCTGATCATTCATTTGAATGGAAATAGTGTTATGTTTAGTTAGTGTGGTTATCAGTTTAGGGAATCCAGTGTTGGTGCGGCGGCTGACGTATCCATACACTAGGATACTAACTTCCGATTTCTGACTCAATACACGATAACACTGATTTTGCGTGTGTTTTGAAGATTATTATTTGTGATCTCTTTGAATCAGCTCACCAGGTATAACTTATTGACCGTGTCACACCTGTTTCTTTTTAGAATTCCTCCCCGCAGACAGATAGCTAGGGTTCTGAGAGTAGTACGCACTGATAGCCCACAAAGCGATGAGGCATCGGTGTATGGACCTCTTCCAGTAGAGGCACCAGGTGAGGCACCAGTGATAACATTACCCGTTGGGTCAGCGATTCCACAAGCCCTAATAGTAGAGGGTGCACGCTGCTTGAGCACGTTGCACGAGTTCCAGCACCAGATGCCACCAAGGTTCAGGGGAGAGATGGACCCACTGGCGGGTGAGGATTTGATGGAGGCTCTGGTAAGAGTATTTTGACTGGTAGGGGCACTATGCGATCTCATGGTGATCCTTGCCTCCAATATTCTATAGGCAGTAGCAGACATATGGTGGAGCTTGATCATTCATGTTCATAACGAGGTGATGCTTCTCCGGGCAGAGCCAGTCATGCGAGTATCAGGCAGTGTTATACATGCGGTGGGCAGGGTCACATGGCTTGTGACTGTTTGACCCTCCATACGGATGATCAGAAGATTGTCTAAGGACCGCCCAGGTACAGAAAGAGGTTCGACTGAGGATATTCGTAGGGAGCAGGAGGACGTGGAAGAGGAGCTGACTATGCAGCTGGTGGTTGGGGACGATTAGAGATGTTACTTACACCACCATCAGGAGGTCCTCCCCGACCATAGGGATCATGTGGACAGGGGCATACTTAGCTCCAGATAGCTTAGGACTATGATCATGGATCTCTGGAGATGATTCAAGGTACTATCTGTGTCTACTCCACCTTAGATATAGTACTTATAGACAAAGGTTCCAATCATTATTTTATTTCTACTTCCCTCGTTCATAGCTCAGAGATTCTTCTGGTGGTCATGGATCAATCCTTATGACTAGAGACTCCTAAAAAAGTGGATTCTATGATTATGCACTAGTTTCAGAAGTTTGAACTTACTCTATGAGGCTAGAGATTCAGATGGGATCTCCCAGTAGCGGTGTAGAGGACTTACGATGTCATATGGTGTATGGACTAGTTATCTACAGTCTATGTTCAGATTTATAGTATTAGGCACAAAGTGCAGTGTGTTCGGATGGATGAGACTAGGTTTACCTTCACTTGTGAGAAGGGATCCTATGCAGCACATGATGGACATACCTAGAGGAGAGTGCATCCGATCACTAATCACTTGGCTAGCCATACCCTCGAAGCAGTTGATGTGGAGAGTCCGTGTTATCCTATAGTGGAGGACTAGTATGCGGATGTCTTCTATGATGATGTTCCAAGTTAACCTCATCATAGAGAGGTGTACTTTTACATTCACTTGTACCCTGGGACTTCACTGATATCTACACCAACATATCAGATGGCTCCCACAGAGCTTCTTGAGCTGCGGGTATAGCTGGAGGACTTACAGGGGAAAGGGTTCTTTTATCCCAGTGATTCTCCTTGTTCAGCCCTGATATTTTTCACCAAGTAGGTATATGGGAGCTTGAGACTTTGTGTCGACTATAAATACCTGAACCAGGTGACCGTGAAGAACAATTACCCACTTCTGAGGATTGAAGAACTCTTTGATCAGCTGAAGGGAGAACGGTTGTTCTCGAAGATATACTTCAGATCAGGCTATCACCAGCTTAAAGTACGGGATGATGATGTGTATAATACGTCTTTCAGATGTTGGTACGGCCATTACAAGTTCTTGGTTATGCCATTTGGTGTGACCAATGCTCCATTAGTTTTCATGGGACTCATGAATAATATCCTTCAGTCATACCGAGATCATTTTGTAGTAGTCTTCATCGATGACATTCTGATCTACTCGACTACTGAGGAGGAGCATGATTATCATTTGTGGGTAGTGATGGACACATTTCGAGAAAACCAGATTTATGATAATCTATCTAAGAGCCTGTTCTGGATCCAAGAGGTTCACGTTCTGGGACAAGTCATATCGGAGGCTGGAGTTTTAGTAGATCCAGTGATTATTGAGGTGGTACTTTCTTGGGAGCCACCCAGGAGTATGACAGTGGGACGAAGTTTCTTGGGTTTGGACTAATACTACTAGAGATTTTTGTCATATGTCACCAGAGTTTCAGCAGCACTAACAGCGTTGACGAAGAAGAGGAAACCCTTCATGTTGTCCAAGAGATGCTAGAGGAGTTTTTAGAAGCTGAGGTAGCGGCTGACAAGTGCCCCCATCTTGAGGCTTCCAGAGGAGGGTGTAGTGTACCTAGTATACTGCGACGCATCAGGGACTAGACTCAGATGTGTCCTGATGAATGAGCAAGTAATAGTCGCATGTGGTTCTCGATAGCTGAGACAACATGAGTAGAAGTACCCTACCCAGGACCTAGAGTTAGCAGTAGTGGTCTTGTCCTTGAAGATGTGGTGACATTACTTGATGAGCATTAATTTTACAGTGTACTCTGATCATAAGAGTCTCAGGTATATCTTCTCATAGAAAGACTTGAACCAGATACAACGTCATTGGATTTAGTTCCTCTAGGATTGTCACATCGAGATAGTCTATACTCTTGAGAATGGGAATGTTGTAGAAGATACACTCAGCAGCAGATGTGGTAAATAACTGCTATGTGAGGAGATGGAGTAGCAGGCTGCTTTGCAGATATCATTTATGGATCGAGATGGAGTATCTTTCCTTCAGTCTCTTATAGTTACTCCCCCGCTTCTTCAGTGAGCCACGAAGGTGCAACATGGGAGAATTTACTACAAGGCTCAAAGTGCTAAGATATCCACAGGACATGCACCTGATGGATTTTCTGTATGTGGGGAGCACATCATTCTTTTCAAAGGACATACCATGGTACCAGTGTCACTTCTAGAGGAATTGTTGAGAGAGATCCTCAAATCTACTCTAGAGGTACATCCAAGAGTGGAGAAGATGTACCAGGATCATCGACGACAACACTGGTGGCCGTGAATGATGAAATCAGTAACAAAGTTTGTCTCTGGGTGCCTCACTTGTCAGCAAGTGAATGTAAGGCATCATATACCAGCAGGCTTGGTGCAACATTTAGAGGTCCCAGAGTATAAGTGGGATGGGATATCTATGGACACTGTTATAGGACATCCATGTACATCTAGAGGTCATGACTTTATCGGGGTGATTGTCGAACGACTCACCAAGTCATCCTACTTTCTACCGGTTAGAGAGCAGGGTTCAGTAGAGGGCTTGGGATGCCTCTATGTGTAGGAGATTGTTCAGATCCAAGGAGTACCCTCAATGATTGTCTCTGATTGTGATACATGTTTCAATTCCTAACTATGGAAGGGCTTCCTGAGGGCTTTCAGGACACAGCTTTGTTTGAGCACCGCCTTCCACCCTCAAATGGATGGCCAGACTAAGCAGACCATTTAGAATCATGAGAAACTGTTGCGTGCTTTCATTCTCGACTTCGGTCACAGCTAGGAGGATCACTTGTAATTAGTGTAGTTTGCATAAAAAACATCTATAACTACACCATTGGGAATGTACATTTTGATGCATTGTATGGGTGACCGTTCAGATCAGCTTTGTGCTGGACTGACCTAGGGGTGTCAACACTTGTGGCACCAGAGATGGTTCAATATACCACAAAGAAGGTGCAGATCATATAGTAGAGGATGAAGACTACACAGAGTAGGGAGAAGTCTTATGGTGATTAGAGAGGGATACCTCTAGTGTTAAAGGATGGAAACCATGTCTTTTTACTGGTCTCACCTCGTTGAGGTTTGAAATTTTTTGGCTGAGGTAGAAAATTATCTCTATGGTTCATGAGACCCTTCTAGGTCCTCAGCAGAGTTGTCGTGGGGGCTTACTGCTTAGCTCACCTCAGTTGCACGGGGTGCACGACATTTTCCACGTATCACAATTGAGGAGATACATGCATGAACCCTCTGACATCATCAACAATGGCGAGCTAGACATAGAAAATGGGGCGACATTTTCGGAGGTTTCAGTGAAGATTAAGGATCAACTAGAGCGGGTCCTTCATGGGTGGTCGATACCTCTGGTGTATGTTTGTTGGCAGGATAGGAACCTCCAAGAGAGCACATGGGAGCGGGAGGTTCAAATGTATGCTCAGAACCCCCACTTGTTCCCTTAGTTTGAGTTGTGGCTTGTGGGGACGTAAAGCCCTGAGGTGCAGAGAATGTAAAGACCCAAAATTTTCATGTAATTTTTTAAAAATATATTGGAATTTTAAAAGTCTGTGAAAATTTTAGGCGCTTGATTCTGAGGCCCAGAGTGCCCGGAATGAATTTCCAAACTTTTTTTGGGTACGTTCAATAAATGTGCGAGTGATTTTTTTTAACTTTTGAACTGGTGATCGGAATTGAAATCTGAGGGCACCATTAAACTCGCAGCACTGATATTCGGTTAAGGAGATCACTACCTCGACCGTAGTAGGTCAAGGGTGAAATATAGTATTTGTGTTTTTCATTAAATAATAAAATAAAATAAAATTGAGTAACATTTTATTTTCATTGGAACTCCCATGTGGATGTTGAGAGCTGGGGACCAATAGAACTAAACCTCGCATGTGAGGTTATGGAGGTGGGGAGCACCAGAATTAACCTTCCATGTGGGTTATGGTGGTAGAGACCACCTGAGACTAAAACCCCCTTCAACTCCCCTCTTTATGGGAGAAAAACCTCTTGAACTCCCCCACTTTATTTTTTCCACCCCCTCAATTAATTATACCAACTCATCAATTAATTAATTAAGCTAATTTGAAATTATGCTAAAAAACATAATAGATAACTTGTTCTATTATGTGGGATACTTTTACTTTTGGTGGAATTGAGAGGAAAGGGTTGGCAAGAGGAGAACATGGAAGAAAACATCCTCTAATGAAGAACGCCAATGCAAGACTTTGACTTCTCTCATCGACGTCAATAATGAAATGAGGTAGGAGTTTAATTATACGTGATTAATAATTCCCATGTTCTTTCCTTCTATACAAAGAATGCAGATCAACTCCCTCTAACAAGTTGATCCACATATGTTTTCATTTGTGGGTTGGGAATAATGATTGATGGATGTTGTGGGGATTGATGTTTTAATTATCTTCCGTTCATGTTCTTGATTCAAAATTTGTGAAGCACTTGCTGCCACTCTAACATAAAGAGTGTGGTCCAAAAAAACATGGCCTGACCCCTCCTCCTTTCTTCTTGAATGGTGTATACTTCACGATGGAAGAAGGAGTCTTTGAGCCATGGCGACGGATGGATGCGGCGGTCGGCATATCGCCGGCCACGACAAAGGTGACGATGAAACAAAGCCACACTGTGACCCCGCCGCGGTGCCCCACGGCTTTGCCACCCTCGTGGCCTTGCAGCCTTTGCACTGCTGAACTGGACCACCTAGCAGACCCAACCGCACCACAGGCCGGGGCTGTATGACCAGGTCAGACCGGACCCGGACCAGTTTCGACCCCCCATACGGACATTCAACCATATCATTGGCACCGTGCGTCCGTTTGAAGAACCGTATGCGGTGCTGGAAACCTTTAAATGATAAGTTACCTTTGGTATACCCCACTAGAGATCTGGATAAAGTTGGGGAACTGTCAGGTTGGATCGAGCACGAATCCAACCAGGCCCTCGAGACTAAATGGCTAATAACTCATAGACCGAGTGTCTGATTGACACATCAACTGTTTCATTGAGACCCTGATTATGTGGTAGTACTTTGGGATACTTCTTCGTGAGACTTTGTGTTAGTTGGATTAGCAACCAGTGTATTGAGGAGATGACCATCTCAGAGACAAGGAGGCCTAGTGTGGGAATCTAATAGTTGGCTGTTATGTGAAGATTGAATAAAGATCCAGTGTGGGTCAGCACCTAGAGATCCTATGTGGGTCAGTACCTAGCCATCCTCTATGGTTCAGCACCGAGCGATCCTATGTGGGTTAGTACAGAGCGATCCTGTGTCGGTCAGCACTGAGAAATCTTGTGTGGGTCAGCAGCAGAGCCTCTTAACAGAGTAAGAGGATTCACTAGTTACATCTAATCATCTCCACTATAGTACCTAAGTTATACCTGGTGTGAGCTCAGTCTATACCTTGTCGTATTTTCCATCATGGTAATACCTTGGTGGTATTCTTCTGTGTGGAATACTTTTTTTGGTACTTACCTTTGTGGTATTCCTTCCTTTGTGGAACAATTGAGCTTTGGGCTTTTGGGTTGGACCCTCTGTTTCCTCGTGATTGAGATGAGTATACTTGATAACTTAGGTATATGTATGGGCATATACCTAAGTAGGGTTGACAGTTGACTTCATGATTTGTTGTTTATCCTTTGTAGATTTTGTGAGACCTTAAAGGTAGCGGGGTACCTACTGAGTATCATTATACTCACCCTTGCTTGGGATATGCCTACACCCTGTTGTGTTTGGTGCAGACGATAGATAACACTGACTGAGGACAAGAGTACCAAGACTGGAGGATGTTTTGAGGTGGATGTTAGATGAGCCGAACTATGGAGATGGACATTCAAGAGTTGTACATACCCTTTAGGGAGGATTAGTGGTGGACGATATAGGAGCTACATTTCACCTTTCAGTCATCTTGTACTTTCCATTTTCCTCGTACTTTCCAGTTGGGATTTTATTCAGGCCCCTTTTTAATAACTATACTCACTCTATTAACTATTCAGTTTACTTGCGTTTGTATCTAGCTGTGTGCTTGGTTGCATGTTCTTATAGGTTATTTTGGAAATTCCTTCCCAGTTTTGGGGAATACGCCTTCGGTGCTAGTCGACATCCCCTAGCCTTTGGAAGGCGGGCTTGGGGTAGTCACGGAATGGGCCCCTCGGGACGGGTCATGACAATAATAATGAATAAAAAGTGTTCAAATTAGAAAAAAATGTAATTTAAAGCACAAAACCCTAAGTAGAAATTAGTAAATTAAAATGGGAGAATAAAATAATTTGACCCAATCAATTGGTTTTGTGTTTTATGATACATTCTCTTACACCCTAGAAATGGAACAAAACAATATACTTCTGAAAGATATATTTAAACCCTATGGATGATACCAATTTAGATAATTATATTTCTTGACTATAGAAACTACTATTATATATTTTATTTGAATTACAAGGTCAATCCTACAAAGAACATAGAATAGTTGAGACAATTCTTAAATAAATGATAGGTCATCATTATTTTTTCAACACCATTAAACAAAACTGATAAAACTATATTTCTAATCTAATGGATTAAGATTAAAAATGTAAATGCAGATAGAATAAAAGAAGAAAGAGGATGTGATTTACATGAGTTGTTTCCCTAATTAAGTCATTCATGTTCACTACTATAATTATCTAAATCAATATTTTCCTAACCATAAATTATATTCAAAAGAAACATGGTCAATTCTTATCAAATCTCAACTTGAAACCAGAAACTCTCGGGCCAAAATCACAGAATGAAAATAATGCATGATGTTGATCTTAAAAAATAGCATATTATTCCAATGCATTGTCCTTGAATTTACCAACAATACTAAATAATATTAAATTCATTATTTAATACATAAGTTCAATATTTTTTTAATAAATAAATTAGAAATTGAAGTGAATAAAAATACTAATGAAAATAATTACATGAAAAGTGAATATTAAATTATCATTCATTGGTATACAACCATTTCAATTGAATCCTATATTCTATATGGAATTAACCAGTCATCATCGAGTGGTTATTGATTATGAATATTATGAACACCATATAAGAGAGAATATAAGAAACAATAAATGGGAGAGATGAATATATGTATTTTAATATGAATTGAATAAACACTGTAAAAATATTTAGAAAAATAATACTATAGAAAATAAAGTGAATTCAACTTATCTTAAACACCCACCACTAGGTGGAAACCATAGTTGTGTCTTATTCCAGGGATGCGAGATCCTTTCAATAGCTCCCACCCCCAATGTCTACAATCAAAATAAATCACTGATTGTCTAACCTATGTATCTTTCACTATTTGAATCAGTCAAAGTTTACTCTTTTATCTCAAATAATCAAATTTTAATCTTGATTTTAATCTCTATTGAGTTTATCATGATCCAACGTTGAAATATCCTTAAACCTTCCCAAACAATATCTATTTTCACTAGTGTATTGGATGAGATGGACCTATCCATATATTTACCAGACATAAACTCTAGATACAATGTTTCATTCAAAATGGTTTTATAAATTTTTTTCGTGAAATAAGAATACATGTTTTATGTTCACATTTACCATATAAACCACAGTTGTGCTCTATAAGATGTATGTTTAGGCATGTATATTTGGGGTTATATTTTCTAACCATGGGAAACCCAATCACATTTTTATGGTCCACCATTTTCATGAACATTCATTACAAACTCTTGCATGTATGTTAATAATGAGATATCAACATGGATTTAATGAATTGTTTATGGAAAATTCAACTTCATCCTCATATTATTAAAAATACATGAGGTCCCTATATCGTTAAAAAAATAATCTCTTTGTTTCATTATATATATGACACACCACATGGATAGATATCTATTTATATCATCATTTTTTACCATGAACAGAAATCACTATAGTCTTGCGGTCATTGTTTCATCCTCCATTTCAAATAAAGATTTATATTCTTCATTTCTCACATACTATGCATTTTCCTATCCACTAATGAATTTATGTTGTGCAAAAATCCTTCTAAATAGAAAAAAGATTTAGATAATGCAGCTATAGTGGAGGCCATGAAAATCCTTAGTGACTCCAGTAGTGGTGGCCATGGTGAGTCACTAGTGTGGCAATGGTGACTTAATCAATCCGAGTGGGGGGGGGGGGTAGAGATGAAGTGAAATGATGTCACTTTTATACATTGTAATGGTGCTATGAAATTTTAATATCCCACATATATAGTGAGTGTGGGGTGAAAATGCTTAATAAGAGATACAAATCCATTCATTGATCAATGATGTTGGACAGGGTTTGAAAGAACACTCTGACAATAGGTTCCACTACTTTCTGGTGATACTTTCATCCCAAGTGTTTTCCCCATTTTTAACTTAAATTGTAAAAAAATGAAAACATTTAAAAACTATAGAGATTATACTAATTTAATGAAAATTGTTTGAAAATATTTATTTCATTTTATTTTTCATAAAATTCCATTTCAAATATCAATAAAAAATAATAAATTAAATAAAAACTTGGAAATGATAAATTATAAAAACAAATTGATATATATAACTTTTCACATGTAAAGTAGATCTATCATAAAACTATTACATTGTACGAATAAATTTTTTTCCCTCTTAGTACACTTGTTTTTTGTGGTTAAATTTAAAATGATCATTTATTTCATATTTTATTAAGAGGCTGTCTAATTTTTTTGAGATGATTTGTAATAATTTCATAAAAATATTATTTATCCATTTATACCATTCTATAAACTATATATGAATCATTAGGATGAAAAAATTGGAAACACTATTATATAGAGTTGAGTGTCTACACATAGGCATGGTTGATGATTTCATTTTCCATATAACGAGAGAAATTTATAATTTTGTTTTTTTATTTAATAATATAGAACATGATATAGGCATCACTATTATAAAAAAAATTCCCTATTAGAAACAAACAAGTAATGTTTTAAATGAGAATATGATATGATTCTTTATAACAGTGGTAGTCTGCACATAATAAAAAATGTCATTTTCTATTTGCTAATGGGAAAAGGGGAATACTGGTTAATTTTTTTACCACAATATATTAAAATTAACTGTATGATAAATAATGAATTATTAATATAAATTTAGAATTAATATATTTAATATATTAACAAATATAAAAAATTAGGTTATGTAAATGTTAGTACTTACACTGAGAACATTGAGCTTCTCTTAGATGATTTCATCGAAAGGGGTGACATATGACAAAAAATCCCTTATAGAAGATTAATAAAAAGATTTATGATTATAGGGAATGAAATGTTTTCAATGAAAAACAGTATCTGGGAGTAGTCTTGATGGGGTTGTTTGAGTCCCCTTTAATAAGTGTCGAGAATAAAATGTAAAAAAAACATGTTAATAAATTGAGGGAACATGTTTCACATGTGAAAAGACCTAAACAATGGAAAATATTGGAGTGAAGATAAGGTTTGGTTTATCCAACACACAAAAAATCAATTATAATCTAGTTTTTATTATTTTATAGCTTTTACCCCTTTGGTTAACCCTTTTAACCTTTTTTGGCATTTACAAAATTAACTAGTTTTTACCTAAGTAATTCATTTCTATGTATAAACATAAAATGAAACTTATTAAATAATATAGTTATAAAAATTAAAAATATGAAATAAATTTTATTCCCTTCAGTTATAAAAGTTATAATAAATAAATTTACAAATAGAAATATGGAATTTATTATATTTTTTAATTGATAGTGGAACATAAGATAAAAAATAAGAAACATGGTTTTGTAAAAAAAATTAATATTTTTAAATTTATAATTTAACTTATAAAATATATATTTTTTTTAGAAAATGGTTTCATAAATTTTTAAGTCATACTTTTGTACAAATAATGTCATAAAAAGCACAGTTTTTATTAAAACATATTTTCTACTCTTCTCCAAAATATACATCATTTTAGAAAAAAACAATTTTATCCTTAACTATTATTTTCATGATGAAAATATAATTATTTCTGAAATTTTTTAAATTTTTATTCATAATTTTATAATTTATCATTTTAATAAATAATTGAAATATAACTAAATTCATTTTTTTAAAAATCAGATTTCTTAAATACTATATGATCTTATTCTAAATTTTTATAAAACACTAGAAAAAATCGATTTAATTAATAATTATTATATTTTATTAACATCATCATTTAACAATAATAAAATTGTTTTACCCCAATATAGTGTATAATGCATAAAAATGGCATGTTTTATTAAAAAATATTTTTAAGAAAAAAATGAAAAATGTAAATTTATTTAAAAATATTTTTTCCATTAATATAGATATATATATCATAATTTTATTACTCGTATTCACCAAAAATTATTCAGTAATGTTTTTTAATTAAAACTTATTTATTTTAGTGTATCACAGTTTTCATTTTAGTTCAGTGTTTCTTGTAAAAAAATGTATTAACATAATTGTTATTCAAGAGAATATATATAGAGAGATTTTATGTGGTTACATTAGCCACCCTTGAATAAATCAAATCCTCTTATTTTTTTTATCCCTATGAAATTAATTAGTTGTGGTCGCCCATGTGATAAAGCTTACTTTAGGTTTAATTTCTAATGAGTTTGTATCTCACTATCCTTAGTATGTATAGTGAACTCATATTTTCCCTCATAATAAGAATATATAAAATATTGAGTTTTTATTTTTACCATTTGTGATAAAGTCCCTAATGTAATGAGTTTAATTTTTTATAGATATATTACAGCCAGATTTGTATTAATAGGTGCTAATGGGATAATTTTTAGATGTAGTTTTAAATTTTGGAAACTATCATGTCCTCTATGTGTAGAGATCTAATACATGATTAATATTACCGAATATTTGACTAAAGTAAGGATAATATAATGTTATAGGAATAAAATTATTATGTACACATATTCTTTATGAGTTATATACATGTGATATAATAATTATACCACTATATTTTTTCTAGTAATTTAACATTTATTCATCATTCTAGTGATGTTATGTTTTTAGTAAACATTATAGGTAATGAATAGTGGGATGTGAAATATATAAATATAAATATCATAGTTCTGGAGTGGGTGATCCATGTTCCTCATTTCTGATCATTTTATGAACCCAAATTCTTATTTTTGGGTGTATAGTATTTTTATTTTCATAGAAAATGTTGGTTGCTATCATCCTTGTTTTCCCTTAGCTTATGTCATTGACATGGATAATTTCCAAGTTCCCCATATTAAATACATTAATATATTGTTGGTATATTTGAAGGAACTCCATTTCCTTCAATGATCTAAATTAATCTTTTCTCACATTCTTAAAAATTAGTTTCCCAATCTCTTTTGTTTACACAAATAAAGCATCTATGAGTTCTATTAACACATTCCCCTTGGTTATTCTTTCCAAATTTTGACATAGTGAAATTGAATCTTCTTTCCTTAATCATCTACATCACATAAATTCCACTAAAATTCATCATTATCTTCATTTGTGTTTTCAAAAACCATAATTTTATTTTTATCATAATATGATATTTGTAATTAGAAATTACCTTAAAATTTATCACTCTAACTCTTATCCCATTATTTTTATCATTGATACAATATATGCATTATCCATCCATCAATTTTTAACTTGGTTCATTCATGCATATACCATTACCAAAACCAAATTTATTTAATCTTGTGAGATGAATAAATAACACCATAAGATAATTCTTATAAGATAATTACATAGAAAATTAAACCTCAAAATTCCCCACTCTTTGAAATTTATACAATAGCATTCGGTTTAATCCAAATCTCTATTAGTTCATTCTAGGATTATTTTTTTGGGTTATATTATATTTTCTAAAATAATTACATAACCTAATAAATCATTCATATTTTTATTTAAAGGGAATTTGATTAACAAAATTCCTAATCTGTGTTTATATTGGTGTCCTATCGTATGCCCAATCATCACGCACCTGAGTGAATATTTAGTTGATACTCAACCAACTTTTTTCAAGGTGATTACCCCACAGTTCATCTGTTCCATATCCACATCAACATTCCAATATCCATATTATTATGTAATTACTAAGAGAACCATAAGATATTTAGTTCACCAAAACATCATGTGGTTATTCAATACTTAGACATATCTCTTTGATTTATCCATAAGGATTTTTACTATATTTCACTCATGATAATCCATACAATATTAAATATTACCTTAACTATCTTAATGGTTATCTATACCATTGAAATTATGACCAGTATTATCTTATCGCCCTTGATTATAATTATATCCCTAACCAATAACATCAGAATCTCTATATTTATCTAAACCGTGCATTGATATCATTTATAAAAATCCACAGACATGTCTATCTCATAATTATAATACTTAATGAAAAGTTTCTATTATAATAATTCCCAAGAATTATTTATTTAGATATTTATTTAAATTTGAAAAAAAATTAAATAATAAAACCTAATACTTGTTCAATTAATTTAATTTTTTCACACAATATAAACAACTACTTAATCCATAACAATTTTATGAAAACCTCCCAAATCATTCATCACACAATATAATTTTCTAGAAACATCATATATATTACATTTCATCTGACACGAAGATATGAAAACTAAAGATTGACATGAGATAAAATTATGAATAAGAAAACATATTAGTTTATTTTAGTATTCTGACTCTAAACATGTGAGAAACATTAATATCATAAAAATATCTGATAAAAATGATTATTTGATCATAATACCACAAAATTTCATCAAATAGGAACCTTATTACTAACATGAATTATATGAAAAAATAATAATCCCATACCATGGGAGAATAAAATTATGTGCTTAATATCCTATATTAGAGTCAAAAATATGAAATTAATCATACGTTGAAAATAAATTAAACCTAAAAATGTGGAACAATAAATAAAATAGTTAACATTAGGGAAAAAAATTATTCACATGCATTTGTGAACAATGAAATTATCTACAGAACATACTATCACATGACATGTCAAACATAACTAATACATTTTACGGATATATAATAAGCCAACCATAAACTATTCAAACATACATGTTACATGTGAAAACCCATCATTGACCATATCATATATAACCCATGATAAAATGGGTTTATATTCTTTTGAAACAAAGTCGCATAATGATATATTCATAAATCCACCAATAATCATACAATGATAAAGACGTGGAAAATAATTGGGCATCCAATTCCATTAAGTGACTTCTTTGGAAAATAACCTTTAATGATGCATGTGGTATTGAAACCTAATAGATATAAGGTATACAGTTAAGTCAATGAGTTCACTAATCAATCGATGAATGGAATTTAGATGAACACCATTATATAAAAGGAATGAAATGCAGTGTATTTATAGTGAAAAGTGATTGGAAAAAAAATTATGGTTAGAAACAACTAATCACTAAGAAATAAAAATAGAGTGATGAATCCTTATTTGGAAATAAGATAACATTTCATAAGTCATCTGAAGTAAGAAGCATGATGGTCTCATTTTAAGAATACCCTTGATCAATAATGATGTATATACTAAGAACCATGAAACCCATTATATTTTATATATATGAATTTTGAATATATTGGATGAATCATGGAGTATGTTTCATGGGTTTTAGGGCTTGGAATTTGGTTTTATGAGAAATTAATGTTGTGAATTCATGTTAATGGTGTGGAAGAGTAGTGTCTGGATAGAATGATTATTCATGGATAGAGTAAGGTTAGTTATCATGGTGGGATTAATTGTCTAAACCATCAATTCGTGGAATGAATGAGTGACGGGTTAGTCCTTATCTATCCACCCCCAAACAATTCACATTGTTAAATTGTGGTTAATGATATGAATTAATTACAGGTTTATCATATATGGGAAATTCATTTTTCAAGGGGTCTTAAACATGAATCATTATCAATGATAATGAAACCGTCCCAATATGAATGTTTGTATTATATAATACCTATAAATTATGTTTTATCCTTTAACTCTTTCAATTAATTTGAATTCTCCCAAACCCAGTACTGCCATAGGTTATCTATTAGACTATAGTGAATCAATAGAGTCTAAAAATTTTCACAGATATATATTAAATCTTTTAGATGAATATTCATTACATCACAGAAGCATATGCACAAGGTTAGTATTGGTTTAGTTCCATTTAAGACTCAGTACAACATCTTATTATTTAATAAAAGATCTTCAACATATTCCATAAATATCATCCCTTTGTATATTGTTTATAAGGACTAAAAACTTAAAACCTCTCTTCAAAACATGGGAATGGAAATATAATAAAGGGTTATTGACCCATGATTCACTGTCTAATACTTTTGAATATTTTTAATAATTTTTTTGAAGTCATTCATCTAGTTAGTGCATGAATCGGGGGCCTACAGAGCCTCACGATAGTGATATTAAAAATATTAGATATATTTTATCACACATGTGAAATTTCATTCGAAGTGTCAAAAACTCTTGAGAAGGGTATCAGATCATATTTTTGGGACTGTGGTTGAGTTCATATTATTGTGTTTACACTAAGGACACCATAAAAATTGTCAAAACTAGGTGTCAGGGTGGAGTTCAGTGAAGGGTAGAGGTTTTAAGTGGATATTGTTTTAATAAAATAAAACAAATATAACCTCCCTCTTCTCCCTTTCATTCACATGTATGAGGACCAATATTGCTTTCCCACTCTTATTATCCACTTGAAAAATAGATGAACCTAGGACAAGAGGTACTGCTCGATCTCGTTTTTGACACCAATTGTCACTAAATTGAGAACCCGTTTGTCATGGGCATTGCTCGTCACCTGATGCTTCATCATTTCTCCCTCAAGGTATAATGTTTTGTGTTTTAGTCCCGATGAATCTTTTTATGCATGTTTTTATGGTTTTTAAGCCCTTATATTTTTATTAAGGTCCCCTTGAGGGCATATTTGTGGGTTTCAGGGTGAACAGGGGAAATTCGATCTGTTTGTAGGGTATTTACGATGATTTTTCCAATATACAAGGTGTGTAAACCAGTCAAACATGATGTGTGTTGATACCATTTTAGGAATTTTATGTTTAATGTTCTGCACACCATATACATGGTTTATAAACCATGTGAGGATACCTGATGTGTTGTTGGGGGAAATGACCAGGGTAGCTGTGTAAAAGTACACAGTCCTATAGTAGAAGACACTCCAAGTACATAAAAATGGGATATCGTACATGGTCTTGGGAAAACCACATGGCTAGGATCCATATAACCTGAACACTCCATGTAGTATGAAATACACAATGTATAAGGGACATGGTTGACTGGGCCATGTGGAAGAGAAAAATTTCTAAGGGTCGAGTAGAGTGGCACATGATATGTACTATCACTACACATTTTGTACACCTCCATGGTTTGGAAAACTATGTTGAAAGGATACACGACCAGGTTATCACGAGAGATCACACACTATGTGGACCACGTTGCATGTAATGTACTACATGAGGATCTTCTTAAGATCTTTTTCATCTTACATCTCTTCCTTCATATTACAAATTCAAGTCCATGAGTATCCTATCCTGAGTAATTTTCTACATAGAACGTGATGATTGAAATAGTTTGAGCAAATGAGATTCTATATGAAGGGGTTGTTTGGTGGGTTATTTGGTTTAGTGATTCTTTGACATGTAGGTTTGGGTGGGCCCCCAAGTAATTGTTAAGAAAGATTAGGATGGCAGGGTTGAGTGGGTCCCCCTGGTATTTTTTTGGTGAAATTTAGACCAGTAGGGCTGAGTGGATCCCCTAGTCCTTTCACTATTTGGGTTTTCGATATAATTTACTCTTCCTTAAGATACAAGGCTTATTAAACTTTTTTGATTATGTGAAGCATGGGTGTTTTCCACTTCTAGGAGTGTGTTTACTCAATCTGATTTGACATAAGACTTAATGGATTTTGAGAATGTGCCACACTGAGTGGCTGTGCGCGATCATAAGATCCGTTAATTTCCCAAATAGGGTATATTGAATTGGTGTAACCAATATTTACTTGGGAATCGGTCCTCTACGAAGGATTTTGTTCTAGTAGGGGAAAATCCCATAGTTATCCATTGGTGTAGACCCTCTATCTATATATTAATATTTTATAATTCTATCTAAAATCTAGGATTATGTTTTCCTGAGTGATGTTAATGGAATCAGAATAACCAACTACACATAGAAATTGATCATATTCTAGGATAGGTTTTCCATATCTTGGTTGGTGCATGATACCCCTTTCAGTGTTCATTTTTTCCAGATGGGATTAGTAGGGCCTCCCAGTGAACCTTGGGTGGGATACCCCACCTGAGGAGTTGGAGTTGGTTTAGTCACTGGGTGAATTTTGATGTGAAATTGTTCATCTAGAATTCCATAATGTATAGTTACCACAAGGGTTGCCAAGGTTCTGCCCTTTTTTTATTTTCTAGATATAGTGACATCTCTCAGTTGAGTTCCATTTGGGATGGAGAGATTGACTCAACAACTATGAGTTGTTAATTCTTGTCCCTTCTTGTTCTGCATGCCATTAGAGATTGTTTGTATCTTGGGGTGTGTTATTTAAGTAATTATTATACATTCGAGACTTGAGTAGTATCTTGTATCCCGTAATGAGGTCCTTACCACATGAGAAGTTTGCGAGCATTGCATTGGACACTTTAGTTGGTTTTTGTGGACAGTTTACGGTTGGGACCATGAGACATGAGAGTCAATTCTATGTACATCTTGGTATATTCTAGGAGTACCCATGGTATGTTTCATTTCATTAACATGTCATAGAAGTTAAGACAACTAGTCATGTTTATTCAAGGATAATATCAAGATGGTTTTTTTCTTTCATTTGGGTTCCTATGGATATGTTGATTTAACAGATGTATATTATATTATTCCTTTCTGATTTGGTTTTGGGGAACCTACTGAGTTCACTTATACTCACCCATGAATGAGATTTTACGTCACAAGTTTTTTCTTGTGCATACCATATTTCCTTTCATGATGTACTTGTAAGACCCCGAGCTAGTAGGGAATATTATCTTGGCTAACCAGGGTGTTTCAAGATCTGTATTGCATTGCATAGCGGTGGGGATTGATAATGATCCCCTCTATTTGATAGTTCTGGAAAATTTTGTTGTTTTCTTGTGGAATTAATGTATTTTAACCTTTTTGTACTAGTGTACTCATGTTTAGGATAGATTTATAACTGATTTTTAGTTTTTTTTCAGTTTATATATCTCTGCATTGTTTCATGGAGGTGTATGTGGGTGTGTATGTACATGTACCAAAGTATAATCCCTCTTATGTGTGAGAAAACCTACCCAACACTATTCTCCAGCCCCTAGACTATTGATGGAGGGATTGGGGAGTCACGACTCAAGACCCATTGGGTTAGGTAATGAATGAGTGGAATCATAGTGTGTTCCACTTTGGGACTACAATGAGGAGCTTTGATGTGGTTATATAGTGATAATGTTAGGATGTTTTGAGTTCATATTTCTAGACAGGGACTCCAGTGTTGTTATATAAAGCTGACATGTCCATTCTCTAGGAATCAAATACCCATCCTTTCGACTCAGAACATTAGAATAATGGTCACAGGGAAATAATGGTACATGAATCATATAGGACTGGGATTTATATTTTTCCTATCCCTCTTGAGTCACCTCCCTAGATACACTCCTTGAATATGGAGAATCATGAATTTTTTTTAGGATGTATCCATGATGATATCATTTTAGATTACCATAGATGGGTTTGGAGTATGACCCAATGCATGTGACATCACCTTGCAGGGGAATATTCACAAGGTAGGTTCTTCTCTAGTTGTATAGCTAGTGGATTCACCACGAGTCGAGTAGTGCATAGACCCACCTCTGAGAGTTAAGGTGGATGTGACCTGTCGGACTGAGAAATGGACGAATCTATTATTCTTGGATTCCATGCACAGGGGTCACACACATTCCATAAGATTTTGATATAAATTTCACCTAATTTCCAGGTCGTATAGGACCCCTAGGTATCACATATGCAATGTTGGAGGAACCATTTTTTCCAAAGGCATACCAATTCATGAACTATGGAGACACACCAGGATTTTGGTCAGAAGTAGGAGCGGCGCTTGAATTCTTATGACGTCTAAGGAAATATTTTGAGTGATTTTCTGACCTGGTGTTCTGCTAAGGGAGAGCTAGTAAATGTTCCACCTTGGTAGTGGCCTCACTTTTAGAGACGGTCTCCGAGTAGCAGATGAGACTATTAAGCTAGATCATCAAGAGGTGGCTGGATATTTGATCGTGTAAGAACCTGAGTTTTTAGAAACGGGACAAAACCCGGCCCTGTTTAAACTTTTGACCAGCTTTTGGGAAGTCTGGAAAATCTGGGCGGTTTCTGGAAATTTCCAGACTACACACCATGTACTTTAAGCACATGCCAGTTACGAGTTACCCAAGTGACCAGTCGTATGCTCGCTGAGTGCATGCCGTGTGAAGACCGTGTAGAAGTTTCTTACTACACGACATGTACTTATGGACACACAGTGTATTCCTTAGACGTGCAAGGCCAAGAACCTTCTATGTGGCGTCTATGTGTGAATTTCTATCTACGTGGCGTGTGGTCCTTCTTGACATGTCGTGTACCTTTGTTCCATGTAGCGGCCGGGTCCCTGGCCGTGTGTTGACCGTGTACTCAGTCCAAGCCGTGTGCTAGACTCCGCTTAAGTCGAAGTACAGAAACAAAACTACACGGCGTGTACTTTGGAAATAAATGCCGTGTAATTTTATTTTTAATTTATCGTAGGAGGCGCCATCACGTCTTATTTTGGGAAACCCCTTCTTCTTCACCTTTAGACGAACAGTCCATCCGAGGGAAACCGAAAAACTCAAACCCTTCCAGAATCTCTGTAAGACCTCCGTTCTTCGATCCGTCAGTGGCAGCAGGACCGCATCAGAAAGGATAACCCCACACACTCTTCTTCGTCCTTGATCCTTCACATATTCCTCCACAGATTCCATCCGAACGGAGTTTCCAGGTTTGACGGAAACACAGATCTACCGTGATTCAGTCTAATTCAGAGGCTGAAATCAAAGGAGTGGCATCGTATGAGTACGAGGTGGATGGTGCTTACCTTATTTTGTTTTTTTGTAGACTCTCGGGGGTTGATACCTTCGGGCGCGACGTCGGGTGTTGAGAAAGACCCTATTTATTTTGTTTTCCTTTAATTATCTGCATTGTGGGATGCCTCTAGGTATTCCCTAACCATTTTATGATTGAGCGAGACCGGGTTTGAGTTCGTTGCTCATTTGGGGAAATTCGGCCGAGGGTGTTGAAGTGTGAATGTTTTGGACCAGTATTAACTGCTGAATTTAGACTGGTATTGATGTTGTTCAATTAAACTACTGATTTTGATTTGTTAAATAATGATGTTAATTTTTGATAGGTGTTAAGACCTTAGGTGCTGGTTTGAGTTAGCACAGGTTAGTGCAATTTTGACTATTTAGTAATTGTCTGTTAAAAGTTATGAATTCAAGTATATTCTTGGAATGTTTGGTTTTCTTGTGTTGAACTGCTTGATTGATGGGCATGGACCAGATATATGTTGTTGAGTGATGAGGATCACATGTTGGGGCTTTTGGCTTCGGTTACTTTGGGTGGTAGCTACCACGGGATTGGGCATCATGGATGTCGGTTGAGGGAGTTGGACTGTCAGGTTGGGCTTGGACTGGGTTACTGGATGGAAAGGCCATCAGACTTGAGCGACAGGTTTACAGGGACATGAGGTGTCAGAGATGTTGTGGCTTGGGAACTTATTGAGGTGATTACTGCTCACTAGGTACTTTTGAGTAGTGTGCACACAGATAGACTCCGAGATGAGGTGGGACAACCACTCGCTGGGTAGACACCCCCGGTAGATGCAGTTAGGTATACTTGGGTTGTGGGTGCTTGCCATAGGAAGCCACGTGGATGGTGAGGAGGCTTCGAGAGACAGATTTGAGGCAGTCAGGTCGGGCGTAGAGGCTCGCCATGATTTGAGGGCAGACATCCCTGTCCCTCTAGTTTTCTTATGAGGACAGCTATCACTGTTCCTCCAGGTGTTGTGCCATGGGTAGGTGGAGCTTCCGAGATGGGTTATGATGGTTGGGCATTCCTTCAGAATGTCGGTACTTGAGACACATGCTTTTAGGGGGCATGAGGTGTCGTGCTACAGACCAGAGATTCCAGCGCTGGCCGAAGTAGGTGACACTCCCTGGTGGCTGCTGAGCACCAGTGGAGCTTGTGTTTACTTTTGGGAATTGTACTATTGACTGTTTTTATTATATAAGCATGTTTGTGTAAAAACTTATATTAGGTACGGACCCTTGGGTGTTATACTACTGAGACTTGTCTCACACCCTACACAATCCCTTCGGGATGCGTGTAGACTTTATGAAATTGCGTACAGCTAGAGGGTCAGCCTCAAGAGTTTGACTGTAGTGTAGTTGGCGTGGAGACGGGTATGGACATTGAGGTCATGCCTTGCTGGAGTTATTTTCTTTATTTTTTCTTTTGTATTAGCATGCTTATCTTGTTATTTAGCAACTGTTGGTTAGCCATTGGATCCATTATATTTTGAGCTATATTAACTGGTTTTCGATGCATGCCTTGTTATTTGTTGTAGTGGTTGCCTATATTTTCAGCATGTTGTTCTTTTTTTTACTTTCCACTGCTTCTGTTTCTATATTGCTTCCACTGGTTTATTGTTATTTGATATGCTTCCACTATGCGGGTCTGGTTCGAGTCTGTTGATTCCATTATATCTGCTGCATCTTTATAGCTTATACTTGGACCAGTACCAATTCTATTCCTCCATGAGGGTATAGCCTCCCCACTTTACCTATTCTGACACTCGCTGCTAGTTGGTAGCCTTTGGCATTCAGGGGAGGTGCACCTAAGGTAGTAACACACGACCTGTTTGGCACTGTTCAGGTGGCTGGTCAGGGGTGGGTCATTACAAAGTGGTATCAGAGGGGGTTTTCTTGACAAGGATTTAGTAGCATTGCTTTGCTGGCTACTAATGAGTTTGAGACTTCTCATTTTATTTTCTGCTGGTTTTACTATTTGGGATATTGTAAGCTAGAGATAGGTTGTTGTTGGAACTTGATTTTTGAACTTGTGCTTGGGTGCCTGCAGCCCCATGTATGAGGGATGGATTGAGTTTTCGGGGGGGGTGGGAATTATTGTTTGCTTTTTCTCATATTACATTTTCAATGATTTACACCTTCGTGGCTCACATGTTGTGTGATGTTACTGATTATGACATGAAAACCTTGGCCAGTATGGAAAGGCTTAATTTTTAGCTTTTGATATGCACATTTTAGGGTATTTTAATTTCATAACTGCATGTATGCCTTGTGATGTGACAATACCATGTGAAAAAAAATCAACTGCCATGATTTGTGTGCTTATAAAACTTGAATAAGTGAGATTCCAGATGGATTTGTTTGTTAGTCGCAATGTGATGTTCCATACTTTATATTCTTTTAGAATTTCATTTTGAAGGATATTTGGGTCTGGATCTTATGAGAGAAGACATGTACTATGGTTGAGGCAGTGTAATTGTCAGTATTGGGCGACTCGGTTGTCGGGATTGAGGCAACGTTGGTTGTCAGGACGTGCATGGACTGAGGTACTGATGATACTTGGCTCTGTTGAGGGCGGGTAAGGAGGCCATGAGGTCGGGATGCCATGGGGCATTGGTTGCGCTGAGAGGGAGTAAGGGTAGTTTTTATGCACTGCCTTTTATTGCTTTCCTTATCTGCATAGAATATATTGTTATATAGATATATGTGGGTTGTCTGACCATTTATGGTATTCAGCGGGTTATTTCTTCATGACACGATGGAGCGACAGGAAGGAAAGGATATGGTACTGCAGGATCAGGTTCAGAATCCGGTACAGGTAGAGCATGAGCTGCAGGTACATGCTCATGGAAAGGATCAGGTTCAGGATCCAGTGGAGGCAGGGCAGCAGCCGGGTTTGGCAGTGTTTGGATTGTGGCTTGACGAGCAGATCTGTGCTAGCCTAGTACGCATCTTTGAGGGGATTGATAGAGGCGGGAAGGGTATAGAGCCTTCTATGGGGTATATGACGCATGAGTTCCATTCACATCACCCGCTTCTTTTTTAGGGTGAGGGTGGTCCACAGGAGGCAGAGAACTGGAGAGAGAGTATGCACATGATCTTCGAGCAGCTCGAGACGCCTCCAGGGCGGAGGTTCAAACTGGAGACGTACATGCAGAGAGGACCAGCAAAGCGTTGGTGGGATGTACAGGTATAGGTTCGTAGCCATGAGGGACTGGTATGGAAGGACTTCGAGGACAGGTTCTTCGAGCACTTTAATCCGGAGACGCTGAGGGCAGAGAGAGCTCGAGAGTTCTTGAGTCTTCAGCTGGGAGACATGTCTGTCATGGACTACGCAGGTACCTTCATAGAGTTGTCCCATTTTTCACCTAGTGTGGTGGGCGATGATGCAGCTAGGGTGAGGTGCTTCGAGGATGGATTCTGACACGCCATTCGGGTCCAGGTGAACATCTTCTGGCAAGGATCCTTCTTAGAGGTGGTGAATCAGGCGCTCATAGCCGAGGGCAACAGGAGGGAGAAATATCGTTTTAGCTGGGTCACAACCCCAGGTGACGGTTCAGACAGTAGGAAGCAAGGGATAGATGATTTCCAGTAGGGAGGGCAGGATAAGGACTCAGCTAGACCACCTCGTGGTAGTTCAGCGGTGGTTTGATTTCAGTGCGGACAGCCGGGACATGTTTGGGCTTAGTGCGATAGGCCCCCGATGGAGTTCCAGGCATTTGGATATGTCGGGAATCTGGAGAGGTTTTTCTAGAACCCTTCTCAGATAGCTGGAATGCATGGACTAGGATAGATGGTGGTGTCAAGAGCTGGTTCAGGTTCGGTACCAGGAGAGGGTTGCCGAGGTTCAGCTGCACGTGGAGGACGTGACTAGGATAACAGGATCCAGCTGAGGGGCATGTGGCCGGTGACTGGAGCAGCACCGTAGGGAGGCTAGGCATCAGGCAGTCAGGCTTCAGAATAGGTGCACGCTATGGAGCTTCCAGGGACTGAGCAGACAGGAGAGCTGACGACGGTGGCAGGTACACCACGGGTGTGGCAGTGAGTTCTTTATTTTCTTTTGTCCGGGCCTCTTGAGGCTTGTCTGGTTGAGTGCACTGGCTGCACAGGATACTTGTGGACTGACTAGATGCTAGTTAGTGGGATTTTCATCATATCAGATGCATTTTATATTTTATTAATATATTTGAGATGCGTGGTATCAAGAGAACCAAGTATGCATGTTACTTGAGGTGTTGTGGGCATCAGGGCATCAGGGATGCGAGTTAATTGAGGTGCATAGCACTAGGTTTGAATTTAGGATATATTAGATGCAGGACCTCAGGGAGGCGGACACCGATGCGGTAAGAGTTACGTTGGATGTCAGAAGAGACACGTGATCACCGAGGAGGTGCAGGGGTGACGATGCGTCATGGGGGGACCATGGGTCCGGGAACTAGGTCGTTGGGCCTTGTTTGTTTATTTTTTTTCTTTGAGCTTTGATCGGGTTGAGACCGAGTAGGCGATTCCTAAGGTGGGGAGCCCTTTTTAAGAAATTATCCAGAACATTGAGACCGGGGTTGTTCGGGTCATTTAACTGGGATGGGCGTGTTCGGTGCCATCTCCTGGTTTCGTTTGGTAGCTAGGGGATGAGTGAGGTTAAGGTGGAGTGTTTGTAAGAACCCGAGTTTTTAGAAACGGGACAAAACCCGGCCCTGTTTAAACTTTTGGCCAGATTTTGGGATGTTTGGAAAATCTGGGAGGTTTTTGGAAATTTCCAGACTACACGCCGTGTACTTGACGTACACGCCGTGTATGAGTTACCCGAGTGACCGGACGTGTGCTCGCAAAGTGCATGCTGTGTGAAGACCGTATAGAATTTTCTTACTACACGACATGTACTTATGGACACGTCTTGTATCCCTTACCCGTGTAAGGCCATGTACCTTCCATGTGGCGTCCAAGTGTAAATTCATATCTACATGATGTGTGGTCTTTATTGACATGACGAGTACCTTTGTTATGTGTAGCGGATGGGTCCCTATCCATGTCTTGACCGTGTAATCAGTCCAAGACGTGTGTTGGACTCCGGTTAAGTCGGAGTACGGAAACACAACTACATGGTGTGTACTTTGGAAATAAATTCCGTGTACTTTTATTTTTAATTGATCGTCGGAGACACCATCGCGTCTTATTTCGGGAAACACCTTCTTCTTCACCTTTGGATGAACAGTCCATCTGAGGGAAACCGAAAAACTCAAACCCTTCCATAATCTCCGTATGACCTCCGTTATTCAATCCGTTAGTGGCAGCGAGACCGCATCAGAGAGGCTAACCCCGAGCACCCTACTTGGTTCTTGATCCTTCACCCATTCCTCTGCATATTCATCTAAATGGAATTTCTGGAGTTGACAGAAATGAAGATCTACCGCGATTCAGTCTGATTCAGTGGCTGAAATCAAAGGAGTGGCATCGTACGAGTACGAGGTGGGTGGTGCATACCTTCTTTTGTGTATTCGTAGTCTCTCAGGGGTTGCAACCTTTAGGCGTCATGTCGGGTGTTGAGAGAGACCCTGTTTATTTTGTTTTTCTTTAATTATATGCATTGTGGGATGCCTCTGGGTATTCCCTAACCCTGTTATGATTGAGCGAGACCGGGTTAGAGGTTGTTGTTTGTTTGGGGAAATTCGGACGGGGGTCCGTAAGTACGTATGTTTTGGACCAGTATTAACTGCTGAATTTAAACTGCTGTTGATGTTGTTGAATTAAACTGCTGAGTTTGATTTGTTAAAGAATGATGTTAATTTGTGAGAGGTGTTAAGACCTTAGGTGCTGGTTTGATATAGCACAGGATAGTGCAATTTTGACTTTTTAGTTATTTTCTGTTAAAATTTATGCTTTCAAGAATGTTCTTGCAATGTGTGGTTTGCTTGTCTTGAACTACTTGATTATTGGGCATGGCCCAGATATATGTTGTTGAGTGACGAGGATCACAGGTTGGGGCTTTTAGCTCGGGTTACTTTGGGTGGTTGCTACCATGGGATTGGGCATCACGGACGTCGGTTGAGGCAGTTGGACTGTCAGCTTGGGCTTGGGCCGGGTTACTGGATGGCAAGACCATCAGACTTGAGAGACAGGTTCTCAAGGACATGAGGTGTCGGAGATGTTATGGCTTGGGAACTTATTGAGGTGAATACTGCTCACCAGGTACTATTGAGTAGTGTTCACACAGATAGACTCCGAGATGAGGTGTTACGGCCACTCGCTGGGTAAAGGCCCCTAGTAGATGCGGTTAGTTATATTTGGATTTGGGATGATTTCCATAGGAAGCCACATGGAAGGTGAGGAGACTTTGGGAGATAGCTTTGAGGCGGTCAGGTTGGGCGCAGAGGCTTGCCGTGATTTTAGGGCAGATATCGCTGTCCCTCCAGTTATCTTATGAGGATAGGTATCGATGTTCCTCTGGGTGTTGTTCAATGGGTAGGTGGAGCATCCGAGCTGGGTTACGATGGTTGGGTGTGCCTTCAGGTCGTCGGTACTGGAGACACATGGTTTCATGGGGCACGAGGTGCCGGGCTACAGACCAGAGATTCTGGCGCTGGCCGAAGCAGGTGACACTCCCTGGTGGCTGCTGAGCTCCAGTGGAGCTTGTGTTTACTTTTGGGCATTGTACTGTTTACTATTTTTCTTATATAAGCATGTCTATATAAACAATTATATTAGGAACTCACCCTTGGGTGTTATCCTACTAAGACTTGTATCACACCCTACACGGGCCCTTCGGGACGCGTGTAGACTTTATGAAATTGCGTGCAGGTATAGGGTCAGCCTCAAGAGGTGGATTGTAGAACTGTTGGCATGGAGATGGGTATGGACCTTGACGTCGTGCCTTTATGGAGTTATTTTGTTTAGTTTTCCATTTGTATCAGCAGGAATATCTTGTTATGTAGTAACAGTTGGTTATCCATTGGCTCCATTACATTTTGAGCTATATTTACTAGTTTTTGACGCATGCCTTGTTTTTTGTTGTAGTGGTTGCGTGTATTTTCAGCATGTTGTTCTATTTACATTCCGCTACTGTGGTTTCTATATTGCTTCCACTGGCTTATTGTTATTTTATATGCTTCTTATATTCTGGTCTGGTTCGAGTCAGCTAAGTCCTTTATTTCCGCTGCATCTTTTTAGTTTATACTCGGACCGGTACCATCTCTATTCCTCCAAGAGGGTATAGCCTCCCCACTATACCTATTCTGACCCTCGCTGCAATTCAGCAGCCTTTGGCATTCAGGGGAGGTGCGCCTAAGGTAGTAACACCCGACCCCTTTGGCACTATTTGGGTGGCTAGCGGGGTCTGGGTCGTTACAGATATTTTGGCACCATCATCACCCATAGGTGGTCCAAGTTATGATCATGGAGCTGGTGGATAGGGACATACGTGGTTTCAGGCACTAAGGGAGTTGAACCAGATGATCCAGATAAATAGTTTAATTCTTTGAGTCTTTTATAATTTCTATAATATGCTTCTAAGACACTTTTGGAAGGTAATACATTCCATTTTTTGGTTATAAGTTTGTTTTTTGAGATGACAAATAGAATTAGTAGATCATTGTTTCAGTGTTGTTTGTTGTGTCTTTGAATGCACAATGAAGAGGGATCCTTCCCCCACTAAGATGTGTTTTTCTCATGTGATTAAAATTATTTGGGAATGTTAGTGCCTCCCAAAGTAGATAGTATTTAGTTGAGGTGTATTATTCCCTTAAAATTGTTTGTTTCATTGTTTACGTGATTTTGGTTTGTAGTGGGAGGACTCAATAATACCTAGTGTGAGCATCTGGTTTAGAATTTATTGATCATTGATACCCTCATGTGATCAGCTTCAGCATGTACACATGATGCTTAAGTATGTTGTGGTGTGGTTAGTAGTAGTTTCCAAATTCACATGAAGGATGGACACTTACCCAACTAATACACATACTTGATAAGTGATATAAAACTATGAGGGAAAGTCGTTGCTACCCAAAGTGTATGGTATTGATGTTTAGTGGATGAATTCTTTCGACCTAGAAGTTTGAGGGTGGTTTCATGCGTCTTTAGTAGTTTGATAGGGATTATAAGAACCAGTGTGTACATAGGGGAAAAACCTTTTTATTCAGGTGGTATAGATGTTTTCATGAGGTGCTAGGGTTTTTTGTGAGGTCTCACGTGATGTCATATCCAATTGGAATGTTTTCGATGGATTTTCATTAAGTTGGTGAGAGAATCAACCTTATGAGGTTTTATGTTGGCACCATTCATGTGGATAAAAATGATGTTGAGGATGTCTCTATCCCTAGGCATCATTATGGTGTTCGAACAGACCATTCTGCTGGTTGATGTTTTTTTGGGATCATTCAAGGTAGTTATAGACTGATAATAGTGGCCCTAGATGTTTGATGATGAAATATTCTATTCAGTTGAATCTCATCAAGGTTTTTGAGTGTTTGATGGGGTGTCATAATATCTTTGAGTATTTTAAACCCTCTCTTTCATTATGGGTGTGGGTTGGTGAGGTGTCATGTTTCTATGACCTTTAACAACTCATGTGTTCGGAGTTTGCTGTTTTCCACCTATCATAGCTGAGGAAACATGTTCCACTTATTTCACAATGTTGACATGGTGTAAGTTCATTGATGTGTTGTTACACTTTGAGGTTCCCCTAAGTAGAATATTGTGGGAAGCGTGGAAACCCTTGGTGACCTTTTTATAGTTCTTGCGGTGTTTTTGTTCCTTTTTCCTGTATGTTGGTTATAGCACAAAAACCAATGGTCAGCTTGTTGGCATGGTAATCCAAATTGAGATCTCAGGTACTTTTCCCTACACTTAGGATTTCACTTTTGATGAATTAAAAATTTTAAGGTGGGAATGATATAGCGACTCATGTTTTCACCAATAAGAATTTGGAATATTTCTTATAATATTTCCAAAGCTAGGCACTATTTTGTTACTAGAATATGACTCCTAGAGAGTCTCTATGTGGCGATATTAAAAAAAAATACTTTTTTCACACAGGCACATTTTTACACAAAACATAAATAACTCAAAATAAGAGTCTAGAATCAAATATTAAGATTACAGTTTTTCTCAAAACATCATTCATACCCTAGCCATGACATAAACATAGTCTTTACTGGTTGTCGGCTCGAAGGCGAGTCGAGGGTTATGGTGTTATCAGGATATTGTTTTAATAAAACTAAATAAAATATCCGTCTCCCCTTTATTCTTTTGGTCCGTATATAGGAGGACCGTGCCCCCTATCTCCACTTCCTCTCCATTCCACCGACTTATGAAATTAGAAATATAGGTGCTATCATATGACATTTTTTGTGTCGAGTATCTCTAGATTGAGAATCTATGCGTCTCGGGCGTTGTTATTCACCCCAAGGTTCGAAATTTCACCCTCAAGGTAAGTGATTTTTTAGTTCTGATACCCCTTTTGATTCATATTTTTAAGGTTTTAGAGCCCTTATATACTCTCTAGGGACCCCTCATGGGTTGATCTTTGTGATTCAAGGTGAACAGGGGTGATCTAGGATGTTTTTAGGGAATTTCAGAAAGAATATCCAATATAACCATTCTATAAACCAGTGTTACACGCAGTGTGTTCTTATCATTCAAGGAAGATGAAGTTCTAGGTTCTACACTCCATGTAAAAGTGTTACACACCATTTAGGAAGCCTCTAAATGTGTCTAGGGGAAATGACCAGAGAATATATGTAAAATTACATGGCCGTGTACATGAACACATCCAAACAAGACGAATACAGGGTCTAGTACATGGGATCAGGAAAACCACATGACCAAGTGGCCATATAACATGATAACTCCTAGAATCATGGGATGCATGACATATAAGGGACACAACTTGTAAGGTTTTGTGAATAAGAAAATAGGCTAGGGGCTGGGTGGTGAGGAACATGGCATTTACCATCTTTACACTTCGTGTACTTCTACATGGGTTGCAAAACTTTGTATAAAGGATACACAGTAAGGTCCTTGGGATGGATCACACAACGTGTGGACCCTTTTTCATGTCGTGTACTCATTGGGGATCTTCTGGAGATATTATGCCTCCATTATCTCCCCCTTCGTATCTTGTATTTAGGCCCATGAGTAGCCTATCCTAAGTATTTGTTTTTCATAGAATGTGGTGGTATTTTTCGTTTTGGAAAAGTTGGTGTTGTCTGTAGGAATTATTGTGTAGGTATTTTTGGTTAGAAACACCTTGACTGAAATGGTTGAGTGGGTGCCGCTGGTCCTTGTCCATTATGTTTAGTATGATAGGGATGAGTGGGTCCCCCTGGGTCCCTATTGGTGACCTTTAGACCGGTAGGATTTTTTGGGTCACCCTGGTCCTTTTGTTGTGATTTTTTTGGTATCATTCCCTTGTGTTGGAATATGGCCCCTGTTTGGCAACTTTTCATATGTATAATGTGGGTGTTTCCCTCTTTCTAGTGTTAGTTAAATCACCTCACATTGTCAGAAGACTTAGTTTATTTGTATAATTTTTTAACCCAAGAGGCCTAGTGAAATACTCACATCCTTTCATTTCCCTAAAAGGGTTCCTTGAATTAGTGTTACCAATATTTTCCCAGGAATTTATTCTCTACCCAAGATATTGTTCTTGTAGGGGACATATCCCCTAGTAAGGCCTGAGTGTAGACCCTCTATCTATGTATTGACATCTAATTCTTCCATCTATGATTTACCTTGAAATTTTTATCGAGTTGAGTTATTAAAATTAGTATGGCCAAATATAGAAGGGAATTTATCATCTTCTAGGTGAGTGGTCCAAGATTCCTATGGTTTCACAATACCCAATTTCTATGTTCATTTTTCTAGCTACGGTTCGTAGGGTCCCTAGTGACCCATGGGTGAGACCCCCCAATCGAGGTTTTGGAGTTGGTTTTGTCACTATGTGACTTCTAACATGGCACTATCTATTGAGAAAGAATTTTTATATAGTCACTAGAAGGTGTTACCGGGTTGTAATGTTAGTTTGTTTTCCCGATAGAGTGAAAACTCTCAGTTGAGTGTTATCTGGGATAATGAGGATGACTGGTTGACTATGAGTTATTGATGGTTGTACCCTATTATTTTCAATTCGATAATGGATCTCTAGGCTCCTGGAATGTGTTTTATAAGGTAAAATTATACCTTCATCCCTCTAATTGGAGGTTGTTACTATATATGAGGTCAGTACCTCAAAGACTATTGTGAGAATTACGTTGGACCCTCCTACTTTGATGATGTGGAATTTATATGGTTGGGACCCTAGACTTGATAGTTTCTTGTGAGTATATATGGTTATATTTTGGGTGACCCGATGGTATGCGTTGTTTTTTTGACATGCTAGGGGAATTCACGTGACCAATCATGTTTAACTGAAGAGGGTCTCAAGATAGAGTTTATATTATTTTTGGGTTTCCTTTGGGTGGGTCCAGTTAAATATTTCTTATCAGCTTCTACCTTTTTGGTTTGGGATTTTGGGTGCTAACTGAGTATTCTTATACTCAACCCAACATGTGTATTGCATGTGCACGTTATGTCATGTGTAGAACACAGGTTTTACGACGGTTTCCCATTAAGACTCAAAGAAGGAAGAATGTAGTAGTTGGAGTAACAAGGTTTTTTGGAGCCGTGCCACAGATCATACCGATACGTGATTGATAGTCATCCCCTCAATTTGATAAGGTTGTATTATTTCGTAGTTTTCATTTGATGGGCGTATATTTTATCTTTTATTTACTTTTGTACTCTGGTTTGGGATGGATGTATGCATGAATTTCAGTTTAATTTTATGTGTATGTATCTTTTCACCATTTCATGGAGGTGTATATGGGTGGATGCATATAGGTAGCATAGTATAATTACCCTATGTTCATGATAGCCTAATCGATTCTAGTATCCATCCCCAGGCCAAATAGTTGTAGGATTTGGGGGCCGTGACTTGGGCATTGTTTGTTCAAGACAAAAAATGGTGATATAAGATTCTCAATAAGGGTAAAAATGGGAATTAAGTAAAAATAACATGAGAGTAAGGCTATGAGAACACGATAATAAAATATTAATACTATACCTTTTATATAGACGATAAAAAACTTATGTTATATCATAAATATAGTTTATTAATAGTAAATGAGTCATAATGAAATAAATGAACATGAGCCATGTGAACATATCAATTACGTATGATAATGATTTATGTAATCCACATAAGTATAGAATATTATTTACTTTTTAGTTCAAGGATTATTTACAAGACTATCACAGAGGAATGAATTCACTTCCCAAACCATTATAGTAGTCAAGGTTCACCCCTAATACCATCATTCTGGAAAATGTACTTTACTGAACTGGGTTCACTCCCTATTCTAATCTTGTTTATCAAATGATATTTTAATCATCAACCAATGCATTAGAGGGAGATATAGGTACCATCATCACAAAATGAAAATCATACATACATGTCCAACAAGATCATAAAACAATACACATTAAAAACATGATAAGAAATAGATTTCATAAACATCACATCATATCATAACCTATATAAAAGAAACATGTTTCATAATCATTGCATCATGACATAATTTATGGAAAATGAAACAGGTATCATAATAATTTTATCATGGTATAATCTATGGAATAGAAATGGTATTCATCCAAATATTTTCTTCATAAAGATAAATCATCAAAATAATGAGTATAAATAGTATCCTTAGATCATATCACTAGTATAACATAAGTAACTTGATGGGATGGAAGCTTAGATGGAAAATTATTTTGAACGATAAAGTAAAAAATTTAATTAGGAAAATAACCATTATTTGAAAATCCCTTATAAAATTTATATTTTATAAAATGTTTTGAAAATAATTTTCCTTGAAAATAAATTTTTAAATCTCATAATGGATGTTCTAAAAATCATTTAATACTTTTTTGGAGAAAAATATCTTTTCCCCTAATTTTTTTTAAATCATAAATAATTTTTAAAATAATTTTATTTGACAATAAACTTAAAAAATTATGACTTGTGATTTAAAACAATGAGTGGTCATGATGGTGGAAATTCTGTTCATCCTCTATACATATAAAACAATGATTCATTTAATATCTTTGAAAAAAATCAAAATAAGAGCTGTTTGTAAAATGACATGA
The DNA here is from genome assembly GCA_963277665.1 of Viscum album. Classification (NCBI taxonomy): domain Eukaryota; kingdom Viridiplantae; phylum Streptophyta; class Magnoliopsida; order Santalales; family Viscaceae; genus Viscum; species Viscum album. Next base: position 352,541,959 of record OY728130.1, on the reverse strand, counting down.
ATATTCATATAATTTTTTTAAAAAAGTATTATTAAATTGGTAAAAATATCTTTAATAAATCATTATAATAAATTTAAAAAGATTTTTTGAAATTCGTTAATAAATCATAATTTTTGAATATAAAAAAATGTTTTTTACTAAGAGAGAAATAATGTTGTTCTTTCATAAAAATATTCTTTTGAATTATTAAGTAAATAAATAGAGGAAAGTTAAGCTAAAACTTGTATTATTATTAAATAATCATAGGAGAATAAAATACAGATGTTTGATGGGATATTTAATATAATATTTTATCATTGGGAGCTTAAACATAAACTATCTTAACAAATAATTATATTGTTTCATAAAACTGTTACAACTTTTGAAACATTGAATTATAATACAAATGAAAGAATAAAAAAATGATACTTAAAATATCTTAATAATAACTAATTAATGATCTTACTTGAAAAAGGTTCTATATATACTCATCATAAACAAAGATAGGTTCAGAAAATAATGTATGTCTAAATGTAGAAAAATTGAGAATAAAATATCTTATGACTTTTTTATTTCTTCAACCACAAACATCATGAAATAGAGAAACTAAAATGAATATTTAAATCCCAAAAATATTCATTAAAACCATTATATAATAACTTCAAGGTATTTATATATACTACATAATATAAATAGGTGGTGGATATGGCATCTGCCTCATAGAAGTAAAAATGTGAGACGAAAATGCCTTAAATAAAATCACAACTTCTATCATTAAATTTAGAAACTCATGATGAATAAATATTAGTTTACTATAAATACAATAAATAACCATAATCATATTCATCTTACCATATTTGTTTAACTTTTGGCTATTTATTACTAATTAATTAAGGATTCCATGTTTATATTACATTTAAGGCAATAACTGGTTAGTTTTTCACGTATGTTTTTGTTCAATATATTATGTTCTCCTAATGTTATCATGGTTTAATAAAATATATTATTTTAACCATTTTAAAAATATCATTTTTATTCAGTATATATATATTTTGTTAAAGCATATATGTTAGAGATAGAAAATTAAATACACTATTCGTGGAGATGATAGGCCATACATATGCATAAATGATGTTTCAATTTTCTCAAAGGAATAAAAGAAATAAGGGTAAATTATCGATTACCATTAAATAAAAAAAATTAAGTCATATATATCAAATATTTTTGATTTAACAATTTATTATTTCCTTGCATGTAAATTTTACATGAAAAATGAATTACATCACTTCGTGAGTCGGTAGTCCTTCATACACATGAATGTTGTTATTGTACCCCCCATAAGTGATAATGTAAGAATATATATATGATATAATAATTAAATAATTACCATAACATTAAAAAAATTATTTATTCATTTAATATATTATTATTATCATCTAATTGAAAAAATGTGAAACACATCACATTGGTTACCAAAGTGGTAGTCCGCTGTGTATACAAGAGATGTTTCTAGAAATATATATATACTGAAATATTATTTGATAGTGATTAATTTTTTCAAATCTATAAGTTTGTTGACTACATGACATGTAGAATTATTCAATATATATGTTTTGTGGAGTCCATTGAAAAATAAAATGGTGTTTTATCACATGTTCTTTCTGGTTTCTACAATTGTTCTAATATACTTTTAGACCTTTTTCACGCATAGTTAACTTGCTTAAATACATAAGAATAGAGATAATCACTCATATATATATATATATATATATATTTATGTTTTCCCATGATAAATTATTGCTCACATTGGATAGTAGGTTTTATACATTCTCTCTCTTTAGTTTTGGGTTCATGCCCTGACATTGTTGAATTCAATAATTTTTCATCTAAATTATGGAATTTCATTTTTACGAAAACTATCTTATCATAGTTCCTAAAACATTATAAAACATAAATATCTCATAATAACTATAAAATTAAATATTAGATAAACCCTTATGGTTAAAAATACCACTAATCATATTGCCATAAAATGTAAATTCATTCCTCCTCAAATAATGTTTTCCACTAAATCATGTAAAAAAGGGTTGTATTGTCATAAATGACACCGAAGATATCCTTAATATTGATAAATTACCATCACTTAATACCAAAACATTTTTGTATAATAATTTGAAATTATTATCATCCTTAAACTCATTATACAATGATGGTATCCAAGAGTCTCATGTTAATATTAAAAAATAACATATACACTTCCAAAAGTTAAATTACCAATTATTCCTTATATAAGGTCTTAACATATTTCATTAGAAACTTGTGTTCATACGTGTAATGATATTAATTAAAATGTGGTTTAATAATTATATAATTCATATATAGGGATATGGTAACATGAAATTTTACTAAAGGTTGAACAATATGATTTTCATAGGGCTTATTTATAAAAAATCAAACATAAAATTCCAAAGCAAGGAGTGGAGGATAACATTTCCCTAATTACCCTGAACCACTACATCAATTGTTAGTTCATATGATTTCTATTTTTTTTAATTTTTCTTCAATGGTTTGGGTGGATTATCATCCATATTTATATTAGGTAATTGATTAACATAATTCCCAAAATATGTGCACATGAAGAATTGGAGTGTGGGTACTGAATTCTATGGATATTTATCTCTATTTCCATCAATGGATAAATTATTCACATCCCTTTTGCATTCAGGATCTTGATAATTTTCCTTGAATTCCATATTTATCTTATTATAAAAACCCTAAAATTGAATGGGCAATCCAATATTCATTTCCTCCTTGATAGATCAATGATAGTTTGTTTAAATATAATGATTACCCTTATTGATAATGCCATTCGGAAACTAGTTTTTAAAACACTAAAAAAAATTTCAACCTTACATACTCGTTGGATGAGATTACCATATTCATACCTAACAATACATGTAATATTTTCCTCATAGGTGACAACATATTCATAATCATTTTGTTTTATACTGAGTGATTATTTTTCTGTTTTTGTATGAAGAATACAAGGAATGTAATAATTGAACAATGTGTTATTAAACCCATACCATTATATACAGTCAATTTATTATTCTTGACTAATATTCTTAATAATATTCAAATCTTGATCCTATTCACCATCCAAATGATAAATATCTAAGACAAAATTCTTTTTGTTCCAAACACTGGCGAATAAAAAATATATTCTCAATGGAATTTTACCATCACTCAACTACTAGTGGACCAGAAGAACCACTAAAATAGGGTTGATGTTTTATCATAAAGGATTCTACATAATGTTGTTCCCTAATTTGATCATTTGAAAAATCAATATGGTTCATGGATTGAGAAATTTGTATAAACAAAACAATAAGAGTTTTTTATTCCATATACCATAATATTTGGCTTTATAGGGGGAAAATCATTTCATTGTCCATGACACTCATTATTGACATAGTTCATTTAGGTTTCATCCATTTAATACAACCATAAAACATAGTGTATGAAACAATAAAAATAATGTGGAAGAAAAAATTAATGATAAATCACTTATAGGATTTCTAAATCATAACAAATTATTTGTAATATAAGACACATTATGCTTAACATATTTTGTTCATGGTCATTATTAAATTCGTTCATGATATTTTGTAAGGATTTTTGTGAATTCTAATTAATATCACATAGGAATTCAAAACCATGTGTACAAAGGCATGTACTAATGAACCAGGTGATGATAGGGTCCATCTTAAGGTACACTTTAATGATTAATTAACCCTAGGTACCTCTATTTGAGTGCCACTTCCAATTTAAGTATCTGTACAAAGATTTATTTTCTTTAAAATCTATCACTTTATCCATTATATAAATTCTAGGATGTTTCCCTAAACATTGACTCATCAATTGATTTATCATTAGACATATCCCTAGAAATATCTATAGAAATAACCCTTGGTATCTCACTATACATTTATCATCCTAGTTTCAAATGGTTGAGTAAAACCAACCTCTAATAGAAATTTTAGAGCCCCAAACTTGTCATACATAGATATTTCATATTTTAGATTTGTATTCATTACATTACTCAAACACAGGCTTGAGTATTAATATGGTTTAGTGCCTTTAGATATTATATAGAGAATATTCCAACATCTCTCATAATTCACTCCCGATATTTCTCTTTTTATAAACAAACCCAACATTTAACATTTTTTTAAACCTGAGAATTTAATTATAAGAAAGGGTGTGCTCAAATGTTTAGTAAGGGAAAACATGGAAAATATGTAAGAATATAATGGATATAAGGTTTTGATAACATTAGAATAAAATATTAAAATTATACCATAAATATCAAAGTTAAAAACATTGTGTCGTGATATGAATATTGGTAGTTCATAAGACATAAATCTTAATGGAATAAAATAACAAGATCAATGAGAAAAAATAATTATCATAAGAGATATATTTTTGGAATCCACATAAATAGGGAAAATAATATCTTTATTAATTCAAATATTATTTCCAAAACTATCATAATGAAATGGGTTCAATCCAAAAACCATCAAAGTAGTCATAGTTCACTCTGAATAATATCATAGTGGAAAAAGTCCCTTATTAAACTAGGTTCAATCCCTATTACAATATTTTCTATCGTATTAGATATCAATCTTTACCGAATGTATTAGAGTTAGATATAGGCTCTGCCCTTCACATAATAAAATTCAGAAATTGTTGTTCCACATGATCATAAAATAATCATTACATTGTAACCCAGGATAATAAATGGGTTCCATAAAAATACCCACATATTATAACATGTGGAAAAGAAATAGATTCATAATCATTTAATTATTTTAACACATCATAACCAGTGGAAAAATACATGGGTTTTAAAATCATTAAATCATGTTATAACATGTGTGAGAGACACATGTTACCTAAAAATCATTCCATCATAAAAAAACCATCTAAAGAAAGAAAAGGAAGTTACTTCATGGATATTATTCCAATTATAGTATATTTAAAATTAAAGTATTCCATCTTAGATGGAAATGTGATTTTGAAATATAAAATAGAAGATTTCTAGAGGAAAATAACTTTTCATTGAAAATTATTTTTTAAAAAAATTATAAAATAGTTTGTAAATACATTTCCTTTAAAAAAACATTGAAAAATTATAGAGGAAGATTTGAAAATAATTAAAAAATTACTTGATGAATATATCATTTATAGATCATTTTTTATAAAATAAAAATATTTAGAATACTTTTACTTGAAAATAAACATTGATACTTATAAAGTAATGTTCTAAACATTGAGTGATCATAAAAGTGTAAAATTATATTCATGCCATATATATTTAAAAAAATAATTCTATTAAAATTTTCATTAAAATCAAAATTGGATTTTTTTGAAAAACAACATGAATATTTCTTTGAATTATTTCTATTAAAAATAAAAATGGGTAAAAAATTCATTAATAAATCGTCTAGATAATTCTAAAAACATTATATAAAAATAATGTGTATTAAAAATTTTGTTGGTAGATAAAATAAAAATCTTTAGCTAAAGGGAGAAATAAATGTGTTTTTTCTTAAAAATAAATTTCAAAAAAATGATTACATAAAAAGAGAAACATGAATTTAAAACACCTATTATTCTTAGCTGATATTTAGAGAATAAAAAATATGTGTTACCTAAGATATGTATCATAATATTTCAAAATAGTTAGCATAAACATAAAAAATCATGATAAATGATTAAACTATATCATAAAACCCATAACAATTAGCTAACATTGAATCCTAATCCCCAAAAAATAATAATGAAAAATGAACCATAAAATAATAAGCAAATAAATAAATCTATGATATTACCTATCATAGGGGATGTATATGCTCCTCCAAAAAGTAGATATGTGCATAACAGAACATTTTTCAAATAATACAAATTTAGAAATATAATATCATTCCACTTTGGTATATTGTGAACCATAAACCCTAAGAATGATAGATCCTAAAATGGAAAAACAATTCACATAATGATTAAGATAAGAATAAAAAAATAAATTCATGGTAATTATATGAACTACATAAAAGAAAGAGTTTTTATATATGGCATGTGTCTCAGAGAAGTTCAAAGTGAGAAGGAAAATTGTTACATTAACTCCTGGATTCCTTCACACATGTTCGGACCTCATGTATAATAAATAATAAAATATAAATAGTCATTTATAGAAAAAAATTATGGGGGTGAATAGTCATTTTAAAATTTAAAATACAAATAGTCTGTGTTTAAAAAAATGAAAGATCTATATTGAGTGAAGTGTTCTTCAAATGAGGTGTATCACAAATAAAAAGAAGAAGAAAACGACTTATAGTGGATTGGATCAAATAGATCATAGTTCATTCCTAATGCACCTCTAATACATGAAGATATTTTTACCCACAAAACATCACATTTAATGGTTCGAGAACCGTGTTACATACCGTTAATTTTATAATTACCTAGACGTAAAACCCGATCATTTTATAGGTGACTCAACCTAGTATCTCTACATAAATTTTTATAAGGATTCATATCCCAGAATTTCGTTTGGGTGGTGGACTAAATGGAAAAAGAACAACCTAATTTTGATTTGAAAAATCATAAACTTTAAAAGAACTTACTTTTTAAACATATGAGGAAGACAACAAGAAAATAAAACCCAATTTAAAATTAACAATATAGAATGAAAAAATAATGTTAAATATGATGATATTTGGTAATCATTGATCACATCAATGGAATAATGGAAAAGTTTGATGTTCTTCAATGATAACAGATGAAGAAAAATAGTCTCATAAGTTTCTTTGAAAAAAATTAAGAGCAACATTTTTTTTTTCAAAGTTACATCACCTGTAATCTAACAAAAAATAATTAATAAAATATTTTTATCCTTGAATATATCTCCTGGATCGTTAAAAAAATTTCATATATGATAATTTCCATTTTCAATTGCCACCTTATACTTTTTAGAGTAAAATTATAAAATAATATTACCATTACCTTCATTTGTAAATGTTTTTATAAAAAATATAGTCTAATCGGGATTTTTTGTTTCTTTATGAAAACTTAATATTCAATAATTAACATTTTTACTATAAAACTTGTAAAAAATTCATAATTATAAAATATAAGCAATATAAGAATATTTTTTAATATTATTATGATTGTAAAAACTACTACAAAATAATGAAAACCCAACTGAATGTAAATGTGTTCATAAAAAATGATACAAATTATTTTTTACAGAACATATGAATTATATTTCTAGAAAATAAAATAAAACATTAAAAAATAATTTATTTCAATAACATCAATTTGAATATGAAAAAAAAAATTGAAATAGTTTTTTATCCGATGGTGGATTAAAATATTTGTGGTATATTTATTATGATACTGTTGGTGTAGATCCATCATTGAAAATAGTGTGTTTTGTATTATTATGCAACTAGAGAAAATAGAGTGTGGAGGTAGTCAAACAATGGAAAAATTGGAAATATCTACAATTCATGTTTGAAGAAAGTAAAATATGCTATTTTAGGATTCCCAATGATGGAACATGATGAACTAGATAAAAAAAACCTGGAGAAAAAATGTGAGGAAAAATAAAAACATAAAAGTCTTCATCATAAACCATCAAGAACGGAAGATCCAAACAAGAGAATGAATAATCTATTGTCACTGTGCAACTGAGATGAAGTGATACTATTGGTGATGTTCAATAGTGGAAGATGATCTAATGTGGTTGATGAACTACTAATGGATGTTCAAAAATAGTGCAAATGTTTATGGTGAATCAATAGTGAATAAGGAGTCACTGTTGGAAAATCAACTAGAGAATAAACAATAAAATATTAGTGTAATAACAAATGTTACAATTTTGGAGATCTAGAAGTTGAAAAAAAAGAGCAGTATCACATTTTTATATCAGTGGATGAAATGATCCACCATTAAATAATGATCAACTGGTGAAGGAGGGATCCAATAATGGTTTCTAGTAGTCAACCATCATAGGATTCATACTCTTTTATAAAGATAGTAGTTGTATAATTGTAAGAACAAGTACATATTACCTTGACCTTACTATTTGTAAAACTCATCCATTAATCCTTTTATTGATAGTGGGGGTCTCGAAGAAAACCTAATGAAAATAGATATTGGTTGAAGGATGGTGGTAGAAAAAAATATAACCATATATAGATTTTTCATAATACATAAAGTTAGATGGAAAAATTTCAGACTACTAAAAATAGTCTTGGTAAGATCTCTATAGCTATGGGCCAATGCTTTGATCTACCGAATCTCAATATATGATGTTTAAAATAATGGATAAATAAGATAAAAGAAATTTTAATCAATGAAGGACAAGGTAAAAGAACATGGGAGATCAAAAATTTGAACAGATAGATCACATATCTTTAAATTAGGCAGTTGATATCATGTTTGAGTTTAATTAACTTGGATGAATTGTGAAGCCATGGCTCATTTCGTACCTCAGTTCTACTAAATGGTGATGCTCTAATATAATAGTAAATAGGTTCCATTCCACTTTGAGCTGCTAATAGGGGATCAAAACACATGACCCACTATTTATATAGATGAGCCTTATACATTATCCTAGTGGGATACGAAGCCCAACCCATGTGCCCGTGAGGCATGTTATATGATCTTTACGCACAAAACATCTCTCATTAAGCCTCACTATGTATGTCTTAGTGCTATGGACCAACTATTGGAGATTCTTTCCCATCGGAGTTGACCTCATGGTCTCCATTGTGTCATAGTTGATCTGGACGTTAAGGTTTATCCATAGTTGGACTAAATCTTTACATAAGTATAAAAAATTAATTTTTTAAAAATTAAACAGATAAAAAAATTAAATTATTTTATAACACATAATAGATAAAAAATATAATTATATAAAAATAAATTCAGAACTAAAAAACAATAAAAATTTTTCAGATTAATTAATGAAATAAGATAGAAATTTATTAATAAAAATAAATCTGTTGAAAGTATTAAAACCAATTCCATATTTTAAAAAAACTCACCATTTTTATAATATTTTAATATTAATATTTATTCATGTGTAAAAAGATATTTCCCCCAATTAAAATTTTATCAAAATCTATAATAATATTCAATATTTAAAACAATATCCATCTTAAAACAAAAATAGTTAGTTTAATTTAATATATTAGTATGTTTTCCTAACAATTACTGAGATAGTTATGGTATTAATGTATTGAATGATTAGAATAGAGTAATAGAGTGAAAAATATTATCAATAAAGAAAATTTACACAAAAACAAAAATTTTAAGCTTGTTTCTTGATAAGTTCTATCATAAACATATCATAAAATATTATTATATTCAATAAAAAATAAACTAATATCCATGAAAAGGCAGATTAAAAAATAGGTTCCAAAAACTATATACTGTTATTTTTATTTAATATTTTTTATAAATATACCTTAATGTTTATAAAAAATATTATATTAAAAATAGATCAAAAAATTAAATTTTTTAATAAAAATTATTTTTAACAATTTAAATAAATTACATTGATCTAAAAAATTATAATAAAGGTTTCAGTATGTGATTTATTCCAAGGAATTTATCTTAATTTATACACTTATACTGAACTCAAGTTGAAATAAATATATGATGTTTAGAATAAATTGATAATTTTATTCAATTAAGAATTATAAAACTTTTTCACCTAAGAATAATGATATAAAAAATTATAAAGTTCATAATATATTTAGATTATTATAAAATACTTCTCTATATTTTATATTTTCAAATTTAATTTGAAACACAATTTAATTTAAAAAACTATTTACGTAGTTAGAGGTTAAAAAAAAGTCCAAAATAATAATGATAAGAATTTTAAAAACATAAATAAGGAAAAGGTTTAGTATTGATAACATAAAACCAGTTGTTTAAAAATTATTTAAAAAAGACTAAATAATATTATGTTTCCATAATATAATTATTGGACCACTAATTTAAATCTTAAATAGAAGTATTTTAATTTAACTAAAAAAGGTGTAACACTTTCAAAATTTATGTTTATCTGAAGATAGAAATCTCATTTATGATTCAACATTATATAGAATAGTAAACACATATTCAAAGTATTTAGAATGGAAACATTAACTATATAGGCAAAAAAATATATTCTAAAGAAAAAATAGAAATAAGTTAATTCACCTATCTAAAAATATAAATTAAATGATGCAAAAATAGACATCTTATAAGCTAGAAAATCACATTATATTGAAGTAGATAGTATGCATCCTATAAGATAAAAAATACTATTCTTGTAATGTTGACTAGATTATGTCTAATAAAAATCGAGTACCTTACTTTCGGTGCCCATTATGTCATATTTTTAAATGGGTTTCTAGAATTTCTTTAGGGATGCTGAATATATTTCAAAAATTTGTCTCAAGGTGATTTTAAAAAGTAAATTTTATATAAAACAGTTCTCATAAGACCAAATGATTGTGTAAGGCTCATTGAGCATTCATTGTTATAATTTTATTTCACTCTATATTTAATTTAAGTTACAAAAGAAATATGTCCTTTTGAATATCTTATAATGTTGTCTTATTCATTTTTTGTGAGAAACTATTATCACCAACCCCATTTTTATCTATGTTTAGTTTCATTAAAGACCTCATTTTTTAATTTTGATCATTATATTTTACAAAATTAGAGAAATTATATTAAATATTATAAAATTCATCATTCAAAACTATATACTCATTTTGAATAGTTTCAAAATATGTATAAAAATTCTAATTGGTTCCAGATACTACATTTTTTATTTTTTATTTTATAAACTTAACTTCTTACACTCATTTTCTACTTTATTTATATCATACAGACTTATATTAAATTCAAAATCTGAATATTTATCATTTACTTCATGAAATAATTTCTGTTTTTCATTTTTATATTTTATTTTAAAAGTCTGAGAATCACAATTAATTTCATTTTTTTAATATAAGAAACAATGATATTCATATTTTCACATTCCCTTTTTAATTTTTCATTTCCTTTTACTAAATTATTATTATTATAATTAAAATATATCTATTTCTTAGTTATTTTGAAACTAAAAGTCCATAAATTCTTCATTCTCTTTTAGAAATTTTTTAACTCTTGAATTAATAAAAATATAATAAAAAATAGAATCTAAATCAATATATATTTCATTTTCAAATAATGGATTATCATCAATATTTTTATGATTTATCAACTAAATAAAAATTGAATCATTTACCTCATATTGTTTACCCATTAGGTAATGGTTACCTATTTTCATTTCACTTCGAGAGTCACTGCTTGAGTCAAGACAATCTGAGAAGTCCCATCTATCCAACCGAGTTGGTTTTTTCTTATTTTTTGTATTAGTATGTTTCTAAATTATTGAGAAAGGGTAAATAATACATGATGTGAACATTATTATTGTACTCATAACACATTATATATGAATCATAATTAATCTTAATTGAATTACCTTTATTATAATCTTTTTCATTAGTCCTTATGAAGTATATCTTACGACAATTTATTTTGATAAAATTGAAATTTTTTTGAAGTAAGGCATATCATTGTCATTTTCTCGTAACTAAGAATCAGAGGCATTAGAGGTATTAAAGAAATTATAATTAATATCGATACATTTTTTATTTTTAGATTCCCCATTAGTAATATTTTTCAACTCTAACTCATACTACAACATAGATCCTAGTAGTTTATATAATGTTCTATACATACAATTATTACTCCCATGGATGTCCACCCTCTCTTAAAACAATATTTTTGGAAAAGATCACAGTACTCCTTACACTTGGGTTGTGTTATCCAAAACATATCTAAGAGAACACATTCCATTATATATACTAGTAAACTGATAGATCATCTAGCTTATAGATTCATCGTCACCCATGTTGAAGTCTTGGATTTCTTCTTAGAGTATTCATAGCTTGGTTCAATTGAGATTTAAATCCCGTAATGAGTCACATGCAGTATCCTCTATGTCTCATGGGTTTTCATATATGCTAAAAAATGGCTATACACACTTATAGTTATAACAGAATAAATATTTATATCTTTATAATTCAAAATATATTTTACCTTGTTGTTACTTACATGTTAATTAGGATCCAATTTGGTTATATCATACGGTTTAGCCATGATAATATAGTGATCCACAAATAACCACTTTTTTCAGGCTTCTATTATGTCTTTCCAGTAATTATAGTCACTTCCATAAAATAATGGAGGGTTTTCTTGAAATCGTCAATTATTCACATTTATACCTTCCATATTGAAAGAAGAATTTTTTTATTCCTTGGAGAATTAATTCTATTATACCAGGTTATCACAGTGATGAAAATGAGGAACATAAATAATCAAATAGGGGAACATATCCGAGAAAAGTATTAGATACCAATGGTTTGATATCTGAACCAAAAATATTTTGAGAAGGCTCTAATAATAATTATTTCTTATTAAATTAGAGTAACTATAAAATTTTTCCAATCAGATACCAGCCTATGATACCAATTGTTTTAGTTATAGTGATTAAAATATTGACTAGAGTGGGAGTGAATAGTTAGTTTAAAAACAAAATTAAAAATAAGTAGAGGTTAAAAAATAAAAGTGTTGTAGAGAGTTCAATGTTCTTGAAATAAGTTGCAACAAAAATAAAAATTAAATACCATGATTTACTTTGGTTCATATCACAAATATCATAGTCCACTGTTTAACCACCTTTACTCCTTATGGATATTGGTACCCACTATAAAACTCACTATTAAAGGATTGAGGACATTATTACATACCCAAATTTTAATTCAATTCAGAGCCACATTCATGTATTTTTTATAGGAGACTCAACCTAGTATGTTTACATAAATCTTGATTGGGATTCACAACCTATACATCCATTTTGGTGATGGAATAACAATAAAAATCTATACTTTCTTTTTATGGGGTAATTCATAAACCAGAAAAGAACATATATACAAATAGATAAAAAATGAAAAAAAAATAAAACAAGAATACAAATAAACCTATTATAATGGATAAATGATGTTGATGATAATACAGCTCTATGAGAATTCATCATTTTAATAGAAAAAGATAGAACGTTGAATTTATTATGTTATCATAATCAAGGAACATAAGTCATAAATGTTTATATGAACAAAAAATTGGGGAAAAATGATTTTTTGAATTTGTATAACATGTAATATGTTGAAAATTATTCCCCAGAATTGTTTTTATCCATGAAGATATCACCTAGATCATTAAAACAAATATCTCATGGGAGCTTGTCTTTGACCAATATCTGCATGAAACTTGTTAGAGTATAATAATAATATAATTTTACTATTACCTTCATTTGTAAAATCAGTGATGAAAAAAAATTACAAATAGGTTTTTCTATTTCTTCATAAAAAAATATTATAAAATTAATAATATGTTATGTATAAAAGTTTTAAAAAATTCAAAATTCTAAAATAGATGTAATAAAAAATCAAATTTAGTGATTATTAAGAGTGTAAAAAATATTTTATAATAGAGTAAAAATAACTTCACGTGTACGTGTTCTTAATAAATAATTAAAATTATTTTTTTCACACCATAAAATTATATTTAAACATAATAAAATAAAAAATTTAATAGAATATTATATTTTAATAACATCAATTAAAATGAGAAAAAAATTCTGGAAATATTTCTTCAACTAATAGTGGATTAAAATATTTGTGGTATATTGATTCTACTACCATTGGTATAGAACCATCATTGAAAATAGAGAGATGTATCTTGTTCTTCTACCAGTGAAAATAGAGAGCGGTGGCAGTCCAACAATGGAAAAAGTAGATGATCTTCCATTTTACATTGAAGTAAGAAAAATATGATACTGTCACATATCCAACGGTGGAAGATGATATACCATTTTATTTACAACAGTGGTACATGATCAACCAAATAAAAAATCAACTGATTAGATAATAGTAGAATAAATAAATAAATTCAGAAATTATTCAGAAACCATATAGGAAGGAAGAAACAAAGAGGATCATGAATAAACTACTTCCACCGGGTAACTAATAATTGGCGCTATTGTTATTGATGTCCATTGATGGAATATAAATGTAACATACCATGTAAATAAATAAATAATTAATTTTTATATTTCTTAAAATTTGAGAACTAAATATTAATTTTACTTTAAAGGGGACCCTATGTTCGATGGCTTACCCGATACGCAACAATGAGGTTCTTTGAAATCTAATGTTGCACACAAATAATATAATATTATTATTATTTTAAATGGTAGTTAACTCCTATACATTGTATTGGTGGGAATTAGTATAACTGACTACAATATGATTATACATGAGTGTTAAATGTTTTTAAATTTATCCAATAAATGTTAGGGGCTTAAATATGAATGAATCTAATTTTAATCATAAATTCTCTAATATTTACTAAATAGTCGATTTACCACCTTCTGATGGAGAACCCTCTTTAAGTATAGTTTTGGTTATTTTTATATATTCTATTTGAAAAGATAAAATTTTATTTAGATTTGGGACATCATAATTTACTTTGGGTAAATTTTTGGTATTTTTGGTAAAGTTCATATTTTTAATGAATAGTGAAAAATTCTGTATTTTTATTCAAAAGTTCCTTTTAATAAAATGTATTTATTTGGTTATATTATATTTTTAATTGGTTTCAAAGTTTAATTAGATTATATTTTTACCAATTAATCCAATATTTGTCATTGGAGTTAATTTCACTATGAAATTATACATAAGCAAGGGTTAATCTTTTGATAGTTATTGTTTCTTAAAAACACACTATTTGTTTTGACAACAAGAATTAATTTTCAATTAATTAATGAAACTTTTATGTTTTTAATTTGGTAAAATAGACATAATTTTTGAGTTTGGAATATCAAATATATCTTAGGCTAAATTTTTGGTATTTTTATGAAAAACTACAATTTCTGATGAATAGTGAAACCACATAGTAGTAGTTAAAAAATGAATTTTTTGTTTAAATGAAATTTTAACACTTCTATGATTTGAATTTAGAAAATCAAACATACATGGTTGTTATTATTATGTAAATTTGGTTCAATAAGATAAAAATAATTTTGTGAATAGTAACTTTTGACTTTTATTTACCGCGACTAAGGTAAATTGGGTAATTCAAGGTAAAAATAATTTTATAATAATACAAAATTACCTTAACACTCTTCATAACCTTATTGTTTGAGTCATTTACGACCATGGACATATTCGTGTTGATTTTGGGACCCCATGGAGCCACTTGGGAGTGATAATGACACATTATTTTAATTAACTTAAAGTAATGGATAAAATGACATAAACAAATATCTTTTAGTAAAATAATTTTTAAAAGGGGTTATATAATTTATCATTTAGACTATAAATATTAATATTAAATATAATAATATTTCCTACATCATGTTATTTTTTTTAATATTTATACATCAAATAAATTAAATTATTTACGAAACAATAATGATGATGTATATACCTCATTAATGAATGATTTAAATAAATAAGATTATAAATATTTAAAAATTATAAAAAACCTATCCAATTATTATTGGAGAATTTTAGTTCAACCATTATTCATCTTATCTTCAACTTCTATTTGTTTTGGACATTTAGAAACTGAATATCATTATATAATAAAATAATATTTTCACACTTTCCTAAAGAGCCCCTCCTCCCCATTATAAAAATACTTTACTTATTACTCATTACTAACTCCTCTCAAGCACCTTAGCACGTCCAAAACCTGACCAAATAATCTCTCATGATACTAATACATTTCGTAAAATCCATAACATAGGCAGAAGACACTTCCTGAAGTCCTTTTGGTTCAAACAAAATGGAGTTACCCAAATTGAAGGTAACGATAACTCTTAACTTATTTTCTATTATTTTCCTTCTCCAACCCCTAAAATATGTGTATTCCTTCCTTTTATGTCAAACCCAGTATCCTCAATATACTAGGATATTGTTATGAGAATTATTTAAACCACACATACTCACACATCCATCTTATGGGTGAAAAAATACTATTTCTGTGGATGGAAGACTAACACCTCACGAAAATATGATTGTTCAATTATCTCCTACCACCTCTCATGGTGGACATTAAGACGGAACTATATTGATATATGGAATAAATTATGTTTATTTTCTATTTATGATTCGGTATTTTTATTTTGTATCATACATTTATGGTTTCCATAATGGGAAAACACGATAATTTCATTTGAGCAAGTGCGGACTAATACCCCCTCAAAGTGATATGACTCATAATGCCATATGTGGGATGTATAAAGGATAGTGTTAATGAAATTATATATTATATTATACTGGAATAATAATACACCAATTTATCATTATGTTTTAATTCCATTAAAGTACAAAATAGGAATGTAAGCAGTGTTCATGCGTACGTATGACTTACCGTCTCCATGAACGGTGAATTTCATTTATTATATACAAAATGTTATGTAATATTATAAATACATATATATACTTGATATAAATGATGTATATGATATCTAAATAATAAATATAATTATGGGGATAATATACTATTGACCACATGGACAACCTGTAATTATATGGTGTTCATTTGTGACTCAACTACCAAACATCGAAAAAACACCCATTATTAACTTAAATGATTACATAATGTTTATAACATTGTAATAAGTGATATAAAATGAATAATAATCTATAAAAGGTTATTAATAAATTATAAATTAACTTTAATTTATTATTCAAGGGATTAATGAACTAACGGGTCAAGTCGGACAAGAGGTAATGGACTTCATCTCAATATCCTTTCATTGAGGGATTTTTTGTTTTATACATGGCTTTATTTTATACAGTTTATAAATCACTTTGACATTTAATTTCATTCAAAGGAAATATTTTTATATTAATCAATTTACTAAATGAAATAAAGGAATGTTTTTTAATGTAAGTGGTGACAACGACATTTTTTCTCTACCGTGAGTATTATTTGATCTTTGGCCTCCTTAACAAGCTATAGTGTTTTTTAAAATAAAAAGAACCATATAATATTAACATATTTTTGTATTAAAAATGGTTCTGACAATGGATTTGTTATGTCAATATATTTAAATGATATATTTTGATTTAATTGTGGAAAATTCAGCTTTCCTTTATGTGTGTTTTATGTGTTATGAATATGATATTGTTCAGGGGAATTATTTGTGTATATGGGTGGTTATGTGATAAACCTAGGGCATGTGAGCCTGAGATAGCTCTCCAATGCATTGGATAATGTAATAGAGGTAAATGTGAATTTTTCTCCTTAGAGATTTAAGGAATATACTGTGATGGATATTCCAACATAACATCCTATGTAGCCGTAATAGCTATAATGTAAGTATGATATTAATTCCATAAGTACCTTTATGATTTGGGATTACTATGTGTCATTCATAAATCTTATGTTTTCATGAGTTAAGTAAAAGAGTTTATGTTTTGTATGTATTGATGGAATAATTATTTCTTTCTTATTTTATAACCCTTAATGAGCTTTTTTATGCTCATCCCATGTTTGGAATTGTTTTTCACAGGACAAAATGGTGAATAGGATCAAGGATCGGATCAAGGAAAAGTCTTGCTGTCTAAAATATGGAACAATACATGACTCTTTTTTCATGTGTTTTTATCTTAAAAAATGGATACTGAGTATAGTTATCTATATGTAATATTCATGTTGTTATGTAAATGTTATTACCTAACTCTCTAAAACTCTAAACCTGAAATGATCGTCAATATGAATTATTCAATTAATTAAATATTATTTAATTTTTAATACTAGGGCCTTATAGTTGGTATCGGAGGTCGGTTTAGACTACTTTAGGAATTAGAATATAGTTAAATTATTATCCATAAATTATTTTAGTATAAGGTATGATTGAAATGATATATCATTTACTGATTACCATGTTGCTTCGCCTAAGCTATTTCTGTGTCTAGAATGGTTTTTCGTAGAGGAAACAGGGAGGCTATGTTGGGAAGACATCAGGAGGAAGACATTCTTCCTAATTTGCAACCTGAGCTGGTTGGAATCGGAACTAAACAATTTTTTTGTAGTGATGGAACATTCAACTGAGTCTATAAATGGTGGTGTTATCCATGACCAAGATCAGCCAGATCAACATCAGAGGAACATTTTAGTAGTATAGAATTTCATGGGGAAACACTCCCATAATTCATAGGATCATATGACCTTGTGCTTGCATAAGGGTGGATTAAAGCACTGGAGAAAATGTTTGATGTCATGGGGTGTTCAGAACATCAAAATTTTAGTCTTTTTGTTGACAATTTTGAGGTGAATCTAATCAGTGGTGGTCTATAGTGAAACATATCAGGGATAGTGAGGAGATTGATGATCTTGATTGGGATGAATTCAACAATATGTTTCTTGAGAAATATTTTTCTAAGGTGGTTCATCTTAGGATAGAAAACAAATTCCCGGAATTGAGGTAGGAGGATGACTCAGGGGTTGCTTATGAAGAAAAATTCACTTGATTAGCTATGTATGCTCTGAATTTCATACGAGATCTTGATAGTAAAATCAAATATTTTTTACTCAGGATTAAAGACAATGTATCGAATGGAATTAGCTTCTTGTGAATTAAAAAGATATGAAAAACGTTTTCATTATAGGGAGAAGGTGGAAATGGAGTTTTCGATGATCAGGTGTTCTTTGAAAAAAATAGAATAAGAGGTTGAGGTGGGAGGTGAAAGGGAAGAGATCTTCAAAAAAGAATTATGTTAAGAAAATTAAGTTTACAGTTTGTGAAAATTGTGGTAAAAATCATTCTGGGGAATGTCTTTTGAATTCTTGTACGTGATACCAATATGGTAAAATGGGATATAAGGCTCGACATTACACTGAAATAGATCAGGTTAATAGTAAGACAAAATATGATTTTCAGTCGGTAAAATGTTTTAAGTGCAATGAAATGGGTCATTATGAAAATGAGTGTTCAATGAAAAACTAAATTGAGGGAAAGCATCCAAACTAAAAGTAGAAAGGGGTGGTGAAATCCTTTGAAACAACTTCAACAGATGTTGGGCCCTCAAATGAAGTATTATTAGGTACAATGTTTGTTTGTTCATATTGTGCTAATGTGTTGTTTGATTTAGGTTCTACTCATTCAATCATTTCTGATATGTTTTCTAGTAAATTGGTAATTTTATCTCAAGAAATGAATCATGAACTAATTATAAAAACATAGTGGGGAATGTTGAGACAAAAGGAAATTAGAAGAGCCTTCCCATCCTTGTGTGTGGAATGAATCTACCTAAAACCATATTATTTTTCTTCTAGTAGAGTTTGATATAATTTTGGGTATGGACTGGCTTTCTTTTTATCATGCAAAGATTGACTACAGAGTTAAAGAGTTTTTTTTTCAGAATGATTTTCAGTTTTTGTATAAGAATGAACCCTTGATATTGATAACATATTAAGAACCTGAGAAACTAGTAAAATATTGAAATGAATGTTACCTTGCTCATATTGTTGAAAATAAAGGATGTGTGGAGATTAATGATGTGCCAGGGGTAAATGATATCCTTGATGTATTTCCTAATGAGTTTCCTCGTATTATACCTTATCGGGAAACAGAATTTATTGTAGAATTAGTTCTTGAAGCTAATAAAATTCCGAAACCCCCTTATCAAATGGAAAAAATTGATATTTTAACGCTAAAGAAGCAATTGAAGACGTTTTTAGATAAAAGATTCATTCGATGGGGTGGTCCTGTGGTATTTGTTAAAAATAAAGACAGTTTAGTGAGACATTGCATTGATTATAGAGCATTGAATAACATCACTATTAAGAACAAGAATCATTTTCCTCATATCAATGATTTTTTTGATCAGCTTCAGGGATCTCAATATCTTTCAAAGATTGATTTTAGGTCGAGGTACCATCAGTTGAAAGTAAAGGAAGCTGAAATTCCAAAGACCGCATTTTGTACTAGATATGTCTATTATGAATTTGTAGTTAGGCCTTTTGGTTTAACCAATGCACCTGTGGTATTCATGGATCTTATAAATAGTATTATTTATGAGAACTTGGATATGTTTGTGGTTTTGTTCATTGATTATATTTTTGTAAAGAGAAACATGATAGTTATTTACGGGTTGTTTTACAAACCATAAATGAGAAGAAACTCTTTGGAAAATTCATCAACTGTGAGTTTTGGTTACAGAAAATTTCATTCCTTGGTCACATTGTTTCAAAAAATGGCATAACTATTGATCCTACTAAAAAATTTTATTGAAGAATTTCCAAAACCCACAAATATAAATAGGATCTGTAGTTTTCTCGGTTTAGTAGGTTATTAGCAGAGGTTTGTTGATACTTTTTCATGGTTATCTAGCCCAATGACTAAGTTAACTCGAAAAAGTATTTAGTTCATTTGGACAAAAGAATGTGAAGATTGTTTTTAGGAATTGAAAAGAAGATTGATGAATGCTCCAGTTTTGGCACTGCCTTACAGAAATAGTGAGTTTTTTATTTACAGTGATGCTTCGTTGAAAGAAAAAGGATGTGTCCTTAGGTAGAAAGAGCAGGTAATTTATTACACTTCACATCTATTAAAACTTCATGAGTTAAATTACCATAAACATGATTTAGAATTAGCTTCTGTTTTTTTTTCTTTAATAATTTGGAGGCATAATTTATATGGAGTAACATGTGAAATATATACTGACCACAAAATATTGAATTATATATATTCACTCAAAAATAATTGAACATGAGATATATTATATGGTTGAAATTAATCAAGGATTATGATTACGTGATTCATTAACATCCAAGAATGTAAAATAAAGTGGCTGCTGATTTGAGTTGAAAATGTAATGCATCATTAACCATGATACATTTGTAATGAGATACATAGTTTTTTAATTGATGAACTATGGTATAGAAGTTATTGGTGTACAAAATTCTTTCGTTTTGTTTCAGGTGTTAGTGAAATCATCTATATCAGACAGAATAAAGAAATCATAGAAAGAAGATAGTGAGTTGCAGAAAAAGGTATAATTGGTTCAAAATGGAATGTTACCTGATTTTAATGTTGTTAATGATTGTGTTTTGAGTTTTGGGAAAATATTATGTGTTCCTTGTGATTCACATTTGAAGAATAAGTAGTTATATGAAGCTCATAGTTCACCATTTTCATTTCATCTTGGCAGTACAAATATGAACAGAGATCTTAGGGAGTATTACTGGTGGGATGGAATGAAAATAGATATTACTGATTTTACTGTGAAGTGTTTGACTTACTAGTAGGTTAAAGTAGAGTGGCAGTTACCGAAAGGGATGCTTCAGTCTTTAACAGTACCATAGTGGAAATGGTAAAATATATCAATGGACTTTGTTGTGGGATTACCAAAGACATATCGAGGTAATAAAGCAATCTGGTTTATTATTGATCGGTTGAATAATTATGATCATTTCTTTGGTTGAATTATCTTATAATAACATTTTTCATTTCAGTATACAGATGGCCCCATTTGAGGAATTATATGGAAAGCGTGGTCAAACTCCTGCATTTTGGGATGAAGTAGGTGAAAGGAAGCTGATGGGACCATAATTGGTATAAGAGATGACAGAAAAGGTTAAGTTGATTCAGAAGAGCATGAGAACAGCTTAGAGTAGGAGAAAAGTTATGTAGATAACCGAATGAATGATCTATATTTTCAGGTAGGTGATCATGTATTTCTCAAAGTTTATGCATATAGAAGTGTTATGCATTTTGGTAAGAAGGGAAAGGTGAGTTCGAGGATCATTGAACCTTATGAAATCCTAGAGAAAATTGGACAGTTGCATATAGAGTGGATTTACATCCATGTTTATCCTAGGTATAAAATGTTTTTCATGTTTCAATGTTAAGAAATTATATGCTAGATCCATATCATGTTTTGAGATCAGAGGTAGTTCAATTGGAAGAGAATATCTCTTATGAGTAACAACCAGTCCAGATTCTTAACCATAGAGAGGAAGTGTTGCGGAATAAGGTAATTCACCATGTAAAAGATTGTGTAAAAACCATATAGTGGATGAGCCAATGTGGGAATCTGAAAATGCAATGAGGGATAAATACCCCCATTTATTTGATAAGTGAATAAAATTGCGAGGACACACTTTCAAGAAGGGGTGAAGGATGTAACATTCCAGGTAAATAAATAAATAATACATTTTTATATTTATTAGTATTTGATAATTAAATATTAATTTTACATTAAAGGGGTCTCTATGTTAGGGGCTTAAAATATGAACGAATCTAATTTTAATCATAAATACTATAATATTAACTAAAAGGTCGATTTACCACCTTTTGATGGAAAACCATCATTAAGTCTAGTTTTGGTCATTTTTATATGTTCTATTTTACAAAATAAAATTTTTTTTTAGATTCGAGAAATCAAAATTTACTTTAGGGAAATTTTTTATATTTTTTTGGAAAGATCATTTTTTAATTAATAGTGAAACATACTGTATTTTTATTCAATAATGCCTATTAATATAATTTTTATATGGTTATATTATCATTATAATCTGTATCTAAGTTTAATTAGATTAAACTTTTACAAATTAAACCAATTTTGGTCATTAGAACTAATTTCACATTGAAATTAGACATAAAAAAGTGTCGATCTTTTGATTGTTATTATTTTATAAAAACACAATAATTATTTTGACAATGAGAGTTAATCTTAAATTAATTAATTCAACTTCCTTGTTTTTAATTTGTTAAAATAGACTTTATTTATGAATTTGGAATATCAAATATAGCTTAGTCTGAATATTTGATATTTTGTTGAAAAACATCAATTTTTGATGAATTGTGAAACCACTTAGTAGTAGTTAAAAAATTCACTTTTTCATTTAAATGAAATTTTACCACTTCTGTGAATAGAATTTAGAAACTCCAAAATACATGGCTATTATTAGTATGTAAATGTGGTTCAATAAGATGAAAATCATTTATGATGAATAATAACATTTATCTTTTATTTACCATGGCTAATGGTAAATAGGGTAATTCAAGGTAAAAAGAATATCATAATAATAAAAAATTATCTTAACACTCATCCTAACCATATTGGTTGAGTCATTTATGACCATGGACATCTTTTGGTCGATTTTGTGACCCCATGGAGCCACTTGGAAATGATAATGACACTTTATTATAAATAACATAATGTAAAGGAAAAAATGAAATAAACAAATATCTTTTAGTAAATTAATGTTTACAAGGGTTTTATAAGTTATATTTTAGACTATAAATATTAATTATAAATATAAAAAGATTTCATACACCATCTAATTTTGTTTAATAACTTTTAGACATCAAATAAATTAAATTATTTATGACACAATAATCATGCAGTATTTACCTCATTAATAAAAGATTTAAATAAATAAGAATATAAATATTTAAAAAATATCCCAAACCTGTCCAATTATTATTGATTGATTTTATTTTGACCGTGATTCATCTTATCTTTGACTTTAATTAGTTTTGTACCTTTTGAAACTGAATATCATTATATAATAAAATAATATATTTAAACATTCCTAAAGACAACCATCTCTCCCTTATAAAAATCCCTCACTTCTTACTAATTCCTCAGACCTCCCAATCCCCTTGAATCATCCAAACCCTAACCAAATAATCTCTAAATATCCCTATCCTTCTCAAATAATCCTTACATTATGTAGAAGAAACTTCAAAAACCCTATTTGGTTCAAACCAAAGGGAGTTACCGAAATTAAAGGTAACGATTCCTCTTAACTTATTTTGTTTTATATAACTTCTACAACACATAAAATCATTTTATTCCTTTATTTTATAACAACTTATATATTCTCAATATGCTAGGATGTTTTCACAAGAATTATTTCAACTAAACATACACACACCTCCATATAATGGGTGAAGAACATACTGTTTCTGTGGATGGAAATCTAACGCCTCATGAAATGATGATTGTTCGATTATCTCCTACCACCTATCATGGTGGCCATTAAGATAGAACTGTATTTATATATTATATATATTATTTTTTTGTTTTTTTATGTTTATTTATTTTACATTCATATCCTACCTTTAGGGTTTCCATAATGGGTAAACGCGATAATTTCATTTGAAGAAGTGTGGACTACCACTCCCTCAAAGTGATATGACTCATTAATGCCATATGTGGGAAATATAAAGGATAGTGTTAATGATATTATATATGATATTATACTCGAATAGTAATATACATATGTATCAGTTTGTTTTAATTCCATGAATGTACGAAATAGAAATGAAAGTAGCGTTCATGCGTACGTATGGATTACCGTCTCCACGAATGATGCATTTCATTTCATATCTCCAAAATGTAATCAACTATTATAAATATCTATATATATACTGGATATATATGATTTATATTTTTTCTAAATCATAAATATCATTATGGAGATAATGTTCTAGTTACCACTAGGACAACTTGTAATTATATGGTGTTCATTTGTGACTCAAGTACTAAATACCGAAAAAACAACCATTATTAACTTAAATGATTAAATAATGTTTATAACATGGTAATAAGTGATATAAAAGAAAAAATAAACTTTAAAAAGGATCATAATCATGTATAAATTATCTTTAGTTTATTATTCAAGAGATTAATGAGAAAACGGGTCATGTCAGACACGAGGTAGGGGACTTCGTCTCAATCTCCTATCCTTGAGGCATATTTTTTATACATGACATTATTTTATATGGTGTATAAACCCTTTTGACCATTAATTTCATTACAATGGAATTTTTTATACCAATCATTTAACTAAATGAAAAAAGAATATTTTTTAATGTAAGAGGTGAAAACGACTTTTTTCCACCGCCGTGAGTATTATTTGATATTTTGATTCACTGACAAGTTGCAATGGTTTTTTAAAGGAAAATAAATACAATATAAGTTTTACATTTTTTGGTATTGAAAATGGTTTTTTAAATTTATTTGTTATGTAAATATATTCAAATGATATTTTGGGATTGAAATGTGGAAATTCCATCTTCCCTTTATGTTTTTTTATATGTTATGAATGGTTCTTGGACATTATTTATGAATATGGGTGGTTCCATGATAAACCTAGGTCGGGTGAGGTTTAGATTGCTCTCCAATGCATTGTGTAATGTGAAGAAGGTAAACCTGACTGTTTCTTCTAAGATATTTAGTGAAAATACTGTGATGAGTATTCCAACATAACTCCATATTTAGTTGTGATAGATACAATGTATGTATGATATGAATTCCATACGTACTTTTATGATTTGTGATTACTATATGTCATTCATAAATCTTATGTTTTCATTAGGTAATTAAAATAGATTAGGTTTTGTATGTATTTATGGACTAATGATTTGTTTCTCATTTTATAACCTATACTGAGCTTTTTTATGCTCATCCCAAGTTTTGGAATGTTTTTCACAGCACTTAAAGGTGAATAGGGTCAAGGATGGGATAAAGGAAAATTTTTACTGTCTAAAACATGGAACTAGAAATGATTTTTTGTCAGGAGTTTTTTTATGATGAAAATGGATACTAAGTAGAATTTTCTTCATGTAATATTCAAGTTGTTATGTAATTGTTATGACATAACTCTCTAAAATTGAAAACCTGAAAAGATTCTCAATGTGAATTATTCATTTAATTTAAGATAATGTAATGTTTTAAGGTTGGGGCCTTATAATAAATAGCATTGGATGTCAAATAGTGGAATATGATCCACCCTTGTAGAAAAACTACTTGTGGATGACTAAAAAAATTCCGATGTGTAGAATGATATAATAGTGAATAAGGTTCTATTATTGGAAAACGAACTAGTTGGAAAGTATTTTAGTGGTTGATGAAACAATCCACCACGAATGAAATATCAATCGGTAAAGGAGGGATCGACTTGTGGTGTCTATTGGTCAACCTTCCAATGAAAAACTACCATCAGAAGAATATTTTGCTGCTACAATTATAATAACATGTAGTTATAATCTTGAACATAATGTTTTGAAAACTTATCAATTCAATCCTTTCCTAAAAATGGTTGTCTTGGAAACCAAAATATAATCCAAAAAACAAAGTATTAAGGTAAGGTATAAGGGAACATTACGACCTAAATATCATTCAAATTCCTTGAAAAACATATTGTTAGATGAAAAACATTCAAAATAGTAAAAATAGGTCTGGTTTGATCACTGCAGCTTCAGAAAAAAACTAGGGAATATAAAATCTCAAAATATGATGTTTGATAAAACAAGAGAATGAAGCAAAAAATTAATTTTAAATGTTGAAGCACATCATAATAAATAAAACATGTGAGATTCAAACAATTATTATAAGGATCACATAGATATGGTCGCACAACTTTTATCATGTATGAGTTTTTTAAATTGGATGAATAATTGATCCTAGCCACATATCCCACATCAGTTCATATAAATGGCGATGCTATAGTATAGAAATATAACATTTTCATTCCCCTTAAGATCTTTCTGTGTGTTATCAACAACTATAACCCAACATTTACATAGATCGGGCTTATTAATGGGTCTAGGGGGGATCCAAGAACAACCCATGCACCATTAGGGTGCACTATATTGTCCTTATACCCATTCCCACTCATATTAATCCAACACCATTGATGAACGACCACTATGTCCCAACATATTTTTCTTCTCTAACATGGGGGTTGACCAATTAGTCCACCTTTGTGTTGTAGTATGGCTGGGCCATAATGGTTGTCTAGAGTTGGCCTAAATTTTTACTAAAGTATGGAAAATTTATTTTTTAAATATGTTAATCAGTTATCAAAATTTTATTATTTTAATACAAAAAAATTATAAAAAATATTGATATTTAAATATAAGAACACAACTAGATAATAATAATAAATTTTAATTATAATTAATTTATTGATAAAGTAATTTATCAAAATTAAAAACTGTTTGATGAATAAAAACCAATTTAAAATACTAAACATATAAGTTTATTATACATATATTATAGTACAAAATCATATTTATTATACCACGTGTGATTTACTTATGAATTTTTAGTAATCATTAATTAAAAATTATTTGTTAAAATTACATTTCAGGTAATAACTACATTGTTTTTCATGTGAGTTTTTGTTTTGTATTTTCATTCCTATAATTTTGATCACTATTCCATAATCTATATAATATCAATCTTTATATAAATATCATATATAATCATTATATATATATTTTTTGTAATCTATAAAATTTAGAGATAGAAAATTTAATGCACCATCAATGATGATGGTAACCATACATATACATAAACACAGTTTCCATTTTCATAACAAATTAAAATAAATAAGGGTAAATGATATTTTACAATTAAAAAATAATTTTTATTTCATATGTATCATATATTTTTATTTCATCATTTTTTATTTCCTTTCATGTAAATCATATGTGAAAAATGAATCACATTGCATCGAATAGTGGTAATCACTCGTATACAAAATTAATGTTATCGTATCCCCCATTAAATGGAAATTAATAAATTATATTTGATTTAATAATTATATAATTATAATTAATGTAAAAATAATAAATTTATTTATTTATTTTATCCTTATTACCTTCCAGGTAAAATAAAAATGAAAAAAATATCACATCAGTTTGTGAGGTCATAATCCACCATATGGACGAGCGATGATATTTTTTCCAATAGTTTAAGTGGTATAAAGGTAGATGTGATATTATAATTACATATTTAATATTATAAATGTCAAATATTAACATTATATCCATCATTTTATATATCCATGAAAGGTGGTGATGGAAAACAAATAACATCGGTTTCCAAGGCCGTAGTCCGTTATACACACAATTATTGATTTTATAACCCATTTGATGGGCATCGAGAGAGTTTTTGGTCAGGAACATAACATAATTAATATATGTATTTTTATGATAATGTGGAAATTATATCATCATGGTTTAACAGTAATTGAAGGAATTGGAGGAAGAAATAAAATAAAACACTCTCTTAGGGGTGTTACCTCATTATGAATCAAATTCATTTGGTTTTCTAAAAAAAACTATTAAGATATTTTATTTTTACCAAAATTAATACATATAGTATTATATGAGGTAATTAAGGAATTTATTTTTTATGTTTTTAGATAATCCTTTCATTTTGTGAAGTGTGAAGAGGAGTGGAGAGGGGATGTCTTTTAATAAGTGAGGTGAGAAGCACAATTGTAATTTTTTAAAATAAAAATGTGTATCAACGTTTTTCACATGAAAAAAGGCCCAAACAATGGACCATTATAAAAACTAAAATATTATATAGTTAAAATATTTCCATAAAATGGGTTTTGGATTTGTTTTGGGCCATTTTTTACACTTACATTTTTAGTTTAACCATCTGTAACTTCATTTTTACATTAACTATAGTGAATATTTATTAATTTTTTAATATTTATTATAGTAAAAAAATTATGTCTGCCATATTAGATGATATAAATTCCTTTTATGAAAACTATAGAATATATTTTTTTAAATTCAACTCATAGAGGAGAGAATATTTAATTAAAAATTAAACCTGGAGATGTGATGAGAAACTTGTTTTCCAAGGAGAAAATATTCAATAGTTTTAATAGTATTTATATAAAAATTCAATATGAAACATATTCCAATGAACATAATTAGATTAAAATATATGTAATTTAACTAAGTTTACTTATAAAACCATTTAAAATAAAAAAATCAAGAAAACATTTTAAATGGAAATGGAGTTTTGAATAAAAAATAGTATTTTTGACTATTCATTAAAAAATTGTACCTTTCAAAAAAATTCCATAATTTACCTTAATATAATTTTTCCATGACTATTTAAAAAATAAATTTTACATTATCAAAATAAATTTGGAATATTTTAAAATATTATTTTTATTATTTTTCAAAAAAATAAATAAAAACATAATTTGTGAAAATAGTATTTTTGAATCCTATAAAGACATTATTGAAAATAATTTACCTTTTTAGTATGGTTTTTTATATAAAAACATTATACTGAATATTTAATATAAGTTTATTCCTATTCATGACACCATTGTTTATTGATATGCAATAATAAACATGTTTAAAAAATAATAGTAATAGATTGTCACCATGTGTTAAAACGTGTTGTTGTGTTTAATGAAAACTATCAGAAAAAATAAATTTATTGAAAAACATATTTCCTAAAATCTCAGGGTGTAATAAAATCTCTTTTCATTAGTATTTAATCTTAACTTCCAAAGATTGATATGTAGTGATCTGAGGTGAGTTATCCCTTTTTCTTTCTTGGTTTCTTCTATTTTTAGATTAGTTTCATCCAGTTTGACCTTTCCATGGCATGGTAGTTCACCAATTTTTTTATTGAGTTACTTTGATTTTTTATGTATTTATAATGGTTTGATGTACATAGGGAATGTCAATTATTTATGGGAGTCTTTATAAGAGATCAATTCATTTTATTACATTATTATTCATCGATCCTTGAAATTATTGAGGTATGAAGGTTTTCGATTCTCCAATTTTATGTGGAAGTATGAAATTATCATGAATTATCTCTTTGGGTAATAGTTCAATTACCCTTCATGAATATTAAATAGAAATAAATCAACAATTATGGCATTATGTATTGTGATCTCATGTGTTTGAGTCATGTTGGTGACAAGACAACTTTTTTACTATATAATGTTCTATATATTGCTGAATCTATGTATTAAACTATTTTTTATGGTTGGAAATTGGATAAATAATGTAACTCTTGAAATAATTGATATAAAAATGAAATATTCATGTTAATTTATTATCATAAATCTTTTTTAATTAAAAAATAGTTTTTATTCATTAATTATGTTTAAGTATATATCTAGCTATTTATATATCATAATTTATGATTCGTATGTTTTCTACCTCTGTTAAATAAATTGATTAATTAAAGATGTAAAAAATTTGATTCTTGGTAATTATAATTTTTTTGGGTCTAAGTGAGTTCATTTTCTAATGAAGGATATATGCCTTAGTTATAGGTCCTAAATTCCTTGTTAACTATTTATTCTTTACTTGATATCTTGGGTGATTACTCTAGATGTGGAGCATTTCTCTAAGATATAATTTTAGCCTAGTGTGGCTGGTGGACTAGTGAGAAATGGGTGGAAATAAGGGGTTCTAGTTTTTTCATAGTAGTTGGAGCTAGTAATGAAATAATATATAATGAAACCCATGGTGGTTTCAAGGGTGGAACCTAGAATGATTGAGCAGGTTGCAGATATGATTTAAAATTGATTATTTAATTTAATGTTGGATTTTTGCCTCTTAATTAATTTATTAAATTTAAGGGTGGATGGTTTGCTGGATTGATATCTATATTCCATTCACCATTACATAATACTTGTGGTAATACTTATCCTTTATTTCATTTATGTTATCATATGATTAGACCTAGAGTAATGGAAATTATGTAATGATAATGAATATTAAATGCATTAAACAATGGGGTTGGGGGTTCAATGGTATACTTTTGAAAATTGGTCATTAATAAATTTGAAATGTGTAGCTAAAAAATAAAATTATCATGTTCATGTTCTTATAGGTTATATTTTCTAATGGAGTGGAAGATGAGTGTCCTGAGAGACCATGGATTTATTTTAGATTAAGTCTATAGATTTTCCATTTGTGGTGTTTTGAGATATAAATATTCCATAACTAATTCAAATTCATATTCTACCACACAAATGTCAGTAGGTAAACCGACATCCAGTAGACATTGGGGGTGTTTTCCCCAATATCCAGGTTGGGGAGGGAAGAAGGAAGAATACCCCTCCCTAACAATTTTTTATAGTTATAGTATTACATGATAGTATACATGGGGATTACCTTTCTATATATGTTTTTTAGGGTAGTAATGGATAATTTATATTTCACTCACATGTATCTCTGTATATAGTATCATAAGTATTATTATTGGTATGAAGTTTATGGGATGTGATTGATTGAGTTATATTACTTAACATACAAGATATAGTGGATTCAATAAAAATACTTTGTTACTAACTATAGAAGAGGATATTTATGTTGAGATTATATGATACATGAAATATTGATTACATTATATAAATCATTTTGTCACATGTGGCTTATTGGAGAGTGATATCTTAGGGTGTGTGATATTGCAGCATGAGAAGAAAATTAGAGGGTAAGTTGTAGCAGTGCACCTTCACATTTATATGTATATTGGATATTATATTATTACATGTATTTGATACATATTGAGATTTACATAAGGTGAATAGGAATTTAGTATACTCGATTAGGTGATGAGATAGTTGCAGTGATTATTTTTAGGGATTTAGTATGTTTTTTAGATTTTCACAAAAGGATTTAGGGAGGATCATATTGAGTAAACATGTATTGCTTACTCATATATGTATATAAAATTTTTCTGATCTTCAATATATTTTTAGGGAATTTAATGGACATTACTAGATCGAAGAGTTTTTTAGATGTTTTTTGAGGATCACAATCACTTCTAATGATTTATTTAAGGTACATAATATTTTCTACTAAAAATTTATAAGTTTATTATTACATTACAACATTTATTCGGGCAATTATTATATTATATGAATATGTTTTTTGTATTATTATATTATTCCTTGTTCATCATCACCTTATCATATGGTAAAACATCCCATTTTCATTTTTGATATACCCTTGGTGCTTCTCCAACTATGTCCAATAAAAGGTTGGTTTCACAAATCATTATACATCCTAACTCATTATTTATCCAAGAGGGGTACCTTTTGGATCAGGGTATTATGAATTATTAGTTTCAAAGGGTGGTTGAGGGATTGAATAGAGTTCAGAGATATTCAATTGCAAGGATAGTAAGTATTAGTAGGTAAATTGTGTTATCTAAGAATAATATGTGACCTAAACTTGGGTGAAAGGCTAGGAAATGTGTATTTATGCCCCTTGGGACTTGATACAAGGACAATCATTCTTATTAAACATGATAAGTTAATTGATCATTTTTGAACTGTAATTACCTGGTATAGGATCATGCATCACTATTTCTTTCTATTGTGTGTGAATTGGGTAGACCTTGAGGATGATATTAACAATATTATATTAAAGTTAAATATTAACTAATCTAAATTTAGTGGTATCTAATTGTTTTTTTATTTTTATGGTTTGAATCTTGGTATACATCCTCGTGATGTTCAGGTCATAGATGTTTAGTATGAAATGCTAGCTGATATCCATATATTTGAGGATGATGATGATGAAAATCAGAGGGGGAACCAACAAGAGTTTCAACATGAAAAATTTATAAGTATGGAGGAACCATTATGGATTCAATAATGGAGCATTTTCTAGAGGAGATATATATTTCCTTTAGTTTTATTCATTCTCAAAACAACAATAGATTTTTTTTTGAAAGTAACAATGTGACTTGGTGGAGCCATGAAATGGTGGTTCTTCTACCTCAGTCTGTACAATGCGTCAACCATTGCTTGATGTATCAAAAATAGTTAGGATACAAGTTCCTTTCACAAAAAAATAATGATTCCCTATATTCATCATATTCATAAAATTTTATAGGGATTTTTAACTATTAAAGAGTTCATGATTTGTTCCATGAAACTTTTATAATATTCTTTATACCTTAAATAAGACCAGGAGATCTGGGCGAGGAATTATAATGAATATTTTCATATATATAAAATTTCAGGTCACTATATTTAAGATTCTATTATATCTCATGTTACAAAGGAGATAATTAGTTTTTTATAAAATTATAGGTACAACCTATTCATCATGGAATGGTAGTTTTCAAGATTATATGCATAATATAGTTACGATATAGGTTTCATATTTGAATTCATATATGGGTTTTTGGTCTTCTAGGTTTAGGTACCATCCATATTCATCTCATTTTACCATGTTTAATGACTCTCATTACCTATTTAAAGGATTAAACATTCATTTTTATTGAGGTCATGGTCATCGGTGGTGGGAGTGTCTAACTATTTTGAGTAGGAAACATATGAATTATGCTCCACCCCATGCTCTTTTTTTTGGATTAGTATAAATAAATATTGAATTAGTAATAGTTGGCTCCACCATATTATCAGTATAGGGGAGATGAGGTTGGAAGAGGAAATTATTGTGATTCTTATCATTCCTAGTGTCTATAAAAATAACATTACAGAATTCATTATTAGGTTTAGAGGGGTTTTGGATTAGGTCATGGTTAGATGCATGCTCTATAGTCTCAAGTACTAGGTGATCCAAATTGTTTTTGAGGAAATAATTTCTTATAATATATTTGTGTGTTTGAATTATTTTATATATGGGTTATAAACTCCTTCATTTCATATTCCCGAGTATATGATTTGGTTCTTGAGGTTGAGAGACTTCTAGTTCTCTTGGTGTTTACTATTGCAATTAGAGTCCAAGATAGTTTGTGTGATGTGTTTAGAGACTATTTGTTAGTGCTTGGGCAGATCTTCTCTTGGAAATACATCATATGTTTTTAAATACATCCATATGAATTCATCCTCAATATAGATTGGTTTTATTAGGTTTATGCAATCATGGACTAATTCCAGAGGTGGATTGTGTTCTATAATGCCTTTTTAGAGTCTGATGTGTTGGAATGTGAGACACTCATATTGGTAATAGACATGTTCAAAAATTTTATTTCATGATGGTTAAGTTAATTATGGGTTAATTAGAGGTTTTTTCAATGTTTCCTAGGTTTATAAAAGATTACCCTAATGTTTTTCATGAAGAGTTTCTGGTGCTACACCCTTCTCAAGTGATTGATGTTGGGATAACATTACAAGAAAATGTATCTCTAATTTCTATGTCACCTTATAGGATGGTTCCTTATAATTTTTGAAAGATATGTATCTATATTCATCAAATTAATTTGGTTACATTGATGAAACTCAATACCTTAAATGGATTTATGATTTATTTGATCATTTGAGTATTCTCGTAGGATAATTTAAAATTGGGTTATGACCAGATGTAAAACATAGATTGGGATATTCTGAATACTTATTTTTGATATTTTATAAGAATTATGAGTTAATTGTAATACCATTTTTTGTGGTGAATAATCAATCCATATTTGGGATATTTATGAATGAATCATTCAATGGGATCCTGGATAGGTTGATAGCGATTTTTATTGATTACATCCTTTTATAGTACGTATATGTGGGGGAGCATGAAGAGTATCTATGGCATTTTTTTGACTGTTATTAATTTTTCTAAGATATTCAGGAAGCTATCAAAAGGTGAGTTTTGGTATTTAAAAGTTCATTTCGTAAGGCATTTCATGTCATGGATTGGTGTATATGTGGATTGTTTGAACCTTGAGGTGATTGTTTCTACACTAGCCTTTAATAATATTACAAAGGTGTAGAATTTTTATAGTCATATAGGTTAAGATAATTTTTTTACTTGAGTTCTATTAGATTGCGATTAATCTAATATAATTGAATTAAATGTATTAAAAGTTCTTATAGAATGATCAGAGTTAGGATTATTTTTAGTATATAATGAAGAAAATGGATAGTATTTTGGTTCATTATTTTCTATTAGGGGGACATTGGATTGTGGTTTACTATGAACCTTTATATCATTTATTGGGTAGTGTCTCGATGTACTAGATATGTATTTTTATTACGGTTATTTTCAATTACAACAAAATTTGTTCAACTAGATCATCCATGATCTCATGTTATTAGTGATTGTGATTTTCTTAAATGTTGTACCATTACTTGATTAATGATGAGAACCCTATAGTTTTTGAATATCATAAAAGATTGAAATATTTCTTCTCCAAGCATGACCTGAACATGAAATAATAATGGTGGATGAAATTATTTTTAGAAAATGAGTTTGAGATGTCATATACACCAAAAAAGGTTAATGGTTAATGTTAGCACCAATGTTTTTAGTAGGAAGAAACACGAGTATTCTATGTGTGAGTCTAGTTATTCATATAAAGTGATTGAAGATCTCTCTTTGATTCATCTTGATTTTAGAATGGTTTGTGGTAGAGTATTACACTATTATATGATAAAAAATATTCTTTAGTTTAGAAAATTGTATATTCATATATGAGGAATTTTGAGGTGTTGTTTTGGTAAGATCAAGTTGTGTATTGTGATTACCTTGAGGGATTACCTATGGATGATTAGAACTGGGTGTTATTTTATGGGAGGTAATCCATAATTTTAGTGATTCATAGAGAGTATATATTATAGTTCCATATCTCAATGTTAGCATTATATACCAATGTGATAATGATATACTATGATTTTAGAGTTCGATTTTGGTATCCTGGGTTGAATCATTCAGTTGCATAGTTTTTGATAAAATGTTTAGTCTTCCATAAGGTGATGTCTAAACATCATGTTCTTAGTGGCTCACTCCATATAATAGTTATTCCTTCGAGGAAGTGGGAGGAAAATTAAATTCACTTCATCATTGGTTTACATCATTATCAAGGATGTTATAATTCTATATTGTTAAATGTTTTCTATTTTATTAAACCAAATCACATTTCAAGTAGTGAGGGGTAATTTGTAGAGGTTTTTGATATAGTATATTTAGGATGGTTCCCAGCCTCATGGAGTTACAATGAAAATCATCCATGATCATGATCATCATTTTACCTCTATGGTATGAAGATTAATTTAGAATGATTTTGCCTCTCAGTTTGTTCGTGAACACAAATTTTTATCAGCATATAGATGGTCAAAAGAGTGGATCATATGGACTCTTAAAAACATGTTAAGATCTTTTATACAGAATCTTTCAGGTTCATTGGTGAGGTACATACCAATGACATAGTTTTCATAAGAAATAGTTTCCATTGCACCATTGGTAGTTCCCCATTTGAATCTATTTATGGATTCCATATTTTCTCTATTATGCTTGACCTATTCTAGAAATTTATCAATTTTAAGGATTAAACTAGTGTAATGAATGATAGAGATAGTGAATGTGATTTAAGAGCCTATGAAGTTAGTGGAGGATCATATAATTTCTTATTCTAATCATAGGTGGAGGGAAATGGAGTTTGATGTTTATGGTTAGGTGTTCGATAAGGTAAATCCACGTTGTTGGTAGAAATTGTTTTGTATTGGGAGTAAAATTTCTCCACAGTTCATCAATCCATTAAAGGTGTTTGTACCTGTAGGAGTCATCACATACCGATTAATAATTTACACATAGATGTGTCAGATTCATTATTTCATTCATTTATCCTAGATTCTCCACTATATTCAGGAAAATTCTCAAATCATTAATTGTGGTGAGATTAGGGATGATGATAATTTGGACTTCTAGGAGCAGCATTGAGAGATCAAGGATCAGTAGGAGACGAGGTTTCACAAGAATACTATTACCTTAGTTTGTGTCCCATAAAGACACAATGACATGTTGGAGTGAACCTTATAATCTCAATCATAAATTCATTCTCATTATCCTGAGTTATTTGATTCTTAATTATTCGTTTGTATGGATTATTTTATGATTTTTACCTTTTGGATAACTTATATTTTTTCCTTTCAATATAGAGATTTATCGTTGATCTTCCATGTTTAATATGCATCTCCCCTAGGATTTTGTTTTGATCCAGTGGACAATTTTTCATGGTTCATCTCTTTATCCACATTTTTTTGAGAATTTTCATAGAGTATACTTCTGAGAGTATATGTTATGATTAAACATATATATATAATTTATTTTCCATTTCTTCAAGAGATATTTGGTGATCACTAAAGATATTACTAAATTTTTGAGTTATATAAGAAGCATTTTGGAATTCTTTTAGAAACATTTATGTTATTTTATCCATATTTGAATTTGTTTGAAATTACATAAATTCAATGGGATCTATTATTTTTTATGGGTATGAGTTATTTAGTGGTATTATTCTATCTCACATTTCCTATCTTATTATCCTAGGATAATGAATCCCATTTTTGTGTTTTATATTCCCGTCGTGTTGGTCACATATCTATAGACAATCAGAGGAGGTATTTGGGCATCATTATAAGTCTTCATTAATTTCTATCCTTGGAGGGATACATTTAGGGGAAGGGATTAATAGAACATAAAATATGTCAAAATAATATGTCATCAAGGAAAAACCCATCTTTGAAGTGTTAATAAAATTTATTTGTAAAGAACAAATATGAATGAAATTTTGAAAACATTTATGTAAATAGTTTTTAAAAAATAGAGAATAATAATTTAACTAATAATCCATGAAAAAATAGATGATGTATCATAGAAATATACAAAGATTAAAAAATATGTTTCTTAAGGAAAATTATAAAAAGGAATTTTTTCTATCCATTGATGAAAAAAACCTATAAAAAAACATTAAACATTTATTCAAAATTTTATGGAAATTAAACATATTATTAAAGGATCATGCTCAATTATTTAGTTAACAATAATGAAATTTCATAATGTATAAAATGCATACCAACATGGATGTAGAAAGATCCAGATGGAAAAAAGACATCATGATTTCACTTACACAACACACATTTGATAAATTATAAGTTAATGGAAATTAAAATTTTTATAGTAAAAATTAAAACCCCTGAAAACCCAATAAAATTGATTGGTGATTTAGAGACAATAAATAAAAATCCATCATATACATTAACTTTTAAAAAAATTTTGATTTTATAATTATATAGGAGATCAAAGTTTTATAGTTTTAGTAACATTTGAATCAGAATAAATGATAATATAGATACATGTAGTGGACCCACAATCCATTTATTCTCATAAAAATAGATAAAATTACATTCACATATATATATATATATAGAAAAAAAAAATTAATCGGTGAATATGGAATAAGTATGGATTTAGAAAAAATGATATGAGAGACACTTACAGCCTTGGTATTCTTTTGATCGAATTCCATTTAAAGAAATAAAATTACATGGTTCTTCCAACCCTGTGAATTTTTTGAATAGTTTAATATAGATACATTAGGTAGTAATCAAACGATATCAAATATATCTTGGTTCATATTCTGAAATATTATTCATGAAATTAAATTTGATACAAGGAACCCCTTACATTGTTTTCTTGATTAGTAGAATGCATTTTGAAATCTTGTATAAGAAGAATAACTCTCTTAATCACATATTTCATAACCTTATCAACAACTATATCCTTATATATCCTCTATTTGTAATTATTCAATACTACTATACTAGTTAGTTAGTATCTATTTCAAATATTGAGTGTGAGTAATTGCAAATGTTTTTAATTAGTTTAATAATGGCATGGTTGTTCATTGTTTTCCTCCAAAAGCACAAAATTCCCATATAATAATATTTATTTTTATTTATGATTTATAATTATTTATAATGTCATTATTTCATTATATATGAGTTTTTATTATGCTCTTTAATGATGAAATAAATGATGAGAATGTTAATGTTAAATTTAACAATCCATTTTTATCTTATTTCATTTGTTTAATGTTAACATTACTATTCCAGAACCAAAATAAAATCACTGTATAATTATTTAGATCATATATTATTACTAATTATGTTATCATATTCATACGGGAATTCATTTTATTTCATTGATAAAGTAGGTAGTTAAACAGACCCAAACATGGACATACAATCATAAATGGATAACTATAAAGTAATTTAGTTATAATATCATTATTCATGTGGAATAATTATTTTTTATGTCAAATTAACGTGAAAAGTTATATTTTAAGATAATTATAATAATTGGTAATGGATATGAAACTATTACATATTAGGATTACATTGTTTTTACTATTAGGACACCCATTATAGACGATAAAATTTTCATCGACCGTGTTTTGATAAGAATAATATTATTTTTTTATAATTTGTATTAAATAAATCAATAT
The DNA here is from genome assembly GCA_963277665.1 of Viscum album. Taxonomy (NCBI): domain Eukaryota; kingdom Viridiplantae; phylum Streptophyta; class Magnoliopsida; order Santalales; family Viscaceae; genus Viscum; species Viscum album. The sequence goes on along the minus strand of OY728130.1, from coordinate 352,502,744 downwards.
AATTTCATAAACATCGTATATATCAATGAAATTCATTATAATTACTATTTATGAAAGTATACGATGAAAAATATAAACCAACTATCTATATAGGTTGTAGTTTGGAGATACACATAGATGATGATTTCATTTTCCATAGAACGAGAGAAATGTATAATATGGTTTATGATTTCAAATTCTAAAACATGTTATATATATCATTCTTATTTACATATTTCCATATTAATTCCAACCATTTATGGTGGTCATGTAAAATGAATCTTGACGCTTCATAGAGGTGGAAGTCTACCCTTAGACTCGAATATGAGTTTCGTTTTCTATAATGGAAAATAATAATGGTGGTTAATGGTAGTTAAAAAAATATAACAAAATTAAATATACTATTAAATATAAATTATCAAATAAGTTTTGAAAAATATGCATTTTAATGTGAATAACATTGGGGAAAAGATAGTACGTTCATTGAGAACTTTGAGAACCCCCTAGAAGATTCATTGGAAAGGGAGGATTTAAGACAAGCTATTGTATCCAAAATCATAAATAATTGAAATCAAATTTTATAGTATGGAAATTTTTTATAGTTTAAAGATAAACCCAAAATATTGTAGTATCCATGAATGGGCCATGAGATGCCCCTTTTATAAGTTGTGATAATAATTTTTTTGTAAATATTTCAACTTCATATAAAGATAGGCCATGTTTCACATATCAAGAAGACTCAAAATAGACCATAATGGATTTGAAATAAATTTTTTTTGATCCAAACATCATACACTCAATTATAATCCTATTTTTAAAAATTTAGGCTTTCTCCCATTTAGTTAACCCTTTTTACCCTATTTTGACTGTCACCATGGTATCTAGTTTTTACATATGTAATTAATTTTTATTCCAAAATATATAATGGTAATTATTAAAATATATGGAAAATATTACTGAATATTTAAATCAAATTTATTATATTCACTTTATAAAAGTGGTAAAAATTTATTGATTTGATAAAAAATGTATAATATATTAATTTTTTAAAGAATAGTGTAAATTAAGTAAAAATATATATACTGTTGGATTGAAAACTAAAATTAATATTTTTAAATATATAATTTCAATTATAATATATATATATACATATAAAATAATTACATAAATTTTTAATCTATACTTTTATACTATTAATGCTATAAAATTCATGATATTTTTAAAATAGTATTTTTAATTAATCACCAAAAAATTAATCTTAAAAAACCCCAAAAACATTATTATATACTAATATTTTTATGATATAAATTTTAATTATTTACATTTTTTAAATTAATTTTTTATAATTTTTAAATGTATTATTCAAATAATGTACGAAAAGTTTTTGAAAAATAGTTTTTAGAGGAAAATAACCCTTTTAAATAATAGGTTTTCTTATTATTATTTTCTAAAAACAATTAATAAAAGTAGGCATCATCAATAAATATATTGATTTATTTACATCATAACATAACATTATTATACTATGTTGTTTTTAATTTCATTGAATAAAAATTCATATTTTAGTAAAATTGATTTTTAGGCACAAGGAGAACCAATTTAATTTTTATAAGGAAACATTTATATTTTTTTATATATTTTTTATGATTTGGTTACTATTATTCAAACCTTCTACTTCAATAGAAAAGCTTCAATGGTGGAACATTATTTTAACGTATCAACCATTTCGTTTTTGGTCATTTTTACTTGTATAACTATCCATTAATATAATATTTATTTAAGGAAAAATATATTGTAAAATTATGGGTCGTTACCAAGATTAGATTCCATAAACTATAAAATTTAAAAAAACATAAAAATGATAAGGTTTTGTATTTTATATTCACCTAGAAATATTTATCATATTCATTAAAAATACATCTCACAAAATATAGATATGAGAGATCTATATAATGACTCCTTACGATAAACTACAAACATCACTCAACCCATTGATGTATCTTGGGTGTTTTTTAGAATGTTTCATAATGGAAAATTAGTTTAAAGATACCCTTTAGAATTTAAATTCCAAATCCCATATAAAAACCTCAAAATAAGGAAATAAATATAGAAAGGTAAAAACCATGAATTTCAAATTCAAAAAAACATTGGGGATGTTTTACACTCTTGATCCTACAACATAGAATGTAATTCTCTTTTTGGGAAGTGAAAAATATTTCTTTTCCAGTATTGTAAGAAGGATAAATTGTTATGATTGTTCAAGGATAGTAGGAAATATTTATATTCCTTCCATAGAGATAAATTTTAATGGTATTTAATTTCCACTTTTTGAGGGACCTTGGTAACACATCTAGATGTGAAAATAATAAATGAGGCTGTTCTGAATGATTGATTTAATTATTTACCATATCATCAAATATTTGGGAATAATATTAATGATTTCATTGAATAAAATTTATTTTTCTAAAATATTATTAATAATGGGAATGTAAAGTAAGATCATTCATGAATATAGGTGAATCACATGAATTTTTACCCACTAGAAGAAATAGTAGAGTGGATATATGTCGTATATAGAAACGTGTATAAATTCGACAATTAAATAACAAGAATGTTTTTTAGTCACGCAAATTCCAAAATCAGATCAAGACAAAATCATCATTCATGTTCCAAATTCTCTATAAGATACCTAATGTGATGTTTCCATATTTATAAACATGTTAAATTTGTTTCAACTAACATTGATGGACTAAATTAATTGAGGAGAAACCCCCAAATGTACCCAAACCACTATAGACCATTATGAATTCCATACCTCATCAATTGGAGGATATAAACTACCCCACCAAATTCAATCATCATTTGATGATAAGATAGAATATAGTTATATTAACATTAACCATTTATCATACCACTTACAAGATGAAGGTTATTTTTATATAGTAGAGTACCCAACCAATAATCATGGAAGAGGTAGTAGAGGATGGATAAGGGTGGCCAATGGTGGATCCCAATGCTTAGGATTCATTCTGATATGATTGTATATAGTGATAAAAATCAAATATAATCACTATAAATAAGGGAATGGTAATTTCAATATTATCTTGATTATTTTTTGGAATTTTTTTTCTTATTATATTGGTGGGACAATTAGCATGAAAGTAGCTTATTAGTCAGTCTAGTGATGCAGGATGAAAAACTAAGTATAACCATTATAGGATAAAGCCCCCTTAATTTAAAATAAGGAATGGACTCCTACATGTGGTATGCTCCAACCCTAAACCACAAGTTTTAGAATAACCACATGGAACAAAAAATATAACTTTTCCTGTATACAACGATGTCTTGAAGCAACTCTATATAATTCTTGAAAGGAACTCAATCCAAGATTCTGTTCATCTCATAAAAAATCTCAAGGATTCTCTAACTGTGGCCCTTATAATTCCTCAAGAGTTTAACAATGAGGTGGTTAAATGTTATACATATCAAGTTAATAAGGGTTCAAATTAGTGTACCATAATAAATTCATTTGCTATACTAGATCAAAAAGCTATCATAGAAGTACTATCATATCCTTATATATTTATAGAAATATTGATGTTGTTAATATTCACTGATCCCTAAAAAAATGGTTCTAGAATCATCCACATCCCAATCATACACTTCACTATTTGTCTTATAGTGGACCCAAATTGTCTCTATCAGATATAATAATCTAAGGATATGATAATAGTGAGAATATACACCTTGGAAGAATTAAATAAGTATCATAATTTAGAGTCTTTGTTTTCAACTAATAGTTGATCATGGTCATCAAAGAAATTCATTTCGATTAATTTTTGGGAATATCATGGATTTAAATTAATATAGTAATTCTCTTATCATATAATTCATTACACAAATACAGTATTTATTTGTATATTAGACTACTATATAGTGACAAAACTCCCTTTTAATCTTGAAATTATCTATACATTGACCTGACATACTACAATATGCATAGGAATAAGACATTTTTGAATAATACCACACATATTTCATAATATAATTTAATTCAAGTAGCTCCATTCAAACTATAGAGTGACATCAGTAAGGGTTTCATGTTTACCATCAACCAAATAGAGGAAGCACCTCTGATCTTGCATGTCATTGATTTGTATTGTCTAATGATGTGAACCCTCTAATAACTTTACTCTCCTATAATGTCCAAGTATACAATTTTATATAATGACCACCATTAATATAGAGTTTATTTGAAAATAGTCAATAAAAATCTATATTTTTCATAAGAACCTCTACTCAAATGTGGTCCTAAATAACATGTGGCCAACATAGGCATGACACTTATATTGTTCGGGTATGAACCTTGAATGGAGAAAAGGGGGTTTAGGAAAAATTTCTACCCTTTATATTGTTTTATCTATCCATAATGAATCTCCCAAACCATATAAATTTATGATCTGGATTGAAATGAAAAAACTTCCACATCATCTATAAGTGTTCGGTCTATCTCCAAATATAGAAAGTGGAGATGCAAATATCACATTTATCCTCTAATATTTTATGACTATATTTATACCACAATTAATAAACACTGATGTGTATCTTTGGTTACTGAGGCGGACCATTGAATAATTCGAATTAGTGAAATGTTCTCCACTGAATAATAAAAAACCTACATATCATTCATTAAGAAACATAATTAAGTGTTCACATAGAATAAAATAGAGATTCATAAATTAGATCCCAATGTGTCTAACAACACCTTGGTTAACCAAAGAAACACCATGTGTTAAATATCTAGAAATGGTAATGGGTTAAACCCATGATTCTATGGTATAAGTAGAAGTTGACGAGCTAATAAATGTAAACTTTTTCAGGGAGGTTCAAATACCCAAATGCTTTTACATATTTTCTATGTAAAGAAGAAGAATAAGAAAAATAGAATATATATTAACTTTATAGATTTTAATATACATTACCCAATGTATTATTTTAATTTTAAAAATATTTAACATGTGATTAATGAATTAATAGGTTTTTAAGAACATTCATTCATGAATGGATACTCTGGATATAATTAAATTTGAATAGAACATAGTGATGAAAAACTCATATCCTCCTATGAACCCAAAAAGACATATTACTCTCACACAATCCCTTTTTATAGGACATTACTGGGTATACTTAATAATGTTACCTAAACTATAATTTTTTGTCCTCTCTATGGAAAAATATGGATTAATATGTATATTATATAGTATTTAAATATTTTCATATTTATGATAACCATTATAAACCTGAGGAAGTGTTAAATAAGTTACATAACATATTTTAAAATCAAATGTTTTGAAATGTTCCTTTCATGAGACATTAGATTAATTCCTAGGAATTATGGTACGTTATCATGACATCCAAGTTGAACCTGAGAAAACTAAGGAAATAATTGATATACCTACTCCTAAATTTTTTTTTGAGTTTAAAGGATTTTAAATATGTAAAACCTACATTAGAAACTTCATTGTATTGTTGTTTATAAAATACATACCCTTCATTAATCTAATGTATAAATGTGTAACGTATTCATGGAATGACCAATTATATATGTCTGATGACAATCTCAATAGTATATTCTTCATCCTCTAGTTTTTTTGATCATTATATAAGGAAATCCTCTTATCCTCTATGTGGTATTCATATTGTAGTCAGAAGAGTCATTATTGACAAAATAAATGATACAGTAAAAAAGAAAAACCATTATTTATTTAAAATAAATATTTAGAAATATGAGACCTCATACACCAACATTGAGTAGAATTTCGTTGCACCGATATTTTTATTTTAGAATCCTCAACATTACATGGAATATAATAATGTACACTTCCCTAATTATTGTTTTTATTTTTTAATATAACACTTTTTTCATTATGTGGGAACACTCCTTTTACCATACCAATCATTAAATTAAAATTAAAATAATTAAAAAAAACAAAAAACCCCATAAATAGACATTCAAACATTAAAAAAATAATCTTGCATTACTTCATCAAGCTATTAGGAAACTATATTCAAGGTATGTGGGGGAGGATTGGAATTTGGGTCTTGAGTCTTATATCCCACACAACTCAAGACCACGATTCATAGAATAAATCCAATATGTCACCACCAATTTCTCATCATAGATGACTCCATCCTAGATAGAATTATTATCACACACAGAAAAACATGATGAAACAAAACCCACTATAATAGAATTTATAAACATTAAATTTTATATTGTATGACAACTTAACTAATCATCTATCCATATATTTTCAAAATATCCATCATAGGATAAAAGAACAAATGATCACTAAAGTACAATATGAAAAGACATAAAACTAACCCTCCTATGTATTGATCATCATAAAAATACTAATAAATTGTAAAAAAAACCCAATAATTTATATACAATAAATTACTAGAAATTATAAACCCTTTATAAGTGAAATTATAGGCCCAAAAAAACACATATTCAAAGTATAAACCATTACCACCAATAAAAATACATCAAGAAAAAACAATTGAAGTGACTTTAAGAATCATCATTGAAACTACATTAAGATAAATCCAATGATAGATAATTAATTCCATCAAGGGTAATTATCATATACCATAAAATTACAAATGTATAAGAAGTAATAAAAAAACCAAGAGATGATTGACACAAAATGAATGCATCCAATGTACATGAAAGTCCTCCATTATCAAAATACGGAATATTATTAAGTACCTTCATTAACATATAATTATAGGGTTAATAGTGAATTTCAATGATGAAATTATAATAATAATGATATTTCTAAGAACATGACTACGAGAATTGTTTTTAAAAAACATGAAGAAAAACTATGAAGTTCAAGAAACCATAAAACGGATATCTAATGAGATGGTAAAAAAAGAGAAATATATAAAAAGAGTGGAGGGGGGAGAGAATAGTTGAGATGATGAAGTGGATATAGATACTCAAGATATTAGAGATCTTATGGATTGTAATACTATATTGAAGAGAAACTGATATATCTTGTGGACCAACTCAAATACATTTTTGGTGGCCACATGTTTATTAGTAGACTAACCATATGAAATTTAATATTCTTTTTAATAAAATATTTGATCAAATGGACAAGCAGTTGAATATTTCATTTTCACATGCCCTACCTGGACGAGGTATCTTTAGACACAAATCTCATAGATTTAGATGTTTTATTTGTTAATAAGGCTTTCCAAACATGGTAATAATACTTCAAAAACACTTCTAAATTTCCATAAAAGGGAAGGTTGAAGGATACATGACCAAAAAATGTTCTACTAGGGATTTATTCATTTCCCATTTAATGTAAATTATACCATATTACTCTCTCTAATCAGAATGGTGTATTGATAATGAGATATAACACTAGGACCTCGTCATTGGTTTATAACTAGATATAAAAACATTGATTTCATAACATAATATCAAGGGTGATTCCAGGTTATTGATAAAGAAGTGTAATGGGGAGAATGACATCAATAATGAATAATTGATACCCTCCAATGATATATATGTAATTTGAGGTCATTATTTCCTTTAAATTTAGTGGTTTCCCATGTTTCTCTCTGAAATATTTCTCACGATATCATGATCGAAAATAAAGATGCTACACTGGGTGATTTAGTTTTTCATTAGACTCTAATTTTGATTAATAAGCACATGGTGACCTATCTATTTAGAAATAATGATATAGGGAAAATAGTGGATTCAATGCTATCATTGGTAAAAGTGCATCCTTACCCTCTCCAATCTACACCAAAGTTGGTTGGATGTTTTATTAATGGATTATATCTAAAATGGGATCCTTATTTAATATTGTTTCAGGAAGGAACACATTTGTAAATGGGTAAAAAATTTCATCCATTATAGATGTCAAAATTATTAGGAATTACATTATGAAAGGATTTTATGCATACCTCGCGAGGTGAATTAAATATAGGGAGAACCTCATTATTAATTAGTAGTACCACCGAGTGTCTATAGTGATCAATAATCAAGGGTCAATAGCTTCTACCGAATTTCAAGACATTGATATTTTGGTTCATCAATACCCAATTTTCTAGATTTCACGAAATGCTCCATGCATGATACATTAATATGATTTTTAATCATAAACCCATGAGATATTAGAATCTACATAATACATTATACCATTCTCCATTTTGGGGATAACTAACTTAGGTCTATACTATCCAGCCATTATGGAATTTTTCAAGATCAACCAAACAACTATTGATTTTTTAAAATGGGATTAAGCTATACCCCAAAACGAAGTAAAAAAAGTTCACCATAAAATTCATCTAATCTAATATCATTACCAGATTCAGAGTCCATCATATATATATTTTTGTTATAGAAACAAAATTCCTCTCCATTAAATTAATTAAACTATTCTACGATTATAATACTCATTCTCATCATTCCTCCCACTATCATGATGACACAAATGAATAAATTTTGGCCTTAAATTAGAATATATATAATTTTCCTCGTAAGATTGTTTCAAAAGATAAAAATTATTATTAAGACAAATTCCCACATGGTTTATGGTCCTATCATGGAATGACCCATAACACCACACAAGAACCTCCACACTCACTAGTATAGAGGATAGAAACAGTCTTTCCAAATGATTATTAGTTTCCCTAACTTCACATTTTATTTTGTGATCAACTATATAAAGAATATAATTATTAGATCTAACTAGATGAGACGGAACAAGTCATTGTAAAAATGTTACAGACACTACGTAGCCTAAAATTTCATCATATCCATGTCATATATGTTTCTCACAAGAAGTTTTACGTATTCTAGACCATTCAAGAAGAAATTTTATTGTGTTTGGGAATGCTATAGATAGAAACAAAGAATCCCCCAAATCTATAACTAAAATTTGAAGGACCTTACAATACCCATAAGTCTAAATTTAATAGATGTTATTATATGATTAAAATAGATATAGAAAATAATATTCCTAATACTAATTCATGGTTTTCCAAGATGATCCTTACATATATCCACATTACGTTTTGGAGGTCTATAATGGTAACATTAAACTAATTGAAAATAGTCCTATTTATATAACCTCAAAATAAATTAAATGAATGTCCTCCTATTGCGAACATCAAATACATGACACATAATTCATCACCCTATTTCGTTAAAATGTATATAATATCATCCTTATGAAATGATGTTGAACTACATGGAACAAAACCAATCCCACATAACTCATACACTACATGGAGTTAATTTTTTACATGAGGTTATTTCATTACATGAGTTTATAATCTATATATTAAGCATTGTGTATGGTTTTTAATACCCATAATTATATTTATGATCAAAATTACATAATTTATATGAACTGAATATGTCTTGATTCATAAAATAAAATGATGTGTAGTTATGCCTCAACCACCTATCTTGGACCTGATCACAAATTCAATTTTCATCTAACTATATCTCACCATCCTAACATTCCTATTTACCAATTCATGTTGGGACATAATGAAAACCCAATATTAGTATGAAAAAAAACTTTTTTCATGGTATTGGTAATTGTTTTTATTCGCATCCAGTTCTATTATCCCTTATCTCACTAGGGAATTCATCTCTTTCACTATTGATTCCCTATAAAGTGATCATTATATTCCTAGAGACAATTTTCTAGAATGGAATATGTCTCAATTCATATTCTCAAAAGATATAGAGTTATATCTTGACCACCAATATGACACTATTATTTTTTATTCATATTTAATCCCTAATACCATCCTGGTGTTTGGGCTAAGGGAATGTCTATTTTTCCCTATACGACTTTAAGCTGGGATAAATTTATTTTGTATATCCCTTATATATAAAACATATAATCATAAATTATTTTTTAATGTAATAAATTTTCATGAAACATTTTTATTGGAGGATACCTAGTAACATTAATGTCACCAACCTTGGACTCATACATTAATTTATTCATTATTAGACTTCATCCCTATGTATTGTCTCTCAATTCATTTGAGGTATAAATATAATTGACTATATAATGGGATAAAATTCAATCATCATAGAAATAAATTTTTATTGATTCTTGTTATTATAATATATATAAATATATATATATATATATATCCAAACCAACTATACTAGACCCATCCATAATTCATCAAATACTTCTACTCCCCTTTAACATTAAATAAAGTTATAATATTTATCATTAGTGTATGGGAGTACTATAATTATCTTCAAAATATTATCTTCCCATATTCAATACTTTATATGTTGAGTATAAGAATCACAATAAATATTCCATGTATATTTATAATGGTAAAATAAGATCATTGATGTCCCCTTTGATTGGCGATGAAATATGAAGCACATATCTGGAGAACCTATAAACAAATATATTCATTTTTCCTCCTCAAGGGGGAAAATACTCTTACACCACATGACTTAAAAACATTGTAGTGGAACACATTATTTGATTTTTTTTGTGATCATCCTTAGTGTGATTGATTAATAGTATAGTAATATTCATATTATCTGAAATATTTTCAGTGGTTATCCTAGCTTATCCATCATTAGTTCACTATTTCTAGAATAAAAAAAATAATGTTGTTATTAAAATAAATTTAATCCCAAGACTAAATAACATTGAAAGGATTATAACTCTAAAATACTTCATTTGTGTTATCACACATTCTCATTAGTATGATAACTGTGACCTTAAAATTTTGGAACCTCCACCCATGGGGTTTAATATTGTTATTGATCTCTCCATTCACATCAGTTTTATATTTCCATTATTACATTATAGAATTCCTTATCATTGGGTCAATGATCTATAACCATAAAATTAATCCACTTTTTTCAAATATATTCAACCATAAACAATAAAAATAATTTTATCACTTATTTTTCAATAAAATACTGAAGGAAATTCGATTATTAATCATGAGGTTGAAAACCCATAATGGAAATACGAGGAAAAATATAATATATCCAATCGCTATGCAAGAGAAATTTATCACCTTTTAAATATACAGATCATGTGAAAGAAAAAATGGAAAAAAATATTAGGTTAAAACGCTAAAATGGAATCTTGATAAAATTCTACATTTATTCCTTTTATGACATTACCCATCATGTCTTTGGAGAAATATAGTGATAAATAAGAAAAATAAAAAATATATTGGGTTCTCAATTTGGAGTTAGAAAAATTTATACAACAAACAATAGGTTTATTGATATCGGAACTTGTTAGGGGATATTTTTACTATTCAAGTGTATAATTATTTATATGATTTTTATGTGAAATATATTATTGTAATTTTAGGACATTTGAAACCTCTTGAGAAATGATTCATCCATAAAATACATCATTCAAAATTCAAACAATGTTGAGCCATTCCCCCCTCCTATTTAAATTAACAAATCATTTCATATGATGATGTTAAATTTTTTGTGTGACCAACCCATCTATATACAACTAAGATAAAAATTTAAAATGGATATCAAAATTTGAAATATTTTATCAAGTAGAATATCCTTGGATCATGGTGATGATAAATGAAATGAATATCTAGATTTTATATATCCATAGGGGATACCATACATTATAAATGATTTGAGGATCATCTATTATATTTTTGAATCATTTATTTTGGGATTATGAATCTTCAAGACCATAATAAATTTACCTTCAAGTGGATTCAATTATTATATAGTTAATCCTTACATGTTTCCATGATTAACAAGGATAAATATTTAATGCTACATAAAAATTAAGAAATGGATGATAGCATCAAGATAATAACTTTTATCATTCATTATGTATAGAGGGAATGAGTATCCAAAATTATAATGTATTTTCCTAATTAGAACCTAAAATTAAGGGGAGAGAATAATTTAAAGGATTTCAAAAAAAAATTATTGATTCGTATTGTTGGATCACCAATTAATCTTATTATATAACAACATGAAGGGGTTTGTCAAATTATATTGCATCTACCTCCCTCAATTAAAGGATAATTTTGTCTATGGAAGCTTTATCCTCTCTTACGCATTTTCAATATTCAACCATCCAATAGTATTCATTAATTGTTTACCCAAACTCTTCAAATTTTAGTTAAATGTTGATTTTTAATGATATCCATTCCCCCAATAAACTATGGATTCTCATCAACCACTATGAAAAATCATGATTACTTCTGAAGTTCAATCACATAGATATTTATTAGGTGAGTTATAACATAGGTTCCTGAGATTCCTAGCCAATGTTACTCATCCTAATACTATAAATTAAATATTTATTTTATAGTAATATGTATTAACTACAAGTATAACCATCCATTCCCAAATGTTAAACATTTGAATTCATTTTAGATAGCTTATAGAATAACTCTATAATAAGATAGTTTTAAATATTACACCATATTTAATGCAACAATACTTGAATCATAGTTCAACTAGTTGTAAAGGAATCTTGATCCAAATATAATATCTTTAAGGATATTGAAGAATAATATTGATCATATTTCTTAAATTGAGCATGATATTAACATTATCATGTATCTATAATGCCTTTGATTGTAAGGACTCTAGGATAATAACATCATCCTATTTATACTGAACTACTGCTGGAGATATTACTCTGTCTAATCATATAAAATATATATATTATTCAATAATTGTGATAAAGAATGATAGGTAGTGTCTATGTTTACATATTCTTCTATATTTTTAAATGCATCCCAAAACAATTACTTCACTACATGGGTTGATAGGAATACCCTATTTTACTTTAATAACCTCTCCAATCACCAAGCTAGTTTGTATAAGGGAGATGGTTTCCTTTTACAATACTTGTTTTCTAGATGGAATTATTGGTTTATCTTCCCTAGGAAAACCTCATTTAGTATCCTTAACTAATTCCCCCGGATGGTGCTAAATGTTCTCCGGACACTATAAGTCATTTGGGGAAGAGAAATTAGTCGATACATAAATTAGAGCTATAGTGACTCTATAACGAACAAAAATTTTAAATAATAATTATTTCCGGAATTTGAATGTGTTATTTTATACTCAACAAAACTATATCCTTAAATAAATCAAGTGAGTATAATTAAAATTATATCCTTGGGTTTTGACTATTATATGAACATTGGTCAATATGAATTTTGGATACTAAACTCTTAACGTTACAACTATTGTTTATAAATAAAATTTTTCATGGTTAATTAATAAATAATGAATAGTCGATAGCCTCATCCAGTAGATTCGGGTTGTATGAAGCACATCCTTCAGAGTTTGTGAAGGAGGTATCATCACTGGGATTTTATCTGGACCATGACCAAGCCGAACTCCAACATGTGATGCTTGAACGGAATCGCCTATGAGATAAGTTCAAGCTAATAGAAATCACCACTTAGGAAATGGTGTTTGATCCGCCCCAAGATTCTATCATCATTTCACACTGTACACTTAGGTCTTATACAGGTGTCATAAGGGTCTATGTAACGAGACCTTAGTTAATTTTTGTAATCCTTTTGTATACATAAAATTATTACTTCTTATTACTGTAAAACGTATGATTTTCAAATTTCTGGATAAATATAAGATGAATATTATTGATGAATTTTGGAAAAATGGTATCTTAAAATATTTATTTAAACATTAAATAATTAATAATGTGAAATGATTTTCAAAAAATGGTCTTCTATAGTTGTGACTAGTACAATGTTTAAGGTCTAATAAGATCAACTTAATTTTTTGAGAATAGTAACGAATTAATATTACTATTACCCTTATAAATAGTTTTAAATTGTAATGCATAGTAAATTGTTCAAAAAAATAGAAACTTCACCCTTTAATGTATTAATATAAGTTAGACATCTTAAATGTGAAAAAATGTTCATAAAATAAGTGTGGGTATTTTTGTATGTCATAAATATTTTAATTACAATTTTAATGATTAATTAAATAATTTAAAATGGAAATATATTTTTATGAAATGTAATAATATATTATTACTTTATTTTTTATGGTTATATGATAATTTTTTGTGACCATTATTAATTTCTAAAAGTGTTATAATATGAGTTATAGCTTTAAAGCTGTTATTTTAAATAAATTATGATTTTATTTAAAAATTAAATTAAAAATATTTAGAAAATTACTTTCATAAAATGGAGTTCATTTTTGAATTCTGATCATCAATATTAGGTTATGGTGAATTTATGAGATTTTTATAAATTGGTTTATCATTCAGTTAATAGTAAAAATAATGTTTTGAGTTCGGTGTGATAAATGAAATCATTAATGATGTAATAATGATGTAATAAATATGAAATACTTTTGAATAGTATGATATGTTATCAGGTGTCCCAAGTGTCCAATACCATGGGAAAATACCATGGGAAATCCCATGGTTTTTCAAATACCACCGATTAGGTGTCACTTTGAAATTAATTAAATATTCACTCATTTTGTCTATAAATACCAACCCATTGCTTCATTAATTTCATTCCAAATTCAAATAAAACTAAATTATAGTCCATTTTACCTCCCAAGGTGTCCTCCCATGGTTCCGTCAAGCCCCATATGGTCCCAACCTTCGAGCTTTCGAAGTCACTCTTCAAGGTAAGGGAGCCTTTCACCCTTCTCTTTTAAGTCATGATTTCATTTATGTTATGTCTTATAGTTTCCATCTTCTTATGTGGGGGTATGTTATTATATATTTTTTTATTAATATCCATTTCATTTAAAAATGATGAGAAACACTTTTTTCTCTCATCAATTTATTTTCTGAAATTTTAATTTATGTTGTTAGGCTGCTGAATTTTCATAAAAATAAATCACATTTTCTCTTTGATTTCATGTTTCCTTTTCAAGTGGTATGTCATTACACACCATAATATTATGTATATTTTATTATTTCCCGATACAATAAAATGACTCATTTATTTATGGGATACCCTTGTCCCCTCTCTTTTGTTTCTATAACCATATTATATAGCCGTTATGCTTTAGAATTTTCATATCAAAATCGCTCTCTTTTTCTCATGAATTTATCTTGTATTATTTATGTTAATACACAAATCTATCATCATTACCATGGGTATTCACCAATACATAAAATTGATCAATTAGATTCTTTAATTTACATACGTATATCCCTCAATCCTTTCCTATGGGTTATAAATAACATAAAGATCTTGTTTTTAAGAACTTTTAAAACATAATGATATTGAAATGAAACCCATTTTTATTATTCTCTATTGGTTATTTATGAAATATTTTATTATTATCTTTCTGAATGACATGAAAATAAAGTCATATTTAGGGCTCTCCCTTATATCACTCCAATTTACTGTGTAAATAATTAATCTTTAGAGATGACAAGTTTCACGATACCTTGGTGAATAACCTTGGTAATTTTTTATGACACCTTGGGGATGAAACATGGTGATATGTCCATGAATGTGTAAATAAAGTGTTGTATCCACATATTTATGTTATGATTCATGTTATTTTTATTATGTTATTCCTTTTTTTCAATTGTTCATTTCTTATATTTTTCATCTAGTTTTTAATGACATCACGAGTAAACTGATTCCCTTTCTGTCCTTACCAGGATTTCGGTTCACCCTTTCCATTAATGTATGTCTTTAGGTTATGAGATGCAGTAATTGTACGTAGGATTAACATTTCATGAAGATTTTAAAGGGGATTTAAAATAGTGTTTTATGTTTTCATGATCTTTTATTCCTGATTTCCAAGACACTGGACTTTAAAGATCCTCTGTTTGGAAAATGTAATGAAAAGTTATTTAATAAAAAGGCGAGTTCCCATATTCTACCTCAATGATTCATTTATAAATATTCACTATTTATAGAGATATTAAAAATATATACCTATGTCGAAATTTCACATCAATAAGTCATAGAGAATGTATCAATATTTGAAATTTAATTATTCCATGTATTTTAGGTAGTTTCTAATCTCATAGAGGGATGATGTATGATATTTTATGGCCATCCCCATGATCTACCTCACAAATGAATCAAACTTCATATGACTGAAAGTTAAATTAGTAATTAATTTTAAAATATTCATAGAATCATCCCAACAAATTTAAGATGCACATAATGACATAGTGAAGAGTTCCATTTTAATATCTCAAGAATTAATTCGCATGTCCACTCATGATTTACCATATACTATTACCAAAGGCATCAAAAGTATTTTATACCATCACTCTTCAAATCCCACTTTCAGAATGAGTTAAATGTAAACATAGGAATACTGAGATCTCTTAGTTGTGAGGGAAGGTTGTTTATTTAAATGGTAGTTCCTTTCTTATAGATTAAGCTTATTCAACTTAAATATATAATGTTATTTCATTCTGGTTTTCAGAATCCTCATCACCTTATTCAGAATTCACTTTAGTAAAAGGTATAAAATAAAGTAAAAATCTCAATAAGCAACAAATAAATAGATATGACTGGTAATAGACCACCATGTTACTAAGAAGGGTTTTATTACCCAATGAAACCAATTATACAACCATAATTTCTTGGTACACCTTATAATATTACCTGTCTAATAAGAGAGACACCAGAATTAAAAAAGTGTGAAATTAGAATATGAATAAAAAAGTAAGTATAAAGGGAGGATGCCAATGTATTTCACCTGCATAAATTTGTGTGCCCAGTTTATAAGACCTTATCCAATACCTACCAAAAAATGGTCATATATAACATCATATATATAGGGAACATTTTCTTATAACCTTGAATATATAGATTAAATATCATTACTTTTTATTCCAATACAATTCCATGACCCCATGATGTCTCTCCTTTCATAGAATTAGTTTTCCACACTATACTAACTATTAAAGTTCCATGCTTGGTTCACTATGGATAATTCAAAATTTCTTTCACCACCTCTACAATCTATAAGAAGAAAAGTGTTTTCGAATTTAGTGGATTTAAAAAAAATTAGTTAATCTATTTAAAAAATATCTATCATACATATTTGGGGTTTATAATATTATTCCAGTCTTTGTCAACTAATAAGTTGATCAACCCTTCTACATTTCCGTTATATAGTATTTTAAGAATTCAAATCATGATGTAAAAGCTATTGTAAACGTCATATACTTGAATATTTACCTCTCATATGTATGAAAAACTTGTTTTTTATTTTTCCTAGTATTGATATTATATGTATCATTCAAATTTCTTATATGAGGGATCCACACATTATCTTAAAGAAAAACCCTATGATCTTCGACTATAATGGTATTTGAATAAATATTCATAAAATAGAAGGCCTCTGTAATGTTATACTATGAATTGGTTGTTATAGTATACTCTTAGGGATTATAATAGGTTTCAATTTCCTTCATCTTAATATGTTTACCAGTCCTCCTATTTTCTATTTGGTAACCACCACAATGCATCTCAGTTGATCACTTAACTATTTGCTCAAGATATATTGGAACATCAATTGTGATCTATTAAAAATCTAGTTATTTTGTCTTCTCTAAATCATTTTATACTTAAACCGTGGTTTAATTATTTTGAGAAATATTAGTACCCAGTATCCTATTCTTTAAGGATAGGTATTTACTCATCTCATGGACCTTTCTGGTTATATTTTCATGAAGATATGAATAAATATGAGTATGTTTCTAGTCATACATAATTTTACAAAACATTCCCTAAGAATTTTGGACATTACTTAATAGTTTTATACTTTTTTATAGGTTATTAAATTGTTATTGTGATTGATTAACCAAATTATTTGTCATTGTCGTGTGTCTAGAGAGGTTGAATTGTGGTACCTACATCTTGAGTCCCACATAAAGCACAAGGGAATGTTAAAAATAGAATATAATTCCTATGAGTTTATATCCAAGTATACATGACATTTCATTTTGTAGTGGAAAGTGATCCCTATTAGAAGAATTTTTTTTGTAGGAGGAATCCTAAAGAATACAATATTGTGGGGGATGGGTATACACCGAAGGGACTATAATATAATATCATATCATAGGAATGATTCAAATATGTAGTGAATACATGGATGGTGGATATTTTTTTATCTCAATTAAATGTATATCACATAACTAAAGGCTTATAAATATGACTTAACATATGGATACATGTGTGTAGGGTGATGCAGTTAGGCTATCTTGGGTACACTATATCTTTGATAACTATAGTGTGTCTAGTGAAGTGGTGTCATGGTACTTGTATCCTGATATCTATATCGGTTATATGGATGTGTTAGAAATGGAATATAATTTCTATGAGTTGATCCCCCTAACACAAGTACTTTTTAGATTGTAGTGAGATATGATCCATTATAATTATAAGCTATAAAACTGTAATATGAATGTGAAAAATATTTTTGTGGAGTGGGGTTCCATAAATGGAACCTACATATATACATACCGCGATACAAATCCAATATCAATATTAAAAATGGTAATTTAATTTCATTATGTGTGGTCCCATGGGTTATGATTTCCCACAATTTATATGACACTATAGAGTGATATTCCATTCCTACATCAGTGATATGTGTTCAAACTTTCTAATGTAGAAATAAAAATTAACATGAAGGCCTATATTGTTCATAGGCTTATCAAATAATTTAAAATTCCTCTAATAATTATTGTATTAATTCTTATAGAGATAAGACATATGATATACCATCATACCCAATATAAATTTCATCTACATGTGTGAATGCTATGAACTACCCATATGAACACAGATTTTCATAGAATTTATCATTAGTGGTATGTTTTCCCAATAATCCATCGTTGATAAGGGATTAATTCCAAATATATTATAGACGAATATAAAAAATTTACACATCAAATTATCAACAAGGTAATGAAGTAGACAATTCTTAAAGTGAACCACAATAAAACCCCATTGTAGTTATAATATCCCTAAAATATTGAAAAATGATTTTCTATTATAGATTTTAAACATATAGTAATGAATATTGGATAGAAACCATGGCTCAAAGACTTCATTAATTCTTATTCTTACCCAGATTATATTAAAAATGTACTTATGCATAAACCCACAAATCATTGATAGTTTGATAGAATATACCTTCTAAACTACATAATAATGAATTCAACTAGATGAGTATATAGATTTAGGTCTAGGATAAAACTATATAACCACAAATAAGACATACCTTATTCTTGTTTCGGATGATAGGTACACATATTTCCCCTATTTTTTATTATGGGGTATAAAATTCGGGGGGGTGTGAGGTTGGCCTTTGAATATTATTAACTAGGATTATGTTTATCGATTTTTAAATTCTGATGTTCATATTAAGATGGGGATCCTTCCACATAGTTGTTATGGAATCCTTTAATATTTATTGAGAAAATGGTGAAAACTATCTAGAATTTACCATGATAATTTTTTTTGGGAAGGAAATTATTTTATACCACATAAAGGATCAGTTCCCTAGAGATGTTATATATATCATAAACACATATCCCTATATATTCATTCAATAAATTGATGTATTTTTGTTATAGAGATCTAGTTTCTTGGAAACATAGGGGTCAAATATGAGTACTTGTATATATATATCAGAGACACAAGATAACATCATATAGTTACACTTATTTAAATATTTCATCAAATTTGGTGAGCGTATATCAAGCCCAATATGATTATATCCATTTAGGTATGAACCCACCCCAATGGTGAAGATTGAAAACAATATTTAATACTTATAACAGGTCAATAAAATTCTAGTTTAATGTGGATGCATTATAGTCTATCAAAGGCAAAGAAACAACTTATGATTATTTGAAGATTCTTTTCTGTGCCAATAGGATAATGATGATCAATGAGAGTCTCTTTAATGTAACAAAATCATGACTATATGGTTTCCTCATCCAAGTTTGCATTAAAAATGAATGAAGAATATTAAAATTTAATATATGGTTCATGGATGTCGAAGTTATTAGTGAATATTAAAATAATTGAAATAAGTTTTACAAAGGAATCATATGATGATTCAATAGAAAAATATGTGCAAGAATTCAAAAATGTGTCTCATAGTATCACAACATCTCTTAATAAACATGAATTTCCTGTTTTTCAATTTTTACAAAGGCTTATACATAATGATAAATGAAATTGTTTTTCTAGGCATGATGTTAGATAAAAAATAGTTAGAGGAAAATTTTCAAAAAAAACATTCATCAAATTCACCCATTATTAAGAGTTATACCTGTATGCTTGAGATAAGAAGTACATATAGAGTTGGGTCAAGCTCTATAGAACTCTCACTCTCATGCATTCCCAATAACCCATTATTAGTGAAAAAGTAATAATGTTACAATACATATAAGTATAAAGTAGTAGACTTTGGTTAAACGTGAGATATTAGTCTACATGATTCAACCAAGTTTTAAGTGTGATTTAAAAAAGTGGTTGTCTCTCATTTTTAGTGGAAGGCCACGGGTTCTAGGTATCCATCATCAATAATTAGGATGGAGTAGGGAAAACATTGACATATGGACCAAAGGGTGCACCTAAATTTTAACCTGATTAACCTATTTATACAAAATAGTTTCAAACATCGATCCATAATTGTAACTATGTCATACTAGCCTCACAATATAATCCTCCTCATTATATTTAGATGTAATTTTTAGGGGGAGGGTTTGTTTGTGGTCATGAAAATATTATTAAAGGGGACTTCTATCAAGATTATAATGGGATTTTAAAACCATCAAAGGGATGAATAATAATTCGGAACCACTACCTCTCACACTATACATTAATTCCTCTCCTCACTCCCTACACAACAATTCCTTAACTCACACACTATTCATGGTATCTATGTATTACACTCTATTCACTGGGGCCATTTTTTACATTACATTCTCCTCATGATACACTATAAAAATTTTTAAATATGATCTAGGTGATTGAGATAGTTACTAATGATTTCCTAGGAACACATCTCCACTTAACTATATATTAACCTACCAATATCCCATTTCTCAACTATGCAAAAGATGAGAAACAACAAAATAATCTAAGCATTTCAAGAACTTGATTAACATTTATAGGATTTACAAGGCTCCCATTAGGAAAATTTTGGATCAAAATATAGTAAAAAATAAGGATATTAATGGGTATTAATTCCAATTTATGATATATTCATTTTATTGAACTTATTTTTTTATGTATTTAATAAGACTGGAGAAAAGAAACCTTCTGAAGCAGAATTTAAAAAGAAAAATGAAATTTCATGGAAACCACATTATCCATAAATGGGATCCTAAAATGTATTTAGATACTATATATGTGAACTTATTCACACAAATTTCTTATCTATGATCACTCTTTATGGTTAGATGCTTCCCAAAATGGTAACCAAATATTAAAATTGGAGTTATGCCCAGTTTATCTAATGTGGATCCCATGATATAGTAAATATTACAAAGCACCAATATCCCCAATTAGCCAATCCAATAATAACTTCACCCAGGTCGCATGCATTGGGTCATGAGTAGATTCCCTTTACCATCCACAATGATACCTATGTTTTCCTTTCTAAGAAACCCAAACCCATAAGACATGAAGATTAACTAGATACATCATTCATCCAAAGAAATTACATTTGTTAAATTAGTTACTCAAAATAACATTAAGACACAC
Organism: Viscum album; assembly: GCA_963277665.1. Classification (NCBI taxonomy): domain Eukaryota; kingdom Viridiplantae; phylum Streptophyta; class Magnoliopsida; order Santalales; family Viscaceae; genus Viscum; species Viscum album. The sequence goes on along the minus strand of OY728130.1, from coordinate 352,480,967 downwards.
TTTTTTCAATAACCAAACATTAAATTTCCAAATCCAATTAGGACTTCTCCTCAACATAATGAGTTACACGGAAGAGATACACACACTTGGGTTATCACTTTAAGTCATGTATTCATATCATAATTGGATCTAATAAACTAGTACAAGATCTAATCTAGTTTCCCCCACTAATTATATTGTCCTTCTAACATAATATGTCATCTATTTACATGAAAAAGTATTGTTTCTCTTAGAGTACTATTGGAATCATCTCCGAATCTATTATATTGTGTCACCCAACATAGTTATTCTGAACTAACACCATGTATATTAGTCCCCGAAATAATCCTCCAATATACCTCCTTTTTGTATAATTAATGATAGAGGGAGATATTGGTCTTATAACCTAGTGTAATCCCCATCCTATTTTCATCTAACTCATTTGGTAGGTTTAACAAAAAATATCTAGTCTTAAAAATGTATTTCATTAACCATTTCTATGTATATTTCCTATAGACTTCAACTACTTATGATTTAAAACTCATTATAGAATGTTATATGAAATAATATATCAAAATTTAATACATAATTATCTTAGAACAAGACCATGAATGGTACTTCTTATGTTTTCATTTTATAACCGTAAAATTAACTTTATTATTCATGGATTGACAACATTAAAAGGCTCCACAGTGATCCATTTAAGATAGCCTTAAAAGGTACATCATGTCTAAATAAAATGCATGCAACATTTTCATTAATTCCTAATATAGAGATATGTAGGTAATATTTTTCATGTGTGTAATCTAATGTCCCCAATCACTACTGTCACCCTGGATGGTGATAAATTATGGAGGACCCTTGTATATGGAATTATACTTGGGAACAACTAACCAAAAAGTGGAATAGGAAGAAAATCCCTAACATATAGATGGATAAACATTGGTAAAAACATATTTTCAAATAAATTAATAGTGTAAATTGATCACTTTAAAAAAAATTAGTTGGTATTTTTAAAGAGAATGATTTTATAAACATGTACTAAATCTATAATAATGTTTTAGATTATGAAATAAGAACATTACAGGGATGAGCTAACCTCTCATACTCTAAAACATGATACACAATTATGAGTTTTATTTTTTATCCTAACTACTAACTAATATTGGAATATTGTTCCCCAAATAAGCTCAACCTGGGTGAAAATGTGCCAGGGAGAAAAATTATAGACATTAGAAAAATATAAAATGATTAAATTGGTTTTATAAAAGAATTATATATTTTTAATATAAAAGACCAATTCAATATAATTTTTTGTATATTAATTTAAATAATAAAAATATTATGTGATGAAATAATTGATAAAATAAATATACAATTAATGACATTCTAATAATGAAAATTTCATAAAACATTATTATAAAATGTTCAAATGAATTTTAAAATGTGAATATTTCATGTTATTATTAGTGATATATTTAATATAAGGAAAACTAGATATACATATATATATATACCATTTAAATATGAAATATTGATTCTCTATATTTATTATGTAAATTTGAATAGATTATATTCATTTTTCAGTGAATTTCAATAAATAATTATAATGAATTATACTTTTTTTAAATTTATTATTTATAAAATTATCATTATATATAAAGATTAAATTTAGGATATTTTAATTTATATATTTAACTAAATATTAATGAATACAACTTATCATGATTATAAATGGTTTATAATTTGTTTATATGATTTTATCAACTTCCAAAACTGCCATAAAATTAAATTAAGGAGATTCATTCAAAATAATACTATAAGATTTAATTTATTTGAAAAAAAATTAGTGATTTATTGGTTATAACTTCAAGGTAATTTTTATAAATGTTCTTACATATTTACTCATTATATAACTTTGAGTGTTTACATCAATATTTAGTATTGATCAATTAGTATCACGAAATTGGGGATGAATTCAGCTATTATAGGGATTGTAGTTTATTTTGAAGGGTAGGTCTAGTTATCTATTACAACACATGTACATTTTAGTAGGATTAAATCTTTTAATTCTTTTAATATATTACATAAAATAATATGATGTGCAATTTTCATATGATGTGTAGAGATATGTGTTGAAAATTATTGATAAATTTTATTATGAATTTATAATAAAAGTCATTTATTATATAATGATTCATACATTAATGTCATTGGAACATGTTCATACAATTGATTAATATAATATTCATAAATAGAAAAAATAATGAAAATAATAAATATAGGTAAATAACTAAATACAATTACATTATAAGAATATATAATTATATGGACATATAAAATAGAACTCAACATAATAGAAGTGTAAGATTCCTTCCAATGTGAACTTTCATCCGGACCATGATCATTCCAAACTGTATCTCATTCCATGGTTAACTACTCTTGTATTATCGTGGGTGAAGATAATTGAATATAGTTGACCCAAATGGGGAGGTGTCTCAGTTGATGTAATGTTTTTTATTCACTTGGATGGGTTCCCATTATAGTTTGGTTAACAAATTAATTTAATTTGGACAATTCATTAAATAAAGTTGGTTAGGTTGGTTTTTTAATGGTTGGGGCTGAAGAATCATTTTATTATAAAATAAAAGACTAGTTTTTGGTTGGGTAGAGGTATACCCATGGTATGAACTAATGATAAGGGATTAATAGGATTTAAAGTAGGAGTTTTGGTGTAAAATTAAAATGTGATATTAGTTTCCACTCATATGAAGAATTGAAATTGGGGTTTTAATGATCTAAAAAGATCGGGGTCATTACTCAAACTAAAATCGATAATTAAATTAATATTTTGGTCATTAGTAGATTGACTTTTTCAATTCATAATTATATATTTCATGAATGTGTAAGACAACAATATACATGATCCTTTCAACATGTTTTGGGTAATAGAGTAGAATGGAGGCTATACTAGATCTTGTAATATGATAATAAAATAGTAAAATAATGATAAAATTTTTATCTATAATAAAAAAATAATAATTTCATGATGATTCCATGCCTACTTCATTGAAATTAAAAGGAGTTTCCATTAGTGATGGGAAATAGTTACATTGCGAATTGAAAATAAATATAAAATATACCTTACTAGAATACTGAAGTTAGACTCAAACATTTCATGGATATTACACACTTATAAATATTGGAATGGTCAATTGTCATAAATTTTATTTGTTGATCTCTTTTTAAACACAATTCAAATAAAACATGTTTCAATCACATAGTAAATGGGTTTAGTGATTATTATGATATATTTTCAAACTTTTTATCTCAACTGAAACTGAAATTTTTTCATACTATATATACATTATAAATATTTTTGATCATATGTTTAAACCATTATAAATGATTAAAAATTGATAATGAGAGTTTATCCATTAAAAAAATTGTTCTACTTAGGAGTCACTATTTCCAAATAGTTTCCAACAGATATGTTTAATGAACTAGAAACACACAGTGATTTTGTATCCAAGGGGACCTGATTTCTCATGGAAGACATTCATTAAGTTTGTTGACCAAATGATACTTAAGAACTCGCATTGGTCGAGAGGATGGGAAGTTGGGATCATCACACCCTTTTGAGGGGAATTATTTGCTACTTCATGACTCTCATATAGATATAAAATTTGTTCATGAATCATGAATTAATTCACAAGTATGAATAAGGTCATAACTAGATTAGAAATCAATTATTAGCAACGTGTGGAATTAAGAATCATTGGTACGTATTAGAGGTTCTTCATCAACAGAACTTTTTGTGTGTTCTAGGGTTCCATATTGATAATATCCTCTTATATATACTACATAGATATTATTTGGTTGTTATTAAAATGATGCAGGATTTTAAGCTTCGAAGTGGGGGAACTCTAGAGTTTATGGTCATATAGGTTGAAAATTTTCACTCAAGAATCTATCTTCATCCAGGGATATGGGAGTTTGATATGGAGTTTGTTGTCATCCATGTAGTCAATGGATACTCTATAGTTTATCATCATGCAAGGTGAAGAATATTGTTTTGATGTTGGGATCGAACCCATAATTGGGATACCAAAATATCCTAATTAAAGGATTCAAAACCCACATAGTTCGGTGCCAATTAATGGGACACATCATACCTTTTAAGTTAATGTGATAAAGTCCCAACCATACAGTTTAATGTCATGTGGTAAGGATATCTTGGAAGAAGGTGCATAGTCAAATCCTTGTGTGGGACATATGCCTAAGCAGCCCAAGGGACATGTAAGTAATATGATCTTTCATGTTGAATTAGACCCTCATGGGGATATGATCGAAAGAGAATATGGTAGATTTTTAATGTAGGGTTTGAACCGAAGGGAGGCTTCCTATATATCAAATTTGGAAGGGAATCAAAGCCCTCATAATTTGATAAGTCTCATAGGGGAGTATCGCCCTTTGAGAAAAATTGGTTCTGTGTTTCTCGGGAATAGGATTCCCTTTTAACAAGGTACATGAGAGATTTATTAACATGTAGAGGTTTAATTGGGTATTAATTTGGAGAATTCTCTTACAAAGGATGCCCATATTAAGAGGGTTAGGATTAGGTCTCACTTCGGAGGAGGATGTGCTGATTAAGGGGGTATAATTTCTTATTTCAAGAAGAATATTTTATGGAGATCATTCCATCGGATGGATTACTACATATCCTAGTCATGGTGGGAATCATATTTCTCATAGTTCTTTTATTCATGTGGATTGTATAGACGTTTTGATCATTAGAAACCTCTAATCCCATATCTGTTATTCTCGGTGTGAGAAACATGAGGATGTGAATGATTTAAAAAACCCTACACATATTTCCACCATCAGTGGTAGATGGGTCTAGGCCTATGGCAGATGAGGCTGGGGAAACAGTGGATGAGGCTGTGGATATGAAAATTCCCTCTCTTAAATTTACATTGAACATTGGTCCAGTGTAAGGAAGAGGTGAATGTTAAGGATCTAGAGAGGAATAATCCTGAAACATTATACTTTAAAGGAATTGGGCTTACTTCAGTGGGATTACCCTTTGATGGGTCTTGGTAGAGGATGGGGACTTCTCCTTTGTCAAATGATAAAAATAAAATGTGATCCCTATATTTTCTACCAGGAACTGGGATCTATGGAACTTATAGATGACAAGGCAAGGATAGAGTCCTATCCATAGAATCGAAGACCATGAACTCATCAATAATATCCCTTTTGAAAGCTTCCATGTGACCAAATATCTACAAACCTAGAGACATCAAAAGGATCCTGACGCTCAGGTCGGACAAGTGCATGAAACCTCATACAATAGAAATACAATCCCAAATGTGAGAAATAGAGATGTTACTTTCCCTAATGGTTATTAAATAAAGTGGTCTTGGGAGAGTTTAAATGTGATCCCTTTTGGACTAGGGATCCATTAAAAGAGAATAACAATCATGAATGGAATTGAAGGAGGATTCATGATAGGATTTTGTAGGATGAGAAGGTGAGGTGAACCAAGAAGAAGTGTACAAGTAGGTGGTGTGAAAGTTGATGGAGCACATATAGGCATAAGGAAAAATCTTTCACTATAGGTGACAAAAACTCTAGATTACTACAATTTGGAAAGACTTTGCTGAATATTTCAAGGGTCTTTTATAGGTATTCCTATAAGTGAGGCACACAAATACTTATTTGAGGAAGGGAAATCACACAAGTGTTCTTAAACTAGTTGGTTTGGTGAACTGATCATGCATGTGTTATTTTTATAATGAAAAAATGGACTAATGTCTTACAATCCTCGTTTAATTTTCTACCTTTAGGTGTTATGATACTACATTGGACGTTTTATAGGACTTGAATGAAGCACTAGGGTGATAAGAGTAGCAAACATCTTTCAAAGAAATTTATTCATAAAAATGAAAACCCTAATGGTCTATTTATAGGAAAATATGGTATGATGGGGAAGGATAATAGTCATTCAAGTAGGGTGTCACACATGTACTTTCCCACCACTAGTAATTTGTGATACCTTAGGTGAACAACTTATTAAACCGTTGTCCTTTTTAAAATTGTCCATCTATTTTATATTTCTTATTTCTAAGACATTTTCCTTTGCCACTTTTTCATCCATGTGAAGAAACAAGGTTTCATTAACCCCCCCCCCCTCAGGTTTGGATCTGAAAATAAAAAAGCACTTGTAATCCAGAAGATAGAAGTTATGAAAAGGGAATATGGGTTGAAAACAATTTCTAGTTTATAAGGTCGCACAAATCTATCATTCCATCTCGACACACATGTAGACATTACATTATATATATAGTCCCTCCACATTAGCATAAAACTCTCATATTTATAAAATTTGTGCTCTTGTCATGTATTTCTTGTGTGAAATTTTTTTTTTCTATTCACGCAGATTCTATATGTACTTGAGTTTCACAAATCAAGTTGAGAAAAGACATGGGAACCACAATTACACTTCTGTGGCTTAATGAACTTATCAAATTTTATTTATCCAAGATTTTGTTTTCAAAATAAACCTACTCTGAAATGAAATTAATATTTCGTTGTATGTTCAATGGATGCCAATAGTATCACAACTTTTGATGAATATAATAGCAAGAAAATTAAGGATATGTTGATTATTAATGGTAATAATTACTATGACATCTGTGATACTAACCTTTGTGGTCAGGAAGAGTATTTGATGAAATATCCCCATGATTTTCTAATGAGAAATGATATACCAATTTATGGTTATAACCATCTCCGATAATTCCCCACACTAGAGCCAAAGAATTGTCCCCCAATCTCTTGGTTTCAATACTACAAGAACTTTTGGTTTGCAAACATTTCATATACATTCACATATATTGATTCCAGAATAGTTTCCATATCATATTTTAAGAAACATAGACCATGTTCGTCCGATCTTAAACTACATAAACTAGAACTGAGGACAAATAATCATTTATACATTTTTTGATATTCACAGAAGGTTCAATCGAAAGGTTTGAAGAAAAGTTTGGACTTCAACCTAGGAGGAGTTGTTAATACCCCATATATGTTGGCATATTGGGTGCATAAAACATGTACAACATTTAAATAATATAGAAAAGGCACTATAAATGAATTAGAATGGGTAGAAAAAACCTATGTATATAAGAATGATGCTTTTGTTCAATAACTGCTATGCTGGTGGAGTCCACAGACATATTATTTCCATTTGACGTATAGGGAAGTGGGTATTTGGTTGTGGGGAACCTTCTAGATCTATGGGAGTACAATCCTCATAGATATTGATGATGGATTCATCCCTCCGATGGTAACATTTAATGATACTGATAGAATGACATCTTTGTAACATGTGAAACTGAAGATAGCATAAAAAGTCGAGAAGGAAAATCCCTATGCAAAGTTGGATATTCAACCGAAGAATTAGATGAAAATATTCTTGATGAAGTAGAAGGAGAAATATCCCTTTTATTAGTGTCCAATAAGCTATCCCAATGCAACAAAGCGTAGTTCACCTGGAACCATCGGGCCAACCCATGAAAATGGATAGTTTGTTACATGGGGTTATGAAACGAACTCCAAGATTCCTAGCAGGACACATCATTATTGGTTTTTGTCCATTTGGTTCAATGTCTATTTGTTTCTTTTCTAATATTCAAAAGGTGGTGTAAGGCCAAGAACATATTTTATAGTGGCTAAGCTGGAAGATAGAAAAATGCTAGGATAAGCCTCCCCTATTCAAGAAAAAATTTATAAGAGCTGGTTTCATAGACATGGAAGGAAAAATATTTTTAGAGTAGTAAGATCATTCCAATTATTATGGGGATGGATCATGACTAATTTTAGAACTTATGTTGTGCAGAGTGGGATCTATTTCATTAGATGTCCATTCCAAAAATATCATTAATATTTATATGGAATTCATCCTTTATCATTGGAACTTTTTTAAATTCAAACCAAGTTGAGAATGTTCATCGAATTTCATTTCTTTCCTAATGGGAATCCACCAATTGTAAGGTTTGATGATGATAAGACAACTAGCGTAGATTTGAGTTTTTATATAATATCTTGAGGGATGGTGTATCGACAACTATATTTGATAATGAAATCATATATGAGGCCTATTATCCTTATCAATTTTCATTCTAATTAAAATGATTGAAATAGATTAATGTATCCCCTTTAGTGTGTGTCAGACTAGAACAACATCTGATGGTTTCTCGACAGCTATGGAAGTTGATAGTTGTAGGGAATACATGGACAATGATAAATCTACCAATGGGTGATGCGGAAAGTAGATTGACTATTTGGAATGCTAAATCATGGATGACATCATACATTAAAGGGGTTTCAAACATTTTTATTCCTTGAGTTGGAGAAAAGGGATGCAAAAGGAAAGAATCCTCCTTTTTAGAAGGCTCCTTATCTACTTTAGAGGCTGAGTCATCAGAGACATAGGTTTAGGATGAAAAGTTTGATAGCTCACCAAAATGACCTGGTGAAGGATATAGTCCACCTGAATGAATTAAGAGGGATACACCATCTTCACCAACTAAGAATACACCTTGGAAGTATAGTCTTTAATGAAAAGAATAGAATCCGATTCCATTTTCTCATCCACCATCAGTGACAGTATGAATTGGGAATCCTATCATGTCTAAGGATAAAAGATCATCATCATAGTAGGTTGGAATATATTTTTAATATGTGTGACCAAAGGCAGTTCAAGCTTGGAAGAATATGTTTTTTGATGATGAAACTATTTGAGAGATTTTATGTAGGGGGATTCTAATTCCAAGAATAAGAGGTCTTCAATATTAAACTGATATTCACATTGAGAATAATCCTAATGACGTACAGATTTATATTTGAGAGCTATAAATTCTCATATATTCAATTGGAGATTCAATCACCCCCACAAAATGAGTGGGGAAAATGGTAAATCACAGTTACATTTAAGTGATTGAACCTTTATCTTTTGAAGAATGGTGTGATTTTTTTAGTGCTGAAGATGAACGATTCCTTATTGTCATCTTATTTTATAATTTTCCTTTATATTTTATTCAATTAATTTTTACTCAAGATAATTAACATTTAAATTTTTAGTGGAATAAGGGAAAATCAGTTGAAAATCCATCACCGTGGTATATCCCTGGTGGAACTTCACTTGGGGTTTCTAGAACACCCCTTGAATAAGGAGAAATATATATAGACCGATAGGATGTGGAGGATGACATGGAAGGAGTTTTCCCGTCTCCAATTCATATTTTTTGAGATGATGATTCTATTATTCCTTTAATAAAATGAAGATGTTGGTATGGCGTGAAAATAAATATATGGCTAAATTCTTCATTATAATCAATAAGTCTTCCTATAATCATCAATTTTGACTTCATCAAAAGAAGGTATTTAAAATTCATGGAATTGTAGGATCTTATTCCATTTCTACCCTTAGGAAAGTATCCAATGAGCCTCTTGGAACCATGAAGGGAACATCTGATCAAGTACATATCCATACCAATGGAGAAAATCTTTTGACAAAATAGTCATCTAGGCCTGAGAAATCAACATTTACTCTTTGAAATTCTCCTATAATTACCGTTGGGAGATTAGAGGCATGTGGTATTTTATAAATTATTCATGATAATCTATTTAACAACAACTAAATATCATTTTTGAAATATTTTAGGTTGTTTAAATGAACCATAAAATCCTTCTATGACTGATGTTGGCCCAGAAACTGTCACTAAATAGGCTATTCATGGTATAAAGATAGCAGGGGGGGTCATGAATCGATCGACCCTATGGTTTACATGGGTGAGACTAACATGGGTCTTATGATTTCATTGGATGGTATGAAAAATCTTGGCATGTCTTTTTAAGACATACTAGATCATGTAAATATTCCCCCTATATTATAATAATTTGAGGTACTATATATAGAACCAAATGTATGTGTGTCTTTATATGATTTCCAATCAATCTTCTTATGCACGGTTCATTAATCATGATGGGTTGAAATATGTATCTCCATTTATAGAAACTTATACAATAATTTCTTCTGGATGAGACGTTGAAAACACTCTCGATTTAACTATGGAGCAGGATCCAAATTAGGTGACCCCCTAAACAGAAAATCTTAATGGGGACCATCTAGAAATTCTTAAGAATAATCAAAAAAATAGTTCTCACCAACATGTTCAATGAAAAAAACCAAGGTAAAAAATATTAGGGAGGAGCCTTTTCAGGCTGATGGCCTGCTATTGAGTGAGGCTTACCAAACATTATGATTCTTCCCCACTCTTGAAATTATATTGATACTGACCATTATTTTTATTTATGATGTAGGATTATCATCCTTTATAGATAGGTCCGATGGTGAAACTTCTACATCAGATCGACCTACATCAAGATGTAAGGAAACAAATTTTGGAGAGGGAGAAGAATATGTAACTTCTTTATGTGCATTAATACTAGAGTGAATATATCCTTATTATTGTGATTATGAAGTGGACTCGGCATTACTAGGAGCTCTCTATATTGTACATCAAAAATATTAGAGAGATATATGGAAGCTTATATCTAAGGCACCCCTCAAGAAACTACCTTCAAGAATCCCATGACATTCAATGTTATTCAGGATGAGGGTATTTAAAGGTTTTGATTACCGTTTAATCTATACAATGGTGAAAGAGGCCATTTCGAGGAAGAAGCAAGAGTAAAAACTTTTCCAGGATCTAATGATCTCAAAAATTCTTCATTAAATTTATGAATTTTGAGTAGTATAAACTCATGCTAAGGACAGTCATTGAAAAAAGTTAGTAATGTTTGATCATTATATCAATGATAATACTATTCATGTGTCATATATTCAGAAATAATTGGGAACTAATATTGAGTAACTTAAACAACTTCACCTCTCAAAGGGAGAAACTCAAACTAAATGGCCCAATGCCATTGTGATTGCCTAGGAATAACTTCGTTAGAGTAAGGAGACAGGGGCTATTAAAATGACAAAACATTAATAGGAAGATAATTGATCTCAAGAGGATATTCAACCAAAAACAAGTTATAGCAATGGTCTCTTGTGATATAATACAAAGAGACTTGATTTTATAGAAATTCCTCTAGTTTTTTGGCTCATAAATGATGATAATTTTAATTCTAACTGCACATGTCTTCAATCCTACACATTTCCTGTAGTCATAATGTAAAATATTATTTTAATAAAATTACATATTCATACTATATGATCATAATTACAATGATAGGGATGAGGGAACCCTAAATTTTTAACCTAAACTAATGGGCTAGTGAGAGCAGTTTGATTGTTTCTACGTTCATATGGACAGCTCTACAAACATTATGACTTTTGTGTTACGACCATAATTTTTTTCACCTAAGAAAAATTGGGAGGTGAATTTGTGGGGTAGACTATGATTTTTATTATTATTACAATTTTAGGTATTCATCCAAATATTTTTTACTTATCTTTTTATCGACTGATATTTCATAAACTATACAGAGTGTAGGTATAGTGAGATGGGAGACGATTTTTTCCAGATTTACCTTCGTGGGATTCTAGCCTGGTGAGTAATATGTTTATTTTTTAGGCATTTTAATGTCATTAATTTAATACTAATAAGTCCTTTATTTAATTTTAGTATATTTGACCATCAATTTTGAGATTATAACTCCAACAAGGCCTGATAGTTGGGGATGGTCAGGATTTTCTTCAAATATTTCCAAGGGTAATCATGAGTCGTGAATTTTATAGTCATAAAAATTTAAAACTTTAATTATATAAATATAAGAGGTTTCATTAAATAAATATGTTACCGAATTTTGAAAACCCCATTATGGGGGATTTATTATTTAGGGCCAAGTAGGGAATGTGAAGCTTAGACAAATAGAGGAATCCTTTGGCTGATAGGCGCATTATGTAGGTGACTGATGAAAGGCCAATTGATGAAACATCACCCATATTCATGTAATAGTGATCTCAATAATTATGACATTTTATTGCTGATAAATAAAGGTATTTATGATTTGGATGTCTCAAGACCACATTGGGTGGCCTTTCCAGGGTAAGATTCTAAAAATAAAAGGGATCATCTATGTTGACCTATTCCATGAATGAGATACCATATCTACAAGAATTTGTTGTATAAAAAGATGATTTGTGATGTTAAACAACCAATGTTAGGTGGATAAGTCTCTTTAACAAAAAATGATGATAGTTTTGTGCAGTTTAAAGTCATGTTGAAAGGAAATTATAGGGATGTGTCATTTGAAGTCACAGTGCAAGGAAATTATATTATTCAGTTCATGCAGTAATTAAATAATGTCATGCATTTTAATGACAGGTTAAAAAGACATTAATGGGTTTTGATTTACGGTCTTTATCTTTGACCAAAACATTGATGGCTTTCCGATTCATAGTGTTTTTTCTGGAAATGTGCTACCATATTTAGGTATGGAAATGGAGAATTGTATGCTATGATTTAGAGATTTACAAACATGAAGAGTGATATGAGATAAAAAGTTAAATGGAATTAGAGGACGTATCTTCCAAGAATGAGGTTACCAGTATTTGAAAAACCCATTATTCAGCTATATTATATAGGGACAACTAGGGAATCTGCTGCATTGAGAAACAATGGAATCATTTGGCTGATAGGATTGTTATGTAGGAAACCGATGTAAGGCCAGCTGGGGGAACGTAGTTTATAGTCATGTATAGGAGATCTCAAGAATTCTAAAATTCTATTTCTATAAGCTGATGAATGTGTATGGAAATTTAGATATTCCAATGAATAGTGTTTAGTTTATGGAGAGATGTCCTTGAATACAAAAGATGTATCTCAAGTCATAATTTCCAAATAATTGGGGGAATATGCTCTATACTAATATTTAACCCAGTTGTAGGAATCATGGATCCTGTAGTTTTAGGCCATACAACTAGGAACATACTATTAAGTATATAATGAATCATATTATGGTCAAATGAACCATGGTTATTCCAATATTATATGTTCAAATGATAGGGTAAAAGTGTAAACAATGCTCTTAGAGACTTTTAGGTTGAGAGAACTGATATGGGAAAAATATTCAAAAGATAACTACATTAAACTATGAGTTTCTGCATACAATCATCAAATATTAGAAAGATAGAAGAACATTTTCCCATGAAGAAAGTTACCACTACTTGTAAAACCCGTTATGGGGGCTATATAATGTAGTGCCAACTATGGAATATGCAGCATATCCAAGAAGTTTCATGCTTGAGAGGATATGCCTATTATGTAGGCAACATTATAGAACAAAAAATGGGGGAAAACTACATAATAATGAAAAAGATCTATTTGGTATCATAAATTATACCACCGGAAACCGATGGAATATTATAAAGATCTGAAAGTACTCATGATTAAGAGTATAAAATGAAAAGGGGATAATGTTTAATGCACATGTAATGTGTTTTTACTGAAATGAGACATGATTTTGGAGTCCCACACATAGATCTATCACAAATATATAAATAAGACATCTTCTATTTTCATGATGGGTTCTCTAATGGTAGTGTCAAAAATAAATTTTCCAATATGGATTTTGATCACTTACAGGGGATGGGAATTTTTATTTATCTAGTGGTCGTGACTAGTATCTGACATCAAGTTTTTACTATGTATTTCAAATGGGATGAGCATCAATACATACATATTTCTATGAATACATTTCATTTTAACATAATGCAGTGGAGATAATGAATTACCCTACATGAAGGGAAAGGGTGGATACATGAATTTTTATGTCATGAAGTAAGGACATTATCCATTCAGTCTAATGGATTATGGTGGGGACTTAGGTTTCAAGACACGAAATGTCAAAAAAAATTCCAATGAACCAAATAATATGGTCCAATTGTCACTATATAACTTGTTAGAGAATAAATTATGCCACTCAATGTTCTAATAGATATGAGTTCATGTGTACTGTGAGAACTCATATTGGACTTTCCATGTAGATCTGACTCATACATGGGAGAGTTGATAATTTTTTTCATGTTGTGATACTGATGGGACAATGATTGAAAATATCGAAATTACTATATATCCCATAGGGGTGAGACTCAAGTCACACATCATTCTTGAAATTTTTCCCTATTTTAAAAACGTTTTGATAAGGGGATGATGGATTTTAAATAATTTATTGGCTGATGGTTGGACCTAAAGAAGTGATTCTATGCATTACCATATAAATCATTTTAATAAGAGTCAAATCAAAAGTCCTGAAAGATATCCCTAAATTGATCTAACTCATTCATAGGGAAAAGTAAAGAGGTTTTTTCTTCCAAAATCTTGTTTGGACCAAGGTTTGGAGATCTGGGAATCCTTATGTATCTCATTGGTATGAGAATCAAGAAAAACATAGTTCTTGAAATGTTCCATGTGCTGGTGTGATTCATACACATAGGGAAATGGGGATTTTATTTTATTTATAGATAGACCTGAGATAAAAGATCTAAGTGTCACTATATATCCTATTGGTATGAGAATCAAGGCACACATAGTTCTTGAGTAATATTCTTTGTGAAAATTTGACTCATGGACACATGGACTGAAAGAGATTTTTTATCATGACTGGACTCATGATTGGAAATTTGGGATTTATTAAATATCTCATTAGGATAAGAATCAAGATATACATAGATCATAAGGATGATTCCCACACCAACTAGATTTTAATGTGAGGAATGGTGTTTTAGTCCTGGTTGGGCGCAAGATTGGAGACCTGGACCTCACTATATATATAATTTGAGTGAGAATCAAGCCACATGTTATTCTAGAAGCTAATTCCCCACACCGACTAGAATTGTTTGTATGTAAGGGGGTATTTTTTAGCCAGGGATGGGATTAATATTGGAGATATGGGTGTCACTGCGTATCTCATTTGTGTGAGAAAATAGACAAATGTAATTGTATAAGATGATTCCCTATTCCAACTATATTATTATGGGAGTAATGGGGGTTTTTAGTCTTGGTTCGGCCTGAGATTATAAATCCTAACGTCACTATGTATCTCATATGAGTGTAAATCAATCCACTAGATGTTTTAGACAATCTACCTATGTAGATCATCTTCATGAACATGATGTAAAAGGGATTAATGATTATTCATGGCTAGACCGAGGATTGTAGATTTGGGTTTCACTACATATTTCATTATAAAGAGAATCAAGTCATACATAGTTATTAATGATTCTCCCATGTGGGTATGATTCAAATATAGGGAATAACTAGTGGCCAAATGGAACTAATGAGTGGCACTGATGTGTGTGATGCTTACTTATGGAAGATACTCACTTTTTAAGGGACAAAAAATAATATGAACTCATGGTATTTTGAGGAATTCCTTAACATCAAATGAGGGAAATGATATCTATATAGTTTAATATCACATGGTATAGAAAATGGTGTATTTATTTTCAGGTCGTGTGACTAGGACATCATGTTGTGCATTTTATCATCATGTAATAAGGGAGATCATGTTACATAGTTTAACATCATCTAGCATCGATGAAGGTTGCAATGTAGTTTATCATAATACAAATAGGATTAATTTTTTTTATTAAACAAAGTATTTCATTTGGAACCTTGAATTTTATGGATTTTTAATGAGTTATCCATACATTGAGATTAAGGAATAGGATCCTTTAGAATACAAATTTTGTATGAAATAAGGTCTTTACCATTTTGTCTCATGATTCAGAGTTCTCATTCCTAGTTTAATTAGAGTCTTAAGGACTGAAACCAACTATCCTTAGAGGAATGAACACAGCTAAACCTTCTTGTTCATTGAATCTGCTATTATTTTATGATATACTTCCAAGTGATTCATGGTATTAAATCTATTTTCATCAAGTATCTCCAACTCATCCATCCATTTTTGAGATTTATCATTATTAAAAAATTGATCACAAATGGAAACTTTGAGTGATTAAAAATAAATTACAATGTACATGACTTCTTCTGTCTCGTATACTATTGAGTATGAGGTTGATCATGTGGCATTTCTAGTAGTAGTCCTATAATTCCATAAGGTATTAAAGATTTTATCAGGCCATGATTTTTTATCTTTATCCACCATATTATGGATTATGTTGTGAAAGGTTTTTTTATAGCCTCTATCTATCAATTTCCCACTGCATGGTAGTAGGATTAATGGTTGAATTTGATATTTTATTCCTGATATAAGTTCCCTACTCTAGCAGAAAAAATTTGGTGATTTTATCCATTAGGATGGTAGAAGGGACACCAAATCTTGTGATGATTTTACATTTGACAAACCTAACAATGGGTTTATCTGTAACCTCTTTTTATGTATTTATTTATCCCATTTAGAGAATAAATTAGTAGCATTAAGGATGTAATAGAACTACTTAGAAATATTTTTAGGATAAGGTCCTACTACATCTACTCCCCATTGGAAAATAGATAGGAGTATATAGATATATGAAGTATCTCTAGGGGTTATTTGATGAATTTGGAATGCACTTGATAGGGATTAAAATATTTAGTGAAATCTATGCAATACTGCATCATCGAAGTCCAAAAATATCCAAGCCTTCGAATTGGACAATAAATATTGTACATAGACTTATGGGCACTATATGGTTCTCCGTGTACTTCTTTAATGATAGATATAGTTTCCATCCCATCAATTTATCTGAGGATATATGTTAAATCCTCCTCTATAGAGGATCTTAAGTTGATTTGGGCAATTATAAAGAGGGAAATTAACTGATCATCATCGAATCTTCTCCCTTCGAACTGTATTTGGTAGATGTATCTGTGTTGGAGATATTTCATGATAGGTGTCATCCATCCCATGGTAGGACCAAATGATTCGATAATGGGGCTGACTTCATTTATTTCTTCTCTTCGTATTTGAACAAAATGTGAAACGACACGATGATAAGAAATGTTTATGATTGTTTGGTTTTAGTTCTGATCAACCAGGGTTGTATATGCATTTTAAAATGCATCATCTTGAGAATTTTGATGACATTTGATGTAAGACTATGTTGGATTAGAGGGAAATTTTACCATTAACTAGTAGAAAATAATCACACGGGGGAATTAGATCTTCTTTTATAATACTATTATCCCCATTAACATGTTTGATTACCATCTTTTAATCACCCTTAACTTCTTAGGTGGTTCACTTGCATGTGGAGTATTAATTCCAAACCTACTATGAGAGCCTAGTATTTTACCTCATTATTGGTACCACCTTATGATGACGTGAATGAGTATGAAATCACTGCCTTTTTTAGATAGATAAGTTTAATTCATAACCAAAATTTATTGAGGATAATGTCTTCTTTTTTATCCCCATTTGACTTATAGAATCACAAAAAAAATCTCCACATTCGGGGATATCCTGAATAGAAAATATTTATTCATCAGGTTGTTTAGTATTTAATGACGTTTATTCCATTGATGGGTTTTCAACAAGTATGTCTATAAAGGCATAGTTTTTCACAACATTATCCAAATTAATATATATATAAAATCACCACAGAGAAACATCACACCATAATAGATGTCCTATCAACATAGGATAAATGTGGATAAATTATAGTGGGTTATTGTAACAGTCCATGTGAAACCTGTGATGCTGTATGTAGTACCTCAACTTCTGAACAAGAAAGTTTAATTCTAGGAATCACTTCTCAATATCTAAATATCTAGTCTCAACATCGATCATGGTTAGATTTTGATTGTAAAGGTTTTTTTAATTTCCAGCATTTTTATTCTGTGGATGGAAGGAACCCAGTGATCACTCCTCGGTTGTTAGATAATGAACGGGTATTTTCATTTAATAGGTTGCATCAATATTGGTGGACTAAAGAGGAATTTATAGAGGGTATCAAATGCCTCTTGGTATTAGTTGGTCCATCGATATGTGACCCCCTTCTTCATCAATTTGGTGATGGGAAAACACTTTCCTCATATATTGGCTATGAAGTGCCAGATGCAGGCTATGTTTCTTCGAAGTCCTTTTAACTCATTCAAATTTTGAGGATGTGACATGATATGGATATATTTTGTCTTCACAAGAACAACTTTGATGCCAATATGGTATACCAAAAAACCATGAAATTTTCTAGAGGTTACCTTGAAAAAACATTTTAAGGGGTTGAACTTGTGATTATTTTCTCTATGATTATTGACTATGGTCTCTATGTCCAACAAGTGATTTGAATATTGCCTATATTTAACTGTTATATCATCAATATAGAAATAAACAAATTTTATCAAGAAGGGTTTTACGATATGATGCATTATATGGTAGTATGTTTCACCAAGATTCATCAAAACAACAGGAATTTCCCAATAGAAAAATTAACATTGATGGGATCTGAAGGTTGTAGATTCATCATCTTCTAGGGCCATCTAGATTTGGTTATACCCAGAGTATCCATCCATGATGGAAAGATATTTAGAGCTAGATATTTCACCAATAAAGTGTTTTTCCATTAGAATCGAGAGATAATCTTTGGGAAAATTCATTTTCATAGATCTAAAATCAATGAAAAATATGATTTTCAATTATTCTTTTTTAATAAGAAAATATTGTATAATCACATTGGATATTTCACCTCTCAGATGAAGTTATATTTGATAATAGTGTCTATTTTAGTCTCAATTTGGGAGGCATGAGTCGGGTGCATTATTTTTTCTACCTCATTATATCCTCGATGATCTTTTGGAAAATCGCAATGATTGGTGTCCACCTCAGGGTAAGGTACTAAAATTTACTTACATTTACATGAAAACAAATCACAATTTTTTTTTAAAGAATGTATACACCTTTTCTCTTCAAAAGTCATGGGCACACTAATCTGAATGGGGCATATATCTTCCTTAATACCCATATTTATTTCACGGAGTTCATAAAAAGTGGTGGAGACACCCTCCATAAATGATGGAGAAGAATCCTTGTGCTATACCTTTTTATACTTTTATATATGTATCAATTCTCCTGAATCTTCATGCAGGGTAGGTGATGAAGAAATAATTTCAGAACTAGGGAATGCGCCAGTATTTGGATTTCATAAAGAGGAGGCAACCGTCACTAACACAACAGATAATGAGTGGTCTTTTTGAAGCTCTGGAGGGATGATAATGGGATGATAATTGACATCCATGTCTTTTTCCATGAGTGAAATAACTTATTCTTGAACGGATTAAGAAGTAGAGGCCTATTTACGATTAGTTTATGAAATGAAGAAATCTTTATTTATACATTCTTCATTATTTAGCGTGTCAATGATTTCTCTTGTGTTTTTAGGTGTAGTCGTCACAAATGACATTATGGAATCCACCGAATGAGTTCTGGGATTTGGACCAAACCCTTCAATTTGATTAATGGGTATCATGTAATATGCACTGAGATTCATGAATGGGTTAGCTGGGATCTTCTCCAGACCATTCGGGGAATTGATTCTTGTAATATCATCTTTTGTGTACTATTTTTACCTTTGTGTTATAAAACGATACATCAATGTACTATGCTTCACATGTTTCGAACGATGCCTTATCATCATGAAATGTACCAGTTTGACCATTGATTAAATATTTGAAACATTGGTGGTATGATAAGATAATGGGTTTATACTGATGTAGCCAAGGTCTCCTGAATAGAATATTGAAAGTAGTGTCCTACCAGACAACCTTGAACTCTAAATCAGATATGAGATTCCCGAAATGAGTTTGGAGCGTAATATCACCAAGTGGTTCTTGTTCATACTATTCATAAGATTTCAACAAGATTGTGGAGGTATGAATCTGGGATTTGGTGAGGTTCAATTGGTAGAGTGTACATATGGGAATGTGATACACCCTTCATGAATTAAAAATAAAGGATCATCAGATATCAAAATCATTGATCACTGGATAGGTACAAGGTCTTGATGATTCATTGTATGAAAACATCATCATCCTTATTTGGGAAAGATGTGACATCATAGAATTATATCGAATATTTCATCATAAGTTAAACTTCTGTGGAATCATCATCAACATCAATCTATTGAGTTCCTGTGTAACACCCCAAGCTTCCATGATACGCTTCTCTATCAATAATGCAATAGCTTGCATTGCACGCAAATTTGAGATTCTAACACACCGCGACCAATCAAAATAGCCATTATGAATAGTAATACCCACGTTTTGAAATTATATATATTTTATATTCCAAAATGGACTTCATTTTTGGATTCGGAATATCAAAATTAGCCTATGTTGAATTTTTGGTATTTTTCTGAGAACTTCCAATTTTTTATGAATAGTGAAAAATACGTAAAAACAACTTTTTTAATAAAAATAATTTATAGTGATAAATTATACTATTTAGTGGTTTTAATCTATAACTAGAATATATTTTTACCATTTTATCCAATGGTGTTCATTAGAATTAATTTCACCTTAAAATTGGACATAAACAATTGTCAATCTTTTGATATATATTGTTTCTTAAAAACACGCTATTTGTTGTGACAGCGGGAATTAGATATAAAATTAATTAATGAAACTTATATGTTTGGAATTTTGATGAATAGTGAAACCACTAAGTGGTAGTTAAAAAACTGATTTTTCAATTAAATGAAATATTACCACTTCTGTGATTTGATTTTCAAAAATAGGACATACAATGTTGTCATTAGGAAGTAAAATGTGGTTCAATGGGATTAAAATAATTTTTTTGGTGAATAGTAACTTTTAAGTTTAATTAATTGCGATTAAAGGTTATTAGTGAAATTTAAGGTATAAATGATATAATAAAAATATGAAAATACATTTACACTTGTACTACCCCTATTGGATGAGTCATGGCCGACCAAGACAATCCATGGGTCAAATTGGGGACCCCATGGAGCCACTTTGGTAGGAAAATCACATTAAAAACTTTTTATTTAATGTTAAAATAAAAATGTCACAAACATGAGTTGTTTTACTAAACAAATTTTGAAATGGGGTTAGACAAGTCATATTTTTGACTATAAATATTCATTAAAAAGATAAATAGATTTCCTACATCATGATAATTTTTTATATAAATTTTAGACATTAAATAAATTAAATTATGTATGACACCATGATGATGCATCAATTACCTCATTAATTAACGATTTAAATAAAATGAAAAGATAATGTAAAATCTAAGACTTACACTTGTCCAAAACCTTTTGGATGAGTAGATTTAGAACCCTTGTCACCGTATCCTTGAAATATATCATTGTGGGTCCTCTAAAATCCGAAAATAATTTCATAATAATGTAATATTTCATGACTTTCCAAGAGTGCCCCTCCTCTCCTCTTATAAAAGGCCCCCACCTCAACCACCTTACTCACAGCTTCAAGCCATTTGGCTCGGCCAACATCTACCCAAATACTCTCCCAAAAACCCTATCTTACTCTTAGAATCCTCACATTGGGAAGAATTCTTCCCAAGGAAGCCTTTGGCTCAAATCAAAAAAGAGTTACCGGATTTTCAGGAAATGTCTTCTCTTATGTTAATTTGTTTTATTTTTCATCTCCAACCCCCTAAAATCTTTTTATTCATTTATTTTGTAAAAACAACAGTATTCTCAATATACTATTATGTTTTTATAAGAAGGATTCGAGCAACACATACACACACATACATCTAATGGTTAAAGAACATACTGTTTCTGTGGATGGAGAATTTCTACCTCACGAAACGATGATTGTTCAACACTCATATTACACGTCTCATAGTTTCCATTATGATGAAACTATTTTTATATATGATATATATTATGTTTTTTTCCTTATGAATCGGTATTTTTCATTTATGGCATACCTTTATGATTTCCATTATGGGTAAACACGATAATTTCATTTTAGGAAGTGCAGACTACCACCCCCTCAAAGAGATTTGAATAGTTAATGCCATATGTGAGATGTATAAAGGATGGAGTAAATGGTATTATACATTATATTTTATTGAAATTATATTATAACTTTATATAATTATAAATTCATTCCATTAAATATTAAATAGAAATGAATGTAGTGTTCAAGCGTACCTATGGCTTACCGTCTCCATGAATGGTGCATTTCATTTCTTACCTCTAAATGTTATGTTATATTATAAATGAATGTATATACTGGATATATATGATGTATATGATATCTACATCATGAATATAATTATGGATATAATGGATATTTTACCACATGAACAAAGTGTAATTATAAGAAGTTTATTTTTGACTCAAGTACCTAAGATCGACAAAACGACCATTATTAACAAAGATAATTACATAATGTTCATAACATGGTAATAATTGATATAAAAGGAATAATGATATTTAAAAAGGTTCTTATGAAGGTAGAGATTAACTCTAGTTTATTATTCATGAGTTTAAAGAGCGGTAGAGTCAAGTCGGACACGAGGTAAGGGAACTTCTTAACCCAATTTCCATTCTTTGGGTTAGTCTCCTATTTTCAAATTATGTCTTGATATTATCTTGTATTTATACATTCTTTATGTGTACATATAGTGAATACACATAATAGATATATTTCATTTAAAAATGATCTTTGTATGGACTTCATCATAATCTCCTTTCATTGAGGCATATTTGGTTTTATACACAAATTTCTTTTATACGGTGTATAAACGCCTTTGACTTTTACATTTATTCACAAGGAATCTTTTTATACGAAGCATTTTACTAAACGACAAAAAGGAAATTTTTTCTTGTCGTATGTATGTGACGACAACAACATCTCAGCCGCCGTGACCATTATTTGAGTTTCGGCTTACTCTACAAGCCATAACTTTTTTTTTTAAATGAAAAAAAATAAAAAGTTTTAATTTTATTTTATTTTGGTATGGAAAATGGTTTTGAAAGTGTTTTTTTATCATATCAATGTGTTGTATTGATATCTTGTGATTGAAATGTTGAAATATTATGTTTCCTTTATGCATGTTTTATGTGATACGATTATGTTATGGTTTATGATATGTTTAAACCTGTTCATATGAGGAATGCATTGGACTTAATAAGTGATGGGTAGAGCCCGCTATAGCTCCTCGATGCATCGGTAGGTCTCATGAGACACACTAGTGTCTTGGCACGAGGCTTTGACAAAATCATATTTTTAGTCTTGGCATGAGGCCTTGGCTACATGGTTATGATAGTCTGGCATTATGCATTCCATCATTATTAAAGTGGTTATTGACATTTCATGTGATTATTCGACTAGTAGAATATCCATGTGAATAATTAAATGTCATTATTTAATTTTATTTTTTCCATATTAGGCTGAAGTTCAAGTTTAAAAAGGCTTTTGTTATAGTTATACATTGCCTTAAATATTAATGTTTATTTATGAAATCTTCCAAAATATTGTTATCCTTACTGGGCATCTGAGCTCACCCCTTTCAATGTTTTAATATTTTCCAGGATGTGAAGAAGTATTTTATGAATGACATGCAGGGATAGTCTGAAGGGGATAGAAGTGTGGACTATAGAGACTATGTTATTGTGATTTTTCACTTTATGAAGTAATGTACCATTTATGAATGTATATAGTGTTTCCAATGCTACTAAACTAATTGGTCTTTCAAGACTTGATCTTTTGTGATCATGCCAATGTTATGCAATAATGCACCAACTCTGGGTAACAGGGGTCGGGGCATTACAGTTGGTATCAGAGGCAGTTTACTACTAACCCTGGAAGGTAGATTTAGATAAACTCTGATTAGAGCACATAGCTCTATGATAGACTTTGAGTATTATTATAGAAGAACTTCCTAGAATTTTGGTATTATAGAGATTTTGTGAGTTTTCTCAGCAATACATCCCTGCCTGGATACGAGCAGGTAGAGGCGGCTCTGGTACAGATGTATCTAGGGGTAAAACCCGAAAACACCGCTTTGAGCTAGACTCGGATGGGAACAGGTGCACGACAACGGGCCTTGCTTCACTCTTGGTTATGACACTCCCGGGGGATATGCTTAGGATAATTCTCATTTTCTATACAAACCACTATGAAGGTTTATGAGTGTATACTTCCTCAAAGAAAACATTTTTATGATTATGGATTACATCCATAAATCGTTCAATTTATGCTTAGTATTTTAAAAGTTTGTAATTATTCATTGCAATTCATAAACTGACCTAGTTTATGCCATTGTATAGAAATGGCACCCAGTAGAAGGAATGTGAACTCTAACAATATGTATGATCCAAAGAGTAAGAAGGATCTTATCTTTCACAGTATTAAGCCATCATTTAGAAGGGAAATAGTCTCCCATGTGTTCTCAACATATTAAGAAATAGTATCATGTGTTAATAAGATAATTAAATAATTCTCTGAGTCTTATGGCTTTGAATTGAAGCAAGAGAAGAAAAGGATGGAAGAGAGAATAATGGATAATGGGACGAGGGGAAAGAATAATTTTCCAATATGTGATAACTGTGGGAAGAAACACCTTGGAACTTTCCTGAAGGGAATGGGAGTTTGTTATAAGTGTGGAGAAAAAGGACACCAAGTGCATTACTGCAAGGGTAAGAAAAAGGTTTCAAATGTACAATGCTTTATCTGCAAGGAGTGTGGACACTACGCAAACCAATGTCGAAATCATCAGAGTATGCCCCAAATGATGTTATTGGATAATAATCAAGTTATGATACTACCACAGATGAAGAGGAATGATTAGAGTTTTTATGTTTTTATTAAATAATTATGTCATTTGAGTGTTGTATCAATGATGTACTGGTTATAATAATTATAGAGTATATAAGGATTGTACTGTAGTACTATTTTATCAAGGACTTGAGATTGTGTGGAACCAAGAAAAGTGACTAAATAGAAGGTTAAATATTTTAGAAATATATGGTTGAGAGAAAGATAAACCATAATTTGGTTCTGATATCGAGATAGTGATTTTGGAATAATACAAGATTTATTTGGATAAATTATATTGGATATTCTTGACTTCCTTGAAACTGAATAATGATTTGCATACATTTTTGGATAGAAGGAGTATATCTAGTATTCTATAAGGAATAAGAGACCATGAATGTGATCAAAAAGGATCTTCATTGTGTTTACATTCCTTATAAAATTTGGATTGTGAGTTTGGATAGAAGTATTTTGGATAACTATAATGGTTGGAATGGATTAAGTTGAAATTTTGATTGTATTGCTTAAGGTTAAAACATTGATGAAGATTATTTTTGGAATATTATGATACTATAGTTTTAGGAAAAGTAGAACCTACAGGTTGTGGGATAACCCATCGCATCGACAAATTTGTTTGAATCGAACCCACAACCATAGTGTGACAGGCCTTTATTACCTACCACTAGCCTACAAGAAGTCCCTGGTTATTACAAAATAGTTTTCCTAATCTAAATGGTATGTGGTAATATTTGAAACCTTATAAAATTAGGATAAATATAATATTTTTGAGTTCTATTATCTTTTTGAGTGAAAGATGGGTTTGTGGTAAAAATTTATTTCCTTACGTTCTTAGTAAATCTCATAAATAAATTCCCCAACTTTATGAAAGGTAACTTAAAAAAAACGTTGTTGGTTAACTTTTCCAACTGGGGATTCAATGACCGTTTAACCAATCACTTGTTTTTGATTTTCTCGTGGTTAACTTTCTCCTAATCCTGTTTTCTACAACTCTTCATCAGACCATGATGGTTTGTTTTTCTTCCATATCCATATTTTCATAGAATCCTAGTATGGCCTATCTCGGGTGACCTTTGTACTTATCTTTCTTTCTTTTAAAGTTATATTTTTATTAACCTTATTTCCGATGTGGGCTTTCCACAAAGGTATTTTATATTTTCAACCTTTTATTTTCAAAGAAAAATTTCAAACTGCAAGGACCAATTTATTGAAGGAGTGGAGAATGTAACACCCCAAGCTTCCATGATATGCTTCTCTTTCAATAATGCAATTGCTTGCATTGTACGCAAGTTCGAGATTCTAACATATCAGGACCAATCAAAATAGCCATTATGAATAGTAATACCCACTTCATGAAATTATATATATTTTATATTTCAAAATGGACTTCATTTTTGGTTTCAGAATATCTAAATTAGTATATGTTGAATTTTTGGTATTTTTCTAATAACTTCCAATTTTTATGAATAGTGAAAAATACTTAAAAACAACTTATTTAATCAAAATAATTTATAGTGATAAATTATAATATTTAGTGGTTTTAAAGTATAATTAGAACATATTTTTACCATTTTATCCAATGGTGTTCATTAGAATTAATTTCACTTTGAAATTGGACATAAACAATTGTCAATCTTTTGATATATATTGTTTCTTAAAAACATGCTATTTGTTATGACATCGGGAATTAGTTATAAAAATAATTAATGCAACTTATATTTTTGGAATTTTTTAAAATAGACATCATTTTTGAATTTGTAATATAAATTATAGCATAGGGTGAAATTTTGGAATTGTTCTGAAAAAATTCAATTTTTTATGAATTGTGAAACCACTATGTAGAAGTTAAAAAACTAATTTTTCATTTAAATGAAATATTACCACTTCTGTGATTTTCTTTTAAAAACTACGACCTACTTGGTTGTCATTAGGAAGTAAAATGTGGTTTAATGGGATTAAAATAATTTTTTTTGTGATTAGTAACTTTTATGTTTAATTAATCGTGATTAAAGGTAATTAGTGAAATTTAAGGTAAAAATGATATTATAAAAATATGAAAATACCTTTAAACTTGTCCTACCCCTATTTGATGAGCCATGGCCGACCGTTAAAATCCATGGGTCAACTTGGGGACCCCATGGAGCCACTTTGGTAGGAAAATGATATTAAAAACTTTTTATTTAATGCTAAAATTAAAATGTCACAAACATGAGTTGTTTTACTAAAACAATTTTTAAATGGGGTTATACAAGTCATATTTTTGACTAAAAATATTCATTAGAAATCTAAAGAGATTTCCTACATCATGATAATTTTTTATTAAATTTTAGACATTAAATAAATTAAATTATGTATGACACCATGATGATGCAGCAATTACCTCATTAATTAATGATTTAAATAAAATGAAAAGGTAATGTAAAATCTAAGACATAAAATTGTACAAAACCTATTGGATGGGTATATTTCGAACCCTTATCACCTTATACTCTATTTATATAATTTTTGGTCCTCTAAAATCCGAAAATAATTTCATAATTATGTAATATTTGATGACTTTCGAAGAGTGCCCCTCCTCTCCTCTTATAAAAGGCCCCCACCTCTACAACCTTATTCACACCATCAAGCCATTTGGATCGGCCAAACTCTGACCAAATACTCTCCAAACTTCCCTCTATTACTCCTAGAAGCCTCACTTTGGTCAGATTGCTTCCCAAGGAAGCCTTTGGGTCAAATCAAAAAAGAGTTACCCGATTTTAAGGTAATGTCTTCTCTTATGTTATTTTGATTTATTTTGCTTCTCCAACCCCTAAAATCTTTTTATTCATTTCTTTTGTAACAACAGAAGTATATTCAATATACTAGGATGTTGTTATTAGACGGATTAGAGCTACACTTACACACACCTACATCTAATGGTTAAATAACATAATGTTTCTGTGGATGGTGAATTTCTGCCTCACGAAACGATGATTGTTCAACACTCATCTTACACCTATCTTGGTGGCCATTATGATGAAACTATTTTTATATATGATATATATTTTGTTTTTTTCCTTATAATTCTGTATTTTTCATTTGTGGTATACCCTTACGATTTCCATTATGGGTAAACGCGATAATTTCATTTTAGGAAGTGCGGACTACCGCCCCCTCAAAGTGATTTGAATCGTTAATGCCATATTTGGGATGTATAAAGGATTGATTAAATGGTATTATACATTATATTATACTGGAATTATATTATAAAATTATATAATTATAAATTCATTCCATTAAATATGAAATAGAAATGAAAGTAGCATTCATGCGTACGTACGGCTTACCGTCTCCATGAATGGTGCATTTCATTTCTTACCTCTAAATGTTATGTAATATTATAAATGAATTTATATACTGGATATATATTATGTATATGATATCTATATCATAAATATAATTATGGATATAATGGATATTTTACCACATGAACAAAGTGTAATTATAAGAAGTTTATTTTTGACTCAAGTACCTAAGATCGACAAAACGACCGTTATTAACTTAAATAATTACATAATGTTCATCACATGGTAATAAGTGATATAAAAGGACGAATGAACTTGAAAAAGGTTCTTAAGTAGGTAGAGATTAACTCTATTTTATTATTCATGAGGTTAAAGAGCGGTCGAGTCAATTCAGACACGAGGTAAGGGAACTTCTTAACCCAATTTCCATTCTTTGGGTTAATCTCCTACTTTCGAATTATGTCTTGATATTATCTTGTAGTTATACATTATTTATGTGTATATATAGTGAATACACATAATAGATATATTTTATTTAAAAAATATCTTTGTAAGGACTTCATCTCAATCTCCTTTCATTGAGACATATTTGGTTTTATTCACAAATTTATTTTATATGGTGTATAAACCCCTTTGACTTATACATTTATTCAAAAGGAATCTTTTTATACGAAGCGTTTTACTAAATGAAAAAAGGAATGTTTTTCATGTCGTACGTATGTGGTGACAATGACTTCTCCACCGCCGTGACAATTATTTGTGTTTCGGCTTCCTCTACAAGGCATAACTTTTTTAAAAATGGAAAATAAATAAAAAGTTTTAATTTTCTCTTATTTTGGTATTGAAAATGGTTTTGAAAGTGTTTTTTTTATTATATCCATGTGTTGTATTGATATCTTGTGATTGAAATGTGGAAATGTTATGTTTCCTTTATGCATGTTTTATGTGATACGATTATGTTATGGTTTATGATATGTTTAAACCTATTCATATGAGGAATGCATTGGACTTAATAAGTGATAGGTGGAGCCCGCTATAGCTCTTCAATGCATCGGTAGGTCTCATGAGACAAACAAGTGTCTTGGCATGAGGCCTTGACAAAATATTATTTGTAGTCTTGGCACGAGGCCCTGGCTACATGGTTATGATAGTCTGGTATTATGCATTCCATCATTATGAAAGTGGTTATTGACATTGCATGTGATTATTCGACTAGTAGAATATCCATGTGAATAAGTAAATGGCATTACTTAATTTTATTTTTGCCATATTATTCTGAAGTTCAAGTTTAAAAAGGCTTTTGTTTTAGTTATACGTTGCCATAAATGTTAATGTTTATTTATGAAAGCTTCCTCAATATTGTTATCCTTACTGAGCATCTGAGCTCACCCCTTTCAATGTTTTAATATTTTCCATGATGTGAAGAAGTATTTTATGAATGACCTGCAGGGATAGTCTGAAGGGGATAGAAGTGTGTACTATGGAGACTATGTTATTGTGATTTTTCACTTTATGATGTAATGTAACATTTATGAATGTATCTAGTGTTTCCAAGACTACTAAACTAATCAGTCTTTCGAGACTTGATCTTTTGTGATCATGCCAATGTTACGCAATAATGCACCGACTCAGGGTAACTGGGGTTGGGGCGTTACATCCTGACAAAGACAAAATTATTTATTCTCAGAAATCCATTGATAAGATCGAGGAATCCATGATCGATTAATTTTTTGGTACCTATTCCAGTTTCATTAACAAATCATACTTTTTATCTAGAGGATTGAAATTTCTAGATAAGTGATTTTCTTTTATAGGTTCCTTGTAAGTATATGTTCTTGATGAGGATGGACCATCTTTTGGGGTAGAAACATGAAGTGATTTTTATTTTGGTGTATTAGGCTAGCTTGGAATGCCCACTCACCGAGGAGGTGGTGGCATAGACCCTGACTAGACATCCAAGATGATCATGTTAGGGTAGTCCCTATCATGTGTTAGAGAACTTCCTTATTTTTGTTGAGCCTACTGGAGGGCTCTCCCATGAGTTTTTTCTTCATAAATATTCAATAAAGGGTATGATTGGTGTAGTGGAATCTAGAATAACCACATCTCCCAATATATCCTTGACCTAATGACCACTTACCAAAATTCTTTAATCAAGTGTAGGAAGATAAGGTTCATAATAAGAATAATCATTTGAGTAGGGATCTATTATGTCAGTAACATTAATGTAACTGAAGATTAACCCGTTATTTGATGATGATTCAGCATGGGAGGTTGACTATTTTTGTGCCATTTATAGGGGTGATGCCCATGTTTTTGAGACAGCCATCATGAAATCTATGAAGTTAATCGATAACATTGCCCTTGGAATGAAATAATTATATTATAATTTCCCCATATTCTTCAATTTATGTTTCTTATTTTAGTATTGGCCTTAAATGGGTTAGGCCTTTGAAAAAGATAACTTTGATGTAACTGAAGTGGAGGGAGACACAATCTAATATTTCAATTATGTTCATAGAATGTAATGAATTCGGTCAATTGTTTTCTTCACAGTCCAATCATTTCATTTATATTAATTCAAACGTTTGACATCCTTCCACTCACCTTCCTTCTCTCGGTTGGTAACAATTACAAATGCTACATGGGCTGGTAAATGTTTTTTGCTTCACTTGTCCAGATTCCACCATCTTTTGTAGGAGGTCCTTAAAAAAATTCATGGATGGGGTTCTCCAACATTTTATTAAATGGGAAATAGTCTCCTTGGTCCCCATATTCTTCTTTTTTTTTGAATTTTTTTGGACTTGGAAAATGAACTATGTTTTTTTCCAAAGATAAGATGAATTAATTAGGGACTTGGTCATTTCAAGAAGAATATACCTTGTTTCTAAACTCCTCAAACTATCTCCACCACTGATATGTTTATCATCAAGTAGAAGTAGTCATTATTGCTGACGCCTTGGGGGTGGATTCTCATGGTGTGATGAGGTATTTGAATAAGGATAGGGTATAGGGGACTGCTTATGTGTGACTATAGAGGCCTCTACATTTTCTTATCTTCTTCCCATATTTGATGGGAATACTATGAGTTTCTCTATAGTCTCTATTAAAGAATTTTCTGCATATTTAGAAATCCAACATAGAATTTTAATCCCTCCTGTATATTTAATAGGGATTAATGGTGTGAACAGCTCATCACATAGATTTGATACACAAAGGGGAAATAATTAATCATGAGGGAATGGTATATTCATAGAGTATGATAACCATTTCCTCCAAGAAATGAAATTTTAAACTATTTCATTATATCCTTGTGGGTAGTTTGTGAGATTTTGGATTTTTGTTTTCTACAATGTAGAGATGAACTCAAAAGGGAGATTTTTACAGATATCTTCTCATCTAGTGATCGATCAAGACTGCAAAAATTTATACACTATAATGGCTGGCCCCTGTCATGATTTCCCAAATCATTTGAGTTTCACCAAATCATTTTTCGTGGGGGTCCCCATCATGATATCACAATGGTAGATGAAATTTATCTTTTGTTCCTCTGGATCTCTTGATTCATAAATGATTGGAAATGTGGTATTTAAAAAATTTGGTTGAGAAGGAGCCATATCTATGCATTCTGGAAAATCCTTATTTTTTGGATGTATTGTTGCACATTGACCTTCCATGGCTTCAAATAGAGTCATTAGTTACTCAATTGTGTTCATAAAAATTTTAGATACATCAGAATGATCCATGATCTAAATAGCTGTGGTGGTTGGAGATTAAATACATGTGGTGATTGGTAAAACCAATGGTTATGCTACTACTGGTATTTTCCTGGGATAACTCATGGGGATAGACCTTTAAATATGTGCTTGACCCTGATCTGGTTGTACTAGAAATGAAGATAGTTCATTATCTATATCATTAGTTTTAAAAAACCTCATTATTGAGGTTCTCCTACTAAAATTTCATGTTTAGTATCCACTTGTGAAGCATATTTGGTAGGAATTCTACCTCAGAGTAACAATGAATTGAGAATTCTCAATTCCAACATCACTCCCTCTTAATAAGAAAATAATTATTCAAGAGAAAGGGATTGACTATCTACACTGGAAAGGTGACACATTTTCTGACCATTACCTTTTTCATTATTAGGTTCATTTTGAAGAGGTGGAAATTGATTATTCAAGGGGATACCTAAATTTTGGGTAACCCTCTAATTTTGGGTATGCACACTACCTTCATTTACATTAGTGTGAACCATATTAATAAAAATAACATCATCCTATGAATCTCAAGAAGTAGATTAATTTTTTTGGAGGATTTTCATTGATTTAATTGAAGGAATTAATCATTGAATATTGCATTGCTATAATTTTGTTGGTATCTGTGTGAGATAAAATTCTCGTTCACCCTCCACGAGACGTTTTCCTCCTATTTTTTGGTTCTGTGGAAAATATTTGGTGGATAGTAACCGAAAGGGAATCCTTTGATAATTTAATTATGTGTTCATCTTGTGGTTTCTTCCCAAATCCAGAGACAACTTACATCCGTTGGGGAGGGGATTGTAAATGTGAAAAATCACACATTCCTACAGACTGAGGCTATTCTTCTTCTTCTTTATCATCCCTAAAATATTGTTTTTGGTTACTTTGGGTTGGGTTTAAAAGGACCCCAAACCTATGAGCTCGGGTAGATCCTAAAATTCTATGACTAATATCAATTCATATAATCTTCAGATTTTACTACTTCTACTCCAAAAATTGGTTGGGTACATTACTCATCATTCACTTAAATATCCTTCTTCAAGAGATTGTTTTTATATTTTAGACAATTGTGTAATTTAGTTCCTGGCATCCTCTAAGTTGGTGTTGTTCTCAATATTCTCACAGGCTTGATGAAAAAGTATCTTAATAGATTTCTGTCTTTGGGTCTGACTTTGGTGAATATTGGTTGAGGCCTATTATTACTGAGCATCTGTTCATTAATGAATATAATTTTCATTTTGTAGCTGTCCTAGGGAAATAACATGTCAGGAGACCACTTTTGGTGGGATTTCCTGACGTTCCAGAGTAGTGAAATGCAATGATCTGTGTACACCCCATCCTCTAACATGAACACCATATGGGGTGTTGACGATCAATTGTACCAATGTCATTAATTCATTGAGGCATGAAAATTAAAGTGATCCCTATATCCTACAAAAATTCAGATATAAGGAAGACATGGGATATTCCAAGTCAATTTGTTGTTGCAACCCGTCTACTCCATTAACATGATTCTGATATTTTCTATATGGTAATACTTTGTATTTTAGATGATAATGATCCTTCCATATTTTAATGTAGATATCATGAATAAAATATACTGCCAAAATCTCTAGAATGTTTTATTAACATGTAGAAAAAGGTGAAAACATAAATTATATTTCCCCCTTATCCATTTGTTTCATCATGTTCAACATAAACTTTTTTATTTTTCTAGTGGATTCTCTACATTTTCAGAACAAAGATAGAATTTTCCTATGATTTCTCAAAATTAGAAATATCAGTAGAGAGTTAATTTGTTATATTTGAAGATAAATGTCCCATTGGTGGTTCATATAATGACCATCACCATGGCTTGTCTTCTGTTTGACAAACAATTTCACCTACTATTGACAAGGCATCAGAAATGACTGGCCTTGTATTTTCAAGTGCCTCTTAATAGGTGAGATTTCTCATCACTACATTTTTAGTCAGATAATTCTCTTGAAAATTCATATTAATACTAGAAAATAAACTGTCACACTGAACACTATCTTGGGATGGACCACCATGGAGGATTACAAAAAGGGATAGACCCTTTTTCTCCTTAGTTTTCTTCCACATTTAGGGTTTTCAGGGCACTCATGAAGAGATAAGATCTCGAGATTGACCAAATTGTCATGAAGCAAGATCCCATGAGGAAGTTTCTTACAAGGACCTTAATAATTACTGTTATTTATCCCACTATTTGGTAATGGGTGGGCTAGATCTTGAGCTACAATAGATAAATGTATAATGGCTTAAAGAACTCCATTATTGAGTGAAGCTGCATCAAGGATTTTCTCTTGATTTTACAACTATGTTTGATAATAATTATTTTTTATGCCTTAAGACAAGAATTTGGGGCCACATTATAGGAAAAGTTGTTATCATGGGTTGGTGTATATACTTTCCTTGGAGTGGCTGTCTAAATAGGCTGATTAGCCCCAATAGGAATAGTTGTATGTTCCAGATCCTGTTTTCCATATGATATGGGGAATTATGCCCCATAACCCTCCTCCATGGGAATATAATATGTTTCTAATCTATGGTGACAAGTTGTTGAGCCACCCTTCTTATGGTGATAGAGTTATGATTTTGTCCCTCTGGTACAAATGTTTCAACCGTGGTGATATCTGGGCAATCCTTTAGGATATGAGAAGGAATTTTCATCTACCCTTTCACCATTTCCAATATGTTCTTGGTGACATAGGCATCCAAAATAGGAATATACATCCATTATGTATTTATTGTAGGTGTATGTACCTACTCATGCCCTCCCTTTATTGTCAGGGGATGCTGGATGTACTCTTGTGTTGGAGAAGAGTGTTGAGTCTATCCTTAGCTTCTCTACGGTATTTTTTGATAGAATTCTTTATTTACTGTTATAAGAGGATGTTGGAAGGATTTATGGGTGTATGAGGATATATGTTCCTTCACGAGATTTGATTAATATGATTAGTCGTATTCCACTAGACGAGTGTTCTGGTTGGATGATTGAATTTGAAAGAGTGTATATGCCAGATAAATTTTCCGCCAAGATGGGTTGGTGGGATTATATAGAAGGGGAAAAGGTAGGATCCTTCTCCCAATTAGCCAGTTGTTTTCCCTAGGGAACCATCTTTAATTACCTGGTCTGAGGGACCGAGATAGTACAACTGAAGTAAATACAGTCATCATGATAAGAGATTATTGTCTACTGGCTGTGGAGGAAATGATTATTGGAAAGAGACCTTGGAATAGACCCATGTTTCATTGGTAGGTTTCCATAGGTGGCCTCTTGGATGACCTCCTTGTATGATAATAGGGATTAGATATTTCATTGTAGGGATAATCTCTCAAAACAATTGAAGATAGTGGTTTTAAATGCCTTCTTTTAGACCACAGGTCATTGCGGGCTAGACGATCATGGGTTTTTCTTGTTTTGGAGGGACAATCATGTAGTCTCCAAGGATGGAATGGTACTGTTTTGATGGTACTCTCAATAAAATGTGTTATAGAATCAGTTTAGAATATGCTATGTAGGTAATGGAATCCTTCATGTAGACCAGGATCCATCTTGAGTAGTCATCGAGGCATTCCTGGGTGTAAACATGAAGGGATCCAATTGTTTTGTCAATATTTCTTGGATAATAGTGCATGTATATATAAAAAAAACAAAAAAATAACTTTGGAATATTGATTTGAGTGAAAAAAACGCATGATTTATTGCCTTATTTAGCTCTATTTTATCAAATGATAGGGGCCTGACATATGGGTAACACTATCATCTTGGTTAAGGATTCATGTCAGGATAACCATTTTTTTTGTTTCCCTCATAACGTGTGTTCTAGTTAGGAATCAATATTTCCAAATGGTTTCAAACATATTAGTTTATGAAACTAGAAATAAAAAATGGTTATATATACCAAGGGACCCGCCTTCTAAATGAAGAAATTCATTAGGTTTGTTGACCTATGATTATTAATAACACACATTGGTAGATAGGATGTGAGGTCAGGCTCATCACAACCATTTAAGGGGAATTTATGACTACTATAAGACTCTATAATATACTTAAGAGATGTCCATGAATCATTCATTAATTCTTAATTATGAAGTAGGTAATCCCAAGAGTAGCAATCATTTATTAGCATGTGTGGAATTCAGAATCATATAGATGAATTCTATGTTCTCCATCAATGCATATATATATATATATGTTTATCTAGTGTTCTAAATTGATGATATCCTCATATATATTCTATTTAGAGATTCTCTGGTTGTTATAAAGATGATTTTGGTTTTTAATACTCTTAGTGGGGAACTATTTAGTTTATGGTCACCCAGGTAGACAAATTTCACTCTAGAATTTATTGACATCTATGGAAATGGAAGTTTTCTATGGAGTCTATAGTCATCCAGGTAGACAATGGTTACTATAATGTTTACCATCATCTAGGGATATATATTTTGTATTTATATTGGTATCAACACCATATGTGGGATATGTACATATCGTCATTAAAGGAATAAAAATCCATGCAGTTTGGAACCACTTAATGGGGAAAATCATACCTTTTAAGGCTGTGTGATAATGACAAAACTGTGAATTTTAAAGTCATGTGATGTGGAAATATAGGTGGAATATGCCTAGTCAATGATTTGTGTGGGACATATAACTTTGAATCATAAGGAACATTAATAGAACATGAGTTTCCATGTTGAATTTGACCCCACTGAGGAAATTATCCAAGGGAACATGGTTAATTTAATGTGTTGGGTTTGATCCTTAAGAAGGTTTTCTATATATCCACTTTGGATGGGAATAAAATCCCACACAGTTTGATAAGCCTCACTGTGGAGTATGACCCATTGAGAAAAATATGTTAGGGATTACTTCTGAAGTTGATTCCATTTTAAAAAGGTATATAAGATATTTCTTAACTCATTGATGCTTAGGGGAGGACTAATTCAAGGCTTACTAATAAAAAGGATGCTCAGATTAAGGATGTTATGATTTGGGATTACCCCTGAGGAGGACGCTCTGATTAAGAGGGTATGATTTTTAATTTCCTGAATGATAATCTAATTAATTCATTCCATATTAAGTCTTTCTACATTTCCTAGTTATTGGGGGAATTAGAGTTATCATAGCTCATTCCTTCAAGCGGATTGTATGGATTTTGAGATCGTTACTAAACACTAACCCACATTAGTCATGATCATTGTTGGAAAGAAGAGGATGTGAAAGAAATAAAAAAGTCACACAATATTCCTCTTTTACTGGTGGAAGAGGCTAGGCCTATGATGGAAGAGTCTGTGAAAACAATGAAAAAGGTCTTGGCTACGATAATTCCCACCATCTAGTTAAAATTGAACATGGTTCCAATGAAATGAATGAGTTATGTTTAAGGATATTGAGAAGAGTAAGACTATGACCTCCTATATGAAAGGATATTGGATTACACTAAGATGGTTTCCCTTAGATTTTACCTGGAAGAGGAGTGAGACTTCACCATTATCAAAGGAAAAAAAGAATGTGTGATCTCTATCTTCCCTACCAGTAACCGGAGGTTCCATGTCTTGAAAATGATAATGGGAGGATGAAGTCCTATCCCCATAATCCAATATAAATATTTCCTCAAAACTATCCCTGGGGTCAGGATCCATGGGATGTATGTAGTTTTATATATCTACAGTCATATGTACTCTTACCATAGGGACATTTTTTAGGAGTTCCCAATATTGGATTCTATGGATAGGAATCTATCCTCCCATTCTCATCTTTAAGACCCCGAGCCTTCGGTTCCATGTAGGAAGACCAGGATCACACTTGCTTCTATTTCATTGAAAAAAGAGAGTTATCCCTCCTCTCTAAAGACTAACAAATGGAAAACCATCCTAGTGTAATACCTTATCCATTCAATTAAGAGGTTATGGTGATAATTATGTTTACATCCTTCACCTTCAATCCTTCCTTAAATTGGACACTTGTTCAACATAAATTTAAGAGTTGGAAGTACCTTAGCCATGACCTCTTCCACGGTTTCCCTAACCTCTTCTACCAAAGGCCTGACATCTTCCTCCAGTGAAAGAGGAAATGTATGTGTGGTTTATTAAATCATTTTACTCCTCTTGTTTATCAAACTGAGAATGAATCATATGTGATTTGAAGTTTGTAAAAATCAAAACACCCATACAATCTATACAAAAGAATTAACTAAGAGAACTCTAATTCCCACTATATCTGGGATACGTAGGAAGCCTTCCTAAAGACCAATCTCTATACAATATCATTCATTAAATGATAAATCATACCCCCTTAATCAGGGAATCCTCCTCAAGTGTAATCCCCAATCCCAACTCTGTCAATCTGGACATCCTCCTTAGGAGTAAGCCCTAGAATTTTCTCACTAAATCCTCAATAAGTTAATACTTTTATCATAGACCATTTTACAAGGGAAATATCATAAATGGTAGGCCACAATATATTTTTATCAAACAGTCATACTCCCCTCTGAGACATAATGAACTATGTGGGATTTGACTTCCATCCAAATAGGATATGTAGGAATCCTCCCTGAGGATCCTATGAAACATTTCAAATCAAGCTTGATCTCTATGGATCATAACTCTAGTAGGTTCTAATTCAACATGGAATATGATTTTACTTCCACGTTTCTTGGGGTACATACCCATATGTCCCACAACAATCATCTATTTGGAACTTTCCACCTAGATGTTACTACCACAAGACAACAAACCATATGGTTGGGTCCTTGTCACAATACCTTAAAAGATATGATGTATCTTATTAGGCAGTACAGAACTATGTGGGTTTTGATTCCATTTATAAGGATACATAGGTAGCCCACTTATGGGTTCAATCCAAACATAAAAACAAAATCCATATCCCTGGATGATGATAAAATATAGAGTAAAATTTGGCTACATGGATGATAATAAAATCTATAGCATTCTCAAATCTCCCTAGATGATGATAAATTCCATAACAACATTTGTCTACCAGTATCACCATAAACTCTAGAGTTCCCTATCTAGTGGCCCAAAATCCAGCATCATCATGATAATGACCAAAGAATATCTAATTAGTATATATAAGAGGATACCATCACATTATACCCCAAAAATTCCATAGACATCTCCATTAATGAAGAACATAAAATAAATATAGATGATTTTGAATTAAAAAAATTCTAATAATTGATTTTTAATCTTGGGGTGACCTACTTAATACTTGAGAATTAATAAAGTAATCACGAACATATCTTAAATCTCAAAGAGTATCATAGAGTAGGAAATAATTTCCCTCAAAAGGGTGTGATGAGACTGAACATCAATCCTCTCGACCAATGCAATTTCTTATGTATTGTAGGTTAACATAACTAAAAAATGCCAACCTTTGGAAAGAAGGTCCATTTGGATAAAGAACCGCTAGTTGTTTTCCGTTCTATAAGAAAATCATTTCCTCCAAGGCAGATTCATAACACCAAAAATATAGTAAATTGAGGTGGATAGCATGAATTATATCCATTTAATGGTTAAAATAAACCAAAACTTCCCAACTAGTTCGACCAAACCACTAATTTATGAACACCTTCATAATCTCCCTTCCTCAAATATGAATTTTAGAACCACACATCTGGGAATAACTATAAGGTCTCATGATTCTTGAGCTATGTCTCTTCCAAGTGTAGTCATCCTGGTTATTCATCACCTACAATGTAAACATTTTTTCCAAGACTAATTTCCCACCACCCACTTCTACACCACCTTCTTTTCTTCTAAATTTTAGTTCACCATACATTATCAACCTACAAAAGCCTCTCAGGAAGCCTCCTTCAATTCTAACCATGGTAGAGATTCTCTTTCATTGCATCCCTTGTCTAAAAGGGATCACGTTGAAAGATCAATCAACACCTCATGATTTCCAAAACATTAGGGAACAAAACATTTTCTTGTCACCCATTTTGGTTTGTATTTATATGGTCATATATTTCCCATTCTTCACCTACCTAGGTGTTAGGATCCTTGGGACATCTGTAGGTTTTAATATATACGGTCCCATGGACTCTTACCCTAGAGACAGTGTTGAAGAGATTTTTATCTTGGATTCAAAGGATAGAAATATTTCCTCCACTTATAATCTTTAAGACCCATAGCCTCCAGTTCCTTAAAGGGACGATAAATATCACACTAGATTTTTCATTTGAAAAAGGAAAAGTATCCCTTTTCTCCCAGGACCACTCTAATGGAACTCCTCCTAAGTTAAGTCAGTAGACTTTAATGCATGTGGTTTTAGTCTTTATCCTCTCTACATCCTTCACCATCACTCCTTCTTTACATTGGAACCATGTTCAATGTAAATTAATGTGATGGACGTTTCATAGCAACAGACTCTTCCACAGTCTCCCCAGCCTCTTCCACTAATGTACAAGCCTCTTCCACTAGTTAAAAAAATGTGTGTGTGGTATAATAAATATCTCACCCCTCTTTCTTCTCACACCAAGATTGAGTCATGTGGTCTTAGAGGTTTGTATCAATAACAACACCCATAAAATCCACCCGATTGAATGAAATACGAAACTCTGATTCCCACCATAACTAGGATACATAAGAATCATTAATATGGAGTGAGGCCAATAAAATTCCATTCATGAAATTATAAATCATATCCCTTTAATCCATGAATTCTCCTCAGGAGTAATCCCCAACCCTAACTCACATAATCTGGGAATTATATTCAGGATTAATCCAATAATTAATCCCCCCTAAAACTCAATGAGTTAAAAAATCAATCTTGGACCTTATAACAATGGAACCCTCTTTAAGAGTAATCCCCAACCTATTTATGTCAAAGGGTCATAATCCCGGGTGAGACTTATCGGATTATGTGGGAATTAATTCCTATCCAAACGAGATACATAGGAAGTCTCTTTAATGTTAAGACCCAACTTTCAAAATCAACCCTATTCTATTTGGATCATAACCCAAGCAGGGTCTAATTTAAATTGGAAGTTCATATTCCCTCCAAGTTCCTTGGGATTTTTAGTCATAATCCCCACAACAAGCTTTGGATGGGAACTTTCTCCCTAGATATCCTTACCACATGACATTAAAAAATATGATTGCGTCCTTATCACATGAACATAAAAGGTATGATGTGTCACATTAAGTTGAACCAAACTATGTGGGATCTAATTCCTCACATGAGGATGTATAGGTAGCACACTACTGCATTCGATCACAACATCAGAACAACTTTTATCTCCCTGGATGATGATAAAATTTTGAGTAAACTTTTTCTATGTAGATGACGATAAGATCCATAGAAAACTCATATCTCCTTAGATGATGATAAATTATTGAGTGATATTCATCTATATGGATGAACTTAAACATTATAGTGCCCTAATGAGTATATTTAAAACCAACATCCTCATAATATCCGCCAATGAATCTCTATGTCATATATATAAAAATATTATATAAATGTAGAAAACTGGATACATACCGATATATCCATTGTTGAAGAACCTTGAATATATACAATTGATTATAAATTCCACACATGAAAATAATTGATTGTAATTTTTTGGATGACCTACTTAATACATGATAATTAATGAATAATTCACGAATATATATTAAATATATAAGGGAGCCCCATAATAGGAAATAATTCCTCTATTTTTTTTTTTGATGAGCTCGACCTCCCATCCACTTGACCAATAAATGTTCTTACGTATTGTAGGTAAAAAATAATAATGAACATCTGTATATGGAAAACATGTACCTTTGGATATAGAACCGTTGGGTGTTATTTG
Source organism: Viscum album (assembly GCA_963277665.1). Classification (NCBI taxonomy): domain Eukaryota; kingdom Viridiplantae; phylum Streptophyta; class Magnoliopsida; order Santalales; family Viscaceae; genus Viscum; species Viscum album. The sequence continues at coordinate 352,439,304 of OY728130.1, read as the reverse complement.
TTCCATAAAAAATATGGTGGAAACTGTTCGGAAATATTGATTCCTAACTAGAACACATGTTTCAAGGGGGATAAAAAATGATGATCATGACATGAATGTGGAGGATTTAGAGAAAGACTTCAACCTCTTATATGAATGGCTAGGGGAATACCTCAGGAGGAGTTCCCTCTTTTTTCGTCCAATGAAAGGAATGATTGAAGGTGAAGGATGTATAAAGGAGAAATAATACAACCTCCTAAATGAAAGGCTATGGTATTAACTTTTTAATAGTTCACATTGATTTTTTCACGGAGAGGAGGGAGGCCTCTCCTTTTTAAAATCAAAAAAATCAACCGTTATCTCAATTTTCCCTACAAGGAATCAAGGGATTTGGGTCTTAATGATGTGAATGGGAGGATAGAGTCATATCCCCATAATCCAAGACCAAGAACTTCTAAAAATATTTCCTAGTGTAAGGGTTAATGTGACCATAGATATGAAAACCTACAGACATCCCAAGGATCTTTACCCATATGTAGGACAAGTGTATGAAACCTCTTACTATAGAAATACAATCACAAATGGGACACACATAGATGTTTTTTTACCTATGGTTTTTCAAATTAGGATGTATGGGTGAGGTTTCAAAGTGGAACCTTTGATAAAATGAATCCAATTAAAGGTATTCTCTACCATGAATGGATTTGAATAAGGTTTTATAAGAGTCTCTCATAGGCTGAGAAGGTGAGGTGAACCAAGATAGAGCGCACAAGTTGTTGGTGTGTAGGCAGGTGGGGAGAAAGTCGGCTTAAATGAACTAGTTTCACCTTAGGTGTTACAATAACTGGATGAATACATTTGGGAGATACTTGGATCAATAATTCAAGGGTATTTCAAGGTATTCCATTACGTGAGGTTCACAAATTACAATTTGAGGAGGGGCGATTGTGAATGTTTTCTTATATCTGTGGGTTGGGTGAACTGTCCATGCAAGTGTGGTTTATTTTAAACATTAAATACACATAATTCTTATTATCATTCTTCAATTACCTCTCAATTGGTGTTATGAAACAATAATTGTGGTTTTAGAGGACTTGAGTGAAGCACTTGGGAGATTACAGAGGAAATCAAACATCACTAAAAATCATCTTTACAAATAAATCCTCCAAGGGACTCTTTATAGGAAAATATGACACCTAAGGTGAATGGGAATAGTCCTGTAATTATGGTGGAACATAGGTATGTGTGTGCCACAAGTGATTTGTGCTACCTTGGGAAAACCAATTTTTGAGCCTTAGGAAATTTTTAATTATTCCTTATATTTTCTCATTATTTTTTCTAATGCATTTCCCTTTGTAACTTTTTATACATGTGATGAAACAGAGTTTTGATATAGATATAAAGTCATATAAAAATAGATATAAGATTTAGAAATCTAATGCTGGATAGTAGGATTGAAGCCTTTGGGATGAATCCATTAGACACTTCAGATAGGACCCCTCATCCACAGATATTTTGGTGAGCTCTATGGATAGAGATATTTTTTATTTGATTGAAATTATTAATGTTCAAGAAGCTACCAAACAATGAATTGAAAATATATGTCGGTAGGAAACTCCGGGAGGAGGGATTAAATCTCAAGGATTCGAAAAATGTTGAATCTAGTATGATTCAAGAGATTGAAATCTGTTCAAGGATGAATGTATAGTAATACCTCATTATCCTATATAAAAAGGATTCAAAAAATATTAAAAGGATGTGGAATACCTTAAATGTATTTTAATGTGAATTCACATGGGTGATGATATAACAAAATCATCTAGTCAAGATAGAATCACTATTGATGATCCACACACCTCTATAATGGTATCAAATGTGGCCCCTCAAAGCATGGATGATAGGGATGATGGATCTTTGAAAAATGTGGAGACCATTGAGGGATATTTGTAGATATTTCTCTATATTAATTCCCCATATAGAGGAAATAATTCCAAGGAAAACAACCATCATACTAACTGATTCCCCAATCATAAAATAGAAATCCATTTCGAATAAGTACCCCCTATAAAGTTATTAGTAGGAAACCTATGAATATTAAAATACAGACCATATAATCCAATAATACATTCTATCCTTTTAGTAGTGTTTTTTTGGATGTGTATTTTGAGGATCCTTCTTATACAAACACAAACTGTATTGGGACCACTCCAAATGATGGAACTACCAAACCAATGTAAAATTTTGTTTCGTAGGGAAAGATGAAGAATGATGAAATGAAAAAATTTCACATTGGAATCCAACAACAAATAGAACCCCGGAAGAGGGGAATAACTCTCCAACAAGGAAGATCCTATACTAGAATCACCAAGGGATTGAAAATTCACCCATGTTCACCACCCTTAGGAATCCTGTTATAACAAAAATAACCTGTTAATTGGACATTCTAAAATCAAGATGAGGTTTACAACTTTAAATACTTAAAATGACCCCTAGATTTTGGTTTCTCTCAAAAAATGTGAAAAAATAGATATTTCATATATTTGGGTTCTTTAGAAGGATAACATCCATCTTAATTACTATATTAAAAACCATAAATCAATCACTCTCTCTATCAGAATGAAAGGTATTGAAATATCTTTAACTTTTTTATGCTTATAAATTTTACACAAGTAGAAGAGTCATATAGAGGGAACTAAAAATAATATATGAACAAATGTGTCAAATATGGGTCGTATTAGAAGACATAAATAGAATATTAATACCTAATGAAAAAACTGGAACTAATTTTAGTAGGTTAACAACTGATGAATTATCCTTCTGAATAGACATGTGGATTTTAGTTAATGTACCTATGGATGGATCCAATTTCACATAGAGTAGATATACTCTCAATGGTAGACATGCCAAAGAAATGGATAGACTATATATTCAATTTTATTATTACAATGGATCTATGGGTGAATTTTTCTTTACTCTACACAAGATATACTATAATCAACCCCTTTACATGATGAAATTTTCTTAAACAAAATAAGGTGAACCCCTCTCCCTTTAAAGTGAAATAATGCATGGATTATTTTTCATAGACTCTAAGAACCTTTTAAGTATTATTAAAAGATATAATCCTTTTACTGCCCAATGTAGGCTCTGGATATAACACCCTAATTTTGTTAAATTTGTATCTTTTTATTCGATACACTTATGACATGCATCACCAAACACATAATGGAAGATAACCTCTAGAGAATTTAAGGTATATTTAATATTTTAAAAAAAAATTAATATATTCAATATCATTAAATACACACAATACTATGTTATCTTACATCACATGAGAGTGTGTGTTTCTTCAATAACATTCACTACACACACGAATGAGTTTTACTAAGAAACAATATATTATTACAATATTATTATTTAACATAATAAGATATAAAATAGTTGTTAAATTAGGGGTTATGAGTAGGATTTACTAACTTATGGAAATATATTTTTCAATTCATTGGTTTACAAAAAAATAGAAATTAATATCATAACTAATTGAAAGTATTGGAAATGTTTTTATAATGGAAAATTTTTATGCATCCAAATGAGTTTTTTTTAATAAATTAAATTAATTAATATTAAATAATTATATTAATTATATATATATATATTATAGTTATTAAAATATTTTTTTACATTCATCCAATATATTTGGTAGACATAAGATATGATCAAACACAATTTTAAGCATGAAAACCTATATATTTTTAAATTGAGTTTTATCATATTTTAAGGGAGTACCTATTTTGAATATTATTTTTGGAATTATTATAACATTAAAATTAAAAAAAATCATTTATAAAAGTGGAGTGTCATAATTTTCATATGGTTATGTTTTTTTTACTTTTCTGAGATGTTTGATTTTATGATAAATAGTGAAAAATATTCAATTTTAATTTAAAACTATGTTTTTTTCTAATTTATTAATATGGATAAAATATATTTTAAATTTATTTTAATGTAAAATTAGTACCATTATACAAAAATTAAATCAATTTAAGTCATTGGAATCAATTTCACATTTAAATTGGACATAAAAACTTAGCAAGCTTGTAAACATTTTCATTTCAAAAACATACTTTTTCTCCCTATCTCTATAATTAATTTTAAATTAATTTCTACCAATAACATGATTTGAATTTTTTAAAATGGATTCCATATTTCTAATAATCATTATATATAATTTTTAACAAAGTCAACTTATTTTTTGTCCAAAAATATTAGTGAATGTAATTAAAAATAATTACATCAATTATAACTATTAGCTTTACAAGTGAATAAACCTTAAACATAATGGCCCAAATAACCTAGAATGTTTTCTAAAAGAATATATATTTAGATAATATACTCTATTATATCAATTTTTTCTTATTAGAGCCACATTACATGAAAAAACCGTGGTCTAATTCCCTTTTAAAAAATATATTAGAAAGACACTCCTCCTCCACTATAAAATGGTAGTCACCTAACTACTTATTCAGAAATATAAATCCATATGGATCATCCAAATACATAGAAAATAACTGCCAACAACCTTCAACTACTTATAGTACAATCAATTTGGTCATAAATCATTCGAATTATGTCTTTTGGTATAGTCAAAAAGTGATACCCAAATAATAGCTATCATTCTTCAATAATCTCTTTTACCTCATTAACTTCTCCACCCATTAAATTATTTTTATATGATGATATTATAATAAAATAAGTATATTAAATATACTGATATTATTTTATTATAATATTCTTACCGATAGTTTCGAAATCATCCATCATATGGGATTCACAATCATTGTTCATGTATATTGAGGAAGACTGCCTCACGAACTGATGTCATCTGTTCTTACATTACCATCTTTCCCAGTTGGAATAATTATGGATTTATATATTGAATATGTTATATATTATATTTATTATTTCTTTATGACTATTTAACATTTATATAACTTATACCATTATGCTTTCCATTTTTTGAGAATATGATAACTTTGTTTGTGGACATGTGGTCTACCACAAACACAAAGTGATGTGATTCATTCACACTACAAATGGAATGTATAAAGTATGATTCTAAATAAAATATGTGATATATATTATTAAATAAATTTAATAGTAATATAATTTACATATATATTATTTAATTTACATTCATTTAATATTAGAATAAAATGGAAGCTGTGTTGTTGCGTATGTAGGACCTACCATATCCATGAACGGTGCATTTATTTTTCAACATACAAACATTAAGTATTTTTATAAATACATATATACTGAATATATATAATATGTAAATCATGGTTTAAATTATTTAGATGATTAAATAATTATCTAATTAATAGGTACAATCGATAACAAGTCAAAAAAAGAAAAAAAAGGCAATTAAGGTCTGAAATAGTGAAAAAATGTATGTTTGTTAAAAAATATGTAATAAGATATTATTAGATGTTAATATATGATGTTATAAATTTGTTTTTGGATCTTGTACAAGTTATTAAGATGTTTAAAACCATTATAACAATGGTTAATTAGACTTCCACAAAAAATATGTGTATGGTGTTATGTATGTCTCAACACATCCACATTGAAAATATTAATAAAAAAATAACAACTGTTAAAGTGGAGAGAATGATCAAACGATAGAGAGAATTCACTATATTTCTCTAGATATTTATTCTTGGAAAATTATAATATGGGGACATAGTTGATGGAATTCATATTTTTTAATTTTTTTTAAACCTAAAATATAGATAGTGAAAGAAATAAAGTAAATTACAACTAAAAATATGAAAATGAACACTGAATTGGAATGTTATGTCTTGGATGTTAATGTCAAAATTTAACTACTACACATTCATGGAAAATATTATTTTCTGTGATTAAATATGTATATACCTCAGTTATAATTGGTTCAAAATTTATAAATCATTTTTAGAGGTTTCTATTTTTGATCCCCTAATTTATTTAAAGTCACAATCCTTGTGGTTATTTATAAAATTGGATATGTGTTCTTGTACAAAACCAGAATGTGAAATGATGCATCCCATTTCCAAAAATATGCGTCTTTTTATCAATATAGTCGGTAAAAATAATTATCCTAATAAGTATCACGAAATTTACTATGAACTAAAATTGCCAGTTTAATTTTTATGATTAATTTTTTTCAAATAGTAATTAACCTGATAAATATCAAGAAATAATAAATTTTATAATATATTAATCACAAAATAAAATATTAGTTTGGAATGGTAAAAAATTTAAATTATCCAATCAATATCATGACACATAGAAATTTACATCGATATCCTAATTAAAATAATATGCGGAGGGATAAAATAACAGGTCCTGAAAATTATACCTCTTTTATTTAAAAAAATGATTATGTTGGTCTGTACTCTCATCGCAAAGAACTTTCACCTCCCATTGATCTTCTAATGAATGGAGAAACTCTGATCATGATGATATCAAGCAAGATTAAGGGATATAAAAAATCACACCCACCCAGAGCCACAATGAAAAATATGTGTCTGTGGATGATTAAGTGTAACTGAGAATATAAGCATGTTATCAAAGGCAAGGAGGTTCTTGATGCAATCATGATCATGCGGCCCAGAAGTCATGCAATTGAACATTTGTGTTCTTGGCCTACTGCGGAAGATTATGGGGGAATATAATGGTTGCGGGATAGGGTTGGTAGTAGGGAAATGTGTTAGGGGAGGGGGTGTGTAGGACATGGTGATGGGGAGGGGAGGGGTGTGGCTAGCTGAGTAGGAGGGGAGTGTAGGGCTTGTAGGGGTGGGAAGGGGGGAGTTGGGTGAGGTAAAAGGGGAGGGGGTCGAGCTACGGGGGAGGGGGTGGACTACTATGGGATAGGGAACTGGGGAAGGGGGGCTGGGAAGGAAAATTCAAGAACAAAAAATATATAAACAATTCAATTTCAAAAATAAATTTAAATTTCATAAGTAAAATTATCTAAGTATATAAAAGTTAAATAATAATAATAATTAAAATAAATAATATAAATAGTAACAAGAAAATAATTTGTAGAATTATATTTATATGTTAAATATATATATTTAATAATAAAATGCAATAATAATAAAACTAAAATAATTAAATTTAAACTTTTAATGAAGTAAAAATTATAAATAGATTAAAAAACTAAAATTAATATAAAATTAACAATATAACTTAAAATATTAAAAAACTACTAAAATAACCTAAAAACATAATAAGAATTTAGAAAATTAATTACAAATAAATTAAAATTATATTAAAAATGTTATGAAAAAAAATTTACATCCTTTAGTAGGGAATTTTCATCTCACATTTTACATGTGTGAGATAAGTCTCCTATTCACCACTTACTTCTTCTATGGGGTGTATCTACTATCCATTTTGATAATTATTTCATAAATACATATATCTTCTAGGTAATTGTTTTTTTACTATGATTTATCTCATTGAAGTGGTTTATCCTTGAAAATTACTAGTTGGTAAAAGTTATCTTGCTATCTCACTTTCGTTTGTGACCACTAACTTTCCCTCAAAATAATCATTTCTCATAATAAACTTTCATTAAAAATCATATTTATTTTTTATATCCATATTATTGAATGATATAGATTATTTTATCCTAAATCAAATAAAATTTTTACTTACAATATTTACATTCAATGATGTTTATTTACCAGGGAAGTATTGAAAAATCCATATCATTGACTCAGTATGGACACTTTATGAGGAACTTTGTTCATGAATTGAAACATATTAGTCAATATATGATAAATGATTTTAATTTGAATGAAATGGGTTTGGGACTAGTAAATGAAAGACTCAAAATGAATTTATAGTCTTATGGAATGAATTTAGTTTGTCCAACCCTTCACATTTTTATGTAGTATAATTTATACGGTCTTATACATATTCTTGACTATAGAGTTATGATCAGACAAACAAAATTGGTTTGTACCTAGTACATTTTGAACCATGTTTTTAATGGTCTTGATCATAATAATTTAATATTTCTAGGAAACATGACGTCCAATAATTAACTATTACCTTCATTTCAGATATTAATATCTAGAATATTTTCACTTTGAAAATAATCCATCAATACATTGCATTCCAATTTTATTGATTACATGGAATATGTTTCACCTATATAAAATTATATATTGATTATTATTGTTGATTAATTATTGTTTTTTCTATACATAACATTTTTTAGAATTTGAGGTCACCCTTATTTTGTTTCCTTTTCCCAGGTTATGAAGAATATATCTTTGAATGAGTTTTCAAGTATTTAGTTTATTGTCAATTGTTATGTATTATGTTTCACATTCTATTTCCCAATATAAAATAGGCATCATGGATATAATCTAGTTTTTTGAAACTGATAAACTGTTTGTCCTTCGGGATTTGATTCCTAGTAATCATGCCAATGTAATAAATTTAGTCACTGACATTGTGATTTTGGGGCTGGGCATTACTATTTGAATTTGAGGAAGTTTAGTAGCAAAAAAATGGAAACTAGATTTAGAAAACATAGATTATGGAAAATAACCCTAATATTTAATTTGAGGATATGTTTAGAAGATGTTATCAGAATTTTAGAAAGTAATAGATTATGTGGGTCTTCCTAGAAATACATCTCTATCTGGATACAACATGTGGACGTAGTTTTGGAACATATGTACCTTGGGTTAACAACTGAAAATGGTGCATCTGGGCTAACTCAAGCATAACTGGATACATGAAAAATGCCTTATTACGCACCTAGTTTGATACTATTGGGGGATATGCATAGAATAATTCATGTTTACTTTACAAACAATTATGAAGTATTTGAATAGATTATGATAATGAATGACCTAGGATAAAACATAGACCAAAGAAGTACCTACGTAGAAATAATTGGATGTGTTATTTTTATATTTAGGTTGTATCTAAAATCATAGGTAATAGGAAATTTAGTGATTAAATTTATTTCAAGTATTTCCATTATATTTTTAAAATTATATGTTTTTAGAAAAAGAACAACCTATACTATGGTGAGGCTTGAACACATGACCGAAGGAAGATTAGTGTTTCACACCTACCACTGGTCTATGTGATGTCCAAGTTAATGTAAAATTAATTTATTTAGACAATTTGAGGAGTAAATGATAATAATAATCAATTGGTATCACTTTTGAGTTTTAGAGATTAATGTCTCTAACATATTGGTTTAAGAAAATAGTTAGTGAAAAATATAATGACATATTTTCTTGGTATTACAATATATTAATATAAAATGTAGGTACTTCATAAAGGGTTCATTATAGGATATCCATTTCATATAGAATGGTATGAATATGAATCTGATCAAATTAAGAAAAAATATGAAAATTTTCTTATGAAACTGAAATGTAAAATGTAAGAATATTTCTGTAGGTTATTAAGAAGTAAGAGAATTACTCAACAATATAAAAATAATCAAAAATATGTTTCCATAATACTTTTTTTTACCAATGGTCTTATAAATCATTATTGATTTCTGGATTTAAGGCCCCAAAATCTACATTGATCATTCAATTGTTTGTGATTTAAAACCTAAATCACTCCATATAATTATTTAATCTTTTCCACTAAGTCCACATTTTAACATTCCACTAATTTTTTTTAAATTGAGATATATTTATATGTTATTTAGTGTGACATTTTTACTTTTCATTTTCACTTATTGAGATTATATTTTTTTAAAATGTTCTCACAATGTGGGATTCAAACAAGGGAATTTTCAAATATCAAACCTTTGATTTCCATAACTGAGTTTAAATTTTGAGGACACAAATTATTTATGGGGTAGGTGGAAGAATTTAACTCCCCGAAATTTCTAAAAGAGTAACTTGTGATTTGATAGCGTGTATAACACATATCATGAATCATAGAATGAAATATAACCTCTGATGAAATTATGGTATATTCAATATTTTGATTAAATTTAGTATATTATATAAATTTTAATACACAAAATACAAATTTTCCTTACTTCACACAGAACGATGGGTTTCTTTGATAGCTTGTAATGTATAAAAGAACAAGTTTTACAATGAAATAATATATTAATAAAATAATATTATTTAATTCCATAATATATAACCTAGTAATTAAATTAGAAATTCTGAATAAGATCTATTAACTTATATATTTATATCTTCAAATTCATTAGTTTCCAACTAAATAAAAATGAATATCAAAACCAATTAAAAATATATAAAATATTTTTATGAAGAACTATTTTTAAGCATATAATGGATTTTTATAGACATAAGATTAAAATAAACCTAATTATATATATAATATTTTAAATAAATTTGTTTACAACAATTCAATATATTTGATATACATAAGATAAAAATAAACCCAATTTTTTGCATAAAAACATATATTTTTAGAAAGGCAATTTTCAGCCCTTTAATGGAGAACCTATTTTAAATAAAAATTTTAGAAATTTTAGAAATTTTATATGTAAAAATAAAAATCATTTTATAAATTTTAATGTAAAAATTATCTTAGGGTTCTTTTTTATGTATTTTTTTTGAGTTGAATCATTTTTTATGAATAGCGAAAAATAATGAATTTAAATTCAAAAATAATTTTTCATTTCATTTATTTTTAATGAGAAATTATTTTTAAAATTTATTTTAAAGTAAAATTTTAAGAATTATACATCAAATAATATAATTTAGTTCATTTTAATCAATTTCAAATTCATATTGGACATAAAATATTATCAATCATTTGAACAATTTCACATTAAAACCTCGCTTTGTTGTCCCATCTGAGAGATTACTTTTAAATTAGTATTTACCACTTATGTTATCAAAATTTTGAAAATTGGATTCCATATTTTTAATCATAATAAATTTTTATTTTCTAATTCGGTAAATTTAAATTTTTATCAAAAATATCAGTAAAATGTAATTAAAATTAATTACAATAATTAAGAGAAAAAATTTCATAACAAGGGAATAAACCATAAACATAATGGCCGAAATGAACAAGAAAATTTACCAAATTCCTATTTGTAGAAATATTTCATGCCGATTGTTGGTGCCAAAATATTGGACGAAAATAATGAATAAAAGAAGGCTCCAAGGCCTGCCCCGCAAAGCCTCAACACGGAGCCCTCCAAAGCAATGCGGCCATCGCGAAGTAGCAGAGGCGGGAAGCCCCACGAATGGCTCTGACGTTCATGAACCCTCCGTGAAGCCAGAGAGGCGGTACACACCGCGAACTCCCCTTACGTTCACGAGCTCCCGGCGAAGCAAAGGAGGCAGTACTCCTTCGCGAACCCGGTTGATGTTCGCGACTCGCTGTGAAGCAATCCAAGCCCTCTTCGTGCCTAGAGAGTGTTGCTCCGTGGTTCCCCTTGTCTATAAATACCCGGCTCCCCCAGAGTCAAGGGGACGCAAAATTTGACCATTAACCTTCTGAGTTCCCGAATCACAAATCTCCCTTTGCACTGCGAATCATGAGCAATGCGAGGTATTTTTGCTTCGCGAGGTGCCGCTGCATTGTCTCGTTTCGATCCCCTCTTCAGAGAGGGAAGCCTTTCGCAAAGCTCAAGGGATTTCGCAAAGCTCAAGGGATTTCGCAAAGGAAGTGGATCCCTAAGGGGACGCGGGAAGTCTCGGTGCGTTTATGCTTCATGAAACACCCATCTTGTACACCTGATCCACATGCCAAGGCAGGGGCACTCAATTTTGCGAAGCACACTGCTTCGCGGAACTTCGCTTCGTGAGGTACCTATGCTCCGCGAGGTAGTGCTCCACGAACACCCTTCCAATTCGTGAAGCACCCCCCACTTGTATCTCTGCCCCATTATAAGGATAAGGCATCCTACATCGCGAAGCACACCCCATCGCAAGTTCCCTTCACCATACAGAGCAATCGAGCTCCACAAGGCCCCTACCTATGGGCCCCACTGCATGGTGAATCCTTTTCCCGTGTGGCCCTCCTGGTCTGCACAATGTTATTTAAAAGTCCCTTGGACGATACCGCCCTTGGCATTTCTTCTCCTAATGCTTCTTCTCATAGGCATGCTAACAGCTATTGCTTATTTTCATAGCCACACTAATGTGCACCCCTCGATGGTTCTCTCCACGACCCCCATTTTTCACGGTATTTCCGATACCTTCCCTCCCACAAGGAGCAGAGAGTACCGGTTATGTATGTCCTAGGGGTGTGGAGTAAACGCACCTCGTCCGAGCTGTAGGACATTAAACTGCCAAGCTCCCTCGTCATCAACACATGAAGTGAAACTGTGATCCGGACACGTGTCCCGGACGCAGGGTCCCCCCCAGCTAGGACATTCTTTACGCCCACTCGTTTCCACAGGGATGGGATCACCCCTCACATGGGATGATATCCTCCTTCTCGGAGTGGTGTTTGTCCACGGGGGAAGGGATACCATCTTGGAGTAATCCCCTAGTCCTTATGGAAGGTAGCACCAATGCACCTCCGTACTTCACCACTGTTATGGCCAGTGGAGGGAATGATAGAGGATGTGGCAGCCCGTGGTATCGTGACATTGTGGTCAGGTCACCACACTCTTCGGAGGATGGCCCAGAATTCGGCATTCAGTCGGCTCGTTTGCTATATTCTCCGCCACCCGATTTAATTTCCCAGCAGTCCACATCAGTACCGCTAGCGGTTCCTCAGCCACCCCAGGTTTACGAGTGGGGCAATACTGGGCCAGACCCTGAATCTGAGCCCAGGAGCTTCTAGAACATTCTTGCGGCGAACCACTTCCTAGAAAAGTTTTGTCCTGTGGTAGCATCGAACTTTCTTGCGTTGGAATCCCTCACCCCAGAGGAAGTCGAGTGCTTCCACCAAACCTTATGGGCGACGCACTCTAGTATTTGTAATCATCGGGTGGTGTACCCCGGGATCCAAGTGCACATTGAGGAAATCTGCGAATAATGTCATTTGGTCGATTTGGCCGCACTCCCTGTGGCCCAGCGCCCTGAGTCACCAGGTCAACATATCACCCTAAAAAAATGCGTTTAGAGTTTCAAAGTACTCCGCAAGATTATAATTGATGCTACCCCCCACGTGCAAGTCCATGGCTGGGGACAATATGATGCCCTTTTCTTTATTCCCATCTGGTGGTAGCCCGAATCATTATGATACATTGAGGACATGCCTCCATGAAGGGTCACGGTCCACGTGGTCGACATCGTAGACAAGGGAGACGACCTGAAATTCCTTGACGGAGACTTACCCTCTGAATATGTACCACCATTGTTGGACCCATCTAGGAGGATTACTCATCAGCAGAGGAACCTCTTAGGTCTTCCTGTGCCCACCGAGTCGTTGGTACTCAGTCAGAATGCCGGTAAGGGTGAAGAACATGTCGGAGCTGTCAAGCACTCAGACGCATCCGCCACAGTGCAAAAGACAGGCGAAGACCCCGAGAAGGCCTCATTGCGCCAACAGATCGCTGAGTAGAAGAGGATGGTCGACGAACTCCGGGCCGAGCGTGGTATAGAGTGGTGACCCGAATATGGAAATCCTAGGCTGGGGCAGCACGGGCACGAACAACTACCCCCGGTGTGGTGCCTCCAGGAGACCCTAATCATACCGCCTCCACAGACAGGGGTGATGTCGGAACTCATGGAAAGAGGGTGTGATACATCTCACCAAACCCTCCTAAGAGGCGCGACTATCCGAGGAATCCGGCCCAGGTTCCTCTAGCTGCCCCTCAGGCCGCTCCCCCCGTCGCTCCACGAGCCGTTGATCCCACCTACCATGTCGAAGAGGCCGTCAATTCACTCGTGATTAGGGATCCCCGTCAAGATTGGGATCATTTCCCGGATGATCCTATAGCAGCACTAATCACCCGCCTCGAGGCACTAGAAATGCGGCAGGTGGCAGTCCCACCAGATGGAAAGCCGTATCCGGCGTGGGTGGATGATAGGCCTGCAACCCCGAGTTTTTGAAATCCCACATTCTCGCCCTTTATTGGGACTGGGGACCCACCGTTGCACCTGTCCCACTTTTTTCCAGGTGTGGCCCCATGATGGGAACTCCATCATAAAAGGAAGCCGCCAAGCTCCGATGTTTTGTACAGATATTGGAGGGTCATGCATTCGTCTGGTACAACCAGCTCCCTATTAGATCAATGACTAGCTGAGAGGATCTTCTCCAAAAAATCCTATACCAGTTCAGCTCCACCACATGATAGACCAACAACGCAGACCTATTAAAGTGAAAACAATGGCCTGATGAGAGAGTCACAGCCATCATCTCTCGGTGGAAGTGGCTCAAATACTCCCTTGATATGTTGCTGACTCATGAGAAATTACTAAAGATGTGCGTGGGGAACGTCAAGGTAGAACAGGTTCTTTCCGTGATCACTCATAACTACCCATGGGGGTTCTGAGACTTCTTAGATAAGGACCAGTGCCTCGAGGATGCTCTGCAACAGGCTAGTCAGACACTTCTGTTGCCCCCTATTATCCCAGCAAGAAGAGTTTCCAGAGCCGAGCCCGCCACGATGGCCCAAATAGAGGCCCCCAGGAAGCTATAATTGATGCCAGTAGCCTTGGCTCCACAACCTCATCGGGGCCCTCCACCTCAGGCGCAGCCTCCTGCCTAGCAGAAACCACCTCAGAATCGGCAGATTCCCCCACACAATGTGCCACCACCGCCTAGGCGGGACAATCAGGCTCTGCCTCCTCGGAAGGCCCCTCCGACCCCCCATCAGGGCCCGGCTCCTATAGCCCCCTATCTAGAAAGAAGGCAGCAGACTTACTCGTTCAACGAGGCTGAGGTCCGCGGTTACGTCCGTAGTTCGCTAGAGTAAGGGAGTGTGTGATTACTTGAGTGCAGAAGGCCGACAGAGGCGAATATCACTGATCTCCCCAACTATTGCCCCTATCACCAGATCCTGGGGCACACCCTCAAGTAGTTCTATGTGTTTAAATACTGGCTCCAAGACTAGGTAAGCAACAACATATTCAGGTTGGGTCCATCCCAGGCATAAGTGGTGGGTGTCTTCGTGAAGTCAGAAAGCGGTAACGATGACGAAGGTGAGTGGAAATAGGTTCCTAGCCGTGGATCCCAGAAGTATGATGACTGGATGTCCCGTAAAGCAGTTTCTCGTGCCCATGGCATCATTTGGGCATGCCTGAATCAGCCGGAGCCTGCAAGAGATGCGACCAGTACCTCCACATCATCATCTCAACCTACCTCTTCCCAGAAGGGCAAGCAACGACGACACAAGAAGAAGCAACGCACTCCACCATTGTCATCATCATCCTGAACTCTCGGTGACATCATGCACCTTGAGATTGGGATTCCTCCCAAAATCCACCCAGTGGTGGATGGCTCATCAAGAGAAAGTCAAGGGTACGCTTCGGTTAACACCATCGAGTTAGTAAACTCCTATATGACTCCTGATGAAGGGGAAAGCCATGCAAACCTCCCCAACATCCCCATCCGACGCCAATAGAGAAGGAGCCACAACTATATGTGTCTTCATGTCATGTTAGCTGGAACTTTACACTAGGTCGTGAATGCCACAGAGACCGGGCAGTAGGCCCAAAACAGAGCTCAACATGCACAAACTCATCATCTGGTGTCCACAGATCTACATCCACAGTTGTTTGTGCTACAGGATCAGGTAGAGTTGCCTCTTCCATATCCTGGCCAGTCTTTCCCTACTACAGGCCAATATGAGTTGTCTGGACCTCATCCTGAAGCTTCTCTTCAAGCCTAGACTAGAGATCAACGGGACATACCTAGCACTGTCCAGCCATCGGTCCAGCCGGCAGGCCACGCCGTGCCTCCAATTATAAAGCGGCCTCCTGTAAGCAGGGGATCGCGTCTGGCCCGGAAGAATGATTTTCCGAAACACCTTTCCGGCATTACGGAGAGGCTTTATATTCTTGAGGCTCCTCTCCTGTTGTCAGAAATGCGTGAGGCTCTTTCCAAAGCCCTAAGAATCCCCCTCTGGTTTGAGACGGAGGGACCAGCCACAAAAGCCTTCCACACTGAGGCAATAGGGAACACCGAGTGTCAGGCAGTTATCCCATTCATTGGAGAAGACGAAGACCCACCCACACAGGGGCACATTTTCCCACTGTACATCACTGGCCAGTTCAATGGCATGGAATCCCATCATTGTCTTGTTGACAAAGGTTTTCAGATTAACCTAATCCCGACTCGGACACTTCGGAAGCTTGGTTTGTCTGAGGACGATTTAACTCCCTCCGACCTAAGAATTAAAGGATATGATAGGACCGAGCAGACCTCGATCAACAAGATCCATTTGAAGACAATGTTCGGTGGCCTAATAGCCAGTACGGAATTCATGGTTGACTCCAAGGACACCACGTACAATTCATTGATAGAAAGGCCATGGATACACCTGCATGCAGCGGTCCCTTCATTGTATCACAAATGCCTCAAATAAACCCTCAATGGTCTAGTGGGAATTCTCCAAGGATATGCATCTCTGTTCACCTCTTGTAAAGATCGTTATCTGGACACAGACTATTACAAGAGTAAGGACAAGATGATTCTGTCAAGTGAGGTTGAACCCGCCCCGGTCATGAGTGATTCTTGGGTAGGTCTGGATGATGCCTATGTCTTCTCAATCAATCGACTGAAGTCCACAACCCCTGAAATGGGGCAATGATTTTTCGTTTCAGGTTCTAGACGAAGGCATATTCCTAGTTCCAAGAAACGGTGGGAAATCACCTCATACTCCTACACCAACCAGGCTCGGGTGATCCCAGAACCTCCTACCCCTGTACAGTATCAGGATGTCTGCCCCATTGCAATGGAGGTGTGTTATACGTGTCTATTCCACCGAGATGGAATTAACCACCTCAAGCCTACACGCCACTACATCTTTGATATCATCAAGTGTGGCCCTAGAGGCTGAATGCTAGATGGGATTGGGTCAACTGCCTTCATCGCTATGGTCTCAACGGCACATGAATCTCCTGATGTATTGACCACCGCCGCCGAAGCCAGTACCAGCCTCCCATCAGAGTCTAGTGGCTCAGAAGAAAATCCCACCGCATAAGATCCCTCCACAAGTGGAGAAGATGACCTAGAGGATTCTCCCCTACCTTTTAAGAAGGTGTTTCTACCACGTTTGATGAACTAGTACAGGTGAACATTGGTAGCAAGGCACATCCGATACCCACATTGATCAGTGGCACCATGTCCCTAGAAGAGAATCAATGGTACATGAACTTCCTTTAAGTATCATCGAGATGTGTTCACCTAGAGTTACGACGAGATGTCAGGGCTAGATCCCCAAGTAGCCATCCACCACCTTGGTCTCCCGAGGAAACATCACGGGTTCAAGAATCCTCCCATAAAGATGCATCCTTCTCACGGTTCCATGGTTGAGGAAGACATTGAAAAGATTATCAAAGCCAACATTGTCAAGGAAGTCTTGTACCCTAAGTAGCTGGCCAACATTGTTCCATTCAAGAAGAAGAACAGATAGAACAGTGTCTGTATCGACTTCCGTTATCTCAACCACCACTGTCTGAAGGATGATTTTCCCCTCCAAGTGACAGAGTTGTTGATTGATGCCACGACCGGGCTCCAATACCTCTCCTGCATGGATGGGTATTCTGGGTACAACGAGATCCTGATGGCCCTCGAAGATGAAGATTCCACCGCTTTCAGGCCCCCCCCCCAAGGTAATGTTATGCCCTTCGGCCTGAAAAATTCAGGTGCCACCTATCACTGGGCCATGCATCGCATATTCAAGCCAATTCTGGGAACATTGGTGGAATGCTACGTCGATGATCTTGTGGTCAAATCCATCCAGCTCCAGGACCATCTCAACAACCTTGAGAAAGTGTTCATTATCCTCCGTTCCCGCCACTTGATGATGAACCGGTTGAAGTGTGCCTTCGGGGTCACTTCCGGGAGGATTCCTTGCTTTGTTGTCAGAAACCAAGGCATGAAGATCGACCCTGAGAAGATCAAAGCAATTATCCACATGCCTCCCCTGAGAAATATTCGTGAGCTTTGAGGCCTTTAAGCCCACTTAGCCAACATACGCCGATTCATTATGAATCTGGATGGAAAGTGTAATCCCTTTTCCCGGCTCATGAAGAAAGGATCCTCCTATGAATGGGATGAAGAGTGTCAGGCCACCTTTAAATAAATCAAACAGTATCTGCTCCATCCCCCGGTCATGATTCCACCCATCTCCGAAATGCTGCTGGTCCTTTATGTGACCGCTCTGGAATGGTCTATCGGCACCCTGCTCACCTAGAAGAACAATGGGGGGAAAGTGAACAACCTCTACTACCTCAGCCGCATGTTCCTCGATACGAAGACCGGATACTCCCCTATCGAAAAAAGATACCTTACGCTCGTGTTTGCCGTATAGAAATTGCGACACTACCTACAACACCATGAGGGTCATTTGGTCTCTCTGGTGGACCCAATGAAGTACATTCTTAACCGCCCCATGTTTACTATCCAGCTCGCGTGGTGGGCGGTGATCCTCCAGCAGTTCAACATCAGGTTCGTGCCTCAGAAGGCTATGAAGGGGCATGCATTGGCAGTCTTCCTATCCACCCATCTAACCTCCGTGGATCAATCCATTGACCTGGATTGTCCTGATGAGGCAATCCTCTCAGTCGATCCTTCCATCTCATGTTGAAAAATGCACTTCGACGGTGCCTCCTGGAGCCCCACCGGCTGGAGACTCAATGATCCTAGGCTCAACAGAGTGGGTTTGGGTATCGTCTTCATCACCTCGGAGAAATCTGTTCTACCATACTCGTTCCTGCTGTCATAAGGCTTCACCAACAATGAGGTAGTGTATCAGGCTCTCATCACTGGCATCGAGGTGGCCCTTTAGATTGATGTGCCCCATTTTCACGTGAGAGTGGATTCCAAACTAGTCATCAAGCTTGTAAATGGGGATTGTGTCATCATACAACTAGATCTCATGCCATTTTTGGAGTCCACCCTCTGTCTAATGGCCCGGTTCCCTTCCCGACTAGAGGTTACCCATGTCCCTTGGTCACAGAATGGTCGAGCGGACACTCTGGCCGGCCTAGCTGCGTCACTTTCAGAACCCAAGCAGGATGATCTGATTATACATATGGCACACCAGAGAGTCATTTCCCCCATCACCCCAAAGGATAACGACGGCCCGCAGGTGGTCCTTCTCACCACCGGACCCTCCACGTCAGAAGCCACAGGTTCTTTATATGCTGTGGTGTAGGCCACTCTCGATTGGATGGTACCATTTGTTGTGTATATATAAAATGGTTTCCTCCCGGATGATCAGGTCGAGAACGAGCAAATCCGACGCCGCACAATGAAGTTTAGCCTCCAGAGTGGTCCCAGTCTTGAGTGGATCCTCTATAAGCAGGGCTTCGATGGTGTTCTCCTCCGTTGCATTCAAGGAGTCGAGATTTCTCAGGTCATGCAAGAGGTGCATGTCGGTTCTTGCGGTGCCCACCAGTCTGGGACAAAGCTGTCCCATCATATCCGGAGACTGGGGTATTTCTGTCCCTCTATGATCCACAATTGTATTGGGTTTTCCAAGAGATTCCATGCGTGCCATGTTCATGCTAACTTCTTGCATTGGCCGCCAGAGCCTCTCCACTCCACCAAGTACTCTTGGACATTTTCTGTGTGGGGACTCGATGTCATGGGACCATATCCACTGGCGACAGCTCACCAGTGTAGGTTCGTCTTGACCGCTACAGATTTCTTCTCAAAGTGGGAAGAGGTAGTTCTACTCAAAGTGGTCAAGGCACGTTCCATCGTTGACTTCGTGAGCTCCAATATCATCCACCGGTTTAGAGTCCCTCATGCTTTCCTTGCCGATAATAACACCAATTTCCGAGTAGCCGAGCTAATGAAACTGTACGCCAAGTACAATATCTGTTCAAACCATAACTCTCGCTATCACGTGCATGAAAATGGGTATATCAAGGCATTCAACAAAACCCTCTCTAACATTCTGTAGAAAATGGTTGGTCAAAACAAGAAGAGTTGTCCATAAAAGCTCCCCAATGCCCTCTGGGAATATCGGACGACGACTTGCAATTCCACCAAGGTAACTCCATATTCACTGGTGTATGGGGCGGAGGTTGTCCTTCCCATCAAGATCCAGCTGCCATCTCTAAACACTGCAGTCTATGACCAGCAGGTGCCAGATAAGGTGGTAGAATTCCATCTAGTTGAATTGGAAGCAATGGATGAGAACAATGTATGTGCCCTGTACAATATGTAAAGGCATCAGAACAAGATATCCAGAGCCTTCAACAAGAAGGTTCACCTTTGCTCATTTTTTCAAGGTGACCTGGTATTCGCCCTTCAAGTGCGAATGATCCCCGGTAGAAAACCACCCATGTTGGAGCCCAAATGGGAAGGAATTTACATCATTCATAAGGTCTACCCCAATGGAGCATACTCCTTGGTAACCCTATATGGTGAGTGCATAAATCCTCTCACCAACGCCAAGTTCCTCAAGAAATACTTTTCCTGAGCTTCTTGTCCCGCATGACCTTAAATAGCACCTGGGTCATGCATGACCCTAAACTGAACCCCGGTCCCACACGACCAAAAATTGTACGGTCCAACACGACCTTAAAACTGGATGATCTTGGATGAATTTAAACTGAAACATCATCCCGCATGACGTTAAACTACATCATCATCTATCATGATGATAAACTTCTCATTATTGTCCCGCATGATAGTAAATGGTAAAATGGTCCGAGATCTATGAACTTAAACTAATATCTCCCTCATCCTCATTGCAAGATGTTAAAATTCAAGCTGGTCAGGCTGTCCTGACCGAGGCCCAACCTTAGGCCCCATGGCCTTTCCCTGATCCAGGCTCTCTTATGGGATTGTATGGTGTGGTACAATATTATCTCATCATTCACGTTAGGTTACTCACCACACCATATGTGTCCCCAGAAGAGATGCATTTCATCGTCCTATATGACATGAAACCGTGATCCTAGAACTACGTATGGCTTGATTCCCATCCTCATGGGATACGTAGGAATGCTCTAACACTTCATTTTGAGCCCAGCCCCAAACTCTTCTCATTGACTATCCCCCCTGGGTATAGCTTCCTCGAAGAATCCTCGCATGATGAAAAATAGGCTTCCTTATCCCCACTCATACGAGGATTATAATGGTTGAACCATGTGACCACTCCCACTGTTCTATCCTCCCCCATCTTTACCAGATGACGTTAAAATGGATGGTCTTCAAGAACTATGTATGGCCTGATTCTCATCTGCATGAGACAGAAAGGAAGGTCCGGAAATTTTGTCTATTAGCCCAGCCCAAAAGCTAGAATCTTCCCCTCAGGTCAAGACATATGGAAAGGTGCATACTTTTTCCCTAATTCACGTCGAGCTAGCCTCGACCCGACTGTATGTCCCCCTCCATCGAGATGTTTGACTCTTTCATATATGGGTACAACTATGCTTTACCCACTCCTTGACTGGGACCCCGTCACCTTCCCTGTCCACAAGGACCCTCCTACCATTTCGGGACGACTCCCTCGAGGATGTCGAACAACAAACCAATACAGGTCCCGCATTTCGAATATGTATAGCATTCGATGCTCATTTTTTGCTCCCCTTTCAGGTCACTATAGGGACGCTGTATTTCGAACATGGTCCATAGTTTTCCGGGATCGTTGGTGTCACTCCTAGATGTCCCAAGCATCGAGAAAAGTGGTTTATCCTGCCCCGTTGTTTCTCCATGCGACGAACTTCCTCTAGGAAATTCCAGCCCTCGGGCCCCTTGGTCTTTTTGGGCCCCGACTCAGATTCTCTCTTATGGAATTGTACGAGGTGGTATGGTATTATGTCCTCATTCACGTCAGGTTATCCTCCGCATCATACACATCCCCAGATGAGATACCTTATCCTCCCTCGTCCTCATTTCATGATGATAAACTGCATGTTGGTCATGACTTCCTGACCGAGTCCTAGACTCAGGCCCCTTGGCCTTATCGGGCCCCTTGGCCAAAGTCATAATCGGAGTGTACAGTGTGGTGTGGGATTACGTCCTCATTCACGTCGAGTTACTCGTCGTTCTGTACACCTCCCCTGTCCAGGGAATCCTACTCCCCGACCATCATCCTCGTTGTAAGACGATAAACAGCAAGCTGGTCAAGCCTTCCTGACCAAGGCCCCTTGCCCTTTTCGAGCTCCTGAACCAAGTCCTCTTTTATGGGATTTTGCAGCATTGTATGGGATTATGTCCGCATTCATTAATGGTTGATCTCCATGCCGTACACATCCTCATTAGGGTATCCTGGTCCCTATGGGTCTTCGCGAACTACTTGTGGCTTGATTCCCATCCTTATGGGATACGTAGGACTGCCCGAAGGTCTATGCTTTGGGTCCATCCCAATCTCCTGTAAATCTACATCCCACCTTTCCCCCTTGGCCTACCTTTTCTGAGCCACTTCATTGACCCTTTTTGGCAGTCCACCAATGTGCCGTAGGGTACTCTGGTTTGTCACGTGGGACATCAGACTCTACTGGGACACGTTTCCACCCACTTTTCAGGATTTGTGTCCCTTTATTAGGGATTCTATCACCTTTCATACCTGAAGGGACCCCCGAATGGAATGGATACTATGCTTAAGGTATCTCCTACTATTACGGGCCAACGCCCCTGAGGGTTTCAGACAACAAATTGATACAAATACCGCCTTGTGAACATGGTCAGCGGTAGATGCTTGTTTGTTGTCCCCAATTCAGGCAAACGTGATATAGATACTATTTTCCTGCCATGGTTAACAGTTATCCCTCATCGCAATGACATCCTCATTAATCCTGAAATGTCGGTTACATAATTCACATCCTTCTCCACCTTCTTATGTCCAAGTAGATCTTCAGCACTCTTGATGTTATTCCTCAGTGCGCATCTGCATGTCAGGGGAACAAAGTTGTAGAAAAGGCATCCTTCGGGACCCTGCACCGATTTCCCTTTGATGGAATTTCCATGTTTTTCAATAAGGATATTCCTCCCTTTTTTCCCACACCGAGTTTGACTAACGGGGGCTTAGGGATCGGGTCGAGGTCTGCGCTTACATGGAAGGCTGCCAGCCCTCCTTGGTCCGAGCTCTAAGACCCTAAACTAAGATCATTTCAGAACTATGTTTAGCTTGAGTTTTGTTAATTTGTCTTCTCTGCCCCGCCTTCGAGACATTGATTATATGACTGCGTGATATGGTACAAGATTATTCCCTCATTCATGTCGGACTTGCGATAGCCGCACCACATGCACCCCATTCTAAATATTAGCCCTCCTATTTTCTGTCCCACATGACATTAAAATGAACCTTTATAGAACTACGTGTGTATTTATTCTCATCCTTATGGGATATATTGGACCACCCGAATGTTTATACTTTGGGTCCATACCCACCTCTCATAGATCCCCCGATCTCCCAGTCACCTAGGTCCCTTAGCATGTCCCTCTCCATGAGAGAGATATCTAGGTGTGGCACAAGGTTTTTGGCACTAGGCCTCCCTTCACTCGGGAATCCACCATCTCTTGGCCGCCCTCAAGTTGAGTCCCTTGACACCTTGAAGTGGTTCACCTTTGTGTTATGAGTACTCATGTCTAGGACCAAGAGTGTCAGATTCAACGTGGTCAAGTTCCTTCCACTTGTCAAGCTTTGTGTTTCCCTTCATTCGGGATTCCATCATCTTTGTCACCTAGAGGGACCCCAAAAAATGGTCTGGATACTACGATTAAGGTATCTCCTACCATTATGGGCCAACACCCTTGAGGGTTTCAGACAGCAAACTGATGGAAATCCCACGCTGCGAACATGATCAGCAGTTGATGCTCATTTTTTTATCCCCATTTTAGGATAACGTGACAGATTGTTAGGTTGCAAACATGGTAAACAGTAATCCTTACTTGTCACGCCAACCCCTTCAGACCATGAATGTTGGTTTCATGATTCACATTATGTTCCGCCTCATCGTGTCCAGGCGGAATCTTGACACTCTTGGTGATATCCCTCAGTGCACCTCTACACGTCAGGGGGACTAAGCTACAATACGGCGTCTTTCGGGGCATCCAAAGTCCATTCTCTAAGACCATAAACTAAGATCTTCATTAAGGGATATGTGCGGCTCGATCCTCATCCCCACAGGAAGCGATGGGTCACCCGGACGTCTTGTCTCTTAGTCTAGATGAACTGGGAGTTAGTTCCTCATGACCCTTTACTTCTTTCCCCTATTTGGGCCCCTTTGGTCCGAGGTTCCTATATCAGAATTTCTTATAGTGTATTATGGGATCATGTACCCATCCACATCGGTTATGTTTCATGGAACCATAAACATTCCCTGCCTAGCATTGTCTCTGCTACATATGTGCTGGATGACGTTAAAATGAAAAATTTGTCCTATCAAACTACCCTAAACTGTGAAATTATTTTCCTGGCCGCACGATGAAAAACGACACTGCATTGTGGTGACCTCGTTATAGAGGACATCCCATTGGGTATTGGTAATATGCCATGCCATTTGTCAATTCTTACTACGGTTAGATTCATGTGGCGACACCAGGCCTTGCTACCCTAGGCATGCCTCTTCACAAAAAAACCACTCACCTTAAAAGAAAAACAAGATTTATCAAATTCGGATTCTTTTGGTACAAGGGCCACGCCCACACTCCCCTTCTTCCCTGACACTGGTACCTTACCATGACACCTTCAAGAACTACATGCATCTTGATCCCCATCCTCATTGGGTACATAGGAATTCCATTGAATTTTTCTTTAGGCCCAACTCAACTCTCGTTTTTGGTCCCTCTACCTAAAACACTCCGAGAAGCATGTTGTGGCCGGAACCCCCGGTTCTCACTCACATCGGGAACTTGAGTTACCCCACCACATGAATCCTATGTTTCCTCTCATCCATGGTCCAAAATCTATGACCCTAAAATAATATCTCCCTATGTGAAGTGACTCGACTGCCTCTACCTAATACATATCATTAACGTATTTGAATACATTTTGAAAAAGATCCCTAAGTGTGGAATCTTCAAGGAGACATTCCTCCCATTCCATGTCTAGGCTTTGTGAGCTCTCTATCAAGATCTTCATTCTCTTTCACCTCTGAAAAGACCCTCGGACGACATGGATTCAAGGCTTAGGGGATCTCCATGGATGTTGGGCCTAAGGGCTCTCATATTGTTTCGGGCCAACTCCCTTAAGGATCTCTGACGAAATTTGTGACATGGTCTTGTGTTTCGAACACGGTCAACGGTCGACCCTCATCTAATTGTCTCCACTCCAATCTAACATGATGTGGATGCTGTGTTTCTGAAACTTTTAGAAGATATACTCCATCATCACGCCACCATCATTGTCGTCTAGATATTGAGCTTCATGATTCACACATTTTCACTCTCTCATGGTCGAGTGGAATTACGAAATACTTGGCTCTATCTCTACTCACCTCTAGGTGCTCTTCATGGATGTGTTAGCATCATTGGGCCGGTATTCACCGAGCATCCCTCCGTCTTAACATGCCCCTTCCTATGTCGGGAAAGTCCCACCATTACTTATTGTTTCCCACACCGAGCATGACTCACATGGGATTAGTAGTTTTGGTAGGAAGTGTAATAACACATCCAAGCTTCTCATCGTCCCACATGAAATTAAACTGCATTTTCATAACTACGTGTGGCTTGATTCCAATCCTCATGGGGTACGTTGGAATTCCCGACCACTCTGCTTCGGGCCCAACCTAATTTTCATTCTTGGTCCCTCGACCTAAAGTGTTTCTTCCTAAGATACCTGGTGTGTTTTGGAATTTATGTCATCATTCATGTCGGTTTTATAGCTACCACACCACATATTCCCTAGGATCTTCATTCCAAAACTACGTACGACATGATTCCAATCCTCATGGGATACATAGGGACACCGAAGCATTTCACCCCAGGTCCAGCGTCAGGAATCCTAAGATCTTGTTCCTCCCCATTTCCAACCCATGGCCATACCCCTCGAGGTGGAACAGTGTAACTATAACTCTACCCTGAATAAGTTCAGGATTCCCCAAGATGATGCTGGGAAGAAACATCTCCCTCACCAGAGAGGTCCTGTATGAATGAAGGAATGATCCATGATCAAACCAATGCACCGATCCAGTGTGCTCCCGCCATGGTGGCGTCATTTCAAGAGTGTTGGATTCTGCCCGAACAAACCCTCACTCTACATTCCATGCATTCCATGACCCCCTTATTTGGACCCTCGTCCTCTTTCATGTCTAGAGGGACCCCCTAACGGTATTAAAGCTCGACCTATGGTACGTCTTCCGTCCGGGGCCAACATTCCAGAAGACTAGCATATATCATTTTGAGTCTAGTCCCGTGTTTCGAACACGGTCAATGGTCGGCCCTCATTGGTTATCTCTATTTTAGGCTAATACAATAAGGATATTGTGTTTCGAACATGGTAAATAGTTACACTTTATTGTCACACCATCCTCGGTGTTCCAAATTCTGGGTATCGTGAGGTACACTTCCCACTTCCCTATGTTTGGACTAATCCCAATTCCCCTAGCGTTTCCCCACTTGTGCACCAAAGCACATAAAAAAAATGGCTCGTCGATTTTTCTGAGGCCCTAATCCTTCGATCGGGACCCTCCCATGTCTTCTCGAAGGATCTAGATTGGTTACACAAACCTCGGATACTCGGAGCTTGTTTGACGCATTATGTTCAGATTGAATAACATGGTAGTCGCCCC
Source organism: Viscum album (assembly GCA_963277665.1). NCBI lineage: Eukaryota > Viridiplantae > Streptophyta > Magnoliopsida > Santalales > Viscaceae > Viscum > Viscum album. The sequence goes on along the minus strand of OY728130.1, from coordinate 352,412,488 downwards.
TTGTTTCTCACATTGGGCTCGACCCGCGTGAGCTTAGGGACTGACCACCAGACATTTTGTGAATGTAAAAGACGCGTATAAAGACAGTCTTGATAACAAAACATATGTATTCAAAATCAAAAAAAAAGTATGTTTGAGAGTTTAGGATCGTTATAACACTCGTGGGTTTATCCATCCCTTGGACGGGTTAACCCCGTCGAAAGAGCGTTGCAGCTCTGCCACCATCAGACATGTGGCGTCCAAGAGTTGCTACTATCGGATCAGCTCCTACTATTCCTCAACAGTGATGGGCCGCAACTCATTAGCCTCAGTTTGGGTCAGCTTTATATCAGCCTGAATGACGGTCGTTTCTTCGGAAGCATCCCTCAGATGCTCTTCCACCTCTACCAGTCGGGCCTTCAATTGAGAGATAAACTATGATTTTTTGTTAAAAGAGGCTGAGTGCTCATCCACCCTGATCTGTAGATGTTGGAATTAATCTTCAGCCTCCTGGATCTTCTGGATGTTCATCGCATTCCTCTTGGATTTTCATTATGTTTGTCGCATTCCTCCGTTTCCAGCCCATGCTGAGGCCACAACCATATTCCCAGATCTTCTCCGGCATGAGATCCTGGATGAGTTGATGAGGACACTGGGCATCCCCTCCCCAAGCACAAAAATCGCACAACCACGAGCGAAGCCTGTCCATTTCGTCCAGCCATAATTCTTGGGGGGTCTTCTCGGTAAATATCACAATCATCTTCCATGATCGACAATGGACTATATCGCTATCCTCTTCATCAAAGACTATCTCATCCCAGTCTGCACGGTTGGCAGGTTCATATGTGGGATACACCCTCAAGAAATCTTCAGCCGGATCTACATTAGGCGTTGGATTAGGCGCGACATTTGGCGTCAAATCAGGTGTGGCTGGACTCGGGTCAGCCGGTCGATCCTCATCGTCGGACCCTACCTAGATGATCTCAGGCATGGCCCCGCCGGTGGTCCCACCAATGATAGGGAGCGCTACTGCTCGGGTGGGCTTAGTAACTATCTCCACCATTACTGTCATACCCCGAGGAGGGGCACCGCTAGAAATCCTGACTAGCCTTACCGCAGCGGCCCATGCTAGACAAAGAACTGTACGTAACATGGAAGGACTGGAACGTCAGTTGGAACAATCTACATATTAAAATCAATGAATTCAGTGGAGAAGACTTACAGAGATCGAACTCATGGAGCTCCTCATAAGTTGATGCTAACAGAACCCCAAGGCGTGGCCATCCGTATATTTTTGGAAGGTCTGGAGAGCCTGGTGGAGCCACCTCGGGTCCCCTAGCCCCGCCAGACACAGAACTGGACGTAGCCACAGGCACGGGTTCTGAAGTTCCTGCATCATCACCCACCTAGGGGAGAGAGTGATGTCTATGTACAAGATCCTCCTGCACGGTCCAGATTTTGGTAAGAAATATGTGATGACCTGATAGCAGACCTCGAGGAAAGAAACTTGGGATGTTACATCGAGAGTTTCCGTGAAATCATCGAGATCCGAGTCTTGATAGGCGACTTCGCCTTCCTCCAATGAGCTCCCTCCACCAGCCTCATCTCCCCAAGAGGATTCATCTGATTATTTCGAAAGAGGGAAGCGCTCTCTCAGTTCGGCGGCCGCCAGCTCCGGGGGAACCATCTGATCCAGCACCACCCTCACCCGGTCTATCATTGGACGCGGGACACCACTGGAATATACATAGTCCTATAGCTCAGCCAAATATTTCTCTGCCTCCAACGGGGACACTATTAAACCGGCCCGGATAGGGCCAATACCTGGTAGGTCCATCCTAAGATGGTTCAGGTGTTTCCACGTCTCAGGCGGGCTGAGAAACTGCCGGTTGGCATCCAAAATGTCCCAGGCCTCTGAGAAAACAACATTCTCTGGAATGTCGATATGACGCAGCCGCTTCCCCAAATCCTAGGTGGATATCCTGTAAAATCCCCTACGTGGCCGCCCCTCCGGATAGCTCTTCTCTTTTGGGGACACCGGGTCCACTATCGTTATTGGATCCATCGCCACTGCCTCACTCTCATCTTGTGCAGGTCTCACCTCAACGGTAGCCCTGCCACCGCAAGATGCTCGTGCTGCCCTCTGACCTCGACCGTGGGATAGGGGAGGCCAGCCATCACCAGCCCGGATGGTCGGCTACTTTAGTATTTCCCTTGGATAAGCCGCGTCCCAGATGATGGCATACTCCTTCACTAGTCCAAAGATGGCAGTAGGCGGAGGCAATGCAATTCACATTTTTCAGTCTTCCCATGTGAACATGAGCCAAAATTTCCTCATCACACATGGGTTCTCCTCATGGTGCATCTCCCAGTAGACCTACGGGGTCAGCCGCTGTAGGCACTAGAATTGCCTCACAAACTGGTGCGGGGTGTACTGCTCGCAGAGCAGCTCCCGATCCACCCGTGCCACCAAAACTCCACCTCTAAAGGCTAGGAGATAGGCCTGATTTTCTTCCGTTACCTGGCCATCGTCGGTGAGTACTCCTGTCGGAAAGGGAAACAGGTGGAAATTGAACTCATCCGCCTTCCACACCAGGTTCAGTACTAAGGGAACATTTAATTTGACAGGGAAGCTCCCGGAAACATTCAGGATGTATGGGAAGATGTTTGACCCCGGTGGCGAGATGGGGTTCGAATACTTATAAACCCCCCTGATGTGCGACGTGATCCACCCATACAGAAGGTGGAAGGGCCTACATATCCTCTGCGGATTATTTCCCTCGCTAATGTGCCGCAACATCTTATACAATCTGGCGAGCATCAGAATCCTCAGATTGATCTTCCTTTTCATGGCCAACATGGATGCCATGACGAATGATATGGGTCTACCCCGATGTTGGTATCCCCAACTGGTAGGATCCAACCATAGATTAGGTCCGCGATAAACGCCACCAGCCTGACTATCGGCTGTTGTTCAGTGCTGACACTGAAATCCCAGGTCTTCCACTAGCTGTCCTCCAAGAGCCACCAATATGAGTTCTGCTTGCCCGTGTTGAGACCCCATCAGACAAGTTCGAGGCCTCGGGGGAAACTCTCGATCACTCAGCAAGTTCAGGAACTGCTTGAACAACTTCTTAATGTGGACATCTATCACCGTTTTTTTGTCCTCTCCAGGGACAGGTCCCATCAGTGCCAGCGCTAGCCACGACATGTGCTCTGGATCCTCCCACATGCTCATGAAGGGGAGGAACTCATCATACATATCCCCCAAGATCAGGACACCTGAAATATGATAGACATCCCACAGACTGATGCCAACCTCCACTTGGTGCAGGTGAAAAGTGTTGGTGCTAGACGACCATCTTCATAACAGCTACGACATCAGATGATTCAGTTGATAAATGTGGAATTGGGAGGCCCATGCTGCCTCATAAAAACCCACTCTCCTTAGCTCGGCCCCAAACCCCTCGCATGGGGCACCTAACCAATAAGCCCATGCCCAATCATTGGTGAAGTTGCCGCCGTAGCGTAGGTCCCACTCATCGGACCACCCCTTCTTCGAATCCCTCAAAGCTGCCTTCAATATTGTGAAGTACATGGAAGGGGGTGTCTCCGCTTGTAACAGATTCCCGTCAATTATGTTTAGATGGTTGTACAGACAGTCGACAGTGACAGGTGAGAAGTCCTCCCGAGCATGACCGTCAGTCGCCCTGAACCATTGATGCTAGCATGGCGTGCTTCTGAACCAGCAAGCTGGTTCGTCCCAAATCGCCTCAGGAATTAAGACGTCATCACTCAGCCCGAAGCCATAAAAAGGCATGTTCTTGCACAACAGACATTTCTTTTGACTATCTGATAGCAGTTCTGTCAAATAATTATGGTCTGAGTTGCTTCGGACTAGCTCCCCTAGGCCCAGATAGTTGTCCATTTCATCCATCCGAGCGGCGTCTGCGAGCACCCCCATCGCAGCTTCATGATAGGAAATTGGGTTTCAGAACTCATAAAAAATTCATGTCGGGTCGCAAAGCTCATTCGTGGAGCTCGGTCATAAAGCAAAGACACATAGCCTGACCTTGGATTACAAGAAGATGTTCGCTTGGCGCAGTCGTGGAGTCGGTGTCTCGCGGTTCGCCGTGATGCTGAATTCGTGGTGGGTAGATGCGGAGGACGTGGAGCTTCACGAATCAAGAGCGTGAAAGGAAAAAGTTATAGAGAAGGGAAAGGACAAAAGGGAGGTCAACCCCGCTATTTATAGGCATCGAACCTCAGAGAATCGTGGCGCGTCCACCCGTAGGGAGATTCGCCGCACGTCCGGATAGCGCGGCCCCTGTCAGCCTCGTGCGCCTGCTTCGTTAGCCCGCATCGTGAACCGTCGATAATTTTGGAGATTTCCCTCAGACATCGACCCTTGATCCTCTCGCGACTCCAAATATGAGGGGGGAATTTGTTGGCAAAAAAATATTGGACGAAAAGAACGAACACCAGAAGGCTCTAAGGCCTACTGCGTGAATCCCCGACGTGGAGCCCTTAAAAGAAACATGGCCACCGCGAAGCAGCAGAGGTGGAAAGCCCCGCAAATGGTCCTGATGTTCGCGAACCCTCCGCGAAGCAGCAGATGCGGGAAGCCCCGTTAATGGCCCTAATGTTCGCGAACCCTCCACGAAGCAGCAGAGGCGGGAATCCCCACGAACGCCCCTGACGTTTGCAAACCCTCCGTGAAGCTAGAGATGTGGGGCATTTATTCTTTGCGAAATACCCATCTTGTACACGTGATCCACAAGACAAGGCAGGCTCACTGTACTTTGTGAAGCACACTGCTTCTTGCACTTCACGTTGTGAGGAACCTATGTTCCATGAGGCAGTGCTCTGCAAACACCCTTTCACTTCGCGAAGCATGCAACACTTGCATCTTCGCCCCATGATAATGCTAAGTCATCCCACTTCCTGAAGCACACCACTTCGCAAGTTCCCTACACCATACAGAGCAATCGAGCTCCACAAGGCCCCTACCTATGGTCCCCACTACTTGGTGAATCCTTTTCCCATGCGTCCCTCCAGGTCTGCATGATGTGATTTCAAAGTCCCCTGTATGATACTACCCATGGAGTTGTTTCGCCTAATGCTTCTTCGCATAGGCACGCTAACGACTATTTCTTCTTCGCATAGCCACGCTAATGTTGACCCCTCGATGGTTTGCTCCACGACCACCCTTTTTCACGGCATTGCCAATACCTTCCCTCCCACAAGGAGCAGAGGGTACCAGTTATGTAAGTCCTAGGGGTGTAGATTAAACCCACCTCATCCGAGTTGTAGGATGTTAAACTGCCACGCTCCCTCGTCCACAACACATGATGTTAAATTGTGATCTGGCCCCGAGCCCCGCACGGAGGGTCCCCCCATCTCGGACATTCTTTAAGCCCACTCGTCTCCACGGGGATGGGATCACCCTTCACATGGGATGATATCCTCCTTCTTGGAGATCCGTTTGTCCACAGGGGAAGGGGTGGCCATCTTGGTGTAAGCCCCTAGACCTTATGGAAGGTAGCCCCCATGAACCTCCATACTTCCCCACCGCCAAGGCCAGTGGAGGGCGTGATAGAGGATGAGGCACCCCTTTCTTGAGTCCCAAATACCTATCCTGTTGCACTTTGTCACCCTCGGGCCTCCATCCTGGAGTAATTCACAGCACCACAGGCCGCCTAACGTGTAAGCCCCTCCTCGTTTCTCGCGGATGCACCCTTCGCGATGTGATCGCCAGGTACCTGCAATATCTTGTTTCTCACACTGAGCATGACTCACATGCGTTTAGAGAAAGCGCCGACCCCGACTCCTTTTTTTAGCGAACTACGAGGACTTTGATCCATGTCAAGGCATGATATGTAGGAAGCCTCAATAGGTTCAAGCCCACCTCCCGGTTGTTCCGACCTCATTCACGTCAGTTCACCAAAACCTGGGCCGCCTCAGAGCAAAAGTCGCAAATGACCCATCCTATATGACGTTAAACTGTACACCCGAACTATGTGGACTTTGATCCATGTCAATTAAAGGTATGTAGGAAGCCTCCAAGAGGTTCAATCTCACCACCAGTGGACCCCCGGGTTCACCTTCATGTCGGTTTGACAAAACACCCCATTCGGAACTACGTGGACTTTGATCCTTGCTAAGGATAGGTACGTAGGAATCCCCCCTGAGGTTAAATCCCACCATCCACCTATTCTAATGTCCTTATTCATGTCGGTCCTCCGACACACCAAACTTGTGAACTACGAGGACTTTGATCAATGTCAAGGCATGATACGTAGGAAACCTCTATAAGGTTGAAGCCCAACAGCTGGTCATTCCGACCTCCTTCACGTCAGTTCACCAACACCTGGGAAGCCTATAGTGTAAGCCCCACACCTTCCAAGAGAACTACGAGGACTTTGATCCATGTCCAGGCATGGTATGTAGGAAACCTCCCTGAGGTTCAAGCCCAACATCCATCGGACCAAGGACTACCTTCACGTAGGATCGCTGACGATACCCATCTGACCAAGGTCCATCATCACATCAGTTCACCGACATGCCCCAAGCGAACTACGAGGACTTTGATCCATGTCATGGAATGGTATGTTGGAAGCCTCCACGAGGTTCAAGCCCACCACTCGGTCATCCCGATCCCCTTCGCGTCGGTTCACTAACGAAACCCAACCCGAACTATATGGACTTTGATTCCCTGCCACGAGGATACGTAGGAGGTCTCTTCAAGGCTCAAGCCCAACTTCACTGTCGCCCTTGCGATGGTCCCATTTCATTGCCCCCCCCCCCGCCCATAGTATTCGGGTAGCCGCCCATGTGCTGGCCCCAAAATCGGTGATCCCTCAAGGGGGTCCATCAATATGGTCAACCTTTATCGGTGTTCTGATCAGTCTAATCCATCTCTGGTGGACATTAAACTTGTGGAATACCCAGTGTTAAACAAAATAAGTTGATGAAAACCTTAGATACATGCCTATGGCATATGATTCCACGTGCTCGATGTGGGATGCCTTAGGCTTCTATGCCCTCGAGATGCCCTATAATAAGGGACAAAAGCTAGACAAGCCAATTCCCCAGCGTCCAAACATGCCAGTTATGTCTCAACAAGACTACTCCCCAACTGAAGGTTGCCGCCCTGACCGGACCCTTTGGAATGTCCTGACTAGAGTGGTGCAATTAACTGGTGTCCACAGAACCATGGAACTATGAAGAGCTTCAAGAACAAAATATTAAGTCTATGAGGGAGACCCATACTAGGTGACGAGTTCCGAGGAGTGCTCCACGTAAGGAAAAACCAACATCCCATCATCTCGGTTTTGATCAAGTAGTAGATATCCCTAAATAAGGGATGGATGCTACCCGCCTTTGGAAATTAAGAATGCGGGGTAACAAAACAGACGTGCCTTTCTCGCCCAAGCGGACGGACGTGCGCGCTCCGATGAAGGCATCAGAAACACCTATACTCTATTTTATATAATTATATTTACTATTTTATAAACATAAAATGGAAAATAAGTCTGTGGAATTCCATTGTATAAAATAAATAAAAATGTCACTCCTCCTCCACTATAAAAAGGGAGTCCCTCTTCCCAGTTATTCAAAAAAATAAAGCCAATTTTATAATAAAAAACTGAAAAAATAAGTTTCCAACATCCCTACCATACTCTTATAGCCCTATATTTGGTAAGAAACCCATCCAAGGAGGTATTTTGATATAAACCAAAAGCAGTTACCTGAAATAAGAGGTAACATCCATCAACAATGACTTTTTCTTCACTTACTTCTCAACACCATAAATAATTTTCTATAATTATATTATCATAACCTCAATATAATAATTATACTGATATATTTTTATTCTATGTTTTTTTTCTTAAACATTCACACATTTTTATCAAATGGGATACACAAACGTTGTTCATGTGTACAGAGGACTACCGGCACACAAACCGATGTCATTCATTCTCCCACTAACACCATCCAAGTATTTAATACTGATGAATTCTTAGATTATATATTTTTTATATGATATTTATGATAATGGTAATATTATAAAATTTTTATATAACAGATACCATTAAACTTTCAATTTTTTGGGAAAACAATAACATCTTATGGTGATATATGGACTATTATGTCCTCAAAACGATGTGATTCATTAATCCTATACAAGGAACATATAAAAGTTGATTTTAATTAAAATATTTGATATATATGATAAATATATAGTACTAGAAATTTAATATACATATATAATATTTAATTTTTCATTCTTTTAATATAATATGGAATGGATGTATTGTTCTTGCGTACGTATGAATTACCATCTCAAAGAGTGGTGCATATCATTTCATATCTCCAAAAATAATGAATTGTTATCAATACATATATAATAAATATATAAAATATTTATATCATGTTATAAATTATAGAGAGGATTAAATCATGATCTAATAAAAAGTAACAACAAGTAATAAGTTGTAAAAAACTATGAAAACTAGGAAATTAACACCTAAAATAATGAACACATTGAATGATTGTTAACAAACTTGTAATACGATATTATAAGAAGTTAATAAATGATATTATAAATATGATTATGTTTTTTTAGTTAATAATATTTTTAAAATCATTTTACCTTATTTTAACATTTGTTACACCAAATGTAAGTTTACGGATATGGATTTTCATCTCAATTTTTTACATATGTGAGAAAATATTCATATTCACCACTTACTTATTTTATTTGGTTTATATACTACAAATTTTGATATATTATATCATTAATCCATTTATCATCATGGAATTTACTATTTTTACTTTTAATTATCTCTTTCAAGGGGTTTTACCATAAATATTACTAATTATTATAAGTTATCTTGGAATCTCACTTTCTTTTGGGAATTTTACTTTTTACAAATAAAAACACTTTCACATAATAAATTTTTAATTGGAAATTATATTTATTTGTGATATCCATACTCTTTTATAATGGATATTATAGTTTTCTAAACATCATTCCTTTTTTTCTTGTGGTCTTTACATCGAATGATACTGATTTACTAGAAAAATATTGATAAATCTCTAACCATTACTCAATATTGATATTTTATAAGTAAATTTCTTCTTGAATTTAGAATGACTATTCGATATATGAGGAATTATTTCCAAACAAAGAACTCTGGATTGAGAATAGTAAATGAAATTATCTCGATTGATTTGTAGTTTAATATGATGAATTCAGTTTGACAAACCCTTCACATTCATAATTATTATGTTTTGAACTGTCATGTGAAAGATATTTATAGTAGAGTTCTGGTTTCCCAAAAAAAATTGGGTTGTACGTAGAATGTTTTAAACCATATTTTTCTGTGTATTGATTATTAAGGTTTTGGGTTCCTTGAAAACCTGGCATCTAATGTTTAAGAATTTCCATAATTTCATTTTTTATATCAATAGTCAATAGTGTATTCACGTCTATTTATATTCACATACACTCTTCTCTAATGGTTCCAAAAGTAGTGATCAAGGGTTTTGAAAAGTTATGCTCTATTTTAAATGGGATTCTCACTCAGATGGGTGACAACATTGGGAATCATGGAAATGAATTCATAAACCTAAAAAAGAAAGGTGTCATAAACATTAGGAGTGTATCTGGTGAAATGGTTGGATCATAAGAAAATCTAGCATGGGTGGTGTTAGATGGTTCGCCTTTGATGGGAAGATTCATGGCACAAAAATATGGGAATTACATGGAAATTACTATATCTAATTCCCCTAACTTATGGAATTTTATTCATCCTCATATGATATTTCTACGTACCCAAACTCGGTGGATTGTTGGAAGAGGAAATATCTGCTTTTGGCTTGAGAACTGGGCTGGTGTACCTCTCAGATTCCCTGGATGACCAGTCTCGGATATGAAATTAAGGATTCATAAATAGTACTCAAACATTACACATGTAGTTTTGAAAATATACCCACATGACTTATTCTACCTCATTGACATTTCATATGAACATGACCTATGTGTTTTTCTGGATAGACATCTGGAACTCTCTCTGGTAATGATTAAAAATGCTTGACATCTTCCCCCAATGAGCTCATCTGATTGGGGGAGATACACAGGTGCAATGATTTCCTGACAAAATTAATCGTTGTCATTTGGTGCATAAGTAAAAAATGATTTCCCATGGATAAAAAGGTCCAATGTACAATTATATATCTAGCATCAATATGTTTCTATTGTATCGACTTCTAGGAAGCATCATTCATGCAACTATTCTTTAAAGGGGAATGTGCGTGCACAGCCTAGAAGGATTTTTGGGACATATCTACTATTAATGCTTAGATGTTAGTGGGTGGATCCTTTAACTATGGTTCCATAGCATGAATAATAATAAATATGAATGGATGAATAAAGCAATATATTAGTTGTGGGATGCGAGATGATTTTTAAAGTTAATAATAAAAGGATTTGTGGGGGTATCTCATGTTCAAAGAAGGATGTGGTCTATAGACCAAGAATTCTAATGAAAGATCTGTATCCACATAAAAAATTTGGTTTAATTCTCCTTCTCTTAGATTATATCGCGATCACATGCCCCCTTTAATAAAATACCCACTAATCTCCATGGAATATGGATTTGATGGTCTCTGCATAGTCTTGGACTGAAGATCAACACTTATGGCTTAGGCAAAATAGATACAATGAATGGGGGGGTTATGATACCAAGGGAAATATTATTTATTTCATTGTCTTATTTGGGACTGGAGAATCTCATCAGGGGGAGTCTAAGGCATCGATGTTTGGCCATTTCCTATGTAGGAAAAATAAAATAGAGCATGCAATAGTCAAAACCAACTATAAATATATTTTTAGCTCTATACTATGATTCCACTCCACCTACTATTCACATTCCGATATCATCTGAATGTAAACAGTGTGTATAAAAAATAACATGAATTTTATTTAAACCTATCACGATGGAAAAAACATTGCACATATCCTAGCATCTAAGACCTCTCAAGATGTTACCATCACTTTCCTTTCAAATTTTGATTTTTCCCCTAAAGTTATTTACTTAATCAAAGGGTATTCCCTCAGACATTATTATTTTAGGCCACTATGACCATGTTAATTTCTCATATACCATTACTTGAAAATTTGAATGAATAAATGTGGGTATTGGAAGTAATTAAAATCTATAGGATTCTAACAATGAATAAAATCTATTGATTCATTTCAATACCTTTTTATTTATTACATGTCATGTGTATTCAATTTTTTACATTTCTATGTTAAATATGATTATCAATTCATTATTTATTACATTCTTCTTACATATAAAGAGAATTTGAGTTTACCCTTATTTTTTTTCTTTCCCCATGTTGTGATGGAAATACATTTGAATGAGTTTCCAAGGATGCATTTTATTAGATTTTGTTATGTATTATGTATCATTATCTATAAACAATTGTAAAATGGGTATCATTTATGTAATATGGTTTTCCACCAATTCTAAAAATTCTATCCATCAATATTTGTTACATTTAAATCATTCCAATTTTATAATTTGTGGCACCAGATTTGTTTTTATGCGTTAAAGGAATTACACTATCCACCAAGATGAAAAACACAAAACTTATACCCATGTAATGGAATATTACTCCCTTATCTTACATTGATGATGATACCAGGGCTATTGAACATCATCATGCACACTGCCAATGTATAATTCCGAATCAATTGGTTCCCTATCAAGATAAGATGGAAGACCTATCCAAACATGATGACCTGCTGGCTCTCAATGATAATCTAGAATAGAGCGAATACAATAATAGATGGACAAGGGAGTAAATATCAATTGAAAGATGTTTAAGTTTTTATTTTGGTAATATAAGACCATAAAATGGTTCACAACCTTCAATATTAATTGGTGATTTTTCAGTTCATCAAATTATATATCCAATGCTCTTAATATTCACATTGAGGACTAATAGTCTGATAAAGTGTATTAAAATCTCCATTAAATGATTTATAATATCACTCCCAGTATATATGGACTAAAAAATAGGAGGCTATCTTATGAACATGATTAGAAGGGAATCAATGCATCCCTATTCTCCTTGAAGATTGATAGTGCAAGAGAACCTACTGGTTTTACCAACAAGTTCTAAATATTTAATTGGGAAATTATGCACATTTATATCATTAATAAAGTGATATAATTTATTAACAATGAGTATATGGATTATGGGGTCAACACTGAAGTCATTAACCCAATTCCAAAAATGGTTAATGCTCTGGATATTATGGATTCTAGGTCATTTCCAATAGGCAATCATACTCAAAAATTTATCACTATAATGACTACTCATTGATGGAGAGAGAATTCTGAGGGAATCATTAGTTCAATTATATTAAAAATTATTTTTGGAAGTAATAATCATAATTTTTGTTTCATGACCTCTGAATTCATCAAAATCATGGGGATATTGGTGAATGAAGGATACATTTCTTTAAAAATTGATATTTCTAGTTCCTGTTACATGATTAAATAGGGTTTTATTTTTAAAATTATCATAATGAAGGGGTTTTAAAATAGATTAATTAACTTTGTTAACACCATTCTAGAAATTTGTAGGCTATCTATTAAAATCAATGTGTCTTGTACGGTTTTATTCTTAGTGTTTTATATGGTTCAAGAAATGGGACCCCTATATGAATTATTCATTTATATGGATGAGGATTAAATGGGTTTCTATCTTAATGATATTTTTCATTTTTTGGAACAAAAATATAATAACTGTTGGAATGGAGCTCATTTCCCCTTTATATTTTCATTATGTTAATGATATAATACTGTTTTGAAATGATGATAGAACCAATAACTATTACATAAATGTCATATTTAAGAAAAATGAATAATTTTGTGAGTAGGTTATTAGTTGGAAGAATACCTTTTTGGTCTTTGAAGAGAAAGATTTTTTCTACATGTAAAGTAAGGTAGTAATGATCTTGGTGTTAAGAGAGGATCACGTCCATTAACCTACCACGGTGTGTCCCTATTATTAGGTATCATTTAATGGAGTTACATGGATAACATTTACTCAATAATCATTACTCAGATGGAAATCTAGAAAGGGATAACTAGGCCTCATGTGTGGAGAATTTGTCATCTCAATTTTGTGATAACCTCATTGTTTGTGTATGGCTTACCAATTTATAGGTGTTCATGAATCAAAATTAAATATATAAAAAACTATATTTTAATTTAATTTAAATTGGTTTCATCTATAGAATTAATCTTATTAATATGGGTTAGAAATATAGTTTCAAACCTACTTTCATGGGAGGAATAAGAAAAAAGTACCACATACTCTTGAATGAGGCACCCCTCAATAAATTTACCTTGAATGTTCTCACATAGAATTAATTCTTTCTAGAGAACCCCTCAAATAAATTCCTCACAAAAATTCTTAATGGATACTCAATTTATATACCCTCATTTATCTGGAAATCTATCCAAAAATATTTCTATGATCTCATGTAATTATCTAAGTATCTTGTATGCAATCAGTCAAATATTATGTTTTGAGTACACCGTGGATGTCTTTGTCAATCAATGATGATGTGGGTTTCCTTATATACTTAAAATAACCTTTAATTGTTGATATATAGTGATATGATGATTCACATGTCTCTCTTAAACGTCAAATCAAAATGGATCCCCAATGATATAAATATACTAATAGGGATACAATCATATCGGTACCAAACCTAACTTGATAGTTAACTACTATGGAATTCTATAATCACATTTTTGATGGCTCCACCATGATGACATAATGATTTTATGAGTTTCAATAATTACATAATTCTTACAGATTCTATGATATTGATCTAATGAATTTGGAGACAACAACCACTACTACATAGCCTGAATCAAAGAATAGGGCTTCTGATTTACCTTACATTTTATTTATGTTTGAGTACAGAAGAGAGAATCAATGACCAATTTTGATCCTATGAATATACATTATAGTTATGGAAATACATCCAAGGAACATGGATAGATTTCAAGAGATGATTATTTCCACCATCAAGGCTATAAAAAGTGAGAAGAACTAGGAAATGTTTCTCACCACTACCACTATTGTCCTTTTATAATCATAGAGAGTAAGAAACAATATATCCTTGGAGAATAATGTTCCCAATTTACAAATGAGGATCAATTAAATATATAGGTATATCATGGATACATTCATAATAAAAATAGAACCCACAGATAATGATTTTTGAAAAAATTTTATTCTTATGTCATTTTGAGTTACTGAGAGGGTTGAGAAACCATTGGTGATGAAGGACATTAGATGGATCCCTCTAATTCCAAATTGGTTAAAATATAATTTTGGGGGGGATGCCTCAGGTCCACCTAGAACCTCATGTTGTGGTGGTATCTTCCACACACAATTATACTTATTTGAGGTATCATTAAATTATTTCATTGGGAATGGATGTACCATCAAATCTGAATTTTGGGTGACGATCAACGAAATTACATATTCTATTCAATATAGTTGGTGGTAAAATTGGATGGAATTTTTATTCAATCGTGAAAGTTGGAATTTTAAAACCTCAGTCCTGAAATGTCCTATGATGAATGGTTCCAATAGAGATTGAATTCCAATGGCTCACTAATTAGCTCATTCTAATGTTACACATGTCTATATAGAATCTAACTAAGTATGTAATACCCAGTAATAGAGGGAAATTTTAGAGACAATACCAATATGATCCATTATAACCCTCAATTGTTTCTCATAATATTTTGAGTTGGATATGTGTTGTGACTAGTAATATCTCCCTTATAAACCCCCTTTTTGACACTTTTTTGTACTTTTTAATAAAAAACAATTTGAATTGGGATTTTTTGATTCCAAAATATTATCATTATACATTGAGAAAGTATATTTTTATTGAAATTAGTGGGTGTTAATTTTGAGATTTGTGAATATAAAAATATAAAAATAATAAATTTTCAAATAAATGATTATTTCATAGATACAGGTTTACTTCATCATAAAGTCACTATTTCAACAATATGTACTTTAGAATATTTAAGGATATATATTGTGGAAGTAAGTGTTTAATGTCAGATTAAAATTAATTATTTTTTTACTACTGATCTAAAAGATATATTTTATTTAATAATTGATGAAATGTTTTATCTACTTTAATAGAAAAATTATTTGAGATATAATATTGTTGGATATTATGCTGAAAAATGAATTTTAAAATTATTTCAATTATAGAAGACCAAAAATAATAATATCAATCTCATCATTATAAATGTAATGATTATAAGAACCATAACCTATATAGCCCCGATATGGTGGTTACATTATTTCAATGAAACTACCTTTTATTGATCATATAATGAAGGATCAATTAGTTTAGTAGATATATAAAACAAGATACATTCATGAATCTCACATTACTTTTGAAATCATAAAACACTACTTAGTTTTTATCATTCAGAACATTATTATCCCCTATTGAATTACCTTGAATATTAGTCCTTTTACACTTACTAAAATGCTATATAAATTTAATATAATAATGGGGTGACCTATGATGCTCAATAATGGAATGCATACAACAGATCTATAATGGAATAAATAAGGGACAGATAAATTGTAAATGATAAATGATGATCAAATAATGTGATACAAATAACAAAATTTTCTTGAAATTTACCAATGAATATATAACTATTTGAATAATCTCAAGGGAATAAAAAACTAATTTCATAGTTATTGAATTCATAATACCAGAACTCAAATTTTCAATGGATCTTGCTATGAAATCATAAATAAATTGGTAAGGAACATGCAAAATAGCCAACCTATTTTATCTCATGAGACCTACCAATGTATGATTGGACTATATAATTATTTCCCCCACCAATAACATAACAACTCTAATGCATTAAATGTATGAATAAACAATAATACATATTAATGATTCCATAATAATCAATAAAAAATAAATATTATAAGAAAAAGTATATAGAATCCATGAATTTCCCAAATAAAAAATAAACATAATCCATATGGAGAAATATGATATATGGTGAAATTATATTATATTTTTATAAAATAATAATATTCATCAAATATTATTTTACTAGAATAAAAAACATTTAAAATTTCATAAAAAATGTTCTTATGGAAAATACCATTCTCATTTAGAAATTACGAATTTATAATAAAAAATTACCATTATTAATAAAAACCATTTTTATTTGGAATGAATAATGTATGAATGTAAATTAATATTTAATTCAAATAATATTTCTGATGAAGGGAAAATCTATTTTTTTCATATTACATTAAAATAACGAGTTCATTCAGATCTCACTTGAAAAGTTCCGTTTCTTGAAAATGAAAATATGACTACTTATAAATTTTTTTATTCGAAGTTAATATTTGATAAAAATGAATTTAATCATACATTATAGACTATTAAATAAATTATTAAGAACATTTTAATGGAGATATTCACATGGAAGGAAAATATTCCCTACTTCGTAGTAAAAAAGGGCATCTTTTAGAAAAACAATGTTTTGGGATGTTATATACATAGACTGAGAAAAATGAAATATTTTTCTTTAATTTTAGAAAATAATGATATAATAATAAAAGGGACTATTTAATATATAATTTTTTTTAAAATTACCCGCATAAAAACTCAATCTTTAACAATCACAAATAAATATGTGATTGTCAAATAAACCATTACATTAAGTCCAACATGATTGATAAGTGGGTTTTATCTCCTTTATAGTATATTTAAATTTAATATAATGGAATAATATATCCATATATATACTTAAAATATCATATATGATCCTCATATAACACTTCAACACCATTTTATTAATAATTATTCATTAAAATCATCTTTTTGGAGTGTTAATTGTTTTATATTTAATGTTTGTTTTGGTTTGCTAGTTTTGGTCCATAAACATTTTTTAGGGTTCATTAATCACTATAATTTTAATCATGATAAAAATATAATATAAATTAATTATATATTTATTTCTATTTATCCTTTAATATCTTACATGAAATATAAATCCATGGCTTCGTGGAGGTTGTAGTTGTAACAAGTACAGGAGTGATGTTATCCTTTTCAAAGAGTGGAAGGGTAAGAATGAAAATGATATAATATACATTTTTAGAATCACAAATATCTAATATTATATATATATATATATATACATATATATATATTCATTATTTCTATTTTCATAACCATTCTAAAAAAGTGGTGAAGAAAAAAATGCACAGCTATGTAGAGATGGTATGTTGTACATATGGATAAGTAATATCTTCATTTTCCATAGGATGAAATAAATATAAACATGAATTTTTATACTAGAATAAAAAAATTAGTATAATAATAATACTTTTTTTATTATATTACCATGGTTATAAAATATTTCAAGTAGTTTGAAGAGGAAATAATATTAAAAACATCGGTTAAAAATTATATTATTCTTCAAAAAACCATAATTAGCTTACACATTATGAATTTAATGTTGTTCACTTGAAAACATAGAAGCCTCAAGGTCATGAGAAATTATATTGGGAATTTATTTTTGTAGTTATTGGTCAAACTATGTGGCTCAATAGGGTTTAATAAGATATTATAAGTGGTTCAATTTTATAAGTGAGTGAAATGACTCACCCTGAATTACGTAAATTATTGAAATATTATTAATTTTTTTTATGACTGCAACATAAAATTATCATATATTCTACATTTATTAGTTTAATTTTATAATAAAAAATATATAAATGTCAATTTTTATGTGTTATCAAGAACCATTATCCATTTTATTTTTAACCTTTCTAATCCATTTTCCCCATAAGTGAGGTTATTAATATTTATCATGTTTAATATTTATTATATCCAAAACATAAGTCATAAATATTTCTAAAAATTAATTATTTTTATTCTAATTGTTGAATACTTTTCCCAAGATTCAAATATTAGGTTTTTATGTTATCATATATAATATAAGTTAACAAAAATCAATAAAACTTGTATTTAGAAAAAAATTTATATTAAGGATAATTTTTTACCAAAATATAAAGTATAATGTTAATCAAAATATAATTAATTCAATTTATTTTAATTACAAGAAGAAATATTTTTAGTTAAATAAAAAAACTAATGGTTTTTGAAAAATACTTAATTAAAATAAATGAATGTAAAACCATTTTTATTTGAACAACAACAATATTTAGATTTCTTAAATGTTTATCAAATATCTCTTGGTTCAACGTGATATTTTTATATACATTCCATTAATTATATGATATATATTCAGTCTAAAAATAATTTCATAACATTTCATGTTATTCCTGTATCATTATAATTTCATAAAGTTTTATAAAATTAGTTTTTGTCATTATTAATCTAAAAATAATCAATTTATAAAAAATAAATAAAATTCATATAAAGATAAATTTTACATTATAAGTTGAAAAACATTTATATCATAAAAAATATATGATAGAAATTTATAATTTATGTTCTTACCATTTTCATAAATATATCACTGTGTATTATGTTATTCATTCTCTTAAAAGAAGGGATTACTATAATTTAGTCTCGGGTGTTATATTATTATATCTAAAAATTTGATTATAAAAATCTAAAAAATTTCACTTCATCAACAGATGTGACTATTTACTCTACATTATTTCAACATGAGTGTTTTACACATATTATTAAATTAATCTTGAAAATAAATATCCAAAAATAACATACTAAGGATCATAAACGACTAGTGTCTTTGGAATTCTATATTCTTAAAACATAAAAAAACTAAACCAAAAAATCATTAATTTATTATCTATAGTGAGATCCTAAAATCAAATAGATCTCCTAAAACTGTGTAGAATACCCTGACGAATACAAAAATAATGGGTTGAATGAAAAAAAACCTATAAGGTAATTAACTTGAAAAAGATTCCTAATTTATAAGTAAATGGTATAATATGATATCATAAAATATAAGGTACATGTGTAATTTATTAGAATAATAAAATATAAAGCATGGTATCATAAGATCATAGAAACATCAGAAAGTGGAAATGATATAAAACATGACATAAAAATAAGTCAAGGATAAAAACCGAGAAAACATATCATGGTGGACATAGTCTTCTAATTGATTTTGTCACCAACAATCCTGGTTACCCTTGTTACACAATAACCAAGCCAATCCTGACAAAACCCAAAGGGTGTTCCCAATCCCAATGAGTTAGATACTAACACCTAGAATCATAAAAAATGATAGTGGGAATGTTTTTTACATAAATATTTTGGATGTATTGAAAAACGACCACATGCCTACAAAAAAATTCTATTAGGAGTAATGTACCAAAATTCAAATAGGCATAAAAACCCCTCTTAATAAATCCAAAGGATCTATAAAATGAGAAAAATTTCACATGTCCCAATGGACGTAGTTCACCATGACCACATATAAATATCTAGAACCACTTAAAAGTGATTCTTTACCCCCACTAGAACATGGAATAATATAATCTACAAACAGAAGAAGGCACTGGTTGGGTGTGAGCTAAAAATATCAGTATTATCTCACCAAAGATTCCATAATAGATTCAAATATCAAATTAAACACTCCATGTGATTTAAATTTAAAACAAACAATTTTGGCATTTAATAAAAATAATTAAATCAATTCCTGATTTAAATTTCAAAATATGGAAATACATTAATCAAATAATTATCTTTTCCATTTATGGAACATTTATAAAACAATGGGACTTTTCACAAATGGATTGAATCAACACTTTTATATAAATCTTCTTATATAAATACCAAGGCACATAAAATATTTTATAATAATGGAATACAATTATTTAATATAAATAAGTGATAAACATGTTCATATGCCCTTGGAGGTATGATAGTTCCTTAATATAGGGACTCTACACTCAAGGTGATATGACAAATATGTACATATTCCTATTTCATCTCAGGACAAAGAGGACTCATCACCATCTCCTAAGGGATGTGATGTTATGATATGATGTTTTAGAACATTGTAAATCCTAAATATCATTCCAAATATCTTACTAACTACTTATATCTTTCATGTTATCGAATAAAAAAACATTAATGGGAACTTTATTTTAAGAATTGGTAAAATAGAATTAAGCTCGTTCACTAATTTCCAATATTTCATTTTTTCATTTTAATACCATAATATGATTTGTAATAAAACATATTCCTTTTTACCAAGATAAACCATAAGGTTTACACCAAAATCATTTTTATGCCATTTTAAAATATATTTAATTGAAATCAATTCAAAAATTTCCCAAATCAACTTTTATAATTTAAATTCAACAAATTAATTTTTTCACAAATTACATTTATTTCATATTAAACCCCAATTCAAGGTAATTATGGGTTTTCATGATTTTCCATCAAATCCATTTCACAATAGGATCCAACAATTTAATTGAAACACTTTCCATACAATATACTATAAAAATTAAACAATTTACATTTCAAATTTTTTTTATATATTCATTGCAATTCAATTGAATAAGGGGTTTTCTAATTAGATGAAAAAACCATTTTTAATACCCCAATTCTATGTCGTTGGATTTTCCCCAAAAAATCAAAATGAATCCCATTTAATCGAAACAAATAAATTTAATTTAATTTAACAAAATTGATATTAATTAATGAAATTTAGGTTTAATAAAAATTTAGCATCATATCAGAACAAATTACTTTGGTATCAACATGTATCAATTCACAATGCTGCAAAAGGAAAACATCAATGGGGAATGAAGAAAATAATGATCTATTAATCAAACATTGGTTTAGATCCAAAACATGGGTATTAGATACTGAAAATAAAGATGGGTATCCATGAAAACATATGGAGGATAAGAGAGATCGAGGAAGAATGGGAATAGATTGAGGAAACCTACAAGGTGAAGATCGAAGGGTGTTACTCAAGCTTCGAATCCCTTTGGGAGTGATATGAGGGGCTAAGAACTCCTCTTGGGAGTGATAAGGAAGGGAGATACAACTTATAGGTGTTACCAGTCATTCGAGGACCTAAAAGGGGGTTCAATAATTTTTAATTAAAATTTATATCCATTAATAATATATCCTCACTGATTCTAGGGCCAAGGCACATGGGTATGACAACTAGTGTTAATGCTATGTGCTAATCCTGAATGGGATACACAATTTCTCTTAAGTGGCCAAATAGAAATTAAATTGTAAATAAACCATGAAAAATACATCTACCATGGATTACACAGTTTGGTAAAACCATTGTCCAACCATGACCTAACAAAAAACTACCAAAACACATAAAAATTAAATAGAAAACAACCCGAAATGAATTCCAACCAAATACTGATAAAAAGAGGGGTTTAGAAATACATAGAAATAGTAAATGTATGTTATAAGATCCCTATAATAGAAACATTCTATCCTTAGAAAACCTATAAAAAAGATTACACTCCAAAATGATGATGTCATTTCTATCTTATTAGTTCCTCTCCCTCCCATGCGTCCTAAGTATTAGAACTATGCTTCCATAACACATAAACCAAAGGTGTCATCATCCCATGAAGTAACTTCTTTTTAGAATCAACTTTCATGATAGGCCATTTCATAATGGATAAACCAGGTTCAATATCATGATCCCTCTATCTTAGTAAATGATATTGATCATATAGATACATATGATGTTGAGATACATGAAACATGTTATGTATCAACTTTTTCTCAGTTGATGTTTTAAATGGTTTGAAACTTTTTCCACTTATTCAAGAACCTCAAAAGGACCTAAAAAACAAAGATATTTTACCCCTGCATCGCAAGCTGTCCATCACCCAAAAATGGAGAAACAATCTAGAACACATTTTCATGAAATGATAATTACAAATGTATATATTGATGATCAAAATAAGATTTATATCGAATTTATTTTGGCACCATTTTATGAATAATCAACAAGATCATTGATGTCATATTATGGATCTAGCCTGGTCAAATGAAGGAACAATCTCCTATCTCTGACCAACACATCATAGATTTATAAGGATGATCCTAAAAGGTCTCAAAAGGATCAATTATAATTAAAAACTAGTAGCTATTCTTATAAGAAAACTCAACCAACCCTAGGTGATCATACCAAGCTCTACCAAAGTTGAGAACAGATGTGCGGAGCATATCCTAAAGAATTTTAATAGTTGTTTTTTTCTATCCATCCGACTATGGATAGTTTTTCATACTCAATAATAAGTGGGATCCCAATGCCTCTTGAAGGGATATCCAAATGTAAGAAGTGAATAGAGAATCCTTTTCATAAATAGTAGAAGAAATAACTCTATGAAAATTGACAATCCCCTTCAAATAGAGATTTTCTAACATTGAAAAGATGGTTGTATCATGAATGTGTATAAAGTGATCATATTTAGTTAAATGACCAGTCAAAACCCATATCACATTCTTATTTCTCTAGGTAAATGGAACCCTAAAAATAAAATTCCACAAAGATCTCATCCCACTTCTATGTTGGGATTGGACGTGGATGAAGAAAACAAGAAGATTTCTAGTTATTAAATGTAACATTTTAACACATATAGCAATGAGAGGCAAACCCATCAATGCCTTGTTTCATAACTGGATACCAGCATTTGTAGCATATGTAAATGTATATCATTGTGGTTCCTAGGTGCACTAACCACTAGGAATTATTGAAATCCCTCAAAACAAATTTCTTTACTAAAGATAGTAGAAACAAATTGTTCTGAAAGCATAGAATTCCAACATTAGAGAATGAACAATCAAGCATGGTCTTTCCACCACTAAGAGAGTTACACATGATATAGAACACATATTCAAACTATTGTTGCTAAAGAATAAATTTAAGACGATGGTATTATAACTACACACTATCCCAGGAGATCGCATCCCCTAACTTTTGGACTCTCTGATTCAACTATGAAAAGAGATTCATAAAGGTCCACTCTTCTGTTGATTATTTCAATTCTAGGGTCATATGTTTTCAACTGAAAGAATCTACAACAACATTACATTTCCCCAAGTTATAGGTGAAGTTGAAATAAAAATTCTACATGTATTCCACCCATCTCCCCTAGTAGAGATTCGTATATTTTTTTTGGAGAAGATATAATTTAGGATCTTTTTCTCCTAAAATAAGGCGAACCATTCTCCATAGAGGTAATGCCACCAAATTTTACTATTGTGTATGAGAGATTAAATCTCAAGGTAGTGGGTTATATTATTATTCTTGTGGGGCATAATCTACTGAGATTAATAAGAAAAAATGCGATCACCCTGTATAATAACATTTACAAAATGTGAACTTTATGCATCAATGAAGACCGTATAGTCCTACCCATGTTTTGGAAGATTCAACACTAGCACAATAGTCAAAAGACGTTTCACCCCAACAAAATAATTTAAAATTTAAAATTCCAAGAAAATTTTTCACCCTTCAAAGATAGGGTAATCATTGACGAATTCAACTTTGAGGAGTTCTTAGTGAACATGCAATAATATCTGGATAAGCCTAATATTCTATGAATCTCAAATATATTTCTTGGTTTATCCAAAACAATAACCATCTTTGCCTTCCTAAGGTCAACTAATATTTTTTATTTGGACACATTGTCTCCTAAAAAATTTACTTCTTAAACCAAAAAATCTCAATTTGATATCCTACCCTTCTGTAGATGATTCCTCAGCAAACTTCAAACTATTCTCAGATGTTGCACATGTTTTTCCTAAGGCATAGAGTATCTGAGAATGTCATCCACAATGACTACAATAAAAGTGTCACGAAACTCGTTGAAAATACTATTCATTATACCCATCAATACTAAAGGATAATTTGTTAGAACAAATTTTCATGAAAATGTACTAATAATATCCGTACATTCGTTAAAAGGGGGTTTTATAAACGTCAAATTATTTTATCCACAACTGATGGTAACCATAACGAAGCTGAATTTTTGGAAAACACTTATCCACATTAAACTGATCAAACAGATCATTAATCTTGGGAAATATATATTTATTTTCCCATCACTTGATTGAGATTTCATAAATCAACACAAAGTGATGTAACTATAATCTTTCATAGAAAAGATAACTGATGTCGACAAAGGTGAAAAACTCATGAATATGATCCCCTTCTAAAGAATATAACAAAACTAGGACTTTAGATCATTAATTTTACCTTGTTGCATATGATAAGTGGAAATAGATACTAGTTGAGTATCAAACACTAAGTCAATATAAGATTCAATCTCCCTTATTGGGTGAAAACCAGAGAAGTATGGAGGAAACACATCTGAAACTCAATAATGAATGGAGGGAGATCACCAATCAATGATTCACAATCAATATCAAAGGAAAACACTAATATTACCTTCCTCAAATCCATATAATATTTTCATGCTTTTCATGACCATGAATCAAATTCATCTGGAATGACAGGACACACAACATATGGTATAGTGAAGCAGTCCCGAAAAAGATAACAATAAATCTAGGATTCATTGGTAATGATCCAATCCATTCTGAAAATGACATGAATAGGTTTTTTTAGAACTAGAAAACTATATGCATGCTCAATATCTGATAGAGGGAAAACACAAGTAGGATTATAAATACCATACTCCCTCTATGTACCAATGGGTGTAGTAATATCCATTTCACAAAATAAATTCTCCATAGGAAGATTAAAATGATTAACAATACATGTTGAAAAAAATGAATGAGATTCACTAGTATTAAATAGTGTATTAACAAATGATTAACCTATATTAATGTTACCTCTCATGATCTCTAGACTCGTATCCACTTCCTCTAGATATTCTTTCGCTATGTGAAGAAGATTCGTTCCAAATTCCTTTGTATAGAACACTTCTTCACGTGAAAAATCAGATTTCACAATAGTTTTAAAAGGTTATAATAATCTTATGGTATAATATGATGTAGAATAACCATGGTATAAATACCCTATGTCACCCAAGCATCTATATGATCCATAGTTCTTAGGTGCTTCAATGAAACCCCTCATTAAGTGTCCTAGATTGCCACACCAGAAAGAAACTAAAGTACATATTTCAGGAACTATGAGAGGTTTAGAATGACTCTTCTATTGAGATCCACCACGATAATCATCACACATCCTCTCTCCTTTAGAGGAATGCACACAACTATTGGGATAGAAAGATACTCCAAATAACCTTGGCTTTCCAGCCATGTCCATCTCGACCATAAACACTCTATCCAATAAATAAACATAAGATGGAATCTTAAATATGAAAACATGATAAAAAATATCCTGAAGAAGTCTCAAATGAATCCTCCAAGAATTAATCTTATCATTAGATAAAAAATTAGGTGTAAAATTCTGGAGCACATCAAAATGGTTTGTATACTCTATCATGGTGATGTCTGTCAACTCAAGTTCGAGAAAACTATTGGCCTTGGTTAATGGAAACAACTCTAGGTAGAACTGGTTGGGGAAATGAACTTTTACATATTTCCACTCTAATCCTTCATGTTTCTTCCCTATAACTATGGTGTCTCACCATATAATACTCAATCCATCTAACATGAAGGTGGCACACTTCACTTTGATTTCATCTGGTGTTCCCAAGAACCCATAAAAAATGATCCATTTTGATTAACCATTCATAATCCTCTTGAGGATAGTATGATCCCATGACTGGTTCTAGATTATAGAAAAATAACTAATGAGAACCAATATTGAGAAAATTCTTATGAGGATCTGTAGATGGATCCTAAATGGTAACAGGAGGTGGTACCAATCTGAGAGCTTGGACATTGTGTACAAAATCCCTCAACCAGGTTCAGGTCCACATGTAGATTTTCTCTATGTGGTTTATTGGTAGCTTCCTCGTAGATCCAATTCACATATCTTTTTATAGGCATGACTCTACACAATTTCATCAAACAATAAAGAAGTAATTATATTGAAAATCATATAGAGTAATAAAGATATTAATCCCAACTGATAATGTAGATTAGACTTGGATTCCAATATATCCCAAACAAAATAGGGAAACAATATAACTAATCCAAAAGGCTTCTTTCCCTAACAACCCCTATAAAAATATGGTTCATTGTGATGTGATATTTCCATGAACTCAATCACAACAACCTCCTATGCCTTGAAAATATTTACCAAATGTATGTAAACTTCAAGAAAAAAAATCTCAACCTTGACCTTTAATACCACATTACCATGAACCACAATGGGTACCTTAGTAACCTTATTACCAAGCTGGTCATGACATAACTCAAAGGGAATTTCAAATCCCCATAGGTTTATGAATATCACCTCGCATCATAAAAAATGGAAGTGTGAATGATTTATCTACACACATCATGGATGGAAAAAAAATAATAATGTATGTATACAAAAGAAACTGCATAAGCAGTAAAGTACCAGAATCCAGACATGCATAATGAACCAATGTTCTACATCCACAAGTACTAGAAAATAGAAAAAAAATTCCCATTTCCTATTTGAAAAAACTCACAAGTCCATGGATCAACATCTAGAACTATATCCAAGTGACTTTTTTACCCCTTCTCAAACATCAAAAAAGAAAATCTACAAACACCCAAAGCCACATGTAGAGTGTGAGATAAAAATTCAAGTAGGGTATCACCATGGATTCCCTAAAAGATTCCAATATTAAATTTACCAAAAAAATATGATTTCAATTTAAAAAAAATATTTTTATTATTTCATAAGAATAATTCAAAAAACATATTCTCTATATTTCAAAAGTTGAAAATCGATTATCAATTATCTATACTAAAGTAGGATTCATACTTGTATATGTGTCACACTATCCTTCTGCCACATCACTTTCCATTTTTTCCCTCGACTATTCCAAATTTCATTGCGTGACAACATCAGCTACCCCCGCGCGCGCTCTCCTCTGCCTCCCTCTGGAATAGGGTTTCGCGGCTACAATCATTCATCAACATTCTGGATTCCCTGCAAATTCTTTCAATCTTCATTCAAACATCCGTAGATGGCATCTTCTCTTCCCGATCGCACTCTCTACCCTCTTGAAAATCAATTTTGGGTTTCAAGCTACTGTTTTGGTTCGTTATATATATACGACACAGTATTCCAATTCTAGTCGCAACTCCCGCGGAAACATTCGGTGTACGACGATGTGTCTACTGTTACCTCCATATAATATTTTCATCCTACAGGGTGGCTTCGACCAAGGTCTACTTACCATTACTCATCCTCTTCCACTTTCTGTCGGTATTTCACATTCCAAGTTTGGTTTCTCTCGACGCGAGCTCTCATAGATCAATATATGCACATATTTCTCTATTCTACCATATGATGTTCAAATGAAATATTCTGGTAATTTATTTCGCCTCTATTTGGACTAATTTTCCACATCAGTAAGAAATTGCAGTCCATGTATGCATACAATAACTATATACTTCTTATCTATGGGTACATTTTACAGCTTAGCTACATAGAATCCTCCACTATTCCAAATTTCAGTCCAAATCATGCATCTGTCTAATTTATATATGTTAGACAGATGTTGCTATTTATTTGATTTTGCTATAACTTTGGTATAAGAGTCGATCTATGACATAACTATTCAGTACTTATTTATGTGTACCTTTTCTTTCATTATGTGACATTGAAATTGAATATTTGAATTTATATTTCTCTGTAATCTTTATATCTTTCTTTGATGTTGGTATAAGTGTGCCTCATTGCAATAACAGTATAAGTGTGGATCACTATAATTCAAACATGAATTCTCTTTCAATTGTCTTATCAGTATATTATTAATTTAATCTGCGTACACAAAAACTTCTTTTGGTTGCATTATAAAACTTGATAATTCAACATAAATACCACAAAATAAAGATGCACACACCGTCAGCAACGAGAGATGAAAGGTTGCAAAGGATACTTCGTATGAGAGAATGAGAAATTGGTACATCAGTATTGTATTTCCATGAAACCATTCCATAAACGTACTTACTGATTTATAGGTTCCTAACTTCATAGGAAAATCACCCATGGAGGGCCATCAACTATGTTCTACTGCAACATTTGATTCATTGCAACTGAATTCAAATTTGATCAGAGGAGCACACATACCACTTCACATATACCTACCAATGGGAAGTATATTTTAATATTACCAACATTTTTAGATACAGTCAATATATTTATTGTGAATTATGTAATCTACTTTACTCATGTTTCATTTCAATTGACAGTGGCTCTAGATTCAAGATCCTCTACGCCAATTAGTGTTAGAACAAGCATTATAAAAGGATGTAGTAACATTATTAATAGTAATAAACTGAGCGTTTCAATCTTAAATTATATCTAATAATTACAACTGTGTTCATGTACTGTCTACTCACCATAGGAGGATCATGCATATCCATTTCACATTTATCTTCAAATGGTGAGTTATATTACACTGTCAAAGAATAGTGACTATATATATTTATTTTACTATGTTGTAACATTGTATAGTTTGTCAACTATTAAATTTCATTGAAATCTCATCATCGTTGTGGATCATCATTAATAAGATCTGCGCCCGGTAGCAAGAAAAAACCTATATCAGCAACTAATCAAGAAAATTATGACCCCTCTGGTAATTACTTCATCATCGTATAATTCTGAAAAAAAACACACGTATTCTCTCATATGTATTTAAAATTTAAACTAAATTTTCATTAATTTTTCTTGTTGTAATGACTAAGAGAAATATACCCACTTAACCATCACGTGACTCATTATTAGAGTAAGAAAATATCATGCCATCAAATGATTTTGAGTTATCACATAGTGTAATTTTTTTAATACTATTTTAAAACAGATACTGTTTTACTTCTTCAACTACTAGTAACGAAGCTTATTTTCCCGACACAGGTGTGATCTATATTCTAATCATGCTGTATTCTCCTTTTTTAACCATAGATATAAATCTATTTCTTTTGGTATTTCAATATAATTTGAATGCATAATTAACACTAACAAATATGTGTCATCTACATTGAGTCATGTCATTTTAGAAAGAGATGTAACTACTGGTGAAATCAATGTTGGAATTACTCATCAAAGAGACTATTCATGTTTAACCTACTACATAATCATTTGTTACTTTACAAGTATATTGTATGAAATTATTTACAAAAAAAATTAAAATACTGCTACAGAAATAATGCAACTACTTCACCTTGCGGAAAATGAAGGTCAATGTATTCTTTTTTACCTTTTTCTAGAATGTTGTTCAAGTCATCATAGTTTTATGTAATTTATAATGACAAATTTATTAACACAATTCATTTAACCATTACTCAACTGAAGATTATTTGAATAGTGGAGATCCCTCTAATGTTTTCCAATACTGTGGTTGGTTTGATGAGATAAATATAAAATGCAGCACCAAGGAAAACCCATGATTTGGTATATGTTGCACGCTTGGTAATGTCTCTTTGAAATTACTACCTTCCTGTCCTCTGTACCTTCAAATATTAGTCTTCAATATTAACTATGTGGAGGCAAGAGCATTCCAAGAATATATGCATATTTACAATTATTTGATTGAATTCACGTCAATGGGCAGTAAGGTTGATATATCATTCAATAATGGAAGAGATCCAATTATATTCAGATTGAATGGACAAAACTACCATTGGATAGGAAGTCTATGTCCTCTTGAGGGAAAACCATCTAGGTTTGCCCAGCTATATGTTTATGATACTTCAAACGAGTCTGAAAACCAGATTCTGAATATTAGGTAATATTTAACATGTAGCTTCACACATTTACGAGACAATCATTCTTTCACATCATTCCTAATTTAATTAGCTTTGCAATTATGATGGAGAAAATTCAAACATGGTGGTCAATTATAATATTGTTATCAACTTATAAAATATGCATCATGACAAAAAAAATTAGCTTGTCATTTCAGAATTGCAAAGGATGTTCTTGATCATCAAGAACATGGAAAATTAAATTTTCACCTTCTTATGAGAAGACAAACAGATTTAATGACATACAACTTGTCTACTACTTCTGAGATTGCAATGCTTATTATCGGTGACATTGAAGATCTCAATTTTGAAATAGATATTATCATTCAAAGAAGAAGTGGTTATTTGCAATGGATTTATGAGCATCATCCCTTGTACCTTCAATTACAATATCCACTTATTTTCAAAAATGGTCAAGATGGATATGTTGACCACATTTTGCATCGATCTACATCTATGAGTACTTGTAGAATGGTTCAGAAAGTAACAATGCGTGAATACTTCTCCAATCACATGAAATTTCATTATAGTAATACATCAATATTACAACATTCAAGAAGACTGCTGAAAGAATTTATTGTTGATGCTTATACAATGATAGTGTCTCAGAGTCTACCCTTTATTCGGTTAAATCAAAAACTCTTGAGGGTTTATTTGTACAATGGGCTGCAAGATGATTTTCTTCAAGGAGACCGTGATGGGCATGCATGCGGGAATCAAATCATTTTACTATCTACATTTACTGGTGGTCCCAGGTGTATGATTCAAAATTACCATGATGCAATTTCAATCTACAATTTTGCAGGATATCCAGATATGTTTTTAACGTTTACATGCAATCCCATTTGTCCTGAAATCACTAGATTTGTATCACGTATCAATCATCACCCTTCAGATTGTCCACACATTGAATCCAGAATTTTTAATATTAAGGTTTACCAGTTAATGAAAGATTTACGAGACATATGATTCTTTGGAAATTCACGTGCATGTACCTACTGTAGTACAAATTATTTTATGGGACATACATTATCTTATTTAATGAATCTGTTGTTGAACTATGTGATCTATATCATTACTTTCTGTGCAGTTGTTCGTACAGTGTAATTTCACAAACAAGGACTACCTCATATACACATTTTACTATTTTTATGTAGAGAGAGAAAAATAGGTACTCCATCCTGAATTGACTAATTGGATTCTACTGAAATTCCAAATAAATGTGATTTCCCAAAACTTCATGAGGCTGTTAAGATGTTTATGATGCATCGACCTTGTTGTGGTGCTAATCATAAATCACCTTGTACGAAAAATGGAAAACATACTAAATTTTTCCGAATAATTTTTTTTTGAAAGTACAACAGTTGATGATGATGGGTATGTTCTATACCGATGAAGAGATGATGGAAACATGATTGTGAAAAATGGTGTCCCATTGGATAATAGGTTTGTTGTACCATAAAATCCTTTCTTCCTAATGAAGTATCATTCTCATTTGAATATTAAAGTTTGAAATGAATCTACTTGCATCAAATATCTGTTCAAGTATATTAGCAAAGATAATGATCATCTAACAGCAGCTTTGTATGAAACACACACTACAACACTATCAGGAAATAATGTCGATGAGATTACAATCTATTATGATTGCCGATACATTTCTCCTTGCGAGGACTCCTAGAGGATATTTTCCAATGATATCCACTATAGATATCCTCCGGTTGAATGATCACATTTTCATTTACCAAGCCAAAATAGTGTTACGTACACTGACACTAATCATATTGAGGATGTGTTGAAAAAGGGTAACACTTGTCAATCAATGTTTACAGAATGGTTTGAGGCTAAGGGTGCTTAACAAGAAATTAGAGGTCTCACATTTGCAAAATTTCCAACTAGATTTTTATTCCACCATCCTGAAAAAATTTGGTGCCCAAGAAAGAAGGGGTTCAGTATTGGTAGACTTTATTATGTGCCACTGATAATTGGAGAGCTATATTACCTTCGATTAATGATCACAAAGATCAGAGGTGAAACTTCTTTTGAAAGTATTAAAACCATGAACAACATTATTCATGGTACTTTTCGTGAAGCATATTCTGCATTGGGACATCTTGCTGATGACAGAGAATTTATTGATGTAATCAAGGAGGTTTCAATTTGGGCTACAGACTGGTCTATGCATAGACAATTTTCCAGCATTCTGTTCTCAAACAATATGTCTTGCCCAAACATTGTGTGGTAGAAACATAGAAGATCCTCAGTGAAGACATTCTCTATGAGAAAAAATAGGCTACCAATGCCAGGTATATGATATCAAATTGCTCAATACATATAATGTGACCTATATATTTGCTAATTCTATTTTTTTTTCATCTTCAATTATTTCAAAGTACTAATTAAATAACAATATTTCATTATTCCATTTATATTTATCACTCACAGTCATTAAAAACAGATGTATGCTTTGATTGAAATAGATAACCTACTATAGAGTAATGGTAGATCTCTTAATTCTTTTCCACCAATGACGGTACCTAATTTTGAAATTGTCTCTCAACAAAATCAATTGGTAGCTAATGAACTTAATCATGACACAGAGGCTCTTCGGAATGAGTATCTGACATTGCAAGCTAAACTTACTGATGAACAAAATGAGGTGATGACTGCCATTATGTATTCGTTAACTACATCCACTGGAGGATTATTTTTCTTGCATGGTTATGGAGGCATAGGTTAAAATTATATTTGGAAAGCATTGACATCGTTACTATGGTTAGAAGGTGATATTTTTTTTGGCAGTTGTATCTAGTGGAATTTCTTCACTGCTGCTACCTGGTGGGAGAACAACGCATTCAAAATTTCGAATCCTGATATCTCTTTCTGAAATCACGGTTTGAAATATTCAACAAGGAAGTGATGTCGCAAATCTTCAACAGTTAAAAAACATTATTATTTGTGATGAGGCACCAATGATTCATAGGCATTTTTTTGAAGCTCATTACTATACTTTAAAAGATATCAAGTTGGGAAAAAATGATAATTCTGGAAAATTTCCATTCGGTGGAATAACTATTGTGTTGGGTGGGGATTTCAGGCAAATACTACCTGTCATACCAAGTGGTAACAGAAATGAAATAGTTGCTTCATGTATAGCTTCTACATACTTGTGGCAACATTTTCGTGTTATAACACTGACACGGAACATGAGATTTCTTTCAAATTCTTCTACAATTTCAGATGAGGTGGTTGAATTTTCCAAATGGACTTTAGATATTGGTGAAGGTCGCACTGCAGAACCAAATTATGGTGAAACCACAATTCCAATTCCAGCCGCATATCTTCTTTCTTGGACTAAAGATCCTATTTCGAAAATTGTTGAACATAATTATCCCGACTTCATTAGTAACCATGCTGATGTTAATTATCTTAAAGACCATGCCATATTAGCTCCAACTCGGGTTATTGTTGATGAAGTAAATGTGTACATGATGTCCCTCAAATGTTCTAAAAGTAAATATTATTTCAGCTCAGATTCATTTTATGATGGAAGTTTTGATACAGATAGGCCGGAAAACATTTACACCTACGAAATGTTAAATAGGATTAATGTATTAGGGATGGATACCCATAAAATTACACTCAAAATCGGGGTTGAGGTCATGTTTCTTTGAAATGTAGATCAGTCTGTGGGATTATGTAATGGGACTTGCTTGATTGTGACCCACTTGGGTGATCATTTCATCGGAGCAAGAATTCTATGTGGATGTAATTTAAGATATCATTCTTTCATTCCACAATTAAATATGACACACTTCGACTTTGTATGGCCTTTCAAACAACAAAGAAGACAATATCCTTTGACTGTTTCTTATGCTATGACTATTAACTAAAGTCAAGGACAATCACTGTCTTCTGTTGGGTTGTATCTTCGAAATACTATGCTTTTTCATGGTCAATTATATGTTGCTCTATCAAGAGCCACATCACTATTAGGTATGAAAATAGTAGTTGGTGATAATAATACCACATCTCATGAATCAACGCAAAATATTTTCTACAAAGAAATATTTCATGGATTGTGATAGGTATATGGGAAATTATATGTTAACTTTTGAATTTTTGGTTCTGCTCAGCTTATTTATATCTGATTTTATGAAACTCAATGTTTCTGATTATGATCTGTTCGTCTGGAAATTAAAATAGAACACTTTTACAAATATGTCGTGATCAATTTCCCCTTTCAATGATATCACACCTGATACCAATGAGACATTTAATATACAAGTGCATATTTTGAATTTGTGGTGCATAACATCATCCAGGTACTCCAATGACGTTGTCACGATTGATATGATTTTTGGAGATGTATAGGTGAATTCAAGAATTATGATATACTACATATTATCCTTATTATTTTTTATTTCTCTTTTCATTTGATCATACCACAAATTTTCCAACTTCAATAAAATGTGTTTCAAATTTGGCATTGTTAGATATTAATTTATGAAGAAAGAAATGATGCACTGTACTGTTACAGGCCGTCAAATTCTATCTAAGTTCAAAAATATATTGTGTGAAAAGATGTGCTATTTCATACAGAACGTGTAGATAACTGCTAGTCAAGGTACATACATAGGAACTAGATATGCATGTCGATTACCTTTCACATCAACAATGCATGTCTGACAATGTGATGCACCGCTACCACATTTCTGTTTCGATTTTACTTCCTTTGAAAACATAATTCAGAAAATGTTTCTAGAGAAACATTTAATAGGTAAACTTTTATTGACCTTTCTTTAGTAGATTATAAACTTTTCTAACATATCTCTATTGTTCAATATATAATTGTCTGTATTAGTTTCAATATCTTTTACCTTATAGTTCACAATAATTTCTTTTTTTTTTGATCTGTTTTAGAAACTATTGGATATTTACGTTGCTCACATCCCCTTGAAGCATTGGGTTATTCCAATTTCAAGATGAAAATTGTCTTACAAGATGATATGTTAGTCATTACAAACATTCATTATCTTTGACCCGCATTTTATATTTAACATTATGCGGTGCATATTTTTCTACAGAGGGTTACAACTAAAATGTTGTTTATGGGGTGACTATACTAATCAGATGTCATCTTACTTGGAAGAAAATATCGGTTCTTCAAATGTTTTAATATTGCAACTTGTCAGAGTTAAGAAATTGAATAGTACGCTCTATAATAAACCAATGACATATTTCCCTTTGGTTTATTGAATGCTTTAAAAAGTGTTAAACCACTACTCTAACTGAATTCGTTTTAAAATTACTTTTAGAATCTCTTATACTTACAACTTCTATTAATGAGTCAAAAATCCTTTTGAATCCTTATATTGAAAATGTTGAATCATTCCAAATAAAGGTGCTCTGGATACTTGATTTAATTGTGATTTTTGAATATTCTGTCCAATGTTTACTATATGATAGATGTACATATTCTGTTTGACATTTGACTAGGATGTTTCAATATTCAAATGTACATTTATAATGGCATCGGAGTATCGAATTCCAACACCAAAAAACCTATATTCTTCCTCTACACCATTTCTATATTTTTAAAATAAAAAAACCAATTCCAAAGTCAAGAAGTTTGATCAGGTATATAGTATACGACAAATTTACAATTTAATTTATGCACTATAAAAATCTGGATGTACTAGTATAGTACTATACTATGTCATTATCTAAATTAATCTCAATGTTGGACAACCTAAAAAGTGCTCGATTTCCGTGACCATAAAAAATTCAAACAACTCACAATTTGTTATATGATTCATGCAATTCTTTTATGAAAAAAGTGCATAATGTTGACAGAAATATTTGGTGCAACAACTGCTAGAAGTCTGTGACTTGCACCATTCCCAGGTTCTTATTTTTTCTTCTGCTTAATTGTTTATTACTTATTATATATATCAATAGTAATTAATTTTACATATCCTTAATCCCTTTGTAATAATATTTATAAATCAACAGATTTAGAGTGTGGCTGCTTGTGAGTGATTTCACGAACTCCTTGTTAGTTGTCCTATTTGATAAACAAGTAATGAAATTTGTGAGAAAAACTGCTTCAGAACTGTGAGATTATTTTATTCAGGTACTACTAGATAATAAACTATCATGATTAAAAAATATGTTCACTTTAATTAAACTAACATTTATTTCTTCTTAAATAAGGCTGATGATGAGTACGATTTTCCTACTGAATTGACTGTTTTCAAACCAAAAGAGGTTCTCTTGTCAATTGGAGTGTCAAATTATAATATTCAAAATAATCACCATTCACCAGAACAAAACTCACATAATGTAATATTAATTACTGAAAACGAAATCTACATCACCATGTTCAATGATAGCTTCACAGAATTTCAGGTAGATTATACTACATATTCCGATTTTCCTTAAATTCGATAGATTGCAAATAGTTATTTGTGTTATTGATTATATACAGCATTGTCAAAGCAATGGCTGTACAAATGTAAGTAATATGCATGAACATATTCAGGTACAATATAATCCATTATCATTATTTTTACTTCCACACGTGTAAATAACATGCAACTGGATTAATTATTTATTGTTCTATGATAGGAACCGCAAAATGTTAAATCATTTCAAATCAGTGAGAAGACTGACTCTATATTTGAAACACTGTCTACGGTATCATCCTCTATTCATGTATATATATATATATTTTTCCCCCTATAATTTTCATTACAAGCCTTTAATTTATTTCTACATTGTAATTGCTCCTACATCTGATGCTACTTTTAACTATGTTCTATATGTAGAAAAACCAACAGACTGAATTTATTAATGAAGATGTTATTGATCAATCTCAAAATATCCCACTTGTACATGTTGGTGGTCAAAGTCAGGAAAAAAATATGGCAATCCTAATGAAGGATAAATTAAAAGATAAGTTATAAAATAATGACTGATATGTTCTTCAGATAAGAAAGGTAATACGATATAAGGTGATTGTATCTTTTGATTTCTTTTTAGTCATGTGAGTTAGTTTATTCTTCTTGTATTACAAATCAACTGTCACTTTATGTATTTTAGTGTTTGTGGGGGAAGGGGTAGGGCAGGGGGCTGGTGGGGGTTGGTGGGAAAGGGGATGGGCAGGGAGGAGGGGCCTACTTGGGTTGGTGCTGGGCAAGAGGGGGGAGAGTTGTAAGGGGAAGGTGCTGGGATGCAGTGGTAGCATATGCTGCTAAGGGGGGAGGGTAGGCAAGGGGATGGGCAGGGGGAGGAGGGGATGGGCTGGGCATGGGTGGGTGTAGGGGTAGGGCATGGAGGGGTCCTGGTGGGGGATGGTGGGAAAGGGGTTGGGCAGGGAGGAGGGGCCTGGTTAGGTTGGTGCTAGGCAGGAGGGGGGTGATGTAACGCCTCGACC
The DNA here is from genome assembly GCA_963277665.1 of Viscum album. Lineage (NCBI taxonomy): Eukaryota > Viridiplantae > Streptophyta > Magnoliopsida > Santalales > Viscaceae > Viscum > Viscum album. The sequence continues at coordinate 352,375,076 of OY728130.1, read as the reverse complement.
CCAGTTACCCAGAGTCGGTGCATTACTTCGTAACATTGGCATGATCACAAAAGATCATGTCTCGAAAGGCCGATTAGTTTAGTAGCCTTGGAAACACTAGATACATTCATATATGTTACATTACATCATAAAGTGAAAAACTACAATAACTAATTCTCCATAGTCCACACTTCTATCCTCTTCAGACTATCCCTGCAGGTCATTCATAAAATACTTCTTCACATCCTGGAAAATATTAAAACATTGAAAGGGGTGAGCTCAGATGCTCATTAAGGATAAAAATATAGCAAAAACTTTCATAAACATAAACATTAACATTTAAGGCAATGTATAACTAAAACAAAAGACTTTTTAAACTTGAACATCAACATAATATGGAAAAGTAAAATGAGATAATGCCATTTACATATTCACATGGATATTCTACTGGTCGAATAATCACATGAAATATCAATAACCACTTTCATAATGATGGAATGCATAATGCCATACTATCATAACCACGTAGCCAAGGCCTCGTGCCAAGACCAAAAATAAGATTTTGTCAAGGGCTCGTGCCAAGACACTAGTTTGTCTCAGGAGGCCTACTGATGCATCAAGGAGCTATAGCGGGCTCCACCCGTCACTTATTAAGTCCAATGCATTCCTCATATGAATAGGTTTAAACATATCATAAACCATAACATAGTTGTATCACATAAAACATGCATAAACGAAACATAACATTTCCACACTTCAATCACAGGATATCAATACAACACATTGATATAGTAAAAATGCTTTCAAAACCATTTTCAAAACCAGAATAAAAGAATGTTAAAACTTTGTATTTATTTTTCATTAAAAAAGTTACGGCTTGTAGAGGAAGCCGAAATTCAAATAATGGTCACGGCGGCGGAGAAGTCATTATCGCCTCATATGTAAGGAAAGAAAAACATTCCCTCTTTGTCGTTTAGTAAAATGCTTCATATAAAAAAGATTCCTTTTGAATAAACGTAAAAGTCAAAGGGGTTTATACACCGTATAAAAGAAAGTTGTGTATAAAACCAAATATGCCTCAATGAAAGGAGATTGAGACGAAGTCCTTAAAAAGATAATTTTTAAAATAAAATAGATCTATAATTGTGTATTCACTATAGGTACACATGAAGAAAGCAAAAATACAAAATAGGACATAATAATATCATGACATAATTTGAAAGTAGGAGATTAACCCAAAGAATGGAAGTTGGGTTAAGAAATTCCCTTACCTCATGTCCGAATTCACTCGACCGTTCTTTGATCTCCTGAATAATAAACTAGAGTTAATCTCTTCCTTCTTAAGAACCTTTTTCATGTTCATTATTCCTTTTATATCACTTATTACCATGTCATGAACATTATTTATTATTTAAGTTTATAACGGTTGTTTTGTCGATCTTAGGTACTTGAGTCAAAAATAAAATTCTTATAATTAAAAGTTGTTCATGTGGTGAAATATCCATTATATCCAGAATTATATTCATGATTTAGATATCATATATCTCATATATATCCAGTATATACATGCATTTATAATATTCCATAACATTTAGAGGTAAGAAATGAAGTGCACCGTTCATGGTGACGGTAAGCCGTACATACGCATGAACACTACTTTCATTTATATTTCATATTTAATGGAATGAAGTTATAATTATATAAAGGTATAATATAATTCCAGTATAATATAATGTATAATACCATTTACTTCATCCTTTATGCATCTCACATATGGCATTAGGGATTCAAATCACTTTGAGGGGGCGGTAGTCCACACTTCCTAAAATGAAAATATCGCGTTTATCCATAATGGAAACAAGAAAGGTATTCCATAAATGAAAAATACATAAATATAAGTAAAACATAAACATATTATATATAATATATAAATATAGTGACATCTTAATGTCCACCTTTGAAGGTTTTATATGAGTGTTGAACAATCATCGTTTCGTGAGGCAGAAATTCACCATCCACGGAAACAGTATGTTCTTTAACCATTAGATGTAGGTGTGTGTAAGTGTATCTCGAATACTTCTTATAAAAACATCCTAGTATATTTATGATACATTTTTTTACAAAAGAAATGAATAAAAATATTTTTATGGTTTGGAGAAGCAAAATAAAACAAAACAACATTAGAGAAGACATTACCTTAAAATCGGGTAACTCTTTTGATTTGAGCCAAAGGATTCCTTAAGAATAATTATACCCAAAAGGGAGGATTCTATGAGTAAGATAGGGAAGCTGGGAGAGTATTTGGTCAGAGGTTGGCTGAGCCAAATGGCTTTGAAAGTGTGAGTAAGGTGGTAGTGGTGGGGGCCTTTTATAAGTGAGAGGAGGAGCACTCTTGGAAGGTAATGAAATATTACTTTATTATACAATGATTTTCGGATTCTAATGGTCCCACACTTCTATATTTCAAGGATAAGGTGACAAGGGTTCTAAATATACCCATCCCATAGGCTTTGGACAAGTGTAAGCCTTGGATTTTACATTATGTTTTCATTTTACTTAAATCGTTAATTAATGAGGTAATCGTTGCATCATCATGGTGTCATAAATGATTTAATTTATATAATGTCTAAAAATTATAAAAAATATCATGTTGTAGGAAATCTTTTTATCTTTCTAATGAATATTTATAGTCAAATATATGACTTGTATAACCCCATTTAAATTTTTGTTTAGTAAAACAACTCTTCTTTGTGACCTTTTTATTTTAACATTAAATAAAAAGTTATTTATGTCCTTTTCCTACCAAAGTGGCTCCATGGGGTCGCCAAGTTGACCCATGGATTGTCTTGGTCAGCCATGACACATCCAATAGTGGTTGGACAAGTGTAAAGGTCATTCCATATTTTTATAATACTATTTTTACCATAAATTCCACTAATTACCTTTAATCGTGATTAATTAAAATTAAAAATTACTATTCACCAAAAAAATATTTTAATCCTATTGAACCACATTATACTTCCTAACGACAACCATGTATGTCGGATTTTTGAAAATCAAATCACAGAAGTGGTAATATTTCATTTAAACGAAAAATCAGTTATTTAACTACCACTTAGTGGTTTCACTATTCATCAAAAATTGAAGTTTTTCAAAAAAATGCCAAAATTTCACCCTAAGCTATAATTGATATTCAGAATTAAAAAATGATGACTATTTTACAAAATTCCAAACATATAAGTTTCATTAATTATTTTTATAATTAATTCCCGCAGTCACAACAAATAGCGTGTTTTTAAGAAACAATATATATCAAAAGATTGACAATTGTTTATGTCCAATTTAAAAGTGAAATTAATTATAATGAACACCATTGGATAAAATGGTAAAAATATATTCTAATTATACTTTAAAACCACTCAGTAGTATAACTTATCACTACAAATTATTTTGATTAAAGAAGTTGTTTTAGGTATTTTTCACTATTCATAAAAAATTGGAAGTTCTCAGAAAATTACAAAAAATTCAACTTTGGATGATTTTGATATTACGAATACAAAAATGAAGTCCATTTTGAAATATAAAATTTCTATAATTTTAAAAAGTGGGTATTACTATTCATAACAGCTACTTTAATTAGTTGTGGTGTGTGTTAGAACTCGACGTTGCGTACAACACATGCTACTGTATTATTCAAAGAGAAGTGTACCATGGAATATTGGGGTGTTACATTCTTCCCTCCATCAATAAATTGCGTCCTCGCAATTTGAAATTTTTCTTCAAAAATAAAAGGTTGAAAATTGAAAATACCTTTGTGGAAAACCCACATCGAAAATAAGGTTAATAAAATTTAGCCTTAATAAGAGGGAAAGGGAAATGAAAAAGCCACCACCCAATTATGATCTCGATTAGGAGAACATTGGTGGAAATTAGAGACATATAATTGGATGAAAAACGTAAATATTTGTAGGGAGTGATTGAGGTCATCAATCACAAACAAGTGTCAAATTGAGGGCCTCAAAGCCTTCAATCTATGTTGATTTAAAATATCATCAGTTCAACAAGACATAAGGTATTAGGATAACGCATTTTTTCTTTCAATATCACTTTACTAAAGTTTAAGAATTAATTTATTCATAGAATAAGATATAGGTATATATATATTTATGCTTGACAAGTAGAGTTTCAACCTTCAACTAATTCCTACAACAAACTCATCTTTCACTCAAAAAGATAACAGAACTCAAAAATATTATATTTATCCTAATCGTACAAGGTTCAAAATATTAACACATACCATTTAGATTATGAAAACTATTTTGTAATAACCAGGGACTTCCTGTATTCTAGTTGTAGGTCATAAAGGCCTATCACAATATGGTTGTGGGTTCGATTCCTGCAGCATTGTCCGAAGCGACGGGTTATTGCCCAACCCTGCAGGTTGTCCTTTTCCTAAAAATATAGTATTATAATATTCCAAAAATAATCTTCAGAAATGTTTTAAACTTAAAAAATACTATTCAAAGTTCAACTTAATCCATCCCAACCTTTATAGTTATCCAAAATACCTCTGTCCAAACTTTCTCTAAAAGGTCTCTTAATTCCAAAATCAATTTATTAGATTCCCCAAACAAAGTAAAGTATCTCTTATTGTCAGATACTAAAAATATGATTACATTTATCATATTAAAACCTTACTGAAACATCAAGTACTTCAGTAAAATACTTATATATATATATATCACATTATTCTAATAACCAGAATATAATCCATGAGTCCAAAAGCACCAACACATTAATTATTCTGCTTCAACTGTAGTCACAACATAAGATTGGCCTTGATCCCTTGGCCTTTTCTGAGGTATGTTTCCCTGATACTTAGGACATTCATTTGCATAATGACCCATTTCTCTACAATTGTAGCATTCAACATTGATAGACTCGTTCTTTCCCTTGCAATCACGCGCCTGGTGACCTTTTTCTCCACATTTATAACAAACTCTCATTCCTTTTAGTCAAGTACCAGGGTGATTCTTCCCACAATTATCACATAATGGAAAATCCTTCTTTCCCTTTTTCACTTTATCTATCTCTTGTTCCACAGTTCTCTTCTTCTCTTACTTTACTTTATTGTCATAAGATTTAGAGAATTCCTTTTCTGTCTTGATAGCGCATGAGACAATGTCTTCGTATGACGAGAAGGTTTGTGAGACTAATGCTCGATGAAGAAATGGATTTAACCCATCAAAGAAATGATCAATCTTACTTCTTGGGTTACGTATATAATCTGCAGCATGCCTCGCTAACCTTGTAAAGTTATCCTCATACTTTGTGACATTCTCATCCTCCTTCTGCCTCAGATGTAGAAATTGCCTTTCCATATCTGCTCGATGGTCATGCAGAAAGTATTTTTCTAAGAAAATTTCCTTAAAGTCCCTAGATTCCATACTTTATACTTCATCATCTTCCTTTGTGTTTTGAATCAATGACCACCATTGATCGGCATCTCCAGTGAGGCGGTAGACTGCCATGACAACCTTCTCCCTTTCGCTACTCCCCAAGGCGTGGAATATTTTCTTTAAGGAGTTTATCCATTGCTCAACTACTAATGGATTTTTACCCCCATTAAATGTTGGCGGTTGTTGCCTCATGAAGTGGTCTAACATTGATCCTCCACGTTGCGGATCCGGGTGCTCCATACGAGTAAGGTTATTATTCATAACCTGAGTGAGTTGTCCCAGTATGGTAATAAGTTGATCAGCACGAGTTGTATCTCCAGATCCACAATAATTATCTTGAGTAGGAGGGAAATCCCTACACGTAGTGCATGCATTGATATGGTTTCAATTCCTTCCACTAGGCGCCATTTCTAAACAATGGCATAAACTATATTAGTTTATGAATCAAAATACATAATTCCATACTTGTAAAATACTTAACATAAATTGAACTACTTATGGATATAATCCATAATCATAAAAATGTTTTCTTTGAGAAATTATATACTCATAACCCTTCATAGTGGTTTGTAAAGAAAACGAGAATTATCCTAAGCATATCCCCCGGGAGTGTCGTAACCAAGAGTGCATCAAGGCCCGTTTTTGTGCACCAGTTCTTGTTCAAGTCTAGCTCAAAGTGGTGTTTTTGGGTTTTACCCCTAGGTACATCTATGCCAGAGCCGCCTCTACCTGCTCGTATCCAGACAGGGATGTATTTCTCGGAAAACTCAAAAAATATCTATAATACAAAAATTCTAGGAAGTTCTTCTATACTAATCCTCAAAGTCTATCTTTGGGCTATGTGCTCAAATCAGAGTTTATCTAAATCTAGCTTCCAAGGTTACTACTAAACTACCTCTGATACCAACTGTAACGCCCCGACCCTAGTTACCCAGAGTCGGTGCATTACTTCGTAACATTGGCCTGATCACAAAAGATCAAGTCTCAAAAGACCGATTAGTTTAGTAGCCTTGGAAACACTAGATACATTCATAAATGTTACATTACATCATAAAGTGAAAAACTACAATAACTAAGTCTCCATAGTCCACAATTCTATCATCTTCGGACTATCCCTGCAGGTCATTCATAAAATACTTCTTCACATCCTGGAAAATATTAAAACATTGAAAGGGGTGAGCTCAGATGCTCAGTAATGATAACAATATTGCGGAAGCTTTCATAAACATAAACATTATCATTTAAGGCAATGTATTACTAAAACAAAATCCATTTTAAACTTGAAATTCAGTATAATATGGCAAAAGTAAAATGAGATAATGCCATTTACTTATTCACATGGATATTCTACTGGTCGAATAATCACATGCAATATCAATAACCACTTTCATAATGATGGAATGCATAATGCCAGACTATCATAACCACGTAGCCAAGGCCTCATGCCAAGACCACAAATAAGATTTTGTCAAGGCCTCATGACAAGACACTAGTCTGTCTCATGAGACCTGCCGATGCATCAAGGAGCTATAGCGGGCGCCACCCGTCACTTATTAAGTCCAATGCATTCCTCATATGAATAGGTTTAAACATATCATAATCAATAACATAATCGTATCATATAAAACGTGCATAAAGGAAACATAACATTTCCACACTTCAATCAAAAGATATCAATACAACACATTGATATAGTAAAAATGCTTTCAAAACCATTTCAATACCAGAATAAAAGAATGTTAAAACTTTGTATTTATTTTTCATTAAAAAAAGTTACAGCTTGTAGAGGAAGCCGAAACTCAAATAATGGTCACGGTGGCGGAGAAGTCATTGTCGCCGCATATGTACGGAAAGAAAAACATTCCCTTTTTGTCGTTTAGTAAAACTCTTTGTATAAAAAAGATTCCATTTGAATAAACTTAAAAGTCAAAGGGGTTTATACACCGTATAAAAGAAAGTTGTGTATAAAACCAAATATGCCTCAATGAAAGGAGATTGAGACGAAGTCCTTAAAAAGATAATTTTTAAAATAAAATATATCTATTATGTGTATTCACTATAGGTACACATGAAGAAAGCAAAAATACAAAATAGAACATAATAATATCATGACATAATTTGAAAGTAGGAGATTAACCCAAATAATGGAAGTTGGGTTAAGAAATTCCCTTACCTCGTGTCCGAGTTCACTCGACCGTTCTTTGATCTCCTGAATAATAAACTAGAGTTAATCTCTTCCTTATTAAGAACCTTTTTCATGTTCATTATTCCTTTTATATCACTTATTACCATGTCATGAACATTATTTATTATTTAAGTTTATAACGGTTGTTTTGTCGATCTTAGGTACTTGAGTAAAAAAAAACTTCTTATAATTAAAAGTTGGTCATGTGGTGAAATATCCATTATATCCAGAATTATATTCATGATTTAGATATCATATATATCATATATATCCAGTATATACAGGCATTTATAATATTCCATAACGTTTAGAGGTAAGAAATGAATTGCACCGTTCATGGTGACGGTAAGTCGTACGTACGCATGAACGCTACTTTCATTTCTATTTAATATTTAATGGAATGAAGTTATAATTATATAAAGATATAATATAATTCAAGTATAATATAATGTATAATACCATTTACTCCACCCTTTATGCATCTCACATATGGCATTAGCGATTCAAATCACTTTGAGGGGGCGGTAGTCCGCACTTCCTAAAATGAAAATATTGCATTTATACATAATGGAAACAAGAAAGGTATTCCATAAATGAAAAATACATAACCTTAAGTAAAACATAAACATATTATATATAATATATAAATATAGTGACATCTTAATGTCCACCTTTGAAGGTTTTATATGAGTGTTGAACAATCATCGTTTCGTGAGGCAGAAATTCACCATCCACGGAAAGAGTATGTTCTTTAACCATTAGATGTAGGTGTGTGTAAGTGTATCTCGAATAATTCTTATAACAACATCCTAGTATATTTAGGATACTGGTTGTGTTACAAAAGAAAGGAATAAAATTATTTTAAGGGGTTGGAGAAGCAAAATAAAACAAAACAACATTAGAGAAGACCTTACCTTAAAATCGGGTAACTCTTTTGATTTGAGCCAAAGGCTTCCTTAGGAAGAATTCTGCCCAAACGTGAGGCTTCTAGGAGTAAGAGTGGGATGTTGGGAGAGTATTTGGTCAGAGTTTGGCCGAGCCAAATCGCTTTGAAAGTGTGAGTAAGGTGGTATCGGTGGGGACCTTTTATAAGTGGAGAGGAGGGGCACTCTTGGAAGGTAATGAAATATTACTTTATTATACAATGCTTTTCGGATTCTAAAGGTCCCACAATTCTATAATTCGAGGATAAGGTGATAAGGGTTCAAAATATACCCATCCAATAGGCTTTGTACAAGTTTAAGCCTTGGAATTTACATTATCTATTCATTTAATTTAAATCGTTAATTAATGAGGTAATCGTTGCATCATCATGGTGTCCTAAATAATTTAATTTATTTAATGTCTAAAAATTATAAAAAAAATATCATGATGTAGGAAATCTTTTTATATTTCTAATTAATATTTATAGCCAAAAATATTACTTTTATAACCCCATTTAAAAATTGTTATAGTAAAACAACTCTTGTTTGTGACCGTTTTATTTTAACATTAAATAAAAAGTTATTTATGTCCTTTTCCTACCAAAGTGGCTCCATGGGGTCCCCAAGTTGACCAATGGATTTTCTTGGTCGTCCATGACACATCCAATAGTGGTTGGACAAGTGTAAAGGTCATTCCATATTTTTATAATACTATTTTTACCATAAATTTCACTAATTACCTTTAATCGTGATTAATTAAAATTAAAAGTTACTATTCACCAAAAAAAATATTTTAATCCTATTGAACCACATTTTACATACTAATGACAACCATGTATGTTGGATTTTTGAAAATCAAATCACAGAAGTGGTAATATTTCATTTAAACAAAAAATCAGTTATTTAACTACCACTTAGTGGTTTCACTATTCAACAAAAATTGAAGTTTTTCAGAAAAATGCCAAAATTTCACCCTAAGATATAATTGATATTCCGAATTCATAAATGATGTATATTTTACCAAATTCCAAAAATATAAGTTTAATTAATTAGTTTTATAATTAATTCCCGCTGTCACAACAAATAGCATGTTTTTAAGAAACAATATATATCAAAAGATTGACAATTGTTTATGTCCAATTTCAAAGTGAAATTAATTATAATAAACACCATTGGATAAAATGGTAAAAATATATTCTAATTATACTTTAAAACCACTCAGTAGTATAACTTATCACTATAAATTATTTTGATTAAAGAAGTTGTTTTAGGTATTTTTCACTATTCATAAAAAATTGGAAGTTCTCAGAAAATTACAAAAAATTCAACTTTGGATGATTTCGATATTACGAATACAAAAATGAAGTCCATTTTGAAATATAAAATTTCTATAATTTTAAAAAGTGGGTATTACTATTCATAATGGCTACATTGATTAGTTGTGGTGTGTGTTAGAACTCGAAGTTGCGTACAACACACGCTACTGTATTATTCAAAGAGAAGTGTACCGTGGAAGCTTGGGGTGTTACAGGTGAGTTGGAAGGGGGAGGTGCTGGGATGCAGTGGCAGCGAAGGCTGCTAAGGAGGGATGGGAGGAAATGGATTTGGCAGGGGTGGAGGGGAGGGGCTGGGCATGGGTGGGGGTAGAGGCTGGGTAGGGGGGCCTGGTGGGGGCTGGTGGGAAAGGGGCTGGGCCGGGAGGAGGTGCCCGGTTGGGTTGGTGCTGGGCAGGAGGGGGTGATTTAGAAGAGGGAGGTGATGGGATACAGTGCCAGCAGAGGCTGCTAAGGGGGGAGGGGAGGCAAGGGGTTTGGCATGGAGTGGAGGGGAGGGGCAGGGTATGGGTTGGGGTTGTGATGGGTAGAAGGGATGACGAGTTGGAGTGGGGACGGTCCTAGTGGGGGGTGGAGATGGGCAGGGGGATGGACCTGTGTAATGTTTTTAAATTAAGTTTATGCTTATTATGTATAGGTTTTTTGATCATTTATAGTGATATATGTTCACTTATTAATTAATTTTAGGATTATCTAATTTTAAATTTTGTGTGTAGGTTCGATAGCAACTTGGGGTGGGGTGTTATTCTTGGAACTCCATACACATATTTGAGGTGTGTGATTATGTAATGTTATGTATTATGTTTTTATTATCTCATTGGATAGACTATTTGAATTAAATTACAAAAGACATGAATATTGGTTATCTAACAACATGATTGTTTGATTACAAAATCCAATCCTGTGAGGTTATTGCTGATTTCTTATTATGCATATTTAATATTTTAAATAAGGTATTGTAGTTTGTTATTGTTATTAAAAGGTAAAGACTTATAAAAAAATTAGTACTCTATGCTACAATAGTTACTTCTATAGTTGTTTTAATTTCGTCTATAGATTTATGAATAATAATAAATGGTTTCCATTTTGTTTTACATATAATTATAAATGGTCTAGGAAGGTTGGAGAAGAGGGGAGGGGAGGGGAGGGGAGGGAAAAATTATGGTAGGTGGGAGATGCCTCGTGGGGGAAGAGGGTGGCCAGGGGGAGTGGTGGGGGATGGGGTTGGGCAGGGGGGAGGGTGGAGCTGGGTAGGGGGGTAGGAGGAGGTGCTGTGAATTGGGGGGGGGTGACAAGCTGGGCAGGGTGGCGGGGGTGAGAGGAGGGGTTGTGTAGGGGAGGGAGGAGGAGGGGGGTGGATGAGGGAGGAATGGCTCGAGGGAAATTCTAGTTAGTGGGTAGGGTAATGGATGGGAGGGGCTGGGCATGTTGGAGGGGAGGGGAGTGAGGGAGGGGTGAGGAGGCTGGTGGGGGAATACTATGGCCAGGGGAGGTGGTGGGGGAAGTGGCTGGGCAGGGGAATGGAGGGGAGTGAATGGGAAGGATAGAGGGGAGGGGAGGGGAGGGGAGGGGAGGATGAGGGCAGGGGGGAGGGGCTGCTGGGGAAAGACTATGGCCAGGGGGTGCTGGGGGAAGCTATTGGACATGGGAATGGAGGGTAGGGACTAGGAAGGTAGGAGGGGGATGCTGAGGGATCAGTTCGTCCAGGGGGGGAGGGGGCTGCTTAGGAAACAGTTTGGCCAGGGGGGTGGGATGTGGCTGGGCAGGGGGGAGGTAGAGGTTGGAGGGGGATCTACTGGTATTGGGTTGGATACAAGCTGAGACAGGGAGAGGTAGAGCTGGGTAGGGGAGTTAGAGGATCTGCAGAAAAAATGGGGGGGGGGGGTGAAAGGCTACCCGAATAACCACTGTTCTTTTACAAATGTGTATTGATTTATCTATTATTTCAAATAGTACTGATTTTTACTTTTCATATTCATAATTTTTTGGTTTCACTTCAATACATTACCCAGTTTGTTTCCATAGTAATAAGTCTCATTTACTCACATTAGTGTCTAATTATATATTGCATGGATCAATATAACTGTCAACAAACAACTCAAAAATCTACTCCACATCAATGATACATGGTAGTACGGGGAGGATTTTGACATCAAATTATGATGACATGAATTATAATATGATCTGCAAAACCGCTATTGTTGAAAATAATGGTTCCTATATTTATTGTAAAAAATGTATCTGCTACTTAAACTATATTTATGTTCTCTTTTCATGGTTAAAAAACATTCCATCGTTATTTTTCATAGGTGACATGAAAGTGACAACTAATGTATGTTACGACTATAATTTTTCTTACCAAGCTTATGTTTCAATGTTTTCCTATTTCAAGTATCTAGTTATTAGATTTTCATACTTCGTTTCTATGAATAGATTTATATTTTCAATACAATATTTATTAGTCTCCATTGATCACATCTCATTTTTCTAATGAATTTTGTAGTTCATATTTCATTTATGATGCTGTGTGTATGCACGAGCGATGTACTAGTATATTATAAAATGGATTTAATTTTAAATTGATGGAACACTTCCAAAACAATGTCAATATTTCCAACAGAAATGAATAAATAGTTTTATATAAAATAGTTTATAAAAAATATAATGTATTTAAAACATTTGGAAGAATGAAATATATTTATTTGAAATACAAAAAAGTGAGAAACAATGTCATATTTCTAAAAAGGTATGATAATTCTACGATATAGGTAGTCAACAAAAAAGGTGATATAAATAATATGTACATACTCCCCTTTGACCTAAAGAAAAATTGGACTCATCACCATATCCTAAGAGATGTGATGTGATGATATAATGTTTTAGAATGTTTTAAATCATTATGTGTTGTCCGAATAACTCACAAACTATATATTTCTTGAATGATTCTAATAAAAAAATTATCTGAAATTTATTTTAATAATTATTAATATAAAATTAATTCCATTTAGTAATTTGAAATATTCCAAATTTCTTTTTAAAATCAATAAAGGATTTTTTATTAAAAACATGCCTTTTTACAAAGATAAACCTAAAGGATTCCACAGAAACCATTTTCAAGACAATTTTCTAAATAGGTATTTGAAATAAAATCACCAATTTCCCACATACACATTCGTAGTATAAATTCAAATTATCACAAATTCCATACATTTCAAAATAAACCCTAATTCAAGGGAATTGAGGTTTTGCCCAAATTTTACATCAAATAAATTTCACAATTAAATCCAAAATTTTTTGGAAAAATTTCAATCAAATTAAACATATTAATTAAAAAATTTAAATTTTAAAAAAATTCTATAAATAACCCCCAATTTAATGGAATTGGGGTTGTCCAAATAACCAATTTAAATCCATCTAATTACAAACAAAAAATTTCATTTAATTGCAAACAATGGAAATGACATAGAGTAATTTACATTTAATAAAAACTGAGCTTCATAACAGAACCACCTTCCTTGGGATCAATACTCAATTCATAATGTCATAAATGGAAAACACTAGGGGATAATGATGACAACAAGGATCCATAAATCTAACCTAGGTTTAGAGCCAAAAAATGGTGTATTGGATCCAAAAATTAAAATGGGGATCCATGGAACCATAGGTAGGTGAAAAGAGATTGTGGAATAACATGAATAAAAAGTGGAATTATACCAAGTTAATATTGAACGACATTCATCAAGATTAAAATATCTTCGGGAGGAATAATATGAGACACAAACTCTCCTTTGGAGCAACAAGGATGGGGTAAAACACATCTAGGCCATAAAAGTCCATCATGTCCTAAAAGGGGGGGGGGGGTTTGGAATTGTTAATTCAAATAGAGATTACATAAAAACCCATCCATATAGATTCCAAGGAATAAGCTCATGGTTTATAAAACAATGCACAATTTATTCCCCTATTTTAAATGGGTCACTAAGTTTCTCTTTAGAGGGATCACGATTTGTAAACCATGTGCCAATCGTGCAATTTCCCACTATAGTGGGTACTATGGTTTTATTTAGTAGGACACAAAGTATGGGAAACCCATGCACCAACCATGCACTAGTAAAAAATCTACAAAAATAGTTTTAAATTTAACTCGAAATAACACTAAATAAAACCCAACATAGGCTAGATGAAATGATGGGTTTACTATTACCTTAAAATAGTAATAGGATGTTACTGATTAGGTTCCCTCTCTAATACCATGCATGAAGTCTCATGAGACTAAAATATTATCAAATGCTTTAGAGGGATATATATTTTCAAGCCCAGCTGTAATATTAATTTCATGTACAAGACTATTTTTTCCACATAAGGATATCATTCATATGTTATAAACATATGAATTTCCCATGTAAAGAAATTGGAAGCATAATCTTTCTCATAACATAATAAAAAGTTGTTTCTTAAATAAAATATTTGAGAGAAGACCATAGGAATTTATTACCCATAATAAGAATTGAGAAAAATCTAGGTAAACATGTTATATATATAAACAGAATTTATATTCATTCCATAACATTAATGATGGATAAATTGAGTTATTGGGAGAATGGTCATAAACTGAATAAAAGTATTAGTGAGAGAGATCAATTACCTTGATCCGGATTTGTCAATTTTTTTCTTTATCTTCTGGGATTATAATCATTGGTTAATTATTTATCTTCATAAAAATAACTTTTATGTTTATTATTCCTTTTATTTCAGTTTTCACCATGTCATATCATATTACTTAACAAATTATTTCTATGTCCGATTTTTTAGTAGTAAACGACTCATTTGAACAACATCTCATTGGTAAGCCAACTAAAGAAAAATAAATTATTAATTAATCAAATACATAATGGTAAAAATGATATAATTTTAATATTTAAACATAAATTATTCATTTTAAACTAGCTGTGGAATATGGTTTTGAAAAATGAACTACGTTACAATCATAGAGACAATAGGTCGTACATACTAAAGAGTAATGTTTCCATTTTTTTCTATGATCATTATGTAAATAAAGAAATTATCATTTTATCTATACAATATGATAATTATATATTAAATATCATATAAATTATTCAAATATACATACACATTCCATTCAAGTTATGCGGTAAAGAAAACAAATCAAATCGATTTGCGGACCAGTAGTCCTCCATACACATGAATGATGTTATAATTTACTAAATAAATGATAATAGATGTAATTTTATGATTTTATTATCTTCTATAATTATTAATATGTTTTTAATATTATATATAAACATCAAATTAATCCTTATTACATTGCATTTACTGTGTTAGAAAAGCATGAATCTCATTAATTTGTGAGGCTACAGTCAAGTGTACACATGTCTAATTTTATCATATTTTAAATTTAATGAAAACGAAGACTGTATATGTGATATTAAAAATCAAAAAGTATAATTTTATCATAAATATGATATATAAAAAATATATACATTATTATATATAACATATAGAAGTGGTGATGAAAACAAATTACATTTGTTAGTGAGGTGGTAGTCAAGCATACCCATGATCAATCATTTCATTTCGCATTTTAGAAAAGAGGATATGGTTGTAGGTAATTGAATTAACAAAAAAATATCCCATTATATGGATGATAATGAGGTTATTACACCATTTTAGATTAATATTATTTTAATTATATGGAAGAAGATATAAAATGAAATGTTTGGGTGAAGGAAATTTTCCCCTTCTTTAAACAACTTATTTATGTTTGAAACAAAAGACTTAATAGAATGGATTTATGATCAAAAAGAAAAAGTGTAGGAAAATTTCAGGGAAGTAAGGATGTGATTTGGCTAGTTCTTTCATAATATAATGGGTTTTGGAATTGTGCAATGGAGAGGAGAGGGGGTTTTATTTTCTTAGTGGGGAAGTGGAAACAGTTGGAATATTTGAGAAGAATGAATTCCACACACGTTTTTCTAATGAAAACATGTTATTAAATGGAAACTATATGAACCATAGAATAGTTATGTTTTAAATATTACCATGAAATAGGAATTAGACAATTTATGGGTTATTTTTTCCCTTATCATTTTATATTAACCCTTTATAACCGTATCTTTACCTTAACTGTGATAAATAATTTTTACTTTTTTCACCATTAATTACTATATAAAATTAATTTGTTACTATTAGAAATCATAAATTATGATTATTAAAAATTTAAAATATATTTTTATTAAATTAAAAGACATAAATTGAAGAATTTGACTTCAAAATTAAACCCATAGATGAGTTAAAAAAATTATTTTCCAAAAGATAAAATTGCAAAAGATGAAAAGAGTTTTATCATAAAATGTTTTAATGGATTATCATGGGGCGTTATATTGTTTTCCCATGATGAATGTATCTTTAAATATTTTGGATTATATACTAAGGATAAAATAGGTGAGGGTACTTCTACTTAATTACCTATTCTGTTTCCCATGTCGATTCCTTAAAATATTGGTATTTCCATAAAAGCCTAACCATGTGAGTTGTATTGTTTCATATAACATTATATCTATAATTCAAGATTAGCACCATATTATCCTTGTACGAAATAGTACCACCTCTAGGTTTAGTATATTCAAGGGGTCTATTATGTACTTTCACAAGGGGGATACATGGAACTTATCATGTACATGATATATAATTGGTGGGAGTGCTGGTTGATTGGCCACCACTATGTTGAAATTAAGTATCTATCAGGGGAAAATGTATGTTTGATTAATATTTCTCTTCATCGAAAACCTCATTAATTTCATCCATTGGGGAATTTGGAGGAACACCTTATATGTAAAATAAAACTCAATGTCTCTTTTAAGGTTGTCTACGTTGTTGTTTTTCAATATTTCATGGATTTTATGTGATGATGAATAGTTCAAACCTTCTCTATAATATTTTGGGAAATATCATGTCCTAGAAGCTTCTACTCTTTAACTTCACCACAACATGTCATAGTTTGACACCACTTCCTATACAATGCGTCATAAGGTTCCATTTGAATAATAGAATAGAAATTGATGATATATGAGAACTTTACTAGTGGACGATGATGATCCCAACTTACTTTTAAATTAATTGAAAAAGACCTAAAAATACCATTTGTAGTTTTTATGGTTATCCTATCTCAACCATCCAATAGTGGGTGAAAAGCAACATTGAAATTGAGTTCGGAATCCAATTATTTATTAAAGATTTTCTTGAATTTTTAGGTAAACTGTAACTGTGAATTAGGTATAATTTAATGTGATACTCAATGAAATTCAACCTCTTAAATTATATATATCATATTGGTTTGTTAATGAGATAAATATTCCATGGCATAAATGAAAATTTCTGAATTTGTAATATGATTGACTTCCACCTATATGGAGTTATTTCCTTAATGTTATCTGGGGTGTCCTATGAAAAAAATACATTGTTATGTTTTCCCATATATATATTAGTATGGTAAATGGTTGTATCATACCCTTAAACTTCCATTATTAATCCTTGAAATAGTAAAATTAATACACATTGATATAAAAATCCATAATCTCCCTCTTCATGTTATTCAAGTAGATGTTTTACTTAATAGATATCTATAAGACATAGTTCTTGCTGAATAAATAATAAAGGATGAGCGGGTGAATCATATTTAATATCACTCTTTAGATTTTATATTTATGGGACATAAATACGTGTTCCAAAACATATATTCCCATTTTAAATAATTATAAGCTCTGAAATATTCACTACATTTTTATGTAGAATATCAGACTCTTTATGGGCCTCCTTGATCCTCTCAATAATGGATGGTTGAGGCTCTTATGATGTGTATATATTCTAAAATCACCCTAGAGATAATGTCTCTACATATTTATGAAATGATTAATCTATCCAACTTCAGATAATATTTTGTATAGTTATTTTAATGAACATTCAACTACCTTGTAGAATAGTCCATCACATTATAAATATTTATTATTAAATTTCGAAAAAACATATTTAATGAATCATTTACACCACAAAAGTTCCCCATATGAGGGTAATGTAAGTACTGCTGCACTAATTAAAACTTTTTCAACACCATAAATATTGCATCACAATCATTGGTCTAGAAAACAATTTCTCCCCATAATGTTAGATTAGAAATAGGGTTTTATAATAGGAAAAATATGTTAAAATTTTAGTGTTAATACACATATAGTATACATAATCTATGAATCTATGTTGTATATTTTTTCTAATCCAGTAGTCGATTACCTTTTTTATATAAGGGTCCATATTAATACCTTTTCTAGTGATAATATACAATAAGAATGATACTTACTTTATCCCGAACTCACATGTAATGTACATTGTATATGTATTATCATTTTTCAAATGCTTTTAAATCAACAGTCAAATTCTCCTTGTGCTTCTCGTTTCACTTGGTGTGTATAAGAATATTGAAGCGGCCGGCGGTCGTCACGACCCTCAAAATTATATTTATACTCCTACACTAGTACAGCAGTGCAGGGTCGATCCACAGAGAAGGCAGATGAGAATTCTAGGTTTTATTCAAAAGTAACTCCACTGTTGTCAGTAGTGAAGTGTGTGTCCATTTTTTTAGTTGTTTTTACATTACAATTTTTTTGTAATTTTCTTTAAGCAAGAGACAAAATCGATTACAAATATACTGATGAACTGAGAACTACAGTAAAACTAACATAAAAGATCAAAATACAAAAATAAAATAGCAAGGTTGAAGGAGCAGATCGAAAGTAATAAATGAGAATCCAAACCTACTAGTTTAATGAATACCTTCCCCACTACACTTTATTGAGTCACACCTCAAGAAATAAATGTGAAAAGTATCCCTCGCCAGGAAACTCAACACACAGAAGACTGACTTTAGGAGTTCGCCACTCCAAAATCAGTCAAACTGTTTGACAGTTAGAAAAGGATAACAGTGGAAAATAAACTCGCCGTAAATTTCCACAGTTTAAGACATAAACGCTTCGATAAATGAATTCAAGAATTACCTCGCCAGTAGTTCTTGAAGTTTGAATTTTAAAACATTTAAGGTGTGAAACAACTAAATATCGAGTCATTAATCAACCTCGCCGATTGATCATGACTCTGAAAAGAAATGTAAAGAGAATGAAGAAGTCTAAAAGATTTACCAACAAGTTGAATTCTCAAGCTAAGAAAATTTATACTTTGATAATCTTGATTTAAGAAACGGAATACAATCGATTACAGAGTATTGTAAAAATTAAGTACAAGAAGGGAAAAGAACTCCCTCAGTGATGCTCTGCTCTCAGGCTCCTTCACATCCATATCTGCTCTAATGTTTCTCCCCGGGTGTCTTCGCTCTCGAATTGGTGTTGTCGTGGAATGTCTAATGAGAGTCCCCCCCTCAATTTTGCTACTTGCTCTGCTTTAAGTACAATCTGACATCTACTGCATGTCACCGCCACTACTTCCACCGACTTCCAGAGTTCTTTACTCACGCATCGCAAAATGTGGGTTTAACCCGCGACAGGCACGTCGCGCGAATTTTTCCCTCGTAACTAACTCCGGATGAGTTAGTTGGATGAACCTGGACATGTTTAAGTCCTTTGAATGAACCTGCCATGTAAAAAAGAATAAATAAATGAGATCGCAAAGGAATAAAATTAGTTAATTATTACGTTAAGAGTTATTTTTACAAAGTTATCAGAAATTGATTGAAAATTAATTTAACATTTTATAAAATTATTCACTTCATAATACTAAGGTGATACAAAAATTTATGAAAAAGTTATTAATTTAATTAGGTTTATAAAATAATTACTAAGTTGTTAATTTTATTATTTTTAATTAAGTTATTAAAATTGACAACATAAATACATAAATAATTAAGTTATATTATATTAATAATTTAATTATAATTAGTAAAGAAATTAGATTTTTATATTAATTAATTTTTTAGTTAATTTTAATTAAAAAGTTAAAATTAATACTTAGGATTCAAGTGTTTTTTTAATTAAAAATTATGTTTTATAATTTATTAATTATATATTTTTACTAAAGTGTATTAGTTTATTTTTTACATTTATTATTAATTTAGATTAATTTTTAATTTGTCAATTTAATAAAATTATAAACATTTTAAATTTATCACCTTAATAAATTTTAATATTTAATTGACTAAGTTAAAGTAACTTTTATATAAAGTTAACTTACTTTATCTTTACTTTTTACTTTTGCTTTTCTTTTTGTGTTTATCCTTTTTTACTTTACTTTTTCTATTCTTTATTTATTATATTTTATTATTCAAATTTTTTATCTTCTATCTTCTTCATCCCTCCCCCAAATTCGGCGCATAGGGGGAGGGTTTTTGGAGTTCCTTCAGAAGGCGCTGCACTGGTCTCCCCAAATTGGCGGCGGCTCAGCAGCATCTCGGCTCCTGTTCAAATATGGCGCAGTAGGGGTGTGATTCTCAGTGGTTTCGCGAGGCAGGCCTGACGACATTTCTCGGCTCGCAGTAGCGCACGAACATGGCGTTGTGCTCCTCCTCTTGCTCTACGGAAGACACTCCTCTTGCTCTGCGGTGGACCCACCATGAAGCTTGGAATTAGCGGTAGTGAAAACAAAGCGTCGGATCAGTGGCAACTCCTGTAGCGGGTCGAATCAAACTCCTCACAGCAGCGCGACTCTTCAGCGAACACCTCCTTCGACGGCGCACATTCAGAAGGTGCGGCAGTCCTCCAGCAGTCGCGCGCGTTCGATAAGTGTGGTGCAGGTTGAATCCAACAAACTCCTCTTCCCAACAGCGACGAAGGGGTGTGGCAGCTTCAGCCTAGTTCTGATCCTGTGCGCGGTGGTTTGAGGACTCACCAACAGCAGCGGCAAGCTCAGCTGGATCAGCTCGGATCTGCTGAAATGATGTGTAAGGGTTGCGGCACCGGTAACAGAAAGGGAGCGGGGTGCGTGTAGGTGATGGACCTGCATCGGTGAGGTGAAGGTGAAGGAAGAGTAGCGTGATATTAGGGTATCAGTGAGGATTATCTCACCAATAGAAGAAAGAGTAAATGGGATAATGGTGAGAAAATGAAAAGGCTCTATCAGTGAGAATTATCGGTAGCTCAGCTACCGATAGAATAAAATAAAATTAGTGAGGTATCGGTAGCTGAAGCTACCGATAGAAAAAAAACAGTTACCGATAGAATTATGCTGTTAGAAAAACTATCAGTGATCTTAAAAAAAATAAAATTGAACTTAAATTAAAACTAAACCGAAATAAATTAAAAATAATTAATTATAAAGAACCTAAATCTAAACACCATTAATTTAAAACAACATTTTTTAATTAAACGTTAAAACATTAAAATAATTAATTGAAAACACTTAAATTATAAACTAAATAATTAATAAACTAAAATTATAAAAGACTTGAATCAAAATAACTAAACACGCTAATTAAATAGTAGCAGCACAAAATGAAAATTAGCATTGGCGACCCAATATGTCACCATAAGAGCTAGTTTAAATCACCGGTAGACTAAAACCTTTATAAAATGGATTAAAAATTAATCTGTATACATAAAATAATAAAGTAAATGTTTAAAAACTGTTAATTAATTAATTAATTAACTAATTGAACTAATAAAATTAAGGGAGAACCAATTTAATTAATTTAAAAGAAACATATTATTTACTTAAATGACTAGCGGGTGGTTCAACACATAAAATAATAAAATTAACCTATTTTAACATAACTTAATTGAAAGAATAATTAATAAAATAAAGTCTAAATTAATTAATTAGAATTATGTTAATTAAATAATTGTTTAAATAGAACATCGTTGTTAAATAAATTGAAGGGTTCACTGGTAGAAATCAAAGTCTACCGATAAGATATATAAAAGAGCTACCGGTAACCTACCTACCGGTAGAGAAAAAGGACCCCTGTTATCGGTAGCTTAGCTACCGGTAGTCTGGAAAGCCGCGACTAAATTATATAAACATAAAAATTTAAAAGTAAGTTAATTATCAACACAATAATTATTAACAATGACAAATTAAATAAAATAAACAAATAAAGATTAAATAAACAAATTGAAAATTAATTACATTAAAAATAAAGAAGATATAAATTAACTATTTATTGTTCAAAAATTAAATAAAATGTTATAAAAAGTGAATAATTGACAAGTTTATTTATAAAAATACAAAAGTGCATTTATTTAATAAAAATTGTTAAATTAATTAAATAAATTGTATAAAATGTAATAAACAGATGTGGCAAACTGAGTAAAAATAAGGCCACATCAAATTCCCCCACACTTAAACATTGTTTGTCCTCAAACAATCCCATGTTTTATTCTCTTTGAAAAAAGTGTGAATTATACAAATCAGCAATGTTCGGAGAAGTTTCAACAGAGGACTCAAAAAGTGTGCTTAGGCTATTGAACACATACCTCAAATAAAGTCTCGCCTAGAACCACTACTCAAAGGGAACTCAAGTAAACCATGAATCATCCATAAATGAAGGTGTCCTGCTTCATATATGACTCTGCCTAGTGAATCACTTCAATTCAAGCTCAATTTCTAAATTCAAGAGTGATAAAAAGATTAAAAAAAATGTGGAATTAAAATCTTAATAAAAGGAACTTTGTACTTTGACTAATCCCCTTGGTTCCAAAATTAAAACATAAATAATTTTTTTGAAATCACTTTATTGATACAACCCAAATGACTCCCATATAAACCAATTTTCCCCTTCTTCATCTGGAGTTCATCATTCCCCTCACCTTAATGAATTCATTTTTTGACCTTAGACACTTTATTTATTTTTCCCAAGCCATGTAATTTGTGCCAAGCACTGTGAAATGCACTTATTCAAAGTGTACAGAGGGCTTATAGTTAACAGAAACGCACCCAGCATCTAAGGTCTCAGAGATTCACCGTGGGATCCCAGATGCCCAGTATTACTCCAGTTTCAAAAGATTTATATAGAAAACATTTACAGTGACTCAATAAAAATGATCATTTTTATAAATTAAAAGAATGAAAAGGCTCCTCGGATAAAATTCAAACTTCCAGTTCCTAAAATTATGATCTTAAATCCACTAAAAGATTTACCATATCACTCTCAAAAGAAGTTCCTAACCAAAATTCATTAAACCACTAAACAATTCCACTCAGCAATCATCCACTACCACTCATTTCAGACTCAACGCAAGACTCAACTTCCAATCAAGCACCATCCTAAAGCAAGACTCATTTGAGTGCAGTGTAAAGCCTAAAATTGTGAAAGAAATGTTGAAAAATTTTGACCATTTTTTTGACAAAAAGTTTAAAAGAAGTGGGAATTGATGAGCATTACAATTAAACACAGTTTAGCACAGTCAAGAATTGACCCCCTCCCCCACACTTAAAACCCAACTTTGTCCCCAAAGTTGACTTCTAAATGTGGAGAAGAACAGTTAATCAATTATGGTTCAAAACAAATTTTCAATTTAGTAGATATATGACATGTATAAAGGGTCTCAATGAAGTTCAAAAATAGTGTTTTCCACAATGAATAAATAACCAGCAGGTTCAAATCCAAGTACGTGCATTAACATTCAGTCCAGTGACAAAGATTTTCATTTAAGCACAAACATAGCATATAAGGTGTAAGTGTGCAATTAACTGGGTGTAAGCATTTTAAACAAAAAGTTCAAAAATATGTTCAATATAGTAGACAAAGTTCATGACAAACACCTCAACGAAACAAGCAGATTCAAATGACCAGCATGTACTCCCCCCCACACTTAGTTTCATGCAGTGAAAAGGTTTTATCACAATAATGAAATTCAATTTTTTAAAAGCAAGGAGGCTCATGCAGATTTTTAATTCATTAGTTACACGACATGCAACAGAATCTTATAAAACAAGCAGAATTTTAAGCAAGTAGCATTCTATTTACAAAAACAGGAGCAAAAAAATAAGTGCAACAAGTTGAAGTACTTCCCTGATTAAGCTCTTGTCCAAAAATGACCATGGGAATTCCACTCCTTAGATGACATAAGCAGCATTCCTAAAAACACAGAGTATATTGACCAGGAACAATTATCCAGCAAAAACAGAGCATATATAAGCAAACAAAACATCACTTTATTCAAAGTAAAATAAGAACAGAACAAAAGTAAACACAAAGAAAGAGCATGGGTTGACTCCCATGAAGCACTGAATTTTAAGTCGTCTGTTAGACTTTATTTAATTACAAATTTTTATTTATTAACAAAACAAGACCATGGGTTGCCTCCCATGCAGCGCTAGGTTTAAATTCCCCAGCCAGACTCACCTAGCAACTAACCGTAGTCACTAGGTGGATTTGGTTTCCTTAATAGGAACCACCACATGTGTTTGGCCCATTTATTTTTAACAGAACAGTGAAAATTGTGGGCTTTAAGACTCAATACAACAACAACTAAATTATCATAGCCTAAAATAATCCCTAAGTAGCACCCTTGAACAGTAATGGGTATAGTGCTTTCCACTTCCAGAATTGTTTCAGAGTTATCAAGATTTGAGTTCACATGAAGGGACAACATAGTACTAGGTGCTTCAAAGGGTATGGAATTATTTTCATGGCTGTCTCTCTCATCTTCAACACTCATAGGTTCAAATATAAGGGTGCTTGTGGGTGAATACTGAATAGTAGGTTCAAAAGGGGATTCAATAAAGTTCTGAATAGAATCATGAGCATTGGAACTCAAGTTTATTTCCCCCTCTGGACTACTATCAGTATCATGAAAAAGCTTAGAACCCTTCACAGGTGAGGATGGAAGTGAAAAACAAGAAAGAGAATTTATGCTTTCACTAACAGGTTTAGCTCTAACAATGTTATAAATCTCTTCCAAAAGATCCTCATCTGTTAACTCACATTGAACATCTACTACTTCTATCAAATCAGTTCTACAACCATCATATAATGTGTGTTCAACTTCTCTTTCAAGTTCAATTTCAAAAGGCTCACTTTCTAAAACCATGTCATTTGAGTGTTGCAATTCAATTTCAGGAGAAGAATTGTACAATTCAGTTTCAATAAATTCACTTTCCAAAATGTTCATGTTAAGACAATTCTCCTCAAGTTGATCAACACTGATTTCCATTTCATTGCACACTGATTCAGAAAAGTGATTACTATGAGAATAAGGAAATGAAAACTCATCAATTATTCTTTCTTCAAATATTATTCCCACATTCTCATCATCAAACATCATTTCAGAATTAATTGGGTTTACAGTTTCAAAACATGGAAGAGAAGTTTTCAGTTGAGGTTCAAAAAATTTAGATTCTATGTTATCCAGCTTAAGGTTATCTTCCAAAGTGTTTCCAATTTCAATTTTAGGCTCATTGTTCAGAATTTCAGAAAGATTGGGTGAAGAGTTTTTAACATTCAAGTTTCTAGTTTCAAGTATATCTTCAACCCGAGTGACTTCATTCTCAAAGCTTCTAAAACAGTGATTTTTCTCAAGTGTAGGAATTATGAAAAGAACTGGGCTATCTTTTTCAACCTATTTCAATTCATCTTCAAAATTGTCCAACTCGATTCCATTAATGTTCTTTATTGGATTTTCAATGATGTGTTCTTTATTTAGAGAGTTGGTTATTTCCAGATTTAGTTCAACAGAGTCAGATTTTTCAAAGTGAATGGGTTCTTGTCCAGTATCATTATCACTTTCTTCTTCCACTTTATTTTCAAATCTTTTGTAAACATTTTCTTTTACCTTTTCTTCAAATACTTCTTGTTCTTTAACCCTTTTTTGCAATTCCAAGAGCATGGTTTCTATTCTTTTCATTCTTTGATCTCGCTCTTGAGAATATCTAAGTTGAATCTCATGGGTTTGAGTTAACCAATTATTAATTTGTTCCACCCTAGCATCTAGTTTGGAATCAATTAATTCAACTTTAGCTTGGGTGATAGGACTAAACTCACATTGTTCATTTTCATCAGTGTAAACATCTTGTTGTGGCTGGTTATAGACACACTGCCAAGCAGTATGTCCATAATCACTACAACAAACACAGTTAGGTCCCGGTTGATTCCAATTCTGTTTAACATCCATTTTTAATTCAAAATTTAATGAGCTTAAACACACAACAATTCTCTGTGAAGCAGATTTTTCTTTTCAAAACAACAAAAGTAGCAGATACAGTTCAAAGTAGTTTTGTTTTTTAAATCAGTTTTTTTGTGTTTGAATTTTTTTATGTTTTTTTTGTTTTTTATTTTAATTTTTTTATTTTTTATTTGAAACCCTAGACTCTCAGTGCGTGCCTTCCCCGGCAACGGCGCCAAATTTTGAAGCGGCCGGAGGTCTTCACGACCCTCAAAATTATATTTATACTCCTACACTAGTACAGCAGTGCAGGGTCGATCCACAGAGAAGGCAGATGAGAATTCTAGGTTTTATTCAAAAGTAACTCCACTGTTGTCAGCAGTGAAGTGTGTGTCCATTTTTTTAGTTGTTTTTACTTTACAATTTTTTGGTAATTTTCTTTAAGCAAGAGACAAAATCGATTACAAATATACTGATGAACTGAGAACTACAGTAAAACTAACATAAAAGATCAAAATACAAAAATAAAATAGCAAGGTTGAAGGAGCAGATCGAAAGTAATAAACGAGAATCCAAACCTACTAGTTTAATGAATACCTTCCCCACTACACTTTATTGAGTCACACCTCATGAAATAAATGTGAAAAGTCTCCCTCGCCAGGAAACTCAACACACAGAAGACTGACTTTAGGAGTTCGCCACTCCAAAATCAGTCAAACTGTTTGACAGTTAGAAAAGGATAACAGTGGAAAATAAACTCGCCGTAAATTTCCACAGTTTAAGACATAAATGCTTCGATAAATGAATTCAAGAATTACCTCGCCAGTAGTTCTTGAAGTTTGAATTTTAAAACATTTAAGGTGTGAAACAACTAAATAGAGAGTCATTAATCAACCTCGCCGATTGATCATGACTCTGAAAAGAAATGTAAAGCGAATGAAGAAGTCTAAAAGATTTACCAGCAAGTTGAATTCTCAAGCTAAGAAAATTTATACTTTGATAATCTTGATTTAAGAAACGGAATACAATCGATTACAGAGTATTGTAAAAATTAAGTACAAGAAGGGAAAAGAACTCCCTCAGTGATGATCTGCTCTCAGGCTCCTTCACATCCATATCTGCTCTAATGTTACTCCCCGGGAGTCTTCGCTCTCGAATTGGTGTTGTCGTGGAATGTCTAATGAGAGTCCCCCACTCAATTTTGCTACTTGCTCAGCTTTAAGTACAATCTGTCATCTACTGCATGTCACCGCCACTACTTCCACCGACTTCCAGAGTTCTTTACTCATGCACCGCAAAATGTGCGTTTAACCCGCGACAGGCACGTTGTGCGAATTTTTCCCTCGTAACTAACTCCGGATGAGTTAGTTGGATGAACCTGGACATGTTTACGTCCTTTGAATGAACCTGCCATGTAAAAAAGAATAAATAAATGAGATCGCAAAGGAATAAAATTAGTTAATTATTAAGTTAAGAGTTATTTTTACAAAGTTATCAGAAATTGATTGAAAATTAATTTAACATTTTATAAAATTATTCAATTAATAATACTAAGGTGATACAAAAATTTATGAAAAAGTTATTAATTTAGTTAGGTTTATAAAATAATTACTAAGTTGTTAATTTTATTATTTTAAATTAAGTTATTGAAATTGACAACATAAATACATAAATAATTAAGTTTATATTATATTAATAATTTAATTATTATTAGTAAAGAAATTATATTTTTATATTAATTAATTTTTTAGTTAATTTTAATTAATAAGTTAAAATTAATACTTAGGATTCAAGTGTTTTTTTTAAATTAAAAATTATGTTTTATAATTTATTAATTATATATTTTTACTAAAGTGTATTAGTTTATTTTTTAAATTTATTATTAATTTAGATTAATTTTCAATTTATCAATTTAATAAAATTATAAACGTTTTAAATTTATCATCTTAATAAATTTTAATATTTAATTGACTAAGTTAAAGTAACTTTTATATAAAGTTAACTTACTTTAACTTTACTTTTAACTTTTAACTTTTGCTTTTCTTTTTATGTTTAACCTTTTTTACTTTACTTTTTCTATTCTTTATTTATTATATTTTATTATTCAAATTTTTTTATCTTCTATCTTCTTCATCCCTCCCCCAAATTCGGCGCACAGGGGGAGGGTTTTTGGAGTTCCTTCAAAAGGCGCTGCACTGGTCTCCCCAAATTGGCGGCGGCTCAGCAGCATCTCGGCTCCTGTTCAAATATGGCGCAGCAGGGGTGTGATTCTCAGTGGTTTCGCGAGGCAGGCCCGACGACATTTCTCGGCTCGCAGTAGAGCACGAATATGGCGTTGTGCTCCTCCTCTTGCTCTACGGCAGACCCTCCTCTTGCTCTGCGGTGGACCCACCATGAAGCTTGGAATTAGCGGTAGTGAAAACAAAGTGGCGGATCAGCGGCAACACCTGTAGCGGGTCGAATCAAACTCCTCACAGCAGCGCGACTCTTCAGCGGACACCTCCTTCGACGGCGCACATTCAACAGGTGCGGCAGTCCTCCAGCAGTCGCGCGCGTTCGATAGGTGTGGTGCAGGTTGAATCCAACAAACCCCTCTTCCCAGCAGCGACGAAGGGGTGTGGCAGCTTCAGCCTAGTTCTGATCCTGTGCGCGGTGGTTTGAGGACTCACCAACAGCAGCGGCAAGCTCAGCTGGATCAGCTCGGATCTGCTGAAATGCTGTGTAAGGGTTGCGGCACCGGTAACAGAAAAGGAGCGGGGCGCGTGTAGGTGATGGACCTGCATTGGTGAGGTAAAGGTGAAGCAAGAGTAGCGTGATATTGGGGTATCAGTGAGGATTATCTCACCGATAGAAGAAAGAGTAAATGGGCTAATGGTGAGAAAATGAAAAGGCTCTATCAGTGAGAATTATCGGTAGCTCAGCTACCGATAGAATAAAATAAAATTAGTGAGGTATCGGTAGCTGAAGCTACCGATAGAAAAAAAAATAGTTACCGATAGCATTTTGCCGTTAGAAAAACTATCGGTGATCTTAAAAAAAATAAAATTGAACTTAAATTAAAACTAAACCGAAATAAATTAAAAACAATTAATTATAAAGAACCTAAATCTAAACACCATTAATTTAAAACAACATTTTTTAATTAAACGTTAAAACATTAAAATAATTAATTGAAAACACTTAAATTATAAACTAAATAATTAATAAACTAAAATTATAAAAGAATTGAATCAAAATAACTAAACACGCTAATTAAAGAGTAGCAGCACAAAATAAAAATTAGCATTGGCGACCCAATATGTCACCATAAGAGCTAGTTTAAATCATCGGTAGACTAAAACCTTTATAAAATGGATTAAAAATTAATCTGCATACATAAAATAATAAAGTTAATGTTTAAAAACTGTTAATTAATTACTTAATTAACTAATTGAACTAATAAAATAAAGGGAGAACCAATTTAATTAATTTAAAAGAAACATATTATTTACTTAAATGACTAGCGGGTGGTTCAACACATAAAATAATAAAATTAACCTATTTTAACATAACTTAATTGAAAGAATAATTAATAAAATAAAGTCTAAATTAATTAATTAGAATTATGTTAATTAAATAATTGTTTAAATAGAATATCGTTGTTAAATAAATTGAAGGGTTCACTGGTAGAAATCAAAGTCTACCGATAAGATATATAAAAGAGCTACCGGTAACCTACCTACCAGTAGAGAAAAAGGACCCCTGCTATCGGTAGCTTAGCTACCGGTAGTCTGGAAAGCCGCGACTAAATTATATAAACAGAAAAATTTAAAAGTAAGTTAATTATCAACACAATAATTATTAACAATGACAAATTAAATAAAATAAACAAATAAAGATTAAATAAACAAATTGAAAATTAATTACATTAAAAATAAAGAAGATATAAATTAACTATTTATTGTTCAAAAATTAAATAAAATGTTATAAAAAGTGAATAATTGACAAGTTTATTTATAAAAATAAAAAAGTGCATTTATTTAATAAAAAGTGTTAAATTAATTAAATAAATTGTATAAAATGTAATAAAAATATGTGGAAAACTGAGTAAAAATAAGGCCACATCAAATATCATATATGATGATTAAAATAAATATATTGAGTTAATCCCTAATGTATGTATTCATTGATTCCATAAATATTTCTCGATCATTGGTGAGTCTATAAAGAATAACTATGAAATCATAACATCCACACCTTGTTCCAATGGTAGTTTTCAGAATATTATCCTCCATCACTCTTAATATGTAATATCCGGACCAATGGTCCACATTAGAAATATATTAAGACCCACATAGTGGATCATAAAATCATCTATTCATTGTAGGGGATACTTGTTCTTTACTTTTATATTATTGTGCTCAAAATAATCACTGAAGAGGCACATTGACTCATCATTCTAAATGAAGAATACAATTTTTTCACCCAATGGTGAAGAATATGGGCATAAAATTCCGTTTTCAATATTCTCATTTTGTTTTATCTTAATATCCTCAAGTTGAACAAGGGAAATTATTTTAGGATTCTTAGATATTGTAAAATATCCAGGAATATGATCAATGGAAAATTAAACCACTCTGCTAAGAGAAAGACTGTAAAATTCATTAAGAAATATATTATTATAACCCATCATTAAGGTAATGTCTTCATTCATGTCCCTTTCCACAATATCATTCATTTTACACAGAAGCAATTTCATATAGTGAATAAATATACATGCTTCAGATGATGATACCAATGATGAATCATCCTCCTCCATGCACATTAATATAATTGGAGGCTGATTTACTTCTCCCAAACATTTATGTTGAATCTATATAAGGAATGATAACCAATTATACGAATATAATTAAATTCCACTAAAGTAAGTATACTAATTTTTTCTAGGAGTTTCATCATGAAAATATTGATATGGGATGAGTTATATACATGGAATTCAGTAATTTTATAATATTTTATATTGAGTGACAAATTGACATTTATGTTATGAGGTGGTTCTCAAATATTTCTGCTAAAATTGTTTGATATGATAGAATGTGGAGGAATAGAATAAGAATGTATGTTCACTATTCTTGAATTAATAACTAGAATACCTATCATCATTTCATTATCGGGATACACCTCTAAAGTGGAGATGGTATAAAATATCCTTCAATATCTAATCATTGGATGGTTTTATTATCATTTGTAATCAAAATCCATTGTCTTTGTGCATTGAATCACATGGTTTCCTTATTCCTTGATTTTTTAACATTGGAAAAATGGTTGAGGGTTGGTTGGAGCTTTCCATTATTCCAGACAATTTATGGGTCTCTCCCATCTACAATCATTGGCTAGGCGCCATTCCTGCTCACACCCAATGCACATCCTAGTCCACATTAGAGAATTTTTAGGATTCTTTTTCCCACACATTAGAATAGTGGGATGTTGTACTTTGACTCCACCATTATATTAATCCATCACAACAATAGACTTAAACTCCATTATATACTTCTAATCCCCATGATATCCTTGAGATTTGATGATCTATATCTAAACATTAAAGTCAAATCATACAATTTTTCATATATATCAATGTCTCGTATTTCAAATGGTTCTTGAAAACTTTTTATTATCCTTCAAAATAGGACGTCATATGTTATTTTAAGGGAGAAGAAAAAGATAGAGGCATATCGTGGAAGTCATTTTATTTTTTATTCATATAACCCAACTGATTCATCATACAATTTCTTGAGGACAAAGTAATACATCTCTATTTTAATATGAAGATTGCATGGAAAATATTTATGGAAAATAATTTTACAAAATTAAATTTACTTCATTTGTCCAATATCTTACTCAAGATTCATATTTTTTATAAACATCCAACATTGATAGGATTTAAATTACATGTGATAAATATTATATAAAACCTTATCCTATTAATATCATTGAAGAATATAAAATATATTCTCATTGTATTTGATAAATTGTTATTTAATTAAAGGATCTAAAGATCCAACTAATGTGGGAGGCCTTTTCCACATAAATATTTCAATTGAAAATTTCTCTTTCATAGGGGGGGGGGGTCAAGCATTTCTCTTTATTTAATTTTCTAATAAAATCATTAGTTATGTAGGAATTTATTGTCAGGATGTTACCAGCTCCAATTCCCATTAGGTTGGGCCTCTCATTTGGGTAGAAAACGTATTTCCAACCACAATAGTTATTGACTCGGTTTCTCATATTTTCATCCATTTTAAATAAATAGTAGGAGAATTAAGGATGATTTTTTAATATATAAAACACATATACATGAAACTATGAATATTTAAGGGATAACTCATAAATGAAACACGTTATATAACTTATGAATTTATAGTTTTCAACCTAAGTTATGCCAGATCTATTTCCCAACATTAAATATTATGGGAAATTGTGTTTCCTTCATCAGGTTAATACACAGATTGTGAATTTAAAAAGCATATCCCCAGGGAGTGCCAAACTGGGTGAATAATGAGGCCCATTGTCATCTAGCAGGTAAGGCTTGAGTCATTCCTGATGTTACTTTCTTTGTATTATTACCGCTATGTTAATATATATTCTAAAACCACATCTACTTTTAGTATTCATACATGGATTTAATTTCCCAAATATTTTCACTAAATACTTCACCAATATTTTGGGATATTTTCTTATACATTGGATTGTCCTTATAAATTATCCTTGTATATATCCAATATTTTTCACAAATATTTTCTCATCTGAGTTTCCAAAGGATAAATAAAAATCACCTCTAATACTAACTATAGATACCAAATCCTTTTACACATATTATTACATTATTATTGAAACTCACCATCCAATAATAATAACATGAGGATCGTGAAGGCCTGGTGTATTTGGAAGACTATGTTATTAATCAATAAAACAAAACTAAAAAACAACATCCATAATTTATTCTATACAGTGAGTTACTAAAATCAGTTTTAGCCCCTAATACATCATCTAAAAACTTAGGGAATACATTAAGAAAGGGGTGATCTAAAAAAATCCTTGTTAGGGAATAAAAATGATAAAGAAGCATAATATATGAGTAAGTGTTATAACATTATATAATAATAGATAAGGTAAATAAGTAATGAATTGGAAGAAAAGAATCTTATTATGATAAGATCATGGAAAAATGGGAAATTGGAAGCGATAAAAAACATCGAATAAGAACATGTTCGGGTTAGCATTCATGAAAACATCACACGGTGGACATAGTTCTATAATGGATTAGGTTCGGCCTCATATACCATACATGAAGTTTAATGATAAGAAAATGATACAAAATTAATTATAAGGATATATAATTCTAGACCCACCCATTACATTATTTATAGATATATTTTTATCCTTGATAGATAAGAATATATATCATAAGTCATAAAAATAATAATTACCCATCTAATGTGAGTGATTTCATAATCTTATGTCATAACATCATAAGAAAATATTTCTAAAAGAAATAAATTTAGCAATGGTCAGAAGACAAGTGTTACCACATCAATGTAATGTATAAGAATATATGTATGCATGTGATAATAATATATAAAATATTATGAATTATTCCATAGTTATAAATAGAGAGAGTGAGTTAGTTAGAGATTGGGGGTAACATGAACAAAAGGGTGGGTTTGAGAGATGGCATTTCTCAATACTGATTTGTCATGACTGTTCTTTATAACCCTGTATAACAAAAATATGTTAATTAATTACTTAAATAAGAACTTTTTGTTTTTTATTATTAATTTTATTTTAATTAATAAAATATCATATTTAGATACATATCTAATAAATTCTATATGTGTCAATGAAATGATAAATGACTCATATGTCCAAATTCACTTTGGTATGTTGAATAAGGTAAAATATATTATTAATTAATCACTTATAGAATGGGTTAAATTATAGAAATACTAATTTTATACATAAATTATACATTTTAATCATACCATGAAATATTTTTATTAAAAACAAACAATATTACAATCATGGAGATTATAGGTCGTATGTGCGCATGAGTAATATTTCCATTTTTTGAAGATCGTGATAGATATAAGGATATTGTTATTTTATATTTCTAGGACAATATAAAATAAATATAATATTATTTATTTAAATACACATACACATACCATGAATGTAATGCTATTATAAAAACCAATCACATCACTTCGCGAGGCTGTAGTCCGTCGTATACATGAATCACATTTTCAAATATTCAATGAATGATAAGATAAGAATGAGTATAATATAATTATTCTACATAATGGTTAATATTTCATGAATAACATATTTAAACATAAAATTAATCTTTTTTACCTTCCATTAAAGGCTAATGTTAAAACCAATGTATCACATCATGAGGCGGTAGTATGTTGTACACATGTGTGACATTATCGCATTTTCTATGGAATTGAATGTAAGAAGGTATATATGAAATTATAATTACCTAAGTATAATTATTTCATAAATTTAATATATAAACATTACATACATAATTATATTCATCCTATATGAACAGAAATGGAAAAATATTTACATCTATTCATGAGGTGGTAGTCCACCACACAAATTATTAGTGCTTCCATTTCTAATTTTTGGGAGGAGGAAATGGTTTTAGCTAATGAAATTAAAATAAAAACATCACAATAAATATAAAATGCATAAAATTTATATTATATTGTTTTAATAATATTTTAAATAGGTGAAATAAGAAATAAAAGAAAATGATCGATTATTTTTGTTACCACTTCTTCAGAAAGATTCTACATATTTTCACGAAAATACATTTTTGGAACGAATAATGATAAATAAATGGATTATAGAATTAGGGTAATGAATTAATAAATTAATTTTAGAAGTTATTTTATAAAATAATGGGTTTTAATGGTGTGTAATGTAGAGGTGAGTGGGTGGACCATTATAAGTGGGGGAGTGGACACACATGGAATTTTTGAAAGTAAAGAATTACGTCTATTTATTCATGTAAAAAGGAACAAAAACAAACCATTTCATAAAATTAGAAGTTATAAGTTAAAAATATGAACATAAAATAGGAATTACAGTTGTCTGGATTATTTTAGTCTTAATATTTTTAGGATTATGCCCGGTAAAACCATTTCTATCCTATTCACGATAATTACTTTTTACCGTTTTCACTATTCATTTGGTAAAAACTTATTCTATAATTATTAGATAATGTAAATAATTATAACATTATATTTAAATCCATTTTAAAATTTAATCTCATTTATGTTTCATAATTTAATTTTAAAACGAAACCTCTACACATGATAAAAAAATATTTTTCTAAAAGAAAAACATTCAAAAGTATAAAATGGTTTTATATAAAAATTAAAATACGATATTGATTACAATGAACTAATATGGATTAAATAATATATAATTGAGTTAATATTGTTTTTTGTTAAAACAATATTTAAATTATATTGGGATAGTAAATTCATTAAACAAAAAGCAGTTTTTAATAGAAATTAGTATTTTTCACTATTCATCAAAAAATGGAACATTTTTGAAAAATTAAAAAAAATCACTATAGGATAATATTTATATTATAATATAAAAATGAATTTAATTTAGAAATATAAATTTTATAAAATTACACAAAATGTATTATATTTATTTGTTTAATTCACAAATAAACAACCCTTTAGAAAACGATTGTTCATCAAAAAACATTTTTATTTATTTAAAATGGTTATATTTTTTTCTAATATATAGTTAAAAATTGAATGTATTTTAGAATTTGGTATAGAATAAAATTTTTCATTATACAGTGATTCCTATTTTTACATGTTAACATAATGGTTAGGTTATAAAGGATAGTATTAAATAATTTTATTTTAATAGAGTATCACATTTTATTTAAACCCATTGTTGTGTGCTTCAAAATTATCAAAGAGTTAAAATTTAATTAAAAATAAATATATAACAAAATGTGTTTTGGTGTTACAAATATAACTTATTTAGGTTCCCACATCTCCTCCTGTATCATATTATAGGTTCTGAAGTACCTTTATAATTAGAGTCCTTAAATTCCCCAACACTAGTTCTCTAGTATCATGAATATGGATAGGCAATTCATAGTAAGATAATTATAGATCCAAGATTATTTAAGCCAATATGATCATATACATTTGATATAGAATGTACTTAATAAAAAAATATGGAAGAAACTTTGAAATTTAGATAGTTTATGTGGAAAATACAAATGGTAAGACAAAGCTACAATTATTTAATTAATGTGAAAAGGGATTATGTGCTTGGTACGTATTTTCCCAATCTTATGAAAAAATACAACACATTTCCAGGCATATAACTTCATTGAAACATGATATCCGAGGTGAAATTATGAATCATTATTTGGGATATTGACATAATGTATTTGTTTTCTCTAAGATTCCTTAATATGATTCTATATAGTTCTTACTTTCACCATTATCTCATTAAAAAGATCTAGGACTACAATATTAATTTCACAAAAATAATCCCATCATATTGGATAATAATACCTTTTCCTAAATAAGTATTTATATGCTTCCATTTGGAAGCATGAATAAAAGACATCTTTTTATGAAAATTACTCCAATGGTAAATGCTGATCCCATACACCTTGAAGGTTAATCTAGAATGACCTCAATATATATTCTAAGGTCTTAATAGTCTATTCAGACTAGACATTAGTTTGAGGTTGATAGGTGATTCCCAAACATAGATCTATGTCAATATCCTTATATTGACTCTTACATAATTTCCATGTAAACCATGGATCATTATTAGATACAATTAAAAGAGGTGTACTATATTTTCTAAAAACATCATTAATATAGATATTTACAAGGAAATCAAGATGAATATCTCCCATTATAGGGAGTAAATTCTCCATAAACAGTAAAGTGATCAATAATAAACCATATATAAGTATTCCTTCGAGGAGTATTATGAAATCTGGTGAATATTTTTTATAAATATCTGCCCACTTCCAAATTTTAATTGGTAGAGGTTTTATGGAACTTTTGGGGTATTTTCCAT
This sequence comes from Viscum album, assembly GCA_963277665.1. Lineage (NCBI taxonomy): Eukaryota > Viridiplantae > Streptophyta > Magnoliopsida > Santalales > Viscaceae > Viscum > Viscum album. Next base: position 352,337,957 of record OY728130.1, on the reverse strand, counting down.
CAGCCTTTACCAATTGAAAAAAATATTCATAATTCAAATTCAAAAATTTATCATCTCCTTTTATCCATCTAGTAATGTTCCTTAAAAACCCAAAACATTTTGGTTCAATATAGAATGCATTCTCCAATAGTGGTGTTACCTTCTCTAATCCCATGAATCAATAAAGCAAAATTATTGAAGTGGAATATGAATAAGATGATGTTAATTACTCTACTCTTAGTTACAAACCTACTCAATCTAAATTAGTTATATTAATGAATATATGTGATCCTTATATGTGAAACCCATCAAATAAATCTTTTATAGGTTTTGTGCATCCCATGTAGTCTAGGAGTGCCTCGATTTTTTATTCTTTAAAAACTTATTCCCACAATGAGAATTAAAAGGTGAAGAAAAAGAAGGAAATTTAAAAACTATATTATGGTTCAAGATGAATCTCCTTTTTTTGGAACTTCCTAGGGTTGGAAAAACGTGAAACAGACAAAACCCTACATAGGTACATTCACATACACAACGAACTGATTTTGGGAATTAATTAATGAAAAAAGCTTTGATTCATATAATATATGGTTTTGATGAGGTTGGTTATCATTTTTAGGTGTTGATAATGGATATACATTGGTGGTTGGCCTATGGTATGTTTCTCATCATTCATTAGGGAAGGAATATATTGTCAATATTGATGATCAGATTGATACCAGTGAGAGTTAACAAATGGGTTTTCATTTTTCTAATTTTTTGTTAATGAAAAAAATAAATACCCATTGAGAAGATGATTTCGGAAATGTATTGAGACTATTATTGAAAAAATTATAGGAACATGGATTAATTTTGGGGATTCTAGCACAATATTTTCCACTAGTATAAAAATTGGGGCTATATACTCTTTTATCTCTTTTAGGGGATTGAAGGAATGCATTGAGGTTAAAAATATTATTAAAATTAACTAGGTTTGTGACAAATGCACCTGGTTCAGGATTAAAATTTTTAATATTGATTCTATTAATCATAATAAAACCTTTAAATTCTTTTTGGACCATGATAGTGAGGAATCTGACTCTAGTGTCCCACTTCCCAGACTCAACTTTGATCATCATGCGATTCTTTTCAGTCTTATGTATAAATGTGAGAAGAAAACCCTACCTTTTAGGTTCAATAATTCATGGTACTCTAACCCAAAATCTGATAATCCCATTTTTTTGAAGTCCATGTAGTATGGTAATGATGTTTACAACTGAATTATTAAATTTAGGAGCTTAAAATTTAAGCTTAATAGTTGGAGTAAGGCATCTTTCTGTAGTAGGAATAATGATATTTCTTCTATTTAGACCTCACAACAATATGATCATGATGATATTAATTATAGGCACACCACATCTGACCTCTTAGAATATATGTTTATTTCTCCTAAGAATAATTAGATTCTTTCAAGGAAGAAAATGATCCAAAAGGACTCCTGAAAGAATAAAATAGCTCAAAGATGGTTACTGTAACTCAAAATTTATAATTCTTTTCAATGGACCTGAAATTACAACATGACACTTACTTTAATGATTGTATAAGGAAATTTAATTCAAGAAAAATAGTCTATATCTGCGTAAATTTTTTTAAATTACTCTAATATTTTCAATAGTCAAGGAATAAAGGGAGAGCTGATTAATGGTATTATTCGTAAACATGTCATCTAAAAAGAAAAAAACATTTCACAATTGTATTCCTCTTGAGGATGAGGTTAAATACACCATTTTCTCTCTCACTTATAATAACTCTATTATCCCTAATGGGTTCTCTAAATTTTTATTCCAGAGTTATTGGGAGTTTATTTTTTTTTGGATTTTTCAGGCTTTGAGGCTATTTTATTATTATGGGTTTCATTCCCATGGGTCTCAATGCTCAATTATAGACTCTCATTTCAAAAATACAAAATGAATGTGAATCCCATAACTTCATCCCATTTTTATTTTCAACAAAATATATAAAAATATTAGTGAGATTATGGAAAAAATGATTGCTTCTATTACTTAACATTTTCACATGGAATCAATTTGATTTTAATTAAGGAATGTGTATTGAAGACTACATTATAAAAGAAAAAAATGTGTTAATTTCCTCTGGATAGATAACATGGGTGTTAGAATTTCTATCAAAATTTAAATAAATATTAATATTGAAACCGTTGATTGTAACTTCATCATTAATGTTATACAGGTATTTGGATTCAACATAATTTTCATTGGATGGGTTAAGTCGTTATTTGGTTCAGATCACATTTTATTTCTCATCGATGGTAATACAAATGGGTATTTAAAATATAATAAAGGTGCTAGGAAAAGAGAACCTATCTCATCCTTATTATAAAATATTTATAAGGACTACCTCATCCATATCATCAATCATTTAGTGGTTCAGATAAATAATAAGATAATTAATTCTTCCATGTATCTCATTGAACATACACATGTTATATATGTAGATGAAATTATTATCTGTTTTCAATGTACCAAGAGGACCAATTGAAATATTAAACAAATGGTTTATCATTATGAGAATGTCCCAGGATAATAGATTAGTTTGGAGAAGTCTTTTATCTAATTCATTATGTGATTTCTAATATCTATAACATATATTATTCATATAGACATGGGTACAATAGAGGGCTCAATTTCCTTTTTCTATCTTGGTGTCCCAACAGTTTTGGTGAGGATTAAAGCTTGTTACATCCTTTGTATAACGGATCACGTAAAGAACCAAAACTTTTCTTAGAATGGAAAGGAACTCTCTATGGATTTCAATATTACCATTATCAAATCATCAAAAATAGAAATATTGGTTTACTCATTCATGATTTATTAATTTACTATGATAAATCTAAAAAATATTAATATATTAAATATGATTATTATGGAGTGGAATTATACTGAAGATAAATATAATCATGATTCCTTTGAAAAATAACTCAATCCTTTTAGAAACAGAGGTATTGGAATAGAAAATATTAATAGTTTCAATGAATATCTCTAGGATATATTTACACATAATTTCATCAATACTTCTTCATTTGATTTGGGATTCCTTAGAGTTAGATTCATTGGAAAATTGAGTCAGGTAAATATTTCTTACATAGATTCTTCTACTTTTCTAGGTATCAACAACTCATTGTCCAATATTATGTCCCATTGTAGATGGATTTATCATTTGAATTAATCTCCCACATTCTATATAGATAAATGGAATTGATCTCCCCTTACCGAAGATTAACATCGATCTTATAATTCCCTAGTCACGATTAAGGGTTTTCATGATGATTCTTCATTTTATGTGTAGAATTAATTTAGAGATGTCATTAATAACAAAAATGTTTCTCCATTTAATGATATCTTAATTTGGTATTCATCCCAGAATATCTTAATGATGGGTAATTTTTTTTATCATTTCACTACTATTTATTATTTTAAGGGTTATGAATGACTCTAGAGATTTAATTTGGATTATATTTGGCCTTATTTCATAACCTTGATATGATGGTTAGAACACAATCATGATCCTTCATATAGTTTCTTATAAAAATTTGGATCTTTCAATTCTCTAATTAAGGATTGTGAATCCAGAACCATGAAAAACATGATAATATTTTTTTGAATTGTGATATGCCTTCAGTGTAGTGGAATGTTGTTCATGACCTATTAGAGGTCTTCCTTCCAATGCTTGGTTTTCCAGAGACTATGTGGAAACATTATATAGTAACTCTCTCTATAAAACTCTCAAACATGTTTCATGTGGAAGTGTTAGATGCGATGTATAGCATATAGAATGAACATAATTGAAATATTAATATAAATACCTACATTAACATGAAATAATAAATTGAAAATGTTGTTATTTTCATCAAGGATTATGACACACACTTATCAGGTTTTTTAATGATATCATTCATAAATTCACTATACTGTGAATGATGGATGTTACTAGGAACTAAAAACATCCAGTTGGGAGATTAGAAGTGTTCTGGTTTCCTCTGTTCCACAATTATATCAAAATTAATGTTGACTTTGAATCTAATGGGAACCGTGGACCTTATGGTTGTGGTGTATTTTTTCATGACCGAACTGAGAAAACTCTTGGTTATTTTTATGATTTTTGTAGATTGACGTCAACTATTGAAGATGAGATTATTTATTTTATCAATGTTGTGTATTTTTTTAAATCTAATGGCCATAATAACTTGTGGAATGAGACTGAATCTATTATAATTGTGAATGTAGTTATAAATGGTATAATTCACATTTCATGGAGGATTACTCCCAATTGGATGGAATTACTAAATTATATTCTAGGTATCAATCATATTATTACTCATTTCTAGTAGGAGGGAAATTGTGTTGTAGATGATATATCCAATATGATAAATGGAATGTGTCTTACTTGAATTGATGTTATTCTTTATGAATTTCTTTCTCTGTACATCAGAGATTGTAATAAAATATTATCTTTAGTTCTTTTTTATTACTTTTCATCAATGAAAAATCATTGGAATCATTGGTCAGGGTACCTCATAAAAAAACTCTGCTCATTAGATCCATAAAGACTGGTGGTGTATCAGTCTATCCAGAGGTATTTAATATAAGGTCATGATTTCTATACTTCATTAAAAAATTTATCTTAGGAATATCAACCATCCTTACTCAAAATATACAATACCTAGAAAAATACAAATCTTTGAAAAATTATGAGCTCCTAAACATTGACAAAACAAGTCCTCAATACCGAAAAGACAATACATGTTCTTTATAGTAATGGAATTTATTTTCACATAGTCAACCCACGTCCTCATAGTCCTATAAATATTTTTTAACTAATAAAACAAGATCTTCTCAAGGTGAAATACACAAGAATATAAATCCCATATCACAAAAATACCTTAGTTTTTTAAACTACAATATGTAATGTAAAGACCCATTAATTTCAAGGAAATTTGTTTCTTATATTCTTTGAGATTTTATGAGTACGCAGTTTCTGACGACACCTGATTCTGAGGCCCAGTGTGCCCGAAATCAATTTCCAAAGTTTAGCTCGGGTACATTCAATGAACGAAGGAGCATGTTTTTCTATCATTTGAACCGGTGGTCAGAATTAAAATCTGAGGGCACCGATGAAACCGCAGCTCATGTAATTACTTAAGGGGACCTTTACTGCGGTTGCATTTTCACAGGAGGAGAAGTTAAAAATTGTGGTTTAATAAAGAATTGAATAAAAATTGTTGAACAATTTTTATTCTTATCCAATTTGTTATCCTACATAGGGTAGTTGGGGTGGGACCCACAAGCCCCTAACTACCCATGTGAGGATATTTTTGAGTTGGGGCCCACATGGGCCCCACCCCTTCACATTCTTTAAAACTCCTCTAACCCCCTCTTAAAATTTGTAACTCATCTTAACTTGTGAAACCTATCCTCTTCCTCTCCTCTCTCTCCCTCATTAATTCACGCCAACACACAATTAATAAATTAATTGAATTAAGTGTTTAAATTTTTTAATTTGAATGCATGGCATGTTTTAATAAAATAAGAGGAGCCTTATTTTATTTGTCTGTTGGCTCGTTGTGTTGAAAATTGGAGGAGAGAGCTATAGTTACATTGGAAGAACATCTTTTTCAATGACGAACACCAACTCTCCGACGAAGAACATCGACACGGAGGATCGGTTTCTCTATCCTCTTTTTCCTCCGCGACAAGGGAGGAGACACTGAAGATGACGGAAACGATGCCATCGTCCACGACGCTTGAAAACCGCGAACTTACTTGGAGGTTGGGGTTAATTATTTTGTTCAAGTTTTATCATTGACTTTCGTTGATTAAAAATTGGCCGCTTGTTATCATTATCACAGGAGGATATCAGACCGTTCAAACACAGATGATCCTCCTCCCCTTTTTCTTATTGATCACGGTTGATGTTTGAGGCGAAGGCGGCGCTGTGCCAGTGCACCGCGTAGGGACGAGGAGGACCGCGGCCGGAGTGGGCCACAACGGAGGTGCGTAAATCTGTCTCGCCGTGCCGGAGAAGCTGAGGGAGGCCGCGGATGGAGCGGGCCATGACGGAGGGGCGTGACATCATCGCGCCGTGCCGGTCGAGCAAGAGCCGCAACCTTAGGCCGCAGCGGTCCAGCAGGGGCGGCCGACTGTGCCAGCCGCCGACATCTCCAAGAGGCGGGACCCTTGAGGGTCCTGCGGAGGCTCAACTAGCCGGCCATAAAGGCCTGTAGTTTTCCAGAAACTAGGGGGTCGTAACCCCCCAACTGGATTTTAGGGAGGACCCCACAGGGTCCACCGTTTATGCAAACAGGGGGTGGCGCCCGCCTTTGCGCCCCGCTCGACCAGAACAGAGCCGCAGCCGGCTTTAGAGCTGAGCCGCGCCCCACTGGGCTGGGCCACGCTCAATCGGGCCGGACCCATACCCAGATTGGGCCGACCCAGGGGGTATTGGGCTGGGTCGGATTGGGCCCAGACCCCCTATTTTCGTACCAGGTTCGTTTAAACACCCATATCTTGGGCTACGGACCTCCGATTGATGTACCGTCAGTTTCATAGGGATACTTGGATTGAGTAGGTAGTTTCTGTATATTAAACTCATGGTTTCGTCAATTTGTGCATATATTTGGGTTGGTTTGAAACCAAAACCAACCGGGCCCTTGGAGCGGAAACACTTCCAACTTAACGACCGAACGACCGAATGATGTGTCATCAATTACGTTGAATTAATATTAGTGATACGGTTATTTTTCCTTACTCAACTTGTGGTTTGGAAACAGCTGGAGTACAATCAGGTTGATTTATCTTAAAAACCAATTGGGCCCGTGGGACAGAAAAGCCAATAACTCTCAGAACGGGCGTCCGATTGACGCGCCGTCTATCGCGTTGAGTTCCTATTTACGAGACGGAACGTTGGGATACATCAAATCTGGACTTTGTGATAGTTTATGTATCGAACCTCTTGGATCGTGGAGAGGACCCTCCCAGAATTGAGCGTGTTGTGTGCGGGGACCCTAGAGCTGGCTGTGACCTCGACAACAATAAAGCCTGTAGATGGAACCTACGTGGGTTCGGTAGCAAGGAAGACTGTACTTGGATCCTCTGTGGGTTTGACAGCACTGAAAACTATACAAGGATCCTACGCGGGTTCGACAGTGATGGTTACTGTACTAGGATCCTACGTGGGTTCGGCAGCGATGACTTCTGTACTTGGATCCTACATGGGTTCGGCAGGGGAGATGATTTAGAGGCTACATCTTTCATCTCTACCCCTCTTCGTGAGTAGTTTACCTGGTGTGAGCTGAGTCTTGAAATTCAATCATTATCTTTGATATGATTGTCTTACATTCCTGTGTGGATTGGGTAATGCTTTCCTGTGTGGACTGGGTTGTACTTGGGCTAGAGAGTTGGTGTAGAACTGCAATTGATGACTTAGGTATATTTATGGTCATATACCTAAGTAGAATTGGTTTATACATCATATTTGTATCTTTCCTTTGTGGTTTATCGATTGTTGATTTGTGAGAACTTGGGGGTCTCGGGGTCCCTACTGAGTATTGTATACTCACCCCTGCACGGGATATACCCACACTATGTTGTGTTGGTTGCAGACGATGGACATCTCTGATCGTGGTTGAGTCTTGTAGAGAGGAATGGTATCCGGTGGTGGACTATCAGGAGGGACGTATGCGGAGCGAACGGTCGGACTCGAGGAGACAAGGGGACAATCTGTACCCACCATTCAAGAGGGAGAGGTTGAGGACGATTCAGTTTTTGCTGATTTACTTTACTGCTGCTGTATTTTCTTTTCAGTTGTACTGTTCATTCAGTTGGGTTTGTATTCTGGCCCATTTACTTTTCATCACATACTTTTTTACTCAGTTTACTTAGTGTTTACTTCATCTTGTGTACTCTATTTTGTTTTTTTACATATATAAAGGCAATTCCTTCCCTTTTATCAAGATTTAATCCTTTGGTGCTATTCTCCAGCCCCTGGCCTATGGAAGGTGGGATTGGGGTAGTCACGGCATGGGCACCGAGGACGGGTCGTGACAAATTGGTATCAGAGGAGTTGGTTCTACAGAAGAACATAGGACTCCGATAATTTCTTCTATGTGGATCAATAGTGTTTAGGTTATTGAGTGTGACTATTAGTCCAGGGAGTCCAGTGTTGGTGCGGCGGCCGACGTATCAATACACCAGGACCCTAACTTCTGATTTCTGGCTCAGTCCACGAAAACATTGATTGCATGTGTGTTTCAAATGTTTTCATTGTGATTACGTTGTGTCAGCTCACTAGGTATATTGTATAAACTGTGGTGTACCTGTTTCTTTTCATGATGGCACCATGAGGGCAGCCAGCTAGGGTTCCATGCTTTGTGTGAGATGGCAGCCCACCGAGTGATGAGTCCTCAGTGCAGAGCCCCATTACAGTGGAGGCACTGGTGGTACCTCAACCCATCGAGCCACCGATACCACTTGCCCCAGCAATAGAGAGTGCACGTCGCCTGAGTGCACTACATGAGTTTCAGCATTAGAGGCCGCCTAGGTTCCACGGAGAGACGAAACCTCAGGCAGTTGAGGATACACTGGAGGCTGTTGTTCGAGTCTTAAAATTGGTAGGGACACTCGCAAATCTTATGGTGATCCTTGTGGAGATTATTCTGCATGTAGAAGCAGGTAGATGGTGGAGCTTGATGCTCCAGGTTCACGATGAGGCATCACATCATTGGACGGACTTCAAGAACCTTTTCTGTTCGTAGTTCGTTAAAGCCACCGTCCATGCGGTGCACATCCCTGAGTTACTACAGCTGCGGCAGGGTAGCATGGCAGTAGCCTAGTACTCGGCGAGATTTACTGTTCTCTCACGCTACTCCACGGACATGGTACGAGACCCATTCTTCTGGGCTCAGACCTTCAAGAATGGATTGTGGCATGATATCAGAGCTTCGATGATCTCCTTTAGAATTTTGATACAGACAGAAGTACTGGAGCGAGCCCTTCCTGTAGAGAGCTTCCTTGTTGAGCCTACACAAGCCACAAGGCCTACCGTAGGGCGACACTTAGCAGAGTCTTCTGCAGCCGACAGTAGACATATGTTGTAGAGGTACAAGCGGACAAGACAATCAGGTGGGAAACCTCAAGATACAACTTTTCAGGTGCGGGGCACATGAAGCAGAGATAGTCATATGAGAGGAAGACAGTGCAATGCATGCGGCGGTTAGGGCCACATGGCTCGTGACTGCCCGAACCGCCATGCAGAGGAGCATAAGACGGTTGAATGACCACCCAGGAAGAGGTGTAGGTTCGACCGTAGTGGTCCGTAGGGAGTAGGAAGATGAGGTAGAAGAGTTGGCCGAGCATCGCGTGGTGTGCGACACTTCGTGGTTCTACCGCCACCACCACCAAGAGGTCCACCCCGACCACAGGGAGATGGTAGACAGAGGCAGGCTCAGCTTCAGGCAGTGGGGGATTACGGCCACGACACACCTGAGATGATTCAAGGTACTATATGTTTCTACTCAACTCTTGTTGATGTTCTTATAGACACATGACCGAGTTATTATTTCATTTTCGCTGCCCTTGTTTGGAGCTCAGAGATTCCGACATAGTCGTTGGCTCGATCCTTAATGCTAGAGACTCGTATGGGAGCAAACTCGACGATTACACACCAGTGTCGGAAGTGTGAGCATACCCTAGGAGGTGAGAGATTTGGCTGAGATCTTCTTGTAGTAGCCTCGAGTCCTTACGACATCATATTGGGCATGGATTGGTTATCTATGTTCCATGCTCAGATCAATTGTATTAGGCACAAGGTGCGGTGTGTCTGCACAGATGGGAGTAGGTTCACCTTCACCATTGAGAAGGGAATCATTCCAGTGCAGGATAGACTCACGTAGAGGAGAGGACAGTCAATCATTCATAAGTTGGATAGCCTCATCCTAGGAGCAGTTGACGTGTGGAGTCCAAGTTCTCCTGTTGTGGTGGATCAGTATGCAGATGTTTTTCCTGACGATGTTCCAGGACTACCTCCTCACATAGAGGAAGAATTCTATATTGACTTGTACCCCGAGAAAACCCCGATATCTACACCATCATATCGGATGGCTCACTCTGAGCTTCGTGAGCTGTGGTTATAGATGGAGGACTTGTAGGGAAAGGGATTCATCCAACCCATTGTTTCACCCTGGGCTTCCCCGATTTAGTTCGCTAAGAAGGCGGACGGGAGCTTGCGACTGTGTGTCGACTACCGGCACCTGAATCAGGTGACTGTGAAGAACAAGAATCCACTTCTGAGGATAGATGACATCATTGATCAACTCAAGGGAGCAAGATGGTTCTAAAAGATAGACCTCAGGCCAGGATATCATCAACTCAGAGTTCGAGACAAGGATGTACATAAAACATCCTTCAGGTGTCGGTATGTCCACTATGAGTTCTTGGTTATTCCTTTCGGTGTAACCAATGCTCTAGCAGTGTTAATGATTCTCATGAATAGGATCATCCAGCCTTACCTAGATCTATTTGTCATAGTCTTCATCTATGACATATTGATTTACTCGACCATTGAGGAGGAGCACGCCTACCACTTGTGGGTTGTACTGGACACACTCCTAGAGCACCAGATTTATGGTAAGCTCTCGAAGTGTCAGTTCTGGATTTGAGAGGTCCACTTCTTGGGGCACATCATCTCTGAGACGAGAGTTGTGGTGGATCCTGCAAAGATCGAGGCAGTTTTAGCCTGGGAGCCACCCAAGAGCGTGATGGAGGTGCAGATTTTCCTAGGTCTGGATGGGTACTATTGGAGATTTGTTCCAGACTTCTCCAGAGTTGCAGAACCACTTTCATCTTTGACGAAGAAGGGAAAACCCTTCATGTGGTTAGATAGATGTCAGCAGAGCTTCTAAGAGATGAGGTAGATATTGACCAGTGCACCCATCTTGAGGCTACCAGAGGAGGGCGTAGGGTACGTAGTTTACCAAGATGCCTCAGGAACTGGACTCAGGTGTGTCCTAATACAAGAGTGGGAAGTGATCACTTATGGTTCATGACAGTTGAGGCAACACGATCAGAACTATTCTACCCTTGACCTGGAGTTAGCAGTAGTGGTCTTCGCCTTCAAGATGTGGTAGCACTATCTGATGGGTGAGTGCATTACAGTCTACTATGACCACCAGAGACTTAGTTATATCTTCTCACAGAAGGACCTGAACCTGAGATAGCGGCAACGGATCGAGTTCCTCCAGGACTATGAATTTGAGATAGTCTATACTACTGGGAAGGGGAAATTAGTAGCTGATGCTCTCAACAAGAGGTCGGCCATTTAGCTACTTGGAGAGGTGACAAAGAAGTTAGCCGCCTTATAGATATCCTTCGTGGATAGAGATAGGGAAGACTTTCTAAAATCATTTACAGTCACTCCTCCACTACTTCAGCGGTTCAGGGAGCCACATTGTGGGTATGTTGACTGTGAGACGCGATGTGCATAGATATCCACAGGACAGGAACCTGATGGATTTTCTGTAGGAGGAGAGTACGTCATCCTTTTCAAAGGACGTTGCATGGTACCGGTTTCATTACAGGAGGATATGCCAAGACAGTTTCACACTTCCCCATTTGTGGCACATCTAGGAGTAGCGAAGATGTACCAAGATCTCATACGACAACACTGGTGGCCAGGTATGAAGAAGGTTTTTTGATGAGTTCATTTCACGATGACTCACTTGCCAGCAGGTGAAGGCGGAGAAACAGGTACCAGCTGGTTTGGTACAACCCTTATAGGTCTCAGAGTGGAAGTGGGATGGGATATCCATGGATTTAGTGACGGGAAATTCACGTAAATCCAGAGGACATGACTGTATCTGGGTGATCGTCGACTGACTCACGAAGTCGGCCCACTTCCTACCTATCATAGAGTAGGCCTCAATGGAGATCATGGGACACCTCTATATTTAGGAGATCGTACGGCTTCATCATGTGCCATCGTCTATCGTCTCCGATCTAGACGCTCTCTTTACTTCCCGGCTTTGGAAGGGGTTGCAGGAGGCATTGGGACACAGCTACGCCTGAGAACCACCTTTCACCCTCAGGCGGATGGCCAGATGGAGAGGACCATTCAGACTCTTGAGGGCATACTCTGTTCATGTGTCCTAAACTTTGGTCACAACTACCTTTCGTGGAGTTTGCGTACAACAACAGCTACCACTCTACCATCGGGATGGCACCATACGAGGCATTTTGTGGCCGACCTTGCAGATCACCTCTATGTTGTACATACCCTGGGGAGTCAACACTTATAGGACCAGAGATGGACCAGGAGACGACAATGAAGGTACAGATCATCCAGGAGTGGATGAGGACTGCTGAGAGCTAACATAAGTCTTATGATGATAATAGGTGGAGACCACTATAGTTCGAGGATGGCGACCGCATTTTCTTACGAGTCTAACCTCGACGTGGATTAAGGAGATTTTTCTGGGGTGTAAAGTTATCTCCACGCTTCATTGTACCATTCTAGGTTATCAGCAAGATAGGAGATGTGGCTTATCTCCTGGCTCTTCCTCCTCAGTTGCACCAGGTGCACGACGTCTTCCATGTATCTTTGGTGAGGAGATACGTGCATGACCCGGTGCATATCATCGACCATGGGGAGTTGGACATCGATGACGAGGCGACTTTTGTGGAGGTCATGGTGGATATCGAGGAACGATAGGAGTGGGTCCTACGTGGATGGTCGATTCCTCTAGTGCGAATCAGCAGGCAGCACAGGAACCTCCAGGAGAACACATGGGAACAGGAGGCTCAGATGCGTGCACAGTACCCTCATTTGTTTCCATAGTTTTTGATGCAGCTTTACGACGACGTAGAGCCCTGAGGTGGGAGTAATGTAAATAACCGTAAATTTAAAGGAAATTTTTTTCTTAAATTCTTTGGGATTTTACTAGTACGTAGTTTCTAATGGCACCTGATTCTGAAGCCCAGAGTGCCCTGAATCAGTTTCTAAAGTTTAGCTCGGGTACGTTCAGTGAACGAATGAGCATGATTTTCTATCTTTTGAACCAGTGCTCAGAATTGAAATCTGAGGGCACCGATGAAACTGCAGCACCGATAATTGCTTAAGGGGACCTTTACCGCGGTTGCGTTTTCACGGGAGGAGAAGTTAAAAATTGTGGTATAATAAATAATTCAATAAAAATTGTTGAACAATTTGTATTCTTATCCAAGTGGTTATCCTACATGGGGTAGTTGGGGTGGGACCCAAAATCCCCTAACTACCCATGTGAGGATATTTGTTAGGTGGGTCCCACATGATCCCCACCCCTTCACATTCCTTAAAACTCCTCTAACCCCCTCTTAAAATTTGTAAGTCATCTTAACTTGTGAAACATATCATCTTCTTCTCCTCTTTCTCCATCATTAATTCATGAAAACACAGACTTAATTAATTAATTGAATTAAGTGTTTAAATTTGGTAATTTGAATTCATGGAATGTTTTAATAAAATAAGAGGATCTTTATTTTATTTGTGGGTTGGATCGTTGTGTTGTGAATTGGAGGGGAGAGCTCTAGTTCGTTTGGAAGAACTTCTTGTTCTACGAAGAACGCCAACTCTATGATGAAGAACGTCAACCTGGAGGCTCAGTTTCTCTATCATCTTCTTCCACTATGACACAGGAGAAGACAACGACGATGATGGAAAATATTCCATCGTCTACGGCGCTTGACAACCACGAACTTCCTTCGAGGTAGGGGTTAATTTTTTTGTTCATGTTTTATCATCGTCCTTCATTGATGAAAATTTAGTCGCTTGTTATCATTATAACGGGAGGATATCATACCGCACAAACACGGCCGATCCTCCTCCCCTTTTTCTTGTTGATTACCATTGATGTTCGAGGTGAAAGCGGTGCGGTGCCATTACACCGCACGGGGATGAAGAGGACCGCGGCCGGAGCGGGACGCTACGGTCGTGTGCGGTGCCATCACGCCACGTTGGTCGAGCAAGATCCGCGGCCTTAGGCCGCGGCGGGCCAACAGGGGCGGCCGGCTGTGCCAGCCGCCGGCTTCTCTAGGAGGTGGGACCCTGAAGAGTCCCGCGACGGCTCAACCGGCCGGCCATAAAGGCAGGCCGTTTTTTAGAAAAATGGCCGGCCATAAGGGAACGCATAATGGTGGACATCATAGACATACCATCAAGTCCTAAGCTAGGAAGTATATATAAATGGTTAATGCCTTAGCCAAAACCCATTATAATTTGTTTCATGATACATATCAATGCATAAAGGGACTATATAGGTCCCCACACAACAATTACTAAGTCTAGTTCATTCCACATATGATAGTGGTGAACCATAATTAATGTATACATTCATATTGATACTAGAATATGAAATATAAATAATTTCCGCAATCAGAAAACATAATCACAATTATAAAAAGTTTTATGGAGTATGGTATCAAGATTGTACATCTTCAATCAAAATGATTATAAACCATAAAATAAAATAATTTATATGGTATCATAACAAATAAACATCAATTACACCAATGGAATTTACATAACGATTACCTATGAAATGAAATAGGTATCAAAATAATGTCATGATGAATAAAAAAATAGTGTATAAAAAAGATCTCATTGAATGAATTCATTTAAATCAAACATGGAAATCCATGAGTTAAAATAGTAATAGATCAGGATAAATTATATCCAACTAATGGGAAAACATGTAAAAATATTGTTTATAAAACATCAAAATACGAGCCCCTTCATTGCTGTTTAAGTAAAATATAAAATAATATTAAAATAATAAAAAGGGATCATTGTTTGCATAAAAGTATAAATTAATTAATACATATATTTTTCTAAAAAATTATTATTTTAAAAAAATAATTCCCACTTAAAATAGATTATGGAGGGTAATTGAAAATGGGTTAGAAATTGGGAATTTACCATTAATGAGGTTTTCATATAAGAAGGAATTGAAAACAGATTCATATAAAACATGTATATCCATATAAAATATAAATTAATTGAACTAGGTATATAGTTTTGGAATACACACACAATATTAAGTAAATGTAAATAAGAATAATTAAGAATTAAAATGGGGTAAAGAGAGGGAAAGTGTAACCTAATGGAAAAAGGGGGTTCAGAGAGAATCTCTTAAATTATGTCCGAAAGCGAACAACGTGACTTCTTAATTTCAAGGACAATAAAAATAGATTAATTTATTTCCTAATTAATAATTTGCCCATCATATATGTTTTTTATTATAATTTTTTTTATTTTTTACACTACAACCAATTATAATTCGTATTTTCATTGTTCGGGGAGCATTTGTTTAATGATTTTATGGTAGGTTCCTTGGTGTACTGTAATGGGAGTTCTTGTAAAATGGGAATAAATTTTTCTGATGTAAAATTATTTAGTAATAATGAAATTACATAGGTTTTAATGGTATCATAAATAATTTCATTATTTTTTATGAAGATGATTCACTACATACAAGGTTAATGAATCATGAATCTTGGAGGTTTTTATGACCATCACAAACTTGTATCGTTTTATTTAATATCATGTTAATATAATAGTTACATAATATTAAATAATTTGAAAAATTATTATAATCTGGTTCAAGAATAATTATTTTGAGCCTCCATGAAGGTTGTATTGAAAAAATAAAATTTTATTTCCCTGAAGGTGGGGAATCGACAACTCACGGAAGATGTTTTCTAATTTAAAATATAAGGTTAAGAGAAGATGTATGATGATGGATATTTCATTTACATAATACAACTACAAAATATATATGATTATATAGTTACCATGATACTTTTGATAGGGATGGTGAGTTAATTATAATAAAAAAACGAAATTAAAATAAATGAAAAGAAGACGATATATGATTTTACCTCTTGTATAATGTCATCTTGATAACCACCTTATGATACTTCAGATATGAATTTTGGTTAAGAATTAAACACCAGAATGTGGAGAAGAGTTTTTGGAGTGGAATTTGGCCGACTATAAGAAATATCCAATGCTAAGAATGTGTGAGGAGAAGGGGTTATATTTATAGTGGAGCAGAGGGGTGTTTTTTTATTTTATTCCCTAATTTATTATTCTGGCTCAAGACTATCAATAGTTTTGATTATTGTGACTAAATACAATGAGTAGAGAATATGAGTTTGATATAATGGATAATTACATCATACATGACTTGACCATGTATTAAAATTTTAATTATTTAATTATAATTTTTAATACCGTAAATTATCATATTTCACTATTCACCAAAAATTAAACTATTTTTTAAAAATAAAAAAAATTAACCCGATCTATTTTTTAGTGTTTAGATTTAAAAAATTGAGTTTATTTGATGAACATAATTTCCTAAATATGGGAAAATTACTTTTTAAATAAAACTATCATTTATTAGAAAAAATATCGATTTTAATATTATAATTGATTTTAAGGGATATTGAAAAAATAATTATGGTCTGATTAAATTATATTATAATTATAATGCAATAGAATCTTAATTTATGAATCTATTTTATGAAAATAAATTTTCTCTTAAATCATTATATTAAAATTTAAATTTTAAATAATCAATTTCAATTCACAATAATACAAATGCTTAATTAATCATTTTATAACATATATTTACTTATTTTATGAGAGAAATATATCATATTTTCATTTATGAGAAAACTTAATTGTATCTATACTTTTGTAGGAAAGGATAGCATTCTAATGTTCAAATTAGAATTTATAAATGTCACATCACTACTCCAAAAATTAGGTTTATTTTTATTTTTATAATATATGTTTTTGTGCAATGTAAAATATCTAATAAATTAAATTTATTTAGGAAGATACAAACCGTAATATATTAGGGATTTAAATTCCACTATTTATCAAAACTTTCTTCAAAATTTTTATATTTATCTTAAAAAATAAATTTTTTATACTTGAAATTTCCGTTGTGGGAATCTGAAATCATAAATTAGGTTAATAAAACTTCTTCATATATGGAGGTAATGGATGATTTCATGGTTACAACAATCTAGGGGTCCCTATAAAAGAATATCAGTGGGAAGTTAAATGAAGGGAATGGAAAATAAATAAAACTATCAGGTTCCGATGGAGAGTGATAGAAAACATGGTCATTAAGATGTTATCCATCACAATGCTATAAATATATGATCAGTTAAAAGACCATTGATAACTGAAAAAGAATAATTAGATAACCTTATTGTTTTAAAATCATTTCCCTAATGTTGCGGGATTATTTTACTATATAGATGAGAACATGAGAAAATAAAATTACGTGATTTCAAACCCTGTCATATTCATCAAATCAAACGTTTTCTTTTATCCATTTCCACTTCACTTCATACACTAGGATATGGTTATTCAAGATGAATGTTTCATACCTGAAGGACATTTAATGAATCATATAGTCTAAAAGTCATTCTTTCAGCCTTAATGTTTACTGAATCTCAAAAGGCTAACACTGATAATCCAATACAATAAATAATTATTTAATATTAAACAATAATATAATTAGTCCATTCCATAAGTAGTAAACCTTTACACTCAAAAAAAATATTTTTATTCAAATTCAATTACCAAAAAATTATATGGAAGGTCACGAAATTCAAAAATAACATTAACATATTATTTCCCCCAATAGATTGTATCTTATTGTCATATTCCAAGTATATGAATACCGTTATATCCTAAAAACATTTATGACAAATTCATGCACTGACATGTAAAATCTATGGTTTATAATTTATTCCTTAAATACAAATATCTAATGACTCCAACATAAGATAAACTATCAAATCATAGACCACCTTCATGGTCACAAATATTATCCCATAATCATATTATAAATATTATATCAACATCCAGCACACATTTAGGGATATCTTTCCAAGGTAATTAATTTTTAATAAGAACAACTTACAAAATAATCCATTATATTAACTACTGGTGCAATTCATCACACGCTTCCAATTCCTTGAAGAATTATTACTGCGATATAATTTTATCTATCTCATGATAATTATATCCAGAGAAAAATTGATAAAATTTTAAGAAAACATAATTCTTGAATCCAAACATTCGAATACTAACCACTCCTTTTCATTTGTGGTAGTTTCATAATCATGACACTAGCCACTATCCCCTTTTGGTGTGTATTCTATTGATTATTGAGACATTGATTGGCCTTGTGTCCAATATCCTTTCATTTGAATCATTATAAATTGGAAACCATTTTTCTACCCTTATTATCACATGCATGATGTCATCTCTCTCAACACATGTAGAAAACTACCATTCTTTATAAGCATGTACCCAGGTCTTTCATTCCACAATTTTCACTTATGGGAAAATACTTGTTTCTATTAGTTCCTTTATCGATCATTTTCCTTGACGTAGTATTATTCTCGATATTCCATTAAAAACTATAATAGTTATATAATTGTTATATGTTCTCATTATCACATGATAATATGTCTTCATATGATGAGAATATTTGGGATACGTGTCCCTTATGTATTATTGAAAAAAAAAACAGAATATTTGACCCTTATTACTCAGTGGATCACATGCATTGGTGATGCTCCCATTAATTCTATGGGGGTTCAATTTCTAAATGATAAAATATAATAGACTAGATTACAGAATTATGAAAAATATTGTATAATCCCAATACTATTTAAATACATAAAATAAATTGAAAAATTTATGTGTATCTAATCTCACAATCATGGTTTTCTTACAATGTTATTCAATTATAATCATCAAAGTCTATCTTAGGGTTATGTTCCCAAAACAAGGATTTCCTAAATTTAATTCCCATGGTTTCTAATAAACTCCTATTAATCTAACAATAAATACCCTTACTGTAGTAGTTTGGACCCTTTATTTACTTTATTACATTGATATATTATACAAGGGATCACAACCTAAAAGGCCGAGAAAATGTAGTTTTGGAAAATTAGATACACATATTATTACATGAAATGAAATAAATTATAGAAAATACTTTGGAATCATCCCAATATGCTAGATTATTGATACATTTCAAACATAATATACATCTTTCCATCCTGTGGACAAATAATACATAAGAAAGGGGTGGTCTCAGATTCATAGTAAGGGTAAATAATAAAATAAAAGCTATTATAAATAAATATAAAAAATATGGCCATGAAAATAACTGAAAACACATTAAAATAAAAGATAAACATGGGAATAATATGGAAGGAATAAAAAATGATCTAATATTGCCATACCAATAATCACATTATAAAAAAACATAATCATGGGTATACTATTAGATGAAGAATCATATATAATATCAATGAATAATTTCATAATAAGGGAATTCATATTGTTGAACATCATAAAAACCCATCAAATCATTATCAAATATGTCTTTATAATTCGGTAAGGCTTTGGCCAAAACCCTTACTTTTTTGTCGAATGAGACTAAATGATACATCGATGTGATATAGACGGCGCCCCCCAAATAATTACTAAGTCTAATTCATTACTTACATTAAGTAGGTGAAACATAATTAACATATGCATTCAAATTGGTACTGACATTTGAAATTTAAATAAATTTCCAAATCAGTAAACATAGTCACAAAAAATCCCGACTAATATGGTGAATGATATCAATATTTTACAACCCTAGTAACAATGATCATAAAAAATTTAATAAAATACTATATATTTTATCTTAATATATCACCCTTATTGAAATAAAATAAATAAAAATAATTATTACCCATGGAATGAAATTTGTATCGTAATCTTGTCATAAGGAATAACAAATTAGTGTATCATAAAGATGTTCATAAAAAAATGGATTTAAATAATACATGGAAATTAAAAAATGATGATAGAAATATATCATGATAATTTTAGTCTAAATTATGTTAAAATTTATAAAAAGAGTGTTTAAGAAACATTATAAATGATAACCTATAGTGTTGTTTAAGAAAATATAAGGTTCATTAAAGTGGAAGAAAGAATAATTGTTTGTATAAAACCAGAAATTAACCAATATAGATTTTATTTAAATAAATGGTGTTTTTAAAAAAATAATGGTGTCTTAAAAAATAGTATTTATTGTACTTGAAAATCGGTCATAAATTTGGAAGTTCCCTTTAAATTGGGATTGCTTACCGGGAAGAATTGCAAATGGAATGTTATAAGAGATGTATTACCCTATCAAATAAAGAATACTATTTATAGGTACTGATGTTATTAATATTTTCATGACTTATTATATTCCCCCTTTACTTATTTTATATGAAATGTGCATAATTTGTGTGAAATATTAATGTTTTAATATTAAGTATAATATTTGAGCATTTTTAGAAGTAGTCCAATTGAGTCAGTTTAATGTTTTAATAAGAACTGTCACTATCCTGATGCAAATTATGTGGTTCTTGTTTTATTGGATTCTCCTTTCAATATAAAACATTTCATTAGAAGGAACCATGATCCAATTCTGCCATTTGAAGGGTCATATGGTCCTCACAAACAAGACCAAAGAATCTGTGAACAAACTGGACCATCCTTGAAGATTGATTTACTGGGCTCAATCCAGACGTCCAAAAACATTAACTCTCCACCATAATTCGGGGGACACTACATTTCAGCTTGGATAAAAATGTCAAGGCCCAAATCTAAGTACAAGGGGCCCAAATAAATCGTTGAAGTCCAGCCCACCATTCTGGACGAGAATTAAACTCAGTATAGTATGAATGACATATCTCCTTATGTAAGAATCAAATCGAGCTGAGGTTTTGCAGTGTGAAAGAGGCGGTATAGTTGGCCGACTTTGTTGAAGAAATCATTCGGATTTGAAGGCATATTCCTGTCCAAAAATCCATTCACATTTTGGCCATCGAAAAGGCATGATAGAAATGGACAGTTTACCTTTGTTTAATAAAACCGCCATAACTTTGTCTACAATTGTCCAAATGCCTCCATATTTTTACAGTAGTCTTCCAACATTATTTTCTACAACTTTTAAGAAGGAGATATTTTATGATTCGGCTGTCGGAATAGCCAAATTGGCGATGCAAGTGGAGGGACAGATTGGGAATACAAACAGTCCACTCCTTGGGCTATAAATACTCTCCCCTTCTCTCCTTGAGAGGGGTTGGCATTTCAGAAGAGGGGATATCATATTGGCACGACCAAAGCCTTTCGAAAGGCTTGGGAGGACCTTCCATACTCACGTTTTCACTTGAGAGACCTTTCCTCCTCTCTTTGTTTTCACTTACCTTTGTGTTCTTCATTTTTGTAATCTTGTAATTCTCTTTCTTTGTAATTCGGTTTTAATGCAAGTTAATTCTTCAATATCTCTTTTTCTCATCCACCTTCTGTAGTTTAATATTTATGTTCTTAAAATAGTTTAAATTCAGTTGAATCCCCTTCCCTTCTTTTGCTTCCTCATTCAATCGAAAATCCGTTTTTAATTATCATCATCGTTCGTGTGTGTGTGTGTCAACGTACCACTCTTTTCTAATCCCTTTCTTTTTATTCTATTCTTAATTTATCATCATAATTATTTTAACCAGAATATTAAACATCCAAATGGCTGAGTAAATATCTCATTGGGGTGAGTTATAATTCGGGGATGTTAAGTGATTGAGAGTTTTGCTCGATGAGTATTCTTTAAATTAATATTGTGTATGTTAAACTCAATATGTCATGGAGTAATATATGTTTTGTTTAACGAGTGGTTTCCATGGATTATTGGAACCATAAATACACTACCATAAATAAGTTTTGATTGAGATTAGAACCCTAAGTTAAGTTAAGGCTGAGATTAAAGCCTTCACACTTATGAATTCCAATCAACGTCAAGTTATGACATGGGTGTTAATTTAATGCAATACAAAGTAAGGCTCAAGGATATCACATGCTTAACCTCCTAATGATGAACTCACCCCAATATTTATCAACTTGTTAAATTAAACATCATTCATTAAACATTTCAATTAAGCTCTGCAAACAAACCCCCCCAATCAAAATACAATCAACTAAAAACAATCGACTATTACGAAGTAACATCACCGAGGATTCGACCCGAGTGCTGCTATACACATTAGCAGAGCACCGGAACTTTGACCGGTCGATAGGCGACAATCGGCCGTGCGTTTCAAATGGCGCCGTTGCCGAGGATGGTGCTTTACGTAGTCATTAGTTTCTGGTTATTGTAAAAAAACCAAAAAAAAAATCAAAATTTTTGAAAAAAAATTGAAAAAAAAACACAAAGAAAAACCCGTCTTCCTCTTAAAAATCATAAACTGAAAAAATACAAAGGAAAATCGGTCTTCCTCATCCTTTCTAAATCTCTCTGAATGCCCCGCAGCCTCCCAAACAATCCCTCGGATTTGTTTGACCCTGAAATTGATAGAACTCTTCGTCGACTTAGGAGGACCATTAGGGATAACCAAATCACCCAATAACCAATCATTGCCCTACCAATTGAAATAGATATGGCCAATCCTAGGGAACAAACATTGAAAAAACTTGCTGCCCCTGATATGAATTACCAACCTCTTGGTATTCAATATCCAAACATTGAAGCTGACTTCGAACTCAAATCGGGTTTGATTCATCTTCTCCCTCATTTTCACGGGCTAGCCGGTGAGGATCCACATCTTCACCTTAAAGAGTTCCAAGTAGTATGCTCTACCATGAAGCCTCAAGGGGTTTCTGAAGAACAAATAAACCTTATAGCTTTCCCCTTTTCCCTAGCGGATTCTGCCAAGTCTTGGCTCTACTACCACCCTCCTGGTTCCATAAACTCATGGGTTGACATAAAGAGACTTTTCCTTGAGAAGTTCTTTCCCGCTTCCCGAACAGCTTCTATCCGAAAGGAAATAAGCGGCATCCGTCAATTCCCTAATGAATCACTCCATGAGTATTGGGAGAGGTTCAAAAATCGTGTGGCAACTTGTCCACACCATCAAATCCCTGACCAACTCCTGATCCAATACTTCTATGAGGGGTTATTGGCTATGGAGTGAACTCTCATTGATGCCGCAAGTGGCGGTTCTCTTGTTGACAAAACTCCTGCAGCTGCACGAGAACTCATAAGCAACATGGCTGAAAACACGCAACAATTCCATACTCGAGCACATTCTCAAGTGAAACAAGCCCAAGATAATCAATCCATAGAGCCCAACAAGATGACTGAGTGGATGAGTGAACTTACAGGTCTTGTGCATCAACTAGCGGTGGCTACCAAATCCCCAACCTCATCTTCTCCACAGTTACAATTCACTGGACCTATCAAGAATTGTGGAATTTGAAACTCTCCATCTCATCCGAATGACACATGTCCACAACTTCAAGATGATCCATCTGATTCATCTAGTCCAATGGAGCTCAATGCGGCATATGCTCAGCGAAACTTCAACCCTCAACAATCAGGTCAGTTTGTTAGAAACTACAACCAACCCCACTCTGAGCCCTTCTCTTCTACCTTTAACCAACCTCTGAGGTATGGTAATCCCATTTCTCATCCTCCTCAGTTCCCTCATCAAAATCCAAACCAGTTCCAACATGGTCAAAGTGGTGGTAACATCCATCAACCTTACCCTTTTGTTCCTCAACCCCAAAAGGAACAATCCTCCTCCTGGATTCCACTATCATAACGAGCCTTCCCAAATCCCCACCCAATACAATCGCTTTCCCAAGAACCAAAATCAAGGCCAACCCAATTTGGGACAAGCCTCTTCTTCTAAACAACCATGGGAAAGTGCTGTTGAGGATCTTGCTTCCTGCACCCATTCTAGCCTCAAGAACATTGAAACCCAAATAGGTCAACTTGCATCCCACCACAGCCAGCAACAACCATCCAATTCATCCCAACTCCCAGCTCAACCATTACCCAACCCTAAGGGTAATGTAAGTGCGATTGCACTTAGATCGGGAAAGCAAATTGTTATGCCCCATGCTGATTGCTCTACCTCCCCTTTCGATGTTGATATAGAAAATGAAAAGAACAAAAAGCTGGAAAAGGAACTTGAATCCACTCATTCACCTCCTTCCATTCCTCTAAGGAACCCAATTCCTTTTCCTCAAGCCATCTCCAAGCCTAAGAAGTCCTTTGAACCTGATCCTGAAATGCTTGACATGTTTAGACGTGTTGAAGTGAACATCCTGTTGGTCGGAACAAAACGAGAAGGATGGCAAGAGGGGGGGTGAATTGCCTTTTAAAAAATAATAACAAATTAAAATCAAAGTGAAAGATGCAGCGGAAAGTAAAGAGGCAAGGCACAAGAAATTGTTAATGGAGTTCGGCCAAAACCCGGCCTACGTCTCCGCTCCCAACTCAACCGTTAAGAGATTCTACCGCTTGCTTTTCAATGGTTTTAGCAAGAAACCCACTAGGCTTTGAGGTAGCACTAGGACCTATTACAGCTTGCTTTTTGTGGTTTAGCAAGAACCCACTTGCTTTCAATGGAATAGCAAGAACCCACAAGCCTTCTTACAGGTGAAGGCTAGCTCACCTATGTCTCAAGATTTTTAGAGGAAAATCTTGTGAACCTCTTCACACCTTAATGGTGATGTGAAACCCAAAAGAAAGGGAGGAAGACAGAGTTTGGGGTTTGTAGGCACAAACCCAAATTTAAAGCTCAAAATAAATAAAACAATGAAAAACCGTATTTGAGGAAGTCTTGGGCGCCTTTGATTGATTGGAGATGTTGAAGGCCGCTTCCAAGCTTCTTTGGTGGAGCTCCTTGGATGTGGAAGTTGTTGGAGCACTTGAGGTTCCTTTGAAGGAAGTCGCCGGAGGTTGGCCAAATGATACAAAATATGTCCGTTGGCTTCGTATATGATCCGGTAGGTGTCCGGGGCTTCCTTGGCCTTTATTTATAGGCATGGAACCCATTGGGGGCCTTCGGAGCCTTTGGGGAAGTCCTCGGAGCCGTTGGAGGCCAAAAGAGGGTTGACTGGTCAAAGCCAACGGCTAGTTTGACTGGGCTACCGGCTGGCCGGTACAGCTCCACCGACTGGCCGGTGCCTTGGAAGTTTGAGAGTGCTTCTGCCGAGGAGCCACCGGCTGGCCGGTGAGAAGGCCACCGGCTGGCCTATGGTGAGACAGTAGGTCTCACTGTTGAACCAGGATGCCACCGGCTGGCCGGTGACAGAGCCACCGGCTGACCGGTGGAACCTGGCAGTGGGCAATGCCTCTGCCAGGTCCACCGGCTGGCCGGTGCCATCACACCGGTTGGCCGGTGGACTGAATTTTAGTCCACTTGATGTCCATTCTTGGGCCAATCCTTTGGCAATCTTTTGCCTATCATCCACAACACTTAAAAACAATGTTAGACAAAAATGAAAGTGATTGTGATCATGAAAATCAAAGAGTGTGGGGTACAACAATCTCCCCCTATTTTGATGATCACAATCACTTATCTAAGAAATGTAAAAACTTAAATGAAGGCATGCTTTAGATGAAAAATTGAAAATAAATACTAACCATGAGAGAAAAGATTCTCCCCCAATCAATCAAGAAATTTCTCCCCCTTTGTGATTATTAAAATAGCGTGGGGCATAAAACTTGATTGAGGGAAAAGAGATTTGAAAAACAAGTTGAGATTTGAAAATCAATTGAAATAATTGAAATGAAAATTTGAATAACAGTTTGAATTGAAAGTTTTGAATCAAAAACCAATTGAAATTTGAAATTTGAAACCAAATGAAATTTTTGAAATTGAGAGTTTTGAATCAAAAATGAATTGAAAGATATTTTTGAATTAAAAATTCGAATTGAATATTTTGAAATGAAAATTTTGATACCAAGTGTTGAAATTGAAAGTTGGAATCGAAAATTTTGAAATTGAAGTCAAAAGGGCTTAATTTGAAATTGAAAGTTTGAATTGAAACAAAAAGCTTAAACAAACCTAACTCCCCCTAAATAAAAACAATGAATCACCGGGGAGAGGGATTTTGAAAAGAGACAATTTTAGGCCCGGAGAGACTCGCTAGAAGGGATTTTTCAATCCAAACTTGTCTCATGGCGGGTCTTCTCCTATAAAACTCATCCGAAAAGAAAAAAGACTTGGGTTGGCCGTACCGGGCATTTTTGCAATCACACTCATAAATGAGGTGCCCGGGTTTTTTACAATAGTTGCAAAATTTGAACTAGAGATCCCCCTTACAAAAACAGTGGGAGCATGGGAGGAGGAAGCTACATTGTTATATCCTATCCCTTGGGTGGTTCTTGAAATTCGTTGGGAACCAAGCAATTTTGAAAGATTTTGTTCCCCTTGGGTGAACTTAGCTAGGGTCTCCCTTAGGTCTTTGATGGTTGATTCCATGGATTCAACATTTGGAAAATTTTGGATTTTAAGGGTCAACTCTTCCTTCTCTTTGAGAAGTTGTTCTTTTTCGGAATAGAGTTTTTTGAAATTATTTTTTAAAGCAACAAATTTGGAAGAAAGTTCGTGAAAACCTTCCTCTAATCGATCTCTAGCGTATTGGAGATCCTCATAAGAAAGATGATTTAAAGAATTAGAATTTGAAGAACATGAGGAAGAGGAATCAGAAGAGGAGGAAGATGATACCTCATGATATGCCATTAGGCATTTTTTACCGTTGTCGCTTGAGGAGTAGGAGGAGGAGGATGAGGAGGTGTCACTCCATGTTGCCTTGAGGACCTTTTTCTTTCCTTTTTCCTTAGCCCGTTTCTTGTTGAGTGGGTAATCGGGCTTGTAATGCCCTTTTTGGCCGCACCCGTAGCATTTCACCTTGGGCTCGGATCTTGTGGTGGGTTCTTTCTTTCGCGCCTTGCGAGATTTCTTCTTCTTCTTGTGCTTCTTCATAAACTTGTGCATTTGGCGGGCGAGATTCTCCATTTCCGAGTCGCCGCTTGAAGATGAAGAAGATGAGGAGGAAGAGGATGATGAGGAGGAGCTTACTTCTTTTTGTACCTTGAGGGGAATGTTCTTTGGTGTCTTGATTGGTGTGCCATCCTTTTGAGCTTGCCTCCTCATCGTGATCTCATAAGTCATGAGAGATCCGATGAGCTCTTCTACCGGCATATTTTTGACGTCCTTAGCTTCTTGGATCGCCGTCACCTTTGGTGCCCATGAGCTCGGAAGGACCCATAAGATCTTCTTGACCATTGCTTCAGCTGAAACATCATCACCAAGGGACTTTCTCCCATTGCACACGTCAGTAAATCGTGTAAACATTTCATAAATAGATTCATTTGGATGCATTGAAAAAGATTCAAAGTCTTGTCTATACATATCTAACCGAGTATCCTTAACTTTGTTAGTGCCCTCATGGGTCACTTCTAAAAGCTTCCAAATTTCATGTGAAGTGGTGCAAGTGGAAACTCGGTTGAACTCATTTCGGTCAAGGCCGCAATGTAGAGCGTTCATGGCTTTGCCATCAAGCTCAAGGTTTCTAATATCGGCGGGAGTCCATTTGGATTCGTCGGGGGTAGACAAAGTATAACCTTGCATGACAATTTTGTAAATAGGATATCATATGCTTCTTAAAAAAGTGGTCATGATGGTTTTCCAATAATTATAGTCGGTCCCATTAAAAAATGGAGCCCGACCCAATGAGTAGCCCTCGGGGGCGAAAGAGGAAGATGCCATCAAAAAAGGATCTTTAATTTGAAACCGGTTAGGGAATTATTCAAATTACCCCTCTGATACCAATTGTTGGTCGGAACAAAACGAGAAGGATGGCAAGAGGGGGGTGAATTGCCTTTTAAAAAATAATATCAAATTAAAATCAAAGTGAAAGATGCAGCGGAAAGTAAAGAGGCAAGACACAAGAAATTGTTAACGGAGTTCGGCCAAAACCCGGCCTACGTCTCCGCTCCCAACTCAACCGTTGAGAGATTCTACCGCTTGCTTTTCAATGGTTTTAGCAAGAAACCCACTAGGCTTTGAGGTAGCACTAGGACCTATTACAGCTTGCTTTTTGTGGTTTAGCAAGAACCCACTTTCTTTCAATGGAATAGCAAGAACCCACTAGCCTTCTTACAGGTGAAGGCTAGCTCACCTATGTCTCAAGCTTTTTAGAGGAAAAGCTTGTGAACCTCTTCACACCTTAATGGTGATGTGAAACCCAAAAGAAAGGGAGGAAGAAAGAGTTTGGGGTTTGTAGGCACAAACCCAAATTTAAAGCTCAAAATAAATAAAACAATGAAAAACCGTATTTGAGGAAGTCTTGGGCGCCTTTGATTGATTGGAGATGTTGAAGGCCGCTTCCAAGCTTCTTTGGTGGAGCTCCTTGGATGTGAAAGTTGTTGGAGCACTTGAGGTTCCTTTGAAGGAAGTCGCCGGAGGTTGGCCAAATGATACAAAATATGTCCGTTGGCTTCGTATATGATCCGGTAGGTGTCAGGGGCTTCCTTGGCCTTTATTTATAGGCATGGAACCCATTGGGGGCCTTCGGAGCCGTTGGAGAAGTCCTCGGAGCCGTTGGAGGCCAAAAGAGGGTTGACTGGTCAAAGCCAACGGCTAGTTTGACTGGGCTACCGGCTGGCCGGTACAGCTCCACCGGCTGGACGGTGCCTTGGAAATTTGAGAGTGCTTCTGCCCAGGAGCCACCGGCTGGCCGGTGAGAAGGCCACCGGCTGGCCGATGGTGAGACAGTAGGTCTCACTGTTGAACCAGGATGCCACCGGCTGGCCGGTGACAGAGCCACCGGCTGACCGGTGGAACCTGGCAGTGGGCAATGCCTCTGCCAGGTCCACCGGCTGGCCAGTGCCATCACACCGGTTGGCCGGTGGACTGAATTTCAGTCCACTTGATGTCCATTCTTGGGCCAATCCTTTGGCAATCTTTTGCCTATCATCCACAACACTTAAAAACAATGTTAGACAAAAATGAAAGTGATTGTGATCATGAAAATCAAAGAGTGTGGGGTATAACACATCCCCCTCTTAGATGCCATCAAACAAATCCCTAAGTATGCCAAGTTTCTTAAGGAATTGTGCACCCATAAGAGGCAACTTAGGAACATTGAAAATGTTTCAACCCAACAGTCCATTCCCATGAAGTGCAAAGATCCAGGGACCTTCACGGTTCCATGTCAAATAGGGAGTTCCAACTTTGATGATGCACTCATAGACCTTGGAGCCTCAATTAATGTAATTCCCAAATCCATATTCTCCAACCTTGGTCTAGGTCCCTTGCACCCAACGGGTATTGTCATTCAATTATCCAATCGAAGCACTGCCAGTCCTGAGGGGGTAATTTAGGATGTTCTTGTTCGGGTCAATGATCTTATCTTCCCAGCTGATTTCTATGTCCTTGACATGGAAGGTGAGACGACCTCTTCTCGATCTCCCCTAATTCTAGGAAGACCATTCCTCATGACTGTGAGAACCAAGATTGATGTCCATTCAGGCATCTTATCCATGGAATTCGGTGACCAACTGGTATAGTTCAACATTTTCCAAGCCATGTGATACCCATCTGAGGATCACTCTGCATTCTCAATCCATGCTTTTGAGGACACTTCTAAGATTCAATCGAACCCCAATCCACCATGTTCTTCATGTTATAATGATAAAGGATCCTGTGAAATCTGCACCATGATTAACAAAGTCATAAATGGTGAAGTTGATGTGGACCTCTCATTCATAGACTCAATCAATCTAGAGGAACTTGAAAACTCTCTTGAATCCCACATCAACTCTGATCTCTACTGCTCCACCTTGGACAGTGTTGAGGAAAATGATCCAAACTCATCTGGAATCCCTTCTCCTACTCCTAACTTGTCTAGCTCTCCAATCAAGGCTGAAACTGATCTAAAACCACTTCCTTCACACCTCATGTATTCATTTCTTTTCCATGATCCCTCCTACCCTGTCATTATCTCTGCTTCACTTTCTGAAACTGAGGAGTCCCAACTTGTTCAAGTGTTAGTGGAAAACAAAAATGCCTTAGGTTGGACAATAGAGGATATTCCAGGAATCAACCCTGCCCTTTGCATGCATCACATCCATCTATAGGAATCATCCAAACCAATTAGGCAACCTCAAAGAAGACTCAATCCACTCATACTTGAGTTAGTTAGGGAAGATATTACCAAGCTTCTTCAAGCTGGTATTATCTACCCAATTTCTGATTGTGAATGGGTTATTCCAATTCAAGTCATTCCTAAGAAGGACGGGATAACAGTTGTCACAAATGAACATGGAAAAGTGGTCACAACTCGAGTGGAAAACAAATGGCGTGTGTGCATCGATTATCGCAAATTGAATGCTGAAACACGAAAAGATCACTACCCAGTTCCTTTCCTTGACCAAATGCTTCAGAGATTGGCCGGAAAGTCACACTATTGCTTTCTTGATGGTTACACCGGCTACTTCCAAATTCCAATCGCACCTCAAGACCAAGAAAAGACCACATTCACTTTCCCCTTTGGAACCTATGCCTATAGGCGAATGCCTTTTGGCCTTTGTAATGCTCCTGCAACATTCCAGCGGTGTATGATGAGTATCTTTTCTGAATTCATTGATAATTGCATGGAGGTCTTCATGGATGACTTTACCATTTATGGTGAGTCATTTGAATCTTGCTTACATTCACTCTCTTTGGTCCTTCAAAAGTGTGTCAAGTGCAACCTTGTGCTGAATTTTGAAAAATGTCACTTCATGGTTTCAAATGGGATTGTTCTAGGGCACATAATTTCTCAAGAGGGTATCCAAGTTGATCCAGCCAAAATTGAGGTGATCCAATCACTTCCTGAACCCAAATCGGTTCGAGACATTCGGTCCTTCCTTGGTCATGCCGGTTTCTATCGACGATTCATTCAGAACATCAGAAAGATTTCCCTCCCACTCACTCGTTTACTTCAAAATGATGTCACATTCAATTTTGATGAGGCTTGAAAGAGAGCCTTCATTGAACTCAAATCTGCTCTCACATCTGCTCCAATAATCCAACCCCCAGATTGGTCCTTACCATTTGAATTGATGTGTGATGCTTCTGATAGGGCCATTGGGGCTGTTCTTGGTCAAAGAAGAGAAAACATTCCTCATGTCATCTTTTATGCCTCAAAAACATTGGATGAAACTCAATCACACTACACTGTGACTGAAAAAGAACTTTTAGTTGTGGTTTTTGCCTTGGATAAATTTTGGCCCTATCTCTTAGGTGCCAAAATCATCATCTTCACGGACCACTCATCATTAAAGTTCTTACTTAAGAAAAGTGATTCCAAACCAAGGCTAATAAGATGGATTTTAATGCTCCAAGAGTTTGACCTTGTGATAAAAGATAAACCTAGAAAAGAAAATCCTGTGGCTGACCACCTGAGTAGAATTTCTAATTCTTCTCAATCTGAAATAATTGATCCTGAATTTCCAACTGAACACCTCTCATCTCTCACTCCAAAGTTACCATGGTATGCCCAAATTGTCAATTACTTGGTTTCTGGTGTTTTCCCTGAATATTTTTCAAAACAACAAAAAGAAAAGATGAGATGTGATTCAAAGAATTATTTTTGGGAAGATAATAAACTTTGGAAAACTGGGGCTAACATGGTAATTAGGAGATGTGTTGATGAAACTGAACAATCCTCCATCTTGGAATTCTGCCACTCAATGCCTTGAGGTGGCCACTTTGGACCACAAAGGACTTCTCGAAAGGTCCTAGATTCTGGATTCTTTTGGCATTCACTCTTCAAGGACTCACACGAGTTCTGTCAATCATGTCCCACTTGCCAAAAGTTTGGCACAATTTCCAAAAGAAATGAAATGCCTCAAAATCCATTAATCTTCTGTGAGCTTTTCGATGTTTGGGGCATCAATTTCATGGGACCTTTTCCCCCTTCCAATGGATTATCCTACATTCTCCTTTCCATTGACTATGTTTCTAGGTGGGTCGAGGCCAAACCCACTAGGAAAGATGATGCTCAAACTGTGAGTGAGTTCCTCAAAACCCACATCTTCCATCGATTCGGAACACCACGTGCTTTGATAAGTGACTTAGGAACTCATTTCTGTAATAGAACCATGGAGTCACTTTTGAAAAAGAATGGGGTTGTACATAAAACATCCACTGCTTATCACCCTCAAACAAATGGAATGTCTGAACTTTCTAACAGAGAAGTGAAAAGAGTGCTTGAAAGAATTGTTAAGCCCACAAGAAAAGACTGGCCCGATAGACTTGGTGAAGCACTTTGGGCCTATCGAACAGCCTATAAGACACCCATTGGAATGTCTCCATTTAGGCTAGTTTTTGGTAAAGCCTATCATTTACCAGTTGAAATCCAACATAAGTCATTTTGGGCTGTCAAAACTTGTAATTTTGATTGTGAAAAATCTGGTGAAGAAAG
This sequence comes from Viscum album, assembly GCA_963277665.1. NCBI lineage: Eukaryota > Viridiplantae > Streptophyta > Magnoliopsida > Santalales > Viscaceae > Viscum > Viscum album. The sequence continues at coordinate 352,305,554 of OY728130.1, read as the reverse complement.
ATTGTTGTAGTTGACTGAATTGGAGGAGCTTCGACTCGATTCGTATGAGAACTCCATTCTATACAAAGAAAAGGCAAAGTCACTCCATGACAAGAACATTCTTCGAAAGGTATTTCATGAAGGTGAAAAGGCAATGCTCTTCAATTCTCGATTTCAACTTCACCCAGGTAAGCTCAATTCTCGTTGGAATGGACCTTTTATTATTACTAATGTTTACCCATTTGGTGCAGTGCAAGTCCAAGACCCTTCTTCAAAAAGAACATTCACGGTTAACGGACATCGGTTAAATCATTACTATGAGAGGTCTCACAATCCAGGAACCACGTCGACTACCATCAAAACCCCATCCACTTCAATAGAACCACCACTGGATGGAGACCCGCCAAATCCAAACTAGGGGGCACCTCTTTTCCTTTAACTCTCTCTTTCCTCAAACTCTCTTCCCTCTCTTCTTCTCTCTATTTCTTCTTCTTCCTCTCTCCCTCTAATTTTTTTTACAACATTCTTCCACAACCTTTTTTATATTTTCTCTTTTGTGTGGATGTGTCATTAAAAATAAAAAATTTTAAAAAAACTAATTAAAAAAATTGAAAATTAACAAAAAAAGGGGTGTCATAATTACTCATCATCCAATATTGAAATTCTGTCCAACCATTTTGGGGCGTCAAAAGGATTTTTTTAAACTCAAATATATTGAATTTTTATCTCAAACTTGGGTAAACAATTTTGTGTCAATAACAAACATTTTGAATGAACAATTTTTGGTGGAAAATGATTCTCCCCTACCGTGAGGAATAACATTAGCCTTCATGCCAAGGTCATATATAGACATATTTTTCATTGTGTTTCTTCACCACTGATTGTGAGTCTTGAGTTTGTGGACCTTCGAGCTGAATTTCCATCTTTTGTGTGCATTGATATGATAGAGGCATTTTCTATGCCACATGAGAATCAGAATAGCCAAATAGCCTCCCATTACCCTTACATTGATCCTACTTTTGAAAGCCCCTTTGAGCCTATGAAAACCTTTCTTTTGATAGCCACATTACAAGCCTAATGCCTTGTCCCACCCAACATCTTCTTGGATTTTCATTGTACAATTTATTGAAATTTAAGTGTGGGGGGAATGGACTTCATTTTTGTGCGTACTTTCATTGATTTCCAATGTGTCATCATATTCTTGAGGGAAAGCATCCATTAAAGTGTGGGGGAGAGGTTGTAATTCTGTGAGCTTTGGGGTGTATATGTGTAATTGTCATTTGTACAAAAGTCATTGAAAAGTGTTCAAAAAAAAAGAAAACAATTATATAAAAAAAATGAAAAAAATAATTAAAAGGAATGGGTTCTGTCTTGGGTGGGTCAAAAATCAGTCATCATCAACCTTTGTTCATGTTATAAATTAGTTCCATGTGGAGATCAAGCATGGGTTGGGAGATGACTGTGAGACTTGTTTCAAGCACAACTTTTTAAAAAAAGCAAAAAAAGAAAAAAAAAAGAACACTTGAATCATCTTGTATTGTGTCATTATTGGAAGTCTTCCATGTTGTACATATTCCATCATCTCACCCTATTCCATTTTCTATCTCCCTCACTTTTCATTCATCACACATTCATGCCCTTGTAAATATGTGTTTCTATTTCCTTTCAAATCAAATTTCAAAAAAATGTACATTGATTTTTCCATGTTGGTGTTTTTAACCCCTCTTTTCCTTTGGACATTATATTCCTACCGTCCCATAGCCACTGAAAAACCCCTTAAAAGACCTCTTGATTATTATACACATTAGATTTGGGAATGGAAGCTAAGAGCTCTTACAAACTCTTGATTTTCACTTTTTGTTGGTGAATGAGTGAACCTCCTAAAATACATTTTTATCATCTTGAGAGGAGTAAGTTTTGAGTGACTACATTTTCCAATTCAAACCTTGAACATGAAAAAATGAATTGTTTCTGATGAATTATTGTGAACCAAATTAGTGATGGAATTCAATATGGATGAGTGAAATATTCTAAACCTCCCCTGATTGGAGAAAACAAAATTTTAATATTTGTTGGTGAGTGAAAATGATTTTGTCATGTTTTTATATTTGTTGCACATGAGGACACGCGCAAATCTAAGTGTGGTGGAGTTGATGTTATTAATATTATCATGACTTATTATATTACCCCTTTACTTATTTTATATGAAATTTGCATAATTTGTGTGAAATATTAATGTTTTAATATTAAGTATAATATTTTAGCATTTTTAGAAGTAGTCCAATTGAGTCAGTTTAATGTTTTAATAACAACTGTCTCTATAATGATCCAAATTATGTGGTTCTTGTTTTGTAGGATTCTCCTTTCAATATAAAACATTTCATTAGAAGGAACCATGATCCAATTCTGCCATTTGGAGGGTCATATGGTCCTCACAAAGAAGACCAAAAAATCTGTGAACAAACTGGACCATCCTTGAAGGTTGATTTACTGGGCTCAATACAGAAGTCCAAAAACATTAACTCTCCACCGTAATTCGGGGGACACTACATTTCAGCTTGGATAAAAATTTCAAGGCCCAAATCGAAGTACAATGGGCCCAAAAAAAACTTTGAAGTCCAGCCCACCATTCTGGCCGAGAATTAAAATCAGTATAGTATGCATGACATATCTCCTGATGTAAGCATCAAATCGAGCTGAGATTTTGTAGTGTGAAAGCGGAGATATAGGTGGCCGACTTTGTTGAAGAAATAATTCGGATTTGAAGGCATCTTCCTGTTCAAAAATCCATTCACATTTTGGCCATCGAAAAAGCATGGATAGAAATGGATAGTTTACCCATGTTTAATAAAGCCGCCGTAACTTTGGCTCCACTTGTCCAAATGCTCCATATTTTGACAGTAGTTGGCCAACATTATTGTCTACAACTTTGAAGAAGGAGATATTTTAAGATTTGACTGTCTGAATGGCCAAATTGAAGATGCAAGTGGAGGGACAGATTGTGAATGCAAACAGTCTACTCCTTGGGCTATAAATACTCTCCCCTTCTCTCCTTGAGAGGGGTTGGCATTTCAGAAGAGAGGATATCATATTGGCACGACCAAAGCCTTTCCAAAGGCTTTGGAGGACCTGCCATACTCATGTTTTCACTTGAGAGACCTTTCCTCTTCTCTTTGTTTTCACTTACTTTTGTGTTCTTCATTTTTGTAATCTTGTAATTCTCTTTCTTTGTAATTCTATTTTAATGCAAGTTAATTCTTCAATATCTCTTATTCTCATCCAACTTCTGTAGTTTAATATTTATGTTCTTAAAATAGTTTAAATTAAGTTGAATCCCCTTCCCTTCTTTTGCTTCCTCATTCAATCGAAAATCCGTTTTTAATTATCATCATCGTTCGTGTGTGTGTGTGTCAATGTACCACTCTTTTAAAATCCCTTTCTTTTTATTCTATTCTTAATTTATCATCATAATTATTTTAACCAGAATATTAAACATCCAAATGGCTGAGTAAATCTCTCATTGAGGTGAGGTATAATTCGGGGATGTTATGTGATTGAGAGTTTTGCTCGATGAGTATTCTTTAAATTAATATTGTGTATGTTAAACTCAATATGTCATGGATTAATGATATGTTTTGTTTAACGAGTGGTTTCCATGGATTATTGGAACCATAAATACACTACCATAAATAAGTTTTGATTGAGATTAGAACCCTAAGTTAAGATAAGGCTTGGATTAAAGCCTTCACACTTAGGAATTCCAATCAACGTCAACTTATGACATGGGTGGTAATTTAATGCAATACAAAGTAAGGCTCAAGGATATCACATGCTTAAATCCCCAATGATGAACTCACCCAAATATTTATCAACTTGTTAAATTAAACATCATTCATTAAACATTTCAATTAAGATCTGCAAACAAACCCCCCCCCAATCAAAATACAATCAACTAAAAACAATCGACTATTACGAAGTACCATCGCCGTGGATTCGACCCGAGTGCGGCTATAAACATTAGCAGAGCACCGGAACTTTGGCCGCTCGATAGGCGAGAATCGGCCGCGCGTTTCAGGTACATATGTATGGAACATACACACATAATTTTTGATTATTACATAATAATAATTAATAATTACATTTGGGTAAAGAGAGAGAAATCGTAACCCAAAGGCAAAAAGGGTTTTCAGAGGTAATCTCATACCGTATGTCTAAAAGCATTCAACACTAGAACTTAATATCATGGATAAGAAAACTATATCTTTTAATTAAATAATAAAGAACCTATTAAATAGAAATTTTATTTATTATAATTTTTATAAATAAATTTAGGATATTCTTATAGGTTATAAAATTTAATGTTGTTGTTCCAGGAGCGTTCTTTTTATGTTTTTATGCTCGGTTCAATTGTGTACAATTATAGAATTTCGTCTCAAATGCGAATAATTTATTCAGAAGAGAAATTTTTTAGTATTAATGAAATTACTAAAGTTTTAATGGTATCATATATCATCTGGTTATTTCGTATAATATTGATGCATTATATAAAACCTTAATGAAAAAATTATTAGTTTTTTGTTTTTTGTTTTTATGACCATCAAAACCTGGTTTCATTTTACGTAATATTATGATTATATACTAGTTAAATAACTTTTAATAATATTCAATTAACATATTATAATAGTTTTTAACCATAAAATTGTTTTATAACTATCTTAGAAATTTTTAATGAGAGTAAAAAAATCATCATCCACGAAGGTGGTGAATCAACACCTCATAGACGATGTTTTCATTTTTTAAGTAATTTGAGAAAAGAAGAGGCTTGATGATGGAAATTAAATTAATATAAATAATTAATGTATCTGTATTATAATGGAGTTACTATGGCAATTTGGGTTGGGGGTTAGGAAAGAAAAATAAATTAATATAAATTAAAAGAAATTAAAATAAAAAGAAATAGGATTTTAACTCTTGTATATAACCTCTTTGAGAACCCTCTTAAAGAACATAGGATTTTAATTATGGTGGGACCTAAATGTGTAGAATAGGATTATCATAATAATTGAAAATATTATTATAAAAAAAAATATTAGATGGTTTAAGGATAAGTAGTGGTGATGATTGGTATTTATACTGTAAGAGAGGGGTGTTGTTTGATAAATTTATTGATTAGTTTAAAATTTTGGTTAATTAGTATCAATTATATTTATTCTTATGAAAAAATAATTTAATTATGCATGGTAGTTTGATAAAATTTCCACTTAACTCATACATTGTAACACCTTGAGATTTTATGAGAAATAATTTTTTTAATGTCTTATGTTATATGCAACACCAAGGTAATCTTTCACTACACACAACACTGGCTTGTCTTGCATTACACGTAAGAGCAACCTTCCTTGATAGTTTGCATTGTACGCAATACCAAGTTTCACTAAACAATGATATATTATTATAATATTTTTAACTTTCCATTATGAATATTATTAACCAAAATTTTAATTTTATAACATTATAATTCATCTTACACATTTTCAAGAATGATATTTGAAAACAAAACCATTTTTTCGGATAGAAGAAGTGTTTTTAAAAAAATTCATTTTTAACTACTTTTAATGGCACACCCATTTTAAATATAATTTTTGACAATTTTATAAGTTCAATTTTAAAAAATAATCTTCTTCTTTTGAATCAGGTTATAAAAATTTACGTTGGATAAATTTTTGATATTTTTCTGATAAATTTCATATTTTGATGAATAGTAAAAATATGCTAAATGTTTCTTAAAAACAAAATTTTCCTCAATATAATTTATATAGTTAAATTATAAAATTTATTGGTTTTAAAGTATAAATAGAATATATTTTTACCATTTAATATATTTTATGTCATTACCATTAATTTTACATTTAATTCATAGGTACAAACATTTGAAACTTTGAAAATGTTTTAACTTTTAAAACCCTATTTCTTAACTACTGGAATAATTTTAAATTAATTAATGAAATATTATGTCTTTTAAATTTTGAAAATTGGTTACCAAATTTGGATTCAGTGGGACAAAATTATGCTAATAGGTTATTTTTTGACTTTATTAATAGTAAATACTGTAATTTTTATTTACTACAGTTAAAGATAAATCTGGTAATTAATGGTAAAAATAAGATTATAAAATTACCCTAACACCTGGAAAAATTATATTGGATGAATAGAAGACGACCCATATCACCTAAGGGTTGGAATAGATTCGTTTTATGGACTATTGAACTGAAAAAAGATATAATTGTAATTAGAACCAATGAAAGTGACAACATGTCACTCACTTATATATTATAAGTGTAATAATTTTAATTTAGTGATAAAAAACATAAAAAATCGAAAATGAATAGTCTACCGAAATCTAATAAAAGTATATACATCATTTTAATCAATTTATAATTTTTAAGGATTAAATATTTATCATTAATGATAACACAATAGTGTTGTTGAAATTATGTTATTGATTGAAATATCAAATGAATGGTTTTAAAAATATTAAAATAAATATTATATGAACTGTTTAATGTGATCCACGAATTTTCTAAATTAATATGACATTTTATAAATCTATTGAATATTTTGGTTCAAATATATCCTCTCATTGTATTTTATTTAAAGTCAAATATATGAATAGTGTCAAAATTGACAATATTGTTGTTTTATAAAAATAACATATTATAAAATTGTTTAAAAATCACAAAAATATTTAAAAATAATAAATGGAAATTTATATAGTCCAAAACGTCCTAAAGTATCTAATTATGGATAATTCACAACACATATGTAATTATTTATAACAATATAAAATTTAGAATATTATTACCACAAATAAAATTGAATAGATTAAATAAGGTTAAATCAATTTGATAAGGTTTAAAATAAATTCACAACATGTATAAATTTTATTTATTGATGATAGTAAAACCCTATATCATCTCATATTCTAATTGAGTCATTTTTTAAGGTTATTATGTGGTTTTTGAATTTATTATAAATTAATATTTCTTATGTTTCCAAAGGTGGCCCTCTCCTCCCTTATAAAAGGGTACCTCCTCCCACTCCTCATCACAAAACTTTGATCCTTCAAGATTATCCAAAACCTGACAATTTTTCTTATCCACATACTTAGAAACATACTAGATGTTCTAGTCTTCTTCAATGGCCAAATTTAGTGCCCTAAAAGGAGGTTTCGAAGAGGCGCGTCAAAGAAGAGGTAATTTCCTTTACCGACACTTTCAAATTTATTTCTTCTTCTACTTCCACTTATTTATTGGTTTAATTATAATGTAATAAAATTAGTATCACTCATATACTTATATTTTATTATAAATATGAAACAAACATATTTTACCTTATATCTATCCTACGGAAAATGAAAGCACCACGCGTACGTACGTACAGAATACTCTCTCCACACCGGGGTATAATCTGTTTTCCACCACCACCTTACATTGATGGGTATAATGGTTTAAAAAATAAGTATATATGATTATTATAACATTATACTAATTCTGAGATATTCTATCATGCACTCCAAGACCATTCATTAATTATGGGAACGATATCACTGCGTGTGCGTGCGTACGACTTACCGTTTCCACGATGCGATGTGATTCGTTCTACATGATTTACTTTAAAACATGATTATATAAAAGAATTGAATGAATAAATCTGATATATATTATACTAATACCATTATGTAAATGATGTATCTATAACCTAAAAATAGTAATAATAATTTATTCTACAAAACATGCATAAGAACATAAAGCACTGAACACCCGAATAACAAGTAGCAATGAAATATTACTAATAAGAAGCTAAGAATATGACCATATATTATATCATAAAAATATGTATGTTTCTGGAATAAGTCAATGACATTATTAAAATCATTATACAGGAGTTTTGGATACATACAAATCATATCAGACGTAAGGTAAGGGAAAATACTGCAATTTCATTTTTATCTGAGATTGTTTATACTTCAGAATTTACTGGGTCATATTTATCATCAACATCCTTGTTTCCTCAATATTTAATATTATTTCTATCCTCCTAAAATCTTTTAAATCCCATATTATGTATTGGTGAATTTTTAGTAAAAGTTATGAAATGAATCTTTTGTCATTTTAAGTACGAGATAATTTTTGACTTTTCTGGACAATGTACGAGAATAATGTTTTTTTAACGTATATTGAATGAATGGATATTTATGAAAATTAATTCCATAAAGCGTAAATAACACATTTTCATGTTTATTTTCAATTAAATTCTTTTAGTTTAAAATTTTATGACATATTATGAAAGGAAAAATGTTTTTGAAGTAGAAAGGATATTTTCTTCAAGAATGGAGTTCAAGTGTTTTATCAAAATTATTTTCCATATAAGATAATATAGGTTTCTATTTCTATCCCAATTATTACATTGATTTATTTATGTTATGATTGAATTTTTTTTATTAATTCCTTTTATCTTATATGGATTATGTTTTGACGGCATGATGTTTAAGAATCTCATTTTTATTACTTGGGTTATGCTCTGATGTATGATTTATGATTTTGTGGAACATATAAGAATGGTTTAATTATGAGATGGGTGGGACCTATATCTCCCTCTAATGCATTGGGTAATGATATATATATCATGAGATATACATGGCTATACTATAAAGTTAATCAGGTTCAGTGATACAGGACTGGAATGAGTAGTGAACTCTGTTGAGTAATGGACTTTGTCCACTATGATGGTCTTGGAAATGAGTCTTGACTAATATGAAATTATTTTATATGATTATGTGTTTATTTTACAAAGTTTTAAGTTTTATGTTATGATTATTAGGATTACATTTCAGTACTATTATTTATCCCTTGTCATGATATTATGATCTCTTTTGTAGGTTAATATTTTCAAAATATTATCTTCTTATGAATATGATATGATTGAAATTTCCATTGATTACCCTTACTGAGCATTTGAGCTCACACTTTTGTTTGTTTTCTTCTCCCAAGGTCACGAATAAGGTTATTAAGTATGATATGCCAAAATAAACTCTATATATGATGAAATAAGTGGGAGACAATGTAGATGATTTATGAACTAGCTGTTTATGTTTCTTAGTTTCTAAAGACACTATACCTATACGGTCCTATCATGGTTTTGTTATATGTTGTAATAATTATGCTTCAATCCTAAATTAATAACAATGCATCTAATTTATGGGTTATTATAGTTGGTATTATACTAAAGGTATAGTCATCCTTCTAATACTAGTATGTGAAAGCCTTAGTAAGAACCCTAAGGATATGTCTAAGCATAGAACACAATATTACTGTTTTAGAAATGGCCATGAATAACCAATGATAATACCTAAAGTGTGAAATTTTATTCTTGATTATGTGGGTTTTTTCCTTTTTGATTAGTGTTTCTCACACAATGCTTCTTGGTTTTAGTAAATTACTGGAACCCAATGGAACTGTGTTAATGCTGAATGTGACAGGAAATACAATGATTGACCCCCTGAGCAACCAAACGACATGGTTGCTGGAATGAAAAATCTTATATCCATGCTCACACAAATTTCTCATGGTATGAATCATGCAGGACTTCTAAATGAGAAAAGGAAGGAGCAACATTTTGTTGAATCCTTCATGAGGTAGCGTCCAAATTCATTCAGTGGGTCTTCTGATCCATTATTTTCTGAACAATGGATTAGTACCACTGAAAATATATTTTTAGATCAGCAATGTTCTGGACATGATAATGGCGTCTTTTCAGTATATCGTTTGAAAGGTGAAGTTGATCAATGGTCAAATATTATATATAATATGAGGAAAATAGACTACATTGAGTCCATGGAATGGGATGATTTCAATCACTTATTTTTCAATATGTACTTCCCTCATATTCATCGAACAAAGATGGAGAAGGAGTTTCTTGAACTGAATCAAAAGGATGATGAATCTGTTGGTACCTACAAAGAAAATTTTACAAGGCATGGAAGGTATGATTCTGGGATTGTTATCCAACCTAAAAGTAAGATCGATATATTCTTTAGTGGATTAAAACCAAGTCTCTGAAGGGAATTTCTATAAGCGACTTCAATAGCTACGATGAAATTGTTAGATGTTCTCTAAAGGTTGAGATGGAGGTTAGAGTACCCATTAGTCATATGGGTTTGATAAGAAGAGGAAAATGGAATTCAAAAGAAAATCTAAAGACCACACTGAAAAGAAGATGAGTTTTTCTTTATGCACAAAGTGCAGAAAGAAACATGGAGTGAATTGTATTAAAGGTACTAGTAAATGTTATAAGTGTGGAAAAGAAGGTCATCAGGAAATTGAATGCCGCAGTGATGGGAAAAAGATGTCTAGTGATGCGAACAAAGAAAAGGCTACACAGAATTAAGCGCCTACACTTCAATGTTACATGTGTAAGGAAATGGGGCATTATGCCAATCAATTCTCTAATCCACGGGTTTTGGATGATGATTGTCGTCAACAAACTCTAAAGGCCAAAGACAAAGGAATGTCACATGAAATTTATAACGGCGATGTAGAGTATGATAATGAAGTAGTGAAAGGTACACATACCATCCACTCTAAAGTAGAAAATGTTTTATTTGATTTTGGATCCACCCACTCTTTTATTTCTGAAGACTTGTTTAAGGGTATCACTGTACTACCCCAACAATTAGTTGTTGATTAAGCTGTGACAACTGCTAATGGCACAACAATTGCATCAAAGGTTTATAATTTTCATCGATTGAAGATTGTGGGAATGTGCTTCCTAAAAATATTGTGATCCATACTATAGTGGAATTTGATGTGATTATGGGCATGGATTATATTTCTTTATATGGAGATCATATCAATTACCAAAAAAGGGAAGTCACATTTCATATTCCTGATCAATCTTTGATCATGTACCGATGAAAGGATGAATATAACATTCCAGTGGAAATTTTTTCCATATTATTGGTCTTGATTCCAATAAATGAAGGTTATTTATCTCAAATGGTTGGATAGAACCTCACAATTAAGAATATTCCCATTATACAGGAGTTTGATGATGTCTTTCCAAAGGAATTTACAGGTCTTCCACCATATCGTGAAGTTGAATTTTCAATATAACACATACCAGGTGCTATGCCCATTTAATAGAAACCTTATATAATGGTCCCAATTGAGTTGCAGGAATTGAATAATATACTCCAAGAGAATCTTGATAAGGGATTTACACCCCCTAGTGCATCACCTTGGGGAGCACCTGTTTTGTTTGTTAAGAATAAATATGGATCAATGAGACTCTGCATTGATTATTGATAACTTAACAATATGACTATCAAAAACAAATATCCTTTCCCATGCATTGATGAATTATTTGACTAACTACGCAGAGGTCAATACTTTTCCAAGATTGATCTTCGTTCAAGGTATCATCAATTAAGGGTAAATAGGAGGGATATACCAAAGACGGGTTTTTGTACAAGGTATGGACACTATGAATTTATAGTTATGCTATTGGGTCTTACCAATTCCCCTACAATTTTCATGGATCTAATGAATAGAATCTTTAGAGACTATCTTGATCAGTCTGTGGTAGGCTTTATAGACGATATTCTTGTCTTTTCAAAGACAAAGGAAGAACATGAAGATCACTTGAGAATTGTATTAAAGACCCTATGAAAGGAGATGTTTTATGCCAAATTTAAAAAGTGTGAATTTTGGCTTCAAAAAGTTTCATTTTTGTGTCACATAATATCAAAAGAGAAGATATATGTGGATCCAGCAAAAACAGAGGTTATCAAAAGATGCTCGAGACCAACAACAGTAACTAAGATCCGAAGTTTTCTTGGTTTGGATGGATATTATTGACGTTTTGTGAAATATATTTCATGATTATCTTATCCACTCACCAGGTTGACTCAAAAATGAGTTAAGTTCGTTCGGACAGAGGAGTGTGAAGAGAATTTCATGGGGTTAAAAAGAAGGTTATCCGGTGCACCTGTGATCACACTACCTTGTAGTGGAGAAAGGTTTGTGATCTATAGTGATGCATCCAAGAAGGGATTGGGGTGTGTTCCCTTGAAAATGATATGGTGATAGCTTATGCCTCATGATAGTTGAAAATACATGGGCAAAATTACCCAACTAATGATTTGGAGTTAGCTGCGGTAATATTTGAATTAAAGATTTAGAGGCATTATATTTATGGTGAATGGTGTGATATTTTACTGATCATAAATGTTTAAAGTATATTTTCACACAAAAGGAGATGAATATGTGCCAAAGAATATGGTTGGTGATGATTAAGGATTACGACTACTCAATTTATTATCACCCTGTGAAAGCAAACAAGGTGTGAGACGCATTAAGTCGACATGACCATGATAGATTATCCATGATGAGGATAAAAAAAGATCCTATATTTAAGGATTTACAAAGTATTGATCTTGGAATTATAATGTAAGTGGAAAAATATTATCTTTCTCTAATGAATGTTAAACCATCTATACATGTGAAGGCTAAAGAGGCACATAAAGAAGATGTAGAGTTACAAACGAAGGTGAGAATTGTTCCTGAATTTTACATTGATTGTGATGAAATAATAAGGTTTTGGAATAGGGTTTGTGTTCCTCCCATACTAGAATAAAAGAAGGCAATATTGGATGAGGCTCATAGTTCTTCATTTTCTATTCACCCTAGAAACACGAAAAGTATAGGGACCTGAAATAGTACTTCTAGTGGGATGGCATGAAAAGATATGTTGCTGAATATATCTCTCGATCCTTGGATTTTCAGCAAGTTAAAGCTGAGAGACGGAAGTCTAAGGGGATGTTACAACCATTACCCATACCATAATAGAAATGGGAAAACATCACTATGGAATTTGTCACTAGACTTCTTAAAACATCCAAATGCAATAATGCTATCTGGGTTATAGTTGATCGTCTTACGAAGTCGGCACACATCATTGCTATTAGAGAGGTTTTATCTCTTGATCAGCTTGCCATGATATATGTAAAGGAGTTGGTAAGATTTCATGGAGTACCACAATCCATAATATCTGATTGGTATCCATGGTTTACCTCGATGTTTTGGCAAAGTCTTCAGCATATTCTAGATATAGAGTTGAGTTTCATCACTGCTTATCATCCTGAGACAAACGGTTAGTCTGAGAGTAAAATTAAAACATTGGAAGGAATGTTGAGAGCTTTATCTATGGATTTCAAAGGTTATAGGGATAAACACATACCTTTGGTGTAATTTTCTTATAATAATAGATTTCACTCAAGTATTCAGATGGATCCTTATGAAGCTCTCTATGGAAAGAAATACTAAACTCCAACTTGCTGGGATGAAGTTGGGGAAAGAAAGCTATTATGACCTTATCTTGTTGATGGGATGGTAGAAAAAGGTCTGATCTATTCAAAAACACATACGAGTAGCTTAGAGTCAACAAAAAACTTATGCCGACAATCGAAGAAAAGACCTAGAATTTGAAGTGGTTGATAAAGTGTTATTATGAATATCTCTTTGGAAGAGAGTAATGAGATTTGGAAAGAAGGAGATGTTGAGCCCTAGGTATATCAGTCTTTTAGAAATATCTGTTCGTGTTGGGAAGGTATATTACCTATTGGAGCTTCCACCAAATATCTCTCATGTTCATGATGTTTTCCATGTATCTCTCCATAGAAAGTACATACCTGATCCTTCACATGTACTAAGCTTGGATGTTGTACCACTGGACAAAGATCAGTCTTATGGAGAATAGCCGATAGAGATTCTGGATCATAGTGACAAAGTTCTACGAAATAAGACCACTCACTTGGTTAAATTTTTATCGAGGAACCAACAATTAGAAGAATCTACATGAGAACTTGATAATATGATGAGGGAGAGGTATCCTCATCTGTCTGTTACAGAGGGACGAATTTCGAGGGAGAAAATCATTTTAAGGGGGGTAGAATGTAACACCATTAGATTTTATGAGAAATATTTTTTTAATGTATTATGTTATGCGCAACACCAAGGGAATATTTCACTACACACAACACTAGCTTGGCATGCGTTACACGCAAGAGCATCCTTCCCCGATAGCGTGCATTGTACGCAATACTGAGTTTCACTAAACAATGATTTATTATTATAATATTATGAACTTGCCTTTATGAATAGTATTAACCGAATTTTTAATTTTATAATATTATAATTCATCTTACACATTTTCTAGAATGAGATATGAAAACAAAATAAATTTTTCAGATAAAAGAACGGTTTTTCATAAAATGCAGTTTTACCACCTTTTGATGGAGCACCAATTTTAAATATAATTTTGGACAGATTTATGAGTTAACTTTTACAAAATAAATTCCTTTTTTGAATTAGGATATAAAAATTCACATAAGATAATTGTTTATACATTTTTGATAACTTTCATATTTTGATGAATAGTAAAAATACACAAAACTTTTCTTAAAAACAAATTTTTTCATTAAGAGAATTTAAATAGTTAAATGATAATATTTAATGGTTTTAAAGTATAAATAGAATATTTATTTACCATTTAATATAATTTATGTCATTACCATTACTTTTACATTGAATTCATATGTAAAAACATTTCAATCATTGACAATGTTTTAACTTTTATAACCCTTCTTCTTAACAATGGGATTAATTTTAAATTAATTACTGCAAATTCTGTGTTTTGAATTTCGAAAAATGGATTCCATATTTTCACTCAGTTGGTCCAACTTATGTTAATATGTTACTTTAATTTTTTTGACATTATGAAAAGTAACTATGGTAATTTTTATTTACAACAGTTAAAGGTAAATCGTGTAATTATGGGTAAAAATAAGATTATAAAATTAACCTAATACCTTCCAAAATTCTATTAGATGAATAAAAGTCGATCCATATCTCCTAAATGTCGGAATATATTCATTTTATGGACTATTGACTAGGAATATGATATAATTATAATTAAAACCAAAGAAAGTGACAACATATAACTCTCTTATATCTTACTAGTGTAATAATTTTAATTTAGTGATAAACTTAAAAAAAACTTCAAACATGAATAGTCTCCATAAATCTCATAAACTTATCTACATCATGTGAATTTATTTATAATTTTTAAGGATTAAATAATTATCATTAATGACGACACAATAGTGATTTTAAAATTATTTTATTAATTGAAATATAAAATAAATGGTTTTAAAAATATTAAAATAAATATTATATGAACTATTTATTGTGATCCATGAATTTTATAGATTAATAAAACAAGTTAGGAAACTACTAAATATTTTTGTTAAAATATATGCTCTGTGTGGATTTTATTTATATTAAAATAAATGAAAAGTGTTAAAATTTACACTATTGTTATTTTATAAAAATAACATATTATAAAATTGTTTAAAAATCAAAAAAATATGTAAAAATTATAAATAGAAATTTATATGGTCTAAAATGTCATATAGTATCCAATTATGGACAATTAACGACACATAATTATTTATTTATAACAATTTAAAATTTAGAATATTATTACCACAAATAAAAATCAATAGATTAAATAAGCATAAATAAATTTTATAAGGTTTAAAATAAATTCACAACATGTCCAAATTTTATTTTTTGATGATATTACAACCCTATCTCATTGAATATTCAAATTGAGTATTTTTGGAGGTTTTTATGTGTGTATTGAATTTATTATAAATTAATATTTCTTATGTTTCCAAAGGTGTCCCTCTTCTCCCTTATAAAAGGGAACCTCCTCCCTCTCCTCCTCACACCATTTTGAGAATTTATGCTCAGAAAAAACCTAAAAATTTCTCTTCTCCACTCCAGTAGAAACATACTAGAGGTCCTGGTCTTCTTCAAAGACAATTTTTAGTGCCCCATGGGGAGGTTTAGAAGAGCCGCGTCAAAGAAGAGGTAATATCCTTTATCGATCCTTTAAAATTTATTTCTTCTTCTACTTCCTCTTATTCATTGGTTTCATTATAATTAAATAACATAATTATAACTCATATACTAATATGTTATTATAAATATGAAACAAACCTATTTCACCTTCTATCCATCCTACACAATATAAAATCACCACGCGTGCGTACGTACGGAATACTGTCTCCACGCCGTAGTGTAATCTATTTTCCTCTAACACCTTACTTGGATGGGTATATTTGTTTAAAAAATTACTATATATATTTATTATAACATGATACTAATTAAGAGAAATTCTATCATCCACTCCAAGACCATTCATAAATTATGTGAACAATATCATCGCTCGTACGTACGTACGGCTTACCGTCTCCACGATGCGATGTAATTCGTTCGACCTGATATTAATTAAACCATGATTATATAAATTCATTCATTGAATAAATCTTATATATACTATACTACTACAATTATGTAAATTATGTATCTATAACCTAAAAAGTGGAATGGGAATTTATTCTACAAAACACGAATAATAACATAAAGCAATGAACACCCGAATAACAAGTAGAAATTAAATATTACTAATAAGAAGCTAAAAATATGACCATATACGATATCATAAAAATGAGTATTATTCTGGAATAAGTAAATGACATTATTTAAATCATTATATAAGAGTTTTAGGTATGTATAGAGTATATTGGACCTAGGGTAAGGAAAAATCTCACAATCTCATTTTTATCCGAGATTGTTAATACATCAGAATTTAATGGGGGAATATTTATCATCCGCATCCATGTTTTCTCAAAATTTTATATTATTTCTATCCTCCTACATTTTTTTAAATCCAATTTTACCTATTGGTGAATTTTTAGTAAAATTTATGAAAGGAATCTTTTGTCATTTTCAGTACGAGATACTTTTTGACTTTTCTGGCCAAAGTATGAGAAGAATGTGTTTTTAACTTATACGACATGAATGGATTTTTATGAACATTATATCCATGAAGCTTAATTTACAAGTTTTCAGGATTATTTTCAATTATCTTCTTTTAGTTTAAAATTGTATGACATGTTAATGAAGGAAAAATGTTTTTGAAGTAGAAAGGATATTTTCTATCATGAATGGAGTTCAAGTGTTTTATAAAAATTATTTTCCATCTAAGATAATATAGGGTTCTGTTTATATACATATTATTACATTGATTTAATTATGTTATGATTGAATTATTTTTATGAAGTCCTTTTATCTTATTTGGATTATGTTATGATTTCATGATGATTAAGAATCCCATTTTTATTACATGTGTTATTCTTTGATGTATGATTTATGATTTTGTGGCACAGATAAGAATGGTTTAATTATGATATGGGTGGTACCTATATCTCCCTTTATTTCATTTGGAACGATTTATATCTCATGAGATAGATATGGATGGAATAGAATTTTAATCGAGTTCTGTGATATAGTACTGGAACGAGAAGTGAACTCGGTTAAGTAATGGACTTTTCCGCTATGATGGTCTTGGCAATGAGTCATGACTAATATGAAATGATTTTATTTGATTATGTGTGAATGACACAAAGTTTCATGTTTTATGTTAATATTATTGAAACTGAATTTCACTAATATGATTTATCCCTTGACATATATTATAATCTCTTTTGTAGGTTATGATTTTCTAAATGTTATGTTTTTATGAATATGATATGATTGAAATTTCCTTTGTTTACCCTTAATGAGCATTTGAGCTCACCTTTTTGTATGTTTTCATTTCCCCAGGTCAGGAAGAAGGGTATTAAGTAGGATATGCCAAATGGGACTCTATATATGATGAAATAATAGGGAGACAATGTAGATGATTTATGAACCAGTTGTTTATGTTTCACAGTTTCTAAAGACACTATACATATATGGTCTTATCATGGTTTCGTTATATGTTGTAATAAGTATGCTTCAATTCTGAAGTAATGAAAATGTATGTAAAGTATGGGTTGTTATATACATGACTCTTTTATGACTCAAATATTCAATTATTTACTTCTACAGTTAAATACCATAAATTAATGTATTTCATTATTCAGCAAAAATGTAAATATTTTAAAAAAAACCACAAAATTGACCCAACCAATTTTTTCATAGTTATATTTTTAAAATGGAATCCATTTTAAATAATTAATTTTCTAAATATTATAAATTCAATTTGTAATCAAAATAATCCTTTAATTGAAAATTACTGATTTTAATATTATAACCAATTTTATGACACTTTAAAAAAATAATCATGGTCTCATAAAATGATCTCATAATTATATTGAAAAAATCTTAATGTATAAATATATTTTATGAAATAATTTTTCTAAATAATTATATTAGTTTTAAAATTATATATAAACATTTATGCTTCACGATGATCCCAACAATTACATTACCATTTTTAAAACATTTATTTACTTATTCCATGAGAAAGTGATATCATATTTTTATCTCTAAGATACCTGAATTGTATTTATATTTTAATATATTATTTTGTTATTAAAATTTCTAGATTACAATATATAAGTATCACATCACTATTCAAATTGATATGTTAATATTTTTTGGTTTTACACATTTGTTTGGGAAACATAAACTATCAAATAAATTGAAATTATTTAAGAAGATATATAACATAAAATAATGGGGTGTAAAATTTGTAATATTGAAAAACATATTCAATATTTGGAATCAAGAGGTTCAAATTTATTTAATAGGTAACTTCTATTTTGTAAAACTATTAATAGTTATATTATTTTTTTTACCATGTTAATGGATAAAAATTGAAATTAAGAGTTAAAAGTAATATGATAAGGACTAGAAAATGACCCTAACACTTACAATAATGTTATTTTATTATCATATTTCATATATAATCATCAATGATTTATTTATACGATTTGTTTTATAATTTGGATGTGGTTGTGTCATTTATAATATTATTTTAAAACAATGTAAAAAACTGTCACACTATTCTTTTAAATAACTATAATCATTATATCATGGGAATAACAAGAGAAAAGTTTTAGTTATAAATATTTTTTTGCAATAATATATGATATATCCACATTAGGTCAATTTATTTTATTTTTATGTAATAATGAACTACCTCAAATTCTAAGACAATGAAAAAATAGTAATTATTCAATTAATGAAAAAATATATTCAATGATGTTAAAAATATAAAAAATAAAATAATTTTAAATAATTAATTTGATAATTTTTGTATAGATAAATAAAAAATTTTATGTAAGTATTATAATAATTAATTCAAATTTATTATTTGGTCCTGATCTTATTAAAGTCAAATAACTTGAATAGGTCTAAAATTGAAATTACTGATATTTTAAGAAAATAATTTTTTATTAAATGAATAAAAAATCCAAAAAATATTATAATCAACCATGTTAACATGTTATGATTATAATATGAAAAGTTTTTAATTTATGGAATGTTTTGAAATTTATTTTAACTATCTTGAAACTCAACTATTAAACAAACTTCTTGTAATGATAAGGGTAAAATAGGTCTATGTGGGGATAAATCCCCATGATAAGGGTAGAATTGTTATCGAAACATATGTAAATTTTATAGGATGATAGTATTTTGAATCATCATAAACTTACCATCAAATATTATCAATGTAATGAAATGTTTACATCAAAATGAATTTATATTAATTTATTTTTTCTATAAATTCCAAAAGCCCCCACTCCACTCTGATAAAAGGGAACCTCTTATTCTCATTTCATCACACATGAAGAACCATATTATTCAGAATATATTTTTCCAAATACATTTTATAATCCATACCATGCTTATAAAGGAATTATTTTTTGAATAATACAAACCTTTATAGGATGAATATGTTAATAAATTGATATTTT
Organism: Viscum album; assembly: GCA_963277665.1. Classification (NCBI taxonomy): domain Eukaryota; kingdom Viridiplantae; phylum Streptophyta; class Magnoliopsida; order Santalales; family Viscaceae; genus Viscum; species Viscum album. The sequence goes on along the minus strand of OY728130.1, from coordinate 352,285,645 downwards.
ATGAAAACGATGTACTGTTCTTAACAAATAATTTTCATTTTATTTCATTTTCCACCCAATAAAATCATTCATAAAATGATGATATAATAAAATAAATGTATCAGATATACTAATAATTCATTATGTTAATCAAAAAAAAATTATCTATCTCCTCATTCATCAAATGCGAAACAAAATAGTCAATCGTGTGTATGGAGGAGTAACGCCTCACAAACTAATATCATTTGATTCCCATCATTTACTCTCACGATTAGACATAATTTTAAATTTAATACTTCTATATAATATTAATGAAAAATTTATCATTAATAAAAGATAATATATCACCTTTTTTACCTTTTCTTACAGTAAAAAATGAAAACATTGTTTGTGCGTACATGTGGACTACCACCTGTACGAAGCGATGTGATTCATTTTTCATTAGCACTTTACAAGGATGATATATATATATATATATCTGTGTGTGTGTGTGTTTTAAATAATTATATGGGTTTTAAGATATTATTATCAATATATTATGATAAAATAATAATGACATTTTTTAAATAATGATCATTGAAAAATTTAAATGTTTCTCATGCGTATGTATGACCTACCATCTCAATGGTTCTAACATTGTTAATTTTTCATAACCATTATACACGATTGGTATAAAATTTGTAATGTATTTTTCAAATATATAATTATATCATTATCATTATTTGGGATATGATGGATCAATTAACCATTTAACCAAGGTCAAAATACTAAAGCAAATTTGAAACTAAAGACTTTACGTCCCCAAAACACCCGACATGGACTTAACTTATTATATAATTAAATATTTCATTGTAATAAATTTAAGAAATGGGTTAATTATAAAGTGATAAGAATGAATAATTTTATGAAATATAAAAATAAATTATATAATTTTATTAAACTAGAGTTAAATAATATAGATGGAAATTCTCAACTCAATGTGTGATAGTTCATGTCCATTTCATTTAATTTAGGCATATTTATTATTATACCCACAATTTATTTTATATGGTGTACTTAATATTGTATTATTTATGATATTTTAGTCTTCAATTTGTTTTATTTTATGAAAGCTGATATGAATTGAATGTTACAATGTTGTGAAGGGTTTTTAAACTGAAAGTCCATTTGTTGGGTAATAACCTATCATAATTGATATTCTTGTCACCTGATTAGGTATGAATCATTATCTAAATTGTTATATAAAAATTTTACCCTTGTTTTGTGTATGTTTATTAATTTTATAGAAAATATACTCATTTATTAATTATAAATTCTATTATATGATCTTTTTAAGGGTTATTTGCCTCAAATTATCTTTTTGGACATACGTTTATGATATGAAACTATCTTATTTATTGATTTTTCTATAATACACCATAGATATATTATATCACGATTATATTTATGTTAATGATATTATGTTTTATCCCAAACAAATTAAATAGACTAAGAGGCATATGGGGGTGAATCTTGGTATGACACAGTAAAACAACTGCCTCTTTAGATCTTTGTTAATCATTAAAACAACAATCTCTTGTATCCCATTCCCATAGAAAAGAATGAGAATAAATAAAAACATGAACAACCCATAAAAATTTTATTTTTTTACCCAAATTAGGCTATGTACAATTACTATACAGAGGCAATGAAAATATATACCAAATAATATACAGAACAATACTATTACAATGATTAGAGAAAACACAACGTGCCACATGGTTTATTACCAATCACAATTTTAATGATCATTGCTCTCAATAATCAATAGTGATCACTAATACATAAAAATAGTTTTCATTTGATCACTTGAATTAATATTTTTTACACCATATTTTATCATCATGATGATCAAATTTCATCCACTTGAAGATTACCAATTTACTACAAAATTTCTCAGAAAATCCTCCATGTTAACGAAAGTTTCACATTCAAAAAAACTATTTAAAATTTAAAAAACTGAATTATTATTCATTAAATGTTTTAGTCGTTCACTAAAATTTTTAATTCAATAAAATTTCAACCATTCATGAAACATTATAAGATATTAAGAAACCTCATTCAATAGAAAATTTGTTTTTTTATAAATCCTTTATGAAATAAAATCTTTCACAAAATTCCATGTGGGATTCAAAAACTTTTCATATATATTAAGGATTTATATGATAAAATTAGGGGTACCCACCTATTTATAGACATTTACCCCTTCGTGAAACATTCATGATTTACACTACCTTTTTGTGAAACACTTCATTCATGTTCCTGAAAATCACCGCCTTCATGAGAATTTTCAATTAATTATTGTATTTTTAAAAAATTCCATATTTTAGAAAACATTATTTCAATAATCCCAATTATTTCATGAATCACCAAAAAATCATAGAACTCATGAAAAAATCATGTTTTCATGAATTCTATGAGTTTTCCATATTTTTATAAAGCATCCTATAAAATCTATAATTAATGAAACGCATCCCTTCCTCTAAATTCTTAACACAAAAAAATATGGTGTACACTGGGAAATAATTTAACGATATATGTAAAACTTTATAAAATACATCCAGATCTTTTGTACCTCCATATTGAATATTTTTCAACATGAATATTCAATAATGGCACTAGAACTCCTAAACTAATCTCGTCAACTTATTTTATCAAAAAAACAATGTCAAACCAAAAACACAAAAATTTAACATTGAAATATTTTTTAGCAAAATTAATAGTCTGATTTGATGTCATTGTTTAATTAGGGAAACAATTAAAAATCCACCAAAGTGGAAAGGTCTTATTGTTATAATCACTTTTAATGTTCAATTTTGTTTATGTTCATGGTTTCTTGGAGGGGGGAATAATATGATCTTATATTCATAAACCACATATATTTTTTTGTCCTTTTATTATAAGTTTGGTTTCTATTTTTTATATCAATTTCATACGTTATTTATTAATTAAGAATCAATAAATATATTTGGAAGTGGACCCAACTTTATTTTCTTTTTTGATATGGAATCCTTCTCTTACATATCCATTTTTTCTAAAAAATTTAAAAAATATTTATTTGTAATAAATTGAGTTACTAAATATATTCTACATTATATTTCACAATATTAAAATAGTTTATATAAGGATGTTTTTTAGTTTATTCTAAATGGGTCAGTATTTAATCCCTTTATAATTTTTTTTGTAAATAATGTTAATTTTTAACATTTATAGGATGAAAAGAATTTCTGGCCATATTAAGGATGATTGTTTTTATATTCCATTATAAGTTTCTATGGATAATTTTATAGAAATGAATTTTGGAATTTTTGTTAAATTTTTAGTTTAAAAATTACCTTTTAATAGTGGAAATGTTATTTTACTCATGATTGATTTTAATGATCATTTAATCATAGTTTCCATCATCAACGTCAACAAACCTTGATGTTACTTGTGATCAAAATTTGATATTAGTTATTTTTGACATCCTCATTATTTTTCATGATGTATTATTATTGTTTCAATATATTTTTATGGAAAAAATTTATTTTCCATAGGATAATTCTATTTTGATAGGAATAATAGATTTCTTATGAGATTTGTAATTAAATTAAATATGTATGTAAATTATTTATGTTATGTTTAATGGGTATTATTTATGAAGATGGGTTGATCCATTATAACTCATGGTCTGGGAATCCTGTTATAGATCTCTAATGCATTGGGTAATGAGAAAATGTTAACTTATTATGTTTTCCTACTAGATTATTGGAAAATAATGTGATGGTTATTCCATGTATAACTATGATGGTAATTTCAATTGTAACTGTGTTAGATAATCTATGTTTAATTGTAATAGTTACTCCATTTATAATTGTGATGGTTATAACATATTTAATACTGATATGAGAATAATTCTCAAAGATACATATATGTTTTATTTATAATTTATGTGGGTTATAAATGTTTCCTTTGATGAATATTGACATCACATGACTCATGATTACTGATTCCACTGACAATTAAATCTGTTAATTTTTTATTCCATATTTCATGATTAATGACCCTAGTATTGATTTGTAGGAATTATATTATGTTATGATAAAGAAAATTATTTATTTTATCATATCATCAATATCATATTATTCTCACTGATGACATTCAACTGTTAACAGTTATGTTTACCCAAAATAATCATTTAATCTAACCCTTATTATATTTCATATTTTCCCAGGTTAAGAACAATAATGTTACATGATCTTAATATAGAAAGGTTTCATATTTAATGTTTTTTTGAGTTTTTTAATACTTAATATTAAATATTAAAATCTATTTATGGTGTTAATGACATGCTTCTAATGTCATAGGTGTTGTTTGTGTAATAGTTTTTCCAAATTATATAAAACTATAAACCATTAATGTCCATTGGTATGTAAGTGATCAAATATATCCTTTTGGAGTATTTTATCATGATCTAAATGATTAAACATTTAGTTGTTTTTATATATCTTATAGATAGACTTCATCCATTGAAGATGTGATGCTTTATTTCATCAATACAATGTATTTTTCTTAATTTACTGGATAAATAACTTTTTATATGAAAGCGAGTGTGCTACAATTTTGAAAATCATAAAAAATGGTACATTTAACCATTCATGGAAGATTACTCCTAAATTTATGAAATTATTGAATTCTCTCATTGGCATTAATCAAATTATTACTCATTTTTTGTAGGAGGAAAATTGTTTAAAATTTATTGGGATAAAATTAATTTTATACACATTTTTTTAATAACTATTTAAACATTAAAATTATTTTAAAAAAAATGTTTTTCATATCATTTTCTAGTATAACTATATATTAAATTCATCCACATATATTGTTTTTGAAAGATCCCAGAACCGAGTAACTAATATATGGTTCCTTACATTATTATATTAGTATATTTAGAAGGAATTTCATCCTTATGGACCAAACAGTTATGTTTTTTAGGAAGAATAGACACATACAATACAACATGTAATTAAATAAAACATAGAATCTCATTTGGAAACATACGTATTCTATTAGATTATCCCTTAATGTAAAACATAATATAGATCTTTACGTCATGGTGGAAAATAAAACATAGTACTGCGGTGAGATTATAAGCTCATTAAGGTAATGAAATATAGCTGAAGCTATCATAAATAAACAAAAACAATAAGGAAATGTGAATAAGTAACCACATGTGCTATTAAAACATAAACATGTCCCTAATATGGAAAGAATGAAAACTGATAAAATATTTCCATATAAATTATCTCATTAGAATTAAACATAACCATGAATATGGGGAATAATCACAAGGATTATCAATATTTAAACTCATAATGAGGAATTCATAATTCTAGACATCATAAACATACCATCAAGGCCTAAGCTAAGAATTTTATATAAAGAGGGTAAGGCCTCAGCCAAAACCCAATCTAGTTTGTCTCATGTGACCTACCAATGTATAAACAGACTATATAGGACCCCAAAAAATGTTAACTGAGTCCAATTCATTCATTATATAATAGTTGTGAACAATAGTTAACATATAAATTAATATTGAAATAGGCATTGGAAATGGAAATAATTTCCACAATCAATAGACATAATTATAAATATCTAGAGTAATATGGATAGTGGTATCAATATTAAATCTCCAATCAAAATAGTCAAAAACCATTTAATAAAATATGTTATATGGAATCATAACAAATCAACATCAATTAAGCATTAGTAATTAATATAGTGGTTACCTATGTAATGAAATGAGTATCATAATCATGTCATAAGGAATACAAGATCAGCATATAATAAAGGTTCCCATAAATTAATGGATTTAAATCATTCATGGTAATTAATAAGTTATATTTATAATAGATAAGAACAATTTATGTCTAAATGATTTGAAAACACGTAAAAAGTTTTTTATGAAACTTTAGAAATGAGCCCCTCCATTGCAGTTTATGGAAAACATAAAAGTATCTTTAAAGAAAAAAAAGGCATAACTGTTTACATAAAACAATAAATTGCCTATGAAATACTTTTATGATAAGAATTATTATTTAAAAAATAATTTGGTCCGAAAATAGATTATGGAAGGCAATTCAAAATGGGTGAGTAATTGAGAATTTCCCTTTAATTGGGATATCTAATAAGAAGGAATAGTAAATAGAACCATATAAAACATGTATTTCCCCATAAAATATAAAATAACAGACAAATGAAAATATTTTTAGAACATACACACATAGTTAATGAGGAATTCAAAATAATAATTACTAATTACATCGGGGTAAAGTGAAATAAAGCGTAACCTGAAGGAAGGGGGGGTCATAAAATCTCTTACCATAGGTCCGAAAGCGATCTACACTTGTGTTTAATGTCATGGAAAAGAAAATTAGATTAATTAATTAAAAAATTTATAAACGTTTCATTATATATATTATGTATTATAATTTTATTAAGTTCATTTATGTCCATTTTAATAAGTTATAATGTTTAATTTTTTTTGTTTGGGTAGTGTTTGTTTCATGGTATTATGGTTGGTAACCTTGTTTACAATTCTATGGATTATTGTTAAATTTCAATAAGTTCTTCATATGTAGAATTATTTAATAAAAGTTAATTTACATTGTTTTTAATGATCTTATAAAATATTTTGTTATTTACTATGAAGTTGATTCACTAGATACAACGTTAATGAAACATGATAAGTTTATCTTAGAGGTTTTTACAACCATCACGAACTGCTGTAATTTTATTTAATATTATGTTTATATTATAGTTCTATAACATTAAATAATTTTAAATCTAAATATTATAATCTGTTTTAACCAAACATTTTTTATGACATACCTTGAAAGCCGTAATGAAATATTAAAATTCGATGTCCATGAATGCGGAGAATCGATAACTAACAGGTGTTGTTTTCATATTGAGAATAAAAGTAGAAGAGAAGATACATGATGATGGATATTCTATTTATATAATAAAATCAATGTATATGTTTTATACAAGAGTTACTATGCTACTTTTTATTGGGTAGGTGAGGTAAGTGTATGAAAAGAAAATAAATTAAAATAAATTAAAAGAAAACGATAGAGGATTTTACTTCTTCTATAACATGTCACTGATAACCTCCTTATAATACATGGGATAGGTCTATTGGTTAGAAAATAAATACCGAATGGGGGGAAGTGGTTTTGGAGAGGAATTGGACATGATAAAAGAAATATCCAATCCTTAGGTGGTGTGAGGAGACGGGGTTATATTTATAGTGGATGAGAGGGGTGTGTTTTATTATTTTATTCTTTAGTTAATTATTTTGGCCCAAGACTATCAATAGTATAGATTGTTGTGACTAAATACAATAACTATAGAATTTGAGTTTGAGATAATGGTCCCTTAAATCATATATAACATTACCTTGAATCAAATATTAGTTTGTTTACTTATAATGTAAAATACAGCAAATTACCATATTTCACAACTCACGAAAAATTAAACTACATTAGAAAATAAATTAAAAACCTAACCAAATTTTAATGTTTGAATTTCAAAAAATGGACCCCATATTATGAAAGTAATTTTCAATGTATGAGAAATAAACTTTTTAAATAAAAGTATCATTTATTTGAAAAATTAATGATTTAATATTATCACAGATTTTGAGGGATATAGAAAAAATAATTAAGGTCTCAAGAAATTATCTAATAATTTAAATGATACAAAACATTAATTTATTAATCTATTTTATTAAAATAAATTTTTTCCTAAATCATTATATTAATAAAAACATAGTAAATAAACATTTACGCTTCAAAAAAATAAAAACACTTACTTTATCATTTTTAAAACATTTATTTACTTATTACATGATATAAATACATAATATGTTCTTTAATGAGATACCTCAATAGTATTTATACATTAGTATGTTAGGTTATCTTTCTAATGTTCTGATTAAAATTTATAATGGTCCCATCATTATTCCAAAAATTATGTTAATATTTTATTGTATAATTCATTTTGTTTGTGCAATGTAAACTATCAAATAAATTGAATTTATTTAAGAAGATACATATCGTATAATCTTGGGGTGTTACTGACTAAAACATAATTTTAATATAAATAGAAATATGCATCGAGGTCAAAACAATAGACATCCTAAAAACTCAAGGAGGTCGATAATGTGTTAGCCATAAAGATTCTCCAATTATAAATGACCTACACTCAATAAGAAGGGGGCCCAAGCATTCACAAATAATGATCTCCCCCTGTAACTCCCAATCTTTGAGAGCACATCCACAACAAAATTTCCCACCCTCCAACTATGGTGCATGATATGTCCTTGGTTATTCTCCAAAGCACATATATTGATGATATAAGCTAGCTCCCAAGGCGTGTCCGACCATCCATGAAAAAATTTAACCAAAACATCCAAGTCCTACTCCACTTCCGACCCATGAATTCCCCAAATCCTGTAAACCGTGATCCCCGTAAGGAGGGACTGAGCCTCTACCCCCTAAAAATTACCCATACCATAGGAAGAACTAAAGTACAAATAAGATGATTTTATCGAGTCGCATAAAACCCCAGCTCCTCTCATATTTCCAAGGACGCAGAAGCCATCCACGTTTAGCATGAGCCTGCTAGAAGGAGGATACCATCTGACCCACCTCCATTTCAAAACTCCTGGAGAGTGAGACCTTCCCGGAATATTTCACACCAGGGAAGAGTGAAAATAAATCCTCAAAAGCGAGACCAACTCATAGACCAACGATCTCACTCTCAACTAATGTAAGGAAATTGAGCTTCAGGATCCCATGGGTTCATTGTTCCTATGCACCCAAATAACCCATCAAATGGAACCCAAACAAAATGCTAGCACCTTGCAGTCCGAGTGTCTGTTTATCTCACCTAGAACCCAATAAGAGAAGAGATCTTGAAATGATAAATTCTCAAAGATGGTAAAAACTAGAGAAGTGAAACTGCTCCAGATAGCGGCCACCCATTAACTCTATATAAATAGATGAGTTGTTGATTCCCTCTTTGATGACGTACAATAGAATAAGTGGGATACCAAAAGGATTCCCCTTCTTTGGAAATTCTCATCCATAGGTAGAGATGTTTTTATAACATGCCATACAAGAAAATTCATTTTGGTTGGAATTTCATTGCACCATATTTGATCTTGAACATCCCCAATACTATTCTTCATGCTCTTCCACTCCCTGTAGAAATGAATATAAAACCTACCAGATCATGAACCAATAAAGATGAATATATCCACTTCTCCATTAATGAATATACTATCAAACACCTTTTTCTATTCATATCTCAGAACCAACATGATGAACATTGGGTTCCCGTAGGATTCCCTGAAAGTGATATTTGGGGTAGGACAACCAGGAAAAAACACATGTTCCCCCACACGGTTTTCATTCAAAAAACCAACACCCCTTCTCCCAATGATCCACCTATCTCATCCATGAAGTTTACCAAAGATCCCAACCTTGCACCATCCCAGTTAAGAGGGAAATTCCCTACGCTCATTAGAATTAATCTCATAATCCTCATATCAGTCATCCATGAATGCAGCCCACAGAGAAGTCCCATGCCATAATATCCCAGGCCAGATGTGCCTGCATGACCTGGATGGTAGCGGTGATATCACGGTGCCCCCCTCCCCCGTCCTCAACTGGTTTGGCCAGCTGATCACAATAGGACCAATGGAACCGACCAGACTGATTAGCATCCCATAGAAAGGCCATGAGGGTCTTTTCCATATTCTCCACTATTACCTTGGGAGTCTGGATAATGGAAGTGATATGCATCAGGATAGAAGAGATAATGTTGTTGATCAGTTTCACCCTACCACTAAAGGATAGAGATATTCCCATCAGGTTTTAAATCCTTCATAGAATTCAGCCAATAACTCCCTCAAAGAGTTCCCTCTTTATCCTCCAAAAGGATAAAAGAACCTCGAGATATGTCATGGGAAAGATCTTCTGTTGACGTCCCAAAAAACCTTGTATGGTCATGCATCTCTGGGCAGTACACATGGTAGAGATATACACCTGACTATTGGATGGATTGATTATCTATCCACAAGACCTACCATAATTGGAAAATAACTACATGAGATAAATGAGGGACTTTAGACTACCATTAGTGTATAGTAAAACATCATATGAAAACATAAGATGAGAGATGAGCTTCCTGCCCTTCCGCCTAAAATACAGCCTCAGGCTTCCATCTTCCATTCTTATATGAAGGTTCCTAGAAAAAGAATCCTGTGACAATATGAAAAGACAATGAGAAAGGGGGTCTCCCTATCTCACACCTCGAATATTCTTGAAGAAGACGAAGCACTTCCCTCTAAGTTAGATGGACAGCCAAGGCAAAGCAAATCCCTAAAAACATAGGTTGTAGGGCCTTTCCTGATAGCCGAACATGCACATCACACTATGAATAAAATACCATTCCAGTTTTTTATATTACTTATCCAGAATAGCATGAAAAATAACATTGGACCAAACCGAGTACCGATTTATGTCATTAACCAGCTCACTTTCTATGCTCACTGCTCCTTAGATGTTTCTACCATTAATAAAACCATGTTGTTCCCTGGAGACCATATTCAGAATCAGTCCCCCTATTCTTCTCATAATGAGACTCTATAGGATCTTATATGACAAATTACAAAAGTATATGGGTCTGAATTGACCAATTCTTGTTGGATATTTAGTCTTTAGAATGAGTAAGACCCTTGTAGCAGTCATTCCTTTGCAGAAAGCTCCCCCCGGAAAAAGACCTGGATAGCTTCCACAACATCGCGCCCAACAATGTCCCATGTATTCTCATAAAATCCTATTGGAAATAAATATAGGCCAAGGCACTATCCATTGGCATTTCAAACGCAGTATTCTTAATCTCTTCCACCATCAGAATCCTCATCAATAGATCCTTTTCGAAAACCCCACCAGTCTTGGAACACTCTCAAAACAAGAGTGAGTCTCATCACTTCTACTATAAATACAACTGTACGCATGAGCCACTCTAGCCATGAGCCATTCAAAATGTTCCATCTCCATACACCCAGCAACTCCCACATCATCTGTATATTTATCATTATCTAGATGAAGGTTGATCCTCATGGATACTTTCTCCTTCAAATAGGTGTAAAAATAGCCACTATTGTAGTCACCCTCCTTAAGCCACATATCCCAATATCTTTACCTGAGATCCCTCTCTATATCAACCAGTTTCCCTAACAAGAAGAAAGGTTTATCACAAATATATGTGAGCTTTTCTTCATTCAAATCAAACAATAGTTCCTCCTCCAACCTATCAATGTTCATCTAGATAGAGTCCACCCATGTGCTATCATTTTGTCTGTTGCCCAGCAATGTCAGAATATCATACCTGAGAGATTTGATGCGATTAGACAAACCATACTAGGGTTCACCATCCTCTCTTCCCCTAAACAAGATCATCACCATCGAAAATACATTAGGGGACTGGTTCTAGCTACTAGAATAAAGGATGATTAGGGACCCATGTTACACCCCGGGCATAGGAATCTCTACCAACAAGTGTGCGTGATCTGAGAGTGAAAGTGAAAAATGAGTAACTGAATCGAGACCAAAATAATCAAGGGATTTTAGGTTCGTAAGGTACATGTACAACCTACTCAAAATGAAACTAGTGCCCGTCCAATTATTGCACCAAGTAAAGAAACTCCCCTTGAACCCCAAATCATAGAGGCCCATAGAGGTATTGAAGTCTCTAATGTCCAAAATCCTACCAATAAACTTGGACGATCCACCATTCTTCTCAGACGTAACACTGATGATGTTGAAATCACCCCCATGAACCAAGGTAGGGAACCCAGCTGGAACATATTAAGAAAGCTCCAGAGCTCATGCCTCACACGTACCTCAGTGCTAGTATAAATGAAGGACGACAACAGCTCACCTTTCAAACTGGATACATTCTTGTTGATACATTGTGATGAAAATCTTATCACCTCCACCTTAAATGACTTCTTCTAACAATTCCTGATATGGGAGTTAACAGGGCACCCAAGCACATATGATTGGATTCTGAGCTTCATTGACATGCAAGGGAGTTTTTTGTGGTCTTGTGTCAGCTTGAGAATAACAAAAATGGATGCACAAGTATTCTTGGCTTCCATACATATAAGGGCACGTTTATCCTATGACCACGTCCCTCTTGCATTCCATATTAATAGGGATAACATTACACCTTGTATGTCATTGTCTTAAAATAGGGGGCACTAGGAGTGGTGAACAAGGGTCAATTAGTAGCCTCTTTCACCTTAGACTGCATGAATGGTCCCCCAAAATCATAAAGAATATCACTCGGATTTGGTAGGAGTATCCTCTTTTTGATGGGCCCCTCCCCATTTTCGAGAAGTGAAATTTTCACTAAAGAAGTTGACCCTGCAATGTATGGCTCCACATTCCATTGATGCATGGTGACCATGAATTCCCACTAGGGAGAAAAATGCTGATAACATGTTCATTAGAATTTTATCCATCATAATAATATAAATCTACGAATAGTAAATAGGTAGTTGATATATCATAAAAATAGTAAATAGATAATGTTGTTGTTTCAAAATTAATTCCCTATAGATGAAAGATTATTTTACAATATATATAGGGACCTGAGAAACTAAAATTATCTGATTTCTATCCATTTAATAATAATAATCTCATATTTTTTCTATGTTTTGATCTATTTTCACTTCATTTCAATAACCAGGATATGTAAATTCAAAATGATTTTTTCATACATGAAGAACTTTTAGTGAATCAGATGGTCTACACATCATTCATTTAGCCTTTAAATGTTTAATGATACCAAAATGTTTGCACATGTAATCCCATAAGATACATTATGTATAATCCCAAAACTAGTGAAATACATAGAATAAATTGATAAATTTACGTGTAGACAATCTAATAAACATGGTTTGTTTTCCATTTTCTTCTATAGTTATCCTCAAAGAATATATTATCGTTTTCTTCCATAATCTAGGATTTACAAATTTAATTTCCACAGTTTCTATTAAACTTCTATGATACCAAATATAAAAACGTTGAACCTAGTGGCTAGAAGCTAGTACTCTAATTTTTTACATTGACGTATTATACAAGGAATCACATCCTAAAGGGGCGAAAAGTTCAATAGTTTTCAAAAACACAATATATATATTACTACATCAAATTAAATCCAATATATAAAATCCTAACAAACCATCCATATTATCCTATATTATCCCAACATGTGATATATAGTATACATCATTACATCTTGGGGAAAAATAAAACTTAAGAAAGGGATCATCTCAGATTCTTAGTATGTGTATGCGATAAAATTGAAGCTATTATAAATAAACATAAACAATAAGTCACTATGAATAAATAAAAACACGTTACAATAAAACAAAAACACGCTCATACTATGGTAGGAATTAATACTCATCAAATATTTCCATATAAATAATCACATTATAATGAAAAATAACCATGGGAATACTATTAGTCGAATGACAACATAGAATATCAATAAATAATATAAAAATTATGGAACATATAATGTGATACATCAGGGACATACCATCAAGGCCTCATCCAAGAAGTCTTCATAAATGGGTATGGCCTTAGCCAAAACTAGTACTATATTGTCTCATGAGACCGAACAAAGCATCGCGGGGTTATAGGCGGCCCCACCCAAAACTTACTAATTCCAAATAATTCCTCATATTAAATATGTGAGACATTATTAACATATACATTCATATTTGAGATTTCACATTAACTGTAAATTATATCTCCAATCAGTAAACATAATAACAATATATCGAGAGTAATATAGTGAAAGAAATTATAACTGTACATTCCTAGTAAAAATGACAATAACAATGTTTAATAAAATATTGTAGATGGTATCTTAAGAGTGAAACCTAAATAATTCTAATATACTAACATAAGTGTTACCCATGCTATCCTAAGAGTTCAACCTCGTTGTTTCCTAAATATGTCCATGAAAGAATGAATTTAAATTATACATTGAAATTAATAAGGTACATAGGAATATATCCTGATAATTTATTTCAAAATTACATTAAAATATATAAAAATAGTTTTTATGAAACTATAGAAATTAGAAAATTTAATATGCTTTAAAAAATATAAACTAGTATTTAAAGTATAAAAAAGAAATAATTGATTATATAAAACAAAAACTGAACAAACATATATTATCATGAAAAGGGTATTTTGATAATTATATTTTTGTCTTAAAACATAGAATTTATTGTACTTGAAAATGGGTCAGAAATTAGGAAGTTCCCATTTATTGGGATGGCTTACCAGGAATAATTGGAAAGGGAACCTTATATGACATGTACTTCCCCCGTAAAATAAAGAATAATTGAGCTAGGTTCAAATGTATGGAACATACACATATAATTTAGGATGAATACATAATAATAATTATTAATTACAATGGGTTAAAGAGAGAGAAAGTGTATCCTGAAGGGAAAAATGGAGTTCAGAGAGAATCCCTTACCTTATGTTCGAAAGCGTTCTACACTAGTGCTCAATATGAGGGATAATCAAATTAAATATTGTAATTACATAATTAATAACCCATTAGACAAATATTTTATTATTATAATTTTTATAACTACATTTTTTGACATTCTAAAAACATAAAAAATTTAATTTCGATGTTCTCACATAGTTTATTTCATGGTTTATGGTCGGTTCCCTTATGTAAAATTATGGACTTTCTCTTAAAATGTTAATAATTTATTAAGAAGTTAAATTATTTATTATTAATCAAATTCATAATGTTTTAATAGTATCATATATCATCTAGTCAATTGGTATGAGGATGAATCATTAGATAAATCATTAATGAAAACTGATTGGTTTATTTTTGTGGTTGTTATGACCACCAAAAAATAGTATCATTGTATTTTATATTATTATTATATACTAGTTCAATAACTTTAAATAAGATTTAATAGACATATAATAATCTGTTTGAATAATAAAAATGGTTTTATGACTAGCCTAGAAGGAAGTAACTAAAAAATAAAACTCATCGTCTATGATGGTGGTGAGTCAACACCTCATAGACAATGTTTTCATTTTATGAGTAAAAAGGTAAGAGTATAGGCTTGATAAAGGATATTACATTAACATGATAAAATTAATGTATATGTATGACATTGGATTTACCATGAAACTTTGTATTGGAAAGGTGAGGTAAGGAAAATAAAATAAATAAAATTAAAAGAAATTTAAAAGAAAAAGAAAGAGGAATTTATCTCTCATATATTTCCACCTTAAGAACCTTATTAATGATCTTGGGATTGGTATTTTGGTGACGCAAACAAGACCACAATGTGTAGAAGTGTTTTTGGAGAATAATTAAACATAATATAAGAAAAATAATGTGTTTAGATGGTGTTATGAGATGTAGTGGTGGGGTGGTATTTATAGTGAAGGAGCGAGGTTTTTATTATTATTTTATTTATTAATTTTTTATTTTGGATCAAGAGTATCAATAGTATTTATATTTATGAGAAAATAAAATAACTTGAGCATGTGAGATTGAGAAAATGGCCACTAACATCATCAACGACTCAACCATGACTTGAATATTCATTTGTTTACTTCTAATGTAAAATACCATTAATTTCAATATTTCACTATTCACTAAAAAGGTAAATATAATTGAAGAAACCCAACAATGACCCTAAAGAAATTTCTAAGTTATATTCAGAAAATGGGATCCATTTTATAAAAATAATTTCCTAAAAATAATAAATTTAATTTATAAGAAAAATTGACATTCAGTTTTAAAATACATACCTTAATATTATAAAAAATCTTAAGACAATTTAAAAAACTAATTATGGTATAAACACATTGTCGAATAATTAAAATGAAAAAATATTAATGTATGATTATATTTTATGAAAATAATTTTATAAAATCACTATATTAATTATAAAATTACAAATAAACTTTTACACATCCTGAAGATACCCAAAAATAATTTATTATTTTTAAAAAATTTATTTATTTATTAAATGATAAAAATATATCATATTTTCATTTGTGAGATAGCTTAATTTTATTTATATTTTCATATATTATTTTGTTATTATGATTTCTAGATTACAATTTATAACGACCACATCACTATTTCAACATTTATATTGATATTTAATAGTATAACATAGTTTGTCTGTGCAACATAAACAATCAAATAAATTGAATTTATTTATTAAGAGATATACTATAAAATATTTGGGTGTTACATTTCTAATCTTGATAAATTGATTCAATTTTTGGTATCAAGAGGTTCTTGTTTATTTAATAGATATCTTTTATGTTGGAATTTTTTTAATAGGTTCATTAGTAATTTTGGTAACCATGGTAAAGGATAAAAACAGAAATTTAGTGTCAAAAGTAACATGATATGGAGTAGAAAATGACCCTAACACTTACCATAGTTTTATTTTATGATAATATATCATCTACAATCATCTATGATCCATTTATGCGGACGTTATTATAATTTCAAACTGATTATGTCATTTATATTATTTTATATAAAAAAAATAAAAAAATTCTACATTCTTGTTTTCAATAACTATAATATTTAAGACATTAAAATAACTCGAGAATATATTCAGTTATAAATATTATTTTAAAATAAGTATTATATATCCAGATTAGCGTAATTTTTTTATTTTTATGGAAGAAAGGACCACCTCAAATTCTCATATAATATATATTCAATAATTATTCAATTAATGAAATAATTAATTCAATGATATTAAAAAAAATTGAAAGAATTAATTTGATAAAAAAATTTATAGATAAATAAAACAAGATAGGGAAGTAATAGAATATTTTATTCAAATTTAATTTGTAGTCCCGATGTTATTAATGTCATTGATATTGTATAGTTTATAAATTGGCAGTATTGATATTTTATGAAAATAATCCTTTCAAATGATTAAAAAATTCTAAAAATCTTATTATCAGGATTAAAAAATTCTAAAAATCTTATTATCTACCATGTTAACTCGACAAAGACTATAATATGAACCATGTTTCATTTATGGGACATCTTAATATTTATATAATCTATCTAGACTACAAAATAGTAAAAAACCTTCTTGTCATGGTAAGGGTGAAAAGTTTAACACATGGATAAATAAAAAAGAAAAGGGTAAAAATGTTGTAAAAACAAATTTAAATTTTATAGGATGTGAGTATTTTGAATCATAATAAAATTTAATTCTAATATTATCAATTTTATAGACTGTTTACATCAAAATGATTTTATTTTAATTTAATATTTCAAGGAATTCCAAAAGTCTCTCACGCCACTCATATAAAAGTGAATCCAATTTCCTCATTTCATCACTCCTGAAGAACCAGATTTGTTTGAAATTATCTTGCCAAATACATTCATATAATCCCTCCCATAAGTATAGTTCTTAATAGATAATTTTCATTTTATTTCATTTTACACCCCATAAAATCTCCCTTAAACATGATGATATAATAAAATAATTATATCCTATATACTGAGAATATATTTTTTTAATTAAAAAACATATATCAATATCCTCTTCAATCAAATCGAAAATAAAATCTTCGATCGTGCGTACAGTGGACTACAACCTTATGAACCGATTCCATTTTTTTCCTTCATTGCCTATCATGATTGGATATAATGATAATATTATTAGTTATATATGATATTAAGGAAAATTATTCATTATTAAAATATGATATATCACATATTTTCTTATATTTCAGTGCACTAAAAATGGTAATGTTTGTGGCACAAGTGGGATGCCACCTGCAAGGAGTGATGTGATTCATTTTTCATTAGTACATTAGTTAAATTATATATATATATATTTTCTTGTGTGTTTAAAATTATAATATTGGTTTTATGATATTATTATAAATATATAATGATAAAATAACAATTACCTCCTTTATATAATGATCATTGAAAAATTTAAATGTTACTCATGCATATTTATAACCTACATTCTCTAGGATTGTAACATTTTTCATATTTCATAACCATTATACATGATTGGTTTAAAAAAATTTAATATATTTACAAAATATATAATTAAATCACGAAAGTTATTTGGTATATGATGGATCAATAAAACCGTTTTCCAATGTCAAAATACTAATGTTGTTTTGAAATTGTAGAGCATACGTCCTCATAACACCCGATATGGACTTAATTGATTATTTAATTAAATATTTAATTATAATAAATTAAAATAATTGTTTAATGATGAATTAATAAATATGAAATATTTTATTAAATAGGAAAATAATTGAAATGATTTTATTATACTGTAGTTAAAGGACATAGATTGAATGTCTCAGCTCGAGGTAAGAGATTTCGTGTTCACTTCCTTTAATTAAGGCATATTTATTGTTCTGCACCAATTTATTTTATACAGTAAATATAACACCACTATATGTGTTATATAATGAATCATTTATTTCATAAGATATTTTAGTTTTCAATTTTGTTTATTTAATCAAAGGGGAGATTAATTGAATGTTACAATGTTGTGAAGGGTTTCCTAACTCAATGTCCATTTGTTGGGTTATAACCATAAAATATTGATATTTTTATGCCATTATTATGAATTAATAAATATCTGAATTGTTTTATAACATATTTACCCATGTTTTATGTAGGTTTATAATTTTTACAAAAAATACATCCATTTATAAATATTAAATTAAATTGTATGATATTTTTAAGGTTTTTTTGCCTCAAATTATCTTTATTAGGACATATGTTTGTGATATGGAACTATATTAATTTATGAAGTTTATATAATGAACCTTTGTCATGTTATATAATTTATATAATTATGTTAATGATTTTAATTTTTATCCCAAAGAGATTAAATACTATGATATGGTGATGGGGTGAATGTGGGAATGGAAAATTGAAACAACTACTCCATCAGATGTTGTTTAATCAATAAATAAAAAACTCTTCTATACGACTACCATATAAATGAACAAGAAGATCTAAAAAAATGAACAAGACCGAAATATTTTACTTGGTTCACCCAAACTTTTATATTTCGAAGGATCATACACAAGCAATGTTTTTATATACAAAATAAACTAAAACACACTAAAATTACAATGTTAAGAGAAAACACAACATCCCTCATGGTTCACTACCAATCACAATTTTAAATCCTACTGCACCCACTACTGAAGTGTGATCACTTATTATTCAAATTTTTTTTTGTATCACTTCAATCAGTATTTTTTACACCTTATTTTGGGAAACATGATGATTTAATTTCATACACTTGATAAATACCAATTTACTAAAAAAATTCGTTGAAAATACTTCTTGTTAATATAAGTTCCATATTCATAAAAAGGTATTTAAAATTTCAAAAAACTTACCAACATGAAAATATTCAGTCATTTAGAAAAACATTTCTATCACTAAAGTGTCAACCATTCATGAAATATTTTATGATTTTATGAAGCATTATTCTGTTGCAAATTTTATGTTCTTATAAATCATTCATGAAAGTAATACTTTCAAAAAATTCATTGGGAGATTCATAGCCATTCCATATTCATTATATATTTATATTATTAAATTAGGGAGTAAGTGGTTATTTATGTATGTTTCTACCCTTCTTGAATCATTGAAGCTTCCCACATCCATTTTTTTGTAAAACACTACATTAATGTTTTTGAAACTTAACGAATTTATGAAAATTATCATGGAATTATCATATTTTTGAGACATACCATATTTTGAAAAACATTATTCCATGAATGCACAATATTTCCAGAATCAAAAAACAATATCATAACTCATAAAACTATCATTCTTTCATAAATTCTATTAATTTTCATATTTTCATAAATCATCCTAGAAAATGGATAATTAATGAAACCAATTATTTCCTTTAAAATATGTACACAAAATATACCATGAACCTTGAGAAATAATTACATATAATATGAAAAAATACAACCACTTACAGATCTATCAAACCTCCCTGTTGATTTTTTATCAACATTCCTAGATAGTAATTGCGCTGGAACTCCTAAAATAACCTTGTCAACCTATTTTTTCAACAAACACAGTCAACGGAAAAATAATAGAAAGTCATCTTAAGGGATTTTTGAGCTTCATTAATAGTTTAATCTGATTAAATTAATTAATTGGGGATAAAATTAAAAATCCAATAATGTTGAAAAGTCATGCCTTTATAATATATTTGCCTTTCAGCAATGTTTATGATCAAGGTTCCTTAGTGGGGGAATATTGTTCTATTATATTAATTAACCATGTATATTTTATTTTTATTTGTTTATAACTATGTTTTATATGTTTTATTTCCATTTCTTACCTTATTGAATATTGAAGCATCAATTAATTCATATGGAACTAATACCCAAATTTGATTTTAATTTAGATAACTAATCATTCTCCTATATATCCATGTTTTTTAAAATGTTTTCATTAATATACATTATTTAAAAAATGTTTTACTAAATATATTTTACATTATATTTACCTTCTTGTAAATGGTTTTACAAGGAAATTTCATTATTTATTCCAAATGGTCTAGTATTTAATCCCCTTATAAATGCTTGAAAATAATGATTATTTTTTACATTTACAGAATGAATAGATATTCCCACCATTATAACCATTATTTTATTTTGATATTCTATTATATGTATCCATGGTTATTTCTAGGGAAATATATTTTAGAAATATTTTTTGAATTATTAGTTTTTCAAAGAGATTTAAAAAGTGAAAATGCTATTTTACTTGAGAATAATTTTATGATCTTTTAATAGAATTTTCATTCATCAACATTAACCACCCTTGATGATACATGTGCTCTAATTTGGATAGTTTTTATTTATTCCATCCTCATTTTCTGTGGATGTATTATGATTGTTTCAATTATATTTTAATCTAACACATTTATCATCCATAGGATAATAATGTTAAGAAAGGAATAATGGATTTTTCTAGGATATTTATAATTAAATGAGATATTTATGTACATTATTTAGGTTAGGGTTAATGCATATTATTTTTTATTATGGTTGGTTCCATTATAAATAATCATCTCTTGATCCTGTTATAGATCACGAATGCATTGTGTAATGGGACAAATTGAACTGAATATTTTTTTCCTAAGAGATTAGTGGAATATACTGTGCTGGTTATTCCAAGTATAATGGTGATGGTAATTTCAATGGTAACTATGATAGTTAATCTATGTTTAATTGCAATGTTTATTCCATTTTCAATTGTTATGGATATTAAATATTTAATAGTGATATGAGAATTATTCTCAACGTTATCTAAATATTTTATCTATGATTTATGTGGGTTATAAATGTTTCCTTCGATCAAGATTGAAATCAAAGGACTCATGATTACTGTTTGCAATGACTATTAATATTGTTAATTTTTTCTTCCATATTTCATGATTAATGACCCATGTATTTTTTGTGAATAACATTTTGTTATGATCAAGAAAATTTATAATTTTTTCATACCATCATTCTCATCGTATTCTTACAAATTACATTTGATTTTTAATTCTTATGTTTAACCAAAATGTTCATTTAATCTCACCCTTATTATATTTCATATTTCCCCTGGTTAATAAGATTCTTATATTATGATTTTTAAATAAAATGGATTAATATTAGATGATTTGTTTTTGGATATTTTAAAGAATTAATATTGAATAATAAACCCTAAGTATTGAGGGAATGATACACTTCTAATGTCATATGTATTGTTTATATAAGAGTTTTCCAAATCGTATAAAACTATAAACCTTAAAATCCCTAGGTAGGTATGTGGTTGAATTTATCCTTTGTATTTTATATCTATTAGATGTAAAACATTTGGTCAAATTTTTGAATATGAAATACTCAAATAAAATTTTTATGTTTTTATCAATGGATATTGAAGTGTGGTTTTTGGATGGTAATTTTTGTATTAGGTAAATATTTCAATAACATTAGAAATTTGGATTTTTTTTAATGCGAGGTTATCTTAATAGTTAAAGATACAATCATTGGTTTATATGTTTTTGGATGACCATAAGACCATATTAATAGAATCCCACTTTTATGTATTATGTGATAGAAGCCTAAGATGATTAATAATATTTTATAAGACATTTATGGTAATACAACCTTCATGTTTGGTATGGATTTTAGTAAAACATTTATTATAGAAATAATTAGTTTCCATTGTGTTGACATAAGATTAAGTGGATTTTTTATCTTTATAGTTTATATTATATTATTATGAGGTAATTATGGGTTATTACAATTTGGGAACAAATGATTTAGCTAACCATGGCATTGAATACTAATTTGGTGACTCTATGACTGATAAACAGGTTAATTAATTTATGAAACATTATTTGTTTAAGGAAAACAAAATAATATTGGATTCAATTTGAGGAATAATTCTTTACTTATCTTTTGGAATATTATATGTTTTTACTGAGATTTATCAGGACTCAGGTTATTTATGGGAATAATCAGCATATTTTAGAGATTTTATGATTAGAGACTAATAATTTTGTTATTAGACTTCCAATGTGATTGATTTTATTTCTAGATACATGAAAAATTTATCGTTGAAGTATATGTAATCAGTTTTTTTGTTTCAATAATATTTTGAAGAATTTAAAAAAAAATTATTTATTGAATGATCTACGTTTAACATTGGACATCACAATTGAATATTAGATATTGATGTAGTTCCTCTTCTTTTGAATGATTATTCAATTGAGGAAAAATAGTATATTATTATAAAATTTTTAGTATATTTTAATTTCTATAAATATGAGGAATAACTTTTAATCCTTTTTAGGATTATGTGATACATTAAAAGTTTACTCAAATACATTAGACCTGAAAAATTAATCTAGAAGACTCATCATTTAGAGAAAAATGTGAACTTTTTTTGAAAATTGATTAAATTCGTAAAATTTACTTATTAATTATGTATATTTACATATAGTATTTTTATACATTGTAAATAAATTCCTCATCTAAATAAAAATTATATTAAAACAAAAATGTCATACTATAACATTTATTTTTGATGATCTGATGGTCTCTTCACCCACCAATGATATTTGATTATGTGGTTATTAACTTTCTCTAAAACATGTTCTCTATCACCATATATTAGTAAATGGGAATTAGTTTTATATTCTATTTACATATAATCTGTTCTGTATAATTATTCCCTACATGGTAACATATTTTTGTGATATTTTAAATGACCGTTGAATTTCCCTTTCCCTCTTTTTGAGAGGATGTTTTATTAAAAATATTATTATGTGGGATTTCAAAAACGGTATTTTAAAAATTCAAAACCATGCTTATTAACACAAAGATGAAATTGTGATGATGTAAATTATTAAGGGTGGGGGGAATTTATGATGCATGTATTATAAATGGACATTATGTTCGATAACATGTATGTCACATGAAACTAAGCTAAAACGAACTAAAAAATATTTCTATTTAAATGTGACAATTATAACCCAGCCATTAAATTAGAGAGAATTAATATTATTAACCAAACAAGGAAATATATAACTATAATAATTAGTTATAATGTAAAATTAAATGTTTATTAAAGAATAACTCATTCATTTTATTCTTCCAAAATATATTTTCTTTGAAAATGGGATTTATTACTTTTTGAGATAATGTATTATTAGTAATTTTTAAAACATTTTGTAATGGTATTTTAAAAAACGATTTTTTTTGAATAATAATGATAATATTATATCAAGATGATGTTTTGAAATTTTTTTAAAAATATTGATTTTTAAAAGAATGGTGAAAACTATTTTTAAAAAAATTGTATTTTATTTTCACGAATTTATAAATTCAACGTATATTTTTTATAGGTAATCAAATTTAATTTTTTCATTTATTTAAATTATCAAAATATGATTTTAAATGGAATTTTTTACTTTTATTTTTTAGAAATCAGTTTTATTCCTAAAAGGGAAGTTTTATATAAAAAACATTTCATCATGCTTTTTCAATTTAAATTATAATTAAATTATATCAATTATATGTTTTGAATCATGGAAAATGAATTAAATAATTAAAATGAATAGGCATAAAACTATTATATTGTTAAATTTTATAGTTAGATATTATGAATTGTAACATTATTAATTTTTGTTACCATGTTAAATAGTAAATTTGGTAATTAGGGGTTGAAAATTGCATTTTTAAGATAAAAATTGATCCTTAAAGGATCCTTCATTTTATTTTATAATTAAAAAACATAAAAAATCATCCACTATTTGGTTATATGACCATTTGTTGCATTTGGATGTGATTATGACCTTTACAATATGTTTTGTAAAGAAAATTTAAAAAACTTACACTCTAGCTTTTAATAATTACAATACTTTTCACATCAAAATAAACATAGGATACGTTATATTATGAATAGTATTTTAAAATTTATATAATTTATAGTCACCATGATAATTGTTTTTAATTTTTAATGCTGAAATAATTAACTTAAATGATTACATAATGTTGAAAAGACAAATATTCGATTAGCAGAAAAATAAAACCGACGGTATTTGAAATATTAAATTAAATAAAATTTTAATGAATTAATGTGATATAAGAATTTTATAGAAATATATAACGTTTTAGGGGTGTATCAAAATATTTTATTCATAAAGAATTTGTTTTCATGATGTTATTATAGTCAAAGTAAATTAATAGTTTTGAAATTTACATTATTGATATTTTC
Source organism: Viscum album (assembly GCA_963277665.1). Taxonomy (NCBI): domain Eukaryota; kingdom Viridiplantae; phylum Streptophyta; class Magnoliopsida; order Santalales; family Viscaceae; genus Viscum; species Viscum album. Next base: position 352,260,673 of record OY728130.1, on the reverse strand, counting down.
GGAATATAATATTTTATTTAATGATTTAAAAATAATAAAAACTTATCATTTGACATGTGAACGATATATGGTTGTTGATATTTAAAATTGTCAATTTTCCAGCCTTTTTTTCCTTTTTTAGTGTCTACCGTGACCCTCAAATAGCTAAAATCCATATTGTCATTGTTAGTGAGAAAAAGGTTAACGAAGGTCAAAACCAAAATATAATAGTAAAAATGTCATCATAAACTATTAAAATGTTTTATAATTAGATTATTTAGACTTATAATCAATTAAAATTATAATAAATATAATTTTTATCCTATTGAAACTCAAAATTAATTTTTATGAATTTATTTTTTTTTTGATAATTCCAAAATATCTATCCACTCTATTATAAAAGGAAACACATTATTATCATTTTTCATAACATAAGTCCACTTTAGTTTAGAAAATATATACCCAAATTCCTTTCACATACATAGCCTCATTCTAGTTCTCTTAATTTGGGAATAATATCAACTTTAAAGTGATTAAGGTGTTAGTAAAATGTCATTTTTCGAAGAAGTGTTGCAATTAATATCCGAACAATTTCATTCTATTTCCTCTTCAACCTCATTGAAATATTACTTAACCATTATGATATAAAAATATATGTAACTACCATATAATTACATTTTTGATGTTATTGAAACTATCTATAACTATCTCCTCTTTCATCAAATAGGGAATAGAACAATCGATTGTGTATATTGTGGACTATGGCCTCATAAACTGAGGTCCTTAATTTTCCATAACAACCTCTCATGTATCGATATAATAATAGAATTAATGTGTATATATGTCATTAAATAAATAATAATAATTCACAAAATATAATATGTCACTTTTTTACGTTTCCATAAATTAAAAAATGGTGAAATTGTTCGTTTGTACGTGTAGTCTACCAACACTAAAAAGTGATATGATTCATTTTTCATCACAACATAACTTGGATGATATATATATATATATATATATAGTAAATTTCTATAATTTAATTTTCATTATACAGAGATAAAATAATACCTACATTATTTCTATAGTGATCGTTGAAAAATGGAAATGTTACTCATGCATACATACGAACCACCATAAACGTGATTGTAATGTAATTTTTTTTCGTAAATATATTTGCAGATTGTTTTTAAATGTATTATTGATTTTAAAATATTAATTATATCAGTATTATTATTTTTGAGATTAAATATCAGGGAAACCTTTGACCATGGTCAACATACCAAAGGCATTTTGAAATTATGGATCGAACATCCTCAAAACACCTAATGTGGAATTAACTAATTTGGTAATTAAATATGTCACTATAATTAAAAAAATTGGTTAATATTAATGTAAAAATCCAAAAAAATTATTTGATATAAAAAAAATTAATATGAATTTAATATTGTAGTTAATGTAAACACATGGAGTGTTTATACTTGAGGTACATGATATTGTCACAATTTTGTTTCATTGAGGCATATTAATTATTATGCACATAAATTTTTTTATATTGTGTATATTATTCCATTTTACATGTCATGTCATGAATCATTTATAATTTATGATATTTTAAGATGTAATTTGATTTATCTTATCCAAGGTAAATTCACATGAATGTTACAAAGGGGTGTGGAGTTTCTCAAATAACTATCGTTTTGTTGGTTTATAACTCTTCTTCATCCAATTTGTAATTCTAGGATTATGACTAAATTGATCTATCGATTATTTTTTCGGTATTGTTTTTGTGGATATATATTTTTTTAAATAGAATATATACATTTATTATTTCTCAATTCATAGATATGATCTCTTTATAGGTCATGTGTCTCAATTTTTTTTTGGACCATGTATTATGATATGCACCAATTATATTTTATGAGTTAAATATAACAATATTTTGACTTGTAAATTCGTGAATATAATTATTTTCAGGAAATTTAATGTTTCCTTTTATATAAATATTTAATGGGACTTAGAAATGAAATGTTACTAAAGCGGTGTAGGCTTTAAATTAAAATCTCATTTATTTTCAAAAATGTTTGTGTGAAAGGTTTCATTGGGGGGTGGAAGAATGATATGATATTATTTTCTTAAACCACAATTATTTTATTCTTGTCTGTTTATGAATTAAGCTTACACATTTAATTTATATTTCATTACATATTTATAAAACAATATCTAGTAAATAATTTTTAAATGATGTAGATATTTTATTTTTTTAGGTTTAGATTCTTTCAACTTTATATCAATGTATTCTAAAATAATTATAGAAATTTTATTTTCTAAACTATTTGTTTCCTAAGACAATTTTAAAAAATTGAATACATTTTTTTTTAATTTTTTTAAAATTAAATTTCATAACATTTTTTAAATTGGACTTCTATTTACTCTGTTTAGCAATACAATTGAAAATAATGTTCATTTTTGGCATTATTAACATGGGAATATTTTCTAACTATCATTTTCATTATTTGATTTTAAAAATCCTTTATATTTTTCCATCTTTATCATAAATAATTTTTTTAATGTTTTGTTAATTTTTGGTTTTAAGCTTTTATTTTCAATGTAAAGAGGATATTTTTCACTAGAATGATTTTAATGATATTTTAATATTATTTTCATTCATCAACTCCAAAAAAACCTAGATATTAATTATTCTTTATTGGGGGATATTTTTTATTGATACCATCATAATTCCTTCTAATGATAGATAATGATTGTTTAAATAATATTTTTATTGAAATATTTACTTTTAATCAGGTAAATGATGTTAAATAAGAAATAATTGATTTTGTAAGAGTTTTAAAATAAAATGATTGGTATATGTACTTTATATATGATATGTTTTTGGTAATTGTTTGTGATGATGGGTGATTATATTATAATAAAAGGCCAAGTGATCTAGTTAGAGCTCTCTATTGAATTATGTAAAGGGACAGAGTTAATTGACTTTATATCACTCATGATATTATGAGTATATACTACCATTTTTATTCCATTAATGACCATAATGCTTAATTCCAGTGTAAATATTATAATTACTTGACGTTTAACTATGATTGTTAATACATTTATAAATGTGATGGTTCGTCCATATATAATAGTGATATAAAATTGACTCCCAAAGTTGGTTATATGTTTTATCTCTGATTTATAGAGGATAAGAATATTTCTTTTAATTAAGATTATTAATACATAGATCGTGGTTTCTGATTACATTAAAGCGTTCCATTATAAAATATTTATTTTTTGTTTCTAATTGATTATATATGTATTTCTTGGAATGAAGTCAGCTATTTAATGATAATGTACATTGATTATGTGATCATACCCTCATGATTATCATATTTTCAGTAATGAAATTAAATTATTAATATTTTTATTTAACTTTAAATACTATTTAATCTCCCCATGCTTATGTTTTAGGTTTCCCTAGGTTAAGAAAATTTATTTTTCATGATTTGAGTCTATAAATGTGTCATATGGAATGAATTTTTTTAGAGATGTTGAATACCTAATATAAAATATGAAAAGTTGGGTATAGTTGAAATAATACCCTCTTCAAGTAATGGGTATTATACATATAATATGTTTTCCTAACTATACAATACTGAATACCTAAATAGTCCCTTGGTATGTATGTGGTCCAATATATTATTTTGATGTTCTAATTTATGGACTAAAAAAATTGGGACACATTTTTATGTATAAAATATGTAATTATTAATTTTATGTTATTAAAATTAGATCCCTCAGTGTGGTTTCATGATGTTATAGTCAATGCATCAGAATAGGGAATTACTGATATATATATTTTTCAATAATATCTCCTTTATGTTTATTTATTAATAAATTTTAATGTAGTGAACTGGAAAAAATATACAATTTTTGGACAATGCCTGTGATATAAATAATGGGTGGATCTAGAATCAAATAAATAGTTTTCTAAAATTGTAGTTATGAACAAAATAACTACCACCTCATTGTTTGGAACATCAAATTTAGAAGTAATAATAGTATACGTTTTTTTCCCTTACCATCTTCTGTGATATCTACCCTTTACGTTAATGTCATTTTTTGGTGTAGTTTCAAATGTCTTTAAAGTTAAATAATTATAATTTTATGACTTCAAACTTTCCATTTAATTAATAAACCTAATTGAATTTCTATCCACAGATAAACAAAATTCATGTTCCCTTTATGTATGTATCAAGGTGTTTTCTTCCATGGATATAACATGATGGAAACCCCCATATCATAATCACATTATACATTTTTTTATCATTAGGTAATTAGATGTCCTCTTATACTCTTACATTGTATTTAATTTATAATATAATGTTAATTCCTTGTTTTTATTGATGTCACATGATACAATATTATAATATAATAAGAATTTTCTTGAGGCCAGTTCCCTTTTAAAGATATGATTTATCTCATCAATAAACCAACCAATCATACTCTTTGGATAATGTGTGTATCTCAATATATTCCATGCTAAAATTATTAATTTGGCTTTATACGTAGAATCATTTTACAGGTCCATTTTTATAAGACTCTTGAATTATGTTTCTATATTCATAAAGAAAATATTTTTCCCAGAAAAGCACAATCTAATACTTACACACAATGCTTGAAATTTCCTCTGCAACCCTAGTATTTTCAATCTATTTCCACTATTGATATGAATCCCCAATGAGATGATAGGATTCCATGATAACCATATTCCTTTAATTACATGTTAACATAATAATAAATTTTTTCATGTAACTTATCCATTGATTAGTTACTAATGGATTAATGGTTTTGTTCATTGATTGGGGATTTTTATGAATTAAATGGTATGAAAATTTACACCTCATTACATACTATAAGGATTATCCTTAGGGTAAAGGTTATTATTCATAACCTGATATATATATGCTAATGTAGTTATAATTATTTATTCTCTTGCCCTTGCGTAATTTTCTTTTCTAGGAGGGAAATAATTACATAGAATACATGAATTTACACATTTTCTATTCCTTCCACTATATACTATTAAAAAATAATATAATACACAATATTAAATCATAAAATTATGAATCAAAATGTATACTTATGAAACTATTGTAGAATTTAACAGAAATTAAAAATTTATCCATAGGTAATATCTGAATAATATTCTTAGATTCATTGAGAATATCTTCAAATCAGAAAAATATTTCCTTATACTTCATAATTGTTTGTTAAGGGTACATGAATCAACCAAATCATATCCCGTGTGAGTGGCTAGCTAGTTGTGCAGTAAGAATCCCACAAATCATGTTTGAGTGGTGATTGGGAAATAACCAGTCTTACTCATTTAGATTTATTAACACTAAGTGCATCCATTCCATAATAACATCCATTTTTTAGTATTGATACAAGGATTTATTTCCAAGGAAACCACGCATTCCCTACATTCACCAAGATTTTTGATATTATCCTAAACATATAACTATATATAGATTCTATCATAGGATTATGATTCTAATATATGTTTTTAAAAATCTAGTTCATGGGGTAAATATTAATCTTTTGATGTTAATAAATATTACTACCAGAATATTATTAGCATAAAGATATCCGTTTTGTTATTATATTGGTACATGATATAAGAGATCACATAGTGAAGGATCAATTTGTAAAATAGGCTTGTAAGAATAGATACATTATTGAATCTCACAGTACATTTGGAAATATAAAATACAAAATAGTATTTTCATAGAGACCATGATTATTCCATTTATCATATCCTTATATATCAATTATAGTAAACTTAATTGAATCTTGGTGAAAGTAAACTTAATATAGGTGTGTGGTTAGAATCTCAGTAACGGAATGTGTATACCACTATCTATCATAGAATAAATAATTCATGGATAATATGGAAAGAGTAAATTATTATAAAATAATTCAATATAAATAATCACATTATATTGAAACATATCCATGGATATCATAACTATTTTAATAATCACATGGTAATCAATAATAGATTAGACAATTTTGGAATATATAATTCTGAACACCATGATGTTATATTTTAGTCATCAATCCAATTAATCATAAATAAATGGGTAATTTATATTCTAAATACCATACCTATTTTGTCTCAAGAGACCTAAAAATGCATCAATATACTATGTCAATCTTGTCCCGACATATAACGTAATAAGTCCAATGCATTCCTCATATGAATAAACAACCCAATATAGTCAATATTCCTTAACAATCAATAATTATCTATATTGGAATATCTTAAATCCATAATTTTAAAACTTTCCCCACTTAAAATGATCATAATCCATCCAACGAACTATAAAAGATGGTATAATTAGAGTTTAACCTTCGTAAATCTGAATACTCATCAAAGTATATTGACATTGATGAAAATAATTATAAATGATATATATAAGATTTCATGAGGAAATAATATTTTCATTTTGAATTGACTAATTTAAATTATAAAATGCACGAAAGTGATAGGGGTGTTTTTTTCGTTGCAATGAAACTATAAATATTTTTATGGATGCTTCAATGAATAGTGTATTCTTGGATGTGGAAAATTCATTTTTTTACTGTACATTAAAATAATCATTATGTTGACACATTCGTTAAAAAGATACTCATTCTTAAAATGAAATGGATATTCCTTTTATAATTTTTAAAAATAGTAAAAAATTATAGATTTAATTTAATCAATGATTAGAGAATTATAGAAACTTTCTTGAAAGTAGAAGGAAAAAAGTTATCTTCCAAAAATAATAAAAGGAGAAAAAAATAGTTGGGGTGTAATATGTAAACATCATATAATTACCTTGATAAAAACATAAACACAAATAATGTCAATCAAGGATGAGATTGTGAAATAAGCCCTTATATTATGTCTTAATTAAATTATATGTTATTTTATCATCGCGTATTATAATTTTAAATTTATTATACTTCTATAGTAGAGCAATATAGACACCAATATTAGCATAATGATATAATATATTTAAATAATAAAAATTTATTCCTAAATATCATATATATTCATTAGATCTATCTTTATAACCATCCATGTAATGTGGTGATGAAAACCAATTACACCACTACTTGGAGACAAAAATTCATTTGTATGAATTGGTGATTTTTTCTTTTTTCCATTGGATTGAAAAAAAATGAACATGTTTTTTTCCAATATAATGATAAAATTTTACTACACTAATGATAACGATGTTATCATATGTGCATGATTATACAATATTCTATGTAGGTAGAATATTAATTAAAAGGAAAACACTTGGTTAAATATTATACATCTTCTTTATAATACCACTTTTATCTTTAACATTAAGAATTATAGGTTGGTGTTTTGGTGAGATTAGAGAATCTAAGTATTGAGGATGAAGGTTGGGAAGTTATTTGAGTTGGTAATGGTTGAGATATGTTTAAAAAATGTTCTATACAAGGGAGGAAAAGTAGTTCCATTTTATAAGTGTTAGAAAATTCATACATGGAATTATATATAATATTTCAATAATATAAAGTCATTTTCATGTGATGTGGCCCCATATTTATATATATGTGAAGGTATAATAAGTGATGTGTCAATATAACCATTCAATGAGTTTTAATTAAGTGTTTTTTGTTATCATGAATAATTATCCAATTATTTTTTTAACCATTGTAACATATTTTAATCTTAAATGAGATGATTATATTTACTATGTTTATTATTCATTCTGAACAAACAATAATTTTAAATTATTACCTAATATTAATTAAAATGATTTTAAACATGGAATGAATTTCGAGGATTCCACTCATTGAACTAGAAAAAATTACATTTAATATCATTTCATAAAACATAACAAAACAATTTCTAAAAACATTGCTATTTTAAACATGAAAATGATTTTTCTGAAAAATATAGTATAAATTTCCCCCATATGTGTTTGAATTGATCATTTTAATTAAAATTATTTTTTTCTATAAATAAAATCCAAAACTAAATAGTTCATTTCATATAACTAATTAAATGAAATGAATAACATATAATTTTTTTGAACAACAAAACAAATTATATTTCCAATAAGATTTTGTTATACCTCTAAATTCAAAAATAAATTTTTATATAAATTTTTTAAAATATTTTTTTTTAGAAAAATATATTTCATAAATAGTCATGTAATTATTATATCCACATAATTTAATAAAAATATCTAAATTTATAAAATTGGTATTGACCATCATTTACCTATTAATAAACTATTTATTAAAAATATCAAAACTTTTCCCAATCTAATTTTCACATGATTGAAAAAAATAAAATTAATTTCATGAAATCATTTCTATAATAATTGACAATTTAGGTTGAAATAATATTATTGACTAAAATAATGAACATTTTATTATGATATCTCTAGGAAATGGATTACTATAAATTTGTCTTAGGTATTAAATTAATTCTCAATGTATGAAATATCACTAAAGAGTTTAGTGTGAGGTTTAAAATTTTATATGTTTATATGGTTATTTAGTAGATATTTTTACACTTATATAGAAAATATAACATAGTTCTAAAACATGTTTTAATAAAATCAATATACGGAGATACCATAGATCCATTTATGGTAATTATATAATATAATTGAATATTACTGACACTTTTGTATGTGATTTTTGAAATATATTTTTAATGACTTATAATAATTTATGAATTTATCATGTTAAAAAAATTGGTTGGAAAATTTAAATTATAGTGTATATTTAAACTTTAATGTATTTAAACATTATAAGTGAGATGTAATTCACTTATTAATTAAGATAACAATCATAAATTAAATGATAGGGAATGAGAAACATTATATAATACAAATCTTTTTATAAAAATATGATATTATATATATTACACGAATCAAAACAAAATTTTTCTAATACCATTTTAATATCTTCATATATATAAGCTACACAAAAAATATTTAGTGGTTTAGATTTTTAATATCAACTAAATATAATCAAATATATAGTATTATCTACAGTGAATAGAGAGTGACTGTGTTAGGAAATACAGGAAATAGTAATCCCCACTTCTGGGTAAATTTAAAAGCCACTAAGTAATATTATTCATAAATCACTTCTTTATATGTCATATATTTAATATGTTCTTATTTTTCCTTACCTTGATAAAACATATAGAAAAATAATTGAAACATAAACAAATTACATTCATTGTCCACATTATCATTCTTTATTAATAACCATAATATTAAAAAAGAGTGGAAATAATATAATGAATATAGAAAGATGGAATAATTCCCAACCCCCTTATATAATCATGATTTATTTTATAATCTTTATATACAAATTTCATTAATTAGTTTCCAAAATCTTTTAGTTTTTAATGCTTCCAAAGACAAATCATTAAATCTAATACAAGATTTAATTTGATGAATATTAAGTGTACCATTCAATTACATTTCCTTAGTATGTTTTTTAGTGATATATATTTATTCATATAAACCTTGGTATATTAACCATATAATAATACTATTAAAGACATAATTTCATAATGTAATATTTTTGGAATATCATTTCTTGAAATAAGTGGAGCTAGATATCCAAACACAACACTCTATCCGATATGTGACAAGTCCCAAAGTCTTTTAGAACTGCAATAGTGAACAAAATTACAATGTTTATCAGTGATCTAGGTATGAAATATTAAATCATTTTTAAATAACATCTAATAATCTAAAATATTCTTCTAGAAACCACGTAATTTGTTTGTATATATTAAAATTTTTATACTATTTGAAAAATTAATTTTTCAAAAAAGGTAATACAAATATTATCTTATAATAGGCTAATAATTTAAATAAAATTCCCTGAACAATGAAATTGAACTCTTAATTTTGAGAAAATAAATATAAAAATAAAACTAATTAAATCAATAAAATAAAAACGTCATATGGGGTCTTTATATACACTCTAACATAAAATTGAAATAAAATAACTTATTTATCACAAAGTGTTACCTGGTTTATAACATCATGAGACACTTCTCAACCTTCCTTAATGAACCCATGGCCAATCCTGAATCAAGTGGTATGGATTCCCATACTTACAAAATAAAATAATTCAGTATATATTGGTGAACATTTATGTCCATGTAGTGAATGCGTATATACCCATTTAGGTCGCATAAAAATTTTATATGAACTACCAAATTATTAATAAAAAATTATGTTTCTTAAATAAATGGAATAAATAATTACTCTATAATTGAAATATTAAATTAAATAAAGATTTCATGGGAATTTGTTAATATAATTCGAAGTAAAATCCCTTTAATAAATATGTAAAAAAAATTATAAAACAAATAACAACATTTAATAGAGTTATTAAATTAATAAAATTTATAATCTAGGGAAATTAGAGTACAAATATGGAATTATAAAAAAACAACTATATAATTATTAAATCATTTCTATATACTCATAGGAATCACACTATCGATGCCTGAACAAGGTAACCCTAATTAGAAGATAATATATATATCATTAGTTCTCACTAAACCCAACAAACCCATGGAGTTTTAAATCAATGAATAAAATATTTTCATTAATAAAACAATATACCTAACAATAATATATCTACCATATAAAAACCACCCAAATTCGTTGAATGGAAAACATCAATCATGTCAAATACTAAGTAACCTCACCAATATTTAAAACAATGCACAATATTGAGCTATTTAATAAAAATTATACCATATATTTAGTTTATAATAAAATAGAAAATAACATTTTTATATATAATAACTTTTATAACTGATTCAATTGAATTTAGAAACCCTATATAATCATCTAAGCATCTATAAAATCATAAATAAGGGACATCATAAACTAAACCATTAGAAAATACGAACATAAGTGTGTAGTTTTTTAATCAAGATATGTGTAAATAATCATTATAAAAACATAATTATTATTAAAAACCCATAATAATTTCATTCTAAAATATAATAAAAATCTTATAAATATTTTAAATTATTAAGGAAACATGTTATAAATACTAATAATTAGTGTATATTCAAAAATAGATGAGGTATAATTGAATCATGTATCGTATTTTCAGTCCAAACATATGACAATATATATAAAGAATTGGTGATATAATAACATATAGAAATACTAATAAATTTAATATATTAATTAAAAAACTCAAATAGATAATCTATAATTCCTAAGAGTAAAAAATAGTAACCCATGTCCCATATGTGATTGCAATATTTTCATTTTGGTTTGGTTAACCACAAAAGGACCATTATAACTATAATTGGATAAAGTATAAATTTTTCCGAAATATATAACCTTGATATGGGAATCCCCCAAAACCCACGAACCCTAATTACGGAAAATATTCATTGGTATATTGGAAAAAATTAATTAAAGAAATAAATGTGTGGAGAATAATAGTGTAAAAGGAATGACATAAGGCTTTTTACCACTTTCACCACATATCAATTTCCAATGTAAGAATAATTCATGAGAAAAAAACCCCCATGGATCCCCTACCTTATGTTATATGTGAATGAATATGTTAGAAGGGTGAACTCCTTATTTTTTTCTGAATAATCTCTTTAATCCATTTTAAATATAATGAAAATACAAAATAAAATAATTACACAATTAAAGGAATAAATATAAGAAAAACAAAAAATCATAAACATAATCATAATAAGAATTTTAAATATCATATAATATCATAATATAGTTTTATTAAAAAATTATATAAATTTTTAAAAGTTTTTGAATAAACATTAATCTTTGTGTTACATTTTAAGGATTCATGGTTTCTACAAACCTTCTCCAAAATAGGAATTCACTATTTTTTCGAAACATACTATTCATGGTCGAGATACATGGTCCACAAAATGTGATCTAGACTATGTAGTTATCATCACTTTTAGAATTTTGGAAAATTTAATATGATAACAATTGAACAATAAGATAAAATTAGAATATGAAAAACTATGGTTTTAACATTATCCCCATTGTAAGTCTTTCCTCCCATAGAAACCCCCTTAACTTTTGAAACTAAAAAAATATATATTGGTATTAAATTAACATAACAGTCAACTGAAAAAATTATAAAGACTTAAAATATCCAATACTCAATAGTTTCCTCTTTATTATGATAATACATAAAAAATTAAAAATATATCCTTTCAAAATTTCATCCCAATGGAGAACTCTCAAATATACTATTTTATTTTAGGATTCAGGAAAATATATAACATAAAATAATTTATCAATAACTATTCAAAAATATTTGAACAATAATACTAAAATCAAACTCGAAATATGTTGACATTTTTTAAAATAAAACAAAAATAAATATAATTAATTTTTAATATATTATAGAAATCCAATTTTTCCTTAAGATCAAAGGATTAAATCATTTTTGAAAACTGTAATAAGATATTATTTATTGATAAAATGATTTGTAAGAATATTATATTGAATGTGATATACATTTAATTTATGTTAACCACCTTCCACCATAAGTGTTTAATAAATTAAACCACAATATATCCCCAAAAATAAATAATATTATGTTTTCTATAAAAATAAATTGGAAACACATCAATTTATAACACCTAGTTGAATTATATTCTAAAAATTTGAATATAAATATAATAAAAGTACATGAATAAAGAAGGGAAAAAATATAGTTTAAAACTTTTTATATAATCATACATAAAAAATTGGGAAAATATCTCAGTTTCAAATGAAAATTATTAACAAAAAAAATATAAAATATTTTCTAAAACACCTCAACATTAATGGAAGTATTACAAATATCAAATAAAAAAATTGATTTTTAGAGGTCATATAATACAATTTTTAACTATAAAAACACATATTATTCTTAAAATCAATACCTTAGGGTTAATATAGTTCAATTTTATTATTTATGACATATTATATATCCAAATAGAATTCCATATCAATATTTATAACTATTTGAGGTAATTGTATTATAATTTTTTTTCAAACATACGTAATCAGTTTACATTACCTTAGACCCCTTAAACATCACTAGGAATATGAAACATGATCAAAATGTTTAGAGGTTTAGGGTTACGATTATTAAACTACCAGACCACATATTTTCCAACCATTGTAGGTAATTTTAATAAATTTCAATTTACTGACCATTTTTCATAATTTCAACTCCAATAATTCATATGAATAATTAAATACCATATCATACATATTTAAGTAATGATTCATTCCTTTAAATATTTTTCCTATAAAAACACATTCAAATATGTACTTTCAATTCTTAAATATGTCATTAAATTGAAATTAATTAGACTCAATACCAAATTATCATAATTAACCTATACCTTTATCAAAAACAATACCTACCATATTTATATGCACATACATTTAATTTATTTAATTAAATAATGTTTCAAATTATGTAAACCACAAACTAATACAAACCCTTAATGAAATATATAAGCATCCATCATAAGTAAATTTAGGAAATCAAACTGAACTAAACACAACCTAAATAATACAATATAGAGTTAAATAACTAATCCAACAAATTAAATAAAATCTATCTCATGTTTTTAAAACCATTTAATACTACTAAACTTCAATACACATCAAGTAAATAAAAAACTAAAATCTTATTATAATTGAATTGAAACAATTTCAATGTAATTAAACCATTTCATGAATTATATCAACATAAAGAAAAAATTTGTAAACATAATATCATGTAAAATTATAATAATTTAACGTTAAGACCTCATAAATTTCACTTTTGCAAATAAAAATCTATTTTAAAACGTCATACTAACTTAATAGGTTATAAATAATATCATAAACAATGGAAAATAGATTTCTTCTAAATGCGTATTTTAAATTTTAGAACATAATTAAAGAATATATACATAAAAAAATTCCTAACTACAAATCATTTCAACCAAAATTTGAATCTATATAAATCCAACATTAAGAAAAAAACCAAGACTACTTATCAAAATGAAATTCCAAATGTCACCAAATGAGGCCCTATACCTTAAAAATGGCTTCACACCATTTCAAAATCACTTTAACACAAAACCAAACATATATTAAGCTTTAGCTCCATTGAAACAAAACATTATATACTAAAAATAATAAATTCATGGATTCAAGGAAATTTCCCATATAAAAGTAGAATATTTGGATAAACTTTTATAGAGAAAATTGAAAATATGATACCTATATTAAAATATTATAAAAACTCTGATCAAATAAAATCTCTAGATAAAATGGTTATTAATTAAAAAATGAGTAAATATATATTTTTCAAAGAATATATAATAAATACAAGGAATTAAACATTTATAAATACGAAATAACATATGAAAAATTAAATATATCCAAATAGAAATCATTTTCATACATACGCTATAATTTTATAATAATTTCAACATTGTTTAATTCGTAATTTTAAAAAATTATATAGAAATTATTCATGTTAATAAATTATTAATCATTGATATGAAACCCATATATTTTTATTAAAAAAATTTATAAAAAAGAAATTTTTAATACAAATTAAACTTATTCAAATAGTAACACCATAAACATGTTTATAAAAACCATCATTACAAATAAATCTAAATATGTTTATTGAATTAAATAACTGAGTTTTCATCAAACTAATGACCATTTGACAAAATAAATCATAACTATGTTATTGTCCTAAATAAAATCAAAAATATTTTTCAAAATATAAAATTTCAATTATTCATATTTCTCATAATGTGAAAAAATAAAATTTACCCAAATATGAATTCTATAATATAGAAAATTATTTATAAAAATAGTGAAAAATGTATATTAATTTTCAAATAATGTTCGATTAACATGATATGATCCTATAATTAAATACTTATAATTCAAAAACGTATATATATCTATAACTAATAAATAATACATAAATTTAACCTTCCAACTCCCCCATGAATGTCTCCAATGAAACAATAATTTTTCATTTGCTGTATAGAGTATTCAGTGGATATTAAATTAGATTTGGGATCATCTCATTTATTTCTATCCTAGAAAAATAAAAAATACTTTACTAATACTAATTTAATTTGAAAATAATATCCAATCATCAATCAAAATATACAATACATATTCAAAAATCAATAAGATGCAACATGATTAAAATAACAGAAATTCAATTAATGATAAAATAGTTATCATATTAATTCATAAAAAAGGGAAAACAAGTATATGTTCATGTTTTTTTTAACTTTTGTTTCCAAATATTTTTATCCAAATATAATTTTAAAAATTTAAATATGTTTTTTAAAAATATATAAAATGAAAACACTATTAAAAACAATATAGAGATCTCTAATTTTTTTAAAAATTCATTTTAATAAAAATATGTAACAAGATAGAATTTTATTCAATTTATGAAAAGGTTTAAAATCATTAAAAATTTATAGATGTGGGTTACCATAAACAACATCTAATAATTTACAAACATCCATCACAACCAAATTAATCTACTCAATCCACAATATATAATTGTATTGAATCACAATTGAATAGAATGGGTAAAGTTATCATAAGACACAAACTATTCCCATCAAAACCCCAAAAAAAAATAATACCCAAAAACCACAACCCATTGGAGAGTATAACAACCTAGATGTGTAATCAATTGAAAGATGATCTTACTTAATAAGTGGGAAAAACATTCCATGGAAGATCCATATATTTAAACTTTATCAATATAGATTAATGTTGTATCTCGGTCCAATAATCATAGTTATATTGCTAAAAATATAATATTTTTCAGACTAGACCAAAAACAAACACATGAGACAAAATTAAAAAAAAATCAAAAAATAAAACATCAATTAAATTATTGAGTTACTTATATACTGAGATTTTTTTTAGATTAGTGATTTATAGAATTACTAATAAAATATTAATTAACACGCTGAATATCATTTAACACAACAGAACGGTTTCCCACTATACCCAGGGTTTTTTATTTCAAATTGTTTGTCCAATATTTCACAAAAAATTGTCCATACATGATACACACATTTAAATGTCATTCGTATTAGACTAATTTATAACCTAGGTAAGTTGAATCATAATAATGGGTGGGAATAAACTATCAATAATGGAAAGCATATAAAAGAATCCATATTGAATACACAAGGCATAAGAAATATGGGGGAGATAAATAATAATGAAAATAAATATATAAAAAACTTCATGAATGTTAATATATCATTGGATGAAGTAAGAAAAAATAATATTCATATGGATACTAGTAACTAGTTTCATAATAATATAATTCATAATGTCTCACATCATAATCTCACTATCATGTCCACATACTAAGTCATAAAGAATATATTGGTACGGAACAAACCAAATAACCAATATAATTCATTTCACTGTACCTAATGATGCCTCAAGGGGATATATAATATAGGACCAACCCATTTGTTTCTATGTATGATTAATTCATCATATAAAAGAAAATAACAACAATTAAATATGTATAAAAATTCCATTGTATCGAAAATTCATATTGGAGAACTCACATAAATAATAGAAATATTTTTATAGTACATATTCTTCATTCATTAGTTTCCAATATTTTATTCTATATAACTTAAAAGGATACATGTCTTAATTATTTCACTAATCACTAAATAAGTTATATTTATTAGTAAACATTTCCAATATGATTTAAAAAATATTGGGTCCTTACACTGTATTGAGTAATGAGTGTACAAATAATTCAATATTTTATAATTATTCAGAATATATAATTGATAATAAAGGACATGGACATAATTATTGCCATAAATTCATCATAAATTAATTCATTTGATAAAATAAATGTTCCTTCGAAAATAGAAAATTAAAATCAAAGTTAATATCTTTAGAATAATTTCTCTTAATTACTTGGTAACATTGCTCAAAAAATAATGCTATAAATGACTTCAAAAACAATTTTTATAAGGTTTTAAAAATACATTTAAATAATTATTTTTAATGTAATTTATAATAATATAATATTAAATATAAAATAAACTTATATAAGATAATGAGAAGTGGATGGTAAAAATGTACATTAGTAGAATTAATTACAATTTTAATACATTTATAGAAATAAAACCCTTTAATTTTGAAACATTTATTTAATAATGGGATATATATTACTTTGTAAAAAATTCATCACATTGATTGGAAGTTAATATAGAATAACTGTCATGATAGTGAAAAAATCAATTTATAATGAAAGTAAAATGTGACTAAAACATATAAAATAAAACATTATTCATTCTAAAATTTTTAAATAATGGCAATTATTACACAAATTAACATTTTTAAATCATTAATTTATATTAAATATAATTATTTTAGAAAAAATATATAATATGGACATGGAAGAAAAGATTAATGAAAAAGGAAAAATAATTTTGGGTTTTCATATAAACAAAATTTCGGGTGACCTGAGATCCAAACATATGACAAATGGAATTATTACTTAAATAAAATAGATATAGCTAGATAAAGATAAAATATATGAGTTTTATCGGATTTATAACATAAAACCTCCTCAATGGAATTTGATACCTATACTTTCCTGAAAAAGAGTGAGATTATAAAATAAACCCTCACATTTTGTGTAACGTTTGAATAAAAAAATATTGAAGTAGGGAACTAGTTATTAAATTTTAATTATCATTATTAAAGTGAGGATAAATATATAATATTCACAATTGGTATAAGATACACCATATATTTGAAAGAGGTGTATAATTCAAATCAGATCTAAAATTAGGATGTCTGGGATGGGAAACCCTAAAGTTATATTCCTTCCTAGTCAAATGCATTCCAAAATCAAAAATAATTAATTATTATATTTATTATCCATATATATATTAGATCAATATATATATATATATATATATTTCATTTACTCATGAATTATTTTTTCACACTTTCTCATAATTCATTGCTAAAATCGATTATTTAAGTGTTAGTTATTCCATTTCTCATAAATGTTTTCATATTGATATTTTGGTAGATGCACAATAGTAATGATTTATTTCTTGATAAATGGTAGTAATGTAATATATATCATATTTATAAATTAAATTCATTTTTATAACCATCCATATAAGGTTCTTATAAAATATAAAATATGTCGTTCATGGTGGCGGTAGTCTATAAGTACGCAAGAGCAACATTTTAATTTTATTGAAATATGAAAAAGGTAAGAAGGTATATAATTTTTCATAATTCAATAAATATAATTATTTTATAAGTAGAATATATATTAATTAACTAAACATTTCTAAAAATTCATGAGTGACAGTGATGAAAAATGAAAAACATCTCTTTATAAAGATGATAGTGAGAAACTTCGTATGAGTGTTGTTTTGATTTCCCATTAAAGGGACATGAGGTACAAATTTTTTACATAAATACAATAACATTTTATCATATTAATGTCACTAATATAAATATATAATCATAGTTATAAAATCTTTTAAATAGGTAGAGGAATAAATAAACTTCAAATAATTTTGTTAAGACTTATGACTCCTCCTTGGATATCATCCTTTGGATTTAACCTTATGCTTATTGGGTTTTTATTTTGGAAAGACGAGGACCTATAGGGAATGCATAAGGGTGATGGTATGGTATATTGGTTGATCATGGTTGAGATAAATGATCTTTTATTGTGTTTATAAATGAGGATAGGGGAAATTTTATAAATGAGGGAGTGAAACATTTTTAAATGATTAGAAATTCCATATATAAAAAATCATATTTTCTAATAAATTGGGTAAATTTTTTTCCAATATATAATACAAGACATTTTAATCTCTAAAAATAATAAATAAATAATATTTATATATTATTTAAAAATATCTGATGTTGTATATCATAGTTTAACCCTATTAATAATCATTTTAACAATTTCCAGTGGAAAATATTTTTCAGTTGTGACGATTTATTATTGAGAAAAACGAAATTGAACTAATTAAAAAGATAAATAAATATAAAAGAATGGAATCTATTTTCTTCAATAATATTAAAATAAGTGTAAATAATTAATTTTAATATAATTTTTGAAAATGTAATGAAAACTATTATTATAGAAATGACCCTTTTAAGCATAACAATGATTTTATACAAAATTAATGTACTATATTGATTCAAAACGAAATTAATTGGATTTTATGATTAATGAGATATAATTTGAGTTTTAAATGAAAAAATACAATATAACCCTCTAGATAAATCATTAAAAGAAACGAATAATAATATATTTGTTTTTAAAAAATATTAAATAGATTCCAAAAATATAAAATATAGATTTATAAATTCAAAATTATATTTTAAAAATAATTATATTAATTATTAAGTATATATTTTATCTATTGTAATCATTTTATAAATATTAATCTCATTCTTATAAAATTATAATATCATTAAAATGAATGCCTTTGTAAATTCTGTATTTTTTCAATATTCACCAAAAACATCATTTTTTAGAAAATATCCAAAAAATAATCATAATTATAATGTTTCAATTATAAATCCAAAAAAAAATATTAATTCCATCATATTATATTTCTTAAAATTTAGAAATTTCTATATTTTTTAAAATAATACAATATATAGAAGGAATTATTTTTTTAGAAAAATGACCTTATAAAACTACATGTTTTTTTTCATATGAATTTACAATTAATTTAGAGTTAATATATTAAGAAACATATTAAAATATTATATATAATCATAATCATATTTTAAATGTGATTAATTTAAATTAATAAGATAACATGTATATAAATTTAAAATAATTAATTGAAAAACATTCCTTACAAAAACTAATGAATTTTAATAAAATTATTTAACTATTTATTTTCTAATTAATAAATTTAATCAATAAAAAAATAATCTATATTATATATCATAATTTAATTTTATATATCAATTTATTAAAATTTTTGTTATAATATGTCATGACTTAATTTTGATTGATGTTGTGTGTAAAAAATGTTATTGAACATATTATTATTTAATAAATAATTACATGTTGAAATCATAGGGTGTGAAAATTGATTTACTTCTACATAAAATTACTCAATTTTAATATATTACATATCCTATATAACTATAAAGAAAAGATAAATCATGAATAATAGGTGAGAATGAATGATTCAAAAAAACAGTACCTAATACATGACTCAACTTATCTACGATGCATACATATACTATGAACTATATTATTGAACCCTCATTGAAACCCTTTCTCTAATCCAAGGCTAAAAATATCAAAATATAGTAGGAAATAATTAAAAAATTAAATTCCCTATATAATTTTCTATTTTAGAATGTATCCTTGGGGATTTAAATTTTAACATGCATCATTATAGGAGAAAAGTAAATGTCATTATGAATATTATCAATATTAATGTGCTCAATACAATAGAAAGAAATAATAATTTATAACATTATAGATTTTATGATAATATATAATAATTAAACTTCTATATAGGTGATTAAAATTTCATTTTGAATCTATTTTATTAAAGAAAAAAACTATCATACCAACAATAGGAAGGTAATGAGATTTGAAGAATATTATTAACTATTAAGAAAAAAGAGAGCTCGTACAACATCCCAAATAATGTTTTTTCTATATTTATGAAAGATATTATAGAAAGAAAAAAGGAATGAATTAATACTAATAACATGGGTCTATCTTTTCCAAGTAAAAAATAATATTTTGGACTAGAATTTATATAATGAATTCATGTTTTAGTGTATGAAATGAGATCTAGAAAAGCAGGGACTATTTTGGATTATCATTATTCTATTAATGAAATATAATATCATTTGTTTCTATAGTAGTATACAGATCACTATTTTATTTCCACTAGTTATAATCATTTATAAATTCTTCATAAAACAAGGCTTTCACACTTAATTTTAGGGTTACCCTAACCACCTTAGAATAAGATGTATTGGATGGGACACTCTAAGAATAGGAATCAATTATATAGTAATGATAAATATAATAAAACAAAAAATATTCCTTTAAAAAACACTTTCAAACTATATTGAATCATTAGAACCATATTGTATTAAAAATAACAATTTATATCCTATAACATATAATTAATAGGGATGATTTTTTTTCACAAAAACATTATATTTTTTTTGACCACTCCTTCCATAAACAGATTAATATTTTATAAGGATAATTTTTCTTTTTTAGTATTCTTTTAGGATGGTTAGTAATAGGATCATAATATAATAAAAGCGAACAAAAGATATACATGACATGAAACTATCAACCCATATTACTCATGAATTTATTTACAAAGAAAAGATAAAAAAGGGTTTTTTCTTAAAAAAAGATAAGTAGAGAGAAATATAGTTACCATTAGTAGAGATGAAAACTCCAAAATGTTTCACCATAAGTTACCCTATAATAATGTTATGAATATTCAGGATTCTTATACTCAAATCATGGGAGAACATTCCAAAAAATGTAATGATTTCTATCTCATAGATGACTTAGACATATACACTAATAATTATAATTATAGTTTGAGGAGAATTTTTTATCATTCAGGGTCCTACTCTAGAAAACGATAAAATATTATGAATAAACATAACATATGAAATATTAATTCTATGACTATTATAGTTAAATATATGGATCATCCCTGAAGTATCTTATCAAATTACTTTAGAAAATTATTTCATTGAAATGATGATCAAAAAAGGAGAAAGAGGGTCACCCAGTTTTAATCCCTTCTCCCTAGGAAAGTAACCACTCATCTCCCCATTAATTGTAATTGAATAATGGGCATGGTATACATAACAGATAATCCAATTAGTTAATTTATGTTTATATTTAATGGACTTTAGTAAATTCTCTAAAAAATATTATGAAACTAAATCATAGTGCTTTAAAAGATCAATAATGATAAGAATGTTTGTAATTATTTATCACATGGTTAATTTTTAACAATTAATTTCTTAAGAAAGATATAATTAGAAATATATTCAACAATAATAAGATCTCCATTTTCCTCATTGATAATTTTAGGAAAACATGTTTTATGAAAGTAAGAAATGTCGTTGGAAGTATATATATAAATAACATTTTTCAAGATATTAGGATGAAGTCTATCACAATATACATGCTTTCATCTTTAAGTATATGTGCAATTGTAGTGCAATTAACAGAAAGAGGGATGAAAATATTTTTTAAAAATAACATGATTGTCATCCTAATACTAGAACAGATAATGTATAAGGATAATGTGTTGAAGTATAAAGAGACTCCATCATGACCCAAGCCATATTATTTCTTATAGAAAATAATGCATTTTCAAAATGTTTCCCTAAAATTGAATGGAAATGATAAAAACACTTGATATTGAAACAATATATAATAATTACTTAATTCTTCTTGGTATCCTTATTTAGGATCTAGGTCCCAATAATCCATGAAATGTCATGAAAAAAATATCTTTTATATCCTTTGAATTCTAAACCCATAAACTATCATTATTTTTAATCATAAATGTTTTTAGAATGATTGGAATTGATATAGGTAGAAATGTTTTCGAATTATTATTACCCAATTTTAGTGATTTTTATACCTATATTTTGGGAAAATGTTCTCATTAGGATTTAACATGGATATTCACCTTTATAGAGTCCAATTATGGGTTATGTAGAACATTTATTTGTGGGGAACAATCAATATCTACTAGGACCCCCTTAATTTTATTAGGATGTGACATGGACACTACCATATCAGAACCACCATGATATTTAATTGTTTCTCTAATGTAGGGATTGGTAGCATCAACTCTTATAGGGTTACAAACTATGTTAGGATCCATAGGGTAACAAATATACTGACACCCAAATTTCATTTATGAAGAACTATAATGGTAATTATCAATCAATGAACCCAATTATGGGTTGGGTGAAACCTATAATTATAGGTAGTCTCTCTTCCTCTCTCCATTAGGTTCCTATTTCCTAAATCAAGTTGTGGAATATACACAACCCTAACATAAAAATATTGAACCCCCATTGGCTATGTTGAGTAACATGACCCCTTACAATTATCAATGAAAAATCAACCATAGGATCATACAAAGATTTAACAAACATATTATTCAAATTTTACTGTTTGGGGGAGGGTGGGTTTTTGTGGACACTTAATGACCAATAGAGTGACCCAAACAAAACATGTTTAATTATAGAAAATTTATGACACTCTATAATATACCACCTCGTATATGCATGCATTGCCTGAAGAATTACAATATTGAGTTTATCTGGTATAAAAAATATCAGATAATTTCAATATAAAATCTGGATTACTTAAGTTATTTTTTAGACGAGAAAAAATTATTCATATAGATAGACTATTAACTGCACTCGAAATCTTATTCAAAACTACCATAGTAATAATGTGAAAACTAATATAGGGAAGTTTGACCCACATCAGGATAGACATATTATTATTATCATTATAATCATAATAATGTGACCATAAATTCAAAATTAGTAATATATTTTCAATGGACCACGAACCAACACTCAAAGTCTCATTTATAGTTGTTTCATCAAAAAAATTGAACAAAAAGACTCCATTTTCTTGAAAGTATACTGATATGATTTCTCGGATTCCCAATGAGTTATAATAATACTTTTCATCATCTCAAGGTCTGTTCAGAAAATATATGTAAAACTAATAAGAATGTTTTTCAATAAATCATGATTATACCCATATTATAATGCAAGAAAAATCTCTTTAAATTCCACCAATTGTTATGAAATTAAGTGGAATGATAAGACCGATTGACCCCATTGATTCTATCTAGTGACTTAAAATAATATTTGAAATTTTCTAGTTTCTCGAAACGAACTTGAATATCTTCAACTAAATAAACAATCACAAAATTTAAATATCAATTCATGGATTTTTTCATGATATTGAATAACCACCCTTGTCTCTAATAGACATTGAGTACGATAATTTTCAATTGTTTTCAAACCATGATTTTTCATTATAAAATAAATAAAACATTACTAATTTCAAATTGATGAAAAAAATGATAAAATATGTTTAATTAATTTACAATGTTAAAAATGTATTTAATTTCAACCAATTTCACCATTACAGATTTCATTTCATGTAATGCTTAAAATAAAATAAAAATTGTCGTAAAAAAAATCCCAAAACCCAAAATTAGTTTTTTATAAATACAATATATTTTGTTTTGAAATAATCTACCAAAATAAATACCTAAACTATCAAACTATAAAAAAATTATTCAATAAGTAACCAATCAATCAAAAAAAATAAAACCTAAATGATATAAACTAACCAGAACACTTCACTTATATGCGTCATTTAATTATATTTAAAATAAATACTCATGGAAATAAATACATAAATAATTTCTGATATATAATTTAGTAAACAATTTCACGATATATAAGGCTAAAACTTATTATACATATCTGGAACATCAAAATTAAATACACATAAAAATTATAATAATATAAAATTAAAAATAATACTACTTAATGGAGGATTGATTGACCTCACACAACACTATATATCCATAGTTTATTGAGGATAATTACTAATTTTATTGGGCCAAAATGTTTAGTATCATACGTTTCACATTATGAAACCACAATCTCTTTATCTACTACTAAATAAATCACACAACACTACTCGAATATCATTTTATAATATACTGACCAAGATATACTAATTCAAAACCAATGTTGATTCAACATGAGGCTGAGTATATATTCTTGTCAACATATGAAGGAATACGTTTCAGGTTATTGATGATGAATTTTGAAATGATTTTAGCCTTTTTCAAATAACCTAATATAAAATAAGGATTTCATCTAGAAACACTATAATATGCGACTATATATTGCACTTATTGAACCATATGAAGAATTTGTAATGGGGTCTCATAACATCTATTCACCATGAGGGGTTGTATTGGTGAATAAATTTATAAATTTAAATTATGATTCATAAAAAATCAACCTTTTTTAGGGTTAATATGAATATCAATTATGAAAACCTCTAATTTTTTTCATGAAAATATAATTTTATACACATAACCAATTAAATTTAAGGAAAGAATAAGATTATATATATAACCACAATAACAAAAATATATATAAGGGTCATAATCAATAATTAATAGTTGCATATTTAGTATAGAATTATATCATCATCTTCCATCACGTTAGTTATTTTAACCAATGGTTATAATAAATGGGTTTGGCCTTAAACTCAAGAGAATATAATTTTTTCCATAAGGGTACAATGTTGTCCTATATAAGTGAATTAATATTTTTCAGTGGTATAATAAATAGATGTCTTAACCACTAATAAGAATCGATAAATTTTTTTCGATAAATATCTAAATTTTTTTAATCCGTAAAAATAAAACATTTAGTAAAAAACATATCATAGATCAGTGTAGTGTACCTACTTGTGTGCCTCAGAAAACAAGGCCCGAGATTGTGGGCCACCAGACCTCACGTGCATATCCAAAAATGCTAGAGGATACCTACTAGTAGTGACAGACTTGGGTAAGTATATGGGGGGACTATTCTCTCATAAGGACAAGGAATAACATGGAGGAAAGAAATAACATAATCAAGAAAGTAGAGGAAGCAAAATGAAAAGAAAAAAATAATAGTTGAAGAAAATAAATGACCCAAAAAATAAATAATCTATGCAAGATTAATAATTACAAAAATACTAGTAATGATGTCAATGTATAATACCAAATATATATAAATAAAGTACTGGGGAATGAAGTAAAACCATAGAATTCATGCTAACAAAGACTCAAAATACCAGATAGAATATTCCTTATACCATCTCGCACATGGCTCTATCATCTTCCCCCAAATCATCATCAAATATAGAAATGAAATCAAGCATCGGATGGGGCCCACTTCACGGTATCCAGACCTACGAACATAAAGCATACTCAAGTACCAAACGGCTCTAGTGTGTGGTGCGAAATATAATCTTAGTAGGCTAGCACCCAAGGTATCTATACCTTTCAATTTCATGCAATAATCCAATAGCAATATACCAATGTATAATAGTATAAGGAATCTCAAATAATTAAAATAACAAAAACTTGGCCTAGTTTTTCATAGTAGACAATAGTCCCATTCCACTTTCATCAGCCTATGTCAAATGTATGGAAAAGATACATAGTAATGAAGAATATATATAGTATGGACTAGGTATAATGAAAAGATAAGGAAAAGTGGATACCCCAAGCTTGTGCTTTGGATTTGGGTCTAGGAAAAAATTAAAAACTATTCCCTCTAATGTAACAAGTTATGATTATAAGGGATAAGTAAAAATCCAAGCTATATCAATACAACTATCCCAAGAATTTATATAAAAATAGACATATATAGAGGTGGGTTATGATCCCATATTGAAGGAATCACTATGCAACATCCAATAAATAATCCAATACCACAAATCATGTCCAAGGATATAATTTTCATATTCCTAGGTGTCTCTTGTGGTAAAGTAACCATGATTCTATACTAAATATTACACTTAATGGACCGCGTGTCAACTGAGGCCTTATATAGACAAGTTTTTAATGACTCCATTCATGATTTCCCCTTAATAAACTAATGTCACCCAATAGTATATCAAAATCCTGAGGGAGATGATGTGTGGTGAGCCTAAAACATTGCTTCCCTAGTGCATCATGTTGTAATCTATTATGCGTGGTGATTCCAACTTTGGGTTCTTAATACGGAACCAATGTTCTCTCACCAACCTGATTACCGACAAATAATAAGATATGAACTTATACTTATATCCCATATCAAGAATTCATAACTTCATCAATTTAGGTATCCAATATATTCCCACATAATAACATAGGTTAAACAGAAATGGAATTTATCAGTATAAGTGTAAGAAATAACATTTCATATATATGAATGTCACACAAAACCTTTTTAGATAAATATTTACGAAAAATATTCATTCTAAATAATTTTATTAAATTTAATCTTTAACCTAAAGTATCAAAAAAACACATTTAAGTGATAATTTAAAGAACCATGGTGAACGGTAAAAACAAGATGATTATGTCAGCACATCTGAAGGGGTCTCCAATAACATGACGACAACCTAGGAAGGGCTCACATTAATAAAGGTTGTAAAGATAATAAAAAATTAGATTATTTAAATTAAAAGGATTAAATTGAGATTATCCAGTAGGCACCAATGAGTGAAACAATGGTTTGAATTTAATAATGTAATGAAATTATGGGAAATATCAAAGATTCCATAACTCATATTAACATTTTCTCTCTGATCACATGAAAAAATTGATTTTGACTTAAAATGGAATAAATAGAATGATTCTATAAAAGCTACAATATTTGGTAAAAACATGTGTTGGAGGATTACATGAGGGAGGGTGGATGAAATCCAATGATCCATGGTGCAGAAGATTAGCCTTACCAAGATCTTCATTGTGCATGCAACATCGTTTAAAACTAAAGAGAATCGGAGGTGAAATGAGCTTTTGAAGGAGGAGGGAGGTGCACACCCTTAGGCAGGGGGGAGGGTTGCAACACACCTGGAGGGTAGGGGAGAGAAGAAAAGATAGAAAAAATGAAAATAAAAAAAGGGAGATATAAAATAAAAATAATAAATAAATATACAAAAAATAAAATATTTCAAATAATTAAAATAAAAAGGGAGGTAGAAAGGAAAATAATTATAAAAATGGGTTAAACCCATTCTAAATATTATTTCTCTTCTCTAGATGATTTTATTTTTTTTATTTAATTTTTATTCATTGTTAATTTATTTTTATTTCCTTAATATTATTGTAATTTCATTAAATACCATGTAATTATTTTTAACCCAAAAACATTCTGCTGGGTGCCACGTAATATTATACATAAATCCTGATCAAGCATTTAAATAATTTAATAGCTGCACTAGACCGGAAACATGTTGTGTGGGTGTGCACCATTAGTATCTTTGATGAAAAAGACTGAAAATAAAAATTATCATTACCTTGATTAAATCCAAGATAATATAATCTTTCCAAAATAAGAGAATTTATCCTTGTGTTTCCCTTTGGAGGGTAGTGGAATGATGCTTAAGAAATGTTCTATACACTGTGCACATACATCAATCTCTTGCTCATAGGTCTCGTCATAAATGAATCTGTGTTTCCATAACACTCAGACCAATGGAACTGATCTACCTTAATGAACCTTCATTCTATAGTCGACAATATGGATCAGAAACTCCTCAAAGGATGCGTCAACCTTGAGCACAATTTCATCATGATCAAAATAATGAGAGAATCCTCGATGAAAATGTCAAAGCTAAGATACATGGAACACATCGTGCATGGCATGATACCTCTATGATAACATCAACTAATAGGCTATTGGACCATCTCTCTACACTACTTCAAATGGAATTACATATCTCATTGATATAATTCCTTGTCTTCTAATTCACTTATGAATCAACCTCAGAGAAAGAAACAGAAAGACCTGATGTCCCACCTAAAAAACTAGAGTTTTTTTATGATGATCGGTATAAGAATTATTTATGGATTAAGCTATAGCCATATGTCTCTAAAGTAGCTAGTCATTAATAGAAGTCTACTAATAGAGTTGACGAACCAGAAGATATGTCTCACCTTATCTGAGCCATCATAGAGGCAAACAACTTGGTGTTCTATAGAGGGCATCATATGGAGCCATTTTAATTTATTCTTCGATGTTTTTTTATAGGAAAACAAAACAAGAAAATTACGTTTCAACCAATAGTGACCAAAATCAAGGATACAGGCCCAAAATATATCATCTAACAAAAGAATGGTCCGCTCAGACATCCCATCAGTCATTGGGTGATATATATTACTCAAAATACATGTGAACCCAGTGGCTTCTGAAACCCTTTCCAGAATCGTGATGTGATACAAACATCTCTTTCTAACATGATAGAACGAGGCACGCCGTGAGGTCGAATAATCTCTCGAATTTCAGGCATCTCTAACTCATTAATATAGGTGGTCATCGGGAAAGGTAGGATGTGTGAAAATTTGGTCAACATATTAATGATCATCCATAATGCATCACTTCCAAGAAGTTATCATGGAAATAATGTGAGAAAATCAATTGTGACTTCATTCCAATTTTACTCAAGAAATGGATAGTGGCTATAAGAGTGAAATATGTTTCTGGTGCTCTGCCTTTACATGCTGAATGGTGGAGCACTGGGTAATGACAGCTGCTATTTTTCTTTTCATACAAGGCCCACAGTACTGATGATGCATATCCTTGCACATTTTGGTATGTGTAGGTTGAACATCCCAAATAGAGGCATAAGATTACCTCATCAACTCTTATCGAATATGAAAAATTATTAATACTCAGCCACGATATAGTAATATTTCTCTTCCATCAAGACCCCAACTAGAAGGTGGGTTTTCTCATCTGATTATTTCCCTCAAAACAAGGTCCTTTGGATTAGATAACAATTTTATGTGGACTCGCTTACAAAAAGAGAATGTCAATGTAAGAGATACTAGACCTCATTTTCCACACTAATCCAAAACATCAAAATGTATCTCAGAAAATAAATCCATCATATCCCACTCAATGCTGGATGTCTTGAGGATTTGTGACTTCATATTATGGCTTAAAGATAGAGCCACAACATTACCCTTACATGGGGTATATGGAATCTCAATGTTGTACAAATATAGGTATTCAACCATCCTGCGCTGCCTGAAATGCATGTATTTCTATGTGGAGATGTATTTTATAGTTTTATGATTTATGTAAACAATGAACCTCTAACACCAGAAGTTGTGTCTCTAACATCATAGATCATGAACCACAACAACTAATTCAATTTTTTGAGTAGGATATGTTTGCTCATGATTTCTCAGTTAGTGGGATCCATCAACCACAAATCGATCACTATGAATTAGGATGACACCCTGTCTGATTTTTGAAGTATCACCTTAAATAGTATAACATAATCCTAACTCAAGAGGAATCCAAATAAAACCTAAAATGAGTCTTCCTTTTAACTCATTGAAATTATTTTCATAATATTCATATTTAATAAACTACACAAACTATTGAAACTTCGTAGTAAGAAAAAAATTATATAAAGATATCCCCTAGATATTTCAATGTCTCAAGATGAAGCTCACTGAACTAAATGGAATAAAAAGTTGTCGAGGACCTATGAGGCAGACCTACACAATAGAGCTATGAAAAAATATTTCTTTACACAAGCAGAGAGTAGCTACACAGAAAGGGATTCAAAACCAACCTAAACCAATTAATTTCATTCAACTAGACCCCCCCGTGCCTATAAATAGGACCCTTGGACTCCTCATTTGACAACTGAAAAAGTTGAATTTACTCTTGAGGCTCCCATTGCATAGCTCTTTCACCCAAAACCATTAAATTTTATTAGGTAGCTCTATAAAAACATGAGAGATGGGAGAATTACATGAAATAAGAATGTATTGAAGTCCTTTAATTATTTGAATCTTTCATTGGCTTGGTTAGCCTATGTTAATACCTTTTTCAGTCATCGCTAAGTCCTTCATGGCGCACCTTTGTGGGGTACCTATGCGGCATATCTACGAGGGGTACCTACGTGGAATACCTATATATCATAGCTTAGAAGCATAACTGTACATAGGGCCTACACATCATCTTGTAATACCTCATCAATGCCACTCAGGGAAAGGTATTTATTTCATTTATTCATTCATCTGAAAGGGACTATGTTTCATCCTGTACCAAAACATTAGGACTTATCTAAACATTACTAGAGGCACATCAGTGTGTCTCTTATTTGTGTATCTATATCCAATGTCCAATTTTTTCACATATATTTCATAATGGGGTCATGAATCATGTAGTGTACGTGGGTTTGTATCTCTGTAGTCACATATACCTTTCTTCAAAGAACACTATTGGGAATTCATGATTTGGAGAATTAGGGTTTGGTTAATGACCACCAATTTTCATCTATAAGAATCAGATCCTTCGGTTTGCAACAAATAGAGTGAGTGTCACACTTTCTTTAACATTCATGAAAATTAGAAGTCTACCTCCTCTCCTGGGATCTATTAGTGGTCTCCAAATAAGGAAAGTCCCTAATCATCTAAGATTCAAACTGCATGACCTCTAATGTCATTTAAAATTGAATGGTTCCTCGCTATGCACCCTCCTCCACGGTCTCCTCGACATCTTTATTCATAGGATCACCCTCTCCCATCAGTAGAGGAGAGTGCGTGTTGTTTGTTGAATATTTGAAATCATCTTGTTTCTCACACCAATAATGATTCACATGGGCTTATAAGTTTTTCATGTTCAAAACATCCTCACAACCACCCAACTCTTGAACTACGAGAACATTGATTACCATCATTTTTGGATATGTAGGAAGCCTTCATCAAGGCCCAAGCTCAACGGATATCCACTTTTTGAATCTAACCCAAATTCCATAAATTAGGGAATCCTCCTTAGGTTTAATCCCCAACCTATTTCTCTCAAAGTGTCATACACCCCTAGGAGATTGAATGAACTATTAGAACTCTGATTCAAACCATAATTTGGATATGTAGGAAGCCATCATAAGGTCCAAGCACTATCTCATTTCATCTATAAAAAGGAATAATTTTCAGTAGGTAATCACAAAATAATTTATCTCAAAGGACTACACTATATTATGAGACACACCGAACTATGTGGGATTTTATTCCCAACTAAATGGGATACATAGGTAGAATATCTGAGGTTCAATCCCAAAACGTCAAATCAATAATATTATTCATGTTCCATATTCCCAATAGGGTATAAATCCTACTGGAACCCCATATTATTTTCCAAGTTCCTTAGGCTTCTTAGGCATAAATCCACATCAAATCTTGACTAAGAACCTCTTTCTTAGATGTCTGTACTGCATGACATTAAACTACAAGGACAGATCCTTATCACATGACCATAAAAATTATAATGTATCCCAATAAGAGGCACCAAACTATGAGGGTTCTAATTCCATTTCCAAGGATACATAGGTAGCCCATTTATGGGTATGATCCCAATATCAATACAAAATTTCATTTTCCTAGATGATAATAAATTTTAGGGTTCCCCACTGAGTGGACTAAAAACCAGTATTATTATAATGATGGTAAAAAGAATATTTAAATAGTAGATGAGAGGATACCATTTATGGAGATCCCAGAATTCATTTGGATGTCTCCATTAATGAATAACCCCAAATACATATGAATGGTTATAAATTTCACACATGATATTAATTGAATGAAATTTCTAATGGAAATATACTTTATTCTTGGTGAATTAATAAGGATTCGTGAAAATATCTGAAATCTATAAGAGTGCCTTGGTTTAAGAAATAATTCTCCCCAAATGGTGTGATAAGTCCGACCCCTCATTCTCTCAACCAATGCATGTTCTTAAGTATCGTATGTTCAAACATAACACATGTCTGCCATATGAAAGTAGGTACCATTTGATAAAGAACCATTGGATGTTTCCAATTTCCTAAATAAATACAATGGAATCCTCCTGAACGTAGTGATTTCAAACCAGAACACATGTTCTATGGGATGTGAAATAAAATGGTGAACCTGAGGAGAATTCATAACAAGTTTGATCTTGTTACACATATTTCACACCCCTGTCAATTGATAAGTGAATTCTCAAAAATGGTTTCAATAACACATCTATCCATATAAAATATATCTTTTTAATGGAGTTCATTGTTATTTTTGGTTTTCTGATAACTCCCTTCACTCCAAATGAATTACTTTAAGATATCACCCATGAATGCTTCGGCTTCTGTTCAAGAGGGATCCTCATCTACTTAAAGGATGTCACCACCAACTCAGAATATTCAATTAATAGTTTCAAATGTATTGGTATAGGAATACCACCGACATAGAACTATCATAACACTAGAGGCTTCCCAACAGGCTCCCCAAGTTAACAACAACCCTCGATCATCTGGACAGTGGTGACCAATGGTTAAGAAGTAGATGATTCTAACCACAGTCTTTAATAGTTTTTCCTCTTTATCCCTGCAACACAATAACGAGTCCCTTCCATACTATATGGAGGTGGATAAAGAGGTCACTCATGGAGTCAACTCAATTATGTAGGGGTCCTCCCCAAGGGCTCCTACCAACAATCACCATCAGCATTATTGTTCAGTAGTGAACCCCCAACTTGATGTGGGTTTTTCCTTCGTTTGATTGGACCATTTCCCTCAGACTCGAGCACACAAGAAGAACCAACTGGGAAAAAATTTGTCCAACAGGGAGCGGGTTCTTAAATTTCCCTTAATATGGAAAATTTCATCAACCTAAATGGTGTTAAAAAATTAATGAGCGCCTACACATGTCTGTCATAAATCCACCCACTAGCACACTTTCCTAGTGGTGACCAACCAAACTCACCATTAAAACCCAATGGAGTACTATGAGATGCCACATCCACCTACTTACAAATTATCAGCCAGTCCTCAAGCCTGTCTGACTACGTTCAAGGAAGCCCAAAAATAAAATATTGTGTAAATTGGTAAGTAGGAACATACACCAGCCTATACTCATCAATCCTTCCAACAGTCTCATCTATAGTCATTGAAAGAAATCCATCTGCCATGCTTGGTAGAAAACATCCAGCAGACACATATGCCTTCCATCATTCATCAAGCTTTCCAACAGTCTCGTTTGGCAGCACACAGAGTAGTCAGTTAAAAATATTTGATGAAAAACCTAGTGTAGACTCAACTCTCTGCCCTCATACATGAATACTGATTGTATTCACTAATTGGAAAATTAGAATAGGAGCAGGCACATAAAACTACTCCAGATATAGAATGGATGAATATTCCAATTCCAGCTACTAAAGTCACAAATCACATTATAGAATAGTGAATAGGAAGACAATGATTCCTTCCAATATTCTAGAAGCATTCCAGAATATCAGAAAAACAACATTAGAAGTACTAGGAGAATACACACATATTTGTTTCCCCGCACCTTGGATAACACATTGGTATGACATCTGGGAGAAGTCTCACACCTCTGTTCTATTTCAAGAGGGTTATGAGGAGTAATCTCCCATATCATACAGACAACTGGATATGGAGAATACACCCTTTCTAATTGGAGATAATCAGCCCATATTGATGACCATTATAAGCTAGACACATACACCTTCCCATGATAACCACTTCTCCCTGCATATCGCCCCAACTATATGTAAAATATTATCCAAGAAGAATTCTCACCAAAAATAGTTGGAAAATGATGATCCAATCTGTGATAAGACTCTTCTTAATGGTAGAGTTATTGAATCCATGAGACACAAATCTCTTGAAAATCAAGATTCTACATTACCATTACCATATTATGGGTGTAGTAGCTATAATTCTGATGTTCATCATTATACACTTCATCATGAAGGCCCAATTCATGAAAATTATGTCAATCTAGTGAATCAATCTCTGAACGAGTGCCATAAAAACCCACCATGTTGATAGAAGAAGAAGGAACAAGTTGATTTATCCATTTATATAATCCACCATGGTGGTCTTTACCAAGATGGAATTCACTGCGAAAGATCTCTCCACATTAGTGTTTCACATTTTCCAATTAATTTTCTAATTGAAAATGTAGTAATGAGAAAGACATCTTATCTCGAGGAACTTTCCAATATAATTTTAGTCATGTATTGTTCCTTATCTCTAACATGTGAAATAATTTCTCATTCAGATGATATCCTATGGGTACAACCATTCTTTGAACCTCTCTTGGGTCATTTATCTTCTAATATAACCAAGGAAAAATCAACTAATTACATTGTTTGTAATAAAGCAATGGTGAAGCGTCTACTCTGGTTGGACCAAGAGGAGTAACCTCTAGAAAACAATGTTGAAGATATGTTGAATATGAGAAAATAATTGGATAAAGTTGAAATACCATTCATTTTTTCTCCTTTCCCAACCACTCAATACATCATTCCATAATTCAGGGTAGAATATTGCATTCATGATATCTGCCTCAACATTTAGAAAACTCTTTATAATCTAAAATATAATGTATTAATATATGATGAATATCAAAGTCATGTAAAGGTAATGAAAGGATTTCAACACCAAATTGACTATGAATCCCTCTCAAATTCCTAACATTCAAATATTGAGAAGTAGAAGAGAACCCTTGAGTGTGCATGCCTCGATGCACTAAATAGGTTGTTCTAGGTAATTTATGATACCCCATATAGTGTTTATATCAAACAATGGGGTAAACACAGATCATTTCATTTCCCTACACTCCCACATAAGAAAAGTAAAAAAAAGTGGTCTCATGCAATGTTATTTCCCATGGATAGCTATAGTCAACGGATTTTATGTGTAATCAATGATACACTCACTAATAGGCCTTGACTAGCTCTCCTCAATGTTAGGATCAAACAGAGAATGATATTGAGATATTTTTTTGGAATGAATCTATGAACATCAAACAAGAATCCCTTTTAGAGGATGTCATCCCTTAGATGGTGAAAATATCAGAAATAGAATAGAGGTCTCTCAAAACAAGTGATTTAATTGGTTGTTGGATAATACTCCCAGCCAATGTTCAGACCAAAATTCTCAATATCAGAATAGTAGCTATGAAAATCTCTACTATAGCAGTACAAGATCCACTCATGCCTGCATATCGGGGGCTTATTTAATTTAACCTTCTAATTCAACAAACAATATTTGAAGGTTTAAAGATTAAGAACAAGAATTGCCCCATCCTTTAAAGATGCGGACTTTTTCACATCTACAATCAACTCCTCAAAGGAAGTATGTTTTTTACCAATTAGGGAAGATGCCACAAAGTGAATGTACAACTGAACTATCCAATAATTCATTTAATGTTACTTTCCATCAAAACGTTCTCAAGAATTTAGTATATGGTATAACAAAGTCACATGGAGGATAAAATATGAGACGATATTACAAAAATATTAACTGAATGTTTCCAATTCATTATGGGTTAGTAAATGTCATTAATACCATCATAGAATATCATCTAGAGAATGATTCTAGTTCAGGGGAGTTGTAGGATGTTGTTCTTATCCATAACACAATACGTAGTTAATAAAATGAAAAATTTGTACATACCCGAAATTAGTGGGTTACCCATAATGTAGGTATTCTCTCGAGTAACAAAATCCCACCCCTTTGAAAGGCATATAACAAGGGGAAAGGTAAAAGATAGATTATGTCGCACTTTTACACTTGAGAAGGTCAATCTCTATAACATAAATAAATATTTTCCCATCAAGAAGAGGATATGAAGAAGTCAGAAATACTCAATGCAGAGTGACTTTGATGTATAATTTTCGATAGACATGATCCCCAAGAAGATCATCGACTTTCACATCCTATTGAAATTCCATTAAAAAGAGGGTTTTTTGTAAATAAATATGTGCATAATGAACTCCCTCCATTGTGTAGACATCTAGTAAATTATCAATCATAGCCTTCTAGTCATGTCCCCATGGGATATCCAAGACTAATGCCAACAACACCACCACCAATGGTTGTTTCCTATAGACTTGCATGTTCAAGCTCTAGCTATTGTTCCTTTATATGTCGTAGCTCATCCAGATATTCCCCAAATTCTTATTAATACAATGGAAGCATTACCATATTGATTGGATTCTATAGAAGAATGGTGTGCACCAGTAAAACACTAAATGAAAGAGTACCCTGAATGGGTAAGCCCAATCTCTCCCCCACAAAACATCATGAATACCACTTTTCCAATTATTAGTGGTTCGTGAGATCTGAAACATCACATAAAACATTTTTTTTATCATTTTGATCCCATGATGGGTACCCCTAAACAATAATTAGT
The DNA here is from genome assembly GCA_963277665.1 of Viscum album. Classification (NCBI taxonomy): domain Eukaryota; kingdom Viridiplantae; phylum Streptophyta; class Magnoliopsida; order Santalales; family Viscaceae; genus Viscum; species Viscum album. The sequence continues at coordinate 352,223,496 of OY728130.1, read as the reverse complement.
AAAGCTTAGATGAATTTTTCAATCATTATAGGGGCCATATTTTTTCTAGTATACACATTTCCAGTCTCGATCAATTACTGGATAGGAAGACCTTTGTTAGAAATTCCTTCTCTAATTCAGCTCAACACTGCCAAAGATAATTGATTTTTATCTTAAATTTTTTAAATAAATAGATAATTAAAGAGTTTTAGATTTTATTTCTCAATGGAAAGGATTAACATATTCCTTAAATCTAGAAATCCCTCAAGAAGAGATACTATAGATTTTTGTGGAAACTTTTCTTGATGATTTATGTATACCACTTATCCCTATGAAATAGACATGATGGTTCTGAGACCATTCTTCAATCTCCTAGAAATTCGATGATTCCATATAGCAAACTAAATTTAAATATCATGTAATCCAGTTATCTCTGGGAAAGTGAATAGGAAATGAATAGGATGTTGTAGTCACGCTCTAACAAGCATCTGCACCAGCATCTACATCAAAAACATCATCATACTGAAAGGATCCACCTCAAGAGCATTAGCAGAAATTAACACCTCATCATGATGATAGAAACATAAAAAGGTGGAGATAGTCTGAGGAATTAAAGAAAAAAATTTATTCTTTTCATAATGAACAGTTTCCTAGTAACTTCCTTTCAATATTGGAAAACAAATTGATTTAGTTTCTATGTTTTATGAAAAAGATGAATGAAAGAGATGAAGATGTCACAAATTATTGAACCCTTCATCAAATATTGGGGCATATCATTTCAGAGTGTTTTGTTTTCAATGACCTCCAAAAAAATTAGTAGACTCTGGATAAGTAAAATTCAGAAGTTCATCAGCCAAAGATGTACGTGTCACTACTACCGATCTAGAGGAAGAAGGGGAATGGAAGAAAGCCAAAATAAAATATGTGAATATGTGTGATGATTAGATGGATATGAAAATTATTAACTAAATTCATGGAATTCTATGAACATAGTTGGAACAGCAGACTCTATATCCTATGACATCCATGACAGAAAAGTCATCATCATCAAAAGATCAGTCTTCAAAAGGTCAATCATCAATGAAAAAACAGGAATATAATGATTAAGATAACCCATAATAATATGAGTTCATGTCTAGGCCATTGTTATCCTTAATTTAAAATATTTCATGCCATATTCCTAAAAAACACAGTCACCACCCCACCAAGAAGCAAAACTAGAACCAACCTATGAAGGAAAATAATTATTAGATGAAGAATTGATCCTATGTTCTGTTATAGTTTTCCACTTAATGGATCCCTATAAAAATGATTATTCTGGTTACGATGAGCCTAAATTCCATCTACTGGCCTATGAAATTAGAATAATAATAAATGGTAGAGGATATAGAGGAAAAAAATAAATTATAGAAATCACTACTTTAAATTTACCCCTTATCGAAACGTTTATGCAGAATAATCTCATGGAAGTGCCCTTCAGAAGGGTCAACCATAATAAGGAAATTCTGCCACACATAAGAGGATTGGTCCCGACATTATTATCTTGGTTGACCAATTAGAGGTTACACCATCACTCTCTCAGGATGAATATAAACCCAATCACTCTAATCCACCATGAGCTAACGTATTTCCAACTTCTATCTTGACACATTGTATATCTACATCCGAAGAATCAACTTCTAAGAACCTGAAAAATAGAATCTCTATGACAGAAAATGATGACATTTGGACCAAAAGTATGATGTTTTGAAACCACTTGCTTATGTACTAGCCATGTTAAAAATCTTGGATTCCTTAAATCTATAAAAAATATTTTTGAGAATCATTATTGCAGATTTTTCAAGTCCTCTAGAGTATGAAACAAATTTTTATACTACTATAGTTTATCGTATAGATAATGATCCTACATAATTTCATGTTGTTATATATTTCATGGATGATTATGATGATGATGTTGTATATGGAATCATTAAAACCATTTATCTATCTATTAGGATTAATGATACAGACATCTGACGAGTCTTCCTTGATAATGGCTTATGAGTCCACCTCATTACCATCTTTACACTTCATCGATTGGGTCTCATTAAATCCGATTTATCTTTTTCCACATTGATGTGGAAAGGCTATGGTAAAAATGAACAAGAACCTCTTGGAAATTTTAAACTCAGAACTCAGTTTTGGGATATTTTATCTAATTCGTATTATATAATTGTCTTTCAGGACCCAACCTTCAAAATACTTATTGGAAGGACTTGGATACATCATCATGTGACCATTTCTTTGTCATATAACCAATGTATCAAGTATTGGTAAAATGGTCAAATTGATACATTTTATTGTGACAAGGATCCATTCAAAATGATTGAATCTTAGTATATTGAAGTGTAATTCTTCCAATAAAAGGGAATGAGGTTCATGAAAAAATATGTAACAATAATCAATGACTTGAATGACCTGGAAAAGATACATACTACCCCATTAAAAAAGATGAGTATATATTTTGTGTTGCCTATAAATAAAATTCATAGGAGAGAAAAAATTCCAATCTTTCATTTAGTATCATCTATAATGTCAACTACAACAACTGAGCCTGACAGTATGGGAGAAATTTTTTATTCACAGAGTAGCAGTGATAGCTTAAATGGAGATGTTTTTATTTCATAGACTGAACCTAATAAATCTTTGATTCTTCAATTGGGATAGAATATTCTTTCACATTAATGATGGAATATAAGGATGTTTATTCATAACCCATCATTCTCTCTTCAACAGTTTAGGATGACCCTTCATCATCAGTATGGTTAGAAATGGTTGCAGCTTCTTCAAGATGTTCAAATATTGAATCCTCCCCTAGCTCTAAATTTTTTTCTTCATTACCTAATCTTCAAGTAGAAATATAATAAGTGACACATAATGAATAAAAAAATGATCTAAAGGAATCTCCTCTAGTATTTACGGAAGACATCACCACCAACGTGGATGATCTTATAGAAATAAATCTAGGTACAAAATAAGACTCACGCCCTGCTATAATTAGTTTTGTCGTGTCTTCTGAAGATCAAGAGATATATACTTCATTTATAAAGAAAAATAAATATATATTTTCTTATAATTATATTGAAATTCAAGGAATTAATCATAATGTGGAGTCTCGTCACTGGGTTTATCGAGAAGAGCATTGAGGATTAAAATAGGTATCAGGAAGAACACACCAAAATTAAACCTCTAAAATTGAATCAGAAGTCGACAAGATTATTAATGAAATATTTTTTAGGGAGGGGAATATCCAAAATGGATTGAAAAAACTGTCCCAGTAAGATGGATGGGAAAATCAGAGATTGCATTAATTTCAGTTATCTTAACCCGTATTTTATCAAAGATGACATTCCATTTATGATCACAACACTTTTGATTGCTATAGCAGTCAGTTATGATCTCTCTTTCATGTATGGATACTCTAGGTACTACTAAATAAAAATGGACCTAGAGGATGAGGATTTAGAAAACATTAGAGCCCCTTAAGCTATGTGTTTCTATCAGGTAATGCCCATTGGACTAAAGAATGTAGGTTTAACTTATCAATGTGTCATGTACTATATCTTCAAACCCTCCTTTGGAAATGATATCCAATTTTATGTGGGTGATCTGATAGTGAGATCCAGATAGCGTTTCGATCACCTGACTGATTTGGAGACAATATTAAGAAAACTACAGAAAAATAATTTGAAGATGAATCCCTTGAAATATGCTGTTGGGGTTACCTGTGAAATCTTTTTCGGCTTCGTTGTATGCCGTCAAGGAATAAAATTTGATCCTGAGAAGAAAGAATTAACAATTTTAATGTTACCTTCTCAAAATTTTAATGAATTAATAGGACATAAAGGACACATATCCTATATTTGGTTCTTTATCTCCAATTTGGATGGCAAGTGTTTACCCTTCACAAGATTAATTAAGAAGGGAGATACATATCAATAGACCGAAGACTCCCAAGAGGCATTAAATACTCTCATCAAATATATATTAATTCCAATGATATTAATTTCATCTATTGAAGTAAATACACTTATTCTCTATGTGACATCATTAGAGATATCACTATGAGATTTCCTTGCACAAAAGAATGATTTTGGGAATGAAAATAGCCTTAACTATCACAGTAGAACAATGACTGAAACAGAGACTCAATATTCAGGTATTGAGAAGTTCTTCCTGACATTAATATTTACAGTTCATAAGGAAAGGCATTACCTACAACATCATAAGGTTTACATGGTATGCTGCAATAACAAGATAAAATTTATCCTCAATTTTCCTATGATTACAGGACGTTTGGCACAGTGGGAAGTTATTTTGAAATAGTTCGATATCTAGTTTGTGACTCAGAAGTAAATAAAAGGTCAATACTTGGAAAAATTCCTTTCGGAACACCCATCTACAAAAGATACATTACTGAATACTAAACATCTAGGTGAATAAATCTTATCTATTCAAGACAATCCCTAAACATGGGAAAAGAAATTTTTTGGGTCTTCTAGTAGTAAAATGAGGAAGAATATCGAAAATTTTAAACTAAAAAATCATTGGTTAAGAATTGTGCTTATTTCCCTAGAAAAATGTAGTGTTTCCATATTCCATTTTGTGATCAAAAGGCAGTTCCAACAGTGAGGCAAACTATCAAGATCTCATCGTAGGCCTGGAATTGGTTCTCCAGGTAGAAGTAAACCACCTAAAAGTGAAAGGTGATTCAGAGTTGGTAATCAAACAGATCAATGAGGATTATTCTATTAAAATAGATGAGTTAATCCATTTATGTGATTATTTTAGAGGGTTAATGGATGATTTGATATCAAATACAACATTGTATTATGTCCCACAAACAAAAAATGATCACGTTGATGGAATTGACAATACATCCACAGCCTTGGAAAATCCATATTAGGATGAGACAACAGTTAGTATATCCCATACTCGCGTGGTTTCACATTTTGTTAAAACTAGAATGGAGGAAATCAATGATACCATACCTATTTCTGAGCTGTATGGTCATACTATGGAATAAATGAAATCTATCATAAAATATCTTCAAAATGGATTACTTCTACCCGATAGAGATGAAAAATAACAAATTTGATAATGATTAACCAATTTCACTCTTCATGATAGCCTAGATCACTAGAATATCCCTTAAAATGAGGCTCGATGGAGTTCTCTTCAGGTGTATTGATAGAGAAAAAACTACAACTGTCATGAAATAAGTAAATGCATGTGCTTGTAGTTCTCACCAGCCTGGTCATAGGCTTTCAAATCAAATATGATGTCTTGGATACTTCTGGCCTTCCATGATATAGGATTGCATAGATTTTCCCAATAAATTTCATCCATGTTATGCACATTACAACTTCCTCAATCAACCCTCAATGTTGCTACATAGAACTAAATACTCCTAGAAATTTTCAACATGGGGAATGGATGTAGTAGGACCTTATCCTCCAGCTATAGCTAAGTAGTTCAAGTATATTCTTACTGCTACTACTTTATTATCTGAATGGGATGACGGAGTACATCTCAAAGAATTCAAAGCCAAAATCATTGTTAGGTTTTTCAAATCTAATATCATCACTAGATTTGGTGTCCCTTAAAATATATTAATGACTATCGACACAAATTTTTGTTCTATTGAGATAAATAAGTTATATTAGGAGCAAAATTTCAATTCCAACGATTCATATCGTTGTCATGTAGTGGCCAATGTATTGATAGAGGATTTCAATAAGATTCTAACAAATATACTACAAAAGATAGTGGATAATGATAATATGTGTTTCACAGATAAATGTTTTCATGCATTATGGAATTATTGGACTACTACATGTACTACCACTCAGGAAAATCTATATTCATTGGTGTACAGAACGGAAGCTATTTTTTCGATTGAAATTCAATTTCCCTCACACTCTGTTGAAATCTGTGATCAGTTATCTACTGATGAAAAGTATCAAAAACAATTTGATAAGCTACAATGGTTGGAATAAAATAGATTTCATACATTTCATCATTTAAAATTCTATCATAATATGATATCATGATATTTTAAAAAGAATGTTCTCCTATGGTCATTTTTTCAAGGAGAATTTGTATTGGTCCTCATGACTTCAATGATACCATCATAGAAGCCTAAAAAACATGAGAAAAAGTGGAAAGGACCTTACTCTATACATAAGTATCATTATAATGGAGGTTATTCACTAATCTCAATGAATAAAGAATGTATTACAACTTCAACCAATGTAAGATTCTTGAAGAAGTACTTTTTATAATTACGCATAATCATATTTCCTAACTGCATGACACTAAACTACACATCAAAAAGTCCTCGTTTTAAGGTATTAAACTACATAACAACTATAATAATCCATGTTACATGATAATAAAATTTGTAGCTTATTTTTATTTATCACACGATGTTAAACGACATAAAATCATTTTTCCTCATTACAAGACATCAAATTGTTTGGTTAATATATTCATCATTTGACATTAAGAGCATCTATGTGAAAGCATAACGTACATAATTGTTATTCTACAGTGGGACCTGAGTTCCATTTCTGCCAATGTTTGAATCAGATCAGAATAGAGATATTTTTTCAATAACTACATACATCTTGATTCTCATTTTCAATGGGATACATAGAGATGCCTAGATCTCCCATCATGGGCCTAGCTGCAATCACATCGAAATTTATTTCCCTTTAATCCTCTGTTATATGAACCAGATCTATATTGAGTACCCTTTCTGGATAAATGGTTTGATATTTATACCATTTTGAGTATAAAGTTCAACCATTCTTCCAGAATGGGTTAAAATCCCTTGTCACTCACAGTAAACTCAATTGATGTAAGAAATTATTATTTCAAGAACTTCGTTAATTTTGATTATAATTTTCAATGGGATACATAGAGATTCCAAGATCTCCAATCCTAAGCCCAACCACAACTTAACAACCCATTATTCCATGTGTTTATAAATCAAACATGCATAGGGAATGTTTTAAGAACTCGTTGTGGCATGATTCTCATCCATATGAGATATGTATTAGAACCTAGGTTTAATTTTTTCGTTTAGTAACAATATTCATTTTTATTGTTAGAATCACTTCATTCCCTCACTCCATGACTCTAACCTACAAAATATAATTTTATCACTTCATGACTTTAAACTACACATGATAATGTCTTCACTACATGACTCAAATATGCACAACATAATGTCCTTGCTGAATGACATTAAACTAAAATGTACCTGAAGAACTATGTATGGATTAATTCGCATTCCATTAAGATGCATTGGGAAAATTATGCCTTAGTACCTAGCCCAATTCATGGGATAATTTCTATCTCTCTTTCACATATAATTTCCAATCTATGTCCGAGTGTTCATTTTGGGTCCTCCCCTTAGTGACACCACCAAGGAAACAAGAAATGTACCCATTTTACATTTGAGTTAGAACTATGTAAGGGAGTCTAAAATCATTGACCATATTGATTCAAATATTTCTACTATTCATTGAGAATTAACCCCTTTGGTATTTCACACTCATAATATTGAATGCTTTTAGATGTTCATAACCTTTCATATAGTTTGATGGAAGAATTTCTGATATCTGAGAACTCGTTTTCCTGATGATGTAATATGTACCCCTATGTGGCCTTGCATAAGTTGCCTACATAATAGGCCTATAATTCAAAAGATTTAACTATCTTGATATGAAACATATTCCCCATTCAGACCTATATAATAAAACCCCCATAATGGGTTTGTCAAATAATAGTAACTTCATTCTTGGTTAAATTTCCTTTTGTCCCTTTAAGACATTGATGACAATATAAAAGAATCTGTATCTAAACGTAGTCATCCATGTATAATTGTCCCATTACCATTATCTCAATATTAAAGTATTAAAGACCTGTGTTTACACATTTACCTCCCCATTTATAAATGAAATATGAAATAACCATGGATCATTTGACTGTATATCATCTACTATTTCCATTTGGGTCCAAGTCATATGACCTAAAACTACAGACACCATAAATCCTATGTTTGGGTCAGACCTTCATAGAAATCATATTCCTAAGATTTTTTTTTTAAATCATGACTGGAAATACTCTTTCTGTATTTAGGTTCCTTTCTTCATAAACAAAAATATTATATGTATAAAATCTGAATCTCCATGAACATTCTTCGGATTAATGAAACATAATGTCAAATTGTTGAGATCTTGTTTTCCTAACAGTAACGTCCCGAGTCCGTAGCCCCTCCAATGGTTCCCCATACCCGGTTCGCCACATGACCTCAAGTGCGTTTCCCCGAATGCCAGAGGCTGCCGACTAGTAGTGAGGGCCTTGGTGAGTCAGTGGGGAAACTATGCCCTCCTTCAGTAAGGTATACAAGGTAAGAAAACAACAAAAAACAGTGGAATTAGTAAACGACATGCATAACGAAAGAAACCAAACAACGGAAGCAATGTAGATACATAACTATGATGAATATTATGTAGTAGGTACGAGTATCTAAGGAAAAAATCAAACACAACAACATGCTGAAATACAACTGAAACCATGTGAAAAAGAAAAACAAAATAAACTCCTCAGATTCGCGAGCCACGGCTCGGTCCCATTCTCCCCAGATCCTGATGCAGTCATGATCCTGAAGTAGAAGGGCTCTTTCCTTTATCTATACATGCAGTGACATAGTCTTCTTGGGCCTAAAATCATGGCCCAAACAGGGTGTGAGATACAATCCCAGCAGGCAATCACCCAAATATTTGTGCATAACAGTCAATGAATACATGGCAGTAATAAAACAAGAAGCAGTAAACAGAAAAGCACAAGCAGCTAAAATCCACAGTTCCAAGAAGTAAAGCACACATGTAAGCAGTTATCAAAACGAAGAAAACAGGTAACCATTTGGGTATCTCTCAAATTCTAACCCCTATGGTTCAACCTCTAAGTACTAGGAACCCTTTGAAAGGCACACACAGTCTCACCCCTCTTGTTCAGCTACGTAAGTATGCAGACTCTCTGGGGAAGCACTCACCATCATTTCCCCCTATAGTCTCGTATCATGCTAAAGGCTCTCTGGGGAAGCACTCAATGTCAATTCCCCTTGTGTCCCGCGTCATAATTAAAAGACACTCTGGAGAATCACTTCCATCAATTCTCCCCTTGGTCTCGCATCTTAATTAAAAGACACTCTGTAGAAGCCCTTCCGTCAATTCTCCCTTTGGTCTACTAATCTAGGTTCTCACAGTCCTAAGTATAACTAAACACGCTCAGCGCATGCATATCATCCAAGTAAACCTCAAGAACTTCTTGGCTATCAGCTAAGGCTCAACAGCAATAAATAAAACAACAGTTCAACTATCCTACGACTAGGAATGGAAACTAGAAAGACGCCAAAGAGGTAGAACAATCATGGAGAAGCAATCTGAGCACAAACAAATTACTCTAATCACAAGCAATAACCTCTACTAAAGCAATCAAGAAAAGCAGGCAAGCAACAAGGGTAAAACATGAAACACGCAATACCCCGTTCATGGGTATTGGTGGAAATTTCACACAATATTCATCAACTTCCTATGGAAAGGCATAAACCACCTACCTCGATCCGAAGTGATAAATATACGTGATCCTCGACGACAGATTCCTCTTAGAACAACGTAGATCTCAGAAAATGCAAAAATGTTCCTCGCACGATAACTGGAAATGAGGAGGAATCAAGAAACAAGGATAATGCAGAAGGAAGAACTCGCCACTGCAATTCCAACACAACTGACCGTGATCTAATCGGAGAATAGACGGTGAGGTAGGACCCCATTGAAGATCAGTCCATACGATTGCTCTCGGACGATCGAAAATTGGAGAAGAAGATGGAAATAGGGGTTAGGTGTGACCCCGGTCCGTTTATGAAAAAAAAGAAATTACACAGCGTGTACTTCTTGAGTACACGGCGTGTACTTCAATTTTTCCATACTCTGAATTAACCAGCCTACATTTCATCCTTACACACCATGTGAATGGCCCGGACACGGCCAGCACACAGCTTTGAGACGGAACAGGGTACACGGCGTTTACTCAAAAAGTCCACGGCGTGTACTTCTGAAATTTCCAGAAAATTTATTTTCCTTAAAAACTCCAGAAAAAGGGAAAACATACATGAACGAGGATCCGGGTTCTTACAAACATCCCCCCTTAAAGAAATTCTTCCCCAAATTTCCCTAACAAGGTGGAGAAGAAAAATTCCCGAACAACTCTGGCCACTGCGATCATACATCGGCCTCCCTCTCCCAGGTCATGTCCTGTACTCGCCCGTGCTATGCTATCACTCGTACCAGAGGAACAAACCGCCCACGGAGAACCTTCGTACTATGATCGAAAATCCGGATAGGATGCTACTCAAACGACACATCCGCTTCAAGCTTGACATACTCAGGCTGAAAGACATGAGATGGGTCTGAAAAGTAACGTCGGAGCTGAGAGACTAGGAAAACGTCGTGCATGGCCCGATTCCTCTAAGGTAGCTATAACCGATAGGCGACTGGCCCCACTCTCTCCAAAACCTCAAACGGCCTGACAGACCATGGTGAAAGCTTACCCTATCTCTGAATCCTTTTGTGTCCCAACCTAGGTGCGACACGTAGGAAAACCCGATCACCGACCTCGAACTCTAGAGGTCGTCTCTGCTGATCAGTATAAGACTTCAGCTGAGACTATGATGTAGCCATCATCTTCCAAACCAGCTCTATCTACTCTGAAGTCCCATGTACAAGACGAGGTCCCAACAAAGCTGCCTCTCCTGCCTCCAGCCAGCATAAGGGTGATCGGCATGGCCTACCGTACAAAGCCTCGTATGGTGCCATCTGAATGATCGCCTGGAAATTGTTGTTGTAGGCGAACTCTACCAGAGGAATATGCTTCTCCCAAGAACCGCCAAAGTCAAGGATACATTCTAGGAGCATATCCTCAATCACATGGATCATGCGCTTGGACATTCCATTAGTCTGGGGATGGTAAGTTATACTCAAAAGTACATGTGTACCCAAGGCCTTCTAAATTTCCTGCTAGAACCGAGAGGTAATGCACGCATCTCTGTCTAAAACAATAGAGCGTGGAACTCCATGCAGAAGAAAAATCTCTCTGATGTAAAGTCGTCCTAGATCATCGACACTGATGATCTCCTTGATCGGAAAAAAGTGAGCAACCTTCGTAAGCCTGTCGACGACAACCCAAACAGTATCGTTCCCTCGTGGTGACCTCGGAAACCCAGTCACGAAGTCCATCGCAACATCGTTCCACATCCACTCCGGAATGGGTAACAGCTGTAAGAGCCCCGCCGGTCGCTGATTCTCTTCTTTCACCTGCTGACAAGTAGAACATCTCATGACAAAACCAGCAACATCCTTCTTCATACCTGGCCACCAGTACTGGCTATTAAGATACCGATTCATATTGGTGATGCCAGGATGAACTGCCCAGACTGAGGAATGGAAATCCCACATCAGCTCCTCGCGTATGTCTGCTGGCGCCCATACGCGTCCTTAGAAACGCAAGATCTCATTCTCGCCCGCTGTCCATCCAGGAAGAGGGTCCCCTCCTGACACACTCTCCCGCAGGACTAAGCCTTCCGATTATGATAGCTGCCTCATCTGTACCCGATCAAGTAGCGTGGAGGTAACAGCAACAGAAGATAGAAAGGTTTGTCCCTGTCTGTCGTGCACCTCCAGATGCATCTCAGAGAACAGAGCCATCAGCTGCCACTCACTACTGGCCTCCTAAATTTCTTGAATCTGAGTTCTCCTGATCAACGCATCTACCACGACATTTCCCTTTCCCGGCGTATAGGCAAGCTCAAAGTCAGAAACTGTAGATACTCAAGCCACCTGTGCTGCCTCAGATTTAGATCATGCTGAGTGAAGATGTACTTGAGACTCTTGTGGTCAGTGAAGACCACAATGTGCTCTCCCAGAAGATAGTGTCTCCAATAGCGTAAGGCATGAACAACAGCTGCCAACTCCAAATCGTGCGTAGGTTAGTTTCCCTCATGTGGCCCCAGCTGTTGAGACCCATACGCAATGACTCCATCTCCCTACATAAGAAAAGATCCTAGCCCGATACCCGATGTTTCAAAGTAAACAGTGTAGCTCTTGCCTGGCTCTGGCAAGACTAGTATTGGTGCTGACGTTAACCTCCCTTTCATCTCCTAAAAGGCTGACTCACAAGAATCTGACCATAAGAACATCACACCCTTCTTGGACAGACCTGTCAAAGGTGCGGCTAGACGAGAGATGTCTCGAGTGAAGCGTCTGTAGTATGCATCCATCCCTAGGAAGCTCTGCACCTCAAAAACGTTCTTCAGCTCCTCCCAGGAAACTAAAGCTCTCACTTTCTCTGGGTCCACAGATACTCCTACCTCCGAGATGACGTGACCCAAGAAGTGAATCTGATCCATCCAGAAGTGGTACTTCGAGAGTTTAGCATAAATCCGATTCTCTCTCAGTGTAATCAGAACGATCTCAAGATGTGTGGCATAGTCGTGTCGAGTGTGAGAGTACACCAAGATATCATCCACGAAGACCATGACACAGTAATCCACGTATGGATGGAACACTCGGTTCATCAGTGCCATGAAAACTACAGGGGCATTCATGAGACCGAACGACATGACTGTATACTTGTAAAGACGGTACCTACTCCTGAAGGCTGTCAGAGGTATATCAGATGGTCTAACGCGCAACTGATGATAACCGGACCTCATGTCGATCTTCGAGAACACCCGGGCTCTTCAAAGATGATCAAAAGGGTCATCAATCCTAGGCAAAGGATATTGGTTCATGACCGCCAACTAGTTAAGCTTATGATAATCTACAAAAAGACGAAGGGTACAGTCTGCCTTTTTTGCAAACAGAATAGGCAAACCCCAAGGAGATGTACTGGGTCAGATGAAACCCTTAGCCTGTAACTCCTCTAACTGCTTCTTGAGCTCCTCCAACTCTGGTGTGGCCATCCTATATGGAGGAATGGACACCGGTTCCGCTCTTGGAACGAGCTCAATAAAGAAGTCTTGTAGAGACCCTAAGCTTATCGTACATGGACATTACATTACTTTTGTGGAATACTTAGTACATAACAAAAACAAACACACAAGGATCGTAATAGTTTAGTGTCTTTGGAAACTCGGAATGTAATCTTCTAATCGTGGTGAAAGATCTTCAAGATATCCCATAAAGATCTTCTTTTTTTTTACCTAAAAACCTTTCTTTATATCCTGGGGAAAAGAAAACATAAAAGGGTGAGATCAAATGCTCAGTAAGGGTAAACAAAAGAAATATCAATCACATCATATACATAAGAACATAGCCTTTGGAAATCTTAACCTGCAAAAGAGATCATAATATCATAACATGGGATAAATCATAGAAGTGAAAATGAGATCCCCATAATCATAACATAAAACTTGAAACTTTTTGGCATGCACACATAATCATGGAAAATCATTTCTTGTTAGTCAAGACTCATTGCCAAGACTATCTTAGTGGACAAAGTCCCTTTCTGAATCGAGTAACCCTCGTTTCAGTCTTGTTTCACTGAACCGGTATAACCTACCATTCCAACCCTGTCTATCTCATGAGATATAAAATCATTACCCAATGCATTGGAGGGAGATATAGGTCCCACCCATCTTATAATGAATCCTTTCTTATGTGTGCCACATAATCATAAAACATACATCATCGCATAACACATGTAACAAAAATGGGATTCTTGAAACATCATGACATCATAAATCAATTCATATAAGATAAAGAAATTCATAAACATAATTCCATCACAACATAGTCAAATCAATGTAAAAATATGGATGGAAACAGAACCCTTTATTATCTTAGATGGAAAATAATTTTGATAAAACACTTGAATTGAATTCTTGAGGAAAATATCCTTTCTTCTTCAAAATCAATTTCTTTTTCACAAAACATCATGCAATTTTAAAAGAAAGAGATTTTATTGAAAATAGTCATGAAATCTTTTAGAGGAAGCTTCATGAAAATAAGGCTTTATAAAACAGTAGAAATCCGTTCGTGCCGTATAAGTTAAAAAAACATTCTTCGTACTTTTGACGGAAAAGTCAAAAAGTACCTCGTATGACAAAAGATTCCTTTCATAGATATTACTAAATACTCACCGAAGGATAAAAATGGATATAAACAATTGTATGTGGATCGAAATAATATTACATATTGATGAAACATGGATGTGGATGATAAAATACACCCCAGTAAATACTTATGAATAAACAATCTCGGATAAAAATGAGATTGTGATATTTATCTTACCTTAGGTCCGATTTGCTTTGTTCGTGTCCGAAGCTCCTGTATAATGGTTTAAATAATGTTATTGGCTTATTCCAGAATCATACATATTGATATGAGATCATATATGGTCATATTATTAGCTTCTTGTTAGTAATATTTCATTGTTACCTGTTACTCGGGTCTTTATAACTTTTTGTTCTTATGCGTGTTTTGTCGAATAAATTCTTATTCTTATCTTTAGGTTATAAATAATTCATTTCCAGAATGGTATTAGTGTAGTATATACCATATTCATTCATTCAATTCATTTATATAATCATTATGAAATGAAGATCATGTAGAACGAGTCGCATCACATCGTGGAGACGGTATTCCGTACGTACGCACGAGTGATGATATCGTTCCTATGATCGTGGAATTGTATTGGAGTATATATATATTATTTCAGTATCAATATTACTTCATAATAATCATATATAGTTACTCATTACACCATTATACCCATCCTTGTAAGGTGATGGTGGAAAATAGATTACACCACGGCGTGGAGACGGTATTCCGTACGTACGCACGCGCGGTGATTTCATTTTTCCGTAGGATGGATAGAAGGTGAATTAGGGTTGTTTCATATTTATAATAACATATCAGTATGTAATTAATACTGATGTTATTACTTTATCATGAAACAACTAAAGAAGAAGAAGTTGAAGAAGAAAGAAATTGAAAAGATCGGTAATGGATATTACCTCTTCTTTGGAATGCCTCTTTGAATCCTCCACTTAAGGAACTAATATTGGTCTTTGGAGAAGACCAGGACCTCTAGGATTATTCTAGGGAAGTGGAGAGGAGAACATTGCAGGGGTTGGCCGAGCTTGAGTGCTCAATTTGGTGTGAGGAGGAGGGGGAGGAGGTGCCCTTTTATAAGGGAGGAGAGGGGCACCTTCGGAATATCTCAAAATATTATTTTATATTAAAGTCAAAATCGGTTTATAATGGTTCCAAAGGGTCTTATTTCGAAGATAAGGTGGGTATGGGTCGAAATCCTATCAACCAATAGGATTTAGACAAGTTTAGGGTATTAATTTAACCTTATCAATTAGATTTAACTCTAAGTTAATTAATTTAACTTTTACCGTGTCTTTTTGATTTCTTTCACTATATGGTTAATAAACTTACTATAACATGCCAAACGAACCCCAAATTGTTTATTATTAATATATATATCCGTATCCAAGTCATTTGGCCGAAACTTAGATTTTTAGGAATAAAATAACAATTAATAATATAATATTTGATTTAAAAACTATTTTGTGTCAATTTTGACACTATTTGATATATGATTTTTGTGAAAGTCATAACAGAATTATATGTTCGAACCAAGTTGATTAAATCAACACTAATATATCATAGTAACCTATAAAATTAGTGGAATTCATAAAAAGTCTTAAATTACATTTATTTTGGTATTTATATTATCAATTATGTCAATATTTCATTAATAAGATAATTACTGCATCATCTTTGTGTCATAAATAAATTATATTATTTGATGTCTAAAAATTACAAATAAAATACCATCATGTAGGAAATCCTTTTAGCTTTCTAATGAATATTTACAATAGAATTTATCTTATGTATAACTCCATATTAAAAATGATTTACTTATTAAACATTGATTTTAACTATTTTAACCCTTCTTTAAATAAATTAATAATAAATGTCCTAATCTAATCCAAGTGGGCCTAAATGGTCATATTTTATTCCTAAGTTTGTTTTTGGTCTAATTACACTTGTCCAATAGAATTATGACATGTGTTAGGGTAATATTAATATCATATTTACCCTTAGTTACCCTATTTACTATTAACCGCGGTAAAAAAAAGCAAAAAGTTACTATTCACCAAAAATTAATTTCATCTCATTGAACCACATTTTACTTACTGACATCAATCGTGTCTCTCGGATTTTTGAAATTCCATTCACAGAAGCGGTAAAATTAAGTTTTATGAAAAATTCAGTTTTTTAACTACCACTTAGTAGTTTCACTATTCATCAAAAATTGATGTTTTTCAGAACAGTGCCAAAATTTCATCCCAAGCTATATTTCATATTCCGAATTCAAAAATGAAGTCTATTTTACCAAATTCATTACATAAAAGTTGCATTAATTAATTTTATAATTAAATCCCGCTGTTAAAACAAATAGCGTGTTTTTAAGAAACAATATCTATCAAAAGATTGACACTTGTTTATGTCTAGTTTAAATGTGAAATTACATCCAATGACCAAAATTGTATTAAATTGTAAAAATATATTCTAAATATACTTTAAAACCACTCAAATTAATGATTTATCACTATTAATTATTTCGATTAAAAAAGTTGTTTTTAATTATAATTTAGTAATTTTCACTATTCATCAGAATATGAAAGTTATCCGAAAAGTACCAAAATTTCACCTTAGGCTAAATTCGATACTCCGAATCCAAAAATGAAGTCCATTTTAAAATTTCTAAAATTTAAAAAGTGGTTATTACTATTCATAACGGCTAGTTTTAATAATATTTTAATAGCATATCATTGTTTCCTGAAACTCAGTATTACGTACCACACACGCTATCGAGGAAGGTTGTGATTGCGTGTAATGCAAGGCAAGTCAAGGATGCGTGTTGTGAAAGCTCCTTTTGGTGTAGCGTACAACACAAGACATTAGTGAAATAAAAAAGAATATTTTTCATAAAATCTCGGGCTGTTACATTCTACCCCCCTTAAAATAAATTTCGCCCTCGAAATTCGTCGGGGTTATAAATGGTTTACTATTCGAAAGTTTCTTTAATAGAAACCCACATCGTAAAAAGGAATACCAAAACTTGGCTTTAAAAACTAATGTATGAAATGTAACGATTACCCAAATAAACTAATCACTGGGTTTCCACATAGGTGAAAATATGGATATGGAAGAGAAATCTAACCATCATGTTCTGATGGAGAGTGGTAGAGAACATGGCTATGGAAAAGCCAGTAATCACAAATCCATAAATTTGTGACGATCTAAGGTACCATCTGATTCATCAGGTATAAGATAACTAGGACAACATTTTTGGTTTTCAAGATCATTTCCCTAAAGTTAAAGAATTTGAATTAGAATAAATATTTACTTTATTTTGGTACAATCTTACTGTTGTTCGTGCCTTTAACAATTTCCACTTCATCTGTTAAATAAATGAAGTTGAATTTGTTATTCGTGAAGTGTTAGCAGATCATGTGATAGAATGACGGGTCATTCCATCTGTCTCAAAAGGTTAGCAAAATTTATATACATAAGTCGATCTATAGTTGGATTAATCATATATGGTTCCTAAAATGGTCTTATACTTCATATATCATACTTCTTAATATAATAACACTAGTTTCTACTAAACAGGGACTTCCTGTAGGTCAGTGGTAGGCGATAAAGGCCAGTCGCACTTCGGTTGTGGGTTCGATTCCTACAGCCTTGTCCGAAGCGATGGGCTGTCGCTCGTCCTGCAGGTTGTCCTTTTTCTAAAACTACGTTACTATAACATCCCATCAATAATATCGAAAATCTTCTATCCTTAAACAATACTAACTTATGTCCAACATAATCCAGTCTAATATTTAGGCTTATACATAATACTGCAATCCACTCTCATAATATAGTGACAACGATTACCAGAGATTTAATACTGTCGTTGATCCCCACATATCATAAGATATGTCTTGTTGGTCACATTCCAAACATTCAAAGTCCTTAATCATGTATTCTCTTGAATACCTTAGTGAAAACATGAGTGCAGTTAAAAGTTAACACTTTCCACATACCAAAATCCTCAAAATTCTATATACTCAAACCATGATATCACTTAGTCCTTATATCAATCATGAGCTCATGAATACTATTAAACATTTCATTTTCTCGTCTTCATTATGCGCATATCATCTTATTTCCAAAAAATATCTCAATCACTTTGAATACCACATCAATAAATATTGCAATACTCAATGATACAACATTATTTTGGAATCCCATTACATAAACACTTAATCATTCCACCACATCGTTGTCATATTCAACATTTCCAATAGTGATCGCATGTGATTTCCCTTTGTCCTTTGCCTTCAGTGGTTGCTCATGTTGATCATCACTAACCCTTGGATTAGGGCAATTATTAGCATAATGCCCCATTTCCTTGCACTTGAAGCATTGAAGTGTTGGCGGTGAGTTCTCTGCAGTGTTTTCTTTATTCACATCATTAGAAACCCTTTTTCCATTACTTCGACACTCAGCTACTCGATGACCTTCTTTTCCACACTTAAAACATTTTCTAGTCCCTTTAAGACAATCTCCACCATGCTTCTTTCCACACTTTGTGCATAAGGAAACATTCATCTTCTTTTCACCATTATTCTGAGATTTCTCCTTGAACTCCATCTTTCGTTTCTTGTCAAAACCATGAGATGGATATGTAACACCAACATCCATTTCTACCTTGATAGCACAACGCACAATTTCTTCATAGCTACTGAAGTCTCTTATAGCTAATGCCCTTCGAAGACTTGGTTTTAAGCCACTGAAAAATCGATCAACTTTACTTTCAGGTTGGATGATAATACCAGAAGCATACCTTGCAAGTCTTGTAAAATTTGCTTCATAGGTACCAACAGATTCATCGTCCCTTTGCTTCAGTTCAAGAAACTCTTTCTCCATCTTTGTTCGAAGAATACGAGGGAAGTACTTACTGAAAAACAAGTTCTTGAACTCGTCCCATTCCATGGACTCAATTTCATCTCTTGGCCTCGTATTCTTGATAAGATTCTACCATTGATCAGCTTCACCTTCCAAACGATATACTGCTAAGATGACTTTATCATGTTCAGAACATTGAAGAACTGAAAATATCTTTTCAGTAGTACTGATCCATTGTTCAGCCACAAGTGGATCAGAAGACCCACCGAAAGAAGGTGGACGTTGCCTCATGAAGGACTCAATAGAATATTGTTCCCTTCTCTGCTCATTTGGATGTCCAGAATGATTCATAGCTTGTGTAAGTATAGCAATAAGATTTTGCACTCCATCTCCCATAACATTTGTTTGTTCAGGAGGGCAATCATTGCATTGTCCATTGCATTGATCAACATGGTTCCTTCGGGTTCCAGCCATCGTCTAAAACCCAAAAAGAATAGTGTGAGAGGCAAAAATCATCCTAGGGAAAACAACATAATAAAGGGGGAGTACCTTCAATATCCAACATCTTAGGTTTAATTCTATGATCGTTAGCGTAATTCTATTACTATAACCTATAAGTATACTTATCCCTAGGGACATCCCTAGACATACCTTAGAAATATCTCTAGGGATCTCACTAACGTTTTCGCATCCTAGTTTCCAAAGGTTGACTAAACCTTTCCTCTGATACCAACTGTAGAGACCCTAAGCTTATCGTACATGGACATTACATTACTTTTGTGGAATACTTAGTACATAACAAAAACACACACACAAGGATCGTAATAGTTTAGTGTCTTTGGAAACTCGGAACGTAATCTTCTAATCGTGGTGAAAGATCTTCAATATCTCCCATAAAGATCTTCTTTTTTTTTACCTAAAAACCCTTCTTTATATCCTGGGGAAAAGAAAACATAAAAGGGTGAGCTCAAATGCTCAGTAAGGGTAAACAAAAGAAATATCAATCACATCATATACATAAGAACATAGCCTTTGGAAATCTTAACCTGCAAAAGAGCTCATAATATCATAACATGGGATAAATCATAGAAGTGAAAATGAGATCCCCATAATCATAACATAAAACTTGAAACTTTTTTTCATGCACACATAATCATGGAAAATCATTTCTTGTTAGTCAAGACTCATTGCCAAGACTATCTTAGTGGACAAAGTCCCTTTCTGAATCGAGTAACCCTCGTTTCAGTCCTGTTTCACTGAACCGGTATAACCTACCGTTCCAGCCCTGTCTATCTCATGAGATATAAAATCATTACCCAATGCATTGGAGGGAGATATAGGTCCCACCCATCTTATAATGAATCCTTTCTTATGTGTGCCACATAATCATAAAACATACATCATCGCATAACTCATGTAACAAAAATGGGATTCTTGAAACATCATGACATCATAAATCAATTCATATAAGATAAAGTAATTCATAAACATAATTCCATAACAACATAGTCAAATCAATGTAAAAATATGGATAGAAACAGAACCCTTTATTATCTTAGATGGAAAATAATTTTGATAAAACACTTGAATTGAATTCTTGAGGAAAATATCCTTTCTTCTTCAAAATCAATTTCTTTTCACAAAACATCATGCAATTTTAAAAGAAAGAGATTTTATTGAAAATAGTCATGAAATCTTTTAGAGGAAGCTTCATGAAAATAAGGCTTTATAAAACAGTAGAAATCCGTTCGTGCCGTATAAGTTAAAAAAAACATTATTCGTACTTTTGACGGAAAAGTCAAAAAGTACCTCGAATGACAAAAGATTCCTTTCATAGATATTACTAAAAACTCACCGAAGGGTAAAAATGGATTTAAAAAATTGTAGGTGGATGGAAATAATATTACATATTGATAAAACATGGATTTGGATGATAAAATACACCCCAGTAAATACTTATGAATAAACAATCTCGGATAAAAATGAGATTGTGATATTTTCCTTACCTTAGGTCCGATTTGCTTTGTTCGTGTCCGAAGCTCCTGTATAATGGTTTAAATAATTTTATTGACTTATTCCAGAATCATACATATTGATATGAGATCATATATGGTCATATTATTAGCTTCTTGTTAGTAATATTTCATTGTTACCTGTTACTCGGGTCTTTATAACTTTTTGTTCTTATGCGTGTTTTGTCGAATAAATTCTTATTCTTATATTTAGGTTATAGATAATTCATTTCCAGAATGGTATTAGTGTAGTATATACCATATTCATTAATTCAATTCATTTATATAATCATTATGAAATGAAGATCATGTAGAACGAGTCGCATCACATCGTGGAGACGGTATTCCGTACGTACGCACGAGTGATGATATTGTTCCTATGATCGTGGAATTGTATTGGAGTATATATATATTATTTCAGTATCAATATTAATTCATAATAATCATATATAGTTACTCATTACACCATTATACCCATCCTTGTAAGGTGATGGTGGAAAATAGATTACACCAAGGCGTGGAGACGGTATTCCGTACGTACGCACGCGCGGTGATTTCATTTTTCCGTAGGATGGATAGAAGGTGAATTAGGGTTGTTTCAGATTTATAATAACATATCAGTATGTAATTAATACTGATGTTATTACTTTATCATGAAAAAACTAAAGAAGAAGAAGTTGAAGAAGAAAGAAATTGAAAAGATCGGTAATGGATATTACCTCTTCTTTGGAACGCCTCTTTGAATCCTCCACTTAAGGAACTAAGATTGGTCTTTGTAGAAGACCAGGACCTCTAGGATTATTCCAGGGAAGTGGAGAGGATAAAATGGCAGGTTTTGGCCGAGCTTGAGTGCTCAATTTGGTGTGAGGAGGAGGGGGAGGAGGTGCCCTTTTATAAGGGAGGAGAGGGGCACCTTAGGAATATCTCAAAATATTATTTTATATTAAAGTCAAAATCGGTTTATAATGGTTCCAAAGGGTCTTATATCGAAGTTAAGGTTGGGATGGGTCGAAATCCTATCAACCAATATGATTTAGACAAGTTTAGGGTATTATTTTAACCTTATCAATTAGATTTAACTCTAAGTTAATTAATTTAACTTTTACCGTGTCTTTTTGTTTTCTTTCACTATATGGTTAATACACTTACTATAACATGCTAAAAGAACCCCAAATTGTTTATTATTAATATATATATCCTTATCCAAGTCATTTGGCCGAACCTTAGATTTTTAGGAATAAAATAACAATTAATAATATAATATTTGATTTAAACACTATTTTGTGTCAATTTTGACACTATTTGATATATGATTTTTGTGAAAGTCATAACAGAATTATATGTTCGAACCAAGTTGCTTAAATCAACACTAATATATCATAGTAACCTAGAAAATTAGTGGAATTCATAAAAAGTCTTAAATTACTTTTATTTTGGTATTTATATTATCAATTATGTCAATATTTCATTAATAAGATAATTACTGCATCATCTTTGTGTCATAAATAAATTATATTATTTGATGTCTAAAAATTAGAAATAAAATACCATCATGTAGGAAATCTCTTTAGCTTTCTAATGAATATTTACAATCGAATTTATCTTATGTATAACACCATATTAAAAATGATTTACTTATTAAACTTTGATTTTAACTATTTTAACCCTTCTTTAAATAAATTAATAATAAATGTCCTAATCTAATCCAAGTGGGCCTAAATGGTCATATGTTATTCCTAAGTTTGTTTTTGGTCGAATTACACTTGTCCAATAGAATTAGGACATGTGTTAGGGTAATATTAACATCATATTTACCCTTAATTACCGTATTTACTATTAACCGCGGTAAAAAAAAGTAAAAAGTTACTATTCACCAAAAATTATTTTCATCTCATTGAACCACATTTTACTTACTGACATCAACCGTGTCTCTCGGATTTTTGAAATTCCATTCACAGAAGCGGTAAAATTATGTTTTATGAAAAATTCAGTTTTTTAACTACCACTTAGTAGTTTCACTATTCATCAAAAATTGATGTTTTTCAGAACAGTGCCAAAATTTCATCCCAAGCTATATTTCATATTCCGAATTCAAAAATGAAGTCTATTTTACCAAATTCATTACATCAAAGTTGCATTAATTCATTTTATAATTAAATCCCGCTGTTAAAACAAATAGCGTGTTTTTAAGAAACAATATCTATCAAAAGATTGACACTTGTTTATGTCTAGTTTAAATGTGAAATTACATCCAATGACCAAAATTGTATTAAATTGTAAAAATATATTCTAAATATACTTTAAAACCACTCAAATTAATGATTTATCACTATTAATTATTTCGATTAAAAAAGTTGTTTTTAATTATAATTTAGTAATTTTCACTATTCATCAGAATATGAAAGTTATCCGAAAAGTACCAAAATTTCACCTCAGGCTAAATTCGATACTCCGAATCCAAAAATGAAGTCCATTTTAAAATTTTTAAAATTTAAAAAGTGGTTATTACTATTCATAACGGCTAGTTTTAATAATATTTTAATAGCATATCATTGTTTCGTGAAACTCAGTATTACGTACCACACACGCTATCGAGGAAGGTTGCGATTGCGTGTAATGCAAGGCAAGTCAAGGATGCGTGTTGTGCAAGCTCCTTTTGGTGTAGCGTACAACACAAGACATTAGTGAAAAAAAAAATATTTTTCATAAAATCTCGGGCTGTTACAAGTCTACCTCACACTCAGGAGGCAAACTCGAAAATTCATCTGGAAAGAAATCCCTGAAGCAATCCACCACTGGAGGAAAGTCCAACTGTGGAGTCCCATGATCATCCAAATAAAGACTAGAAATTTGGGCCATCACTCCTCCTAGCCCAAGATGAACGAGTCCTGTCTGACTCGCCTGAACGTCCCATTCGCCTCTATGAAGGAAAGATTCACCTTCTGGTGAAATGAAACTGACTCTGTGGAGGTATCAGTCGATGACTTCCCGGAAGGGAATCAACCAGTCCATCCCAAGGATGACATCATAGCATGTCATCTCTAGGACATATAGATCACATAAGAAGCGATACACTGCAATATCGAGAGTGCACTCTCTACACTGACGTACATTAGATTTCCTCCTTCCCAAATGTGTGTCTAGTGTCAACGAGTCGGCAGAAGAAAAGATGCAGAGTCCAAGGCTCTCTACAACAACAATAGAGATAAAGCTATGTGTAGCACCAGTATCTAAAAAGGATGAAGATAAAAATGAGGCTACTAAAATCGTACCTCGAACATTACAAGTGCCGGAATCCTGCTCATGATAAGTCTGCTCCACGACGAAATACTGGCCTGCACCATGGCCCTGCGCCCTTGACTGACCACTCTGAGCTAAACCTCCCTGCTGGTGTTGAGGAACTGCTGGCTGACTGCCACGACCTCGACCTCCACCTCGGCCCGAACGGAAGGAAGAACTCCAGTTCCCTGACTGCTGAGAGACTGGTGGGGATGCTCCTGAACGAGGAGTCATGGAAGAACCCTGGTCACCGGCTACTGGTGAGAAAACCTGGTAGAAACGCTGAATGTGACCCATATTTCCGCATGATAGGCACTCCAAAGGGTCTCTCTGGCACTGCGGCCTCATGTTCCCTGTCCGGCCACACTGGTAGCATGTCACCTGGCTGCCTGATGATGGATCTCGCTTCCTTGCATCACCACGCGTAGGCTCTCTACAACGCTTCTTGCTATCATCTAAAGGAAAGCTAGCTCTAGATGCAGAACCACCCTGGCTCGCAGCTCCAGAGTCTCTCAGATTTCACTCTGCAATCAGTGCCTGGTAGACGATGGAAGTAATGGAATTCAGCTAGAATATGTTCACCTGCGAGTGGATCTCCCGCCTGAGTCCATCCTCAAACGTCCTCATCAAGAACACCCCACTCCCTTCTCGAAGGGGTGTAAAACACTGCAGATCAGTGTAACGATAGGAATACTCCAGGACAGATAGAGTACCCTGCTCTAAGCTCAGGAACTCTAGGGATCTATCGACCCTCAGGGTCTCCGGGTAGAAGTAGTTATAGAACACGCGATGAAACTCCTCCCAAGCCATATAATACTGCTGACCCACCTGTGAGATCACGTCCCACCACCTTTTTGCAGAGTCTCAGAGCATGTAGGTGGTGAGCTTGACCCGCCTCTATGGAGGCATCTCCAGATGCTCGAAGATAGTCATCATGGATACCATCCATGACTGTACAGCCTGAGGTCCTCTCTCCCCCGAGAACATGGGAGGATGCTGCTGCTGAAAGACTCGCATCAAGTCTGCCATAGACGAGCCAGGAGGCGGTGCTCCCTGGAAGGCCTGCATCATCCTCATGAAACCTTCCCTAAACTGCGCATCAGCACCCGTGACTGGTACAACAACCGGTGCCAAGGCTGGCTTGGCTGGGGGATCGACAGGAGGTCCCTGATCAGCCTTGTCTGGCGTCTGATCACTTCCTGACGACAAATGTACGACCAGAGGAAGTCTCTGAGGCATAGCTCTGAATGATCAAAAGCACACCTTAGACCAGGAAAACAAGGACAAGGAACACAAGAGTACAAAATGGGAACATGGGAAGAAAAACACACAATATTGCAAAAAACGACTACACAACATGTATAAAACTACACGGCGTGTCTTCTTAAACCACTGACAAGGGTGTGTACTCTCACCCTACAAGTCATTTACACTTCAAACTACACATCGTGTTGACCCCCACACATGGAGTGTACTATAAAACTATTCCCCTTTCCCGAGTCTCCTTACACGGCTAACCCACACGGTCTGACTCAACCTGATACTACATGGCGTGTTCGAAACAAACACGGCGTGCACTAGACAAGGCTTCGGTAGTCCGTGTTGTTGAGTACATGGCCGACTACATTGATGGACCTTACATGGTGTGCTCCGAACAAGCACGGCGTGCATAGGAGAAAGGGACACCGTCCCGTGTTGTTTGTGACATGCCGGGGTACTTGGAAAGACTACACAGCGTGTTCCGAGCAAACACGGCATGTGGAAATGAAGGTAACGTCGGGTCGTGTTGTTCAGGACACGGCTGGGTACCTGGATAGGACTACACGCCGTGTTCCCTGTGGACACGGTGTGTTCTACTCGAGCTTCCCCGACCAGTGTTGTTAGTGACACGGCCGGGTACACGGCTCCGAACTTACACGGCGTGTAACTATCGTACACGGTGTGTTCCCGAAGTTACTCCCACGACACCGTTTTCAGCTCACACGGTCAGTGACATAGCCTGAGAACTACACCGGGTGTATCTAAATAGTAAACACTGTGTATTCTGGGTTTTTCTGGGCAGTAGCTCAGAAACTACACAGAATTCCAGAACACAAAAACAAGGCGAAAAGTTCCAAATTCTGATCCTTGAGGGTCCATAACACCTCATGAACCAAAATTTGGCATTTACATTACAAAAAGAACAAAACAAACAGTTTTCTAAAATAAAAAAAGAGAATCTATCAAGCAACTATCACAACAGCATGCATAATCTACACATACTCTATCACAATAGTATGCAATCGCTAATGCACCATAGATGGCATGGACAGAATGCATGGAATGTGATTCCTATAAGTGTCTATATGATGTATGAGATGGCATACCCTCATCTCATCGGGTTGCAATAGAAATATAACTGAAATTTCAAAACAATAATTGCACAAGTCATACGAATCACTCTAGGTGAAAACAAACCAACCATAAAATCTGAAAACCAGAAAACGGTAATTAACGAGGTAGTATGACTTTTCCCTATACACGGGTTAGCTACTCCCGAGCACAGCTTAATGCCAAGTACCGAATCCGTCCTATCCCTGTCTAATGTCTCCAAACAGTAAGACAAGAGAAAACAACTCCTTTGATACCACTTTGTAATGTCCCGAGTCTGGAGCCCCACCACTGGTGCCCCGTACCCGGTTCGCCACATGACCTCAAGCGCGTTTCCCAAAACGCCAGAGGCTGCCGATTTAACATCCTCAAATGATAAAGGGTTAAATGACTAAATGATATGACTCATGTCAATAAGGTGCACCTTCCTTTTCGGGAGCCTGTCTGATTAGAACTCCACAGTTAAGCGTGCTTGGCCTAGAGTAGTGATTAGGATTGGTGACCTTCTGGAATGTTTCTCAGGATGTGTGCGAGTGAGGACAAAGCACACTGGAAAGGACATGTGTTGGCATGTGGGGACAATAATTAGTCAGATGACCCGTTCGGGCATATGGGTGGACCCTAGGGTGGGCCCTAAGTGTCTGCGGGGCAACTGGTGGTACCTGGTGGGCCAGGTCCCAACGTCCATGTTAAGGCGGGTTTTCTGTGCTATCATTGGGACCCGGTTGTTACATTTGGTATCAGAGGAGGAACCCAACCTTAAGTGTGGTGCACTTCCTGGGTTGAGATGTAGGGCCCACAACGAGGGCGTTGTGCTCTAAAGGTGGGGTGATTGTAACATCCCCAAATGATAAAGGGTTAAATGACTAAATGATATGACTCATGTCAACAAGGTGAACCATCCTTTTCAAGAGCCTGTTTGATTAGAACTCCATAGATAAGTGTGCTTGACCTGTAGTAGTGATCAGGATGGGTGACCTTCTGGGAAGTTTCTCAGGATGTGTGCGAGTGAGGAAAAAACACACTAGAAAGGACATGTCTTGGCCTATTAGGACAATCATTAGTCAGATAACCCGTTCGGGCATGTGAGTGGACCCTGGGGTGGGCCCCATGTGTCTGCAGGGCAACTGGTGGTACCTGGTGGGCCAGGACCCGACGACCATGTTATGGCGGGGTGTCTGTGTTGTCGTTGGGACCCGTTGGGGAAACTATTCCCTCATTCGGTAAGGTATACAAGGTAACAAAACAACAATAAACAGAGGAAGCAGTAAACGACATGCATAACGACATAAACCAAACAACGGAAGCAATGTAGAAACATAACTATGATGAAAATGATGCAGCAGGTATGAGTATATAAGGAAACAGCAAACAAAAAAACGTGCTGAAATACAACTGAATCCAAGTGCAAAAGAAAATGAAAATAAACTCCTCACCATCGCGAGCCACGTCTCGGTCTCATGCTCCCCTTCTCTTGATGCAGTCAAGATCCTGAAGTAGAAGGGTGCTTGCCCATATCTATACCTGCAGCAACATAGTCTGCTTGGGCCCAAAAGCATGGCCCAAACAGGGTGTGAGATACAATCCCAGTAGGCAATCACCCAAAGATTTGTGCCTAATAGTCAATGAATACATGGAAGTAATAAAACAAGAAGCAGTAAACAGAAATGCACATGCAGCTAAAATCCACAGTTCTAACAAGTAAAGCACACAAGTAAGAAGTCAGCAACAAGAAAAAAACAGGTAACCATCTGGGTAGCTCTCACAGTCTAACCCCTATGGTTCAACCTCTAAGTACTAGCAACCTTCTGGGAGGCACACACAGTCTCACCCCTCTGGTTCAGCTACGTAAGTAAGCAGACTCTCTGGGGAAGCACTCACCGTCAAATCCTTATATAGTCTTGTATCGTGCTAAAGGATCTCTCGGGAAGCACTCAATGTCAGTTCCCCCCTGTGTCCCACGTCGTAATTAAAACACACTCTGGTGAATCCCTTCCTACAATTCTCCCCTTGGCCTCACATCGTAATTAAAAGACACTCTGGAGAAGCCCTTCCGTCAATTCCCCTTTGTTCTACTACTCTAGGTTCTCACAGTCCTGGGTATAACTAAAAATGCTCAGCGTGGAAGCAGTAAATGACATGCATAATGACATAAACCAAACAACGGAATAAATGTATATACATAACTATGATGAAAATGATGCAGAAGGTATGAGTATATAAGGAAAACAACAAACACAACAACATGCTGAAATACAACTTAAACCAAGTGCAAAAGAAAAATAAAATAAACTCCTCAGCATCGCGAGCCGTGGAATGGTCACAAGCTCCCCAGCTCCTGATGTAGTCAAGATCCTAAAGTAGAAGGGTGCTTTCCCTTATCTATACCTTCAGCAACATAGTCTGCTTGGACCCAAAATCATGGCCCAAACAGGGTGTGAGATACAATCCCAGTAGGGAATCACCCAAATATGTGTGCCTAATTTTCAATGAATACATGAAATTAATAAAACAAGAACCAGTAAACAGAAAAGAACAAGAAGCTAAAATCTATAGTTCTAACAAGTAACGCACACAAGTAAGAAGTCAGCAAGAAGAAAAAAAATAGGTAACCCTCTGGGTAGCTCTCACAGTCTAACCCCTATGGTTCAACCTCTAAGTACTAGCAACCCTCTGGGAGGCACACACAGTCTCACCCCTCTGGTTCAGCTATGTAAGTATGCATACTCTCTAGGGAAGCACTCACCGTCAAATCCCCATATAGTCTTGTATGATGCTAATGGCTCTTTGGGGAAGCACTCAATGTCAATTCCCCATGTGGTCTGTGTCGTAATTAAAAGACACTCTGGAGAATCCCTTGCGTCAATTCTTCCCTTGGTCTCACATCGTAATTAAATGACACTCTGGAGATGAACTTCCATCAATTCTCACTTTGGTCTACTACTCTAGGATCTCACAGTCTTGAGTATAACTAAACATGCTCAGCGTGTGCATATCGTCCAAGTAAACCTCAAGAAGTACTTGGCTATCAGCTAAGGCTTAACAGAAATAAATAAAACAACAGTTCCACTATCCTACGACTAGTCATGGCAACTGGCAAGACGCCAAACAGGAATAACAAGCATGGAAAAGCAATCTGAGCACAAACAAATTACTCTAATCACAAGTAATAACCTTTAATAAAGCAATCTAGCAAAGCAGGCAAGCAACAAGGGTAAAATAGGAAACACGCAATACCCCGTTCAGGGGTATTGGTGGAAATTGCACACAATGTTCATCAACTTCCTACAAAAAGTCACAAACCTCCTACCTCGATTCGAAGAGATCGATATACGTGAACCTCGATGATAGATTACTCTTAGAACAAAATAGATCTAAGAAAATTCATAAAATGTTAATCCCAAGATAATATAGAAAAGAGGAGGAATCAAGAAACATTGATAAATATGAAAGAAGAACTCACCGCTGCGATTCCAACACAAATGACTGTGCTCAAATCGGAGAATGGACGGCGAGGAAGGACGTCGTCGAAGATCCGGCCATACAGTCGCTCTCGGACGGTCGAAAACTGGATAAGAATATGGAAATAGGGGTTAGGCAAAACCCCTGTCCGTTTAATGAATAAAAATAATGTACACGACATGTACTTCTTGAGTGCATGGCGTGTACTTCAATTTTTCCATACTCCGAATTAACCGGCCTCCACCTCAGCCTTACACATCTTGTGTGTGGCCCGGACATGGCTAGCACACGGCTTCGAGACGAAATAGAGTACACGACGTGTACCCAAAAAGCACACGGTGTGTACTTATGAAATTTCCAGATAATTTATTTTCCTGAAAAACTCCAGAAAAAGGGAAAACATACTTGAACGAAGATCCAGGTTCCTATACTTACCATGTCGTATGTTACCCTAGGTGGCCTTGTATAACTTTCCTAAATAATAGTCCAATCAATAAATAGATACCACTATTTGGATATGTAACATATTCCATAATCGGCCCTACGTAATATAACACCTATAACGGGTTTGTCAAATAATGGTAATTTTGTTCTTAGAAAATAATTTTTCTAATGCCTTTAGATCAATTCCAATATCTTTATTCAGATCCAAAATTTCTAAAATCACAGTTTACAATTCTTCCATTCAATACATGAACATGGTAATATTTATCCAGACAAAATATCAAGAAATTGGAGATGGTTAAACCTTTAGTCAAACATAATGACCTTAAATTAAATCCACCAAATTTCCTCACTGCAACACTCAAAACTATAAAGTATAATGTCTTCGCTGCATGAAATGAAATTATACAGTATAGTTATTTCACTACAAGACATGAAAGTGCAAAACATGATATAAAAAATCCCATTTTAGGAAAATTTTAACCAATCCTCATCCACCAAAATTGTGTAGAAGTGATTTCTCCATTCATAACCTATATTGGCATAGATGACCATTTTTTCTTAAAATCTAGTTCCATTGAAAAATCACCCACTGTGGTCTTGAGTCATCCAAACCATATTCTCCGTCTCCTATCAAAAATAAAATTTTAAATTC
This sequence comes from Viscum album, assembly GCA_963277665.1. Classification (NCBI taxonomy): domain Eukaryota; kingdom Viridiplantae; phylum Streptophyta; class Magnoliopsida; order Santalales; family Viscaceae; genus Viscum; species Viscum album. The sequence goes on along the minus strand of OY728130.1, from coordinate 352,192,210 downwards.
CTGAGAACTCTTTTTCTTGACTATGCAGTACATGCCCCTAGTGGCCTTGAATAAAATTCACCTACATAAAAAGCCTGTTAGTCAAAAGATGCGACTATTTGGATATAGATCATATGCCTTAGTTGTCCCTTCTAATACAACCCTCAAAATGGGTTCGTCAAAAAATGGTATCCCTGTTTTTAGAAAGGACCTCCATTAAGGTTATACAAGTTTTAGATTCGGTAACCCTAAAAATCATGACTAAATATTCCACTTGGAAGTATTTAAATAATAATTGAGAAATTCCTAGCTACTAATCATTGATTGAGATATAATTTAAAAATTTATGTTTGAAGCTAATAGACCATAAACACTACCCTTTTTAGTGTATGAATAATGACTCTAAACTGCCAACAACAAGAGACATGGCACTCACCATATTGAATACCCACAAAGGGAACTCTGATCAAAAGTCTAGTCTCAACTCAGTAAACATACATTTTGTATGGTTTAGGAAAAATTGAGCAATAAAAATTCCAAAGATACAATGTTTGTGGTGTTTGTATGTATAACCCAGTTAAAATAAAACTATTCTCATTAGGCCCATCAACATAATTAGAAAATATTGAGCACCACCATTTTAGTTATTGTAATCATGATCATATGACACAAATGTTTTATGTTTGAAAAAAATTCATTATAATCACTTTTGATATATCAATTACATAATGAAAATATGGAGACATATTTGATTAGAGACAAAATGTCATTTATTCATATGGTAATGTCAGAGGGACATCCACATAATGGAGTCTCCCTATCATGTGTTTAAAGAAACCCTCAGCACGACTCTACATCTTTTTTATGGCCTCATGAGCCATATTAGTAGCTTATTAAAGTTTAGATAGATGAGAAAATTCCGCCTCCTCAGCTTGATGAAGAGATTCTTTGGCAGTTCAAATGGTGGTTATCCCTTCCAACTAGGTTTATCCTAATGTTTGGTTCAATTTATAAGAGTTTTTAATGAGAAACAATCATTTACTCTTGATGATATACCAGCTACTTCATCTCTTCATTAATTTTTTTCCAATTTTGATTGACCTATTGCTATAGTTGGCCTCTTCCTTAGCTTCTGCAGCTTCAAAGCTCTCTCTATTAATAAGTTGATTATAATTTTCCTGATCTCTCTACAGCTTATATTATTTCTCTTATTGGAATATGGCCTCTTTTATTGCATTATAGACTAGGTGATAATTAAATACAACAAATTCTAATATGCAAAATAGTGTTGGGAGTTTTCCAAAATGTTATAACAACTCATCAAAGGCTTCATGGAAATTATTTTCCATATATGATGCTGTTTATTTTTATGTGAATTCCAAGAGAAAACTGCATATCAAAATTTTAATCTGAGTCACTACCATGAGCTAGAATGTACTCTAGAAACAAATAACATAAAAGGGTTCCTTGCTCTGCTTCTCTCAGAAAAATTGATGCCTCACATTCTGATAATTTGTGATCCCACACATAAATATCACCTTTTGATCTAGAATTTGGAGCTAATAACCCTAAACAAGGAATCAATATTCGTGTTAGTTTCATAAGAGTTGAAAAAATAGAGCATGATCTAGATAGCTGATAACATTTACCCAATAATAAGTGGCTACATGATTAGATTCATCCCCGATGTTATTGACTTGTGCAAAATGAGTGGATGTTTCTTGAGGAGGGAAAATCTATTGAGTTTTCATAGTTTCTATAATTGAATTCCCTGGAACAGCTCTCAACATGGGGTCACCAATATGTATTTCTCCTGCTTCATCAGAAGATGGATGGAGTGAAATGCCCAATTCATGAAGGGCCTTCTCAACATTCTCTATAGACAATGCTGTATAAGATGAACTTTTTTGTAAAGTACAAGGTAAAAGAGGAACAATAATGTATGTAAAATAAATGTATGATAACAAAAATCATTGAAATCCATTATAGATGTCCCCAAACTCCTTGATGGAACCTGGGATATCAATGTTTTTTTTCAGGGTTTCCATCATTATAGTGTATATGACATGGAATGTTATAGCATCCTAGCCATTTACGACATCCAATTTTTTTTGGTTGATACCCAAATTGGCCACACTGAGATTTTGTTCCATTATTTCATCAACTGGTGCAACATCATCAGATCATTATAAGTCAGGATAAGGACAGTATCTACTTCAGATTGCATAAGACCCTCATTCCTTCATTCTAGTGAAGTGGGAATATTAGCACTCTCTAATGTATGATCCTTTGGTAAGGGAAACCAAGCTAAGAAATTATGAAGAGAAGAATATTAGAAAAATCAGATGATACTTGAGAGAAATTTATTTGAAATTACCATCAATTTTCTCTCTCTCTATAAGAATATGAATAGATATAGTTGTACCTCTTGCTACTTCCCATGTTAAAGTATCAGATTTATCTTCATGACCTTGTGTTTCTCCCGAGGTTTTGATTTATATTCATGAAGGATTCATTCATAATCCCTTAATATAAGAGATATGTGTTTTTCCTTAGAGTTAATGAATGTGTTCACCCAGATATCTCATGAAATTCATGATACTAGAGGGAATTATATATACATACTTCTTTGATGAAATCTTTTGACCAAACTCATTTATCTCTTGCATTTATTTTCATAAGAATGGAGAGAAATTTAAATACTACTCTTTGTAGTAGAAACCTGAAGTAATGGCTGACAATTGTCTGTCACCATTACCCCAGTTAGGATTATCGCTCCTGGAGAATGTTATGATCACTTTAGAAGATCATTTAATGTTTTGATGGGTGAACATGTAGGTCCATTCCTTAGGGACCCGATAACCTGTCCAGAGGTTCCTTCCCTAAATTCAAGATGTAAAATGAAATCTCATAAATATTAATCATGGTGAATGAAAAAGTATAATTTAGACAAAATAAAAGGAATGTAAATTCTTAGTATGAACATAAATATCTCATACCTCCTTTGGGTGTATAATTACCCCTTCATGTATCCCTTGTTATTATATTAGATACTCATTTCGAGGCTGGGATTTGTTCATCAGTTGCATATATAATATTCTCCGGCTCCCCAATGTATTCTTATACATTAGCAAGTTTATTAACCAGATGAAAATTAGAAGGTTCTTTTTCCACCTACAACTGATATTCGAGGGTAATTTTGGTGGAATGAACAAGAATCCATAAGATCAAAATTCATTCTCTCCCAAAATTGAATATCTCCATCCCACACATAATTCAGCATTGGTATGGTTGGTTGTGGAGAAAACTCAACACCATATGATTGGAGAGACTCTTATAGACTCACTTCTTCTTTAGAGAGGTCAACATATGGCATGTGAATCTCATTCTTATGTGTCTAGATCACCTTGGTGATGGAGGTATGTTTCCCTAGACCTATTATTTATGGTATACCTTTTGAGAAGATGTTTGGAAGGTTCTCAAAATTATAAAGCCTCTACATCATCTTTGTATTTAGACTTCTTACTATTATTTCTATGCACAACAATCATTGTGGCCGCCAACTGATATATTATGTTTGTAAAATCCACCTAAGTGTATAAAAAAGACCAATATTTGGCATATCCAACTTCCAATACAATTGATGCATCTGATTGAGGTCACATAATTTATAATTTAGATGTCTTTAAGTATATCAAAATACACAATTTTCTCGATACAATTGGGTGTTTCTCATGTCTAACATATGTGGTTGGAAGGGTGTTTGATTGTTAAAAAACATTTAACTAGTGAACTATCTTATATGTGACATAACCTTCAGATGTAACACCTCAACCCAATTACCCAGACTCGGGGCATTATTACATAGGATTGGAATGATATAAGGAATCATCCCTCGAATGAATGATCAGTTTAGTAGCCTTGAACATACCAGATACATACATAAGTTTAAAATTATATCATGAAATAAAAAACAAAAAAATTGTGTTCCCTTTGAACACTACTATATCCCTTAGCCTATTCCTATAGGTTAAACGTAATATAAAACTTCGTATCCTGGGAAAAATAAAATATAAGAAAGGGGTGAGCTCAGATGCTCAGTATGGATAACAATATATCAAAAATTATCGTAAATATGCCTAAACATTTAAATAAATGTATAAGACTAAAAACAAAATACTTTTAAACATAAACATCATCATAATATGGAAAAGATAAAAAAATAATGCCATTTACATATTCACCTAAATATTCTACTAGTCGAATAATAACATGAAATATCAATAGCCAATTTCATAATGATGGAATTCATAATTCTAGACATCATAACCACATAGTCAAAGCCTCATGACAAGAATAAAAATAACCACATCTCAAGGACTTTTTCCGATACAGTTTTGTCTCATGATACCTTCTGAGGCATCAAGGATCAATAGAGAGCTCCACTCGTCACTTACTATGTCCAATGCATTCCTCATATGAAATGGTTGAAGCATAATCAAAACATTCGTATTAAAACTAGCATAAGAAATGTTAATATTTTTACCACAAAACATGATTGGTAAAAAAACAGAACATCCACTGTCAAACATAACTCATTAAATAAAATATTCAAAATTGTATCAACCTCAACAATGAATAATGAAGTATATTGATAAAGATGAAATTAATGAGTAAAATTATTTGAGCGAAATTTTTCCATTTTCGTGAAAACATTAAAAAGCCTCACTATTTATCAAGGACCTGTTAAAAATATATTTTTAATCAAAGTGTTTCATAAAAAATTGAAACTTTTTAGAGGAATTTTAATTTTAAAAAATTAATTTCTATAAAAATAAATTATTACCACCATTTTCAAAACATGGACATTAATGGGAATTACTTACAAGAATAAATCATTAAACCATTTAAAATGATATTTTAGTTAGATTTTCTAACCAAATGAGAGATTCTTGAATACAAATAATTGAGGTAATGAAAAATTTATATTATCATGAGAATAAATGGATTCATGATATACTCAATCAAAGTATAGTATGTACACCATATAAAAGTGAGTTGGTGCATAACAACAAAGAGGTGTCAATGGAATGTAAATTGAGATGAAATCCCTTATAAAGACAGTATCCTTAGGTTAAGGATAAATAAATGACATAATTATGTGTGAAAAATATAAATACACTAAATATCATTATATATTAAGTGTAAATAAATCAGAATAAATTCACACATATTCTTGTAAAACAAAACCAATGACACGAATGTTTAACTCAATGAATGAAAATTGTGTTAAAATTACTCTTATCAAGTTCATATCGATGACATGAGAATTTATCAATGTAGTGATTATGTGTATTAAAAGTAGACCCACATAAATCGAAGTCAAAATTTATGCTTAAATAAATAAATAGTTATTTCAAACATATTCTTGGAGTAAAATTATCAACGAAGTATATGTAAAACCCAATGAGTGAAAATTGAAATTAGAAATTCCATTACCGATTTGGTAAGCTACAAAACATACACCACATGAAAGAATGATAATACAATGAATGTTTAAATATCCACATATTATATTATATTACACAAATAATACAATCAGTGGCAGTACATACACCACACAAAAGGATATATTTGAAAATATAGCATGAATCTCACAGGAATAAAAACCCAGATAAAGAAACCGCATACCTCATTGTAATCAATCGAGTCGTATGACCCAGAGTTTCTAACCACCAAATTAATGATATAGAACCCTGAATATAAAGATAATCATTATAATATATATCAAATTTCATTACAAAATACACGACTTTTAATAAACAAGTGGTGAACAATGGAAATCTCATGGAATTAAAAGTGAGGTACGAAACCCCTTACCTCGTGACCAACGTGACTCATATGTTCCGAGTTCTTCCTGAATAATATACCTATCTTAATTTCTACATCCTGAAGAAAAATTTTATTTTTATTATTCCTTTTATATCACTTATTACCTTGTTATAACTATTAGTTAATTATTTGAGTTCATATCTGACATTTTTTCAATGTTCGGAACTTTAGTAAAAAAATGAACCTATTATAATTACAAATTGTCAATGTGATCAAAATTATATTATATAAAAAAAATGATATTCATGAGTTAGGTATCATATATATCTATTGTATGTGTATTTATAATATTCCATATCATTTGGAGTTATGAAATGATACACACTATTCCTGAAGACAGTAAGCCATACGTATGCAAGAATGCTACTTTCATTTCTATTTCATATTTAACAGAAAAAAATAAATAATACATTGGTATATTATAATTCTAGTATAAAATCTATTTTATTTAATTTAATTAAATCCATCCTTTATATGTTCCACATATGTCATGAATGAGTCATATCACTTTGATGGGGCGGTAGTCCGCACTTTCTCAAATGAAATTATCGTATTTACCCATTATAGAAACCATAATGGTATGATATGAATGAAAAATACAGAAGTATATAGATTATATAAATATAATATAAATCCCAAGTATATATAGTTCCATCTTTATGTACACCATGAGAGTCTGTAGGAGATAATTGAATAATCATCGTTTTGTGAGGTAGTAGTTCATCATCCACAGAAACAGTATATTATTTTTCCATTAGATGGAGATGTGTCTAGGTGTCACTAGAATACTTCTCGTAAAAAGAACCTAGTTTTTTAGGACACTTGCGTTGTTATAAACTAAATAAATAAAAAGAGTTTAGTGGGTTGGAGATGTAAAATAAAAGAAAAGAACTTTATGGAAGACGTTACCTTAAAATCAGGTAACTCTCTTTAGTTTGAACCAAAATTATTTCTTGAGGTGCCTTGTGGATAAAGTAAGGATTCTAGGTGCAAGATAAATATTGTGAGAGATTATTTGGATAGATGTTGGATGAAACAATGGGATTTAGAGGTGTGAGTAATGGGTTAGAGGTGATGGATTTTTATAAGGAGGAGGAGGGGCATTTTAGGAAAGTTTGAAAATATTATTTTACTATATAATTATTTTCGGTATATAAAGGTCCAATAATTATTGAAGTAAAAGATAATATATCTCTTTTTAGAAATAATATCATGAAATAAGAATTTTACTGGTTTTCTATATTTTTTTATAATCTTTATAATCTTATTTATTTAAATCATTCATTAATGAGGTAAACCCGGAATCAGTATTGTGTCATAAATATTTATATTTATATGATGTATAAAAATTATAAAAAAATACCATGATGTAGGAAAATTTTTTATCATTAAATATAATATTTTTAGTTGATGAGATAACCTATATAACCCCATATAAAAATTTATTTTCTAGAATATATATGATTATGTCATTTTTGTCATTACATTAAATTAATTAATATAAAGTGTCATTATCACTCATATGTGGCTCCATGGGGTCCCAAAATCGACCCAAGGATTCCTATGGTTGGATATTTATCAACCAATATGATTAAAACACATGTTAGGATAATTTAATATTATTATAATATTATTTTTACCTCGAATTACCTTATTTACCTTTAACCGCAGTAATTAAAAGTCATCAGCTACTAATCACCATTTTTTTCAACTTATTGAAGCTGATTTTACTTACTAACAACAACCATGTATTTTGTATTTTTGAAATTCAATTCAAAATTGTGGAAAAAGTTCATTAAAATGAAAAATTCAAATTTTTAATTACTACAATGTGTTTTCACTATTTATCAAATATTGGTGTTTTTAGAAATATTAAAAAAAATCAGACTAATATATATTTAGTATTTTGAATTGAAAAATGATGTCTATTTTACTAAATAAAAAACAAATAATTTTCATTAATAAATTTAAAATTAATTCTTGTTGTCAAAAGAAAAATCATTTTTTTAGGAAATAATAACAATCAAAAGATTGACAATTTTTTATGTCGAATTTCAAAGGGAAATTACATTCAATGACCAGCATTGGATTAAGTGGTAAAAATATAATAATGTTAATACTATTCATAACCGCTTTTTGAATGGATAGTTTGGTAAGTCGTCGTGTGCTCGAACTCGGTATTGCGTGTGGTGCAAGCTATTAAAATACTTTAAAGAGATAACGTACTATGAAATTTTGGGGTAGTACATTCTACCCTCAAATAAATTGTATCCTTGAAATTTAAGCTTGGGATTGAAAACATGGGGTTTGACATTTCAACGTATATTAGTTGAAATTCCAAATCAAAAAATGGATTAATGAGGAAACTATTTTTAAATAAAGAAAGGTGATTACGAAGGTTTCCAAAAATAACACAAAATGGGGTTCTATGTAGGAAAACATGTATATGGAAGAGAAATATAACTCTCAAGTTCTAATGTAGGGTGATATAAAACATGACTTGGATAAAGTTAACTACCAAAAAATGATAAATTTTTCTTGGGTTAAACGGTCATTAGTTTCCCAGTAAGAAAAGTAAATAGACGCTAGTTTTTAGATTTATGTTCTTTTTCATAATGTTTAGTAATATATTTTTGCGTTTTAATAAGAACATAAGGATATATACATAATTTACAAGTAGAGTTTCATCCTTTTAGAAATTTCTACCACTAAATCATCTTCTTTCAAACCAATGAGTATTCAAGATGAATTGGTGGCACATGAAGCGCTAGAATCAACTTCTAGAGAATCACATACTCTACAATGGATTAACTAAATATTTCCCTTGTTTTTAAAGATTTACCAAAAACAAAATTTTTAGTACATTGTTAGATGATCCCCATAAAATTAATCCTTTAGAGAAAGAAATAATATTGTTAATATAAAAAATTAAACAAAAAATACCTAAAGTTCAACAAAGAACATTCAACAAACAATTTCCTTATAATTATTCAGAATAATCCAATCTATGTTTGAAACCCAACATTCAGAAGGATTTGATTACATTGTCTTCCAAAAAAAATCTTAACATTTATTTCCAAAAAAACATCGACTACACTTAAAGTCACATACTTTAATGTAATTAACCAAATCACATATTCTGTATGATAGGTTAATCGTTTCCATAAAAATCCCAAATCGTTATAAGTAAACCAAAAAAACAGAGATTCTTCCAAAATAAAAATACATTATTTCTCCTCAAATGAAATCCTGTAGTATTATATTTTCTATAGGAATATAGTGTTCCCAAAAGAGAGAACGTATTCCAAAATAAAAATTCTCACTTAATCTCCAAATTATTTTCCTACACTAAAGATATCCATATGATAAATCAAAAGTTCCAAAAAAACATATTCTATATACATAAAATAGTTTAACTAACAAGAATTGTTCAATGTAACGACCCAGTTCGAGAAGCCACCCAGAGGTGCCCCGTACCAAGTTAGTCACATGGCCTCAAGGCCATTTCCCCGAACGCCAGAGGTTTTCGACTAGCAGTGAGGGCCTTGGGTGTGATAATTGGGGAAACTGTGCCCTCATTGGCAGAGTACATAGTGTAAGTAACAACACATGCAATAGCAGAAGCAGTAAATATACAACATCAATAACAGTAGAAGACTGATAAATAAAAAACTCTAGAAGAAATATATGTAAATGTTGCATGATATATATATGTCTAGAAAAATATCCAAACAATTCACAATGATGAATATTGTACTAAACCAAAGTACAAAAGAAAAATAGATGAGAAACTCCTCAGCACCGCAAGCCTCGTCTTGGTCCCATGCTCTCCAGCTCTAGTGCAATCAAGAACCTGAAGTAAAAGAGAACTTTCTCTTATCTATACCTGCAATAATGTAATATGTTTAGGGTGAAAAGAATAGCCCAAATAGGGTGTGAGATAAAGTCCTTGTAGGAAACCACACAAAGATTTGTTCCTACTAGTCAGCGAATATATGGCAGGTAAATGTACAGAAAGCTATAAACAAGGAAGTACTAAATAACCAACTATCAACAGTTTCTAGCATATAATTTACAGACAAGGATGCATCCACTCAAGCAAGTAGAACAAACAGGTAGCCTCTGGGAATTTATCATAGCATAACCCCTATGGTTCAACCTACAAATACTAGAATTCCTATGGGAGGCACACACAGTCTCACCCCTCTAGTTCAGCTAATGAATAGACTCTCTGGGGAAGCACTCACTGTCAACTCCCCCTATAGTCTCATATTGTACTAATGGTGCTCTGGAGAAGTACTCAATGTCTCATTCCCCTTGTGGCACGCATCGAGGAACTACAGACACTCTAGGGAAGCACTCAACATCAATTCCCCATGTGGTCTCACATCATATTAATAAGACACTCTGGAGAAGCCCATATGTCCATTCTCCCTATGGTCTACTACACTAGGTTCTCACAGACCTATGTAATGTTAGCAAGTATTAAATCTGGTAATGACCAATGTAACCTAAAGAACTACTTGGATAGCTTCTACAACATCTCATAATAGAAGAATAGTCACCCCATCCTACAACTAGGAATGGAACTGGCAATATCCTAACAGGAAAAACTAGACTAGACGGTCATACACAGGAAACACTTTCATGGGAAAAACATCCAAAGCACTGTAAAATACCCTATTCACAAACCATAACCTCTACTAAGGCATATAAGAAAATTATTCAAACAAAAAATGGAAAAACATGAAACATGCAATACCCTGTTCAAGGGTATTTGTGTAATTTGCACAAAATACTCAATGAATTCCTACAGAAAGGCACAAACCACCTAACTTGACGTTAGTAGGTTGATATAATCGAACCACGAGGCTCGAATCTCCTTAAAACATCGTAGAACTACAAAAACACACAAAACATTCAACCCACGATAACATTGAAAATAAGACCAATTGAAAAACAAAGTTCTATGAGAAGTAAGATCTTAACGTTGTGGTTCCAACGCAATCGAAGTCAGTCGATTCAAAGAACGGACAGAGGGTCGGGGGTTCAACAAAGATCCACGGCTGTACGGAATGCTCTCGGTCGAAGGAGCTGGAGAGTAAGAAGGTTCTGGGGTTAAGACGCAGCCCCGGTCCGTTTAGTGAAAAAACGAAAGTAAACATCATGTAATTTTAGAATACACGGTGTGTACTAGGCTTTTCTGAAATCCCCTTTAAGCGGATTCCACATCACCCCTACATGGCTGTGTGTGTGGCCATTAAACAGTCTGCACATGGCCTCGAGTGGAAACAAATTACATGGAGTTTATTTATAAAGTACACGACATGTACTCTGAAAATTTCCAGATCTCCCTCTTTTCTCAAAAACTAAAAAAAAAAGAAAAACATACCAGAAAAGAACGTTCGGGTTCTTACAAACTTTCCCCCTTAAAAAAATTCATCCCTGAAGTTCACTAGTGTGGTGCAGAAGAAGAAACCCTGAACAACTCTAGCCACTATAATCGTACATAGACCTCCCTCCCTAAAGTCTCATCCTGTACTCGCACATGCTGCCAAAGATCCCATACTAGAGAAACAGACCGGCCCTAGAGAACCTTCGTACTGCAATCGAGAATCTGGATAGGATTATCTTCAAATGATGCATCCTCTTTGAGCTGAGCCTAATTAGCTTGAAGGATATGAGACGGGTCTGAAAAGTAACGTCGGATTTGCAAAACGTGGAAGACGTCGTGCATAGCCCAGTACCTCTGAGGTAACTACAGCCGATAAGAAACCGGACCAACTCTCTCCAAAATTTCAAATGGCCCAAAATACCATGGTGAAAGCTTACCCTATCTCTGAATGCTATTGTGTCCCATCCTTGGTGCGACACACGGGAAAACCTGATCCTTGACCTCGAACTCTTGAGGTCCTCTTCACTGATCATCATAAGACTTCTTTCAAGATTACGTTTTATACATCCTCTTCCGAATCAACTATATATTCTCCGAGGCCTCTTGAATAATATGAGGTCCCAAAAATGCTTCCTCTCCTGCCTCTAGCCAACATAAAGTTGATCGGCATGGCCTACCGTACGATGCCGCATAAGGTGCCATCTGAATAGTCGCCTAAAAACTATTATTGTAGGAAAACTCCACAAGATGTATATGCTTATCCCAAGAACATATACAGTCTATAATGAATTCTTGGAGCATATCATCATTCCCCTGAATCGTGTGATCAGACTGGCCATTAGTTTTGGGATGGTATGTTCTACTAAAAAATACATGTATACTCAAAGCCTTCTAAATCCCCTGCCAGAACCAAGAAGTAAAGCATGCATCCGTATCTGAAACAATGGAGTGAGGAACTCCATGTAGATATACAATCTCTTTGATGTAAAACTATCCAAGATCATCAACACTAAAGGTATCCTTGATCGGTAAGAACTATGAAACGTTTGTAAGCCTGTCGATGACAACCCAATCAACATCATTTTTTCAAGGTGACCTCAGAAAACTGGTCACGAAGTCCATCGCAACATCATTCCACTTCCACTTAGGAATGCGTAAGTTCTTTAAAAGACCTGCTGGTCGCTGATGCTCCGCCTTCACCTTCTGACAAGTGGGACATCTCATGAAAAAACCAGCAACATCTTTTTTGAAACCTGGCCACCAATACTGGTAGTGTAGATCACGATATGTCTTGGTGATGCTATGATGAACTGCCCAAACTGAGGAATGAAAGTCCTGCATCACCTCCTCGCGTATGTCTGCTTGCACCCACATGCGTCTATGACAATGCCAGATCTCATCTTTTCCCACTATCCATCCAGGAAGAGGGTCCTTTCATGACACACTCTCCCACATGACTAGGCTTTCTGAGTCTGATAGTTGCCTCATCCTTACCCGATCAAGAAGTGTAGATATAACATCTAAAAAAGACCGAAAAGTCCTCCCCTATCTGTCGTGCACCTTCTGATGCATCTCAAAGAACAGAGCCAAAAGCATCCAGTCACTGCTGGACTCCTGAACTTTCTATATCTGACTCCTCCTGCTCAACACATCAGCCAATGCGTTGCCCTTTCCCAGCGTATAGGAAAACTCAAAGTCTAATGACTAAAGATAATCAACCCACCTATGTTGTCTCAGATTAAAATAATGCTGAGTGGTGATGTACTTGAGACAATTGTGGTCTGTGAGAACCACAAAGTGCTCTCTCTGAAGATAATTTCTACAACATCTTAAGGCATGAACAACTGCCGCCATCTTGAGATCATGTGTCGGGTAGTTCCTCTCATGTGGCCTCAACTGCCGAGACTCGTACGAAACGAATCCCACTCCGTACATAAGAAAAGCTCCCAAACAGATACCTAAATCATCTCAGTAGACAGTATATATCTTTACCGGTTCTGGAATGACTAGTATCGATAATGAAGTCGACCTCCCTTTTAGCACCTGAAAAGTTGACTCACAAGAATCTGACCATATGAACTTCACCACTTTCATGGTCAGACATATCAACGATAATTATAAGTGTGAAAAGTAATCTATGAAACGCCTTTAGTATCCAGCCAGCCCTAGAAGTCTCCACACCTCAAAGGCATTCTTCGGATACTCTGAGGAAACTACAACTCTCACTTTCTCTGGGTCTACTGATACTCCTTTCTCTGAGATAAAGTAACCCAAAAAGTGAATCTGGTCCATCAAAAAGTGTAACATCAAGGGCTTAGCATATAACTAATGCTCCCTTAGTGTAATCAAAGCACTCTCAAGAGGGTTACCATGGTCATGTCGAGGGTGAGAGTACACCAAGATATCTGCCATGAAGACCGCCTCGAAAGAGTCTAAGAATAGATTGAACACTTGTTTAACCAGTTCCATGAAAACTGCAGGTGTGTTCATGAGACTGAACAAAATAACCATATTCTTGTATAAACCATACCTGCTCTTGAAGGCTATTAGAGTTATATCTGATGGTCTAACATGCAACTGATGATAAATTGACCTCAAATAGATCTTCAAGAACACATGAGATCCTCGAAGAGGATAAAAGAGGTAATCATTCCAATGCAAGGGATATTGGTTCTTGGGCGTCAACTGGTTCAGCTTCCGATAATCCACACAAAGCCTTACAGGGTCATCTTTCTTCTTTGAAAACAGGACAGGAAGACCCCCAAAGGGAAGTACTGGGTCGGATGAAACCCTTCGCCTGTAACACCTCCAACTGTTTCTTGAGCTCCTGTAGGTCAGGTGTCACCATCCTACAAGGTGGAATGGACAACGGTGCTGCTCCGGGAACGAGCTCAATCAAGAAGTCTACCTCACGCTCTGGAGGGGAACCCAACAAGTCTTCTGGATAGACATCTCTAGAATGTTCCACCACTGGAGGAAAGTCTAACTGTGAAGTCCCCTGGTCATCCATATATAGACTGACAATCTTGGATGTAAGTCCTCCTAGTCCATGATTCTTGGGTCTTTCTCGACTTTCCTAGACATCCCACTCACCAGGATGAAGAAAATGTCCACCCTCTGGTGATATAAAACACACCCTACAACCATAACAGTCAACGACATCTTGGATAGGAACCAAATAGTCTATCCCGATGATCAAATCATATCCTTTAATCTCTAGGACATAGAGGTCCCATAAGAAGTGGCACCCCACAACCTCTAGAGGGAACTCCCTTCACTAATGTACACTAGTCGTCCTAGCCCCCAACGGTGTGTTTAGTGTCAAGATATATATAGAGTAAAAAATACAGATCCCAAGGCTCTCAAAAACATCAATAGAGATAAAGATATGAGAATCCCCTGTATCGAAAGTTCATATGATAAAACTGAGGCTACTAAAATCGTAACGCGAACTGTTCAGGGTCTGGGATCCTGCTCCTACTGGGTCTGCTCCACTGTAATGGATTGACCTGTACCATGGCCCAATTACCCTTCCTGACCACTTTGAGATGATCCTCTCTACTGTCATAGAAAGACCGGTGACTGACCACGACGGCCTTGACCTCCACCTCGGCCTGAATGGCTAGAAGAACACTAGTTCCAAGACTGGTGAGAAACTGGTGGCACTGCCCCTGAATGAGGAGTCATGCATGAACCCCTCTCACTAACTTCTAGTGAGAAAACCTGAAAGAAGTGCTGAAGGTGACCCATCTTGCCTCAAGATCGGCACTCCACTGGGTCTCTTTGGCATTGTGGCCTCGTATGCCCTGCTCTTCCACACTGGTAGCATACCACACGGCTACCTGAAGATGTGTCTCGCTATCTCGGATTACCACACATAGACTCCCTACGGCACTCCCTACTATCAACTAGATAAGAACTAACTCTGTAAGTGGAACCGCCCTGGAACTCAGCTCTAAAATATATCATATTGCGCTCAACAATCAGTGCCTGGTTGACAATGGAATTGATGGAAGTGAGCCTGAAGATATTCACCTATGAGCGAATATCCCGTCTGAGGACATCCTCAAACATCATTTCCAAGAACAACCCTTCTGCACTCTAGAGGGGTGGGAAATGATGAATCTCAGTGAAATGAGACAGATACTCCATGATAGAAAGAGTACCCTGCACCATTCTCATTAACTCCCGGCCTCGGTCGGCCCTTAGGGTCTCCAGATAAAAGTAGTCATAAAAGGCGTGCTGAAACTCCTCCCACTACATAACCTGGTGATGAACTGCCTGTGATATCACATCCCACCACCCCTTGGTGGAGTCTCGTAGGATGTAGGTAGCGAGCATGACCGGCCTTTCTGGAGGCATCTCCAGATGATCGAAGATCGTCATCATGCCTTCTAACCATGACTCTGCAGCTTGAGGTCCTCCTTCCCCTGAAAAGGTGGGAGGATGCTGCTGCTAGAGAACCAGCGTCAACTCTACCATAGATGTGGAAGAAGTCAGATATCCCTATAAGTTCTGCATCATCCTCATAAAACCTTCCCTAAACTGCGCATTGGAGGCTGTAACCGGTATCACTGCTGGTGCGAAGGCTGGCACAACATGAGGATCTGTGTGAAGTCTCTGATCAGTCATATCTCGCGTCTAGTTACCACCCGGCCGCTGGCATAAAATCGGAGGACGTCTCGGTTCCATGACTCTGCATGCTTAAAATCATACTTAGATCAACATTAGCATGAACTGAAAAACTGAAGTCACAAGAAGGGACAGGGAAAAGAAGGCCCTAAAGTTATGAAAAACACGACTACACGGTGTGTACTTTACCTACACAATTTGTTCCCTTATTTCACTTACATGGGCATGTAATTCTACCAAAACTGGTCATGTAACACCGCAAATACATGACATGTTGTCCTAACACACATCGTGTACTTGAATCAAATTCCATGCCTGATTCCTTCTACAAGGTTAAGCCACATAGATCCTTTAAGACAAAACTACATGGCATGTTAAACGCATACTTGGTGTGTACTAGACATGCCTTACCTAGCCCGTGTTGTTAGAGACACTGTCAGATACATGGATGACACTACATGGAATGTTCCAGATGGACACGGTGTGTACGAGAAAGGGTAACACCGAACCGTGTTGTTCGTGACACGGCCGCGTACCTAGTTCAGACTACACAGCATGTACGATTTAGACATGGAATGTATGTGAAAAGATAACATGAACTGTGTTGTTCGTGACACGACCGAGGTACCTATTTCAAACTACACAACATGCTAAAATAGTACACGGCATGTTCCTATAAGATTTTATACAACCCCATGTCCCTGCTAACACAGTCAGTGACATGGCTATAAACTACACGGCTTGTAACCATAAATAACACGCCGTGTATTCTGGGTTTTTACAGAGAGTAGCCACAAAAACTTCTCCATAGCACATAAAACACAAAAACAAATTTTAAGGTTCCAAATTCAGATCTATGACGACCCATACTCCCAGCGAATCAAATATTAGAATCTTATACAAGTTACAAACAATGTAAAATAGGTCAATGATCCACCAAATTCCGTTCAATGAGGGCACATATCCCCACAAGAACCAATGTTTTCAATCCATGTAAGAAAAACACCATAAAAAAATTTCCCTATTAAACAGCTGGGATTCTATCAAGGAATATATCAAAACAGCATGCATAATCTATACAAGATCTATCACAACAACATGCAATCGCTCATTCATCCAAGATGGAATGGCAAGAATTCATGACATGTGATTACTAACAAGTGCCAATATGATGCATGAGATGGAATACCCTCATCTCATCTGGTTGAGACAGAAATAGAACGACAATAACAACAACGGTAATAGCACAAGCATGTGAATCACCCAACTGTGAAATCAAATCAACTGTAAAACTGCAAACAAGTAAAATTTCAATAAACAAGGTAGTATGGATTTTCCATGTACACGGGTTAGCTACTCTTGGGAACATCTCATTACCAAGTATCTATTCCATCCTATCCCTGGCTATATTCTCCAAACAGTAAGTCAATAGAAAAAAGGACCCTATGATACCACTTTATAATTTACCGATTCTGAAAGCCACCCAGAGGCGGCCCATACCCGGTTAGTCACATGGCCTAAAGCACATTTTGCCGAACGCCAGAGGCTTTCGACTAGAAGCGAGGGCCTTGGGTGTGATAGAGGGGAAACTATGCCCTCATTGGTAGAGTACACATTGGAAGTAACAACACATGAAATAGCAGAAGCAGTAAATATACAGCAACAATAATAGTGAACGACTAATAAATAAACAACAGGATCAGAAATATATGTAAATGATTCTTGATACATTAATTTCTAGGAAAACATCCAAACAAGTTGTAATGATGAATACAACACTAAACCAAAATAAAAAAGAAAATTTGGTGAGCAACTACTCAGCATCGCAAGCCTTGGATTTGTCCCATGCTCTTCAGCTTTAGTACAATCAATAACCTGAAGTAGACGGGAGGTCGACCATATCTATACCTGCAACAATGTAATCAGTTTGGGCCCAAAAGCATGGCATAAATAGGGTGTGAGAAAATGTCCCAGTAGGCAACCTCCCAATGATATGCTCCTAATAGTAATTGAATATATGGAAGGTAATAATACAGAAAGCAATAAACAAGGAAGTAATAAACAACAAACAATCCATAGTTTCTAGCATATAATTTACAAACAAGGAAGTATCCACTCTAGAAAGTAGATAAAACAGGTAACCTATGGGTAGTTATCATAGCCTAACCACTATGGTTCAACTTAAAAATACTAGAAACCCTTTGGGAGGAACACAAAGTCTCTCCCCTCTGGTTCAGCTAAAAAATATACTCTCTAAAAATCACTCATTGTCAATTGCCCCTATAGTTTCATATCGTAATAAAGGCACTCTGGGGAAGCACACAACGTCTCATTCCACCTGTGGCCTGCATTGAGGAACTATAGACACTATGGGAATTAACTCAACGTCAATTCCCCCTGTGGTCTCACATCCTATTAATAAGACACTCTCAAGAACCACTTACATCCATTCTCCCTATGGTCTACTACACTAGGTTCTCATAGCCATATATAAAGTCAGAAAGTATCGCATCGCGTAACTGCCAATGTAACCAAAATTACTACTTGGATAGCATCTATAGCATCTACAGCATCTCAGCATGGAAGAACAGTCACACCGTCCAACAACTAGGCATGGAACTGGCAATAGCCTAATAGGAAAAAATAGACCAGATGGTCATAAACAGGCAATAAATGCCTAGGAAAAACATTAAATTTATAGTAAAATACCCTATTTAAAAACAATAACCTCTACTCAGAAATATAAGAATATTAGGAAAACAATAAGGGAAAAACATGAAACATGCAATACCCTGTTCAAGGGTAGTGGTGGAAATTTCACAAAATACTCAAAGACTTCCTATGGAAAGGCACAAATCACCTACCTCGACATTAGGAGGTTGATATACTCGAACCACGAGGCTTGAATCTCTATAGAACATCGTAGATCTACAAAAACGCACAAAATGTTCATCCCATGATAACTTGGATAAGATGGGGAATTGGACAACCAAGATCTAAGAGAAGGAAGATCTTACCGCTGTGGTTCCAACGCAATCAACGACGGTCGATTCAGAGAACAGACTGAGGCTCGAGTGTTCTACACAGATCTGCGGCCGTACGAAATGCTCTCAGTCGAAGGAGAAGGAGAAGAAGATGGTTATGGGGTTAAGATGTGACCCCAGTCCATTCAGTGAAAAAAATAAAGTACACAACATGTAATTTTAGTGTACACGCTGTGTACACAGATTTTTTGTACTCCTCTTTAAGCGGCCTCCACATCACCCCTACATGGACGTGTGTTTCTATGAAACAACTAGCACATGGCCTTGAGCGACAACAAAGTACACGACGTGTACTCATAAAGTACATGACGTGTACATGGGAAATTTTTAGATTTCCCTCTTTTCTCAAGAACTAATGAAAAAGGAAAAACATACCTAAAAAGGAGGTTCGAGTTATTAAATTCAAACTAACCAATGACATCATGTACTCTAGTGGTAAGGGATTAATCCCAGTCAGACTTTGGTTTTTGGTTCGATACCAAAATCATTGTCAAATGTCACAGGTTGTCACATACCATGAGTTTTTACATTTTTAAAAAACTCTATAATTTTATAAAATTCCAAAATATGAGATAACTTTTTCATAAATAACCATAACATATTTTAATGACAAATGTTATCTCATCCCTCGCATTTTCATCCCAAAACGTAATAACATGTAATTTACTCAAATTCATGGTTCATATAAACCCAAATGGTTTTTTATAACTAGATCCACAAAAGAAAAGACACTACTTCCTCAAATAGAATTTTCACATAAGAAACTCTGTGGTTACACATATAAGGTAAAAGTATTCCAAAGTAATATGATAAACAAATATCATTATTAACTCTTAAAATTTCCCTATCCATTTATTTCCACATAGGTTCTTCTTTGACCTAGAGGTTATCCTATAGAATATGGCATTAAATCAGGTAATGATAAGTTCCCCTACATTTATGAGAAATGACTATAATTGGATACTTAAGATCATTTTTATTTTCTTTCATATTACCATTAATTGTTTCTCAATAATTTTTACTTTATATCCTTCTTTCCCACACATAAAGTATTTCTCTGTTCTATTGAGACACAATCATGGGTGTCTCCTTCCAAATTTCCTGCATGATTGAAATTGATCATTCTTTTCTCAATGGTCTCCACTGTTAGAGCTCTTATCATTCTCTATATTTCTCATTTTTGTTGAGTTTGGGAGTTGGTTAAAGAATTTTTTGTTAATAATATTTTCAGAAAAATGATTTTTCATGAACACAATATCTTTTACGCCTATCAAAATTCCATTTCAATGCTCATTTCCTCCACCATTCCAACATTGTACATCATGTTCAATGTCACTATGAATTCCTTGGAATCCAGTTGTTGACTAAAACCAGAAAGCAATGTGTGAGTCACAAAATCATTTAGAGAATAACATGACGCCTTATTTTAAATCAACAACACCTTGTTATTGACCTATGTTATTTATTCCCATATTATATTAAAATAAATCAAATTGGTTTGTAGAGAAAATTTGAATGATCTTTACCATATCCCTAGGTAGTGTTGTCACCAAGAGTCCAGCAAGGACAGTTTTCTTTTACCAGGATACACCAGGTCATACCCGAAACTATCTTTCAGAATTTTCACTCCTAGGTACATTTTTTAAAGAGCCACCTCTACTAGTTCATATCCATAAATGGATGTATTTCTAGGGAATATCACAAAATATCTACATTTCCAAAATTCTAGGATGTTCTTCTATACTAATCCTCAATGTCTATCTTAGGGTATTGTTATCTAATCAGAGGTTTTCTAAATATCATTTCCAAGGTTTCTACTAATCTTTCTCTGATACCAACCATAACACCCCAACCCATGTTTCCAAGATTTGGTGCATCATTACATAACATTGTCATGATACATGGAATCATGTCATAAAATACCAACCAGTTTAATAGCCATGGATGTACCGGATACATGTAGACTTTTTATATAACATCGTGAAATAAAAAAAAATTGTTTCCCTATGAACACTCGTATATCTCTTAACCTATTCCTATAGGTTAATCGTAATATACTTATTTGTATCCTAGGAAAAATAAAACATAAGAAAGGGGTGATATCAGATTCTCGGTAAGGATAACAATATTGCAGAAACTATCATAAATAAGAATAAACATTTAAGGATATATATAAGAATAAAAACACAATACTTTTAATCATAAACATCCTAATAATATGGAAAATATAAATCCAATAACACTATTTAATTTTTCACATGGATATTCTAATAGTTTAATAACCACATGGTTTCAATATTCAATTTAATAATGATGGAATACATAATGTCGAACATCACAACCCCATAGTCAAGGCCTCGTGCCAAGACAAAAAATAATTTTTTTTCAAGGCCATGTTCCAAGACACTTGTTTGTCACTTGAGACATACCCATGCATTGAGGAGCTATAGAGAGCTCCACCCTTCACTTTCTATGTCAGATGCATTCCTAATATAAAAATGTTGAAACATAATCGAAACATTTGTATTAAAACTAGCATATGAGATGTAAATATATTAACCACAAATCATGAATGGTATAAAAACAACACGTCATCAGTTTATCAAAAATAATTCAATACAATATGAATTATTATATCAACCTTAATCAAGAGTAATGAAGGATATTGTTATAGATGAAAATAATCTGTAAAACTATTTGATAGAAACATCACCTTTTCCAGAAAACATTTAAAAGTATAATTATTTATCACGAAGCTATTAAAAATATATTTTTGAATCATACTATCCCATACCACATTGAATCTTTTGAATGGAATTTTAATTTTAAAACAATAATGTCCATAAAAATAAATCCTTAACACCATTTTTTAAACATGGACATTAATGAGAATAATTAAGAAAAATAAATCGTAAAAACATTTTAAATGATATTTTAGTTAGAGTTCTTAACCAAATGAGAGATGCTTGAATAAAAATAATATAGGTAATAGAAACATTATAATATCGTGAGAATAATGGTTGTCATGATATAATATGTCAATGTATATTATGCACACTATATAAAAATGAATTGGCGCATAACAACAGAGGTCTCAATGGAATGTAAATTGAGATGAAATCCCTTATAAAGACCGTGTCCTTAGGATAAAGATAAATCAATGACATAATTATGTGTGAAAAATATAAATACACTCAATATCATTGGATATTCGGTGTAAATAAATCAGAGTACATTCACACATATTCTTGTAAAACAACATCAATCACTTAGACGTTTCACTCAATGAATGGAAATTGAGTTAAAATTACTCTTATAAAGTTTATATCGATGACTTCAGAATAAGTAAATGGAGTGATTATGTGTGTAAAATGTATATAAAAACAAAGGGTAGTGTAAATTACTACTTAAATAAATATATAGTGATTTCACACATATTCTTAGAGTAAACATATCAATGAAGTATGTGTAAAACCCAATGAGTGAGAATTGAAATTTGAAATTCTCTTACCGATTTCGTAACCTATGAAACATACACCACATGAAAGAAGGATCATACAATGAAGTTTTAAATACCCTTAAATTACAGTATATTACACAATGAATACAATCATGGGCCGTACATACACCACAAAAAGGAAATAGTGGAAAATATAGCATGAATCTCAGGTGAATAAATAGCCAGATAAGAAAACCCCTCACCTCTTTGTAATCAATCGATTCATATGATAAAAATTTAATAACCACCAAATGAATCACAAAAAACCATGAATATAATTAGAATCATGATAATATATATCAAATTTCAGTACATAATACACCACATACAATAAACAAGTGGCGAACAATGGAAATCTCACGGAATTAAATGTGAGATAAGAAACCCCTTACCTCGTGTCCAACATGACTCGTCTGATCCGAGTTCTTCCTGAATAATAATATTATGTTAATTTATAATTCCTTAATATAATTTTAACTGATATTATTCCTTTTATATCTCTTATTACCATTCCAAACAATTAGTTCATTATTTGAGTTCACATCGGACATTATGTTGATGTTCGGAACATTAGTAAAAAATGAACTTGTTATAATTAAAAATTGTCCATGTTGTCAAAAATAAATTATATCTAGAATTATATTCATGATTTAGGTATCATATATATCTAGTGTATATTTTTTTATAATATTCCATTATTTGGAGTTATGAATTGAAACATACTGTTCATGGAGATGGTAATCCATACGTACGCATGGACAGAACTTTCGTTTCTATTACATATTTAAATGAATTAAAACAAAATAATAAATAGGTATATTATAATTATATTATAATACCTATGATATGTAATTTAATTAAATCTATCCTTTATAAATTCCATGTATGGCATGAATGAGTCATATCACTTTGAGGGGGCGGTAGTCCGCACTTTCTCAAATAAAATTATTGTATTTAACCATTATAAAAACCATAATGGTATGATATAAATGAGAAATACAGAAGTATAGAGATAATATAAATATAATATATATCACATGTAAATTACAGTTCCTTCTTAATTCACACCATGAGAGGCGATATGAGATAGTTTACCAATCATATTTTGGTGAGGTAGTAGTTCAATGTCTTCAGAAATAGTATGTTCCTTTCCCATTAGATGGAGGTGTGTGTATGTGTTTCTAGAATTCATATCATAAAAAAACCTAGTATATTGAGGATACTGATTTTTTTATAAAATAATGTAAAAATAAGGTTTTCGTGCATTGGATAATTAAAGTAGAAGAAGAGAACTTGAGGAAAGATGTTACCTTAAAATCCGGTAACTCCCTTTGGTTGGAACCAAAAGGATTTCTTGAAGTGACTTCTTCCTAAAGAAACGATTCTAGGTGTAAGAGAGGGTTTGTGAAAACTTATTTGGGTAGAGGATGGATGAGACAATTGGATTTTGAGGTGTGAGTAATGGGTTAGATGTGATGGATTTTTATAAGGGGGAAGAGGGGCTCTTTAGGAATGTTTGAAAATATTATATTATTATATACTAATTTTCAGTTTATAAAGGTCAAAAAAATATTAAAGAAAAATATAAGATGTATATTATTCAATATAATATCATCCAATAATAATTGGACAGGTTTTGGATATTTTTTTAATCTTTATAATCTTATTTCTTTAAATAATTCAATAATGTGGTAAACACTGCATCATTATTGTGTCATAAAGAATTATATTTATTTGATGTATAAAAATTATAAAACAAATACCATGATGTAGGAAATATTTTTAGCTTTCAATAGAATATTTATAGTATAATATAATACCTATATAACCACATGTAAAAATTTATTTACTAAAAGATATATGTTCAGGTCATTTTTGTAATTACTTTAAATTAAATAGTATAAAGTGTCATTATCACTCTTATGTGGCTCTATGGGGTACCGAAATTGACCCACGAATGCCCATGGTCTTAAATGTATCATCCAATATGATTAGAACAAATTTTAGGGTAATATAATATTATTATAATATTATTTTTACTTTGAATTACCCTATTTACGTTTTACCACAGTAAATAAAAGTCAATAGTTACTATTCCCTAAAAATTATTTTTATCATATTAACCCACATTTTACTTACTAATAACAACCATTTATGTTATATTTTTGAAATTAAATTCACAGAAGTTGTAAAATTTCATTTAAATGAAAAATTCAAATATTTAACTTCTACTCAGTGTTTTGTCTATTCATCCAAAATAGACATTTTTCAAAAAAACTAACAAAAATTTAGCCTAAGCTATATTTGATATTCTGAATTCAAAAATAATGTATGTTTTACCAAATTCCAAACAAAAAAATTGCATTAATTAATTTAAAATTATTTCTCGTTGTCAAAACAAAAAGCATGTTTTTAAGAAATAATAACTATAAAAATATTTACACTTGTTTATGTCCAATTTCAAAGTTAAATTACATAAATTGAACAAAATTGGATTAAATGGTAAAAATATAATCAAATTAGACTTTGAAACCAATTAAAAAAACATGGTAACCATTTAAATAAATTATATTAAAAGGTATTTTTGAATTAAAATACAGTATTTCTGACTATTTATTGAAAAATGAACATTATCAGGAAAATAGAAAAATTTCATCCAATATAAATTTTGGTGTCCCATTTATAAAGTGGAATTTTATTTTGTGAAATTGAATATACAAAAGTGTCAAATATTGGATTTAAAAAGTGTTCACCATTAAATGTAGGTAACATATCATCTTTTTTGAAAAATACTTCTTTTATCTGAAAAATGTGAATTTTTATTTATAATATGTCTAAAGAACACATAATACAGAATTTAGAATTTTATGGAGTACATAAAATTCAAAAAGTAGTTAATACTATTAATAACAGTTTTTTGAACGGCTAGTTTGGTAAGTCGTTGTGCCCTCAAACTCGGTGTTGTGTGTGGTGCAAGTTATTGAATTACTTTAAATAGATAATGTAATATGATATTTTGTGGTGTTACATTATATATATTTTCACCATTAAACCTAGTTGATAATATGATGTACCTAAATTCCATAAAATAAGACTTTAACTCATAATTTTCTTCCTTACAATCATCAATAAATGTTCTAGTTGATGTGAAACCAAAAGGAAAGAAGCTTAATTATCATAATGCATTCAATTACATTAGAACTACTTTAGGTATTAGGTTATGATAATGAATACCATTTTTTAAAAAAATGGGTAAAATCGATCATCGGGGTCTCTAACAGAATTCAACACCGAATATGAAGAATGATGTGCCGCACTCTAGCCCTATAACACTTGGAATGGTCCTGAAAGTCTAAATTGAGCCTCCCTACTATACGAATGTAGTAGGAAATAAAATATTACAACCAATAAAAGAGTTTCTAAGAAAATATATTTTGCCTCTACCAATTTAGCTACAATCACAAAAGTCCCTGGTCTCACACCGCTTCCGGACTCATGGAATAGAAGAATGTAAATGCTTAACCACATTGAAATGAAGTCTGATAAGCTTGCCTTTTCATCAATATCATATTTTTATTTATATCCCCAGTGCTTTTAGTCACCTCTCTCCAATGTGGGCCAATATATGCCTAAAATTCCCTAGTTATCTACAAAAGGAAAAATAGTAGGACATCTGTAGGTGGGACCATTCTCTGTTGTTGGTTAAAGAAAGGCTTCCATCAACACTCTTACATGAATATCATTATTGTATTTAGGGAATTTATTTTCTATGTTGAATAATTCATCATCCAAGGGTGATGTCCAGATAACATAACCCCATGTTGTTTCTAGTGGAATAAACTCATCATACATTTCTCTAAGAATGTGAACCCTATATATTTTGTAGATATCGCAAAAAATTAGGCCAACCCCACCGTGCGTCAAGTGAAAATTATTCATCCGTGGACTCTATCAGATTAGAAATTCAGGAATGAATTTATTTTTATAAACATGTGTTTGTCACATCCATATAACATAATAACTTTAAACATTGGATTGCTATTTCCTGAATTTTTCACAGGCCCTGCATACCCAAAATTCCCACATCCATTTAGGTTTAACTACTCCTCTAGAGTGAATATCACAGTCTTCATTCCAACAATTTGAAAGATCTATTTGTGAATAAATAATGTTTGAATTATAACAATGTGTCCATGGATCAACAACATGATATTTCATATTAGGAGTACAACCATTATGGGGTAATATGTATCCAATAGGAAATTTTCCCTCATGAACTGGCATACCATTCATAGTAATGTGTAGGGAATGAATATTGTGGTATTAGAGAAACCAATTCATTGGAAAATATCTCTTAATAGATGGAATGTAGGAGTATTTCTAAATCCCATGTCTCTAAAGAGGCAGATAAAGACGTTGTGGATATTCTAGTTGGTGTGGAATTAAAACATTCTATAGTCCAGGAAGAGTACTATCAACAACATCATAATAGTTTGGCTCGATGATCTTCATCATATCATTTTGACAAAACTTACCTTCCTCAATATTTTTCATCATGTGTTCCATTTACTAAAAGATAATTACCATGATTACCCTATTAGGTTGTAATTTTGACTTAACAAATTTCAATATTAAACATAATGGTATTTTAGATTTAGGAAAAGTAAATGCTTCATGTAGGTCCTTCGAGAAGGTAATTCATATAGGTCCTCTGATAAGGGTTCTACAACAAATCAATTAATTAATTTTTTCTATGTAGCTCTATTTCTCAAATGGTTCCACCTTGAGAAATGTTCAAGGAAACTACATTAGGGCAAAACATGGCTAGGATGGATAAACAAGATACACAACAAGATCGAGATATATGAGATCCCTGGTGAATAAAATTTTAAAGGAGTAGACCTATTTATTTACATCGTTGACCAACAAGGAATAACAACATAAAATATCGATGAGACATATATGAGCGAAATAGGTATATATTAAACCTTCATGGCTCAAAAATTACTCCATAGTCTTTTCCCCACAATTTTACCTCGGTACTTGACCATCTTTTTGATCGGATCCATTCTTGAGGGGGGGATTTTGTGACCCTCTTACTAAGACAAAACTAATATAGAGACGGCCCATGAATATTTCCTAGTATCAAGATGAATCTCAATGAACTAAAATGCTTACAAATTGTAGAGGACCTATGCATAAAACCTATGTGGTGGATATACGCAACATAGCTACATGACAGGATGCATTCTGTACACCTACATGGAGAAGATATGTGTATGTGCTATAAGGCCAACCTATCCTAATAATATCTTTTGACCATCCCCCTCCTTTCCAATAAATAGGACCCTTGGGCTCCTCATTTTACAACTGAAAAAAGTTGAAAGATCTACTGAAACTCCCATTTCATATCTCTTTCAAACGGATCCCTCAAATTTCCTCAAGTAGCTCTCCAAAAAAATGATAGGGGGGAATTACATGGGATAATAATGTTTTGAAGTTCATTAAATTTTTTAATCATGTATATGATTGGTTTTTTAATGTTAATAACTTTTTTCAGTCACTGCTAAGTCCTATGTGGCGCACCTACATGGGGTACCTATGTAGAACATCTTCCCTGGGGTTTCTACGTGGCATACCCACGCTACAAAGATAAGATTCATAGCTAAATACATGGCCAATGAATCATCCTATAAACCCTCCTCAAAGAAACTCATGAAGGTTATTTCCATCCTTGTTTCCCTCATCTAAAAGGGACAAGTTGAAGCCCCCACCAAAACCTCCTCACTTATCAAACCTTTAGAAGAGGCACATCAATGGGTCCCCAATTTGGGTTTGTATTTCCACAGTCAAAGTATCCCACATCTATTTCATAATGTGGTTAGTGTTCATAGTGCATCTTTGGGGTTGTATATCTGTAGTCACATGTACCATTCTCCCAAGAATATAGTTGGGATGTTTCTACATTGGAGAATTATGGTTTGGGTCGTGACCTATACTTTCCATCTCTAATACTTGGAGCCTATAGTTCTCAATAAAGGGGTTAGAGTCGCACTTTATTTATATTCATGAAAATAAGAAGTCTCCCACTTCTCCTTGGATCCATAAGTTAACTCCCATTGTGTTATGTCCCTAATCTTCATGGATTTGGTTTGCCTGACCTACAACGTCATCACACATTCAATGGTTCATCGATCTGAACCCTCTTCCATAGTCTCCTCTGCTTCCTTCTCCACAGTCCCACCCCTACCATCAACACAAGAGAGTGTGTGTGGTTTGTTGAATCATTGAAAACCTAATGTTTCTCAAACTGATCATGACTCATGTGGTCATAGAGAGTTTTCATGATCACAACATATGCACAATACCCCATCTATTGAACTACAAGAACACTAATTCCCGTCATAGTTTGGATATGTAAGAAGCCTTCATCAGGGCCCATGCTCACTCGAAATACTATTTAGGAATCTAACCCTAATTCCCTAAATCCGGGAATTCTCTGTAGGAGTTATCCCCAATATATTTCTCTCAGATGTCCATAAACCCCTGCAATACTGAATTGACTACAAGAATTCTGATTCCCACCATAATTGGGATACATAGGAGGCCTTCATAAGGCCCGATATCTATCTCATTTCACACATAAAAGGCACCCTTTTTAGAAAGTAAACCCAAAATAATTACTCTCAATAGAATACACTCTCCTATGACACTCACCAAACTATGTGGGATTTTATTCTCATCCAAATGGAATACATAAAAAAACTCTATGAGGATCAAACCCAACTCTTCAAATCAACAGTCTTCTTTATAGACCAAAATCCCTATAGAGTCTAAATGTGACATTGAAACCCAAATTTATTCCATGTACCATGGGCGGATTAGTCTTATGTTCCACACCAAATATTTTCTGACCACCTCCCTCTTAGATTTCCTTAACACATGTCATTAGACTGTACGTCTAGTTACTTATAACATGAACTTAAAAGGTGTGATGTGTCCCGTTAAGTGGAAAAAAAATATTTGTGTTCAGATTCATTTCCTAAGTATACATTGGTAGCACTATTATAGTTAAGATCCCGAAATAAAAACAAACATTCATCTCCTTGGATGACAATAAATTCCAGAGTTCCCTACTCTGTGGCATAAATACTATAATTATCATAGAGATGGTTAGAAAAATAACTAAATAGTATATAAGAGGATACCATTGATGGAGAACCTCAAAAACATATGGATGTATCCATTAATGAAGAACCGTGAATACATATAGATGATTAAAAATATCCCACATGCTAATAATTGATTGAAAATTCCAAGGGAAATCTATGTTATTCTTGGTGAATTAATAAGGATTCACAAAAATATTTCAAATCTATAAGAGAGTATCGGAGTAGGAAATAGTCCCCTACAAGGGGGTGATGAGTATGACCTATCATCCTATCGACCAATGATTGTTCTTAAGTATCGTATGTTTAAACTTAATGAATTCCTAACTTGGTAATGTAGGTCCCTTTTTTTAATGAACTGGTGGATGTTTCTGGTTCCATATATAAATCAAATGTAAACTTCCCCTAAGTAGTGATTCCTAACCATAACACAAGTTCCGAGGGAAATGAAACACATATATCTTAGTCAATGACATAAGGGGTTATAGTAAGTGGGAGAAGTCCAAGATAAATATTTTGTAATAGCCAGTAAGCCCAAAAAAATATATTTTTTTTAAAAACATTATTTAGCGGAACCTAGGAAACAATTTTTCTAACTTTTTCAGGGTTGACTAATATTCTTACCTCAGATATGATATGACCTGATAAGTTTACCTTAATAATCCAAAAGTGGCATTTACCTAGATTTATGTATAGATTTTTATCTCTTAGTGTACTCAACATGACCACAATATTTTTTTCATGGTTGGGAATGCAGGGTGAATACAGCAAGTTGTCGTCTATAAAGGCTACCACAATGGAATCAATTTAAAGGTGAAAAACATGATTCATTAGAGCTATAAAAATAGATGGAATGTTCGTCAGACCGAATGAAATAAATAATAACTCATACAAGCCATACCTACTTCAGAAAGCTATATGTTTTATATCTGATGTTCACACACACACACACACACACCTGATGAATGTTTGACCTCTTGTGGATTTTGGAGAAAATGGTTTCTCCTCGGAGATAGTCAAATATGTTATCAACATTAGGTATTAGATATTGATTATTTAGCATAATCTTGTCCAGTAAATGGCAATCCACACACAATATGAGGTTATTTTCCACCTTATTGGAAAAAATGAATGGAAAACCCCATGGTTATGTACTAGGTATGATGAAACCCTTCGCCTCAAAATCATCAAGATGATTCTTGAGTTTATGTATCTCTTTTTGTGCTAGCCTATATGGGTGAATGAAAACCGGTGCTCCACTGGTCTCTAGCAAGGTAGTGAAGTCAATGTACCTCAAAGGAGGTAAGTCAGTGTTATCTTTAGGGAATAAATCCTTTAAATGATCCACAATGGTAGGAAAGACCACTTACTATAGTTCCTGATCCTTCATAAAGAGACTTGCTAACTGAGCTATCACCCTACCTACCCTAGAACACTTGGGTCTTTCTCAGTCTTCATGGATATCCCATTTTCCCATTTTTATAAAATTCATTCCCATAGGTGTTGTAATGGAAACTTAATGATGATAAAAAACCACTTGGGAATGATAAATAATGATCCATTCCATACAGAGAATGGCATTATAGATAGTCATCTCGAGGACATTGAAATTCTCTAGGAAACTATACTTTCCTATCTCTAGGGGTAAGTCTTAGCACTGGTGTATTCCCTTTGTTGTGACCGTAAGTGGAGTTTTGAGAGACATAAT
The DNA here is from genome assembly GCA_963277665.1 of Viscum album. Taxonomy (NCBI): domain Eukaryota; kingdom Viridiplantae; phylum Streptophyta; class Magnoliopsida; order Santalales; family Viscaceae; genus Viscum; species Viscum album. Next base: position 352,160,892 of record OY728130.1, on the reverse strand, counting down.
ACTAAAAAATTAATAGATGGAAATAAAAAAACTCTCAATAGTTGCAATAGATAAGAAAGAGTGTGAATCACCTGTATCAATATGGGGAAAAACCAAATTTGATGCCACGATGATAGTACATCAAACCGTTGATGGACCTAGACTCTCCCCCACTATAAATGTATGCAATTCATACATATGTCATGATATCTAGTCCTTAGATTCCTCCTCACTAGCCATATCATGTCCAATCTTCTAACATTACTGTTTTAGAACATTGTTGCATCGCATATGACCCTCACTTCCTTGACCTGATTGGACATTGGAAAAAAAACTCCTATTCAGATTTGGATTCTTATATCCCATAGCAGATAGAGGTGTTGAAAAAAATCCTATACCACAAGATTTTTAAGGAAACGAATGAAAGAAACACTGAAGATGACACATCGTGCTACAAGCTCGGCACTCCAATGGGGTTTTTGGGCACTAGATCTTCTTATGGCCATTCTTGTCACACTGATGAAATATGATAGTACTATAAGAACATGTCGACTGATTGTAATTCCACCCACATTAACCCTCAAAGATGCTCTTCTAACTACCTGAAAAATCATTACCCTACTTTGCAGATGATCTTCTCTGGATCAAATGATCATCTTCAATGAGATCTTCTTCCCTAATTAGGGCATGATACATGATCTATCAAATAGTTCTCAAATGGAAGATACTCACATATGAGTGGATAAAATATCATAAGCATTACTCACAGATTTACGGTAATAATATGTGTGTTACAAATCAAATATAGAGAAAAATGACGGGGATTAGCAAAATTAGTAGAATATTCTAACACTCATATAGATTCCTCCTGAAAATGCAAGAACATCCAGGCACTATCTGCTCGCAATGTCTATGGGAAGAAGTGATAATAAAAATAAATCTCAAAGTCAACCCAAACCATAAATTTAGGTATATTTGAAAGTGATATGAGATCCAATCAACTCTTTTTGGGGTTATGAATCATAACAATAGAATGTTTGACCCTACACTATGAAAGCATATAGAGATTGTTGAAGAAGGATTTTATAGCTTCAATCTACAATTTTGGGTCACTAGAAAAAGAATCCTCTGAGAAAATTGGAGGATTATTCTACAGTAAGTCCTAGGTAATCTCTTCCATAGTCGCGGGAGGACTGGGAAAATTCTCAACTGACTTCATAAACTGGAGAAGAGTATCCCTGAACTAAGATTCAGAAACTAGTGGAAGGTCAGGAGGAGATTCCACAGGAGGCACTAAAAGAGGCACTATAGGAAGCATTTTAATAGGCACTAAACGTGATTCCTAAACTAATAAATCTCGAATGTTCTCATCAACACTCTAATTATGTATATTTTGAGAAATTTGTGGTGGAAATTCTCTACCAGTGGCAAACACACACTTTAGACGAAATTCTACGATAGATGAGCTAAACAAGTCAAGTAGTAGTAGAGGAAGGGAAGGTGTATGGAATACCAGGTAAAGTATAGTTAAATTATACCATTATCACATAATTTGACCAATTCATCTTAAATAATGGAACACAATTCAATTTAGAAAAATCATGTACTGAAAAAGTTTACAACAAAAAAACACTCACATGAAATAAGAAGACGCACACTGAAAGTAGACATGGCAGGACAATATACATGTCATTCCAATCCCTATGATACCTAATATGATGCATGTAAATTAATTTCCCTCATATCATTGGGATTTAATAGTAAAAATCATCATTTTAATAACACCAAAACTAGAAACTACATAATAAAATTGTATCACCAAATGATGAAGTCGTATCAACAATAAATGGTACAATGAATAAATCAGATCCCAACCCATTAAATTTTGGTTTCCCCTATACATGGGTTAGCTACATCAAAACCCATAGTATGTTCTAAATACCTATATAATTGACTCATATCTAACCCCAATAGAATGAAAAAAGGACAAGTAACCCTCTGATACAACTTTGAGCAGCCTGCCCTGAGTGTCTCCAAAAACAGGTCCTTAGATAGTGGGCCACAAAACCTCAAGAACATCTCCCCCAACACTATATGCTACCGACTAGTAGTTACTAACATTGGTATGTACATGTGGGAGGCTATACCATCCTATGAAAAAATCTATAACCTGAATTAACTAGAAAATAAAATCAAGAAAGTTGCTGAAGCAATAATAAATGAAAACAAGCATCAAAAGAAACCAATAATTGATTAAACAAATAAATTAACCATGGAATCTGAATAATTATAAAAATACCAATAATGATTTCATTTTGTGATACCAAATGTAAAAAAATAAATTATTGGGGAATGGGGTAAAACTATATACTGAATTATAACAGAGACTCAAAAGACCAAATAGAAGCATCCATATGTCATCTCAAGCATGGCTTGGTCCTCTACCCCCAAAGCTCCATAAAAACACAAATTCAATTAAGAATCAGAAGGGGAATGATTCCTCGTATCCATAACTATGAACAAAATGTCTAATTAGGTACCAAATGAAGCCTGATAATTGTGTGAGAAATAATCTCATTGGGTTGACACCCAAGGTATCTAGAACGTTACATTTCATGCAGTAACACAATTACAATGTGATGATGTATAATTGAAGCAGGTAACTGAAATATTAAAAATAAATATAACTTGTTCTATGTTCTGAAAAATTCACCTATGAAAGATGTCTGAATGAGATACCTGGTAAAGTATAATATATATTCAAGTCCTAAGTAACATGATAACTGAAGGAAAAGTGCATACTCCCAATCATGTACATTTTAATAAAGTCTAATCCATATATAAAATCTAGGCACACTAAAGGAAAAAGAGAGGATCACATGACATAAGGAAAAATCTATGCTACATTAAAAAATACATCATAAAAATTTATATAAAAATATACATGTATAGAGGTGGAGGCCAAGACATTCATGAAGTAATCACTATGATTAATCCATTCAATTATCCAATGCCACCAAGCCCATCCATCTCTATCAATTTAAGAGTCCTAGGCATCACTTGTGGTTTGGTAACAATTATTCCATACCATGTATTTCACTTAAGGGACTCAGTCTCAACTAAGGCTTGGAATAGCCATATTTCGAATGGGTTCATCCTTTGTTCCCCATAGGGAACCAGTATAACTTAGTAGTATATGAAATCTCTAACAAATCCAATGCTTAAAGATCTTAAAAATTCACTTCCATAGTGCACTATTTTCTAACCTATCAATCATGGTAGTCCAATTGTGGGTTTTTAATATCAAAACCACATTCTCTCACAAACATATTTATCTGCAAACAACAATAGAGGAACATAAACATATGTCTCAGTGTAAGAATTCATAACTGCATCTGTTTAGGTAACCAATCAATTAAACATCATAACTCATGTTAAACAGAACATTACATTTATAAGCATTTGAATAAGAAACAATATTTAATATAAAATCGAGGAATGAAAAACCTTATAATTAAATTATTTAGGAAAAAAAATATTGTAAATAATTTTATTAAATTTAATATTCATCCCAAAAGTATGAGATAAACACACATAAATAATAATTTTATGAACCAAGGATGATAGTAAAAAGATTCCAATTAAGCCATCACACCTGAAGGGGATTCCAATGGCATTGAGAAATAATAGTAAGAGTTAACATTAAGAAATATTTGAAATGATCAAGGCTAACCAGTTTAATTAAATTAATAGGCTTATGTTGATATTCTTATTTATTCACCAACAAGCAACATAATGGTCTGAATTTAATAACACAATGAAATGATGGGAAAGATCATATAAGACATACTTCATAGTCATATTATCTCTTATATCTAATGAGAATAATTTATATGACCTAAAACTAATTAACCCAATTGATTATAGAAAAAAACTTTGTAGTTTGTGTGACTAAGAGGGGATAAAATCCAATGATTCTTGGGGATGATGAATAGCCTTACTTTAAGCTTCAATTTTCATCCAATAGCATTGAAATTGATGAGAATTATAGGTTCAATGATCTTCTGAAGGAGGTGTAGGGATGTATGTTCTACCTAGGTAGGGGGCACAACACACTAAGAGGGAGAGGTAGAGAAGAGAGGAGAGAAAAAAATAAAATAAATGAAACAAAAAGGAGAGAAACAATGAATGGAAAAATAATTAAATAAGGAAAAAATTTAAAATTTAAAAATTTAAAAATTTAAAGAAATAAAATGGGAGTGATAATGGGAAATAATTATTAAAATGGATTAATCACATTTTAATTATTTTTACTCTTCTCTAATATCTTTTATTTTATTCATTATTTTTTTATCCCATTTTCATTTCATTTCATTTGATTAATAATTTTTAAATCATTTTATCCTTTTGAAATTTTTTATACCGAACACATTACAATGGGGCATGATGTAATATTTTACATAAATTCTAGGAAACCATTTAAAATATTTAATATTTGGTCAGTACCAACAACCACCTACATGGGCACATGCCCTTAGTGGCTTTAAGGAAATAGACTAAAAATATAAATGTTTTGTACATTGATTTATACTCTAACATTACAATCACCTAGAATATTAATTTACATTAAAACTCAATTTATTAATGAGTAGTTGAAAATTTTATTATCAAATAATAAAAATGAACTCAATATAATATTGTAAAAGGGAAATAAATAGCCATCATTATAAAATTAATAAATAAATATTCTATTTGCAAGTATTAATACTTTAAGAAATGTGATTATGGAAAAAAACAATGATCCAACTCTTCATTTAGTTACATATCTACTATATTTGATGTTGTATTATACACATCCCTACAATGTCCTATAATATAGACCAAAATAATATCAATGGTCATCTTCCTACACAAATGTTTAAATATAAACTTGAGGGAAATCATATATTTTATCTTTTATCAACTCACACTTCAACATGAGTAATTATATATGTTAATCCTTTATAATTAATCTGATATTTTTTATTGATATGGGTTTTCAAATTAGAGTGTTATCAGGAAATATATTTTAAGACCATTATTAAATACCCTGAAATATTTAATCTTTTAGAAATCAAGGTGTAATAGTATTCCTTAGGATGTTATACATATGGGTACAAAATAAATAATCTCTTTAAACTCATTATTATATAATATTTATCATTATAAACTAACTCACTCTATTATACATTTATTCCACATAAACATGTAATAATAACTTTCTTCAAACTAACAATCATTTCAACACTTTTATTGTAAACTTATTTTACTATATAATCCAATTTTATAATTCCTATAAATTTTATCACCAATAAATAGAAACATCATATTGGGAAATAATATTAATCTAAAATTCCAATAAAAAGTAAATTTATCAAATCATAGATCCCTATAATCAAAACATTATTACCATTAACAATATAATCAAATCCCTCTACAAACAATTATCAACCAACAATTAATCAAGTAAACACTTTTAAATAAAATCATCCAGGATTGAAGTATGATATATATTTCATGAATAATATTTTATGAATTTTAACATACAAAATAAATATCACGGTATAACATTAAATACTGTGGAGTCATCATTTCTTAAACAATTTTTACAAACTCTAAAAAATATACTATTTTGAAACACTATAAAAAATATTATTTTTTCATTTAAAAACAACATCAAACTCATATTAAATATCCAAACACAAATCTAATTCCGTTCAATTATTTAAAAAAAATATTATGTGCCATGTTTCGTACCTCCCTCAGAATGTGAATTCTGGTTAGGAATCACTACTTCTGAGTGGTTTCCATTAGATTTATTTATAGAACCAGAAACAACAAATAGTTCTTTATCATAAGGGACCTAGTTTCTAAAGGAAAGTGTTTGATAGTTTTGGACCTACGATACTTATGAACATACATTAGTTGAGTGGAAGGTAGTTCGGACTCATCACACCCTTTTGTGGGGATTATTTCCTACTATGGTACTCCCTTATAGATTTAAGATAATTTCGTGAATCATAATTAATTTACCAAGTATAACATTAGTTTCCATTGAAATTTTCATACAATTATTAGCATATGTTAGATTTAGAATCATCTGTATGTATTCGTGGTTCTTAATTAATGGAGATATCCATATGAGTTTGAGGTTCTCCATCAATGGTATCCTCTCATATACTATCTTGAGATTATTTTAACCATTGGTATGATAATACAAGTTTTTAAGGAACTTAGTGGGGCACTATTGAATTTATTGTCATCTAGCGAGAAAAACGTTTGTTTTGATGATGGGATAGTACCCGTAAATGTGCTACCTACGTATCCTTGTGACAGGAATATAAACCCTCATAGTTCAGTACCGCATAATAGGACACACCATACCTTTTAAGGTCATGGGATAAGGAACTAACCATACAATTTATTGTCATGTGGTAAGGACAACTAAGAGAAAGGTGGTTAGTCAATGTTTTGTGTAAGAATTATTCCTATGAATCCCAAGGAACTTGGAAAAGATATGAGTTTCCATGTTGGATTAGACAATATTGGGAATATGGACCAAGAAGAATAGGTTTGAATTGAAGTGTTGGGTTTGAACAGCAAAAAGTCTTCCCACGTATCCCACTTGGATGGGAATAGAATCCCACATAGATTGATAAGTCTCATAAGAGAGTTAAGTCCTTTAAGAGAAATGATTTTGGACTTACTACCTGAAAAGGATTCCTTTTATGGATGATATGAGATGGATCTCGGGCCTTAAGAAGGCTTCATACGTATCCCAATTATGGTGGGGATTTATGTTTTCATAGTTCAATCAAGGTGGAGATTCATTTTGGAAATGTTGTAATGATCACAAATCTCTTATCCCACGTCATTCATGCTTGGTGTGAGAGACAAGAGCATGTAAAATATTTAACAAGGGGACGTGCAGTTTTCCTCCTCTGCAAGAGAAAGAGGATGTTCCTATGGTGGTGATGGTGGAAGAGGCTGGGGCAACGAGACTTCACTATATTTACTTTACATTAGACAATGGTTCAATGTAAGGATGGAGTGATGGGGAAGGAATTATAGAGGAGCAAGACTACAACCTCCTACATGATAGAATAGTGTATTAAACTAGGTTTATTTTCCTATAATTGGTCCTAGTAGGGGAAAAAGACTTTTCATATGTTCAAAAGGAAAAGTAGGTGTGAACCATACATTTCCTACCAGTGACCCAAGGTTTTAGTTTTTAGAGATGAGAAGGGTGTTTCATGACTTAAAACCCAATCCTCTCAATCAGGAACATCCCAACAATGTTCCTTTCATAATGGTCAATGTAACAGTGGATATACCAACCCATAGGCATTCCATCAATCCTAGCCCCATTGATAAACAAATATGGGAATCCGATGAATGTGGATATACAAACCCAAATAGGAAACATGCTGATGTTCCCTTCTGAAAGGTTTGATATGTCAAGAGGTTTTGGATGATCTTTCAACATAATACCTTTCAGACAAGAAGTCCAATAAAGAAGAAGCCCTAACATAAATGGAGTTGAAGAAGTATGGATGAAAATATTTTATAGACTGAAGGGATTAGGTGAATAAAAGAAGAGAGACCGAATAATTATTTCCCGCATAGGTATGGGCGTGAAAGTAGGCATGGATGACATGATGTTGACTTTAGTGATGAACAACCTAGATGTTAATATTGGGTGAGACTTGACTCAATCCTTCAATAGTATTCATAGTTATTCCCAAAAGTGGGGTGTTTAGATCTTTTGAGAATAATAGGTGGAACGAAAGTGTTTTTTATTTATGTAGGTTGATTTTCTAGGCACAAAAGTGTTGTACATTTCAAACAATAAAGGGAATTAGGTCCTATTATCCTTCATCAATTACTCATCCTTAGGTGTTAAAGAACATCCTTTAAGGTTTTAGATGACTTGGGAGAATAACTAGGGATATTATAGAAGTAATTAGTCAATAAGGAAATTAATTTGTACAAATGAAGACCCCAAGGGTCGATTTATAGGAAAAAATATGCCCCTTTCTGAATGGAGTTTGGGCACCAAGCGGGGTTGTGCATAAGAATTGTAGTGCTCCAGTGATTGGGCATTAAATTGGTTGAATTCATGTAGTCTTTCACACAACCTGTACCTTTGGAGCCACTATATGAACATAGAGAAATTCATTACATAATAGTACAGGGATACATCCCTACACCCCTGCATGGGATCAGGGCCATCCTGCGGTCCTAACCCTTTGGGTTGGTGCCTCAACTAATGTCACTGACCCCCATAAAAAATGAAAAGTTTCACCGCGAATGTTTTGAGCCTAATTATGGAAATTTAGTGAAAATGTTCTTGGAAGAAATTTCACGGTGTGTATAACCCCCCCTAGAATTTGATTCATTCAGATTGAATAGAATCTTGATATACGATAAACCTAGGGCACATTGATGCATTCCAACATCATTTGGTCATATTTAGAGAAACTCCATATTTTGATGGATTCTCTAATTTTTTCCTAATCCCTATGGGCTAGAGACCATAGTTTGCTTTTTACTAGGGTCATATGCATATCCCTAAAAACATTGTATCTTTTGTGTCATTAACCTGATTTTTTGCCTAATACAAATATTTAGGAGACTTAGAATGTATAATTTTTCTTTTTCTTATATTTCCATTTTAAGGTTATCAATCAAACATGTTTTAATACTTTTTAATTTTATTTCTCGATATTGACCAGACCCTATAGGGAATAGGTCTGGGACGTTGAGACTCGACTTTTTTCAAGAGTTCCCTTTATGGGGTTTTAGCCTGATGAGTATTATATCTCTTATTATATGAATTTGAATGTCTTGAATGTTTTACTAATATGTCTACTATTTATGATCGAATTGATTTGACAATATAGTTTTGAATTTGATCCTAAATAAGGTTTAGTGGATTGGAAATGATCCAATATTCTTTAGATGCATCCATGGTGTATCATGAGTCATGATTTTTATGGTCACCAAATCTAATAATTTTATAAACATAATTGTATTTTATCATAACGAGGTTAAAGTTATTTGTCGAACACCTTATGGGGGCTATTTTATGAAGGACTAACTAGGGAATATGCTGCATAGCCAAATACTGGCATATTTTTATTTTGAGGCTTGTTATGTAGGAAAGTTTTATGCAAGGATACTAGGGGAATGTGCTGCGTACTCAAGAAAAAGAGCAATCCATAATTTAACATTATATATTTATAGGGAAATGAAAATAATATTTGGGAGTCCCAAGACCACAATGAGTTGTTTTTTCAAGGAAAGGGATTTTAAGAATAAAGAGTTATCTATTCTGACATATCTCATGAATGGGAAAAGCACTTCCACAAAAATTAGGTGTCTGAGGAACGGTTAAAATTTGTCTGAAAGAGGGATTTATAATATCACATTGTACAGTATTAAGACATGCAGTGAGGAAATTATAATGTGAATTTTTAATCCATTCAGTGATGAGATTATACTAAGCAGTTTAAAGCCAATGAGTGAGGACATTGGGTGGATTTAATTTAAGGTCCTTAGCTTTGAACAGACGTTTATGAGCCTCTAATCTCATTATAATTTTTCTGGAACATACTACAATGTTCATGTATGGAAAATAAGAATTGTAAAATGTGATTTGGTAATTTTTGTATCTGGAGATTGATATGGGAAAAGAGATAAATGAATTATAGTAAGTATTTTCCAAGAACAATGTTACTATTAGTTGACCAAATCATTATGGGGGCCAAGTTATGTAGGTACGACTAGTTGATATGTTTCATAGAAAAGTAGTTTCATTTTTTTAATGAAATCCAAATTATGTTAGAATATTCTATGCCAGGCCACTGGGGGCACATAATGCATCGTCCGAAAAAAGCGATCAAAAAAATTGTCATTCTATTTCTAAAAGTAGAAGAAAAATTAAAGATATTCATATTTTACACAATACAGAGTTTGGTTTATAAGGAAAGGTACCTTAATATATAAATAATATTTCCAATTATTTTATCTATAGAGAAGGATGATTTGGTTCTCTATGATGGTCTAGCCCAAACATAGGATGTGGTGCCTATAGATTTAGGTCATGTGATGGGGACCAAATTATAATGGAAATAGTAGATGATATGTGGTCAACTAATCCAAGTATATTTCAATATTCTATGAACACATGGAAAGGGAAATGTGTAAACCATGGCGTTAGCGAATTTCAGATCAAGAGAAAGGTAGTGAGATTAATATAAATGGATGACCGCTTTAAGATACAATTTCTTATTTATTGTCATCAAATATTGAAAGGTGAAAATGATTATTTTACCCAAAACAAATTCACCATTATTTGATAAAACGATAATGGGTGTTGTATTATGCATGGTAAACTATGGAATATGATACATAGCTAAACTGTGGAATCTTTTGATTGACATGCTTGTTATATAGGAAACTTATGTAAGACCACATAATGGCACGTTCTGTATATTCAAGAAAATGTGTTCTCAGATATCAATAACTCTACCACCAAACAGTAATAAAGGTTACGAAAATCTGAATGTATTCAAGATTAAGAGTGTGAAATAAGAATGGGGGAAACTATCAATGAAAAAGATAAATATTTAAGTCAATAATAGCAATGAGTTTGGAGTCCCTTTTATAAATATGACTCATACATAAAATGGGAACATTTATTTTTTCCTTGGTGGGATATCTAATGAGAGGATCCAAACTGAAGAATCCTGCATAGATTTTTAATTATATGTGGAAGTGTGATATAAATTTATCATGTGTATAGAACTTTGAACTAAGGCCTAGTTTTTCACTACGCATCTAAACAGTTTGAGAATCAAGCGATTCATAGATATTTGAAAACATTGCAGTTTAATGTAGTGTTGAAAGGAAATTATGTTGAGAAGTTTAGTGTCATGCATTGGGGACATGATGTGATTTCGATGTGAAAAAGTAATATTTTGGCAAGACAATATAATTAATCCCAGTTTTTACTACTTATCTCATATGGATAAGAATCAAGAGACATGTAGTTCTTGAAACATTACCTATGGAGGTTTGATTCATACACATATGGAATAATGGGTTTATTTATTGTGGCTGGACCCTGGATTGGAGATCTTGGTGTCTCTATATATCCCATTGAAAATCAGAATGAATCCGAACATAATTATTAAAATAATTATTCCCAAACCAATTTAGTTTTATATGATAGAAGAGTCATTTTAACACATTTTGGATGAATGGTTAAACTTAAGACTCAAAATGGTATGAAGATCAAACCATGTACTCTGAAAGAGTATATTGTATAGAGCTGGTTCTTATAATGGAGGAGAAAATGGAAATAAGTTTTTTTGTTAGGACTGGGCCCATTATTAGAGAACGAGGAATCCCTACTTATCTCATTGGAATGAGAATAACGAAACATATAGTTCTTCAAAGAAGGTCCCCATGAATATCTGATTCAAACATAGGGAGAAATAGAAGCCAGGTTATAGTCATGAATAGTTATTTTGTATGTAATGATTTCACATGGAATCTATTAATGTCAAATAAATTAGTTTTTAACCTTATAATTTAATTACGTGTATCAAGGAATAATGTTGTTATGTAGTTTAATGTTGTGAAATAAGGTCAAAGTTGCTACAAATATTAATGTCAAAAAACATGGACACATATTATTGTTATATGATTTAGTGTCTTTAAACTAGGAATTTGTGCTACAATGTTTAGAGTCATGTAGTAAAAACAAATGATGTTATGTATTTTAACGTCGTGTGACAAGGGCTATGATGCTATGTATTTTATTATCTTGAAACATGGACACATATGGTGGTTACATAGTTTAGTATATTGTAACAGGGACGTTTTGCTATGAAGTTTAGTGTCATGAGGATAGGAGATATTATTTAATGTAGTTTCACATCATTGGATAGGGACAATGATGCTACAAATTTTAATTTTGGGTGATATGGATGAATATGGTTGTTATGTAGTTTAGTGTCTTGCAACTAGGACTTTGTGTTGGGAAGGTTAGATTCGAGCAATGAGGGCATATGATAGAATAAAGTTTAATGTCACATGACAAGGAAAAAGATGTTTTTCATTTTAACATTGTGTATCTTGGACACATATTGTTGTTATCAAGTTTAGTGTCTTTCAACTAGGACTTTGTGTTGTGAATTTTAGAGTCATGTAGTGATATAAGAACCATACTATTTATTACACACCGAAACACGATTTATTACATAAACATTAACTTAAGACAACCATGTGGATTGAGATTTATAGTGTATTGGGATATTAAGAACATTACATGAAAACATAAGACATAAAATACAACATCTTTATTGAAAAAATATTTTACATGACCACATCATTCCTTCAATCTTACCATTGCATGGGATAACCTGAGGACACGCATATGAAAAGGGTGAGCTATAAAGCCTAATAAGGGAGTAAAACAAGATTAACATGAAAAATACAATACATGTTAGGCTATAAGAATATCATTGGATCATAAGATAAACATTAACATAAGGGAATTCTATAGCATGATTACCATAACAAAGAAATGTGGCAACAACATTTAATATGATATTAGCTTGAGCCAAGGATCATTTCACATAGAGCATGAGTAAAACCTCATTTCACATGAATTTTCATGAGTAAAACCTTATTACACCTGAATTATCAGGATTCAACACTTATTGCACATTTCTTATTTTGATACTATTCTTTACCTGATCCATTGGATCTCTATCAGGGCACACCCTTATTAATCATTTCATTTCATCCATAAGTGTTCCAAATAGATCTTACAACATGGATTCATTAAATATTGTAATTTATCACATGAATATGAGATATTTAATACATAAATTTATGTCTTAAATAAGAAAGTACAGGTGAATAAAGGTGAATACCCTTGATAGAGAAATGGGTAGGGTATTCACTTATACAACGATTTTTCCATGGGAAATTTTGGTGTATCTTCAGCAGCATAATGACGTAAAATAGATATATTAAAATGGGATGATGAGAAAAAAAAATTGTTTCCTCATTTATAAATTACATGGAAGGTAAGGGGGATCATCAAACATAATATCCCATCATATGTAATTTAATTTAGATGCCTAATGTAAAAAAATTTATTGAAAGTAAATTAGGTGAGAGAAATCAATTATGGAATTTCAGCACGGAAAAAGGTGTACATTGGAGTATTTAATGAGATATAAATGGGTATATCATCATTAAAAAATAAGTAAAGAATTATAATCAAGGTTTTAAAAAAGACCCCAATATTTTTAATTGAAAATAAAATTTCATAACAATATAAGGTAACATGGACATAAATAAGGAAGGAAGGTGAGGATCCTTTACTTGAGTTTGTGTGTCTTAAAGAGCATTAGGAGGGGATTCATGAGAGCTTAGAGTTCATTGGGAGGATTCTAGATAGAGGAGGGAAGAGTGGGGATGTTCTCCAAGGGTTTTAAGTGAATATAAGTGGGATCATGGGTGGTTTTATATAGGAACAGAGAAAGGAATTATTTAATATTTCAGAAACCTAGGTTTTGGAATCTATATAACTAAATATTCAAAACCACAAACCATCCAATGGTTTTTCCATTTTTTTTCAAAATAGGAGTATAAAAAACTATTTTAAAAATCAAATGGCCAAATATATTTAGATATTTGGCTTTCGTGTGTGGAGGTGAGTCACACTCTTAAGGAAATCATTTTAAAATTTTGAAATATTGTATAAGTCGTGGAGGGTCCACTAAAGAATTATAAAATTAATCAAAAAAATATATAATCACATTATTTTATATCTAAAAATTATTATTTTTGAATAACCCATTTATATTATTTAATTACATCACACTTGGGTCATTATGATGTCATAAAAAACATTATATATTTATTCGTTATTTAACTCTTACCTAAAAATTTGCCCGTCTCTGAAAATTATAAAGAATTCATCATTTGATAATTTTGACATCCTGATTCCATAGAATATTCATTTTATCTAAATAATTTTATAAATATGTAAATTTTTACTTCTAAAATAGAAACTGACATTGGTTGATAATTCATCAGTTTTGACAAAAACAGTTTTCAAACCCAAATAAAAATTACAAATGTATTCAAATAAATTATACGATCATTTATAATAAATAAAAAGTAATGTAGTAATAATATTTTATTAAAATACTATTTAATTCAAAAATCCATTAATTCATCAAAGTAGATGTCTTAATTGAATTAAAATTTTAACTAAAAATACTATTTTTCATTTAAAACCCATTTACAAAGTAACAATAATATAATAAATGTATATTATTTATTCTTTACAAATATAATTCAAAAAAACATAATGATAGGGTCCTTTTAAATAACCCCTTATAACACTCGTATAAGACCTAATGGTAAGGAGTACGATGGTGGTCGAATCTTGGGGCCACTCAGATAACATTTCTCAAGTTGTAATCTCTATTAACATTCACTTATCACGTATATGATTCCATTCAATATTAATATGTTGAAGCCGACTTGGGATTCATCAAAAGAGAAGTCCTGTGATGCTACCTCCTTTCCAAGATTCATAATATGGGATTTGTATGGAGAAATTCTACTGGATGAGGTCATCACTTACTTTTTCTATGTAAATTAGATTTGTTAAAACCCTATATTTATCCTAATATTGTGATCACTGTTCAATGACTATATTAGCAATAAAAAAAATTCATAACGATATTTTAAAATACAAAAACAAAAAACCAAATAATTTCATATGTTTTATATAACCATTTTCAATAATAATATATTTAATTATATAAAGAAATTTTTTCATTAATAAAAGTTTGGGTCATTTCAATCTTCCCCCGTTATTAAATGCTTCCCTCGAAATTATCTTTTCCCAGACTAGAAAAGATGAGGGTATCTCTGCTTTATCACTTCCATTAATTCCTACATAGCTTATTTTAACTTTTGGTTTCACCACAAATCCTTGAATAGGGGGGTTGTCTTAATTTGTAGAACTTTTCCCTAAGATTGAAGATCTTCATTGGATTCTCTTCATAGGAGAGGTCATTCTCCAATGATACCACATCGGCATTGAGTACATGTGATGGAACTGGTATATAAATTCTCAAGAGTGATACATGGAATACATCATGTACTTAAGATAGGTTTGATGGGACTTCTAGTTGATAGGTCGCTGCTCCAATGCAATAAAGGATCTCAAAATGTCGTACGTACCTTGGACTAAGATTCACTACTGGAAATTCGGGCTATAGACAAGGTTTCAAAATGAGGATATAGGTCCTAAAACAGTGGATATAGGTAATATCCAACGTTTTAGGAACCATGTATATGTTCGGCGTAACTATTGGCCTAAAATGATGCCATAGTTTGGAATTATAGCTAAAGGTATCGGTCCACAGTTTGAATCGTGGATATAGGTATACAACCACAGTTTGAACCGTGGCTCTAGGTATACATCCACAGTTCCAAACCATGGTAATATCACTATAGACATGTTTTTAAACCATTTCTATACAAGAGGATGGACAAACATTATTACCATGTTTTCTAACTGTGACATGAGACTTCTATCCACTATTAAAAAGCATGTCAATAGACATATATCCACGATTTAGAAACCATGGTTATATGGTCTACATATCTATAAAAAAATACCCCCACCCCCTTGCAGTATCCCACCACCTGGACAGACCCTAACCCACACCTTCTTCCTGGACATCCCCCTGTAGTGGCCCACCCCATGCATCCCCATCCCCCTACAAAGCCCCCTAGACAACACCCCCCCTAAAGCCCCCAATGGATACCCCTACCCCTGTAACACCCTACTTGATAGCCCCCCTTCAATGACCCTCTGGATAGCCCCTACCCCCTTAAAATCCGCCAAGACAACCCCCTCCCCCTATAAATCTCCTTGGCCCCCCTCTAGACCGCCCCTGTCCCTAAAAAGCCCCCCTGGATAGCCCCTATCCCCCACCCTCTTCCCTGCACAGCCGCCATGAAACCCCCTTCCCTAGATAGACCCCCCCCTTGCAAATCCCCCCTGGACAGCCCCCACCCCCTGGACAACCCCTCCCACCTACAAATCCCCCTACCCCTACAAAAGCACATTCCACCCCTGCAAACCCCTAATTTAATGATTAATAAATCCCCCTACCCCAATAAATACCACTACCTCTGTGGCGCCCTCTCCCAGACATCCCCCTCACCCTGCAAAGCCCCCTGGATAGCCCTCCCCCCTGTAACGCCTCCCCTGGACAACCCCCTCCCCCTGAAAAGCCCCCACTAACGTTCCCCCTCCCCCTTGCACACCCCTCATTTAATGATAGTTAAATAATTTTATGCTATCATGGATGATTGATGAGTGGTTCTACATAGTTTATGTAATAATTATATTAAAGATAGAGTGGAGCTCAATCAAAATATGATTCCCAAAATTTTTGATGAACTGTTAGATGTTGAATGATGATATATATGGTTTCAGTTAAAAATATTTGTACAAAAATCAATATGTGTAGTTAAGAATTTAATCTGAATGGAATGAAGAGATCAACTAATGTGTTAGCCCCCCCAAACAACACCCCCTTATAGACCCCCTCCCCCTACTATCCTTTTCGTAGCCCACCCCCTGTATCCCCCTCCTACCTAGGAAACCCCTTCCCGGATGGGACACCCCCAGGCAACCCCCATCCACCCCCCTGGACAGCCCCCACCTCCTTGAAAACCCCTCCCTCTTGCAGATCCCTCCCTCCCTAGAAACCCCACCCTCTGGACACAGGACACCCTCCCCCCACATGGAAAACACCCCCTGGATACCTCACCCCCCATACAATGGACACCCCACCCCACCCTCCCCCCTAAACACCCCTCCCCCTGGACACCCCCACCCCCTACAGACCCATCCCTCCCTCCTAGACACCCCTACCTCTTTAACACTTGACAGTCCCACCCTACATAAACCCTCCCCCCCCCCTCCACTGGATAGACCCATCCCCCTACAAACCTCCCTATAGACCCTTATCTCCTGGACACCCCCTTACATCCCCTCCCTCCTGAAAACTTGACACCCCCACCCTACATAAACTCTCACCCCTACCTTGGATAGACCCTCTTCCCCTGGAAATCCCCCCTCTTGGTCAAACCCCTCCCTCCTAGACACCCCCTGACAGACCCGTCCGTCCTAGAAACATGACACTCTTCACCCTGCATAAACCCCCCTCCCCTGGAAATCCCCCTACCCCTGCAAATCCCCTTCTAGACAGCCCCCTACAAATCCCCCCTCCTAGACAACCTCCCCCCCCTCATGTAGACCCCTCCCTCTTGGATATAGAACACCCCAACCCTACATAACCCCCCACCCTTAGACTGTACCCCTCCCCTTGAAACCCCCCCCCCCCACCCTTCCAGAACCCTCCCTCCTGGACACCCCCCTGTAGCCCCCTCCCTCCAAGTCACTGGACACCCCCACCCTAAATAAACCCCCTCCCCCTCCCCGAGATAGCCCCCCTTCCCCCTACAAGGCCCCATACTGGAAAACCCCCTTCCTTTCAGACACCACCTGTAGACCCCTCCCTCCTTTGACACTGGACACCTCACCCCTCATAAACCCCCCCTCCCTAGACATCCCCCTACAAAGCCCCCCTCGACACCCCCTCAAAGCCCCCTTGGGCAACCCCCTCTCCCCTTGAACCCCCTCATTTAATGATAATTAAATCATCTTATTCTAATATGGGATATTGATGAGTTTTTGTAAAATGTTTTAGTTATAGTTATATTAATGTTACAGTGGAGATCAATAGAACTATGATTCCCATATATTGTGACGAATTGGTTGACGTTGAATGAAGAGATATATGATTTCAGTCAAACATAATTGTACAAAAATCAATATGTGTAGTTAAGAAGTTGTTCTGAATGGAATGAAGAAATCATATAATGTGGTAGCCCAACTATAACACACCAAGATTCCATGGTACGTCTCCCTCTGAATAATTCAATAGCTTGCATTGTGCTCAACTTCGAGATTCTAACACATCGCGACCAATCAAACAAGCTGTTATGAATAGTAATTCCCGCGTTTTGAAATTTTATAAATTTTATCCTTTAAAATGGGTTTAATTTTCTTATTTCGAGTATCAAAATTTCTTTAGGGTGAAGTTTTGGTAATTTTCTGAAAACATTCAATTTTTAATGAATAGTGAATATTTCTAAAATTCAATTAAAAACAACGTTTTTAATAAAAATAATTAATAGTGATAAATTATGAATTTAAATGGTTTGGAAGTATAGTTATATTATATTTTTATCCTTTAATAAAATTTATGTCATTATAAGTAATTTAAAATTAAAATTTGACACAAACAAGTGCAAATCTTTGGATAGTTATTATTTCATAAAAAACACGCTTTTTGTTTTGACAATAGGAATTAATTTTAAATTATTTTCTGCCACTTATGTGTTATGAATTGGGAAGAATTGATTCCATATTTGGAATTAGGAGGTGAAAATTGTGTAAATAGATAACTATTATTTTTATACATTTTGAATAATTAATTTCATAAATATTTTATTTACCATGGTTAACGGGTATGTCCGATAAATAATGGTAAAAAAATAATATTCTAATAATACTAAATTACCATAACACAAGTCCTAAACCTATTATATGATACATTTATGACCATGGGAATCCTTGGATCAATTTTGGGACACCATGATGCCACTTGTAAATGATAATGACACATTATATTAATTAATTTATAGTAAAGACAAAAATAACAGAAGAAAATATCTTATAGTAAAACAATTTTTATATGAGGTTATATAATTGATCTATTCCACTATAAATGACCACTAATAATAAAAAAAATCCAATTTCAAGATATTTTATTTATAATTTTTAGAAATAATATAAATATATTTATTTATGACACAATGATGATGGAGTATTTTTCATATTAATGAAGAATCAAATAAATTGTATTATAGATGTTAAAATAAATATAATTTTAAATTTTTGATTCATTCCACGAATTTTTTAGGTTAGTTTGACAGGTTCAGATTGCTTAAATAATTTTTTTTAAATTAACTATGCTGTTACGAATTTAACAAAAACATAATAGAAAATAGTGTCAAAATTGACATAAAAGAGTTTTTAAAACAAAAATTATATTATTAATTGATATTCTATACCTAAAAATCTTTGGTTCGGCCAAAGGTCATAAATAATATTATATATTTCATTAATTAACCACTTGAGGTTCTCTTGAATATTTATAGTACTTATATTAACCATATAATATAAAAATACAAAGACCCATGGTAAATGTAAAACTAATTAACTAAGAGTTAAATCTAAAAGATAATGTCAATATAGTGATCCAAACCTTCCTAAAACACATGTGTTGAGTGGTTTTAGAACCATACCCACCTTATACCTTAAATAATTCATTTTTGATCCATTAGAAACTGAAACATATTTTATTATAAAATAATAATTCAATCGTTTCTTAAGGTGCCTCTCACCCCTCTTATAAAAGGGAACTTCCCCTTATCTCTATTTCACACCTTTAAAGTTATTTGGATCAGAACCCCTCATCTTAGATACTCTCTAAACTATCATCCCTTCTTCATATAGGACTTATTTTAGTCATAAAACCAACTTAAGGATCCATTTTGATCAAATCAAAAGGAAGAACCCAAAGCAATGGTAAATATTTCATCACATATTTCATGTTCCTTTCTTCTTCCACATCCTATTTCATTGTTGTTTAAATTATAAAATAATAAATCAAGTATATTCTATATAATGTTATGTTATTATAAAAATGCATCAACCATATTCATTATTCTATCCATTCTTTGAATGACATGTCACCATACATGTGTACGTATGACTTACTGTCTCCACGTCGTGGTGTAGTTGTTATTCAATACATTATTATTTGGATGGGTAAAATAATTATGTATAATTGATGTAAAATAATAAATATAACCTGATAATGATTTTGTATATATGATATAACATCCAATTATATAGTATTTTAATATCAAAAGAATGATATTGTCCCTCGTGCCTACGTATAGATTACGATCTCCACGAACACGATGAGATTTATTCCCCATCGCATCCATTCAACTATAAGTTTCATTTGATGATTAAAAATAATTTTTAAAGACTTAATATCATCCTGAATATGAATAAGAGAAATCCTATCCATAAAAAACATTACTTACATAAAAAATCACATAAAGGAGAATGAATCAGTTAACACACGAAACGACGATAATACTAAAATATTCTTAACAAAGAAATATCAGAAGATCATATATGATAATATATTAATGTATACAGTTCATGAATAATTTAATAACAATTATTTTACCATTATACAGGATTTTAACCTACCCTTGACCAGTGAAAAGTACAAGGTAAGTGGTTTTCATATCAATATTTGATCCTGTGAGATTAATGCTATATTGCCATTATTACCTTTGGTGTGGTGTATATACTGCCTATAATTGTATTCATTGTGTAATACACTTTAATTTATGTGTATTTACATATTCATTGTAGGATAATTCTTTCATGGGGTTCATGTTTTTTCAAGTTACTAAATTTTTAATGGTTAATTTCACAATCTCGTTATTATCCGATGTTTTTTAAGTAAGAATCTGTTGTGAAATATTTATTATCCATGTCTATGCTTCATAAAAGAGTTTTCCAAGAGATTCTTCTTAAATGAATTTTTTTACTAAAAATTAATTTTAAATTTTTTAAATATTTATTCTTCTAAATCATTTTCATTAATTCCCATGTTTTCAAAATGGGTTATACAGATTTATTTATATTGACATGAATGTTTTAAAAATATTAATTCCTCCTAATAGTATCAAAGTGGTATGGGAGACTTTGATTTAAAAATGTCTTTAAATGACTTCTTTTCTAAATTGTGTGACTTTTAAATGAATTTATGAAAATGCGATATTTCTCAAAGAGAGTTTTACAAATAATTTTCATCATTATCAACATCCTTTGATTGATTTTAAACTTGTTTGAAGTCGATTCAATATTATACAAACCATCCATATTGTATTGAAAGTTTTGTGATATGTTTGAATATGGATGTGTTATTTTTATACCATTCATGGTTTATAATTAATGTATTGATAGTTCGTATGCTAGTTTTAATATGAAAGTTTATGTTATATTTCAACCCTTCCATATGAGGAATTTATTGGACTCAGTAAGTGATGGGTGGAGCATGTTATATCTCCTCGGTGCATCGGTAGGTCTCATGAGACAACTAGACATGGAATTGGGAAAGGCCTTTCCCAATTTTAAATATGGTTTTAGCTGAGGCCTTAAACATTTTTAGATGTCTTGGATAAGGCCTTGAAAAAATGTTTCAGAATGAATGGCATTATACATTCTCTCATTATGAAAATAATATTGATGGTTCATGTAGTCATTCGACTAGTAGAATACCCATGATTATGTTTTATTATGGCATTATTTACTCAACTAAAATTTCTTCAATAAAAGTATTCATGTTTATTATTGGTAAAGGAATTTGGTTTCAATAATTCACCATGATTAATATTTATGTTATCTTCCGCTATATTGCTTACCCTTACTAAGCTTTTGAGATCACCCATTTCTTATGTTTCATTTTCCCAAGATATGAAGAAGTTAGTTATAAGTGACCTTCAGGAATAATCTAGGAGGCTTGGATGTTTCTAATGGATTGAATTCATGTTGTATTTCTTTTTATGTTGTAAAGATGAACTTATGTATGAATCTTGTTTCCAATAATACTAAACTGATTGGTATTTTGAGACATGATTTCCTTGTGATCATGCCAATTTTATGTAATAATGCACCGACTCTGGGTAACTAGGGTCGGGGCGTTACAGGTGGTATCAGAGAAAGTTTAGTACAAAATGTAGAAATTATATTTAGATAATCTCTGATTAGAGAACATATCCTTAAGATATAATTTGAGGATTCGTATAGAAGAATATCCTAGAATTTTGGTATTTTAGATATTTTGTGAGTTTTACAAGCTAATACATCCCTATCTAGATACAAGCATGTAGAGGCGGCTTTTGGAAGAGCTGTAAGTAGGGGTAAAACCCGAAAACACTGATTTGATCTAGACTCGAATCGGAACCGGTGCGCGA
This sequence comes from Viscum album, assembly GCA_963277665.1. Lineage (NCBI taxonomy): Eukaryota > Viridiplantae > Streptophyta > Magnoliopsida > Santalales > Viscaceae > Viscum > Viscum album. The sequence goes on along the minus strand of OY728130.1, from coordinate 352,138,626 downwards.
CAACAGGCCTTGATGCACTCTTGGTTACGACACTCCTAGGGATATTATTTGGAAAATAATCATTTTATTTACAAATCATTATGAAGGATTTATGAGTATATACCTCCTAAAATAAAATATTTTTTGATTTTGGATTATATACATAAACTTTTGAAATTATGTTAGGTATTTTACAGGTTTTTAATTATTCATTTCAATTAATAAACTAACATAGTGTATGCCATTGTATAGAAATGGTGTCCAGTAGAAGGAATGTGAACTCCAACAGTACGTATGATCCAAAGAGTAAGAAGGATCATATTGTTCATGATATAAAGCCAAATTTTTTGAAGGGAAATAGTCTCCCATATATTCTCAACATTTTAAGAAATAGTATCATGTGTTAATAAGATAATTAAGAAATTCTTTGAGTCCTATGTCTTTCAAGGGAAACAATAGAAGAAAAGGATGGAAGATAGAAAGATGGATAAAGGGAAGGGGGAAAAGAAGTAATTACCCATATATGATAACTGTTGAAAGAATAACCTTGATAAATGCATTAAGGGAATGGGAGTTTGTTATATGTGTGAAGAAAAAGGACACCAAGTATGGATTTCAAGGGTAACAAAAAACATTCAAATGTACAATGCTTCATCTGCAAGGCGTTGGGACACTACACGAGTCAATTTCCAAATCATCAGATTATACCTTAAAAGATGTTATTGGATAATAATCAATTTATGATACCACCTCAGATGAAGAGGAATGACAAGTGTTCTTATTCTGTTATTAAATAATTATTTCATTTTAGTGTTGTATCAACAATATAATGGTTATAAGAATTATGGAGATAAATAAGGATTGTACTGCAGTACTATTTTATTGAGGATTTGAGATTATATGGTTCTATGAAAAGTGTTTTAATTGTAAGCTTAACTTTTTTGAAAAAATTCGTGGTTAAAGGAAATATAATCCTAAATATGGTTTTGATAATCAGGTAGTTGATTTGGTTAAATTATATTGGATATTCTTGACTTCCATGGATATGATTAATTGTTTGATTATTTCATCATCCTTGGAATATTCAATATTTTTGGATATATCGAATATATCTAGTATTATATAAAGTAAATGATAGAATGAATGTAATAAATAAGGTTTTATGGTAATTTTGGGTTTTACCATGTTTTAAAATAATACATGATGAAGGTGTTCACATGTTATTACGTGGGAAAAAGGATCTTAATTTTGTTTACCTTCTTTAAAATTTTGAACTATGAGTTTGGATAATAGTATTTTGGATAATTATAAAGTTTGGAATGGATTATGTTTGAAATTGGATACTAATGTTAAGGTTATTTATGGATTTTTTAAAAAAGGACAACACACCGATTGCGTGACAACCAGTCGTGTCAGAAAAAGCTGTGGGAATCGAACCCACAAACATAGTGTGACTGGTATTTATCTCCTACCACTGAACTATATGAAGTCCCTGGATTGAATAATCTATTTTTTAAGAAGTTTTGTAGATGAATTATTAATTCATTTTTTGGAACCCTATATGAATAGAATAAATAGAATATTTTTTTTGTTCTATTATCTTTTAGAGTGAAAGATGAGTTTGTGGTAGAAATTAGTTAAAGGATTGAACTCATCAGGTCAAGTATATATTTTTTTCTTCTATTATTCTATGATGAAAATAATTCTAAAACACTAGGTAAAGGACCCTAAAACTAAAAATGTGTTATCCTAATACATTATGTTTTGTTGAACTAATGATATTTTAAATTATCATAAATTCATGGCTTTGAGGCCCTCAATTCTACAATTGTTTGTGAAGGATGACCTCAATCACTCCATATAAATATTTAAGTTTTTCCTCCAATTTTTTGTCTATAATTTCCCCTAATTTTCTCCTAATCGAGATTATAATTTGTTGGTGAATTTTTCATTTCACTTTCCCTCTTATTTAGACTAATTTTAATTAACTCAATTTTCGATGTGGGTTTTCCACAAATGTATTTTTCTATTTTAACCATTTATTTTAAAAAAAACATTTTCAAATTGTGAGGACGCAATTTATTGAAGCAGGGGAGAATGTATCACCGCATGGATCCATGGTAAATTTCCATTTGAATAATGCAATAGCTTCAATTGTACGCAACTTTGAGATTCTAACACACCACGACCAATCAAACTAGCTATTATGAATAGTAATACCCACTTTTTAAATTTTATAAATTTTATCATTCAAAATGGACTCCATTTTTTTATTTGGAATATCGAAATTATCTAAGGGTGAATTTTTAGTATTATTCTGAAAATATTCAATTTTTGATGAATAGTTAAAATTACTAAATTTTAATTTAAAAACAACTTTTTCATCCAAATACACAGTAGTGAAAAATTATGAATTTGAATGGTTTGGAAGTATAATTGGATTATATTTTTATCATTTAATGAAATTGAGGTCATTATAAGTAATTTCACATTAAAATTTGACATAAAAAGGTGCCAATATTTTGATAGTTATTATTTCATAAAAACACGCTTATAGTTTTGACAATGGGAATTAATTTTAAATTATTCTCTTCCACTTTTGTGTTTTGAATTTGGAGAAATGGATTCCCTATTTTGAATTAGGAGGTCCAAATTGAGTAAATAGGTAACTTTTACTTCTAGACATTTTCAATAATTAAAACGGTTAATATTTTATTTACCATGGTTAAAGGGTAAATCCAACAAATAAGGTTAAAAAAAATTATATTATAATAACATTAAATTACCCTAACACGTGTCCTAACCCTATATTCGGATAAATGTCTGAACATGGGAATCCTTTGGCCGATTTTGGGACCCTATGTAGCCACTTTTATGTGATAATTATAATTTATAGTAATTAATTATACCATCAATATGGCTACATGAAAAATTATGGATTAATAAATAACTATGATAAATATTATATTTCTATGACCATCTAACTAACCACCAAAATTCATCTGATTAACATTAAGAAACACATTTTAGATTAATGTTCAATGTAACATCCCCTCATATAGATGTTGGTGTACTATTATCTTGGGTAATTATGCTCCTAATGGATAATGAAAGGAAAACTAAAAAATAAATGAGAACTGGTATATATTTTTGATATTGTAGAAATACATAAACCATTGCCATTTAATACATCATTTTCATTTCCCAATTATATTTATTTAAATAGAACGCCCCTAAATTGGATTGAAGTGCGAAACATATTGAGTTAACTTAAAAAATTGATGAAATCGTGATTTTGATTATTTTTATTTAAACTCATATGAAATCACAATAAAAATATATTAAAATTGAACAAAAGGTTTATATAATATTTTCATAATTATTAGTGATTATTTTTTTGAACTCCATTAACTTATAAACCCTTGAAGTTCTAATAGTAAAACCAATTTTATAGATGATAGATTTAGGTGTCCTAATTGAGTTTTTATCTAGAATTATATCCACAATAGAATTTATATTTTTCATTCTCTATAGACCCATTGAATTATCCACTCCATTAGGGTTTAACATAATAGTAATTTTTTCAGTACTCAACCACTGGAAATCCATTGAATCGGTATGTAATATATTAATTAATATCATCTTAAAAATAATAAACATAATCTTAGACTATGTAACATAATTATTTACCAATAATTTGACGTATAAATCACAATTGATACCATGATATACTATCCTAACATTGATAAGGTTATAACTAACATATCCCCTCACTTTGGGGACCATTAAGTGTTAGACCTAGTAAGAGAAATCCACTATGTGACGAGACATGAGAAATGAATGTTGGTAAATAGAAATTTCCCACTATGTATAAGGGATATGGGTAGTCAAGATTTTTAGAAATTATATTCTTTCAACCATTAAATAAAAATAGTTCACACATAATTAAACCCCAAGGCATGAAATTCTATGCACTAGAACTACTGAAAATTGAAATAAGATTTCCCCCCATGAAACTACTACCCAAAAACCCACACAAAACCAAAATATCTAACCCATATTGTTTTCATAAAATGTAAAACATGCTTCTTATTTCCTATGACCATATTATTTTCGTATAATAGATTAGCTAGTGACAGACATTGTTTTACACCATACACTTCTCATCAAGATTCTTCCCCTACTAGATTCACATTCCATCCCTGATAAAAACATGTACAACCTCACATGATTATGTGATAATAAATTTCATGGTGTATCAATCAATAAAAAATAAAATTCTAAAAACATTAATATTATATATATCTCATCAATGAATCTGTAGATACCTTGATGATTGATAATACAAGTCTTTGTCAATTATAATTTTACAAGTGTACCAATCCTGATACAAAAATATCCTCTTACATTGGAGGTGGCCTGAGGTTCATTCCATGAGACATTTTTTTTCTAATACCATTTATCATTCCCTATATATATTTACGACAAGGAAAAATATTGAATAAATCATATTAGAATTAACTATGATAGAATTAAAAATACTAGAAATTATGAACAAGCATAACTAGCACACCAGCCATGAAAAATAATAACATTTGACCAAGCAAATATCCATGAAAAACCATCCAAATAACAATAATATTTTATTAATAATTTAATCTATCAACTAATAGGATTCAAAACCCAAAATCCCAATGTAATAAAATTCCATGATTACTATAGTCAATGTTCATGTGCTTCTGAACAGTTAAAATGTTTTTCTATAACCCCCTTCATACCTAAAATATATTTCAATGAATGATTTTAATATTATTTCTAATGATTTATCACATATTAAATAGTTTATATATATTAAATTTTTTATTAGAACCCAGTAAAGATTATTGTGAAACAATATGAATTTTATGAAATATTATTTCTAATCGAATCTATTTTTCAAATCCATCATTCTAGAAGTAAATATTTACCGAATCAATGTTTTCTAAAGACATTTTTTAATGTGAAACTTACTTTATCAACACTAATATTCTCTTTATCTTCTAATAAGTACATGAACTATTAAGATAACTATATAAAATCAAAAATAGGAAATTAAAATAAATTCCAATATGCAATGGTTCAACATTATGGGCACTTCATTCCATAACAATGCAAGTGTCAATAATTTTAATATGAAATGTATAGATAAATTTAAAATAGTGGAAAATGATAAAATGAATTTATAAAACTAAATATATTCCATTTATTTTTAGTTAGGTAGAAAATAATATTTAATATATATAAATTTACAATACTATTTCAGGTCATGGTGTTTTAACAATCATATTTTCTCAAAAACATTCATTTTACTATACTAGAATGTATAATTAATAAATTCCTTAATGACCATTCATTTACATGTGGTCATTTTTAGCATGATCTATTAAAGAGTCACTAAATATTTAAGAATCTAAATAAAAACATAATTTTAATGAATTTAATGCCACATTAAATCTACAATTATTAATTTCTATTCATACCATTTAGTTAACATGATTCACTAATTATATACACCAAATCTTATAAGAATTAGGTGATATTATTATTAATGTCTTCAAATTATAATTAAATATATATATCAAACATCTAATTTTTTTATATATTATATATAAACAATAGATTACAATTAATAAATTTATATAATGGACGGATATAATATTATTAGTGTATAGAACAATCTACATTATCATTAATAACTACTTTCTAAGATATAAATTTGTACGAAATTACTCTACTAATATAAAATTAAAAATTAGTTGTGGGTTCTGATACCCTTTTTGAGATAGATAAAATTTACTCAAAATAAAAAGGAGTCCACTTATCATTTTGTCAATCACTTCCAACTAGATTCATTACCAAGTCATTTTTTTGTTCCACCTTAGCTTCATGTTCCCATAAAACATAATTCACATGGAAGGAATAAAAAACAATACTAAAAAGAAACAAAATAAATAATAAAACCCATCGAGATTTTATGATGACTGAAATTCTATTTAATAGAAACATCTATTTGAATCCACCAGTGTAGATAACCTTTCTAGAAAATTAGGATATCATATCAAAATTTACTAATTCATAATCAATAACAAATTAGGGAAGTTATTTAATCTTATTGAGTTATCACTTAAATAAATCATGCTACCAAGTACCCATCAGCTGATTCCTGGATGTTGAAAATATAATAACCCTATAATTTCATAAAAATTCATCCTATACTTGTACTACCTTAGTAACATAAATATCATTCCAAATTGGTATGATTTTTTTTTACAATTTAAATTTACAATTTTGAAACACCTTATATCAACACCAATGTCCCCAACTAATGGACCATACAAAAGTGATATTATTAGTCACATAATTAACTCATCCCATAGACTTGGGTAGTTGTGGGATGCCACTAAAAATAGGTGTATGTGGTGGATAGAAATGGGTAAAAATAAATACCATGTGAATTAAAAAATAAATGGGGAATATATTCAATTTAAATATGAACCATCTATCAATTGAAAATTGTCACAAAATATTTGTCATGAACTAATAAATCAATATAGTACCATAATACCATATATGATAACAATTACTATTATCTGTGTCTTAGTAGGTGAAAAAATAATATAATAATAGGGACCCAAAAAGGAATAAGTTTTTCCCAGATGACACACCTCATGTGTCATAAGTGTACTAAATCTATGTTCGTATCTTCTTCAACAGATTACATAGCATCCATATGATCTACAATAAAAGTTATTCATCACCCCATCTCAAAAAAATATTAAAAAATATACTTACCTATATTTATATTTTTGAGTTGAGTATAATAATTTAATAGGGAATCCCGTAATGACATTCCAAGCATGCCACTTAAAGAAAAAATTGGTAACTATTAGTTAATTTAAATTAATAGAGAATGATAATATAATAAATAATAATAAGAATAAGATATTTGTTAATAAAATAATATAGATTTATATTGTTAAAACTATCAATTATTATATATTAAAACACACCATAACATACACACCCATGATATGTTCACATATAAACAATGAAATTCAGCCAATCTAATGAATATCCCATTTAAGATAGTTTTCATAAATAGATGAAACCTATCTAAAACACAAATTCCCCTTAACCCTAATATTCACTTGCATATAAAAATTAATGTTTGGACCTAACATGAATTGAATACCCTATTTTCACAAACAATATCCCATTAATAAAAATCATGTATACAAACTTCCCAATCCCAATAAAAAAATATGTTTTCCCATACTGTACTTGAATCTTGGCCTATACAAGTATGTCCTGAAATAATGTTGTATAAATGCACACTCATATATTCCCCTTCCAAATATATAAAATCAAGACCATTACAGTTTAATAAAACCATAGATTATGTATTTTCTGTATCATATTTTTTGTGCCTCCCACAAAAATTAAATCCAAAACCATATTATACAATGTTAATAATAATGAATTTATTATATGAATAATTTATAAAATAAACATAAACATTAAATATTCAATACCAAATCCATAGATCTCCAATGAATCTGGAGTGATAGAGAACACACCTACCTCTAATACATTCATCCAAAAGATCCCAATAAGTAACCATTTATATTACAAAGATTCATTGAATATCTCCTCTAGAATAATCTCATGTTTGAACCCTAAAATGGAGAGGAATAATGACATTTTTGGGGATATATGTTGAATAATATAAAAATTTAAAATCTATATAGACATTTCCATTTATTGAAATTTTAAATTCACTTATTTAAATAACCATGGTGGATGTTTTTAGTAATTTTAGAAGTTAATAAAACATACATCATGCCTTGGACCATAAGATGGTACATTCTCTCAGGATGTTTTCAATATCTCGAACATGTATGACCACTAAAATTTACATTCCATTTTTCTTTTTTCACTCATAATATATTTTTGAAAACACCAAATAAGGAATCCCCCATAAATCAACCATGACCTCTCATATTATAATTTATTTGACCTCACTCTCTATATGGAAATCACCTTGTAATAACGATCACCGAAATTGTGGATCCTATAGAATTGTGATGTATTTATAATGGGATGGATCTCTATTACAATTTAATTAATATTCATAGCAATATAACCTCTACCATATTCACTATGATGATGCTGGGAAGAAAATATTTCCCTAGCATTGAGACTTCCAGACCCCCTCCCTCCATTCCCTCTAGAAACAAACAAGAATAGTCATATAACATATAATTGATAATAAATCATGGAAATAATATAACCCTGGGTAATCATAGATTATTTCTAAACAAAATACTATGATATTTGAGAAAAATATCGTGAATTATATATATATTTTTCATTTTTACATAATCCATAACATCTGTATGAACTACATATGTATCACAATCATTTGTATTATTTTAATCATGGTTAAAATATCATGATTTTCAATGGTATTAATAATAAATTGTTTATAATTTTACACCGTTTTATCATAATTATAATATCATTAATGATATATATAAAATTATCTTTAGATTCAATAATCATTATAGTATCAGTAAATATATTCTATTGGATTTGACATTTTTTATTTTAGTAAGTGTATTTTTTGTAAAATCATTAACCATTCCATTATAAGAAATTTATCATCATATCTTATCATGTTCCCCATAATGTATGGATATATATTTTATATTACCAAGATATCTAATCATCATACTAATTTCCTTTAATATTTCATTATTAACATTTTATTGAGCTGGAAATATTTACATCGCTTCATTTTTAATGATTCATCCATTCGTGTCCTTATAGGTGAAGAACACATCATTAACATTTTGGATATTTTAAAAATACATTGAATAAATAAAAACAAATCTTTCAATCAATTTTATATTTGAATTCTTTGAAATTAAATTTTAAATACTAGTGTTAATTCCCTTACATCAACTACTATCCTTTATTAAAATAGTATTTCAAATCTATAATATCTTCTTGTAATTATTGAAATTTGTATATTTGTAAATTAGTAATATGATTCAAATTTTCATAAAATACTAGTACCTTTTAGTTTTTGGGGATGGGATATCTTTATCCAATATAAATTTTCATCTTTTGAAGAAATTGATATTATTATATGATTTATAACTTTCATCATCTTTAACCACTATTTTATTATTATATGGATTATTTTTAAAATATTAAATATGTTATTCAGTTTAATTAGTAGTTTATTATATATTTATAATATCTATATCAACATTCCAATTAATAATTTCATTGATAAATACTCAGTTATGAATAGTAATATAAATATTCACTTTAAAATACGCCAACCAAATCCACCCAGACCCCTTGAATATATAAATTCATAGCCTCAATGGCCACTCATTAAACACTATCTAAATTATTTATCATTTTAAAATTTAAAGAATAATTTAAGTTTCTTATTTCTATGGTGTATAAGTTCACTCAACTATAAAAAATTCTAATAAATCCTTCTTCATTTTCACCAAAATAAAATTTAGTAAGATTTCTTATATAATCACTATCAATATTAGATGGGGTGATATATTTAATCACTTCAACTCCATGATATATTTCAAAATACTCAAAATTTTAATTATAAGGAACTAAATTTTTCATGTATACAATCTAAATATATATTATCTTCATCAAATATTCTCATTTCCTTTATTTGTAAAGAAAAAATTTAAAGGATTCCAACTCATTATCCATCTTATATAATATTATAGTTTTGAATATTTTATAAAGGTTTATGTAAACATTATTCCTCTATTGGATTCAAAGATGAAGATAAAATAACAAACAATAGTTATTCTCATGAATAAAATCATAATAACTATATTTATGGTCAATGAAACTTCTTAAATTCTACATCTCTTAGGGCTATTTCGTATTGAATAAATATTTCAAAAATCATTTTCTCATGCACTATATTTTTCAATTGTCTTGTTTTTATAGATTTTATTACAAATAAATAGAACATATTTTCCATAATGATACTTATATCATCACAGTCCATAGATTTACTAAGGAATATCATTCTATAATAATGTAAAACTAAAAATTTGTCAGCAATAGGTAAACAATAAGAGAAATTTTTATTTACCATTGATTTAATTGATTCATAAGAACTCTAAAATGTGAAATAATTTTTTTAAATATAAGTACCTATTGTTTTTCTAAAAATCATTTTGAACTTTTTCACATAAAAATACTTTCATTCATGAAAACATAAAACATTCTTCATAATAATATTTATATGAATCCATTAGGATAAATCAATGACCTTCACCTAAATAAATCTGCTTTTATAATCATAAAATATTTATTTCATAATATTTGGTGATGATTAAATTTAAATTATACCATTATGTCTTTCATATAATTAGTAAGATTATATTCATAGAGGATTAATTTTTATAATCAAAATAAAAATTCAGATATTTTAATCGAATGGGAATTTTTAATTCAAATTATCGAATTCAAATACATTATATTACATCAAGTGTAATTAGAAATATTTATAAAAATATGATGAATCATAAGTAAAAAAAATTAAAAAAAATTTATTCTTATATAAATATAATTAGATAACCTTAAATTAATTTTAAATACCTTGAGTTAAATAGTTTATACCATATTGTTAATATCAAATATCAAGATATTGACATTACAAGTTAATAAAGATACTTTATTTATATATGACCTATATATTTTAATATTCAATAATATACTAAATATGATTAAAAAGTTCACATATAATAAGAATAGTTGAATACATCATATTAAACACTTGGAAAAAATATATATCATAAATTGACGGATATAAAATATTAACTAATATAAAATTGAAAAACCCCAACTCGCTGATAATAATATCCCCATTGTTTCAATATATTAGTCAATATCTAAAAATTACTCAACTCCATCAATTTCATGTTAAATATATGACCTCAAAAGAGTTTTATTTGATTATTTCTATGTCCCAAAACTGTCATCAATTAATTTTGGTAATTTATTTAATTATAAATATTCATATACTATTTAATGATGAATTAAAAAGCATGTAAAGAATTAAATTCACCTATCATAGTCATTTCATGATATTATTACATGTTATTGGAAAATTAATAATAGAAAATATGAATAGTTGAACAAAAAAATTACATCTATAACATATATTTTCACATAAATAATATATTAAGATGAATATTTATTAATAAAATTAGGACATTGCAGATAATAGAAACATTATTTGATTAAATAAGATAACTACGATTCTCATACCATCTTCTATGTTTCAATTTAATAATTTTGTAAACATAATAATATTTAAAAATAAATAAAAAGTGTATTTTGTAAACCTAGAGATTATTGAACACAAAATTTACTCGATATTAGTAACACTAAAAAGTTATATTTAACATAAATATTGATTTTTTTTATTGTTCATATGTTTTTTATTTATGGACTAATATATTCAAAACTATTAATAGGCTTTAACATGTTTTCATAATTTAAAAATTATTATCCATTATAAAATTTACCATCTATATATGATATATTCTGAGTTATCACAGCAAGTTCATCATACTCATTTCTATAGACTGAAATATTGGATAAAAACAACAATTTCAGGTGTGTTTTATTGGTGATGGAGATGGAAAATTATATGGTTCTTATGGTTCCCTTCATCCATGTCACTGTAATATTTTTTGGACATCAAGATGATCTCTCAGGGATCCCAATCCCTAGTTCCTAAACATAAAAATTCCCCAAAAATCGGAATAGATTAATTAATTATATGTGTGTTCATTTTTCATCAGATGAGGTATAGAAAAAATAGTAGTTGGCTTCCTCAAAAATTATTTCTTCATATCATATACCTTTAGTAGGGAGTTTTTGTGTGATGTCCTCGATTAATGAGGATAAAGGTAAAATTTATGGGTTCAATATTAGACATATTCTAAAACTATATAATTTTTATTTCAGAAACATTAAAAAATGATATATTACATGATGGTTTTCAAGGAAAGTGAAAATATTATAATGAATAGAGTTGTGTTGACACTCTTTCATTAAGAATTTTTTTTAACTTCTTATAAACCAATGAAATTATATGCTCTTTAATTAATTATATCCCCAAACTATGGATTTTAAAATTAAAAATTAATTCCTATGGGAAGTGGATTCTATAATATTTTATTTTCATGTTTATATTTAATTAATAGCACATAAGTATTTATAAATGTTTATGAATATAGGGTCTATTGAAAAATAGGAATGTAAATCTAGTTTCAATATTTTCATTATAAGAAACACAAGTATGGTTATTTGGATTCAGTTATTAATCTGGAATTGGATTCTTTGGCATCAAATAATTGTTCCCACATTTTTTTGGCAATAGGATTTCTAATAACAATATAATTTATTGAACTAAGTAAAAGATAATTTTGTACAAATTGTTATTGGTCTTATATTAATTTTGTTGAGTTAAATTTTAATCATAATGGTGGAGTTAGCTTGATGATATTATGACCATACTATTTGATTTGAATATGAAATATTTCAATATGTTTTCACTTCTAAGAAAGTAGTACTTGATTAGAGTACATGTTAGATGTATTTTACATTATTAACTTGTTCCATTAGTGGATATCATGATCATATTTATAATACATGATTCAACATTTAAGATCTATTTTTTATTGATGTTGGAGGCATGAATAAACTCAATAGGTATTGGATGAACATATAAAATAAACATCATATGTCTATTTCAAACCCTTAAACCCATGAAGATCCTCATATTCATTCATAATTACTATTAATTAATATAGATCAGTAGTAAAAAGAATCTATGAATCAGTTTGGTTGAATAGAAATGTAGGTATTAGTTAAAGAACCTGGAGATGTTTTAAATATATATTCCAATGAATTTTCATTGCATCTTAATATTATATTTGATTATGGATTATATAAAAAAAGATAATATAATCGTATGTATTTCCTTGTTATGGGGTAATTTAGTTTTTATAAGTCTTCCTTTAAATCATAAAGTGGAAAGGTGGAATATTTTAAATATTGAAGGACTTAATATGGGTAGTACATGAAATTTCCATTTTAATAAATAGAAGTTACTCCCAAACATTTGACACACAATGAATATCTAAATTTCACAGTGTTGAAAAGTGACACAAATTATTTAATTAAATATAATCAACTTGGTGAAACATTTCATGAATCTAATGCTCTTCCCATAGATATTGAATTATCCTTTTTCTAGAGGAAAAAGGAAAATGGATTTAATAATTATATTAATGTTATATACAAAAGATTAGGATTCATAAAAAATATGAGAGATGCATCATTTTTCAATGATTATGTAAAGGAATAAAAAATTAGATTATAATTATAAATTTATCCAAGCACATAATATTGATAATAAGGGAAATATTGTCCCTTTGGATAATGTAATTCCTAGAAATGGCTATAAAAACATAAACCCGTGATGGGTACCGGACTCACTGCAGTAGATAATGGATTTTTTTGAAGAACTCTAATTGGTTTAACATGCTATGTGATGTAATTAATTATGGTAGAGATTGATATTATAATTATATTGGTTATGTTTTCAAGTTTCTCTTTTTATTATTTTTCCTTTGTTAAAATATGTCTTTTGGTAGAGGGTAATTATTCATTATATGTCCCCTTCATCTAAATATTTCTCCTATTTTTTATTATATTTACAAAATAAGGATTCAACTAGTAACTATTTAAATAAATGGGTGACACCACTAATTCCAAAACTATTTTCATATCAATCTAATCGTGAAATTCATATATAGAAAAAATTCAACATTCTTCACTCAAATCATATAAGGATGTTGGTTCATGATATGAGATAAAATAATAAAACCAATCCATATTTCCACTACTTCATATAGTCATAACTCTTTCATTTATACCACCAATATATTTTTTCTAATTATGTCCTATATCATTCCATTATATCAAAGTAGAACACTCGAGGGTTCATTTTTTATTTAATTCATATGGAATGTATTTTACACAAATAAGCTCAACCTCATCATAAATTTAAATATTTTTTAGAGTATCAATTATCATGTTATCAAAGAAATCATAAATGTCCTCAGTGTATGTTTTGTTGTAAGTGAAAGGACCCAACCATCAACATTCACACCAATTGATTCTTAATTACATACATATATTATAATTGTTTGACTTTGTAAAATAACGAAGTATGATTTTAGTATTTGATGTTGGATTTATTTTACCAAAAAATCCATAACATTAAAGATATAATATCAAAAACAATATTTCATATAAAATTTATATCAACATTCATTGTATAATGCTATATATAGTAAAATCTTTAATAATCAAGAGTCATTCTTTTTTGGGGATATTAGAAAAATATTTCATCAATTTAAACAAAAAAATACATAATTATTAAAAAATTAAATAATTATTTCAATGATTACTCTAAAATTCTAATAAATTATTGAATATCACATGGATATCCTAAACAATTAGGTGAGATATTATTTCATAAAAGTGAGAGATAAGAGTATTCAAAATATATATAAGAAATAGGAATATCCAGATGACATAAAATTGAATAATATCCTATAAATATAGAATATAGAAGATGATATTATTGGATCAGGATATAAATGTAATGTGTAAACAAAACAAAAAATGATATAAAAATATTATACCATTTATCCTTACTGTGAAATTATAACATAGTACTCATGGATTACTACCCATCAAACACACATCACATCTAATAAGTTGAAAATATTATCAAACATTATGGATCTATAGTGACCTAGATATTCTTAAATTACTTTTACATAGTTTTAGTGATAAAAAAATTACACCATGATGATCCAAATTTTTTGTGTATTAGGAAAAAAAAGACAATACATAAATTTTGAAACATAAATCCTAAACGTTTATTTAATTTATTCTTTTCTAGCTTCTTATTGGCCCTTGTGTTCTCTTTAGAACATTTTAATCACCTAAGGATATATATTAAAACAGGTTGATAAAAATACCAATAATATTAAAAGAACATCAGACAATAGAACATGGGTTGACCGTAATCGTTAACATCAAAACATGATCATATGATTATAAACAGGACATAAAGAATTAATAAAATTCGTGAAATGTTGAAACGCCTAAAACTTAAACCTTATGTCTTAGTAGTTAACTAATAAATATATTTTTGAAACAGTATAGCATAATTTTTATGAATATTTCACAATAATTCATGTGAATAATCACTTTACCCAATGCATTTAAGTGTTGTATAACTCTAGGCACACTTGTCACATTAGAACATCAACATTGAACTATATAATTCCGGGCACACCAATCACATCATGATGTTAATATCATCATGAATGAAACATATGAAATGTATCAATCTTGGATATAAAAAACATGGAATGAAATAGGATTAATTTTATAAATTATAAATTCCTAATAATTGGGATCACAAATGAATGAGGGAATGACTTACTTGATACAATAACTATCAACCTTGAGTGAGAAGTAAAAGGTGTGTTTTTGAATTATGAATCCATTTGGAAAACATTGTGGTTGACATAAAATATAGTAGAAAACATATATATCCCAAAAATGTTATTATAATACGTAAGAAATTATTTTTAAGGAATAACCATTCTAATAATGTAGAGAAATAGGGAAAACCCAAATAAAGAAAGTTGGGTTCGAGAAGTCCCGTTAACCATTGTTTTAAATATTTTTCACATTAATATCACATATAATCACAATAGATTAATTAATTAACAATTAATGAACCTTTTATACATGAAATTTATTTATTATGGTTTTATTAAGTTTTATATGGTCCTTTGGATGAGTTATAATGTTTAAATTCATTTTTTTAGTGTGTTTTGTCTTTCTTTGTTTTCATTAATGGCTCACTTTGACACATGAATAGAAGTTCATGTAAAACATTTAAAAACACCCATAATTAGTATTTAAATTTATTAATGATATTACTAATGGTTAAATCAATTTATAATTAATTTGGTTACATTCCTTCAAGATGAAACATTAGATAAAAATTAATAATGACTGTTTTAGATTTATTTGGGTTTTTTTGGATCTTAATGAACTTTTTTTCATTTAGTATTATGTAATAAAGATGTTTACATAATAGAAAACTATTTAGAACAAACATATTAAAATATGTTTTCAACCATTTAATGTTTTCATTGGCAGCCTTAAATACATTGATGGTAAATAGAAGTCCATAGCCCATGATTTAGGTAAATTAACACATCACATGTGAGAATTTTATTGTAATTAACAAAGAGAAATAGAGAGTTTTATAATGAATAATAAACCATTACAATTATAGAATATAAATATACAAAACATACTGGGGTTTTCAAGATATTTGGAAAATAAAAATTATGGATAATAAAATAATATAAATTAAATTTTAAAGGAGTTAGAAAGAAAATAGAGGGAATTTACCTTTGGAATTATCATCTTAAGATTACCCTAAAAGAACCTAGGAATGATCTTTGGATGAGACCAAGAGATCCTGGATATGGGAATGGGGCTAGGAAATAGGGTTTTACAGAATTTGAATGATTCTTGATGCATGATAGGTGTGAGGAAATGGGGTTATAGGGGTGGTCTTTGTGGTGGAGTAGAGGGGTGTTTTCTCAATATTTAATTCATTCATTTATTAATTTACCTCTGGATAAGAAATAGTCACGATTCCATGAATAAATAGAGTAAATATAGAATTTAAGTTCTAACTAGTGTCCATTTACATCAGCTATGACTCAGGCATGATGTTGAAATTCATTTATTTAGCATATTTTGTAAATTATTGAATTTCACTATTCACAAAAACGTAATTATTTATAAAAAATTTAAAAAAAATCACCCTTAAAATTTTTTAATGTGTAGAAATTAAAAATGTTCTCGTATTTATGAAAATAATTTTGTTAATTTAAGAAATTTAAATTGTAAATAAAATCAAAATTTATATGATAAAATTAAATTCTAAAATTAAAGATACAATTCTAACACTCTGAAAATATATTAGGGTCACATAAAATAATCATATAGTCATAAGAAATAAAAATAAATTTTTGTGATTAAATTTTATAAAAATAAATTTCCTTTTAAATTATTAAATTAGTCATTAAATATTCATGACTCATAAAAATACCAACAATATTATACCATATGTTTACTTATAATGAGGATAAACTTTATTTATACTAGCATTGGTATGGTTACTATTCACATGGAAAATATAATATTCTCAAGGTATAAATTAATATTCATAATGGTATGTTAATATTCAGAAAAAATATGTTTGTCCAATAAGAATCCAAAAATCATATTGATGGAAACCGTGAATGTCATATTTTTCAAATTCAAATCACAGAAGTGGAAAAATTATGTTTAAAGGTCACATAGAATTTTAGTATTCCATTTAACCATGATGTGGAATTGTATTTACTAATCTTTTTTATGTCTTTATACAACATGATATTACTGTAATACTGGAGAAATTACATTGATAAAAATTTGGGTCATTACATTTTTCCCCCTTTTGAATGAATTCCCTCAAAATGTTTATTTACATAAACTGGTGAGGGAAATTCCCCTTCAACACATCCTATGGTTAGTATTATTTATATTAATACCTAAGGATCTTCCACAAAAATTGAAAAGGGAGATTTTATTATTGCATAGAATCATATCTGTTCCACTCCGAATCATTACTGGTGGCTCCTCATAAAAGAGATCATATTCTAGCTGTAACACTTTTGAGTTTAGTACATGTGAGGGATATGGAAAGTACTTCCTCATGAGTAATACATGAAACACAACATGAACATGATCCATATTTGGTATAAGTGAATGCTAATTGTCCATGTCTCTTATGTGGTCAAGGATATTAAATGGGAAAATGTACATTGGGCATAACTTCCCTTTTATACCAAACCACATGACTCTCTTCCATCGTTATATTTGAAGGATGATGTTATATCAAAGTTCAAACTCCAACTCTCTTCAAAAGTTGTCAGCGTAACCCTTCTAATGAATCTGAGGTGATTTTATATGTTTTTGGATGACTTGATCCTTCCGATAATCTCTTATTCAAGATGGGGACCAAGTAGTGTTATTTTTTCAACTTCATCGCAACATGTTGGAGTTCTAAATCTCTTTACATATATATATTTATACGGTCCCTTTGATATTTAAAGTAGAAGATTTTTTTTATGAGAAAACAACTAATGGTAGATTCTAATCTCATTCACCTTTAAAATCTAATGAATACGATCTTAGCATATCTTTGAGAACTTGAATAGTCATTTTGGATGGGCCATTGGTTAGGGGTGATTGGCTGTGATTAAATTCAATTCAGTACTCAAATCATGTTGAAGGATCCTCCAAAATTTAGATGTGAAAATTGGATCATGATTAGAGACAATCGATATTGGAACCCCATTCAGTCTCATTACTTTATTAACATATATCTTTGCATGTTTTTCTGGTGAAGGATCCTATCTAATAGAGATATTGTGAGAGGTCATGGTGAGTCGGTCCCCCACTACCCATATCGCATTATTTCCTTTATATGTTTTCAAGATACCCATGACAATGTCTATAGTGACATTCTCCCATTTCCACATGGGTATAATAAATGGTTTTATATTCCATTTATACTTTTATTAATCTAAATTAACCTAATGACATATCATTAACCTTGAAATAAACTCAGTAAGCTCAATCTCCTTTTTTCACTATAAGAGTTATCAGAGACATGGTACATAATGGTATTACTAGGATTGATAGAGAAAGGTGAGCTATGTGCATTATTGAATAGATACTTCTTTATCCCAGGTGATAAAGTCTCACAAAGTCGTGTTATAAACTGAATCGCACCATTATAATCTATATAAAACTTTTAAAGCTTCCCTTAATTTATTCCATTTAACTTCTTTTGTAACTCTCGATCATCTATTTGTGCCTCCATATCATTCTCTTGGATATATGGTTAGGAAATAATTTGGGAACAATATGATGTATTAACTGCCATTATGATTTAAAAATCCATCATTTTCATATCCATGAAGATATGATCATTCTCAATCTGTATTATGGATAGACAACTAGATTATTTCCTAGTAAAATCATCAGTTTCCTAATTTTCCTTTCCCTGATGATAGTGAATCGAGAAGTCATAGTTTTTTATTAGCTCAAACTATCTCATTTGAAACATGTTGATCTCATTTTTTGTGAATATATACAATAAGCTGTTGTGATCGGTATATGTTTCCCACTTCTCACCATAGAGGTTTTGACTCTATATTTACAAAATAAGAAATAATTTTTTTTCAATCTCTAGATCTTGTGTCGAGTAGTTATACTCCTTTATATTCAACTGCCATGAGGAATATGACATAAAGTTATCAATTTTAATGAGTACACAACCCACGAATTTCATTGAACCACCACTATATATCATAAAAACTCTAGTTTTTAGTAATGTGAGTACCGGTGTAGTCATCATCCTTCTCTTTATCTCCATGTAGCTTTCCTCACATTATTCCATCTCGAATAATTTATTCTTCTCCTTGGTAGATAAGTTAGCGGGCTAGAGCATCATGAGAAATTTCTCACAAAACATCCGTCATACCATTCTAATCTAGGGAAAATATGTGTTTATTTAACACTAAAGGGTATGGTACATTATCCAATTACCTTTGTTTTTAAGGGTCCATAGAAATTCCCTCACATGTGATCACATGACCCAAGAACTTGAATTTCATCATCCAAAAGGAACACTTACTGAACTTCACGTACAACTTATCCTTTCATAAAGTCTCCAACACAAGACCTAAAAGTTCAATATGTTCATCCTTACTCTTGGAGTAGATGATAATACCTTTGATAAACACTAACAGATATTTTTCAAGGTATTTTCTAAATATTCTATTCATAAAATCCATGAAGATTTCGGGGGAATTAGTAAATCAAAAGGCAATCACAAAATACTCATAGTTCCCATACCATGTATGGAAGTAAGTCTTCTAAATATCTTCATTCTTGACATTTATCTGATGATATCTAGAATAAATGTCCACATTTGGAAAGTACATACCTCCTTTTAGCTGATCAAATAAGTCCCCAATCATTGGGAGATGGTACTTGTTCTTTATGGTGATCTTTTTGAGTTCCTAAAAATTGATATATAGCTACATTTATCCATCCAACTTCTTCCCAAAGAGCACTGGTACACCCCAATGTGATGTAGTTGGGCATGTAGGACCTTTTTTAAAATTCTCTTCCATTTTATTAGTTAACACCTCAAATTCGATATAAGCTTTCCTATGGGGACACATTATGATAGGAGAAGCTCATGTTATGGGTTCTATTGAGAAACATAATTCATGATTCAGGCGATGTGTGGGTAACTCATTATGAAATACATCATTGTATTCCGTCATGATGAATATTTATCCAAGTTTGACGTTCCCCTAAGACCTAACTATTTGAGAGAGGAATGCTTCTTTATTGGGAATCAACACCCACACCATTGAGAGCCTTTTCAAAGAAGATTCATGATCTTCCTTTCATTTTTAAAGAAGCACGAAATGGTTTAGAATATGGAATTATATTTTCGTTTTCCCAAGTGTTGATATGTTCTCTATATAACAAGAGCTAATTCACTCCCACTATATCATTGAATTCCACCATGGGTTGTATCATGATATTCTCTAGAAGAATATTCCAACATATGAAAATAAGAGAAGAGTCAAACACTTGGATTGAAGTAATTTTACTGCTTTATAGTTTTACATATATCTCTACTTCATGGTTTTGGGGATTTTGTTAAATAGTTCCAGAAAACATGTGATATATAAAGGAATATGTAGAACCATAATCAAATAAGATGTTTGAAATTCTCGAGTTAATAGGAAGTGTACCTTTTATGATATCATATTCTTACTCAACTTTGACATTAGTGATAGAATAATCCTTCTATTGTACTTATGTCCTTGGTGGAAGATGATGCTTTTTACCATCGAGGAATCATTGTATAGTGGACTCAGTTGCATAGTTCCCATTATCCCTGCAATTGTAGTGTTGGACCATCAGTGGTTCATTAATTTCTTCCACCATGTTCTCATATATTCTTATGTCATTTCAGCACTCTTGATCTTCATAGACTTCTCTAGCACACTGGAAGCATTTCCCTGTCCCTTTGAGGCAGTTCCCATGATGTTATTCCCTTATTTTTGGCATGTGGGTGGTTGAGTTTTCTTTCAACTTTTCTCATTGGGTTCTTCTGCATGAAACTCCATCTTTTTTTTCTTATCACCATAGATGTGTGACCATTCTACAAACTCATTCTTCATATAGAGAGAACATCGAACGACTTCTTCATAAATCTAAATTTCTTGAGTTATAATATCCTATCAAAGGTGTGGTTGTAATCACCAAAACAATCTATAAATTTTTCAATCAGTGTTGTTAGGTAATATGAATGAAAACCTTGAATGCCTTGTACAATTTTCTTCGTAGGCCATGATATATTCTCCTTTATTTCACTTCAACTATATGAATTCCTTATTTTTCTCCGTAAAAATAGTTTATGGGAAATAATTGTTAAGAAACATTATCTTAATGTCTTCCACTCCATCTCTGCAATTTAATTTCGTGACTTTTTGTTCATAATCAAATCCCACCATTGGATTTCACTCAACCAAGATGATGAATGGTTGAAGTCACAGTCTTGATATCATATAAGTGAATCATAGAAAATATCTTCCAGATTGAGTTGTCCCACTATTCTATAACAATTGTCTTTGAAGATCCACAAAATATATGTGATCGTTTACACATAAAACCCTTGATTGAATGTTTCTCCCTTCTTAGTGAAGAGGAAATTCCACATTATTTAGGTTATTATTCATAACCTAGGACAACTGTGTAATATATAATATAAAATTTTGAACTCCACCTCCCAAATAATTGGGGATGTCATTCAGGCAATCACTTAATTCTCCCTCACATGGGTTTCATTCCTAGTTACTCATAGTTCCCACAATTTTCTAAAATAGAAATGGTGATATGAAAATATAAGAAAATAATTAATGAATAAATAATTTTTTCCTTTGTGAAATTAACACTAATGTCATATCTTATGGGATCTCTATGTTTACCAATGATTATTTTTTTATATAATTATACTCATACTATAGTTTTCACTACGGTTATCTAATACAAATTCACAAATTAATTAAAACGTACTTCTGATACCAATAATAGTGACCATAAAGTTATTACATTAATTTTACATCAGTTTTATGATTAGAAAACAAAAACAAATTACACTATGAGGATCCAAATGATTATTTTACTGTAAAAAAATATGACTATACATAACTTTTACATCATAAAACATTATCTTTAATATAATTTTTCTTCTCTAAATTATTATTGGACCTTGAGATTGTTTTAGTTCACATAGTTACTGAGTATATACATCAAAAATGGGTCATCTAAAATACCAGTAAGAGGAGAAGAACATGAGACAATAAAACAGGGGTAATCATAATCATTACCATCACAACATGGTCAAAGGATCATATACATGATAAGAATAATTAATAAAAATATTGAAAATTGGAAATGCATTAAAATGGAGCCTTATGCCTTAGGAGTTAAATACCAAACATTGTTGTGAAAACGACATAGCATCATGTTCACACATATTTTAATTTAACTCAAGAGAGTCATCACATTACACAATTAATTGGATATTTTATTATTTTAGGGGCACCCGTCACATCATACCATCAATATTACACTACATAATTATGGTCCCAGTTGTCACATTATAAAATCAGCATTATCATGCATTCAATAGAGAACATATACCAATTTTGGAATTTAATAAAACATGGCAAGGAATTTGATTCATTTAATAAATCAAACCATCATACACATTATGTTTTGATATAAAATAGTGAATAACATACTTGATACAGGAACCATCAACCATGAGTGAGAATTAAAAGGTGTGTTTTTTGAAAGAAGAGTTCTTTTTTTAAAACACTATTTTTGTCATTAAATAAAGTGAAAAACATGTATATCCAATAAAAAATAACATAATGATGAAGATATTATTTTAATGGAATATTCATATTGAAAATGGAGTCAATGATGGAAAACACGAAAAATGAATGTTGGGTTTGAGAATTCCCCAAAACATTTGTCTGAAACTATTCTCCACATTAATATCCAATGTAATAAAAATAGATTCTATTATAAAAAATTCCAGAACATTTTAAAAACTGATTTTTTTTTCACTGTAGTTTTATTAATTCATTTTATGGGCCTTTTGTAGTGTTATTGTGTTTAAATTTATTGTTCAATAGTGTTTTTTATTAGTTTACATGATTGGTTCACTTGTACACATGAATGGATGTTCGTGTAAAACATGTATAAAAAACTAGAGAATGTATTAAATTTTATTAATGATATTCTAAAAATTAAAATTATATTATAAAAAAAATTCATATACCATGATGATGTATCAATAGTTAAAATTTAATGATGATTATTTTTTATTAATTTGGGCAGTTTTTGGATAACAACGAACATGTTTTGTTTTATCATTTAGTATTATGTATCAAAACAATTTACAGAAGAAGAAAGTTGTTACAAAATAAAGACTAAATTATTTTTCCCGCCATTTAATGGGTTTATTTACATCCATGAAGGAATTTAATTAAATGGAAGTGCATTTCCCTAGGTGATGGTAAATTAATACATCATTGTGAAGATTTCATTTTTATAATCAAAGAGAGAGAGGGATGAGTATAATGAATAATATTCCAATAACATGATATAAATATAGTATATAATTATTAATGGAGATATCATGAAATATGGATAGAATATCTTGAGGATAATATAAGAAATGAAATGAAATTTGAATGGAAGTTGAATGAAAAGAGGGATAAAAATTACATCCTAAATTCTCATCCTGATATCCTCCTAACAGAACCTAGGAATGGTATTTGGATGATACCAAGAGCTCTAGTACAAGTGGTAGGGGAAAAGGAATAGTTTTGGAATGAATTTTTATATGTCTTGAATCTTGAGAGGTGTGTAGAAATGAGATCGTGAGGGGTGGTATTTATAGTTGAGGGGAGGATTGTTTTCTCAATATATAATTCATTAGATTATTAATTTCCCCCAAGACAAGAAATAATGTTGATTTCCTGAATAAATATATTGAATATTGAATGTGGGTTAAAATGACCATTTTAGTCTTCCATGACTCAATCATTCCACATAAAATCATTTAGTTAGCATGTTCATTGAATTAGTGAATTTCACTATTCACCAAAAATTAATGTCTTTCAGAAATATCTATAAAATTCACCCTAACCATTTATTGGCGTGAATAATTCAAAAATGAACTCCATTTTAGGAAAATTATTTTTTTAAATATGGTAAATTTAATTATTATATAATATCATAATTTAAAAGAAAAATCAAAATTATAAAAGTTAAACTACTTTTCTAACACTTTGAAAAGGTAATTAAGGTGGCATAAAATTAAGATATAATCATAAGACATAAAAACAATTTTTTATGCATAAATTTTATGAAATTAATTTTTTTTATAAATAATTATATTTATCATTAAATATTCATGACTTGAATAAATAAAAACACTATTATTTCATATTGTCACTTATAGGACAAATAAATATTATTTATACTCTCATTTGTAAGGTCACTATTAACTTGGCCAATTTAATATTCATAAGAATCATATTATTATTTATAAAAGTAACATCTCTATTCATAAGGGTATGTTACTATTCACCAAAATGTATGTGTGTACTACTAGGATCCAAAAATCTTATTAATCACAACCGTGTATGTCAGATTTTTGAAATTCAAATAAAAAAAGTGGTAAAATTATGATTAAATGTCTCATAGAATTTTAGTAGTCTATTTCAGAATGATGTGTAATTTTTTCCCTAATGTTTTTTTAATAGATTATACTATATGATATTATAATAAAAGTTATAATTTTCATTGAAAAAAGTTTGGGTCGTTATATGAGCACTATCAGGTAACACCCATGATGTTTATAACATTATGTGTACCACATGAATCGTATAATATAATAATTTAATTAATTAATCAAAACTCACCATTAATAAATATATGTTTTATAAATTTATAACCCCACTAAATAGATGATATTTATATCTAGGTTTACTCCAATGAATTAAAATTAGAGTTGGGTACTCATAATATAAAAACTATTTCATGGAAAATTAAGATTAAATTTATATACCATAATGGGTATAGCAAAAAGTATATGGAAGGGATTATTGAGAAATTATGGTGGAATAAAATTATTTTGAAATCATTTGGATATTATGTAAATGTTAAAAATCATTAGAAAAAATAATAAATTATTAATCAAAATTATTATTATAAGAGATGATCTTGAATGGAAAATACGATTAGGAGAACCACTTACTATTAATGGTTGCATATTAATGCTTGTGAGGAGATCCATTGATCTATAAAATCTAATTTGGAGGGATATATAGTGGTGAAATTTGATAAATATTATAATAAAAGTTTTTATAGTGAATAGTAATGGGATAATAGTAGGGTATGTATTGTAAAATATTTGAAAATATTTATTAATTTCAAATCATAGTCCTTAGATATATAGTTATGAAAAAAAACTAATAATAATTTGTATTTATAGTGAGTTTTTATATGGTATATTACATTGGGTGAGTGTTTTTTACAATTTTAATAGCTTATCGTTATATCTTCATTAATTTGTATCATTGGGGAGGGGGAAGGTATTCATTTTTTTATGATTTTTTTAAAACCCATAAAATATAATTTTGGTTTTGGATGATTTTATACAGGTTTTGAAAATTATTATTATCTATATAAAAACCCATATTTTAACAAATAATAATATATTTATTTGAAAAATCCATTTATAATTTTATTAAGTCACTCTTATCTCATTATTATATCATAATAATGAACTAATGTTTCTACCATAACGATTTTTGAAAAAAATAGACTACCGCAAAAAATTATCATAAAAATTGTTATTTTATACATTCAACATGGTCATTTCAAAAATGACACTTATTTAATTAAAAAAAATTAATAAATAACAAAAATTTATCAAATAAATATTATTGTTTTTTTTTAATAAAAAATTTCTGACATATGCATATTTCTGAACCTTATAAGAATTTATTTATTCTTCATGTTATTATTTTCATTATATTCAATTAATTATATTTTTTATAAGAATATAACATCGAAATATATTTACATTTAAATTCAATTATTTACCATAAAAGAGGTTATTAATTGTAATCAAATATTTTCTAAAAATTAAAATTTAGTTTTCTTCGTATCCAATTATATATTTATCATATTAATCATAAATTCATGTGTATATTAAATAATTGGGAATATGGGATTTTTTTATCCACTATTTGATTTCTTATTTGATAATTTAAAACATTATATTACTATGTTTAAACGAAATCACTCCTTATTACACCACAATAAATCATAATGGTAGGATTTGTGATGAAAAAAATTTGATGGGGTAGTTTAACAATAATTAATTGATTATTGACTTTTATAAGATTTAAATTATCCTAAAATGTATTCCATCAATGACTCTGTTATTGAGTATCAGATAGTATGTGGTCAATTGTGAACTGTAGGGAATTTATCTCCATTGGAAAATTTCTCAAATCGTCATCATATGGGATAATTATATACGTATATGATATTATTTCTTCATTTTCCATAAATTTCCTTTTATTATTATTTATAATGTGTAGAAATTATATAGGTCACATTTTCATGGCTATATTGACAATAATTGTTATTTTCAACAATTATAATTCACAACAACCATATTATGATTTTAATTTACAATATTAATAATGTTTTGCAGATTATTGTTGCATGTTTTTTGTGTTATATATTACATATCATTAATAAATCATCAATATATTCATTTAGAGGGAAAATAAATATATAAATCATTTTTCATTGCATATAAACCTCGAATAACAAGAAATTAATGTATAAAAAGTGTGGATTTTTTAGAATGAATTTTCAATACTGTTTTCTATTTAATATATGTCTTATAATAATTATAATTAAGATATTTAATTATACATTAACAAACTCAACAAAATATTGAGTAGGGAAATTAAATACACAATAAATGTTTCTAGATAATTAATAAAAAAAATTTATTCCTCTTTCTAAATAATATATTATATTTAGAATTTATAAGGAATAATTTTTATATTTAATCAAATGGATTTAAAAATAATATATAAACACATTACATTCAAACACACCACAAAAATAAATTAATATAGTATTATTTTTGTAAAATTCCATATTAAAAATAATTTCCCCCCATTATATAATGATATAAAAGGATTCAATTTTAATACTCAAAATAAAAATTCATGTAAAAAAGATAAGTATTTTCAGTAAAAATGAAAACATAATTATTATTAATTGGATTTCATTTTTAGTTTTTTAACACACCCATTTTTTATGGAATTAAGAAATAATAGTTCTAATGGATAAATGGCGATGATAAACTATTTTTTATTCACAAAAAATTTCTATGATATGTTTCATATCATTATATTTTCAAGGATATGGTTATTACATGGTTTGTGCTGCATATTATATTGGTTCACATTGATGGTGTTATATATTTTAACATTGTTTTAGTGTAGTGGGTTGGATATAAACAAATTCCTAGAAAATAGAGTTTGGTAGTTCCTCAAATAATAGTGTAACAACACCATCAATCATTGTTTTCCATGTACTATACATATTATAGATCAGTGGTAGCAGCTTAGTTAGAGCCATTACACTATAGTATTTTGAATTTATTATACATTCTCACCATCGACCAAAGATAATATTATATCCAATATTTTGACAATATTCCACTATGGTGTGATTGAAAACCATAAATATAATGTAGTTTTCCTTGGTAACCATTACACCATAACTATATACATCCTGTCTTAGAACCTTTTCTACACAATGCCTATAAATATCTCTGGCACCTTGAAGTCCACCTTCTCATAGAAATTTCCCTTAAAACATGGGTTACTCTAGAAATTATTTATGATTTCTTCTGACAACCATGACCTTCGTTTCATTTATGACATTGAAAAATCTACTCTTGATTATTCAATGGATGGTCATTCCTAGTATTCATCGTTTTCCACCTTTATATTGGGGTGAATTTATTATCTAAGAAGATATCTTTTTCCACTGTATTTTTAATCATATAGAATCATTTTTTGATGAATTTTTATTAGTTACATGGATCCTTGGAATGTGTTACTGATCATATTTATTGTGGGTGTTTTTTGGTATCATAATTTGGAAAATATTTACATTAAAATCAACAAATATTTTGTAGAAAGCCTTTACCATACTAGGACACGAGAATGAGTTAATTTACATGTTATTTTTTATTTCTTTGAATTTACATAGGTTAATTATGTGACATAAAATATTGGGTTATGTCTAAAAATAACATAGAAAACCACTATATGATATGATATACCTATGTGTGTATCTATAGATAGTGTGAACCATGTATTTTTTTATATTACTATAGTAACATTTTACTGAAATGACTATAATGTTAAGAAATTCATATTTTGTATAATACATTATTTTTTTTGTTATATTCGTGATAATAATTGTACGGGTCGACACTTCGTGGAATGGTGGACCAAAAGGATGGGCATGTTCTATCATTTCAATTCACCAAATGATATGACCATGTTAGACTATAGAGAATATTTTCTTTCTTTGTCTTAACAAATTAGAATAAGTCTCTTCTATGATCTAACCTAAGAGGATATAGTGGTTAAAATGGTCTTTTGTGATTTGACCCATGGGATAGAAATGACACCTGATGGCCTTATATAGTCTGACATGGAGGCCCAAACAATTTAATATTATAAATAATTCTTGGGGATAGATCCAAATATTGAGAATATATTTTTTGGATGCTATACCTATTTTGTTTCTATGAAATCTATTATATTCTTCTAGCATGGATCCTAAGTGGTGAGAAATGGGGTTTTTAGAAATCTTGTTAGTGAAAAAAAAAATTCTATGTAATTTTTTTATTGGGTGATAATGTATTTTATTAACATTGATTAAATATCTATATGATTGACAAAAGGATGAATTAGTTTTATCCTAAGAGCTATTACTCACACCCTTCAAAGGAATCAGGTTGTGTGTGGAAATTTCATGAACATTGATCTAACGAAGGACACATGCCATTTGATATGAAGTTGAACAGAATGATGATTAGAGATGGATATGATGTAATAAAATATCCCATACTATTTTATACACTTATTTTCATTTAGGTTTCTTGATACTTACTTCAAGACACCCCATATAGGGTATATATAAATATCATTTAATGAGTTTTAATTCCATTGTAATCATTATTCGATTATCTTTAAATTGTATTTCATTTTTATGTAAATGTATGTTTTCATTTACATGTGTTTTCAATGATATAGATGGTATGGTATCAACATATCAATATATACCCCCACAACTGATCTGCGCTCCCTTGTGTATGGGTAGGCAGGTTTGAAGTTTCCCAAAAACTATTGGTCAGACTAGGTGGTTAAGGTCAGGGTATTATAAAATGTAATCTATTGACCTTATTTCATTTCATTTATTTCCATCTAGGGTTATGATAGAAAGGTTATACGTCAAGTGAAAATCGATTAGTGGAGTTTCCGTGTTCCATGATTTCTCTCTAGTAATAGTCCTATGTGTTCTTGATGATGGGTTTTCTATAGTTTAATGTTCTTTGGGGGTACTTATGTCACGAGTATCCTCATATGATCAGATGATATATATACACCTATTGATTGAATCACTATAGTACATAATAGAAATTCTATTATTGTCACTATTTTTGGAGTGATACATCTTTATTGTCTTCTATAGCTATATATAAATTTATAATTAGTTAGTTTATCATCATAATTTTGTTGTGTTATGTATATTATTTTAAATAATATGTAAGTAAGAAGGATTTTTCACAATCATGGGTTGAACTAGAAAAATCATGCCTTATGGTTTTTGATAGTTTCTTAGGGTTGGGATTATAATCTAATCCCTTTTAATAACTATAAATTGATTATAATGTTATTGTAATATAAAATTTATCATTTTTCATTGAATTTTTTTTTGGAATTTATATAATTCCACCTAATGGAATTTATAGAATGACTGAGATAAGTGATAAAGGATGTCCTTGTAAAAGAGGACGTCCCAGCTCTACCACTAGACAAGCTATAAAATGCTATCACACCCACTACAATGGTTTTTGGAGAACAGAAACATCTACCAGATGTTTTCTGCCTACTTCATTATATTAGAAGAAGTGTTTTTGATATTATGGTTGGTTATTTTTGTTAAATTAATGTCCAACAGTCTTTGTCAATTCATGGAACTAAATTACCTCAAGATGATGATGATTGGATTTATTCCAATGAATGAATATTATACATGGCAGAAACACTTATTGAATGATGATTTTTATTGGCTACCTTTATGTATCCAGGAACCAGGAAGAGATTTTTTGATATATAAAATTTTTTAGGCATTCATGAATTTATAACAAGGATTAAATTAAAATCCATTTTTTTGTGGGTTTATTTTATGATACTCTTATGTTTTACCATGCTATGGATTTTAGGGAGCTTCATTGGGGGAAGATGTTTCTATGAACCTAATACACCCATCTCACCTAGTTACCCAATTTTTCACTAATATTAATTAGGAAAAATGTGTAGATGATGATATAGATTTAGACAGGACTTCACCTGTAGCTTATATTTTTCAGATCAAGAACATTGATCTGATATCTTACCAATTTTTTTTATGAAAGGATCTCACCAATAATATGGAATTATAGGAGGGAACTTCAAAATTTATTCTTCCAGTTCCCTTGGGATGGACAAGTGGACTATAAGTGTTTATATAACTATTTATTCTTATTGTAAAAAATGTTTGAGAATTTATTTTAAGTAAGTGATATACATATATCTTATAGTAGGGTTTCTTATATTACATATAGTAGATTCATTGTTCAAAAATATTCTAAATATTTGAAGAGTGGACATACCATATGTATTTCCCAAGGTTCTAAAATTAGTTTAATTAATATAGAAATATAAGGAATCTACAACATGTTGGATCAAGGGAATTCTGGTTGAGGCCTTAAAATGGATCAATACATGTATAGGAATCGATCCATGATACTAGTTACAGTCCTTGGTAACATATTCAAACCACTCAGATGTAAATTACATAGATGATTCATGCATACTAGGGATAAAGTCATGGAGGTGAGGTGCACATAATGTATGTGTAGGACTATATTATAAGGTATAATGGAAATGGGCCCTCATCTATCCAAATTATGTTCTGTATCACCTCACTTACTTATGTAACTTTTATTTAAATAATGTTGGATCTCATTATATCATATATTTTAAATTTATTATTTTCCGTTATATAATGGTTAACATATTCTCTATGTTTCTTATTTTTAAATTCCTTTGGGAATTAATGTAAATTTTATTTAATGATATCATGTGTTTCTAATGGTTGTTTCCTTCTTTTGAAATCTTGTTGAGTTTGTGATCCATGAAATGAGTATTTATGATTTATAATTTTTGATAGTCAGGCTGATAAGATATCAAGTTCAAATTTTCTTTAATAAATAATTGGTCTCCTTCATTTTACCTAAAGGATATGTCGTCATGTCAACTGGTGTGGCTGGATGTGGAATCTAAAAGACTTGTTATCCATTTGGGATTGGATGGAGATATTAATATTTGGGTAGCTATCAAGATTCTTATATAATTACTCGTAGTAGCCTCTTTGTTTCCTCCTACAGTGGACCTCTAATAGTATGGCTTCTCTAATGAATTTTCTAGTATTTTTTCGAATGAATTGTCAGATTTTATTTATAAGAAAATATAGTGGGATAACCTATATTGATTCCACTATATCATATAGTACTGTAAATTTTTAAGTAACTCCAGTTAAAAATAAATTATTTTTACATAAAATCATTTAATAGAATGATAACGTCACCTTAGGGTTCATCAATGTTGTTTTTTATGAAAAAATATTTAATATAGGGTTGTGATTAAACTAAAAGAAATTGAACCAGGGGAAGGTGATGATCATTTATCATTTACCACATATCAAAAATCTCTTTTATAGGTTATGGATGTCCTAGTGTCTCTCTAAGATTTATATTTATTTGAGCTACCATGACTGTTGGTATAGAGAGGATGATATTCATAAAATAAAATTCAAGATTAGATATGGATTTTATGATAATCTCTTCATGCCTTTGAGATTGATGAATTAATAAGTGGTGTTCATGATCATCGTGAACAAGAACATCCATACATATCATGGATCCTTCATTTTATTCAATTTATGATGATATCATTATATATTGTATGATTTAGGATATAATTTATGGAATCATTTATATTTTATTGAGTACACATTGTGTGAAAAATATTTATACCAATATTTTGAATATTATTTTTTTGATCTGAGAGGTATGATTTTATGGCCATGCTATCTTTGAGGGATTAATTTATATAGACCTGGAGAAGGTCCAAGTTATGAATTTTTATACACTCCCTTAGATGGTTTTTGAGATATAGATATTCCATGTGTGGCTGAGATTCTATTGATAGTTCATTGATGTATTATCTCACATTGTACTATCATGAATGTGGCTTACTATAAGGTTGTTGATGTATCAACAGATTGATTACTGTGGGGAGGTTTTTCTTGAATTGAAAAAGAGATTGAAAAAGACCATAGTTTTTAATTCTCTTAAATATTGTGATCAAATTTCCACTGAATGGTGATCATTCAGGTATTTATTAGTAGTTTCTATAAATAATAGATATAAGGTTTTTTTTATGTTTCACAGAAACTATGAACCCATGAGAGGAAATACATTCTAGATGTATTATAGGATGGAGATATCATCTACCTGTGGATGTGTTGGTGAAAATATCTCTTCAGTGATAGGTTTATCAATTACATGGATCTAGAGGAATTTTTTAATATCATATTCTAGCGAGAGATGAATATAAGTTTGAGAAAATGGGTGGGGTATCTGTAGAAATTAGACCATGAGACAGACTATCTTCTATAAAAAGTTAATTGAATTAAAAATTATCATTTCTAGAAAAAACAGGTGACACAATAGCATATAGATTTTTCTTTATATTAGGAAATTATCATGATGAATTTAATTGATGATTTATTAGTGGATTCATTTAAGGAACATGGAGTTTTGATATGTGTGCCTTTTTTGATCTCATATTATTTTGTGGATGGTGTAAAAGAAAACCCAATGTCAGATCCATAGTTTTTAGTGATGTGGTAATAATTAGGGGGAGAAAAGAATAGCTTCTTCGTTTTCATTGAAATGGGATCAGAATTTGGGGTATATAAATATATCACATGATATACAATTTTAGTTTTGGTGTCCATGTATGAAGATAGGCACCACCGGTTTTCCCCAAGGATTCCAAACCTATTGGGGTGATAAAGGATGAGAATCATCTTTATGGTTGTTTACATTAGACACATCCAGTGCCAATGTGTATGTGCGATCACCTGATAATATAATTCCTGATCAGGTTACCCATGAACCTAAGGAGTTTCGACATATTTAGGGTGCTTATCGATCAAATGGCTAATGTGAATTAGTTGATTATGATTTGATACACCCTTTTAGTGAATGAGTTATGGATTCTATACATATGGGATATTGTATTCCCACAAAGAGGTTATTTGGCCATTATATTATATGGATATTCATATTTTTCCTCATTCATATGGGCGTGTTACAGAAGGATTTAACTAGTCAGATGTAACTGATTATTTCATAGCATCTACATGTCGACGATAAATCCAAGAATGAGATCGAAATATTTGGGAATTTATTATGGAACACATCCTAAATTAGGTGGATTTTAGGATGATCTTTTATAATTTTTTAAAATCACATATAATAACAACCTGCAGTCTTCAATTCATATGGTAACATATTAGGATCATTATCAATGGTCATGCCACTAACCAGTATATTAAAAAAATGTTTTTCAGATAGATATTTTTTGTGGTTACTATGATATATAAGAGATCTTAGATGATAACATTTATTTTAAGGGATTTATATTCCATTTAGAGATGTCTTTGATTAAGCATCCACATAAGGATATGACATTTGGTGTTTATAGTAGTTAGAAGTGTTTTCTTGTGGGTTTCATACCAACTAGGAAATAATCATATGTGATTAAAAGGGATGACGAAACGATGGTTTTTCGGATTGATTCAGATCACTAAATGTTTCTTAGTATTGGATTACAAACTATATCATCTTTTAAATTTTCATGGAGTGCATGATATATTCCATTATTCTCGCCATCAAATTCATGATCTCAATTCAGAACATGTGATCTATTCTCGATGATGATAAATCATTAAAGGGGGAGTTTTTTAACATCTTCTGTTTTATAGTAATAAACTCTGGATGGTTACATAGGATAAATCGGTATTTTGTACTTTTTTATTAGAAACATTTATATACGGTGGTGAATTTATTTATATCATGAAGGATATGGATATATTTTGGTTGTGATAATTTAGCACATCTATCAACTTTTAGGGTTCAACGTTTTGACATATATATGATGTGGGGTTTAGGTTATAAATTAGAGGCTATAAGATGTATATTGTGAGGTTCCTCCAATATTAGAGATTATATGAGATGGACTGGTGGTTGCACCATAGTGTCCATGTGAGGGATTAGAGACTACAACATGGTAATAATAAATTCTTCATGGTACAATCCCTAGTTTATATGATCATTTTATTGACCATGAAATATATTATATAAATTCATTTTACTGGAAACCATTGTCTTATGAACAACAAGTTTCTTCCAAATTCATTTCTTTGCAAGAACACATTATGGGATATACATATGAACTATGGAATGATTCCTGATTTTATAGAATATTTATAACATATAATGGAAAAAAAATTATAACCCTCTCACACAATTCTCTCAAAGCATTACCAATTATACAACTTCTACAGGGGATCATATAGCTGCAAAGATCATGGTTTTTTTCTCGACATTGATGCGTCTACTATTAATTATATGAGGTTATTTCCTACATGGTTAAAATTTGTGTTCCTCAATTATATTATGGAAAATTTTTAAAATAATTTTATGTATCAGCAATCATGTTAAATCATGATCTAGAAACAATTTTTTGATTGAATTTGTTTTATTATATGGATCCTTCGAATGAATGCTTGATCCCATTGGATCATTGTTGTTATTAGGTATCCATTCCTTGAAAATCTTGACATTAATATCAGTATGCTTGAATCAAGACTCACTTATCATTTAGGGGCTAGATCATTTTTAGGTTACCATGTTTTGTTTAATTTTTTTAAATAATAAATAGTTCATTTTCTAACAAAATATGTTATCCTATTAAAAACATAGCATAGAGAATCAATTTCTGATAGGGTATGCATGTGTGTGTGTTTATATCTTCTAAGATATATTTTTTTATTATTCCTTAGGATATATGTTACTGATATAATTATAAATATTATATGTGATGTATTTTGTATATTCTATGTTTTTATATACATGATACTTATGTGATATGTGGACTTATCATGGCATGGTGGCCCTAGAGGGGGAGCATGTTTATATGTTTTGTGTCACATGTTGAGAGGGCCATGCTAAACAATAGGGAATTATATACATGTGTATCATGACCATGTGGAATAAATGTTTTATTAAATATGAACCATGAGTTGTTATTTTTTAAAGATTTTTTTATCTGACCTGGCCCAAGATTTAGAAACAATGATAAATTGACATACGTGGTTTGACATACAGGTATAGGGAATATAAAAAAACTGAGTATCATTGTGGATGGATAATTTTGGTGAGTATCCTTCTTGGGGGATCATACACTTATGATTCTTCCCAGTATATTTATATATATATTTATCATAGAGTCGATAAAGGAGAGAACATATATCATGTTAGATACGTAACTGCATAAATGATCGATGTATTATTTGTTTCTTGTGCATGAGTTTATTTTATTATCATGACGTAAATATTTATATCCATGTGCACACTTTTAATTCTGCATTGGTGGTGTCCTATTGGGTTACACCCTATAAGGTAATCTCTATGTAAATTTTGATTGGTGGTGTCCGATAAATGATTTTCCCTTTCATGACATATAGGAGCATTTAAAATTTTATAATTATTTTTAGAACCCATTAAATGATATTAAGAATCCCATTCATCCCATGTAAAATATGTTTATTGTTTTAGAAATATATGAAATTTTATAACCATAATTATAATATAAAGATACTTCATTATTATATGATTCATAAAATATTTCTATAAACTTATTTTAGTCCGTTACAAAATAAATTTTTTTGATAAAAATTGTATTTTCTTCATCACATCATGCTGGTCATAGAATCCATGATTATAAAATTGTTTTATTTCCAAAATCATCTTAGTCTCATTATAAATTTTTTTAGAAACACTCATAAAAGGTTTCCTCAATCCATCATCTAATAAAACAATATATGATTCAAAATTAACCTCACTAAATTTAGTACTTAAAATAAATATCAATATTACAAACCTATTTTTGAATGTGACAGGTCCTCCATCATACCAATAGATATCTTTTAAGATATGATTGTTGTCAACCATGTGTAATGAGTAACCATTATCCAAGACCTATTGATTTCATCACATAATCGAATTCTACCCCACATCGACCATAATATATTACTCATTGTCACTTTTCCTATAATTTAATTTGAAGTTTCAAAATTTTTTGGATTCCATAGAAATAGTTTGACATACATTTTTCCACTTATTCTCTTTTGAGGACACCCACCATATGTTCTTTCATATTCTCAAAATCACTTCTTAATTTTATGTTTCTCTCAGGTATTATCTTTTTTTCCATATTTTAACATCGCATTTCATGCCCCTCAATTCAAAAAGACTTTTCAATTTAGAGAATGATATATTATACCAAGTACAATATTTTTTGTGTTCATACACTCTATGACACTAATATTATTCATTTAATTGAAATCTCTATTAAGGAGAATAAATTTCCTAAAACTATACATAATTTTTTTTAAATACTTGAAACGCTTTAAGTTTTATAAAAAATATATGGCTTCAAAGATTTCCCATAACCATGATTTTCACATAGGCTTATCCTTAAGAACAATTTATATATAAACATATCTATTTGTATAATTTTCTATTTAATCAAATGATATATCATAGAGTGTGTCACATTTTTTCTTCTTTGAATATTCCTATTTATTCAGTTTCATAAAATTTTATCAAATGATATTTTTTATTGAGTTTCTATTATAATTTTCACTATTATATTATGAAAACAACATTAAATTTAATTTAATGGAAAAAATATAATGATGAATAGAATGTTGTATAAAATCCTTGACTGAATTTTTGAACATGGTATTTTATTTACTAGGAGTGATTTTATCTTAATGTAATATTTACATATGAATATTAAAATAATTAATCATGTTATCCAAGTTCACTATAGTAATCTAAGTGATATGGTTTACTATTCAATGAATTCATTTTTATCACCCATTAATATGAATAAATATACTTATATCACAGAAATAATCATGAAATTAGATTAATAAAGTAATGTTTTATAACATTTATTATTCTTTTTCAATTGTATTTTATCCCATTAATGAATAATATTCTCACTCATGAATTCCATGAGAACAATTATCCACTGAAAATATTTTTCAGTCTCTTAATTTCTATCCTCTTTTTCTAATTTCTACCAAATAGCTATTTAATTATTTGGAATGTATCAATTAAGACATTAAATATGTATTATCTTTATTCTTTGATTCATCCTCTAATATATCACTATCCACATACAAATGTATTATATCCTATTTTGAGAAAATATTTATTTTCATAGATGTTTTGAACTTTTTTTAATTCACTTTTTATATTTATAATCATCAATATTTAAAAAAAAGGGATCAATAAAATTTAATAATGTAGTATGATTTTATAAATACTTATCATGATATGTTTTTATTTTAGAGATATGTGATATTTACCAGAATTTATATACATATATATATTAGTTTTAGAAGTTGAATTCTACTACAATATTTTCCCCATTATCATATAGTAATATATAAAAACAAAAATGATCTATTCAATATAATTTCATCTTAATCACGAGCCATAAAATTTTAAATTTTAGAAATATTATTTTTTGGTTTATTTTTGAAAAGTTTCCTCTCAATGGTAAAATTTATAATGAACATATCCATAAATATGATTCATGATTACAATATGTACACTCGACTAATTAACTAATATCAAACGCGTATTATAACATTAATATATCTTTAATTTGATTATTTTGTGATTACAATGATTACACATGGTTTTTCATATCTACTAAATGAATATCAATGAAATTTAACAATAAGGAATTAAATATTTGGGATCCCATTTCTCATGAAAATTTATTTTCCTATATTTTTAAGTAATACATTTTACACTCAACCAATAACTTCAACAATATTTTCATATTGAAATGTAAACACTGTCCAAACCAATTGAATATGAAAAACAACATTTGGTGATTTTATAACATCTAAAAAATGTAATAGAAGATATGAAACAATAAAATATTTAAATTTATAATATTATTTTCATGAAACATACTAACATCATTATTTTTTGAAATAATTTTAAATATAAATAATTATTTTGAAAAAAAATATTACAAACTAAAAATATATCTGATTATCAAAAATACATGGAGCTAAAACTCTAGAACCAATATGATCAACAAGGTAACATTATACTCATTTCTCTATTATTGATTAAGGGGAATGGGATAAATATGGAAGATCACTAAAATCGAGATGTGGAAGAATCAGTGGAAGCCAAAAACTACATTTTGAATATAAATATTCATATTCTAGTTAAATACTTACATCAATGAAGAAAACCACATAGTCAATGATTAAATGAAATTGATAGTGTGTAAGAATATACATGTAATTTTTAATTTCTTAATTTATAGTCACTTTTTTGGAAATATAATAATAATTGGATTTTATTAATTATAATTGCACTACAAAAATCTTTATCTAAATAAAGATAAAGAATAAAGGAATGGGGAAATGTGGTTCCGTTTGATGGATTGACCATTGAGACTATAATGTTGAATTAATGGTTTATTTTAATGAAATAATTTTCCATAAAATTCAAACTATTGAACTTGTTAATCTCATTGATCCACTAAATATTATTTATCAATTTCACCCTCTATGACATTTTAATAATGTTGAAATAGTGGAACATTAGATTTAAAAGATTTGGTAGAACCCAAATCCTTCTAGAAGTAGTCATTAAACCTTGTTAATGATTCTTCACAGCCAAACAAGTGGATAAAATTGATTTATTCTCTAACCTAAAAAAATATTATTTGGATCCAACTAAGATACCTCATTTAATTTTTTCTCAAACCAATAGACTTCTAGATATAGATCTGACCGAGAGGTTCCATATGCTTCTTTCTTCATCTAGTAGACTTCACTTGCTCCAGCACCAACCAGAACAATTAATCATTTTTAAAGGTTTGATCCACTGTAAAATTATTCCATGATACAAAACTATTATATTATAGGATCTATCTTTCTTAATTTTTTAGTCATGTACCTTCAAAAACAACTAGTTAGGTCTATTGGTGTTGGTCAATAGTTATTATCACATGCAATGGCATGTTTTCATAGTCAAAATATACTCAGGATAATTCATCCTTCTTATAATGTTATAACCCCTAGATACATTAAAATGAAATTCACACAATTTTCTTTAATAGTTTAATTATGATCACACTTAGACAAGTACAAGGTATTAACATTCAATAAATATATATTTAAAAACATCTTATATACTTCATTCATTGAAGTTTAATGCATCAAATATAAAATCCTATAATATATATTTATGATCAATCTAGTTTTAGGTATCTCAAATATTCTCAATAATTTACATATTGATGAACACATATATTTACTCCTTGTGAACGTTTTTCCATTAAATAATTAGTCTCAATGTACACTTCTTCTTTGTGTACATATAATTATGAACACAAGTTATCTTGAATGTATATTCATAAAAACAAATTATTCTACACGAAATAACCTTCAAGAACATTTTTTTACGCAAATGAAGTTTGAATCCTAACACACTTTGTGTGAGAGGGACACATCTTATCCATTCTAGTTGCTAACCGGAATGGGTGTAAGATATATTTCTATTGAAAACATCATCATCTGGATAATATATGTATTTGTACATTGTCTTGGTGTCTGAAATAATTCTCTGCAATGTAGAAATATTTTCATACATATATTGTTATCATGGAAAGCTTCACAAATACTTGATCTCCAAAAAAAATTATGTGTGCTTATCAAAATAATAATTCATTTTATATAAAAAAAATTTCATGATAAAAATTTCATAGATCCTAGGACCTTTGTGTAGTGGATGTTTTTAATGAGAATATGTTCCATGTTATCACACAAATGATGATTGATATCACATCTTCTCGGTCAAGAGTATTTTATATTTATAGGTAGAGTTCACAACCTTATGTAGGTGAAATTTAACATTTCAAGAATACTATATTCATTTCATATCTTGGAGATCTAAATATGCATGGAAATATCATAATTCATAAAAAACATACAGATAATTATATGTTTTTTGTTACATGAGGCCAAATTTCAACTATATTTACATGCCCTTAATGGACACTCCTTAGTGTCATGAAGCTCGAAAGAATCACATGACCAAACAGAATCCCTTAACAATCATTTTATTTCAGATAAAGTGTGACCTTCAAGTTATCACATGAATGAAATGTGTATCACGCATGCATGGTTAATCTGAAACTCTTTTTATACCCATCACATTCTAATTTTGATGAAATAAGGCCCATGTTCAATTGTGGTGGTTCATAATTCTTCTCCATTGACTAACATATCTGTCGAAATATGGGAGTAGGAAGAAGACCATTCTCATAAAAACTATGATTTTTGAGAAATTAGATTGTTAATATTACATAGATATAATTATCTATGTTATATCTACCCATTTAATAGAATGATGAAGAATGATCAATTTCATAGTTTTACAACATTGAATTCTCAATGATGCTTCCATCAACATTATTATATACTTCATTCTTAAACCTCAATGAGTTAGAAACTGGTGATCTACATCCCTATACCCTTCTCAAAGACCACCTTCCTATGGTTGTATGGGGAATTATCCCAACCCATGTACTACCAGAAACTCTATAAATAAATTATACATGGTTTCATGCCTGAAATTGGTCGATCACTCCCACATGACTTTTAAATAGGATCGCCCTTTTACTTATCATTATGCAATCTAAACTGGGATATGATCTCTTGATAATGGTTGACCTCATGGTACCACCAAGACAATCAGTGAGCTAGGATACAAATTATATGAATATTAGACTCTTTTTTTAAAAAAAATTCATCATATTCTATACATATAAAAATTATAATTATGATATTAAATTCAATTCCAACATCTATATTACCAAACAACTTTCAATCATACATCAAAACTATTATGTCTTGAACTTATTCATATGGAATGATGGATTTTTCATTTAAATAATATTGAATAGAATTTATAATTTTTTAGTAATATTGAATGAAAAAAAATCACATGTTCTTTAGTTATTTTAAACAATGTTCATTCCTAATAACGTGCCTTTGAAAATCAATATCACTTCCACAATGATCCAGATTATCCAAGGAAAATTATCTAGGAGTTATATCCAATGACCTTAGATAAATCCATGAAAATTCTCTAGCCATCAACATGTCATCGAATCTCATAAAAAAATATTAAATAAAATGAAACACTAGACAAATAAATATCCCTATTTTTATTTTTTAATATATATATTACATTATCAAAGTCAATATGTGGGAAAAAAATCTCTCCAATTGATAAACAAATGAAAAGGGTATTTGGGGGATTTTTCTCATCATATTTATCCTATAAAATATGATCACATCCTTC
This sequence comes from Viscum album, assembly GCA_963277665.1. NCBI lineage: Eukaryota > Viridiplantae > Streptophyta > Magnoliopsida > Santalales > Viscaceae > Viscum > Viscum album. The sequence goes on along the minus strand of OY728130.1, from coordinate 352,096,070 downwards.
ATATAAAATTTCATGATAACCTCAAGTAAGAGGAGGATATAACATAGTTATAATGGTAAAGAGTGTATAGATAATCATCTCTTTATCTATATGGTCTAACATGGTGTATAAAAAAGGTAGACATCACTAAAGATCCCTAGGCATTCTATAACATACAATGTCACTGATATGATTATCAAAATATATGAATTAAAATTCAAGGGGTTTTATGTAATTATATTTATAAATGAAATATATATCATACACACAGTGAAAAAATAGACCAAGATATTTGGGTGAAAACGATAAAGATCCTCCTTGGTCCTATTTTGTGATAAAAAAACTCCACATTAATTGATAATATAATACAAATAATAATAAGGGATTATATTTTTATTAGAATACCTTGACCAATAATTTTGACCCATTTCGTGGTTATCCTATTCATTCTCATGGTTTCTCACAGTTAAGGGTTTCACACTTTTCATCCATTTCATCAAATTCCTTGGACTCCTTGAAGTACAATAACATAACGTAGTCCAAAAAACCACTACCTAAAAAATATCTTTCAATTCCCTTCATGGTTGGTAAAAAAACATATAAAAAATAGGGAATAAAGAAGGACCTCATGGTTTCTTAAACAAAACATTAAAATTAAGGGTATACACTCAATCTAGAACATTCCACTCTGCCAATCTCAACATGGGAAGATTTCATTGGAATATTATTTTTTTATTTGAGTTTCACTTATTTAAACCTATTATTTCTTCCCTTAACTTATTCATTGTGTGAAATACATCATCCCTCATTATTCATCAAAATATTCATGATTTAAATTATAGATAACATGTCTTCTATAAACACTTTAATTTTTTATACCACTTAGTTTCATTTTAGTTTATGATGTCTCTCAAAATCCTCCAATTATTTAGCTAGTTTCAACTGATGTGGCCAAATGACAAGGTAGTCATTATTAATATTCGCAGTCATCTAAAAATATTTACGTTACTTTTGATTTGATTTATTTTATTAAATATGTCATTTTATAGAATTTGGAACATCACTTTTTAACATCTTCATGTCATCGACATCCTTGTGACCATCCAAATTTCATCCACCATAATCATATTTTGAAATATGAATTTCTTTCTGCAGAAAATTGTTGTGAAAAAATATTCACACATTATTTTATATAATATTTTTTCTTTTGATTCTCATTCAATCTAACATAAAATCCTTCCTTCAGAAATATTAAATACTCAATTAAATATAATTTATAGTATTCGTGATGAAGCATACCAAAAAATTAAAAAAATCCTTGAAACTTCATTCTCTGATATTTGTTTTGGACAAATCTATAGTTTTTTTGTCATTATCATGTTGCATACAATAGAATAATCTTCTTCATGGGTTTATTCCATCATGGAAAATTTTATTCTTCAATAGATTTGGAATATTTATTCCAATTAATCAAAGAATAAATATCCTTAGTTTTAGTTTTCACACCTACACAATTAGTAGTAACGTATGAATCAAAATTATTGTGTAAATTATTACGTCAATTATATAAATAATGATATGTCTCTCCACTAATAGTAGTATAATAATTGAAATATTTATTAAATTTATTAAATTTTTGATGAAATAAGACACATATGGTTGGTTCTCAAATAACTACCCTTCTATGTAATAAACTATATCTCTAAGATCACATATAATCTTCTATTGTTAAAAAAAGTAATTAATGTGTCTTCATCTCACATAAAAATGATACTTATTTATTAATCATTACTTACTTTTATTCATCAACATGACCACTTTATTTATTATAATTTTAAGCGGTTAATTGGTTTTTTTATTTCTCAGGATTATTCATTTTCTTCTTAATGTATTTTACCTATCCCATGAATATTTTTAATTCTTCATTCAGTTTCCACTCATGTAAATTTATTAATTCTTCTTCATTACTAATACATGGATAGTATGTTATTTTGTTTTCATGGTCAAAAAAGTAAACTATATTATTTAAATAGAAACATGTTGATGAAAATTTTTAGGGGTTGATGTTAAGATTTATATTATTGATGCTGATGTATTTTTTCATCATCTTCATACCTCTTTATGGTTTATGGTTTCTATCATCATTTTATTGTGATTCTGTTTCTAATTATTTAAAATTATTATTTGGAAGCTTCATAAAAAATGAATAGTTTCACCATATTTAAAGAACATTAGTACTTGTTTACTATTTATACTCATATTTCCCTTCCTAAACCATTTTCATATATGGGAACCAATATGATTAATTTTATAGAAATATTTATAACTATAAGAATAAAATAATTATGAAATCTCATCTTCTTTAACATTACATTCTCATACTACATCAATTAATTTTTATAAAATTTTACTTCATCTTCAAATCGATATTTTTTATTACCATATAGGTTATAATAATTTGTTTAGTTCATCAAGAGAAAATTCAACTCATTCTTCTTGGAATGATACTTTTGAATCAGAAGGATCTAGAAAATTCCTCATCATTTTTGACATTGATTGAGTCACCCATACTCTCACCAAATACCATGATATTTTCCTCGATTTCATTTACCATATTAAAATAGTAATTAATTTCCACATCATCAATATTCTATATATCATTATGTTTTCCCCAGAAAACATAAATATTATATTATTTGAAATTAACTTTACCAACATTAGATCATCTCAATTAATCCAAGATATCATTAGATGATTAAAGACTCTTGAACATTATATAGACCTCATCAGTTAGAGAAACCATGATGAAATCTTTATACTTTCCATCTAACTCCATATTAATCTTATTTGATTTCATCAAGTAATCATCATCAATAATGGTTGGAAAACCCATTGTTTCAACACTTATCAGGTCTAAGGAATATTTTAGGATATGAGGTATAATCTCATTCTTCCAACTGTGATAATTATTTTCAAATTTTTTTAGAGACCATGGATGTTTATAAAACTAAGATTATGAATATTTCAGAATGCTCAATGTGTATTTAATAGTATTATAATTCTCTAATACCACTTGTAGTACCCCTATATGGATTTCTAACTGACAGGGTGGGGTGAATCAATGGTTTATTTCCATTAATTCCACTTATTTGTAATTCAACATCTAATTTTTTTTACTCAAACTACTATATATTATCTCCCAATATAACATCATGTGCAGTTTTAATAATATAGGGAGGACATCACACATGGTTCACAAGGTTTGACAAAAATCCTACTCTTTACTGGATCCTATTCATCCACCTAATTACATATTCATCGCTATAAAAATATTGAATATAATTGATTTCAGCTTCAAAAAATTACTTCTTCCCTAGCTCCAACTCTAGGAATCTGTTTAAATTTGTCTATATCCTAAATAATTATTGGTAAGATATAACTAAGGGACAAATTTTTCTCTTGACTCAAAAAATATACTTAACCTTTTTTCAGTAATAACCAAAAGGCTTTGCCACTATATAATGCATAATACACTATTTGATGATTTTGTTATCTTCTTATAGGAGTTTTTTGGATATGAATATCTTTGTTACTTATATAGATACCTTCGATAACCATTGACCATGTCTATTGGTCTTTTTCAATAATTTTGATAACATATAATGAGAATATACCTTAGTGATCCTATAGTCAATATAATTATTAATTTATTTGAAGTTATAGATTCAACATTATAGGTGAAAAAAAATCAAATATTTCTCATCATTATTTTAAATAAGATTAGTCCTTCAATGTTCTATGGTATTTAAATTCTTGAATTTTCAATTAGAAATCATCAAATACCTTTCATATATGGAACCATAATGTATGGAATCTAAAATCTAAACACATATATTTTTCATCTCTTTTATCATGTGTTTCCCAATTATGTTTTTGTTATCTCAAATATTCTATAGTCTATACTTATTCATGCATAGATTTATACACTCATTTTGAAAAATAATCCTTCATGTATGTAATCTCACTATCCACATCATCTTTTCATACAAAGGTTAGTTTAAACATATTATAATTCACTATTATTTACATGTAATATTTTTTCATCATGCATTAAAATTCATGTAAATACATCTACATAAATGAATTTTTAATCCTTATGTCTATGATGCAAGAGTCTCACACTGTCTCCTACATGCATGCTAACGTGAATGTGTGCAAGATATCATTATTCACGCATGATCCTGTTCATGAGACATTATGTAAGAGTAAACTAAATTAGTGTCTCAAATGAAATATTACAAAGAAAGATGTATGAAATGATATTTTACTTCCAAATGGATTCACATAACACTATTATTTATGAATATATTAATATGTTCATTATAGTAGCATAATTTATTTGGTATCAACATTGGAACAAGCTAAATGATTCTTGGTTCCTCATACATTCACATAATGTATGTTAGTGGACAATATCTCAGTCATGATATCACAAAAAATTTTAAATAAAACACATACTATATGTCACGACCTATCCTCGGGGCCCGTACCGTGACTACCCCAAAGCCTGCGGATCAACTGTACGAGGAGTCATACAATCAGGTGTGCTGGAGCGAGCCCTTATGATTGAGAGCTTTCTGGCCGAGTCTACAGCGAGACATACCACTGGGCGGCAGGTGGCGGAGTCTTCGGCAGTTGGTAGCCGACGGATGACTCAGGGTTCCAGGAAGACCAGACCTTCTGGCAGATGACCTCGGGACACTGGCTAAGCAGTGCGGGGCACACAGCGCAAAGCCAGTCTTCCGAGAGGCAGGCAGTGCTTCGAGTGCGGCGGGCAGGGCCACATGGCTCGTGACTGCCCGACCCGCCGTACCGAGGGGCAGCAGACGGTGGAAGGGCCACCCAGGAAGAGGCAGAAGGTTGACCGTGGCGGTCCGCAAGGAGGAGGCGAACGAGGCAGAGGAGCTAGCCGAGCAGCAGGTGGTGGGCGACGCTTTGAGGCTCTGCCACCACCACCACCAGGAGGCCCGCCCCGACCATAGGGAGCTGGCGGGCAGAGACAGGCACAGCTCCAGGCAGCGGAGGCCTACGACCACGGCCCACCAGTGATGACTCGAGGTACGATCTATGTCTATTCCACCCTTGCTGTAGTTCTTATAGACACAGGAGCGAGTCACTCTTTCATAGCCGCTGCCCTTGTTCGGAGCTCGGAGATTCCGACAGAGCCGTTGGCTTGATCCTTACGGCTAGAGACTCCTTCGGGAGCAGACTTGACGATTACGCACTGGTGCCGGCCGTGTGAGCTTACTCTAGGAGGCAAGAGTTTCGGATGGGATCTTCTTGTAGCGGCGTCGAGGCCATACAACGTCATCTTGGGCATGGATTTTCTATCTACAGTCCATGCTCAGATTGAGTGCATTAGGCACAAGGTGCGATGTGTGCACACCGACGGGAGCAGGTTCACCTTCACTGGCGAGAAGGGAGCCTTAGCAGCATAGGATGGACTCACGCAGAGGAGAGGATATCCCATCACTCCTTAGTTGGTTAGCCTCGTCCTTGGAGTAGTTGACGTGCAGAGTCCTAGTTTTCCTGCAGTGGTGGATCAGTATGCGGACGTCTTCCCCGATGACGTTCCAGGGCTACCTCCTCGCAGAGAGGTAGACTTTTATATTGATTTGTACCTCGGGACAGCCCTGATATCCACTCCAGAGTATTGGATGGCCCCCGCTGAGCTTCGAGAGCTATGGGTACAGTTGGAGGACTTGCAGGGCAAGGGGTTCATCCGACCTAGTGTTTCACCCTGGTCTTCACTGATATTGTTCGCCAAGAAGGCGGACAGGAGCTTGCGACTATGTGTCAATTATCATCGCCTGAACCAGGTTATAGTGAGGAACAAGTATCCGCTACTGAGGATTTATGACCTCTTCGATCAGCTCAAGGGAGCACGGTGGTTCTCGAAGATAGACCTCAGGTCAGGCTATCATCAGCTCAGAGTTCGAGACGAGGACATGTAGAAGACGGCCTTCAGGTGATGGTATGGCCACTATGAGTTCATGGTTATGCCTTTCGGCGTAACCAAATCTCCAGCAGTGTTCATGAGCCTCATGAATAGGATCTTCCAGTCATACCTCGATCGATTTGTCGTGGTCTTCATCGACGACATTTTGGTGTACTCGACCACGGAGGAGGAGAACGCCTACCACTTGCAAGTTGTACTAGACACACTCCGAGAGCACCAGCTTTATGGAAAGCTCTCGAAGTGCCAGTTCTGGTTACGTGAGGTCCACTTCTTGGGGCACATCATTTCTGAGGCGGGAGTTGCTATGGATCCTGCGAAGATCGAGGCAGTGCTAGCTTGGGAGCCACCTAGGAGCGTGACGGAGGTGCATAGTTTCTTGGGTCTAGCCGGATACGATCGGAGATTTGTTCCGGACTTCTCTAGAGTTGTGGCGCCACTCTCAGCTCTGACGAAGGAGGGGAAACCCTTTGTGTGGTCAGACATATGTCAGCAGAGCTTTCAGGAGCTGAGATATAGATTGACCAGTGCACCTATCTTGAGGTTGCCTGAGTAGGGAGTTGGCTATGTAGTCTACTGCGATGCATCAGGGACCGGACTCGGGTGTGTCCTGATGCAGGAGAGGGCCGTGATTGCCTATGGATCATGTCAGTTGAGGCCGCTTGAGCAGAACTACGCCACTCGTGACCTGGAGTTAGCAGCAGTGGTCTTCGCCCTGAAGACATGGAGGCACTATCTGATGGGCGAGCGCTTTACAGTATTTTCTGACCACCAGAGTCTCAAGTACATCTTCTCTCAGAAAGACTAGAACCTGAGACAGTGGTGATGGCTCGAGTACCTCCAAGACTATGACTTTTAGATAGTCTATACTCCTGGGAAGGGGAACGTGGTAGCTGATGCCCTCAGCAGGAGGACGGGCATCTAACTTCATGAGGAGGTGACAGAGCAGCTAGCTGCCTTGCAGATATCCTTCGTGGATAGAGATGGAGCAGCCTTCCTTCAGTCTCTCATAGTCTCTCCTCCACTTCTGCAGCGGGTTAGAGAGGCACAGCGTGGGGACGCTGACTGTGAGACATGGCGTGCACAGATATCCTCAGGGAAGGCACGTGATGGTTTCTCCCTTGGAGCAGAGCACGACGTCCTTTTCAGAGGACGTACCTTGGTACCAGTCGCTTTACGAGAGGAGGTGCTGAGAGAGTTTCACACTTGTCCTTTGGCGGTACATCCAAGAGTGGCGAAGATGTACCAGGACCTCAGACGACAGCACTAGTGGCCGGGCATGAAGAAGGCTGTGGCAGAGTTCGTTTCACGGTGCCTCACCTGCCAGCAGGTGAAGGTATAACATCACGTACCAGCAGGCTTGGTACAGCCCTTGGAGGTCCCAGAGTGGAAGTGGGATGAGATATCTATGGACTTCGTGACTGGACTTCCACGCACTTCCAGAGGTCACGACTCCATTTGGGTGATTTTTGACTGACTCACCAAGTCGGCACACTTCTTACCCATCCGAGAGCAGGGCTCAGTGGAGAGCTTGGGGCATCTCTACGTTCAGGAGATTTTACGGCTTCACGGTGTGCCATTGACTATCGTCTCCGATCGGGACACTCATTTTACTTCCCGTCTTTGGAAGTGGTTGCAGGAGGAGTTCGGAACGCGGAAGACCCACGAAAGAGGTGCGCTTGGTTGTAGCGGTACATGGGAGCGCTTGGTTGTAGTGGTAGACCCACGACAGAGGTGCGCTTGGTTGTAGCGGCACATGGGAGCACTTGGTTGTACCGGAAGACCCACGATGGGAGAGCACTTGGTTGTAGTAGCTAGCCCGCAGTACTCGACAGGAGGAGTACCTCAGCAGTCTTAGGTTAGTGAGCAGTACCTCGGAGTCGTGACAGGACCACTGTACACTCTAGAGACGGAGCTCTTCAGTAGTTATGGTTTCGATAATGAAAATCCTGGTTTGAGCTGAGAATTTTGACCTTTGTGTTTACCTCATGATTGAGATGGGTCATTTGATAACTTAGGTATGTGTATGGGCATATACCTGGGTAGTGGTTATCCGTTGATTTCACAATCCTTGTTTTTCCTCATGATTGAGATGGGTTACTTGATAACTTAGGTATATGTATGGGCATATATCTAAGTAGAGGTTATCTGTTGAGATCTTCCTGTGGTTATCCTTGTTGGTTTAGTGAGACCTTGAGGGTCTCGGGGTCCCTACTGAGTAGCTTATACTCACCCCTGCACGGGCTTTTCCCGCACATCGTGGTGTTGGTTGCAGACAATAGACAACGCTGATCGTGGTGGAGGCGTGCGGAGTAGGACGGTACCTGGAGGTGGACCACAGGGCGGGATGTACTCGGAGCGGTCAGGTGGACCCGAGGAGTAGTGGAGGTTATCTGTACCCACCCTTCTTGTGGGACTTCCAGAGGACGGCTCGACGCTGCGGCTTTTACTTTTCAGTTGTTGTTTTTCCTTTCAGTTATATTTTACAGTTGGGCTTGTATTTCCGGCCCTTTTTACTTTCAGCATAGATTGTTACAGTTTTTACTTATTGTTTACTTTTCCGCTTTCTTACTCTGTGGTGCTTGTTTACTTTTCAAAGGCAATTCCTTCCCTTTTGTTGGGATTTATGCCTTGGTGCTAGTCGCCAGAACCTGGCCTATGGAAGGTGGGCTTGGGGTAGTCACGGCATGGGCCTCGAGGACGGGTTGTGACACTATAGGTTTTGGGTCCATGATATTTAAATGTTGATTTCACCACATTAGGTTCACAAAAGGTTTTTTATAATGTGTCTTTTATACATCCCTTAATGAGAACTCATTGAAATGGTCGAAAATATTTTATTTCATTATATAATCTTAATCAAAATTTTATGTTTTCTCTTATTACACATGTTCACAATTTCTCTTCACATGCATTCCATGAATGTATTATAAGTATTGTATTGAAGAAAAAAGGAATATATTATCAGAATAGATTCCTGAAACATACATTTTTATTCAGCCAAAGTGATATCCTCATGTTATCACATGAATTAAAAGAATATCATGCACTCAAGCTGATTCTGAATTTGTTCTCATATCAAATGTGGAATTAGATCAATCATGGATGGCTATGGTAAAATTATTGTGGTTTATCCACATTCTATAAAAATTTGTAGTTATGTTGAGATTTGGGAGGATAAGATGACCCTTTTTTATTATGCTTAAAGGAGTGGGATATCAGAGAGTGATGATTACATTAATAACATGGTTTATGTAATAACTCTTCGTTAATTGTATTGGTGAGTAGTAACAAGACATGTTTTTGTACCAAATCAAATTATAAATGTGTCACCTCTTCACTTTGTTAGATAATCCATGCTGAAACCTATGGGTGAAAACTAATATAATCCATTTACAAGGTACCTACCTCCTGTATTTCCCTAGAATATATTTTCTGGGACAAGCTCCCTTGGGAATGGTTTCCATCAAGTACCACAAACTTTTAGGCTGATATTGGATAAGGATTCCATGTATGGTTGGATGTTATTTTTAAAAAAATACACTAATTCTTATGCTGAAATATATATTTCCAAATAATATGAAATTCAATTGCAACATTTAAAATATCGAACCTCTGTCAAGACAAATTTAAAACTATTAATTCTGATATTACTTCCTTATATAAAATAATATATTTTACTAAAATTATATTACATGGACTTTATCATTTTAATATGTACTATTCAATTATAGTAAATAATTTCATTTTCCTCACTTGTGGTAAACTATTTTCACCCTAAATCACATTTTTTTGATAGTGATGATCACTTCAACATCATCAAAGTTGACCAAGGGGCATTTTCGAAGCATGACATACAATTCCATTAAATGAATGATTTATAATTATATAGGAATAAACACATCATTAAAACACATAAAAAATATTTTATTATCATTTTTAACAAATCAAACAATTGTCCCAATATAAATTAACATGGCCATGAACTGAAAAAAATCAAAATAGTTTGTATATGTCAATAAATCTAATGAAATCGTCCCCAAGTGACATAATGAGTAGATAAAGTGTGAACATATGTTATCCTACTCAAACCCTTCAAACAGTATCTAAAAATACTCTAATAAAGGTTCATATGGCTATACAATGAATCATAAATCCTTGAAAATGAAAAAAAATCAATTAGATATTTTTGAAAATACCATAGTTTGTGGATGATGTGAAATATTGAGGTGTATATAGTAAAATCACGATCTAGAAGACCTTGCACAAGAGCTATATATTAATATTTTATTTTTGGATGCCAATTCACATCCTTAACTAAATATTTATCTTCAACCATGATGTGACGAGATAGTACATGATGTGATTTCCTCATGAAGGAAATTATTAGGTTTGAACTTAATAGTATGGAAATTGTAATTCCCACTTATAGTCCCACATGTTGTGTTTAGTATGAACCATAATATTTTTATTATTAAATTTATTCATTCATCACAATAATTAATTCATTAAATAAATAATCATATATACAATGAGAGTTTTTATTATAGGTGACATTATGTTGGTGATGTAAAAACCCATATTCATCTTAACTATGGACATTCCCTAAAAAATTGAAATATATAAATCAAATGAATATTTAGTATTTTAATAACTTATACTCCATTTTTAAATACACATACAATGTTTTTTTAGTGAACAAGATAATGAATTTTGGGTTTCTATAGAGGTTCTACATTCCATTATATTTAATTAATAAAATTTCCTTTTATTAATCAATGAACATGTATAATATAAACAAAAGAAGAAAATCTTTTAAAAAATTATTAATAAACCATCTACAAGAACATGTTTTAACACACTCTTGTTGAAAGATCTATATAAACACCACACCATTGCATATAATGATTTTATTTGGAGGACTCGAACTATAAATTTAATGATTAATTCAACATTTACAAATTACTTAATTAGTGCTTCAAAATTATTATTTTATCAGAAAAATTAATTAATAATCTACAATATCGAACAACACTTTAAGGGGTTGTCTAAATAAACATAGAAACACTATAACTTATCATTGATAAGGATTTGACAACATCAAATATTTATGTATATGGGATTGTCATTTAGATCATAAGGGTACCGACTATGTCCTATATTTCACTCATAATTTCTACAGACATTATAAATGAGATGATTAAAGACGTATATAAGAATTATACAAACTAAATAACTGGAATTATTTCATATATCCACCATTAGGATGAAAAAATTGATATTATGATACATGATTATGTTTTGGTAACATTTTTATTATACTATCCATCTGCTAAATGGATATATAATTTCTTGAGGTTAAGAAAAAAGAGGAAAAATATATTTTTTCTTATATGGAAAAATGAAAATTAATGTAATGTATGCCTTCTTAAAATAATTCAAAAATATATGTCTTTTTTTTAAAATATGCATACTAGGAATAAATGATAGTGAATAATGAAATTCTCAAAATATTCTTATTTTAAGGACATTGTCACATTTTTTCGCATTTGGGTGAAAATTAATATTTTTAGATTAATTTTTTTAAGGGGAAATAAGATTTTAATATGAATATTTATTTTATAACATAGATATGTTTTTTAAAAAATAAAATTTAAAAGATAAAATTCAAATAAAAAAATTTAAAATGATTTATTTAATTAATATAGGATAATATTTCATAAAATCATATAAATACTATTATATTCGAAGATAATTATAATGAACATAATTATGATGAATATAAGATGATAATTAACACAACTATATTAAATTACTAAAAGAATATAGTATTCTTCTTCCTGGTCACCCATAATAATAAACTACTGAGAATAATTAATGAAATAATGAAAAGTTTTATAAATATAATTGATATTTTATGGATTCTTATATATATAAATTCCATAAAGAAACATGGGGTGGTGAAATAGGTTGTTAAAATGATATTGGGTAACAAATCTTATTTCTAAATTGGATATATTGATTCAAATTTCTCAATATTAAACAATCATTTATAACATCCAATGATGAATCATGATATGTTATTACATGATTAATTTACTTGAATATCCCTATGTAAATCAATTTTTTTTTGTGATTACATTTTATATGTGAGTTACACCTCCAAACCAAGTCTCTCCCTAGATTATTCTAATCCACAAACCTCTTTGAAAAAGAGATTCAAGAAAAAATGATTTTCCTGTGATAAAAAACAATTGAAATGAATATAAAACAATTAAATTGTGTTAATTTAACTATTGAGAAATCTTATAAAAATTATAATCACTAATGGAGTTCAAACAACTCATTCCTTAGAAGAAATTATATGGATAATTCTATCTCAAAAGGATTTTTGTTATCGATCTGTATTCATGTCTTATAACAAAACCCTTAATTATTATAAATAGATTATAAAATATTTCCTTCCATAAAATATCCCAATTTACAATAGACATCGATTATAAAATTGTTAACAATGGTATATTCAATCCCGTAATAAAAGGTAACATTATAATATAATTTAATATATGACCAAATATTACATATCTTCTAAAATCAAGAAAAAACAAATATGGGTATGCACAAAATGTATTTTTGTATAAATTCAAGAAATTAAATCAAATATACATAAACATTGAATTCGTGTCTCCAAAAAAATATGGAAATTTCTTTCCATAAACATTTCTATCAAAATAACACAATAGTGTGGGGTCCTCTAAAACTATAATTACAGTTTATTTTCAAATATGGTCACTTATAAATATTTATAAAATTTTATCCACATCATGGATTCAAAATATAACAATTTCCACTTTTTAATAGAAATTCTATATGAAAATACACCTTAATTATGTACATGGGACTTCCAAAAAGAGAAATAAAATGTATAATTACACTATAATGAACACAAAGATGTTGTGTTTTTATAAGCCATGATTTTAACACCTAAATCATAACTATAATCATTAATAACTCAATAAACCATGATATCATCACATATATCAATAAAAATTTATTTAAACTGTGTTAAAGATTATAGTTCATTAACCATTAATTTTTTTAAAAAAACTCTCTCTCCAAAACATCATTTCTAATGTTAGTAGTTTAAATATTATGAGGTTTTTGGCTTAGTGATAACATTTTTAATCATTTGAGTTCTCAATTGACATTATGTTATCACACAACAACAACCCTAAAAAACAACGACTTCTAAAAAACATTGATCCACAAAACAGGTTTGGTCACAATAACATTGGAAATCCATATATGGTATCAATTTTGTTCCTTACTATTAAATGTAGGAAAATCATTGTGAGATACTACCATTAATCTTAAAAAATCATACCATGTCATATTACATCAATTAACAATAAATTACATGGGGTTTGAAATAAAAAGAAAAAATTTAACAACAATTCATTAAAAAACTATTTTATTCAATCATTATTAATTAATTAAATTAGGGTTTAATATTATCTAAGTAAATAGGCTAGGATACAAAGTTATTCTCTTTTGGTATTCTACACAATCCTATAAAAAATTAATGTCACTATATATTTGAGAAAGTCCAAATATAAAAAAATCAATACATTCACCCTAAGTCAATATGGGAGATATTGTTTTGTAGAAAAATATAGTTAAAAATTTAATTCAATAATTCAATATATACCATTAACCATTAAATATTGTAAAAACTTATTAACTAATATTTAGAAAAAACAACCCTTGAATTACAAATTTATTAATCATATAAAAATGGATTTTATCTACCCCTACATTTTATAAAAATTCATCCCATCAAGTGTATATATTCCTCCCTTATTATTAGTGTTATACTATGATTTCTCTCATAGAACATGTACATAAATAATTGAACATGAAAAATGTTGAACACTAAATATATGATCAATTAACATCTACTGAAAATAAACCCACTGGATAATCTCATTCTTAGAATAAATAACTATGTAAAAAATATTGAATTTGGAGAGGTTTTATAGGGATGAGAGACTATCTCTCTCTAAACATGAGAGCAATTTGGGTTCCCAATATCAAATTCCTCATTCAATTTCTCTCATGGTCGATGTTTTTATTTCAACTAGAAGATTCGAATCCCACAACTTCAAGATTTAGAAAAATTATAGAATAGGCCCTGATATTGAAAACAGTGAAGGAAAATTGATCAAAAACATTCTCTACCATTCAATTGATGTTAGATCTAAGGGTATATCCTTTCTGGATGCACCTAATGGCTTGGATCTGGTAAAATATTATTTAATGATAAAACCTCATCTTTTTTAAGAGAATGATGATAGAGGATTCTCGATTGAAGCAGACCCGAATTCACTCTAGAAAAATGTGCTATTATACGAATTCTCCATCAAGGGCTGCATCTCATACAAGGAAGGTGATCATCCCTATATTTTAATTGATTTAAAACCTAAAATTGCACATTTCTGGGGTTTGAGGATTGTAAATTATTAAGAATAGTTTAATGTTACATTTATATTTTATTGAATTCTCAATATCATCGTGATAGAGTACGGAAAATCAGTAGCATCCCCCTTAAACCTAGCTTACATAGGTTCTCAGAGTCAGACTATACATTTCACCCGTATACCCAAAGAAATGCAATGGCCCAAATATGGGTTAGATTGCATGGAATTAACCAGTGTTTTTCGCATCCGAAAATCCTAAATGGCATGGTTTCATGTATTAGATTGCCACTGAAAATTGACGAGAGAACACTAATGTATGAGTTGGTCCTCCTTTCGAGGGTTATGTTGGAGTTCAACCTAGTTTCACAACTTCCATATACAATAAGATTCAATTCCAAAGACTATTAAATAGAAATTAGGATAGATTATGAGAAGAATCCACTATACAGTGAAATTTTCAAACTCATTGGTCATACTATACAAAATTTTCTGGTGGTTAGGAAATATGTGGTCCAACCATTAGAGAATGAATGGAAGGAAGTGATAAATAACAAAAAAAATATCCTAATCAATGATATCCCGGAAACATTGATGAGAAATTATGAGGTATGGTTGAAAAAACTAAATAAATTGATGTCTTTAAGTAGTACCTCGAATGCTTCATGGTCTGATCTAGTAGAAGATGGAAAATTGATATATTATATTCCTTAATGAATTTAAGTCCCTTGTTATGTATTTTATTCAAACATAATAGGGAACTAAATATAGGGATAATGAAGCAGGTAAGGCCACTACCCACCCCACTAGTACTGCTTTATCCAACCTATGTGAAATAGTTATGGATCATTTGATTTGTAATATGGATACAACCATTATTAAACCTAATGGTATGTCAATTGAAAAAGAGGTTGGTTATCCAACTGGTGTATTTTTATGTGTAGGATATATTATCACATAGGATTTTCCACCTAACATGAAAGGCATCTCGAACCCACTTTTGGGTTTGGACAAGGATATACAATCGGACTCAACTATAAGATATCACACTGGTTGTTCACTTCTTGGTGAAATGTACATTACAACATCCCCTTCCATGGTAGTTTTGATTGCAGTATATTCTGATTTGGAATCAACTAATGGTAAATATACACAAATGTTTTATAGTGAAAATTATAATGATATAATGATTGAAAATGGTCAATCTTCATATACTTCCTCTATTTTTTCCTCTGAAGAAAAACAGGTTGTCACACTGCTTAATAGATAGGCTGAAAAATACAAGTTGGTTATGAAGGATGCTTTCTCCTTATCTTCTCATGATCAAGTGAACCTAGTGGACTCACCAATGTTTTTCCAAGGTTTTGGAAAATATCGTGAAAACCCTTCAGGTATTTTAGATAAAAAAACATTCTATAACTATCTCAAGTACATACCCTCCCCAATTTTTTAATCATTCTATAGGTATTTCTCAAACTATTGATAACATTGTTATGCATTCTAACTTTGGGAACATGAATACTCATTATGATGTTGACAATACTTTCATTATCAATAAAAAACTCTGTTATTACATATTAATGAACCCTATAATGATCATTCCAAGGATAAATCTAAGACATCTAATCCAAACGACCCCCTTCTACTTATAAAATTAGTCTAAAAAAGTACAAGACCAAAAACTACTAAATAGATAAGAATATCATCTAGAAATAAGGGTTCGGGAAATAAAAAAAGTGTTCTACCTCCAAACCTAGGTTAAAATGAAGATCCTTTATTGAACAGTTTGTGTATTTCTAACTCTAACACTTTTAATGTTTTGTAAAGAATGGATAACACTCACTACCAATTTTTTTTATTTGTAAAACCCAAAATTAATTTCTCTTCAACGTACCAAACTTTATGTTAACATGGATATTATTTTATTAGTGGAACAAAGAATGTCTCCTAAGTTTAATCTATCTGTATTTTTTCACACTTATCCATCCAAAATGTTAATGTTTTTAACATCTCGAAGTAAACCTTAACTTGATATTTTGTTTTTGATGTCACTCTTATTTACTACTCTTTTGATTGTTCCAAAAATAGATACCAATATAAGAGGCATCTCTGGGATTATCTTACCTATTTATGTTTGATTATTAACACACCTTGGTTTGTAATGGAGGAATTCAATTCTATACGCAATTAAAGTTATAAAATTGGTCCCTCGCTTTTTATTATCTCAAATTGATAATTTAAGAAAATAATTAACGAAACGTATCTTATTGAAATAAATCATATGGGATCTAAATAAACTTGATATAGAAATCATTAAAATAGGGTGGTCACCTCCAACCTAGATAGAGCCTTCACTAATGTCCTTACTCTAGATAAACGGGACACTATCTTCAGCACCACCATTCACAACATCCACTCTTACCATCACCCAGTATTGGAAAAGGTCTCCAGAAAAACTATGAAACATTGTATACCTTTTATATTTAAAAATTATATGATTTCTAACACTGAATTCATAGATATCATCAAAAACTATTGGCTTCCCCTAACACACTACAATGATGCATTTTCTTTAAAAAAAATTAAAATCACTTAAATAGATTCTCAAAGGTCTATGTACCTTTAATTCCAAAAAAATCAGCAATTACATCATAATTCTTGAGAATGAGGTTAATAAACATTAAAACAATAAAAATAGATATGATATCAGCACTAATATGAATAACTAAATCAATATTTCAGAAAAGCTCAACTCTCTACTCACTTTTAATGAGAACACAAGGAAACAAGCCTTCAATGTCAAATAGTTATCTAAAGGTGATACAAACACTATGTTATACATCACCCTTCAAAGAGCTAGTAAAGATTGTATGCCTCTAGCCTCTTTAAAATATAGAGATGATCTTTTAGATAATGAATATGATATTACTAATCGTATTGTCTCTTACATTGAATTCATCTTTAATGGCCCTAATAAAAACAATGATATATTACCTAAGATCACTCTAATTTTGGTCAATGATAAAGATAACGCCTTTATCATTATCATTCCTCCGAATCATGAAATTTTGAACACCATATTTATTTAAAATATTGATAGTTCTCCTGGCCCTAATTTATTTAATAAGGGGTTCAATTAGCATTATTGGGATATTACTCAGTGTCATGTTTCGAAACTTTTCCAATATTTCTTCTCCAATTCTGTTTTCAATCATGGAATAAACACCCAATTTTTTTCACTAATTCCATAATTAGACAATGCTTCTGAGATTCATTTTTAGGCCCATTTCTCTCATTAACACCCCTTATAAAATAATCACAAAAATCATTTCTAATAGGCTTTCAACTATGGCTGAAACAATTTTCTCCTTCAATCAATTTGGGTTTTATAAAGTGTAGATCTATTAAAAACATCATTTTTCATTAATCATAGTGTTTTAAATCATTATAAAAATCTATATGGGAGGTAATATTTATGTTAAGCATGACATTAAAAGATATTTTGACAGCATGGATTAGATATTTATTTTCATTGTGCTTTAGTAATTTGGTTTAGTGATACATTTATTACTACAATTAGAACATTGGTCAAATCAGTCTACATTTCTATTCTGATTAATGGCTCCCCCATGGGCTAATCCAAATGTACTAATGGTGTTAGACATTGTTACCAACATTCTTCCATCCGTTTCTTTATTTTGGAGGACTATATTTTCCGTGTTATAACATGTATTTTCGATAAAAACCAACTCAAAACCATTTACGTATCATGGAATGTGAATGGTCCCACCAACCTATTGTATGATAATTATATAATTATTTAACTTCACAGTGATAAAAGGAACATTCAAATACTAAAAAATTCCCTTGCTAAGTATGAAAAGATTTTTGGGCAATCCATTAGTTGGAAAAAAATCTTCTATCTTTTTCGAAACATAACTATACACTTAATTGGAAATGCAATATTATAAGTTACCTAGGTATAAAATATGGATCTATTCTTTTTTACATACCATGGTGTCTCCATATTTTTGGGAAGACACAAATATTGTAAATTTTCTACAATTTTTTACCATGTACTTATTCAGTTATCTTCTTAGGACGAAAAATAGCTATATATGGAGGGTAGGATCTCCAATTTAAAATATAATATTGACCTTAAAATGGTTTACTCTATTATGGTATAAAAATGGCATGAATTAAAAATTAAAAAAATAAATATATCAATAAAAAATTTCATTTGTACCGGTAGCACTGTGGAAAGAAAACTTTTGACTATACCCTCGCAAACTTGTATCAACCCTATTAATAATGGTGGTATTAGAATAAAAATCATAAGTACTGTAATAAGGCCCTCCAAGACAAAATCACTTTGAATCCTCTCTATAAAAAATCTGACTCCATTGCTTTTATAAAAAATAGATTTCTTGTAAAAAAGAAGGCAGAAAATAATACTTTTATTAAATCCAGTTTTGGCTATACATAAAATAATCATTTTCTTATGTTATGAACAAATCTAGGTGGATGGTCTCTAATGACTCTTCCATGAAATTTTAGTTTCACAACATGACTAGAAATCCCTTAATTTCTATGGTTTTGCCTAGAAAAATGTCCTGAGAATACAATCTTTTCCATCAGATAGGTTCTAAACTAAGAATAAAGATCATCTCCCTACCACCATTATGAATGTCATTGACAACAATACATTCTCTATCACTGATGATTTCATAATTTTGGAACTTTCACATAATGGTATGATTAATTAAAAAAATTACAATAATTATTTTTGTAATTATAAAAGTAAATTTGGTTTGATAAAATATTTTGAAACACTATATATAAATCCTTCAAGGTTCACTCTTCTTTAGCACCTTTTACATAATAGAGACCCCACTGATAGACGTGTTCAATCGTACGGTATACAACTCTATTCTATTGCAGACATTATAATCAACACAAAAAAAATACAAATCATATCTTTCTATCTTATTCAACAAGGTTTTCTCTTTGGAACTATATTTTTAATATATTTTTCCGTAGATGGTTAACTCATGAATCTATCAAATCTCATCTAAAGTAATGTTGAGATATGGATAGTTCATTGAAAATTAAGAACCTTTTTATGGCTACTATTTCTGAGCATAACCACATGATCTGGTAGGATTTAAATTCACTTACTCACAATAAGTTCTCATTTAGACATAATGTAGGTGGAATGAGGATCGTTATTACCATATGCGAAGATGGTACTATCCAAAAGGGAAATTACAACAACACTGTGAATGTATTTGGAATTTTATGACATATTCATATCGATGGAAACTTATGCCAACCTACATAACTTTTGACATCTTTTGGAATGATCCTTTCCCTAGATGGATTAATGTTAATGTGGATGGTTCTTCCAATGATAATCTAGGCCTCGCGGGTTGTGGTTCCATCTTTAAGAACCATCATGGTCAGATCCTCAGTTTCTTTAATTATAGTTGTTGCCTTGCTTATTTACTGGAGGCTGAAATGATGAGTTGGATACATGTTGTATCCTTTTCCGAAAAACATGGTAGAAACAACCTCGAGATATAGAGTGACTTGACCACCGTTGTGCAAGCGATAGAGAATGGTCTGACACATATTTTGTGGTCGATTTCCACCCACTGGATGGATTTCACCCTCCCTCTTTTCGACTTTGATTACCTCATCACTCACATATATCATGAAGAAAACATGGTTGCTGATGGCCTAGCTAACAAGGGTGTCAATCAAGATATTACCTAGCTTGATGATCTTCCTACTGATTTACTATCCTTTCATAATAAGGATTGTTAAATGTTTCTGTCTTTTAGACTCCTATAACCTCTTTTTTTATTATAATATTGGTGGCTTGGTTTTCTATCCAAGATACCATACTCTTTAAAAAATCATTTTAAAAATAAATGAATATTAGGACAAGGGATACTCCCGCGATCTATAATCATTGGGATATTGATGGATACAATTATTTATAAAATTTCTTCCAATGCCTTTTTGGTTAATGGATTAATAAATTTATCAATCAATTGTTTATTTCTCTTAATATACTAGATAATTATAATTACATACTATAAATATTAATTTATAAAATGGAACTAAATTTCAATGTGTCTTATATATGAGTTCCCTATTACATTCATTATTAACTCAATAATACATCTTCATCATGATGATAAATCATCATAAATTTCACTTTCTCATATATGTCATCATATTTTTATATCATTATTAACAATATATTACATGATCATGTATAAGATATATAATTTCTTAATTATTTTATGTGATATACCCTATATATTTTTAACATATCCATGAAGAAAATTATGGTAAAAGAAAAATTTCTAATCAAATTCTATATTTTTTGTCAAAATTTTCGTGAAAAATGAATTTATTAAAATTCCATCATATCATTCACTTTTTATATTCTAAACACCAATATGTAAGTTATGTTATGTTGAATATGCCTCATTATTATTTTTACTGTAAATTATTTACTCAATTAGACTTTATTGAAGCCATGCAGTTTATCTTGTATAATGAAAAAATATTGATCATCTTGGTAGTAAATTAAAACATGATTTCAATAATTGTTTGATAAAAAAATGGTTTAAAATATCATAATTTTTATTTATTCAAAAGTTTATTTCCATAAATGAATATATTTGAAATAATTTTTAAATTTCACATGATAATATTTATTAACTAATCTTCCAAAAGTAGTTATTGAGAAACTATAGTAAAATTTAATGTTATATTTTCTAATATTAACTATAATTTAATTATTAATTTATATAATATATGTTTAAGTCCACTTAATTTTTAAATTAAAATTTCTCTCAAAACGTTTCTACATAATTTGTGTTTTCATATAAAAATATAGTTATGTATATTTTGAGATATAATAAGATTAAATGTGGTAAATGTTTTTAATGACAACATATAAACATGGTAATGTGATCAATTTCATTTTTTGGAATAATTATATGTTTCAATTGTAAAATTTAGTCATGATGATAAATTAAAAAATGAGGGATAAGTGTTACATTAGGGGTTAAAGGCCTTAAATATCTGAAAACATTATCCATAAATGAGTGTATGAGGGAATTAAGAACCTATAATAATCATATCTATTTCATGTTTCATCTTATTATCCATTATCAATGTTTAAATGTATTAATTAAACATTAAGGAATCTGTATTTCTGAAAATTACACTCCATAGCACTGATCAATGAACCCCTTTCCCCCCATAAAGACACACAATATTACTAATATATTCTAATGAATAACAACCTAAAATTTAATTATAATAGTACCCTACCATGATTCTAATCTTATTATTAGAGGATTAATTCCTAAATCCCCCATTTCTATGAGGTTCTATAAATGGAGATTCTTGTATTTAACATAAGTGTTATCATAAAATCAATTACACTTCTTTTCTTCTCTTCAATGTCTCCTTAAATATGATTTATCAATTATATTAAAAAATTTCAATTCACTATAAAAATATAAAAGTGGTATTATTTCAATGAATTAATTTATTCTTCCTAATTCAATTATTATAATGATTTATTTTTTTTGTCTATTTTCCACACACAAGAATGATGTTAAAACATTTATATGATTAATATCTATAAAAACCCAAATAATACTAATATAATAAAATAATTTTAATGTTATGTTTATTTACTAATTTTTTAATTTTAATATTATAAATTATATTCACCAATTTATTTAATATTTTTCTAAATTAAATAATAACATAAAAGTATTTATATTTCCCTCAGAATCCGGGGATGACCGCCTTGATAGGAGGTTCAAACATTCTGATCGGTTTCTAATGGGTTTTTTCATAGAACCGGAAACATCAAATGATTCCACAACCATTCGTAACTACTTTCCAAAGGCAGGTTCTCATTAGTTTGTAGATTGATGAGGCTTAGAAATTTTTATTGGTCGAGAGGATGGGAGGTTGGACTCAGCACTCCTTTTTGAGAGAAATTATTGTGTACTCTGGGACTCTCTTTATAGATTTAAGTTATGTTCGTGAATCCTTATTACATTACCAAGTATAAAATGAGCTTTCCTTTAGATCCTACAATAAATGATTAAATATGTAAAAAATTTAGATAATCTTCTGTATGTATTCTAGGTTCTTCATCGATAGAGAATCATATATATTTATTAGAGATTCTTGGTCAATGGTACCCTTCGACACATTTATATAGAAGTCTCTTGGTCATTATGATGACCATGCTGGTTTTAAAGCCACTCAGTGGGGCACTTGAAGTTTATTGTCATTCGTAAAGACATGGATTATTTTAGAGTTGGGATTGAACCCGTAGACGGGCTACCTACGTATCCTTTGTTTAGAAAAGGAATCAGAACCCACGTAGTTCGATTAAGGGAGTATGATATTTATGATTGATGGCTCAAATAAGGATATCACAATTACTTTTACACTCTAAGCTCACATGAGTCATGCTCAGTGTGAGAAACAAGAGGTATTGGTAAAAATTAGACAATTGTTCCATGAAAGATGCAATCATAATAAATAATGTGGGGCTTATGTATGTATGACTGCCTAGATAAATGAAGGATATGATTTACTTTAGGGAAGAAATCCAGGAACAGGGTCCATAAAGGTATATGTTATTCATGGAGATTTTGAATACTCTACCTTGGGGCTTACTCATGAAAAGGAGGCCCAAATTAGGAGAAGACTTATGATTAGGCTTTACTCCGGAAAAAGAATCCCAGATGAAAGGTAAATTAGGACTGGTTAAGAGAAATTAAGACTCAGGATTACTCATGAGGAGGATGCCCAAATTAGGGGACTGGGGCTTACTCCTGAAGAGGATGCCCATATTTGAGACTTTCAGAATTGGGGATTACTCCTAAGGAGGATGCCCAAGTTAAGAATTATGACTGGGACTTACTCCTGAAAAGGAGGATGCCAAAATTAGAGGACTTTTGGCTTAATCCTAAAGGGGATGCCCAAATTAGAGGACTTATGACTGTGGATTATTCCTGAAATGGAGACCCAGGTTAAGGATTTTCTAATCTTAAAGGATGAGGTTGAATGAATGAAATCTCGATCTTTAGTGACATAAAGATGTGTAAATCACTAGGTTTTGAGAGATATTCCACATAATTACTTTCAGATAAGGAAGTCAAATCAAGAAATCATGCCATAAATGGCATTGAAGAGTGTCTTGAAGACTGAATCTTGAATAGGAAAGGTGGAATGGCTTAATAGGGGTTAAATGGGCAAGAAGGGTACCCAAAAAGGCAGGGGCACGCAAGTCCTAGAAGGCGCGCAGGTACTACGTGGGCGCACAAGTCCTGGTTACGCAGGTATGCCTGCGCGACACATGGTTTACTTCTACGATGGTTAACCATCAGGGTAATACTTGAGCGACTCTTGATTAAATCTTTTAGAATCCTCCTGAGGTTCCTCCAGAAAAGGGGCACGCATGTTCTATTGAAGGAGTAAGGAGGTGCACAAGTTTGGCCTTTTCCCTTAAGTGCTGGCCACTCAGGTGTGCAAGTGTTGATGAGTTTCAACACTTAGGCCTTCCTTCCCCTCTTTAGATCATCTGTTCCAGGTAAGAAATTACCTTAGAAGTGTTTCAGAAGCTTTGAGAAGAGACTAGGGCGTTGGGAGCTCAAATATGAGTTTCTGGAAAAACTCCTCCTCGAAATGGGGGGCCCACATGGTATATTTATAGGCTGGAGAAGACCCCAGAAGGTTTTCCTTTAGGGCGCACAAGTGAATTGTGCGACCAAATTCAGTGTGCAAGTGTACTTGCACGACCATTGCGGTGCGCAAGTATACTTTCACGACCATTGTAAAACTTGTGCGACCCTTGCACAATGTTCTTCTTATTCATTTCTATGTCAATTTTTTGATAATTTTCCAAAGGTTGAATCACTTTGAGCTAAGATATTCACCTTATCCAATCTTTAGATTCTGTGACGAAAGGAGCGTCAACAAAAGCCCCCCCTCAGAGTTGGATCTGGAGTGAAAAGAGGATATGACTCTAAGGGAAAAAAAGAGAAACCAGGGGTCTTTTTGGTTATTGGTAGTTTAATGTCATGTATTTTGGACATAAGGAGGCTAATGTTTAAGGTCGAAATAACTTTGACCGAATGAATTAGAATTGACTCAATTCCTTGGCAATTCATCTGAAAACATAGTACCACACTCAAGTATAAGGGGGGGGGGGACGTAAACTACGACTTTAAGAATATTTGAATCAGAGAAATGATATGAAAATAAGCTAAAAGGTATTAGAAGAAGTATATTCCATGAATGAAGTTACCATTAATTAACAAACCCGTTAGGGGTTGAATTATGCAGGGCCACCTAAGGGCATTGGCTGCATAGTTAAATAAAATAGTATCTTTTGGCTAACAAGTATGTTAGGTAGACTGTTTATGCAAGGCCGCCTATGAGAACGTGCTGCATAGTCAGGAAAAAGAACTCTCAGAAATTTAATTTCCTAGTGCTAAAAGCCAGTGAATGTTTATGGAGATTCAAATGATCCAAAGTACAGAGTTTGCTGTATGGAAAGAGGTACTTGAATATGGAGAAGATATTTTCAAACACGATTATCGAAGAACTGGATGAATATCACTCCTACGAAGGTCTGACCCAAATGTAGGGAAGACGAATATAAACCATAGACTTGAATACTTTCAGATCATGAAAAAGGATATAGGACAAATATGTTAAGGATGACTATTAATTTTTTTGTGGATCCCTACATACTGTCATTTAAGACAAATAAGGAAAAAAGAGGCATTCTTCCCAAGAATGATGTTACCACTATCTGACAAACCGTTAGGGGGTTTTATTATGCAGGGCCACCTAAGGGAATTGGCTGCATAGTCAAATAATAGTATCTTTTGGCTAACAAGTCTGTTATATAGACTATTTATGCAAGGCTGCCTATGGGCACGTGCTGCATAGTCAGGAAAAAGAACTCTCAGAAGTTTGACATTTTTGTGACTATAAGTCATGAAAAGGGTTATGAGGATCTGAAAATATTTAAGGTTAGAATTATGACACATAAATATGGGTGTTGTTCAATGTATACAGAGATACAAAGATCAATGCTAACCATAATCATGTTATGGCTAGGTCCTGAATTGAAATGTTGTACTTCACTACATATCCCATAAGTATGAGAATCAAGCCATACGTAGTTCTTAAACTACAGTTTAACATCATGTGGGACAAAAGGATTAGAGATCTTAGTTTAGGGTCATATATCTTGGACCATTGTAAGAAATACAGAGTGTGTGTTTTCATGGGGAGTTTTCAGCCAAATAACTAAAAGTGGAATTTGGGGTTAGTCCCAAAGACTTGGGGCTGGATTCGAGGGACACTTGAACGTTCCTACGTATCCCATAAGAATGGGAATCAAGCCCACGTAGTTCTAGAAATACCCTTTTTACAAATTTGGTTCGTACATGTGAAGGGTGAAAGGGGGATTTAGTACAATGATGGTTTAACCCAAGATAAAAGGTTTGGGTGTTTCCATGTATGCATGTAGTCTTTGAAATGAAACATGATTAAAAAAATCAATGTAAATAATGGTTCCCTCTTAGGTGAGGGTATCAAATATTATTGTAGTTTATTGTCATACTAGAAAAAAGTGTTGTATAGTTTTATGTCGTATAACAAGGACGAAAGTGAACCAATGAAATGATATTGATTCTAGGAGTGGTTTCACGAATCAACATCGTATGAGATGGAGATGAACCAATGTGAATAGATTGGTTTTGGGCTTGAACCATGGGAGGTTTCCTACGTACCCAGCCTGGAAGGCAAGGATCAAAGTCCGTGTAGTTCAATTAAAGAATGAATTAATGATCAAGTTGTTCTTGGGGACAACGACCTAAAAAATGATGTTGGGACTTACACATGGTTAGCAGCCCAGAGAGAGTGTTATGGTTGAGGTTTGATCTAAGATCATGTGAGTCATACTCGGTGTGAGAAACAAGAAGTAACAACAACCTTAATGATGCATAGTTTAATGTCATGTAGGACATATAAAGAGACTATGCAGTTTAAAGTATTGCAGTTTGGACTACGGGTGCTGCATAGTTTAGTGTCATATAGTAGGGACAAAATACAGTTTCATGTCACGTAGGACGTATCACGGACTTTCTGTACAGTTTAGCATCAAGTAGTTAGGACGATGGGGACAATAGAGTTTAACGTCATGTTGAACGAAAGGGGGACTATGCAGTTTAATTTCATGCAGGGAGGACAAAAGAGTACACCATTTAACGTCATGTTGGATGCATTTGGGATTTTTTCTACATTTTAGCATCATGTTGGACGAAAGTGTGAGTAGTTTAAGGTCACACAGGACCTTTGATGATTATGTAGTTTAACATCTTTCTGGAAGTAAGGGACTTTTATACAGTTTAGAATCATTTAGTTAGTACATCACAGTTTAACGTCTTGCTGGACGTAAGGGACTTGAAAATAGTTTAGGGTCATATGCATGGACCGTTGATGATGTAGTTTAAGGTCATACAGGACCTAGTTGCTGTTTAAGGTCATAATGGACCATTTTGGAGACACAGTTTAACGTCATGTTGGACCGTGTTGCAGTTAAAGGTCATACTGCACCATTGCTGTAGAGTTTAACGTCATATAGAAAGGACAAAAGAGTACACCATTTAACGTCATTTTGGACGCATTGGGGACTTTTTTCACAGTTTAACGTCATGTTGGATGAAAATGGGACGATACCGTTTGACGTCATGTGGGACAAAAGTGCAAATAGTTTAAGGTCATATGTATGGACCGTTGATGTACAGTTTAATGTCATATAGCAAGGACAAAAGAGTACACCATTTAACGTCATGTTGGACGCATTGGGGACTTTTTTCACAGTTTAACATCATGTTATATGAAGAAGGGATGATATAGTTTAACGTCATGTGGGACGAAAGTACAAATAGTTTAAGGTCATCTGTATGGATCATTGCAGTATATTTTAACGTCATATAGCAAGGAAAAAGAGTACATTGTAGTTTATACAAAGTAATTCTTCAGAAATCTGGGAGTGGTTGGAGTAGTGATGAGTTCTCCATCCATTGAGATTAATGAATAAGCTCTATTGGAGTAGACCCTATGTATTGAATAAGGTCATTCCCATTTTGGCTCAAGCATGGAAGTTTTATTTCTTGGTAACATTGGAGTTCTGAGAACTAATACCAATTCCCCCTGGGTGAATGAATGAAGACGAACTTTTTTGTTAAAAATTCGTGCTATTCGATTCTGATAGACTTCCAAGTGGTGAAAAGTGCACAATCTTTTCTCATCTAACCATTCCAATTAATTCAATCGCTTTTGATATTGTTCATTTGTAGATGATTGATCACAAATGGAAACTCTGAGCGAGGGTATTTGAACTTCAATGGGCAAGACGACTTCCATTCCATATACCAATAATTATGGAGTTGACCGGGTTGCAGTGTGGGTGGTAGTCCGATAAGCCCATAAAGCATGAAAGTGTTTATCAGGACATTACCTCTTATCTTTATCCACCATCTTTTGCAGTATATTTGAAAGAGTCTTGTTAAAGGCTTCTATCTGGCCGTTGGCCGCTGCATGATACCGAGATGAATGGTAGGATTTGATGTTGTATTCTTGATACAACTTCTTCACCTCAGATGAACAGAAATTGGTGCCACTGTCCATCAATATGGTATGAGGGACACCAAATATGGTAATGATGTTAGACTTTATGAAACTAACAACAGATTTATAACTGACTTCCTTGAGAGGTATTGCCTCTGCCCATTTGGAAAAGAAGTCAGTAGCAGTAAGAATGTACTTAAGCTGCTTGGCCGTAGCCGAAGGGTAAGGTCCCACCACATCCATTACCAATGTGGTAAATGGCCATGAGTATTTAGCTATATGAATAAACTCTGGAGGTTTATGAATGAAGTTGTAATGTACATGGAATGAATGACACATCTTTGTGAAATCAACACAATCTCGTATCATTGAAGGCCAAAAGTATCCAAGCCTTCGAATCTGATCAGACAGTCTATGTCCAGACTGGTGGGCACCACAGACTCCTGCATGCACTTATTTCATGATAGCCATTGTCCCTTGACCATTAATGCATGTGAAGAGAACTCCATCAAAACCACGTTAGTAGATAATTTTCTCTAGGTGATCTGGGTTATCATAAAGAGTAAAATTAACCACACATCGCCAGATTTTTTCTTTCTCAGCTTTATCATGTGGAAGTGTTCCATTTTGAAGGTATTCCCTGATAGGTGACATCCATCCTGTAGTATGACCATACGGTTTAGGAATGGGACAAATTTCATTAATTTCCTCTGTTCTGATTCGAACATAAGGTGAAATTTCACGACGGTTGGCAATACTGATGGTTGTCTCGTCCCGATTTGGATATGCCAGAGCTGTGGCTATATTAGCCAAAGCATCCGCTTGAGCATTTTGTGATCTTGGGACATAAGAAAATGTCATTTCGAAAGGGAATTCCGCCATTAACTCTCTGACGTAATCATAAAAAGGGACTTGTTCTTATTTTCTGATGGCATAATCCCCATTGACTTGTTTGATTACCAGGTCTGAATCACCTTTCACCTTTAAGTGATTCACTTGTGCTTGAAGTGCTAATTCCAAACATACGATGAGAGCTTGGTATTCTGCTTCATTATTGGTACCACCTTCCCACAATAAGAAGGAATAAGGTAACAATGCCTTTTCTGGAGAAATGAGCACAATGCCTAAGCCAACATTGTTGAATTTAGGATTTTCCATTTTCCTCCCCGTTGGACTTCTAGAAGAACCATAAAAATACATTTCCCATGCCTGGGGACTTTCTTGAATAGAGAAGACTTCCTCATCAGGGAGTTCAATATCTGAAGATGTGTCTTCCACTAAAGGGTGTTCAGCTAGGAAATCAGCCAGAGCTTGGCCCTTTATCGCCTTTTGAGACACATACTAAATGTCGAATTGCTGCAAAATAACTGCCCACCTTTCCAGACGTCCTGTAAGCATTGGACGACTTAGGATAAATTTGAGCGGGTTATTGAGAGATACCAATTGGTCCTCTTGATGTTGCAGGTAGTGTCTGAACTTCTGAACTGCAAAGAGTAATGCCAGGCAGCACTTCTCAAAACTTGAATACCGGGTTTCGGCCTCAAGCATGGTTCGACTAAGATAGTAGAGACTGTTTTCATTCCCAACATCATTCTTTTGAGCAAGAAATGCTCCCAATGATTGCTCTAGAGCTGTCACATAGAGGATAAGTGGTCTTCCTTCAACCGGTGGCATGAGTGCCAGTGGAATCAAGAGGTATTTCTTGAGAATATCGAATGCTTCTTGACATTCTTCAGTCCACTGGTAAGTGACTCCCTTCTTCATCAATTTGGTGAAGGGTAAACTTTTTCCTGCTAAAATGGAGATGAAACGCCGAATATAGGCTATGTGTCCATGAAGTCTTATTAATTATTTTAAATTTTGAGGAGGTGACATACCAAGGATTGACTTGGTCTTCTCAGGATCGACTTAAATACCATGATGGCGTACAACAAAGCCGAGAAATTTTCATGAGGTTACCCCAAAATCACATTTTAAGGGGTTCATCTTCAAATTATGTTGTCGAAGATTGTAGAATATGACTTCCAAATCATCCATGTGATTAGAAAGTTGTTTGTATTTAACTACCAAATCGTCTACATAGCATTAAACAAACTTCCCTAAGAAGGGTTTGAAGATAAGATGCATGGCATGCTCATAAGTTGCACCTGCATTCTTTAAGCCGAAGGGAATTACCTGATAGAAAAGCACACCCTGAGGGACTCTTAAGGCTGTATATTCCGCGTATTCTGGGGCCATCCAGATCATATTATATTCGGAATATCCATCCATGAAGGAAAGTGCTTCATAGCCAGCTGTTGCATCAATTAGAAGTTCTGTAATCGGAACTGGGAAATCATCCATAGGACAATGCCGATTAAGATATCTGAAATTGATGCAAACTCTAATTTTCCATTATTTTTCTTTATAAGGATAATATTAGCCAACCATTTAGGATATTGAACTTCTCTAATGAAGTTATCTTTGATAAGCTCATCCACTTCAGCTTCAATTTTGGAAGCAAAAGTTGGGTGTGTTCTTCTCGCGGCTTGCTTAAATCCTCGATGTTCTTCAGGTAAACCCAAATGATCAGTAGCAACATCAGGATCAAGCCCGGGAATTTCTGTATAGTTCCAGGAAAATATATCTCTATTTTTCTTTAGAAAATAAATATACATCTCTTTCTCTTCAAGATTCATGGCTGCACTGATTAAAGTGGGGTGTGGATCTTCTTTTGTACCCAGATTTATTTCTCTAAGTCCATCCACAGTGGTAGAGATACCCTCTTCAAATGCTGGAGGAGCATCTTTGAGATCTTCCTCTTCTTCTTCTTCATGTGTTATTTCTTCCGTTTCTACATGCATAGTAGATGATAAAGTAGAATTATCATGATCCGAAGAGATGAAAAAATTTTCATATCTTGAAGAAGAAGCTTACATTTCCAACCCGATTGACGATGAAGGGTCTTCTTTGGGTAATAAAGAGGAGATGATGGATTGAGAATCGACATAATTGTTCACCTCTAGTGTTTCTATAACTTCCTCTTGCCTAATTGGTGAAGAATAGACATGTTGGATATCAATAGATGAAATGAAGACGTCACCATTTGTGCTTTCATCACTACTTGGTAGATTACCAATTTCTCTCATGTTTTCTGGCTCGATTTCCATAATTGACATTATGGATCTTTCCATAAGAGTATTTTGATTTGGGTCTATCTTGTCAATTTTACTGATAGGCAACACATAATCTGTACTCACATGTGTAAATGGATTTACTGGAAATTTTTACAAACCATATGGAGAATTAACTTTGGTAATCTCCTTTGTTATGGATTTCTCCCTTTACTTCAGGTGATAGAATTCCACCTCAATGTATTGAGACTCACATGTATTGATAGGGGACTTATCACCATAAAATGTCCCAACTTGACCATCAAAACAATATTTGAGACATTGATGGTATGATGAAGGGATAGCCACATGTTGATGTAGCCAGAGTCTTCCAAGAAAGATGTTGAAGGCTGAGTCTTGATCAACAACCCTGAAATCTGAATTGGATACAAGATCTCCAAACATAGTTCTGAGTGTAACTTCACTCAGTGGTTCTTGTTCATTTTCATCATATACTTGTAGCATCATGGTGGAAAGAGATAAATCAGATTCCATGAGGCACAATTGACGAAGTGTACGAATGGGCATGAGGTTGACTCCTGAACCATTGTCAATGAAAGCTCTTTGAACATCCACGCCATTGACCTTGCCAGACAAGTACAATGGTATAATATGTCCATGCACAAAATCATCTTCATCTTCATCAGTAAAGGATATTATTACATGGAATTCTGTAGGATTATTCTCTATGTGATAGACTTCAGTTGCAGCAATTTCAGTTTCAAACACCTGAGGACTTGAAAAAGCCTCGATGAGGGCTTCTCGAAGATCTTTTGACAGGTTCAGAGCATCCAGAATGGATAACATGGATGGTACTTGAGACAAGTGTTTCAATATATCATTATTTTGATCCAGAGGTCTGATTTTCCCGATAGGAATATGTGGTTTAGCAGGTACCTTTAAAGTAGATGCTTTGGAAGTTGATGCATCTTGTATTGGGATAGGAGTTGGCAATATTCCTGGTTTTGGAAGATTAGTCCAATTAGATCCATTTACTTACTGAGAGGAAGAAGATGGAACCTTCAATCGGTCTTCCAAAATAACTGTACCCGGACTGAATTTTCTATTGGTAGAAGAACATTCTTGTTCTTGATGTGCTCACTGAAGGGATCTAACACGAGTTTCTGATGCGTACACAGTTCTAGATAGGGTGGAATTGGAATAGTGGCTTCTGAAAGATCACCATATTCCCATGTATCTTGATCCCCTGGAACTTCCTCTGATTCCTCTGTTTGATACAGAGAAATTCAGGCTCATTGAAATCAAAACATTGACTGGAATATGGATCTGTTAATTTAATCATATTAACAGAACCAATGATTAACTCTTCATTTGATGAAGACTCTGTCTGATAAGCCTGTTTAGGTTGTGCCGTTTGGTGGGTCGGTGCCTGTGGATTTGAATTAGATGGCATAAAGTCCGCCAAAGATAAAGACAACATAGGCTTTGACACATACTCATCTTATTCTGATTCTTTTTCGTTCTTTGAATCATGTCGTTTCTTTGAGGACATTCCCTCTGACGAAGAGGGTTTTTCCACAACATTATTGGCAGAAGACACAATGGGTTTCCTTAATTGTGTTCGCAAAATAGCAGAGTTCAATAGATTGTCTTTATGACCATCCAATCATCATAATTCTGTGCATTTTTTCTTTTGACTTCTTGCCATTCACCTTTCTCCTCTGGAACTGTAGCAGTGACACATGCTACCTGAGTTGAAGAGCCTTTCAATGTTACTTGTCATGAGTCGACCATCTTTTGCAGGAGGTCTTTGAAGACAAAACACTCCTGGATGGGATTCCCCAACATTTGATGAAAAGGGCAATAATTGGGACAGTCTTCATCTCCTTTCTTGTTTGGCCTCTTGGGCATTGGAAATTGAACCAAATTGTTTTCCAGAGGCAAAATGAAATAACCAGGAACTTGTTCATTTAGTAAAGAGTATGTTTTTCTCTTAATATCCTCAAATTGTTTCCGTCTTTGATCTTTTTGATCGTCTGGACGAAAAGGCCTTTGCTATTGGTGCTCAGAAGGTGGAGCCCTTCGAGAAGATGAAGGTTTTGAGATAGAATTAGGTACAGGTGCTTGTTTAAGCATAACTATAGTAGTATCAGCTTTACCCATTCTCCTTCCTGGAGCTGATGGAATTACACGAGATTTATCCTTAGCCTGTATAAGGGAATCTTCAATCTCTTGAGTGATTGAAGTAAGGTCTCGAAACCCTCCTCTGTATTTCACAGGGATTAACGGCATGCGTAATTCGTCACGCAGATATTCCACACAGATTGGCAAAAATTCTTCTTGAGGGAGTGCTACACTCATGAAATATGTTAATCCCTTCCATCGAGCAATGAAATCAGAGACTCTTTAATTCTCCCTTTGCTTACAGTTTGTAAGATCGAAAACTGTTGTCTTTGGAAAAGTTGAGCTGAATTGAAGGAGGAATTTTTGGAGAAGATCCTCCCATCTGGTTATTGATTGGGATTGCAAGCTTATATGCCAAACAAAAGCTATTCCTTACAAGGTTCGCACGAAGCATCGGAGTTTCACTGCTTCTTGCTGCTCCGGAGTTCCCATCATAGGATCGCAACAAGACATGTAATGCGTTAGATGTTGTTTAGGATTGCAAGATCCATTGAAAATAGGGAATACAGGGTTCCCAAAACTGGATGGAGGAGAAATTGAATCTACCCATTCAGGGTAAACTTTATTTTCTGGTTGAACTTGCGCATGCTTCCCTTCCCTAGTTTCTAACAGAACTGTTAATGACTCAATAGTAGTTATTAACTTTTGAGAAACATCCGGTTGAACTTGGACTTGAGTAGGAGCAATGACTGGAGCTTGGACAGATGTTGCGATTGGTGCTGCAACTGATGGTAGCACTACCAACTATTGTTTCACTTGACCCGTAGGATTAGACCTATGAGGGTGTACTGATAGAGGACGATATTCTTGATCCATCTCAGTAGCTGCAACAAATTGATTTGGATGACTAACACTAGCATTCTTAAGAAGAAGACAACTCTGAATTAGTTCTTCATTCAACCTTCTTAAGTTCTTCATTTATTCCTATTGTTGTGCAAACCTCTACTCTAGTGAGAGCGATTGACCTTCTCCAGAGGAAGGATATGTAACCTGGTTCTTTTCCTTCCTTTTGTTGGATCCTTTTCGGAGAGGGGGAAGTGGGTTACTCAAAGGATTACCTAGGTTTTGAGTAATCCATTGACTTCGTGTACGCACACCTTCTTCATTTGTGTCGGTGCGTACATCTTCTTGGGCAGGAACCTCTTCATCTGAGTCCCCCCGAGTGAGCCTCATCTGGTGGATCATCAACAACGACATTGACGACATTGATTGATTCATAACTCATCGCATCCCTTCTATCAGCATTTCTGTGATATTGTCTTCTTCCATGTCATTGATGATAAATTTCCTATTGTTGATTCGATCCCTCAGGAACTTCTTGAAAAACCGTAATTTGGAGGGAATCTCTTGATAATTTGGCTCTTCGTTCCTCTTGAGGTTTCTTCCCCAATCGAGAAAAGACCGACTTTCACTGAGGAG
The DNA here is from genome assembly GCA_963277665.1 of Viscum album. Classification (NCBI taxonomy): domain Eukaryota; kingdom Viridiplantae; phylum Streptophyta; class Magnoliopsida; order Santalales; family Viscaceae; genus Viscum; species Viscum album. The sequence goes on along the minus strand of OY728130.1, from coordinate 352,061,184 downwards.
GGGATTGATGATTTCAAAAAGTCCCCAGTCCAGTGGACTGGGGAAATTCCTGCTGTTCTCGCTCAACTCCCAGAATCCTTTTTTTGATTCCAAGGGTTGGTTTAAAAGAGCCCCCAGTCTGGTAAGATGGGGTGGTTCTTGACATTCTATGTCTGAGACATTCTTGAAAGTCCTCCTGATCTTGCGAACCTTAGTTCAGAAGTTAGCTGGATGCATTAACCTGTATCCGCTTTTATCACCCGGTTAAAAAGACTGTTGGATGATTTCCGACAATTCTGTCACTTGGTGACGTGCTTGCTTCAAATGAGAGGTATGTTCAATATTCTTGTTTGCTTGATGAAAGATTAATTTGAAAACTTGTTCTCTGTAATCTTGATTTTGAGAGGAATTAGTTGAAGCCTGTTCTTTGGAAAGCTTTTGATTACAAACAAATCCCATTGACTGTGGCCGACCATCGGCAATAACATTGCATGACACCATTTTCAGCGGTCTTTGTTGACTGGAGAGCACCGTGAAATTTAGTGCTCCATGAACACCCCATCCTCTGACACGAATACCAGATGGGGCATTGGAAATTAGCTGACACAATATTCTTAGTGCGCTAAATCATGAACGTTGAAGGGATTTCTACTACTTTTCAGCATTCAGATATCGAGAGAATGATAGAGATGCCAAATCAATCTGACGTTGTAACCCTTCTATTATATTAAGATGATTTTGATATTCATCATAAGATAATACTTTCTTTTTCCACTAACAAAGAGTATTCCATATGTTCAGATGAATTTCATGAATTTCATCTTCCGTCAACATTTCTGAAATATTATACTGAGAGTCATCCAAAGGCCAAAACATGACTGGCAGTTCACCTTTCGCCAGTTGTTTTCTCATGTTCAACATTTCCTCTTTATCATTTGATAAATATTCTTCTACCTGATTTGACCAGAGTTGGTGTTTCTTGGTTTCTTCATTGGATTCAACATGATTGGTAGAGAAATCATTGATCAAACTAGAAGATGCATGACTTAGGGGTGGTTCGGAGATTGACCTACACCCTAGGCTATCTTCTGATTGATAAATTATTTCACCTACTAGCAATGAATTTTAGGACATGACTGGTTTCGCATTTTCAAGTGCCTCAAGAAAGAGGGATTTCTCGGCACTACATTGTCCACTATAGCATATTCTGGGCAATGTGCATCACTACTGCGGAGAGGACTTTCGCAGAGAAATTCAACATCATGGAGAGGACCACCATAATGGGTTACAATAAAAGATGAGATCTCTTGCTCCTTGGTATTCTGACCACAAAGAGGGTTCCTGTGGCTCTCATCTAAAGATGAAACTTCGAGATCGACTGAATTGTCATGAAGCAAGCCTTCATGAGGAAGTGTCTGTTGAAGACCTTCGGAATTAATGTTCCCACTATTGGAAAATGAGGGCGTAGAATCTTGAATTTCAATAGATAATTGTCTGAGGGCTTCAAGAACTCATGCATCAAGCAAGGCCTTGTTATAGATTGGATCTTGATCTCCTGACTGTGATGGGTGGGTCTTTTTCTTAGATGCCTTCTTACTCGCCTTGGAAACCACATGTTGACGAAAGTGGTTGCTCTGAGCAGGTGTATATGCCTAATCAGGAAAGATGGCCATGTTAGGCTGACTATCTCTACTCAAATCAGGTGTATGTTTTTGACTTGGTTGTCCGTATGATATGGGATAGTATGCCCCACAACCCTCTTGGACTGGAAGAGATGTGAGTGTCTGTTCCGGAGTGAATTGTTGATGTGTCACTCCACTGGTAGGGATAGATTTACGTGTATTCCCCTGAGATGCTGCTGATGTTGTTATAATATTCGGGCAGGCATTCCGAATATGAGTAGGGATTTGCTTCTGCTCTTTCACCATTGATAGAATATGCTTGGTGACTTCAGCTGCCGGAATGGGAATATACGTCCATTCCGGGCTTGGATCCGGTGTATGTGTCTACTCGTGTCCTCCTTTTCCTGTCAGTGAATCCTGACAGTACTCAAGTGTGGGGGAAGAGAGTTGAGTCTTCCTCATATTTGTTTTCGGGGATTTCCTAATAACTTCTCTGAATTCTACCAAGTGAGACTATTGGTAGGATTGATTAATACTAGTAGGTGTATGTGCCTACTGATTTCACTTCTCCAAACATGGTTGATGAGATCCATCATATGTAGTCAAATGAGCCTGCTGACTAGCTGATGATCTATAAACAGGTGTATGTTCCTACCTATAGTAGTCTGCCGGAATTGCCTAGCGGGATTGGCGTGATGCCGCCAGATGAGTATGGTGGACACCGTAATTAAAATGGGAAGGTGTATGTGCCTGCTCGTTGCTTGCCACCAAGTTAGATTGGTGGACTTCTCCGGAGATGGCAAAGATGAGAACCTGCTCACTGTTGACCGGATTCCACCTCTGGTGGTTCGTCTTGCTTGCTCGGGTTTGAGGAACCTGAGCCGAACGCCTAGAGACGGGGCCCTCATCATGTTGAGGTAGCACTGCCGCACGAGTCTGGCGGCGATTGTTGGTGGGATCCCTCAGGAAGGACTCTTGTCTGTTTGAATTAAGGTCTTAAGGGACCTGCTCATTCACCTCCCCAGAATAAGGGAGCGAATGGTGATTCCGTTCCGGGGATAACGACCCAAAACGGTTGGAGACAGTAGTCAGCACCGCCTGCTTCTTGATCACTAGTCGTTGTTTTCCGGACGACCGATTGAGTTATTTACTTGGAGGGCTTGTCGGGAAGCCTCCAGAGTTGGGATGGTACCATGTTGATGGTAATTCTTAACCAGTGCATTTGATACCCAGCGTTGAAGACGCTGAGTAGGTAATATCGTCCTTAGAGCGGACGGCGATCTAGCAGGAGTAGCAGCAGTGGCATTTACAGCAGCAGTATTCCCAGGTGTGAACTTGAGAGAAGCCATTCTAGAAATGTAGAATATCTTGGAAAAGAGTGCATGTTTGATATAACAGACATAATCAAGATAAATTCAGCCACTACATCTTTTGGATGAGCACATATGTCAATGATTTTTTTTTGTTGGCCCTCTCATTGAGTTTTATATAGGGGCCTAACAAATGGGTAAAACATTATTTTAACTAGGTTAAGGATTCACTTCGGGTTCACCATTTTTGTTTCCCTCGGAATTCAGGGATGACCAACTTGATGGGAAGTTCAAACATATCGATCGGTTTGTAACGGGTTTGATCATAGAACCAGAACCATCCAATGATTCCACATCCATTCAGACGTACTTTCCAAAGGTAGGTGCTCATTAGTTTGTGGACTGATGAGGATTATGAATTTTCATTGGTCGAGGGGATGGGAGGTCGGACTCATCAAACCTTTTGGAGGGGAATTATTGTCTAATTCAGGAATCTCTTTAAAGATTTAAGATATGTTCGTGAATCCTTATTACATTACCAAGTATAAAATGAGCTTTCCTTCAGATCTGAAAATCAATGATTAAATATGTTGGAAATTTAGAGAATCTTTTGTATATATTCGAGGTTCTTCATCGATAGAGAATCATCTGTATTTATTAGAGATTCTTGGTCAATGGTACCCTTCAACACATTTATATAGAAGTCTCTTGGCCATTATGATGACCATGCTGGTTTAAAATCCACTTAGTGGGGAACTTGAATTTTATTGTCATTCAGAAGGACATGTATTATTTTAGAGTTGGGATAGAACTTGTAGATGAGATACCCACATATCCTTTGTTTAGAAAAGGATTTAGAACCCACGTAGTTCGAGTAAGGGAGTTTGATGTTTATGACTGATGGATCAAAGAAAGATTTCAAAATTACTTTTATACTCTAAGCTCACGTGAGTCATGCTCGGTGTGAGAAATAAGATGTATTGGTAAAAACTAGACAATTGTTCCATGAGGGATGCAATAATAAGAAATAATGTGGGGCTTATGTATGTATGAATGCCCAGATAAATGAAGGTTAGGATTTAATTTAGGGAAGAAATCCATGAATAGGGCCCTATAAAGTAATATGTGCTTCATGGAGATTTTGAATACTCTAACTTGGGGCTTACTCCTGAAAAGGAGGCCCAAATTAGGAGAAGACTTATGATTGGGCCTTACTCCTGAAAAGGAATCCCAGATCAAAGGTAAATTAGGACTAGTTAATAGAAATTAAGACTGGGGCTTACTCTTGAGGAGGATGCCAAAATTAGGGGACTGGGGCTTACTCTTGAAAAGGATGCCCATATTTGAGACTTTAAGAATTGGGGCTTACTCATAAGGAGGATTCCCAAGTTAAGAATTATGATCGGGTCTTACTCTTGAAAAGGAGGATGCCCAAATTTGAGGACTTGGGGCTTACTCCTAAAGAGGATGCCAAAATTAGAGCACTTATGACTGGGGATTATTCCTGAAAAGGAGACCCAGGTTATGGATTCTCTCATATTAAAGGATTAGGTTGAAAGAATGAAATATCAGTCTTTAGTTACATAAATATGTGTAAATAATTATGTTTTAAGAGATATTCCACAGAATTCCTTTCAAATAAGGAAGTCAAATCAAGAAATCATGCCATAAATGGATTTGAAGAGTGTCTTGAAGACTTAATGTTGAATAGGAAAGGTGTAATGGATTAAGAGGGGTGAAATGGGCAAGAAGGGCACCCAAAAAGGCAGGGGCGCGCAAGTCCTGGCAGGCGTGCAGGTACTGCGTGGGCACGCAAGTCCTGGTCACGCAGGTATGCCTGCACGACACATGGTGTACTTGCGTAACGGTTAACCAGCAGGGTAATACTTGAGAGACTCTTGATTAAAGCCTTTAGAATCCTCTTGAGGTTCTTCCAGAAAAGGGGCGCGCAAGTTCTATTTAAGGAGTAAGGTGGCGCGCAAGTGTGGCCTTTTCCCTTAAGGGCTGGCCACTCAGGCGCGCAAGTGTTGATGAGTTTCAACACTTAGGCCTTCTTTCCCCTATTTAGATCTTCTGTTCTAGGTATGAAATTACCTTATAAGTGTTTCAGAAGCTTTGAGAAGAGACTAGGGCGCCGAGAGCTCAAATATGAGTTTCTGGAAAAAATCCTCCTTGAAATGGGGGGCCCACAGGGTCTATTTATAGGCTGGAGAAGACCCCGTGCAGTTATCCTTTAGGGTGCGCAAGTGACTTGCATGACCAACTTCGGTGCGCAAGTGTACTTGCGCGACCATTGCGGCACGCAAGTATACTTTCACGACCATTGTAAAACTTGTGAGACCCTTGCACAATGTTCTTCTTATTCCTTGCTTTGTCAATTTGTTGATAATTTTCCAAACGTTGAATCACATTGATCTAAGATATTCCCCTTTTCCAATATTTAGATTTTGTGATAAAAGGAGCATCAACAATAATTTTAATAATTCCATGAAAACTATCAAAACATGTTCAATGAAAAAAATGAAAAACAGTAAATAAAAATTCAAATGTTTTGTTCAAAAGGAGGAATATGGGGATAATGATCATGGAAGATGAATGCAATTATGTCTAACTAAATTTCATTATATAATTTTCTTAAATTACATAGGAAGATAATAATAAACCCAATAAATAGTCCAATCCTCTTCTTGGTCAACATTTAATGTATGGATATACGATACCATGTCACTCGCTATAGTAGTGAATAACAATGTTATTCGGAAAAAAATTATTTTAGAGGCCTTAATAGAGTAATAAATTCCCTAGGTATGGGTGGAGGGTCCCAATAATTCATCTATCTCCTTCTAGGGTCATATTTGATAATCTTTAAATTGACATCTTCATCATATGGAGCATTATTTATTTCATATTTGATGGGATTCACAATGAAAAAGTCTCCCAGCTTAAGGATAGATTAAAAGATAATAATTATTGATATATAAGAGTCTTATAAAATACTACATCCACTCATTATATTGTGCAAACATGAACATTCTCTATTATATTTCAATCTATACATTTGTGCCTTATAGTTCACCAATGCTCTTATATTCTCCATAAGAGTCTTGTGACTACTATATGACTGCATAAGACTAGGCCCTACAATATTATTATGAACAATAAACAGAATAAATTTAATAAATGATTTTTAATGATATGAATAAATTTCATTCTAATGAACATATTGTTCAACTTCAATCATTAGTGGAAAAAATGTTGCATGTTTCGAATAAAACCTAGAATCCTATAGCAATGACGATATATTTTCCTATGGAAATCAGGTTTGTTCCATAATAATGAACAAGAATGGAATTTAGTTTTAAATAAAAAGATTCATAAACTAAATTATTTTTTGGGAGACATCCTAGATAGAAGAAAATCTATTATTCCAAATTTCAATGAATTTATGGAATTTTCATTTATCATTAACTTCTATAAATCACATGCATCTGGAGGTGATATGAATACCTTACCATTTTACAATCACTTAAGTAGGAATTAAGTGATATAGAACTAGTTAAAATAGGAAATTGTTTATTGTAGTAAGTCATTTCATCTAAATCATGATGTCGAGTGTATCTAGGTTTTTTAGGATGATATAATTTTTATAGAAGCTTAATCTATAGATTTTTTCCAAGGGTGATGTATTGAATCAAATTGAGTGATATCATTAAAAAATCAATACATTAAAATAAGTTATTCTGGTGAGTATTAATAACTTCTACAATAATGTATATATGTGTTATTTCTTTCTTGAAATTGATATCTTGGAAGAAAAAACATGGGTATAAGAGAGGGGGGCCAACCGGTTTTCATTTTATAAAGAAATATCACTCCATAAAATAATTCAACATTAATTAATGGTGTTCTGAGTTTTGTTGCATTTGAGAACACATAAGATATGTCAATCAAAGGAATTAACAGGATATGTGCTGGGATAATTACCATATTCCAACCTAATGAAGTCTAACCAGAGATATGATCCCTCAATCATCACTAAAACCAGTTTTTCTTAAATGATCATCATAAACACCGCAATTTTTCAAAAAGATTCTAAACATTATTCAACTAATTTTAGGATATATTTTCATCAATTTTCAATTGATGAAAAAATTTTGTTTCAGAAAAAAGACAAATTTCATGAGAATTATTTCAATGTTACTTAAAATATACATGGGGGTTATATACACCAAATAATAATAAATGGGAATAAATGTAATAACATTATATATTAAGTTAATTCAACCAAAAATTTAATGGAATATTCTTTTAATGTTTATAATCCTACATATTATTAAATTAAAAATAGAATCAATGTGGTGGATTCATATTCTTCCATTAGAAATGATATCACCCATATACTCTATTAGGATGATTCATTTGAAAATTACATTTATCTTATTATTATGTTTGGATATCATATATATGAAACTATTAGAGATATACACAATAATTTATTTGGATAAAATTCATTTTAAATAGGTGTTTCTAATGAAACAAGTTACCCAGATGAGTTTTTGAAATGAATTAAAACCTATTTTAATGAAGAAAAGTATATCCTCTATGAAAATGGTAACAATTTAGTAAAGAACCGCACAAAAATCTGAATGTTTGAACCAAACCATCAATAATTACCTTTAATATATTTATACAATGAGATATTAGGATAATGTAAATCTATGAGAGGGAGAGGACCTCCTATAAAATGCCTCAAATGGACTTCAAAAAACTAACTCTTCTATTGAGACGGTGAACTGAGGAAAATAGATGCACATAAAGAATAGTTAACACACCCAATTAAAAACCTGATATTTATTATGATTTTGATAATTAAATTATATTCCACTTAATAATAGTCATTTTTTCAATATGAATTCTGATCATAATGTTGGATCTCTCCACCTTTCTATCAATGATAGATTTCATGCCCTAAATTAGGAAAATGTCACCCTAAATTTTCCTACATTTATGATATCATTGTTATAATTATAATATATACAATAGATGATGGATAATAATTTTTTTATATAATATATTGTAAATAACCATCAATAATAAATTTCGTATGATTATTGAAAGGAATTGAAAAAAACAGCCATTAAGTAGGTTTAACTTGAGGATAAGAATAAGAATGTTGTTAGCGGTGGCTATTGGTAGAGTACCTTCTCTAAAATGATCTTGAACGACCTAAATGACCTTGATTTTAATTATATCCCATAATGATATGTAAAATGTTGCTGGGAAGCTCTTTGGTTCTGAATAACACATTAGATTAAGGGTTTTTATAGAAATAATGATTCCCTCTCACCTAGAATGACTTAATGATTATAATTATATAGATATTTGATTGTCCAAGTGATAATGTTAAAACATTCAATATCTGCATCACCATTACATATCCCACCACTTAATGGATAGTTATTCCATGAAATATAACTCGGTAAATTTTATAAATATAGAGGACTAATTATATTAATATCACTAGTGTTATATCAATTGTAAATGTGAATTTTTTTGATTGGATTTATTTTTTATATTGAATCCGTTGAAAAAATTCATCATGAGATCACTTTCCCTTAACCATATATAATTTCATATCACTAAAATATCACATTAAATTTAATGAATAGATTCATCCATTTTTTCTATTTAGGAATAATTTGATAATTACATTATCATACAACATATCACATCATACGATATTCAATTGGAATATTTCTTCAAGAAGATTATCCATGCTAGAGAATTGAATTCTAATATTGAGATTCCAAATAATAATACAAGAATTTAATCTTACTAACATGTTTTTAAGATAACCCCATGAATACATATGATATAGAAGAAACCATTATTCATGAATCATCCACCTAATGACAATTAATTTCATCCAATACCTAGACTTAAAAACACATGGTTAGAGATACTTGAATATAGACTCAAATTTCTTTTGGGAGAGTGATGAAATGGGGTTTTAGTGAGATTATTGATATATTATCCCAAGAATATGTTTTTATTTTGAAGGATACCATGTTATATATCATTTTTGATAAAAATAATTAAGTTACCATAACTATTATTACACACGGTGTAACATCTCCTACATACATAAAGACTACATGGTTTTTTGGATCATGATATTAACTAAACTCTTAATGGAATTTTTGGGATAGATACAACATAACTTATTCCAAATTTGGTAAATAATTGTTTTGAAATTACATCCCATGAACTAGGAATTATGGTTTAGATTGAATATAGGTTTATTGTCATATATTTTCTTTTTAAAGTAAAATATTTCATAAAAAAGTTCATAAAGAATGAGTTAATACATTTACTTCCTGTGGTGGGGATATGTTGTGAGAAAAAATCAACTGATTCCATTCGAATATTTTCCTAAAAAATCATGATACAATATTTATTCAGGATTTCATTGACTTATTTATATACGTACCACTTATATTCTTTATTTTTTTTATTATAGTCACTTTGAGCTTGTCTTCATGGATTAGGGACACTGAAATGTTATTTTTATTACAAATTTTGAGAAGATACATAGTCTTAATTATAGATATTATTACCATAGAATTATAATGGATTTATGAGATAATTAAGAAAGACAGGAGGATTAATTAAGCCATAAATAATCCTAAATTATAGGATCAGTCTTTTTTTCTTATTAAACAATGAATGAGCCTCATAATTCAATTTTGAGTTATGGATTTCATTCACTTTTGGTTTAAAGTAATTAGATTAGAACGGACCAGGTAATCCCCAAGATCACAAGGTATATAAATAGAAATATGTGACTCTATAGGTTCCACCATAGGTTGGGAAGACTGCTCTATAGTCTAGATCAAGGATGGCAGTGAATGAAATGTGATGGGAGTGGAACTAGTAGGCTCACCAGACCGATGAAAATAGAGCCAATAATATGGGCAGATAATTTCTCAAAATATATTAATTTGGGGAATCACATGTAGGAATACATCATTAGGTTGAGACTCCTTGGATTTTTACAAACTTCTCTGGGGAGAGACATTAACCGAACACCAGGATGGAAAAGAGGATCCATATTCTCATCTGAATAAACTAAATCAGAATAAATATTTTTAGGGTCGATCAAAGAGTGAATTAGATTTTTTTCAGTGACTTACAATTAATATAATCGGGGAAACCTTTATATTATGAGTTATATCCTAATATATGGCCTTGGAGACTAAATACTAGTTTGAATTAGAAAAACCAAACAGACAATAATATACCTCAATGTACATCTGTTATGTAGTATGAGGAGCCTCCATAAGAGAAGAATGTAGAATGTTATTCCCTAATGGGGATTTTGAGGTAGAATGAAGTGATGCCTCCATAAGAAGAATACTTATACATCTCTTTCAACACATAGATTTTGTGTATCCTTGGATGTGAAAAACAGAATATATTCCTAGATTACATCGGTATAATAACATTTAATAAAATGAAATATAATTTCTAAAGAGATAAATAAATTTGTGAGGATGATAGAAATCTAGATTCATATATAATCAAATATGTCCAAACGTGATGTGTTCAATTCAAAGGGTCTCTTCGTCAGCATAATAGAATCCCCAAAAGTAATAGGCATTGATTTTTTCAATGGTTGAATTTATAAATGGGAGAGTTATAACACTAATAAATATCTAAATATCCTCCATAGTAGAGTTCGTGCAACAATGGGCATCAATATCCCAACAAATTTGGATAAATATTTAATGATCAAAAGTGAATACCTCACAGGCCAATCCTTAATAAAGTAAAAAATAAAAAATATGCGCATAGAGGGATTTATAGATTAACATGGAGACTAAATAAGAGATGGATAAATTCAAATAATATAATAATCCATGAAAATCATAATATAATAGAGATCAGACCAAAATATCAATATTAGTGTCCAACAATGGTACTATGAGGTAATCTCATGTCCACCCTCAAAAGTATAAATGACAAAGAATCCATATTCAATTTAAAAAATATTATTTTCCATGAGTATTATATGGAAAAGAGGAAATAATTCTCATTGTGTGTGGTCTGTTCCTATGACCAATTCTTGGATAGATCATGGATAAAGATCAAATGAAGAAATATGTGATTAAACGCTTGGGGTAGGGGTGTCATAATTGACACAAAAACAATAATGTTATCTTGTAACTAAATCATTGGGGTAATGAAATTATTTATCTTATGGTGGAAGAATATTTCATCCTTTATGAATTAATTGAACAAATGAAAAAGTTATTTTTGCACAAGACCTTACATCCACCTAAAGAACTCTGGGGAAACAACGACTTCAACAGGATGAAAATTTGAATGTATTTACATCCTATTGTTTATGACCAAGAGACACTAGAACTAAATAAAATATATATAATGAATAATAATAAAAAATCTATATAGGACGAACAAATTATTTTATGTAATTGTAAGAAACAATTCAACTGAAGCACACAGGAAAAACACAACAGTTAGCACACAATTATTAATTTTTCATGGAAATAATGTCTTAGTAATACATAATTTTAAACAAATATTATTTATTAAAATTTATATGAATAATTTTGTTATACATATTAATAGTAAAACTGAATTTATTTTAGAGGGTGTCAGAGAATGTTTGATGGATTATAATTTTTAGGTAAGTGTTTCATTCCCAATATCTCATTAGCATTGAATTTTTATTAATTAATAACATAAATTATTTTCTTTTGATTGATTCAATAAGTGATAATTTCTTCTATAATTAAAATATTCATTAAAATAAGTTTTGTTTTTAATTTTAATTACTTCATAAATGTTTGAATTTCATCAATTTAGATCTCTTTTTACATTGTAAATTTTATACTCACCATGATTAACATTGTATGAGTATGAATAGAATATTTTTTAAACACATTATAAATGATTTATTTATACCATAATTTATTTGGTTCTATATAAGAATATTATAGGTAAAAATTTTAATCAATTAGTAATGTAATTTATATTCCTCATCTTTTATAAATTATTTTATTTTAAAAAATAAAAATTATAAAAAATTGAATGGTGTTGGGTATTAATTATATATGAAATATTTTAATACACTGACAACGTTCCCTTCATTAATGTAAACATTATATAATTTTTTTATATTTAACTAATGATGTACTCTAGTATTACCTTCACATTCCTTCATTGGATATCTTATTATCATTTTCCATAGATGTATTCATGAAAATAATTTATTTAGCAATGGATAATTTTAATATACTGGAAATTTTAATCTTTTCATGACCATGAAAAACACATTATATGGGTTACATTTTGTTTCAGGTGGTTTTATAATTAGATAATAATCCTATGTATTTTTTATTTTTTTCAATCTCTTGTGATGTCACGTCAATTAAGGGGGAGTAAAATCAATTCATATTTAATTCATCTTACTATGTGACGATGATCTTGGTAGTGATCCAATACATGTGAAATGCATTTTAGGGTTATTTTTATTCAAAATTCTTATGTTATTAAATGATTTTACCTTCTGCTCTCATCGATCAGTATTATTAACTCATGTTTCCACACTCCCATTGAGAGTTGACAAATATTTTTCCAAAACATTATTTCATTATTCTTGACTAATGATATATTTTTTATTTCATCTGATTTTATTATAATATATTCATGATACAATATTTAATGTCTCAGAATTTTTGTGGAAATGTTTTTCTTAATTACATGGGAAATTTACGAGTCTGTGAAAATTTACGACGCTTGATTCTAAGGTCTGGTGTTCCAGGAATCAATTTCTAAAGTTTTGTTCGGGAACGTTCTGTAAACGTGTGAGAAATATTTTATATCTATTGAACTGGATCTTGGAATTGAAATATGAGAGCACCGTTGAACTCGCAGCGCTGGTATTCGCTTAAGAGGACTTTCACCTTGACGACATTCGGTCGTGAAAGAATGTTAGTTTTTTGAGTTTTTAAGGAAAAAGTTAAATAAAAAAAATTGTTATATTATTTTTATTTGTGGTGGTTCAAACCGCCAATAAGAGGTTACTGCTGGAAGACACCACAACATAACCTCCCATGAGAGGTTATGGGGGTGGATCCCACTCAAATTTTAAACACCTCTTGTGAAATAATGAGGTGGGGACCACCTGACTTCTAAAACCTTGAGCTCCCTCTTGAATGTGAGATAACCCTTGCTTTCTCTCGAAAAATAATTATGCCAACTCCAACATAATTAACTGTGCCAAATCCAACATAATTAATGGGACAACTTAATGTGTTAAATTAATAAACCCAAAAATATTAATTTTTCACCACAACCCTTGTGGGAAGAGGATTGGAAAATGAGAGGAGGCATGGGAGAACCCTTGGAGAATTATCCTCCAAACGAAGAATGTGAAGAACTTTGGTGATGCTACTTCTTCAATCTTCTACCCCAGACACTTTCTGACGCATGAGCTTGAAATTGGGAGTATGTGACAAACGCGATGACTGAAGAATCGACGATCGCTTTCCATAACATAGTCAACAAACTACAATACGGGGTTGGTGTTGTTTTATGATTTGAGTTCTAAATTGTTCCGTTCTACGTTGTTCACTCATGGGTAATGTTTTTTCTAATTGATGACACCATTACGTAGAGGCATCGGACCGCACGAACACATACCAACCCTCCCCCTTTAATTTACCTCGCTTGATGATGACAAAGGCAGCTCAACAGTGTCGTCGAAAGAGTGGACTGCGATGGAGCAACGGCGGCCGGCGACGGGCCGACGGCAGAGAAACCGGCGGCGCATGGCCTCTGGGTTGCTGGAAGGGCGCGCCACCATCATGCCACATGGAAGAATGGGTCGTAGACAAGCCGGGCTGCGGAGTAAGATCACGACGTCGTCCCACCGTACGAAGGAGAAGGGGGCTGCGGCCAGGCCGGCTGCGGCGGAAGGGCACGTCGCCGTTGCACCGCGTGGAGGAGAAGAGCCACGACCAGGGCGGGCCACGATGAAGGAGCAGGGGCGGCTGGTGTAGGGTAAGCCGCTGGCGGTTTGGAGCGGCGGGCTGCTCGGCCAGTCGGGAGGAGCGAGACCCTGCTGGGTCCCCTGTGAGTTGGACCGGTACCACCTGCTGCCAGTTGGGACTCCACCCGAACGGCTCTGCTGTTCGGGATCTAGGGGGTGCGCGGCTTCCCCCCTCGACGCGGCTGAGGCGGACCCCCCATGGGCAGCCTGGCTAGACCCACTACAGGCTGGACCAACACAGGCCGGGCCTCCCCCTCCAGTTGGGCCACCCTCTCGGGCCAGGTCTCCCCCATGGACTGAGTCAGACCCGCGGACCAGGTATGTCTGACTAGGTCGGACCGGACCCAGACCCGCTATGGCATGTTTTTACCTTTTCACCCATAACCTGGGCTACGGGTGTCCGATCGATGAACTATCTGTGGCGATAGAAATCTTCAAGTTAGATCGTTCTTTTGGAATATCCCACTTGAGGCTTGGACATATTTGGGTTACGATTGGGTTTGTTTGAACCTAAAATCCAATCGGGCCCCCGGAACGGAAATGCCAATAACTAACATACTGGGCTTCCGATTGACGTGATGTCTATTGCGTTGAGACCACTATGACAAGGCCGTCCATTGAAATACTTTTGTGTGGGAATTCGTAATAGTTAGAGAATCGACCTATAGTTTGTGGAGAGGATCCTCCCGGAGACGAATGATCCGAGTACAGAGACCTAATAGATGGCTGAGACCTGACCACTGCTAACCTTTCGACTCAGAGTGTTTCAATAGGCCAAGTAGGGAGCACCTCTGTGTGACGCAGGAGACTGATAGTAGGGATTGCCTCTGTTTGACGCAGCAGACCCATGGTACTAGACAAGAGGGGTACCACACCAGGATACGAGGGGGAGCGCCTCTATGTGAGCACGGCAGACCCACAATGTGAAGTGCCTCATGTGAGCACAGTAGATCCACGATACTCGACAGGAGGAGTACCACAACAGTCTATGATAGTGGGAAGAGCCTCTGTGTGACGTGGCAGGCCCACTGTACTCAATAGAGGAGGAGTAAACCATCAGCAGAGGTTCTGACAGTGTGACAGGGGATGTTACTTGATACTACCCCTAGAATAAAATCCTGGTTTGAGCTGAGTCAATGACATTTGTGGTTCCCTCATGATTGAGATGGGTTACAAGATAACATAGGTATATGTATGGGAATATACCTAAGTAATGGTTATCCATTGATTACATACATTGTGATTTATCCTTGTTAGATTTTGTGGGACCTTGAGTTTCTTGAGGTCCCTGTTGAGTATCGTTATAATGACCCCTGCATGTGATATACCTACATCTCGTTGTGTTGGTTGCAGACAACGGACAGCGCAGACTGAGGCAAAGAGTAGTAGGATTGGATGGTACTTAGAGGTGGACCACTCGGTGTGATGGTACATGGAGCTGACAGACGGAAGAGAGTGTTGTGGAGGCCATCTGTACCTACCCTTCAGGTAGGAACCCCGGAGGACGACCCGGTATATGTTTTACTTTTCTTCATCTGTACTTGTTTCTAGTTGAACTTGTAATTTTCTATTAGGAATGTATTTATGGCCCCTTTTTCATTCCATCACTTCTTTTGTATACAGTTCTACTCTGTTTTTTGCATCTATTTGTGTACTCTATTGTGTTTTTTTACAGTTATAAAAGTATTTCCTTCCATGTTTAGGGATTTACGGCATTGGTGCTAGTCGCCAGCCCATGTCCTATAGATGGCGGGCATAGGGTAGTCACGATACGAGCCCTGGGGGACGAGTCATGAAAAATTGGTATCAAATGAATGAGTTATACCATAGAACATATGACTCTAATAAATCATTTTTGTGAAGTAATAGTGTTAAGGTTACTAAGTGTGGTTTTTAGTTCAGGGAGTCCAGTATTGGTGTGGGCGGCCGATGTATCCATACACCAGGACCCCGACGACTGATTTACGACTTAGTGCACGATAACAATGATTGTGTGCATGTCCTTAAAAGTTTCCTTAAGTTAGCTCTACCAGGTCATATCACCTGGAATAGTCTTTTGACCATGTTGCATCTCTTACTTTTAGGATGCCTTCGCACAGATCCCTGAGAGTCGTAAGCACAGACAGCCCACCGAGCGATGAGGCCTATGTGTAGGGCCCTTTACCAGCGGGGGTATCAGCGATACCACTTTCCATTGGGACACCGATTCCACCAGTCCCAGAAGCAGACGATTCATGCTGCTTGAGCGCGTTGCATGAGTTCCATTGCCAAAGGACAATCAGGTTCTGGGGAGAGATGGACCCACAGGCGGATAGGGATTGGCTGGAGGCTGTGGTGAGAGTCTTCAGGCTAGTAGAGACACAAGCAGACTTCTTGGTGATCCTTTCCGTGAGTCTCCTTCAGGAATCATCAGGGAGATGGTGGATCCTGATGCTCCAGCTCCACGACGAGGGGACACAACTCTGGATAGACTTCAAGAGCCTGTTACGGGAGGAGTTTGTCCCAACCACCCTTCTTACGGTGTAGATACAGGAGATACAACATCTATAGTAGGGTATCATGATGGTGGATTAGTACTCAGTGAGGTTCAACGACCTCTCGCGCTACTCCACAGATGTGGTATGAGACCCATTCTTTAGGTTCTGGACATTCGAGCAGGGGATCCGGTGAGAGATCAGGGCTTCGATGATCTCACTCAGCATCCCTACATAGGCGGGGGTGTTAGAGAGATCCCTCCATGTATAGAGTTTACTAGCTGAGTACTCAACAACAGCAATACCCACTACTAGTCGACATGCAGCGGAGTCTTCTACAGCTGGAAGTAGACAGATGACGCAGAGGTCCAAGAGGACCAGACCCACAGGTGGATGACCGTAGGACTCAGGATCTGCTATGCGGGGAACTTGAGGCAGTGACTTACCTTTTAGGAGTAGGCAATGTTACTCATGTGGCAGGATTGGTCACATGGCTCATGACTGTCCGACCTGTCGTTCAGATGATCAGTAGCCAGTTGAGGGAACTTTTAGACAGAGGAAGTGGTTCGATCGAGGCGGTCTTCAAGTCACATGTGGATGTGGAAGAGGAGCTACTGGAGCATATGACGGTGGATGATGTTTTGAGTTTCTACCACTACCACCACCAAGAGGTCCACCTCGATCGCAAGGAGTATGTAGATAGGGGAGAGCTCAGCGTCAGGAAGGTGAGGCTTAGGATCACGGCGCTCCAAAGATGATTCGAGGTATGATCTGTGTCTACTCCACCATAGCTGTAGTTCTTATAAACATAGGTTCTAGTCACTCATTCATTTCCACATCCCTCGTTCGGAGCCTGGAGATTTCGATGGAGCTATTAGTTCGATCCTTACGGCTAAAGACTCATACGAGATCTGATTCGACAATTACGCACAGGTTCTGGCAGTGCAAGATTAATATAGGAGGCAAGAACATCATATTGGATCTCCTCACAGCGGCGTCGAGGCTTTACGGCGCGATCTTGGATATGGACTGGTTATCTATAGTCGATGCTCAGATTGAATGCATTAAGAACAAAGTGCGGTGTTTCCGCACGGATGAGACATGGTTTACCTTCACCGGAGAGAAGAGAACCTTTGAAGCACATGAAAAACTTACATGGATGAAGGGTTCATGCGATCACTCACTAGTTGGCTTTCCTTACCTTCAGATCAGTTGATGTGGAGAGTCCGACATATCTTGTAGTGGTGGATTAGTACATTGATGTTTTCCCTGACAATGTTCCAGGACTACTTCCTCATAGAGAGGTGGACTTCTACATTGACATGTACCCCTGTACAACACTGATATCTACTCCAGCATATCGGATGGCTCCCACGGAGCTTCACGAGCTGAGGGTACAACTAGAGGATTTACAGGAAAAGCGATTCATCCGACCTAGTGTTTCTCCCTAGGCAGCCCTGATTCTGTTCACCAAGAAGGCGTATGAGATCTTGAGGCTTTCTGTTGATTACCATCACATAAACTAGGTGACCAAGAAAAAAATTACCCACTCCCAAGGTTTGAGGACCTCTTTGATCAGATCAATGGATCACGGTGGTTCATTAAGATAGACCTCAGATCATGCTATCACCAGCTCAGATTTTGAGACAAGGATGAGGATAAGATGTCCTTCATGTGTCAGTACGACCACTACGAGTCCTTGGTTATGCCATTCAGCATAACCAATGCTCTATCAGTGTTCATGTGTCTCATGATCATGATATTCTTTCCTTAACTCGATCACCTTATCGTGGTATTTAGCGAAAACATCTGATTTACTTGACTACTGAGGAGGGGCATGCCTAACATGTGTAGGTAGTAATAGACACACTCTGAGAGCACCAACTTTATAGTAATCTATCAATGTGCCAGTTTTGGATTTGAGAGGTCCACTTCTTGGGACATGTCATCTCAGAGGCTGGAGTTGCATTAGATCCAGTGAATATTGTGGCGGCACTTTCTTGGGAGCTACCCAGGTGTGTGATGGAGGTACAGAGTTTCCTGGGCTTGGCTGGATACTAACGGAGATTATGTCCAGAATTCTCCAGAGGTTCAGCACTACTATTAGCCTTGACGAAGAAGGGGAAACCCATCGTGTAGTAGTATGGATTCCAAAAGATCTCTCAAGAGCTGAGGCATAGGCTGACTAGTGCCCACATCTTGTTTCTTCCAGAGAAAGGCATTGGGTACGTAGTTTGCTGCGACGCATCAGGGACCAGACTTGGTTGTGTCCTGATTTAGGAGTGAGTATTGATTGCTTGTGGTTCTCATCAGCTAAGACAGAATGAGAAGAACTACGCTACACATGACCTGGATTTTGTAGCAGTGGTCTTAGACTTGAAGATGTCGCGACACTATCTGATGGGAGAACGTTTTACTGTGTACATTGATCACAAGAGTCTCAGGTGTATCTTCTCTCAGAAGGACCTAAATCTGAGACAACGACATTGGATTGACTTTCTCTAGGACTATGTCTTTGAGATAGTCTATACTCTTGGGAAGGGGAACATTTCTGCAGATGCGCTTAGCCGGAGGACTGGAATACAGCTTCTATGAGAGGCGACAGAGTAGTTGGCAGCCTTACATATATGCTTTGTGGATAGAGATGGAGTAGTCTATCTACAGTCTCTTATAGTCACTCCCCCACTTCATCAGTGAGTCAGGGAGGCACAACATGAGGACACTGACTGTGAGACACGACGTGCTCACATATCCATAGGGCAGTCACCTGATGGATTTTTTGATGGTGGAGAGTACGTCGTCCGCTTCAGAGGACATACTATGGTACCATTTGCACTTTAGGAGGAAGTTTTTAAGGATTTCCACACTTCCCCTCTAGCGGTACATCCCTGAGTGGTGAATATATACCAGGAAAAATCGACGACAGCACTAGTGGCCAACTATTAACATGGAAGAAGCAGATTTTTTCTCTTAATGCCTCACTTGACAGCAAGTGAAGGCCGAGAACCAGGTACCAACAGGATTGGTACAACCCTTAGACATCCCAAAGTTTAAGTGGGATTGGATATCCATGGATTTCATGATGGATATTCCATGTACATCCAAGACTCACGACTCGATTTGGGTGATTGTTGACCGACTCATCAAGTCAGACCACTTCCTACCAATCATAGAGCAAGGATCAGTTGAGATATTGGGACACCTCTATGTACAAGAGATTTTGAGTTTTCATGGAGTAACTTCTTCTATTTTCTCCGACCGGGATGCACGGTTTACTTATCAGCTATGGAAAGGGTTGCAGGAGGATTTTAGGACACAACTTCTCTTGATCACCACCTTCCATCCTTAGATGGATGGTCAGACTGAGCGGACCATTCATAACCTCAAGGGCATTCTCCGCGCATGTGTCCTAGACTTTTTTCATAACTGGGAGGATCACATACCTTTGGTGGATTTTTCCTACAACAATAGCTATCACTACAGCATAGGGATGAAACCTTTCGATGCGTTGTATGAGCGACCTTACATATCACTTTTGTGATGGACATAACTTAGAGAGTTAGCACTGGTGGGACCAGAGATTGTGAGAGCTACCATCGAGAAGGTTCAGATCATCCAGGAGTGGATGAAGAATACACATAGCAGGCAGAAGTCGTATGCTGATAGGAGACAAAGACCTCTAGAGTTCAAGGATGGCGACCGCGTCTTTCTACGGGTCTCACCTCGACAAGGTATATGGAGATTTGGCTGAGGCAATAATTTATCTCCATGATTTATCGAACCTTTCCAGGTCCTTATCAGAGTCAGCGAGCTGGCTTTCCGCTTATCTCTTCCACCTTAGTTGCACTGGGTGCACGAAATCTTCCATGTATCTCAGCTGAAGAGATACGTGCACGACCCATCCCACATCATCGACCATGGGGAGCTGGACGTCGACGATGGGGAGACATTCCCGGAGGTTCCAGTGGAAATTGAGGATCGAATAGAGCAAGTCCTATATGGATGGTCAATACCTCTAGTGCGGATATGTTGGCAGCATGAGAACCTCCAAGAGAGAACATGGGAGAGGGAGGCTCAGATGCATGCTCAATACCCCCATTTGTTCCCATAGTTTGAGTTATAGCTTACGGGGATGTAAAGACCCGAGGTAAGAAGAATGTAAAGTCCCAGAATTTCTGTGGAAATTTTTATCTTAAATACATGGGAATTATATGAGTCCTCGGAAATTTACGGCGCTTGATTCTAAGGCCTAGGGTTCCTAGAATCAATTTCTGATGTTTTTTTCGGGTACGTTCAGTAAACGTGTGGGCGAGATTTTATAACATTTTAACCAGTGCTTGGAATTGATATCCAAGGGCACCATTGAACTCGTAGCACTAGTATTCACTTAAGAGGACTTTCACCTCGACGACAGTCAGTCAAGAATGAAAGTTAGTTTATGAGTTTTTAGAAAAAAATTAAATAAAAATGAATTGATAGCTTATTTTTATTTATGGTGGTTTAAACCTCCAATAAGAGGATAGAGGTGGGAGCCACCACACCATAACCTCCCATGAGAGGTTTTGGTGGTGGGGCCCACCTGAGGTTTAAACATTTCTTGTAAATTAATGAGGTGTAGACCACTCGACATATAAAACCATGAGCTCCCTCTTGAATGTGAGATGACTCTTGGTTTCTCTCCTCCGAAATTAATTTTCAACTACATCATAATTAATTGTGCCAACTCCAACATTATTAATGTGACAACATTATGTGTTATGTTAATAAACTCAATTATATTAATTTGACACCGCAACCCTCGTGGGAAGAGGATAGGCAGAGAAGAGGAGTCTTGGGAGAACTCTTGGAGAATTATCCTCCCAAAGAAGAATGCGAAGAATGCCAGTGACGCTTCTTCCTCGGTCTTCTACCTTTGAAACTTTCCAACACACGAGCATGAAATTGGGATTCCGTGACAAATGCGGGGAATGAAAAATCGACATTCGCTTTCTGCCACATCGTCAACAAACAAAAATACAAATTAGGGGTTGTTTTATTATTTGAGATCGAAATTGTTCTGTTCTACGTCGTTCACTCATGGGTAATGTTTTTTACAATTTATGACACCATAACTTGGAGGGCTCAGACCGAATGAACATGGCCCAACCCTCCCCCTTCGTTTTACCTTTCTTGTTGACGGCGGCGGTGGCTCAACAGCACTGCCAGAAGAGTGGACCACAGTAGAGCAATGGTGGCGGGCCACAGGCTGACCGTGGAGAAACCTGCAGTGTAAGGTCGTCGGGTCACCGGAAGAGCGCAACACCGTTGTACCACGCTGATGAAAGGCCCGTGGCCAGGACAGGCCGAGGTGGAAGAGCGGGACATGGTCACGCTGCGTGGAGGAGAAGGGGGACGTGGCCGGGACAAGCCGTAGCGGAAGGGCGCGATGCCATCACGCCGCCCAGAAGAGGAGATCCACGGCCAGGGCAGGCTGTGATGGAGGAGTAGGGGCGACCAGCGTCGGGCAGGCTACTGGAGGTGCGGAGCCACTGTCCGCTCAGCCATCCGGGTGGAGGGGGACCCCGCTGGGTCCCACGTGAGCTGGACTGGGGACACCTGGCGCCGGTTGGAACTCAACCCAAACGGCTCAACCGTTATGGAGCCATGGGGCGCGCAGATTTCCCCCGGACACGGCTAAGGTGGACCCCCGGAGGACCGCTGGGACACGGTTCGGGCCTCCCCCTTAGGCTGGGCCGCCCCCACGTGTCGGGCTGCCCCCTCGGGCTGAGACGCCCCCTCGAGCTAGGCTGCCTACTTAGGCCGGGCCTCCCCCATGGGCCGTGTCGGACCCGCAGACCCGGTCAGACCACAGTCTCGACCCGGGTCGGACCAGACCCTCTCTGGTCTATTTTAACCTTATCACCCATAACATGGGATAATGGGGTCCAATCAACGAAGTGTCTAAAGTGATAGAAATCTGGGAGCGAGACGGTTCTTTTGTCATATCCCACTTGATGTTTGGATACCTTTGGGGTACGGCCATTTCGGTTTGAACCTAAAAACCAATCAGGCCCCTCGAAAGAAAATGCCAATAACTCATAGACCGGGCGTCCAATTAACGTCTCATCTGTTGCGTTGAGACCCATATAACAAAGAATTCCTTTGAGATAATTTTGCATGGGACTTAGTCACAGTTGGAGAATTGACCGGTAGATCATGGAGCGGATCCTCCCAGAGATGAGCGAGCCGAGTACGAAGACCTAGTAGATGGCTAGGACCTGACGACTACTGACCTTTCTACTCAATGTTTTTGGACTAGCCCAGTTGGGAGTGCCTCTGTGTGATGCAGCCGACCCATAGTGGGGATAACATCTATGTGATGTAGAAAACCCATGGTACTTGAAAGGAGGACAACCTCAGCAGGCTACGAGGGGGAGCACCTCTGTGTGAGCATGGCAGACCCACAATGGCGAGCACCACTTTGTGAGCACAACAGATCCAAAGTACTCGACATGAGGAGTACCACTGCCGTCCAGGATAGTGGGAAGCACCTCTGTGTGACGCGGCAGGCCCACTGTACTCAATAGAGGAGGAGTACACCATCATATGAGGTTCCAACAGTGTGACTTGGGATGTTATATGATACTACCCCTAGAATAAAATCCTCATTTGAGCTGAGTCAATGACTTTTATGTTTCCCCCATGATTGATACGGTTTACTAGATAACATAGGTATATGTATGAGAATATGCCTATATAATGGTTATCATTAGATTACATACT
Source organism: Viscum album (assembly GCA_963277665.1). Lineage (NCBI taxonomy): Eukaryota > Viridiplantae > Streptophyta > Magnoliopsida > Santalales > Viscaceae > Viscum > Viscum album. The sequence continues at coordinate 352,037,960 of OY728130.1, read as the reverse complement.
TTTTGGTTTATTCTTGATGGATTTTTTGTAGACCTTGAGGGTCTTGGGGTCCCTACTTAGTATCGTTATACTCACCCCTACACGGGCTATGGCCGCACCTTGTTGTGTTGGTTGCAGATGACAGACAACACTGACTGAGGCAGAGAGTAGCAGGACTGGATGCTACCCGGAGGTGGACCACTCGGTGTGACGGTACATGGAGCATACGGACGGACATGAGTGTTGCGGAGGCCATTTGTACCTACCCTTTAGGTAGGAACCTCGGAGGACAACCCCGTAGCTGTCTTACGTTTCTTCAGTTGTACTTGTTTTCAGTTGTACTTGTACTTTCCTGTTGGACTTGTATTTCTAGCCCCTTTTTCACTCAATCATTTGTTTTGTATATAGTTTTACATAGTGTTTTGCTTCCAGTTTTTTACTCTGTTGTGTTTATTTACAGTTATAATGTCAATGCTTTCCTGGTTTAGGGATTTATGCCTTTGGTGCCAGTCGCTAGCACCTTGCCTATGGAAGGCGGGCTTGGGGGAGTCACGATACGGGCCCTGAGGGATGATTCATTACAAATTATTATATTCACATGTCTATATATACATATTGTGGGTAGTTCTAATCTCTAATTGAAATATTTTATTTTTTAACTTTTTTGAGAATCTGAGTTTATCATTTGTTATGATTAATTTTTCAAAGGTTATGAAGAAAATTATTATATGATATATCAATAACAGAATCATGTCTAAAGAATATTTTTTTGAAAATGTTGAGTAGTTGTTTTATGAAAATTTGGTAAATATTTATTCTTCTAATATATTAAATCTATTTTATTTTTGGCATGGATTATTTTGATATGAAATTAATAATCATATAAGAGTGTTAATTATGTGTGTATGATATGGTTTGGTAGATTCAATTTGAATTAGAGTAGGGTATAGTTAATTTTAAGGATTAGGTTATAAATAATAAGATAGTGGAAAATAAATATTCGTATGATAATAAAAAATTAACATAGGATAAAAACACAATTTGAATTTGAAATGATGAATTCATAATTTTGGAAAATTTTACGATATGTATTCGTTATCATATGGTTTTTTACCTAGGTTATTATTTATTTATACAGAAAACTTTTTCTATAGTTTTAGTTTATGGATAAAATTTGTTGTATGTGAGAAAAAAATGAGTTTAATGGGAAATTTAATGATTTCATCAATGAGAAAAATATAAGGATAATAGATTATTTGAAAAATATAATGAAGATACCCATGAATCATTATAAATCTATAAGAAATAATATGACACTTCTGAAATCCAAATTTCAATGAATAATGAACTAATCTACCCTGATCATTTCCTGTTGAAATGTCTAACCCAATCTAATGGGTCTTTTAAACTAATAATTATTTAGTTATAGATCAATACAATAGAAAATATATTTTCAAATCATTATCCCATATGGAAATAAAATTTTATATTGGATAATAATTATTTTCATGGTGAGGGGGGTCAATGGTTGACCCGTATTAAGGACTTAGAGAAAAATACATAATTCCTCATAATGGAATAAGAGTTTTTCAAGAAAATATTTTCCATTATGTATTTTTCCCAAAACATTTTCACTAAAATGGATAGTAAATTCATTATATAGAAAACATGGGGGTTCAATCTATTGGTACTGATGAAGGAAACATCACATGAGTTTAACATAATTCTTATGATTATATAATTGAACATTAATGTAAAATTGATCTTTAAATTAATGTTTTAAAAAAAATTAAATAAAAAAATTCAACTATAAGATAAATTTGTAGTTATAAATAATTTATTGATGCTCTATCATGGTGGAATTAGAATGTGGAGACTATATTTATTCTCACGGTTTTGGGTATATAAAGTGACAATGTATTTTTACGGAATCTTGATTTATAAAACAAATATGGGTGATCTATCTTCATAAATTTGAAAAATATGGAAATAATAATGGGGAAATGTTCATGAAGGAGTATATAAATTATTTAATTCTAGATTTATGGACTTATATCACATGAATATAGAGTTTATTTGATGTATTAAACCAGTAAAATTGATGGAAATAATTATTAGTTTAAGGTATCATTCACAATTGAATACTTAAATTATAAAGACACAAAATAGTTAAATAATACATGGGATAATAGTGACATATAATTCCATTAAAATAAAAATCCAAGGGATAATGATAAAGCTTATGAAATTAAAACAATGAATAGAGTTCAGAAAAATAATTGGTGAGTAGTAAACTCAATATCCATTCAATAACTTCCATTTATATATTAATTTTTTGTACCCACATATTTTTATCATGAAATTTTTATAATACAATAAAATAAACACACTAGAGGATTGATATTGAAATATCAGTTAAAAATCAAGTTGTAGAACCATTATATCCCTTGTCTATCACTCATCATTGATTAATGTATTCATGAATTTTGTTTTGAAATATCAGAGTATTACTCATTTAATAAAATTCTATGTGATTGTGGTTATGGATTGGATCTACTTATATAGATTATAATTAAATCACTATAATTATAAAATCATATTTCATATCTCTAATCAAACCATGATTTTTTATTAATTTAATATTGACTATTAACTCCCTATGGAATTTAAATTCCTTGTATGGGTATTATAAATTATAAAACGAGAGCTATATAGACCAAGTGTTTTTTAGAAACTCAATATTGAAGACTAGTATATTTTTAGGGAATGTTTCCTTGTATATACATATATTTTTAAATGTATATTATGGATTACATTCAATTTTTAAAATAATTATATCATTATATCATTACTTTTAATTCCAAAAAGATCCATATTTTTTACTGATATGTTTATCCAAATGTGATGGGTATGTTTATATAAAATTTTGAATATGTATTTTAATATTATATGGGTGTTATGTTCTATGTGAAAATATCCATAGAATATGACTATTATAAATTTATAAATTAAATATATATATTTCACATTGACTCTAATGTTGTTAAGGATAACTCTTATGTATACTATATTGACTCCTATATATGTATTAAAATTTTCAATTTCCCTATTTATTTATATAAATGATCTATTGTCACATTTTTCTTTTTTATAACGTTTTTCTCATATGATTTCAATATAGATTCCCCAAGGATGTATTTATAGGGGTGGAAGGAAATTTATCAACATTGTCACATTTGATTTATGTTTTTTTAACTATAAACTAATAAAAGTGTTGTTTAAAAAAACATTAAAACTAATTTATAATTATTAATAACCTAAATTTCAAGGGTTAAAAATATGTTAAAAGGATATTTCTAAATAATATTTAAGGATTTAATTAATGGAAATATTAATCCTTTATTGTCTTCCTTCATCCAGCCATTAAAAATATTAGATAATTACATTTATCATTTCTCAGTTTAATTCCCCTAAGTGAAAATATTAATCTTTCAAGAAACAATAATAACTCTTCTGTATGGGTTTTTATGACATTATGATACTGTTTTTACTACCCAAAGACCCCCACATAAACAAAAATGATCAATTAGGTTGTTCTCGAGGGAAAGACATTGCACAAGAGCTATATGTAGTATGATTAATAATGTAATAATAATATGTTGAAGAATAATCCAAAATTATTAGAATAAATTTAATTTAAGTAAAATGGGTTGTTCATAATTCATGAAATTAGTTTCAATAACAAATATAATAAGATATAATGATGTTTAAAAACATAAAAGTAAGGTTCCATCAGATATTCAGAAACCACATCCACTTGGGAGTATCGCTGTTCATGGAATGATTAGATCCTATTTTGTTCTTCCAAACAATATGTCTCTATATCATCTAATAAAAATTATTTTAGGACTACTCTTATCCCCTTGATGTTATGGAATTTTATACACTGTTGATCCTTTTTGTATAATTATATTGTCCAGAATAAATGGATTATAACTTGAAATTTTATGAAGACCCAACTCATAATTAGGGAATCACCACATGTGAATCTATTAATTATCATTGAACTAACTGTGGTAGAGTTTTTATTTTTTTCATTAGAATCAATCCTGACAAAAATAAATATATTGTTTGATCTACATGGATATCATCTACATCATGATAGTTAATTCCTCACATGGGGTGTACAACTTAATTTTCATTTATGAGTCCTATGTATGATATTGTATTTGTATCAACAAATATTAATTTGATAATTTGAACATACCATGTTAAAAAAAATCAACCACTTCTTTAACACATTGGAATGGTGTCCTTGCTTTTATTTTTTGGAAAATATTATACTGAACAAGATCTTATCTATGTGGAATTCATCTATACTATGGGTTTTGTCAATCTCCTTTTTCATCACTCCACAACATTCTTGATAATGTAATGAAGGAATTATATTAGACACAGAAATCATAATTTAATATAGACTTGTTTTCCTTCATGTACGTGCAACACTTCCCCTATAAAAACACTGATGTTCCCCTATTTTGAATTTTAGTTTCACCAATGAACCATGACATGAATCCTATATATAATAGTGGTATTCATCCGATCATTTCATTATGAATATTTTAATATTTTACTAAATTATTCTATGTATTTGTGGTCAAAAATATGATTCACATCTATAAATATTAAATGAGATAGTTTTTAAAACATGTGTCTTGTAACTATAGTGTTTTTTATAATACAACACCAAATTGGCCCCATCTAGGGTTGATAATTTCCATCATGTATATTTATAGTTTCCCCAATTATTTCCCAATGAACTAAAACAATGATAATTTATGAATTTTCATAATTATTCTAGTATTTCATAAAACTCTAGTGAAAAATGATTGAATTTAGTTAATGTAATTTTGAATTTTACAAAACAATATATCTTTTAGAATTTCATATGTCATCAGTTAAATATATATGATTTTACCAATAATTGTAAGACAAAAAACAAAATATTGGACCTCAAAACCAAAATTTTTTAAAATTATGAATTACATTATACATGGAACACCATTTCATACAACTTTACTAAAAACATATTAGTTGAAGAAAATGAAAATATTCATTTCAAAAGACATCCTCCCTATTTTAATAATTATAATTTCAGGATATAAACATAATATTAAATATTTCAAGAAAAAATTTATTTTTTCAATGAATTGGATTATATGATAAAATAAATAAATTAATGTTAAAATTGAGTAAAAATACATTAAAGAGTTGAATAAATACATTTTAATAATAATTCCAAAAATATCATGAAACATAATAGGCATTTAATTTCACATAAATATAAAAGTAGAGTGGATTTATTCATTAAAATATACAATAATATTTTCACATCTCTATCAATTCCCCAGCAATTAAGATATAAACTTTTATGCAAGAATTCATAAAAACAATATGAATGAAATTTCAAAACATTTTCCCAGAAATATAGTATTTCATGATTTATGATGCCTCATAAACAACAATTATTTCTAATTCACCATTTATTTTATCGTGTTTTTTCCCACTTAATTTCTTCCCCCAAACACACAACACACTTACCAAATTGATGTTTTTTATCATTTTAAAAATATTTTTTATGAAAATTGATTTTATCACCCTATAAAATGGAAGGGTCTCCATAGTATTGATAACTTCCTAAATCTCTAATGATACGAGTTGATGAATCTTTTTTCCTATTTAGCGATATATATACAGAGGCTAAAGGAAGGTAGGTTTTAAATTAAAAAAATTATTTTGAAGAAAAATTAGGTATTTCAATTAATGATGAAAATAAATTATTGACAGTAAATTATATTGAATATTGGTATTTTCCACATGATCATTGGAAATTATTTAGTAAAATACCTAAAATAAAGTATCTTTGAAATCACACACATTTCATTCTAGAAACATAATAAATTCATTCAACTGTATTCATTAAAGATAAAATCTCATAAATTTTATTGATCTTACTAGAATTAATTTTTGAAGGTGGTGAGGATTCATTTCAATTACAAGCTGTGGATGAGAGTTTAACACATTATTTATAATGATTATGAACCAGTTTGGAAAATAAAAAATTATATATATATAATTTTATATAATCTGCAAAAAACTATTTTCTTATCATTATGATTCTAGAATATTTATCAAAATAATCATTAAATATAACAATTAAATACAACTCCAAAATACCTATTTGGCCCTAAATAACATCTTAAATCGTCCCAAAATGTCAAATCACACCATAATATAATACCCTCCCTCAAATTGGAGTTCAACTAGACCTTGAAATGTTTATTCTAAATAATTTTTTAATCACGATTTTTTTTCTAATAAGGTGTCTACATAACATCACATTAATATATATATAATGGCTCAAAATGATAAAATTTAATTTGTTTGATCATATGGAAATAATTATTTTTACTGGGGTATTTTCATTTCAATGAAATTTTATATATAATACCCAGTACATCATAAAAAATATCTAAGATTTTGATAAAAAATCTAAAATTTTGGTTAAATAAAGAAATTTTTATTACATAATCAAGTGAGGTCAATGTAAATATTCATTCAAAATGGTTAATAATCTTCAAAGGTTGGTTATTTTAAAATTGTAAATTGATGAAAGAAAAGATATTAAAATATAGAGATATTTTCATGGTTTTTTATTGTTTCGAATCTATAGTAATTTTCATTTTATAATTCAATTAAATATAACTTAGTTGGTCATTTTTGGACAGATATTTTCATGGTATTCCATAATTACAATGTTATTTCATTATGATCAAATTTTTTGTGAACATAAAAAATGTTGATGTATTCAGAAAAAATAAATTGTAAACATAATGTAAAATTTAATTAATAATGAAAATAAATCATTTTATTTAAAATGGTTCATTTGACACAAACTACTATTTGGTATCTTCTACATGTGAAATAGATATCTCGTAAATGATAAATAATAATTTTTGGATATAATTGATGGATAAAAATAATTAGATGTGTTTAGCTTCTTGAAGGTGGACCAATTCCATTGGAGGCAATTAGATATTTTATATAGATATAATTAATCTCCATCAATTGACTTTGGAGTGTGTTTCATTACATGGTTCATTAATCATGACAACCCCAAATAGAAAAAACATGATTAAAAAACGAAGGAATAAAATATTTTTAAAGATATTTTCTTAGAAATAACATCTGTATGGATGAAAATAGCTACTCTTTATCACCTATATTGAAATATTTAATTCCAGTCATTTTCATATAAAAGTATTGGTTCTCTCCTCATATAGCCGAAATCATTAATAAACATTTTATTATATATTTTAATATTTTTATGAAATAATTTCATTGTTTTCTAGGTATTAATACTTACATCCATAATTATTTAATATACCAAAAAATATTTACATTCTATCTCGTCACGAAGGTGGAAATATTTTATATAGACATGTAAAAATGGTAATATTACAATTTTGTTTCAAATATATCCTTATATCAACAATTATCATTGTTTAATATCAAATATTAATAATTTATACTATGGGTACACCGCCTTCAATAAAATAAATTTTATTTATATATGTTAAATATCAAATTTTCAAATACTTTGTGGGAAATAGGGTGTATATACGTGAAAAAAAACCATATTTCCCGAATAAATATTCCAAATTTATAAATAGAATTATTTACCTTGTTCGATTATTAAAAATATGGGTACAAAATATATGGAAACATATTTCCTTTGAAAATGATAGAAGAAAAACTTTCATCATTAACTCCTGTGTGAATAACATATACCCACATAATCACATATCAATAATGATAAATAAATAATGGTATCCCTAGAGATTAGGAAATCATTCCATGAAATATATACCCTATATCTCAATCAAATTGGAAGGAACATTTTTTTTGGGAATATCGTTCAACATATAAATACTCACTTGAAATTGGTAATGTATACATGTTATATGAAATTCAAAATAATCTATAAAAATGGTTTCCCAAAAGAAATGTGATTCAATAACTGTTCAATTTGTTTTTTGGGTTCCAATTTGACCATAAGATCTTAGATAATGGAAAAATTTAAAACTAGTTTGAATTCAATATCTTGAATGCAGCTCTTGATCAATTGGTCACTACGAAAATTCCACAAATAAGGGTTGTCAAAAATGTGTTTCCTTGAATCGCTCAAAGTTATTGAAACTAGATTCTTTATAATCCATTTGGAATCTTATTATGTCACAAGATCAAAAATCTGTAGTCTATCACATTTACAAATATATAATTATTTACAATGATTGTATTAATTAATAGGTGTTTCGATATGATGTTTTCATTATATATAGATCATAACCATCTTAAAAAACCAGAAATATGAATTTAACTTTTTATTATCATATTTGACATAAAAATCATTATAAATCACATTCCATCAATAACATATTTTTCATCATATTTTCTCATAAAATACATTTTAAACAAAAATATATAGGAATAAAAACATATTATAATATACCAAAAAAAATCAAAATATATGTAAATTAAATAAGGTATCCAATAACCCTTCAGATGATCAAAGAGGTGGTGATAGCCTGATCTGATATCTATCTTCAAAAACCACTGTGCTCCCTTCAGTTGATCAAAGAGGATGTCAATCCTTGGGAGTGGGTACTTATTCTTCACGGTCACCTGGTTCAGGCACCAATAGTCAACACAAAGACTCAAGCTCCCATCTTCCTTCTTGGCGAACAAAATCAAGGCTATCCAAGGAGAAACACTGGGCCGGATGAACCCCTTCCCATGTAAGTCCTCTAGTTGTACCTACAGCACAAAAAAACTCTGTGGAAGCCATCCGATATGATAGTGTAGATATTGGTGATGTCATGGGGTACAAGTCAATGTAAAAGTCATCCACTCTGCAAGGATGTAGACCTGAAACATCATTAGATAAAACATCCGCGTACTGGTCCACCACCAATGGATAGCTCGTACTCTCTACATCAACCGCTATGAGGGTGAGTCTATCCAACTGATGAGTGATCGGCTGCACTCTCTTCCGAGTAAGTCCATCTTGTGCTGAAAAGTCTCCCTTCTCATTGGTGAAGGTAAACCTAGTCCCATCAGTGCAGAAAACATTAAATTTTGGACTAATAGAGTCAATATTATCATGGACTGCAGATAACCAGTCCATACCCAGGATGACATCGTAAGGCCTCTATGCCACTACTAGGAGATCCCAGGTGATGCTCTCACTACCTAGAGTAATCTCACACTACCATAAATAGTGTCTAATCATCAAATCTGCTCTCGTAAGAGTCTCTAGCCGTAAAGATTATACAGATGGCTCCATCGGAATGTTCGAGCTGCGAACGAGGGTAGTGGCAATAAATGAATGAATGGAACCTATGTCTATAAGTACTACAGCTATGGTGGAGTAGACACAGATCATAACTCGTATCATCTCTGAAGCAACATGGTCAAAGGCCTCAACTACCTGGAGCTAAGAACTCCCCTTTCCACCTGCTCCCTTTGGTTGGGGTGGACCACCTAGTGGTGGTGGAAGTAACACCTCAAATCGTAACACACCGCTTGCTGCACGACCATCTCCTCTGCTACGTCTGCCTACTCCATGCGGACATCCTATGTTGAACCTCTATCTCTGCCAGGGTACTCCATCGAGCATCTGCGGATCCTCTGTGCGGTGGGTCGGACTATCACGATCCATGTGACCATGCCCACCACATGTGAAACACTACCTATTACTCGCATGTTTGGATCTCTCTCTGGAACCTCACACAACCGATCCTATGTCATGCTGTCGTCCACCTATAATTCTTTTCGTCTTGGACCTCTGTGACATTTGTCTAGTGCCAGTTGCAGAAGACTCCGCTACATGACGTCCGGTGTTGGGTCTCGCTACAGGTGACTGCTCAGTAAGAAAAATCTTTTCAATGAGGGATCTCTCTAACACCCCCGCCTACATCGGGATGCTGAGAGAAATCATCGAAGCCCTAATATCCAGCTCGAGTCCCTGATCAATGGTCTTGTCCCTGAAGAATGTGTCCTACACCATATCTATAAGGCCCCGGCCTTAAACCTTACTTAATATTGATTTAAATGAATAATTCACATTGAGGATCTTTTCAAGTTTAGAGTTTTAGAGAATTAGAACATAACTATTACATCTTAAAAGATTACAAAGTAGACACTTCTACTAAGTCTCCATAAAATAAAAACTCTTAAAAAGAAAGATGTCTAGTTCCATGTTTTATATATCATGATATTCCTTTGATCCCATCCTTGACCTTATTCCATATTAAGTCCTGTGAAAAACATTTCAAAAAAACTTGGGGTGAGCATAAAAAGCTCAGTAAGGGATACAAAAAAAATGAAAACTGTTAGTTTTTCAAACATCAAGTAAACCATGTATACTATATCAAAGTAATACCTTCACCTTCATGAAGTAGTAAAAGAAAATCTTCACTGAATAAAGTATCATTACATACCATTTTGTAACAAAAGGATTACCATAAAACCCATATAAAGAACACATAGAATATATAAAGGTAACTTGGGACATAAACATACTTAAGTGGAATAACCATACGGTTGACTTCCACAGATATCACTTAATGGAATAGCCATACGGCCAATTTCCATACATACTTAATGGAATAGCCATACGGCCGACTTCCATACCCAATGCATTGGAGGTTATAACGTAACCACCCATCCTGGTATTCACGGCACCACCCGTCATATGGTTTATAACGTAACCACCCGTTAAAATGTCCATGTACCAATATAAAATCATAAAACATAAAACCAATATAAAGGAATGATAAAATTTCCACATTTCAATAACAATATATCATAAATATATTCACACAATAGAATCCTTTTTCAAAACCATTTTCAATACCAAAATACATAAAAGAGTATATGGTATTTATTTTATTCCAAAAAAACATTACGGCTTGTTGAGGAAGCCAAAGACCAAATAATACTCGCGGCGGTGGAAAAGGTCATTGTCGCCACGTATGTTAAAAGAAACATTCCTTTTTGTCGTTTTGTAAAACACTTCGTAGAAAAAGATTCCTTTTGTATAAAAGTAAAAGTCAAAGGTTTTTATACACCGTATAAAAGAAAGTTGTGTATAAAACGAAATATGCCTCAATGAAAGGAGATTGAGACGAAGTCCCTTACCAAGATCATTTTTAAAATAAAATAGATCCATTATTTGTATTCACTATAAGTACACATAAAGAATGTAAAAATACAAAATAAGACATAATAATATCATGAAATAATTTGAAAGTAGGATATTAACCCAAAGAATGGAAATTGGGTTAAGAAGTTCCCTTACCTTGGGTCCGACTTGACTCGATCGTTCTTTAACGTCCTGAATAATAAACTTGTGTTAATTTATACTTGATTAAGAACCTTTTTAAATTTCATTATTCTTTTTATATCACTTATTGCCGGGTTATAAACATTATGTAACCATTTAAGTTAATAATGTTTGTTTTGTAAATATTTGGTTCTTAAGTCGAAAGTTGACTTCTTACAATTACATGTTGTTCATGTGGTCAAAAGTTCTTTATATCCAGAATGAAATTCCTGATTTGGATATAATATGTATCATATATATAAATCATATACATGTATTTATAATATTACATAATCATTTAGAGGTAAGAAATGAAATGCACCGTTCATGGAGACGGTAAGCCGTACGTACTCATGAACGCTACTTTCATTTCTTTGTCATATTAGTGGAATTAAAACTAAATGAGACATATGTATATTTTAATTCCAGAATTATATTCATCATTTAGATATATCATTAATTATATATATACATTATATACATGTAATTTTAATAGTACATTACATTTGGGGATAAGAAATGAAAGGCACCGTTCATGGAGACGGTAAGCCGTACGTACGCATGAACGCTACTTTCATTTCTATCTCATACTTTAATGGAAATAAATAATAATGATATAGAGGTATATAATAATTCCATTATAACATCATATATAATAACTTTAAATCCATCCTTTACACGTCCCACATATGGCATTAACGAATCACATCACTTTGAGGGGGCGGTAGTCCGCACTTCCTTAAATGAAGATATCGTGTTTACCCATAATGGAAACCATAAAGGTATGCCAAAAATGAAAAATAAATAAGCTTAAAGAAAACATAAACATATTATATATCATATATAAAAATAGTGACATCATAATGGCCACCCTTGAATGTGTTAAATAAGTATTGAACAATCATCGTTTCGGGAGGCAGAATTTCGCCATCCACGGAAACCGTATGTTCTTTAACCATTTGATGTAGTTGTGTGAGAGTGTATCTCAAATAAATAATATAACAACATCCTAGTATATTGAAGATACTGGTGTTGTTACAAAAGAATTAAATAAAAAGAGTTTAGAGGGTTGGAGAAGCAAAATAAAACAAATGAACAAGAGAGAATGAATTACCTTTAAAAGTGTAACTCCTTTTTGATTTGAGCCTAAAGGCTTCCTTTGAAAGGATTATGCCCAAAGGGAATCCTCTAGGATTAGGAGAGGGATGTGTAGAGAGTAATTGGGCAGGGTTTGGCCGAGAAAAAGGCTTGAGAAGTGTGTGTAATGAGGTAGAGGTGGGGGCCTTTTATAAGAGGAGAGGAGGGGCACTTTTGGAAAGTAAAGAAATATTACTTTATTTGAAAATGTGTTTCGGTTTTAAAAGGTCCCACATTGGTATAATTCGTGGATAAGGTGATAAGGGTTCGAAATCCACTCATCCAATTGGTTTTGGCCATGTGTAGGTTATATATTTTTCATTATCTTTCCATTTTATTTAAATCGTCAAATAATGATGTCATCACTGCATCATTATTATGTCATATATAATTTAATTTATTTAAGGTCTAAAAATTATAAAACAAATACTATGATGTAGGAAATATTTTTAGATTTCCAATGACTATTTATAGTAAAAAATTTGGACTTGTATAACCTCACTCAAAAATTATTTTAGTAAAACAATTTATGTTAGTGTCATTTTCACTTTAACATTAAATAAAAATATATTAATGTCATTTTCCAACTAAAGTGGCTCCATGGGGTCCCCAAGTTGGCCCATGGCTTTTCTTGGTCGGCCATGACACCACCAATAAGGTTGGGACATGTGTCTAGGTCATTTCATATTATTTAAGCATTATTTATACCTTAAACTACACTAATTACCACTAATCGCGATTAATAAAAAAAAGTTACTATTCACCAAAAAATTATTTTAATCTCATTGAACCACATTTTACTTCTTAATGACAACCATGTATGTCGGATTTTCAAAATTCAATACACATTAGTGGTAAACTTTCATTTAACTAAAAAATCAGTTTGCTTGATTACCACTTAGTGGATTCACTATTCATCAAAAATTGAAGTTTTTCAGAAAATTACCAAAAATTCACCCTAATCTATATTTGATATTCCGAATTCAAAAATGAAGTTCATTTTAAAAAATTCAAAACATATAAGTCAAATTAATTAATTTAATAATTAATTCCCGCTGTCATGACAAATAGCGTGTTTTTGTGAAACAATAAGTATCAAAAGATTGACACCAGTTTAACTCCAATTTCAAAGTGAAATTGATTCCAATGACCAACATTGGATTAACTGGTAAAAATATTTTCTAATTTCACTTTAAAACCAATTAAAATAATAATCTAATCATATAAATAATTTAGATTAAAAAGAGGTTTGGAATTAAAATACAACATTTTACACTATTCATAAAAAAAATGAACTTTATCAGAAAGGTACCAAAAATTTACAAAAAGTAAATTTTGATGTCCCGATTCTAAAGAAGAGTTATATTTGGTCCAAAATAAAGTATAAGAGTGATCAAAACTATATTTAATGACGGTTCACCATTAAAAGGTGATAAGTGAACCTTTAGTGAAAATTAGAGTATATATGCCCTAAAATTGAACTCTTTCCGTATTTTAAGCCTTTATATTTTATTGGGTAAATGTATAAACATTTAAAAACATATCTAATAATATTTTAGTTATTTCTATCCATTCCCGCCAGTACAACGGCTTTTTGTTAAATAACATTTAAAATAATATTATTTTATTACTAGTGTGCTACGTAAGTTTCAAAGAAACTCATCGGTGTATATCGGGTACGCTATCGAACATAGCAACCCCTTTAAAATAAAATTAATATTTAATTCGTAAATATTAATAATTATGAAAATTATTTATTCTTTATTTACCTGGGATGTTACATCCTTCCCCCCTTTTGTGAATTGCGTCCTCGCAATTTTATTCACTTATTAAAATAAGTGGGGATATTTATCCCTCATAGCATTTTCAGATTCCCATGTTGCCTCTTCAATCACATGGTTTTTTCACAAAACCTTTACATGATGAATCACCTTATTCTGTAACACTTGCTCCCTGTGGTCAAGAATCTGGACCGGTTGTTCCTCATAAGATAGGTTCTCTTCCAGCTGAACTACCTCTGGGCTCAAAACATGAGATGGATCTAGCATATACTTTCTCAACATCGAAACGTGAAAAACATTGTGTACCTGAGATAAACTCGGAGGTAAAGCCACCCGGTATGCAACTGATCCAACTCTCTCCAGAATTTCATATGGTCCAATAAACCTTGGACTCAGATTTCCTTTCTTACCAAATCTCATCACACTTTTCCAATGAGAAACCTTGAGAAAAACATGACCACCTACCTCGAAAGATAGATCCTTCCTTCGGTTATCTGCATAACTCCTCTGCCTGCTCTGAGCTGTTCTCTTGTGCTTCTGAATCAACTGATCTTTTTCTGCCATCTCTTCTACCAATTTTGGTCCCATCAGCTTCCTTTCACCCACTTCATTCCAAAATGCTGGAGTTCGACACCGCTTCCCATATAATGCCTCAAATGGTGCCATCTGTATACTGGAATGAAAACTGTTATTATAAGAAAACTCAACCAAAGAAAGATGTTGGTCCCAACTTCCCTGATAATCCATAGAACAAGCTCGTAGCATATCCTCCAATGTCTGGATTGTTTGTTCTGACTACCCATCTGATTGAGGATGAAAAGCAGTACTAAAATTTAATTTCGTACCCAACAACTTCTGAAGGCCTTTCCAAAAGTTAGATGTGAACCTAGGATCACGATCAGATACAATGGAGAGAGGAACTCCATGTAACCTGACTATCTCTTTAAGATACAAACAGGAAAGTTGATCAAGAGAGAAAGTATCTCGTATAGAAAGGAAATGAGAAGATTTGATCAAGCGATCAACAATAACCCAGATTTCATTATTACCTCGAGATGTCCTCAGTAATCCCACAACAAAGTCCATGGATATGTTTTCCCATTTCCACTCTGGCACTGGTAAAGGCTGAAGCATCCCTTTCGGTAACTGCCACTCTGCTTTAACCTGTTGACATGTCAAACACTTCACAGTAAAATCAGCAATATCTCTTTTCATTCCATCCCACCAGTAATACTCCCGCAGATCTCTGTACATCATATTACTGCCAGGATGAACTGAAAACAGGGAACTATGAGCCTCACATAACAACTCATTCTTCAACTGTGAATCACAAGGCACACATAACCTCTTCACAAACCTCAAAACACAAACACAAACTTGTCCAAGAACTCATGGAAAATTTTATTCATAAGGTCCATGAATACAGTAGGTGCATTGTTTAACCCAAAAGGCATAACTTCAAATTCATAATGGCCATATCTAGTACGGAACATAGTCTTTGGAATGTCTTCTTCTTTTACTTTCAACTGATGGTACCCCGACCTCAAGTCAATCTTCGAAAAATACTGAGCTCCCTGGAGCTGATACCACTTCATTCGATGGACCAACATCTACTGAAGTTGTTGTAAATGATTTTAGCACCCCTTTCTGCTTGTATTCTAGCTGCATTCCCCCTATTGAGTTCTTCATTGGACACTCGTTTGCATAATGACCCATTTCATTACACTTAAAACATCGTACCGTTGGCTTTTCATTTCTTGCTTGATCATCTTCCTTACAGTTACGAGCAATATGACCAGACTTACCACACCGAAAGAACTTACCAGACTTGGATAAACATTCTCCAGGATGCATTTTACCACACTTCTCACAGGATGGATATTTGGTTTTCTTACCTCCTTTCTTCTTTGATGAATTCTTCCCCTTTGCCTGCCAACTAGACCTCTTATTCTGTTGTTTTTCATAGAACACCCGATCATCGGCAAACTCCATTTCCACCTTCTCCGCACATCGAACAAGTTTTTCATAACTTTTGAACTCACGAGAAGCTAAAGACCTTCGATATTTTGGCTTTAACCCTGAGTAAAAACGGTTTATTTTACTATCAAGATCTCATATGAAGTTTGGAGCATACCTTGCCAATCGAGTGTACTCTTCTTCATAAGCAGCCACTAAATCATCCTCCTGCCTCAATTCTAGGAACTACTTTTCCATCCTAAGACGAACCACCTTAGGAAAATATTTCTCAAGAAACATACCTTTGAATTCGTCCTAGTGAAGATCCTCAATCTCATCACTATCCCTTATATTTTTCACCATCGACCACCACTGATCAGCTTCACCTTCAAAACGGTAAACAGCAAGACTAACCTTTTGATGTTCTAAACACCCCATGACATCAAAAATCTTCTCCAGTGCTTTAATCCACCCTTCAGCTTGCACTGGGTCAGATGATCCTCTGAATGATGGGGGATGTTGCCTCATGAAATGTTCCACCACTGACATGTTCCTCTGTGGTTGATCTGGCTGATCTCGTGCATGGATACCACCACCATTTATAGCCTGATTCAAATGTTCCATCACTTCAAAAAACTGTTCAGTTCCGATTCTGACCATCTCAGGTTGCTGATTTGGAAGGTTATCTTTCTCCTGATGTCATCCCAACATAGCTGTTTTGTTTCCTCTGCGGAAAGCCATTCTGATCACAGAAATATCTTAGGCGAAGCAACATGGTAATCCGTAAATGCTATATCATTTCAATCATATTATAATTTAACACTTTTCTAACTCCTAAAGTTGTCTAAACCGACCTCTGATACCAACTATAAGGCCCTGGCCTGAAACCTTACTTAATATTGAATTAAATGAATAATTCACATTGAGGATCTTTTCAAGTTTAGAGTTTTAGAGAATTAGAACATAACTATTACATCTTAAAAGATTACAAAGTAGACACTTCTACTAAGTCTCCATAAAATAAAAACTCTTAAAAAGAAAGATGTCTAGTTCTATGTTTTATATAGCATGACATTCCCTTGATCCCATCCTTGACCTTATTCCATATTAAGTCCTGTGAAAAACATTTCAAAAAAACTTGGGGTGAGCATAAAAAGCTCAGTAAGGGATACAAAAAGAATGAAAACTGTTAGTTTTTCAAACATCAAGTAAACCATGTATACTATATCAAAGTAATACCTTCACCTTCATGAAGTAGTAAAAAAAAATCTTCACTGAATAAAGTATCATTACTTACCTTTTTGTAACCAAAGGATTACCATAAAACCCATATAAAGAACACATAGAATATATAAAGGTAACTTGGGACATAAACCTACTTAAGTGGAATAACCATACGGTTGACTTCCACACATATCACTTAATGGAATAGCCATACGGACAATTTCCATACATACTTAATGGAATAGCCATACGACCAACTCCCATACCCAATGCATTGGAGGTTATAACGTAACCACCCGTCCTGGTATTCACGGCACCACCCGTCATATGGTTGATAACGTAACCACCCGTTAAAATGTCCAAGTACCAATATAAAATCATAAAACATAAAACCAATATAAAGGAATGATAACATTTCCACATTTCAATCACAATATATCATAAATATATTCACATAATAGAATCCTTTTTCAAAACCATTTTCAATACCAAAATACATAAAAGAGTATATGGTATTTATTTTATTCCAAAAAAACATTACGACTTGTTGAGGAAGCCAAAGACCAAATAATACTCGCGGCGGCGGAAAAGGTCATTGTCGCCACGTATGTTAAAAGAAACATTCCTTTTTGTCGTTTTGTAAAACACTTCGTAGAAAAAGATTCCTTTTGTATAAAAGTAAAAGTCAAAGGTTTTTATACACCGTATAAAAGAAAGTTGTGTATAAAACGAAATATGCCTCAATGAAAGAAGATTGAGACGAAATCCATTACCAAGATCATTTTTAAAATAAAATAGATCCATTATGTGTATTCACTATAAGTACACATAAAGAATGTAAAAATACAAAATAAGACATAATAATATCATGACATAATTTGAAAGTAGGAGATTAACCCAAAGAATGGAAATTGGGTTAAGAAGTTCCCTTACCTTAGGTCTGACTTGACTCGATCGTTCTTTAACATCCTGAATAATAAACTTGTGTTAATCTATACATGATTAAGAACCTTTTTAAAGTTCATTATTCTTTTTATATCACTTATTGCCATGTTATAAACATTATGTAACCATTTATGTTAATAATGTTTGTTTTGTCAATATTTGGTTCTTAAGTCGAAAGTTGACTTCTTACAATTACATGTTGTTCATGTGGTCAAAAGTTCTTTATATCCAGAATGAAATTCCCGATTTGGATATAATATGTATCATATATATCCAGCATATACATGTATTTATAATATTACATAATCATTTAGAGGTAAGAAATGAAATGCACCGTTCATGGAGACGGTAAGCCGTACGTACGCATGAACGCTACTTTCATTTCTTTGTCATATTAGTGGAATTAAAACTAAATGAGAGGTATGTATATTTTAATTCCAGAATTATATTCATCATTTAGATATATCATTAATTATATATATACATTATATACATGTAATTTTAATAGTACATTACATTTGGGGATAAGAAATGAAATGCACCGTTCATGGAGACGGTAAGCCGTACGTACGCATGAACGCTACTTTCATTTCTATCTCATACTTTAATAGAAAGAAATAATAATGATATAGAGGTATATAATAATTTCAGTATAACATCATATATAATAACTTTAAATCCATCCTTTACAAGTCCCACATATGGCATTAACGAATCACATCACTTTGTGGGGGCGGTAGTCCGCACTTCCTTAAATGAAGATATCATGTTTACCCATAATGGAAACCATAAAGGTATGCCAAAAATGAAAAATACATAAGCTTAAATAAAACATAAACATATCATATATCATATATAAAAATAGTGACATCATAATGGCCACCCTTGAATGTGTTAAATGAGTATTGAACAATCATCGTTTCGGGAGGCAGAATTTCGCCATCCACGGAAACCGTATGTTCTTTAACCATTTGATGTAGTTGTGTGAGAGTGTAGCTCAAATAAATATTATAACAACATCATAGTATATTGAAGATACTGGTGTTGTTACAAAAGAAGTAAATAAAAAGAGTTTAGAGGGTTGGAGAAGAAAAATAAAACAAATGAACAAGAGAGAATGAATTACCTTTAAAAGTGTAACTCCTTTTTGATTTGAGCCTAAAGGCTTCATTTGAAAGGCTTCTGCCCAAAGGGAATCCTCTAGGATGAGTAGAGAGATGTGGAGAGAGTAATTGGGCAGGGGTTGGCCGAGACAAAGGCTTGAGAAGTGTGTGTAATGAGGTAGAGGTGGGGGCCTTTTATAAGAGGAGAGGAGGGGCACTTTTGGAAAGTAAAGAAATATTACTTTATTTGAAAATGTGTTTCGGTTTTAAAAGGTCCCACATTGGTAGAATTCGTGGATAAGGTGATAAGGGTTCGAAATCCACTCATCCAATTGGTTTTGGCCATGTGTAGGTTTTATATTTTTCATTATCTTTCCATTTTATTTAAATCGTGAAATAATGATGTCATCGCTGAATCATTATTATGTCATATATAATTTAATTTATTTAATGTCTAAAAATTATAAAAAAATACTATGATGTAGGAAATCTTTTTAGCTTTACAATGACTATTTATAATAAAAAATTTGGACTTTTATAACCTCACTCAAAAATTATTTTAGTAAAACAATTTATGTTAGTGTCATTTTCACTTTAACATTAAATAAAAATATATTAATGTCATTTTCCAACTAAAGTGGCTCCATGGGGTCCCCAAGTTGGCCCATGGCTTGTCTTGGTGGGCCATGACACCACCAATAAGGTTGGGACATGTGTATAGGTCATTTCATATTATTTAAGCATTATTTATACCTTAAACTACACTAATTACCACTAATCGCGATTAATGAAAAAAGTTACTATTCACCAAAAAATTATTTTAATCTCATTGAACCACATTTTACTTCTTAATGACAACCATGTATGTCGGATTTTCAAAATTCAATACACATTATTGGTAAACTTTCATTTAACTGAAAAATCAGTTTGCTTGATTACCACTTAGTGGTTTCACTATTCATCAAAAATTGAAGTTTTTCAGAAAATTACCAAAAATTCACCCTAAGCTATATTTGATATTCCGAATTAAAAAATGAAGTTCATTTTACAAAATTCAAAACATATAAGTAAAATTAATTAATTTAATAATTAATTCCCGCTGTCATGACAAATAGCGTGTTTTTGTGAAACAATAAGTATCAAAAGATTGACACCAGTTTAAGTCCAATTTCAAAGTGAAATTGATTCCAATGACCACCATTGGATTAACTGGTAAAAATATTTTCTAATTTCACTTTAAAACCAATTAAAATAATAATCTAATCATATAAATAATTTAGATTAAAAAGTGGTTTTGAATTAAAATACTACATTTTACACTATTCATAAAAAAATGAACTTTATCAGAAAGGTACCAAAAATTTTCAAAAAGTAAATTTTGATGTACCGATTCTAAAGAAGAGTTATATTTGGTCCAAAATAAAGTATAAGAGTGATCAAAACTATATTTAATGACGGTTCACCATTAAAAGGTGATAAGTGAACCTTTAGTGAAAATTAGAGTATATATGCCCTAAAATTGAACTCTTTCCGTATTTGAAGCCTTTATATTTTATTGGGTAAATGTATAAACATTTAAAAACATATCTAATCATATTTTAGTTATTTCTATCCATTCCCGCCAGTACAACGGCTACTTGTTATCTAACTTTTAAAATAATATTATTTTATTACTAGTGTGCTACGTAAGTTTCAAAGAAACTCATCGTTGCGTATCGGGTACGCTATCGAATATAGCAACCCCTTTAAAATAAAATTAATATTTAATTCGTAAATATTAATAAATATGAAAATTCTTTATTCTTTATTTACCTGGGATGTTACAATATCAGTGGAGTAGTGTGAGAGGTCGGTGATCCATGCTGAGTACTAAGCCATAGTCATCTTTCCCAGCTGTAGATGTATGAGCACTTGTATGCGTACTGTGTGAAGAGTTGATGGGACAATCTATACCCAAAATAGGTTCTCGAAGTCTTCCCAGAAAAGCGTCATCTCATCGTGAACCTGGAGCATCAATCTCAACCATCTGTCTGCTTTTGCCTGTAGAAGATTGGCAGAAGGATCACCTTGAGATCGTCTAGTGTCCCTAATAGTCGGAATACTCTCACCACAACCTCCAATCAATCATCAGGCGCCTTTCGGTCTATCTCGCCGCATAACCTCGGTGGCCTCTAGCACTGGAACTCGTGCAATGTGTTCAAAAGGTTTGCACCCTCTACTGGGTGGAGGCATCTTGAAAAGTTAATAGGTGGTCCATGGTCAAACATTTATACATGGCGAGAAGACTCAAAGATATCATAATGAAAAATTTTCAAAACACATACGCAATCAGTGTTTTCATTCACTGAGTCAGTAATCATAATTCAGTGTCTTGGTGTATAGATACGTTGGCTGCTGCACCAACACATGATTCCCGAAACTAATATACACACTCACTACACTTGACACTATTAACGTTAAAAGATCAGAGTCCTATATTATATGGTAGAACCGACTCCTATAATACCAATTTCTCATGACCTGTCCCCTGGGGCCTGTGCTGTGACAACCCCATTCCTGCCTTCCATCGGCCAGGGGCCAGTGTCTAAAATCGACATGCATATTATCTAAAACTAGGAATTTATTGTGTTTATATCCTGTAAATACACTCAACCACACACACAACAAGATACGAACACATGTAATCTGTATAGAAAAAAGATTGTTGAATGTAAGAGGGGGTGGAATACACACCCAACAACAAAGGTACAAGTACAACAAAAAATCAAATACAACTGAAGAAAGATAAATATAACTACTGGGTCATCCTCCGAGGTTCCTACCAGATGGGTAGGTAAAAATTGCCTCCTCAGCACTCCACATCCACCTGTCTTCTCTGTGTACCATCACGCCATATGGTCCACCTCCGGGCACTATCCATTCCTGGTATACTCACCCTCAATCATCGCTATCTCTCGTCTGCACAAAACAAAAAAAGCTGTGGGTGAAGCCCATGAAGGGGTGAGTATAATGATATTAATTAGGGACCTTGAGACCCTCAAGGACTCACAAAATCTACAAAGGATAAAGAAAAAATCATGTCAACGAGTGACAACCCTAATTAGGTATATGCCCAAACATATAACTATGTTATCAAATATACCCATCTCAATCCTAAGGAAAAATAGCATCCTACTCAAATGCCCAAAGCTCAACTGTTCCACAAAGGAAGAAATGTCAGAAAGGTAAGTACCACACATGTACACAAATAGAAAAATACCACCAAGGAATCACCACAAAGGAAAGGACTCAGCTCATACCAGGTATAATCTTAGGTTCGATAGTAAAGATGACGAGATGTAACTACTGAATCATCTTACTATATTAAGAGGAAGACCCACATAGGATCCTAATTCATCATCAGACCCACATAGGATCGTAGTACAACATCATACCCACAAAAGATCCTAGTACAACATCAGACCACCAAAAGATCTTATTACATCATCAGATGCACATAGGATCCTAGTACTGCATCAGACCCACACAGGATCCTAATAAAACATCAGACCCACACAGGATCCTAATAAAACATCAGACCCACATAGGATCCTAGTACTGAATTAGAACCATAGAGGATCCTAGTACATCGTACGACCCCCAAAGGATCCTAGTACTACCTCAGAACCACACAAGATCCTAGTACATCGTCAGACCCACACATGATCCTCATACAGCATCAGATACACGCAGGATCCTAGTACATCATTATACCCACACATGATCATAGTACTGCATCAGACCCACATGGATTCATAGAGTGGATCCATGTGAAATCCTCAAATAGAGGCCCACAAAGGATCCCATTCTCTTGTTATAGCCTGCTACTAGGTTCCCGCATTAAGCTCTCTTTATTCCGAGAGGTTCCGCTCCACAATCCACTGTTCGATACTCTAACTGCCATGAAGTCCAAAGAAAATGTATCCCAAATGAAAAAAACGTAATAGGGGTCTCAATGCAACTGATGGTGTGTCAATATGATGCTCGGTATGTAAGTTATTATCCTTTTAGTCTCGAGGGCCTAATTGGATTCATGCTTGATCCAACCCAACCATACCCCAACATTGTCCAAATATCAAGTGGGGTATTCCAAGAGGACCGTCTCACTCCATGTTTTCCAGTGCCACATACAGTTCGTCAATCGGATTCTTGGTGCTATAGTTATGGCCAAAAGAACGTATAGGTTCGAAATTTGTCTAGGTCTTGTCCGACCCGACGTGGTTCATGTTGACCCAGCTTGCTAGGTCTGGCCTGGCCCGACCAACGCTGGGCACCCCATCATGGCTGCATGTGGGGGGGGGGGGATTCTCTCACCCCCCCACCCTTGAACACTGAACGAACGAAGCTGTTCGGTCACCAACAACACGCGGTACCTGTTGGGGGCCCCGCTTGGTCTTGCTCGGATGGCTAGAATGACCGAGCATTGGTCCTCCCAGTGGTGCGTCATGTACCGCCACTCCACGTCCAGCCAAACGTTGGCCACTCTCCAACATCCACTGTGGCCAGGCCAGTCACGACCCCTTTCTTTAGCGGTGGAACGTCGTGCGCCACCCCTCTACGGCTGGCCGAAATCCAGCTGCACCCCCTTCACCATCATGGCCCATGCTGTGGCCCTTGCTCGTCGGGCAGCACATACATGAGTCGCCGCCCCGTCGTGCAGCCGACCTCTGCTGGCCACCACCCTTGCTCCACCGCGGCCGATGGGCTGTGGCCCTTCTCCGGTGGCGTAGTGGCGCCACCGCTGTCTTTGTGGCTAGTTGTGGTGTCGGCCACCACTCTCGTGTTCCACCGGTGCCAGTTGTCGGCACCGGACTTCGTCCTCCTCCATCACGAAGAACCCAAAAAATATTACACAAGATTTGCGGAGTGGTCATTCCATATTTGTTTGCCCCGCACCCACTATGTTAAAGCGGTAGCAAGCGACTCAATTATTTCATGAATCACAATGAATTGTCAAGAATAGTTAAGGCGAAAATTTTAAACATCAAACCGTACCTCGAAGGTTCTGTTAGAGATCATCCCCAGTTAAAGACAGATTTTTGTTTGTTGATCTCGAAGAAAGTCTCCTCCAATGACATCAGAGAAGTGGTAAGAATGGATGTCGGTTCATTGTCTTCGAAGATGTCAGTGTTTTTCTCTTCCATAAGATGCCTCCGATTCTAGCTCAAGCGTCGTCCTCGTTCTTCGTTTGAGATGTCACATTCATCACTGGGAGAGAAGAATTCCTCCAATGTTCTCTCCCAATTCCTCTTTACCAATAATATCCCTAATTCCACCCAAAAAATTAATAGCCAACATATTAAGTTATGTTTCATTAATTTAAAATAGAGTTGGACATTAATTACGATGGTGTTGGCCTAATTAATTTAGAGGATACTAGAGGTCACCTCCCTCATTAAAGATGGATTTTAAGATTCGGGTGGTCCCTACCCTTGAATTCAAATTAGGGGTTTTAGTTCAGGTGGTCCCCACCTCAATAACCCCATGTAGAGAGATTTCAAAAATAGAAATTTTAATATTATTATTTTTCTATTCCTCGACAAAAAGTGAAAAACTATCATTCACCCTCGAACTACTACGGTCGAGGTGAAGTTATCCTTAAGTGAATATCGGCGCTGTGATTTCAACGTCGCCCTTGGATGCCAATTCCGAGCACCGGTTCAAAAGTTATAAATACCCACTCTCAAGTTTACAGAATGAACATAAAAAATGTTCAAAAGTTCATTTCAGTTACACCGAGGCTCAGAATAATGCCCTGTTAATTTTCATGGACTCGAAAAATTCACATATAATTAAAAAAATACATGGAATTTCTTTGTCTTTACATTCTCCCCACCTCAGGGCTTTACATCCCTGTAACCCATAACTAAAACTAATGAAACAAGTGGGGGTACTGAGCACGTATCTGAGCCTCCTGCACCCATGTTCTCTCTTTGAGATTCCCGTGTAGCCAGCGAACACGCACCAGAGGTATCGACCGCCCCTGAAGGACCTACTTATATCGATCCTCAATCTCTACTAGAACCTCCATAAACGTCACCCAATCGTCGATGTCAAGCTCACCGTGGTTGATGACATGGGATGTCTAATGCATGTATCTCATCATTTGGGATACGTGGAAGACATCGGGCACCCGGTGCAACTAAGGTAGAAGGTCTATGCAGTAATCCACCTCAACAACTCTACTGAGGACCAGAAAGGGTCCACAAAACCCCATATATAACATTTAGCCCCGACCAAATCTCCACAAACTCCTCTGAGGTGAGACCCGTAGAAAGACGTGGTCACCATCCTGGAACATTAGAGGTCTCCATCTCCTGTCGGCATAAAACTCCTCCCTTCTCTGTGCAGTCTTCATCCACTCTTGGATGATTTTCACTTTCTCTGTGGTTGCCCGTACCATATTTGGTCCTACATGTGATGAATCTCCTGGGCTAGTCTAGCACAAAAGTGATCTGCAAGGACACCCGTACAATGCCTCAAAAGGTGTCATCCCAATGGTGGAGTTATAGTTTTTGTGTATGAAAACTCCACCAGAGGCATGTGATCCTCCCAGCTACGACCAATGACTAGGACGCAAACACGTAGCTTGTCCTCGAGGGTCTCAGTAGTCTGCTTAGTCTGGCCATCCGTTGGAGGATGAAAGGTGGTGCTCAAACGAAGATGCATCCCGAAAGCCTCATACAGCTGCTTCTATAGCCGGGAAGTAAAATGTGTGTCACGATTGGAGAAAATCGTTGAGGGTACTCCATGTATCCACACAATCTTCTGCATATAATGTCGTCCCATGATCTCTACTAAAACCTGCTCTATGGTCGGTAAAATGTGGGCTGACATGGTATGTTGATCGACGATCACCCAGAGATAATCATGACCTCTGGATGTACATGGAATTCCTATCATAATGTCTATAGATATCCAATTCCACTTACACTATGGGACCTCTAAAAGATAAACTAAGCTAATTTGTACCTGATGCTCTGCCTTCAAATGCTGACAAGTGAGGCACTGAAAGAATACTCTGATACTACTTTCTTCATTCCTGGCCACCAATGCGGTCGTCAGAGATCCTGGTACATCTTCTCCACTCCTGGTAGTACCAGTAAAGGGGATTTGTGGAACTCCATGAACACATCCTCCCAAAGAGACACTGGAACTATGGTTCATCCTCTGAAGAGGATGACATGCTCCCCACCATTATAAAATCTATTAGGTGCATGTCCTATGGATATCTGAGCACGTCCATCCTCGCAGTTAGTGTCCTCGCACTATGCCTCCCTGAATCATGGAAGGAGTGGTGGAGTGACTATAAGAGACTAAATAAAAGCTGCTTCATCCTGATCCATAATGGATATCTACAAATTATCTAGCTGCTCCATCACCTCACCTAGAAGATGTATACCAGATATTATGATGAGTGCATCTTCTACAACGTTCCCCTTCCCAGGAGTATAGAATATCTCAAAGTCGTAGTCTTGGAGGATCTCAAACAAAAGCCCCTATCTCATGTCCAGGTCCTTCTAAGATAATATATACACGAGTCTCTTATGATCAGAGTTGAATGTAAAACGTTCTCACATCATGTAATGTCTCCACATTTTCAAGGTGAAGACCACAACTTCTAACTCCAGTTCAAGGGTTATGTAGTTCAGCTCATGTTGTCTCAGCTGCCGAGAACCATATGCGATCACTGATCACTCCTACATCAGGACACATCTGAGCCCAGTACCTGATGTGTCGTAGTAGACTATGTACCCTATGCCCTCTTCAAGTAGCCAAAATATAGGGGCACTAGTCATCCTCTTCCATAGCTCATGAAAACTCCACTTGCATCTCTCTGACTAAACGAAGTGTTTCCCCTTCTTTGTTAATGTGGATAGAGGTGCTGCAACTCTGGAGAAATCTGGCACAAACCTCTGGTATTATCCATCCAAAATCAGGAAACTCTTTACCACTGTTACACTTCTAGGTGGCTCCCAAGAAAGTAGCACCTCAAGCTTTGCTGGATCCCCCGCAACTCCAACCTCTGAAATGACATGTACCAGAAAGTGAACCTCTCAGATCTAGAACTGGCACTTTAAGAGCTTACCATAAAGATTGTTCTCTGATAGTGTGTCTAGAACTATATGAAAATGATATTCATGCTCTTCCTCAGTATCTGAGTAGATCAGAATGTCGTCAAAGAAGACTAATACAAAGTGATCAAGGAATGGCTAAATGATCCTATTCATGAGTCGCATGAACACTTCTTGGGCATTGGTCATGCCGAATAGCATTACCAAGAACACTTAGTGGATATACCGACATCTAAATGTCATCTTCCTCACATCTTCATCTCACACTCTGTACTGTTGATAGCTTGATCAATGGTCTATCTTAGAAAACATCATTCTCTCTTCAGCTGATCCAAGAGGTCATCAATCCTCGAGAGTGGGTACGTGTTCTTCACAATCTCCTGGTTCAGGCATCAATAGTCCACACAAAGCCTCAAGATCCCATCTGCCTTCATGGTGAACAAAATCAGAACTCCCAAGGAGAATCACTTGGCTAGATGAACCCCTTCCCCTATAAGTTCCCCAGCTGTAATCACAGGTCATGAAGCTCTACGGGAGCCATCCGATACACTGGTGTAGATATCAGTTTCTTCTTGTGATACAAGTCAATATAAAAGTCCACCACTAATTGGTGAGGTAGAGCCAGAACATCATCAGGGAAAACATCAATGTACAAGTCTATCACTAGAGGATATCTCAGACTCTCCACATGAACCTCTCTGAGGGTAAGGCTACCCAACAGATGAGTGATCGGCTACACACTCCTCCGGGTAAATCCATCTTGTGCTGCAAAGGATTTCTTCTCACTAGTGAATATAAACCTGGACCCATCCGTGCTGAAACACCACACTTTATGCCTAATACATTCAATCTGAGCATGGACTCTAGATAACCATTACATACCCAAGATGACGTCGTAAGGCCTCGACACCGCTACTATGAGATCCCAGCCGAAGGTCTCGTCTCATATAGTAAGCTCACACTACCAGCACCAGTGAATAATCATCAAATCCTCTCTCGTAGGAGTCTCTAGCCATAAGGATAGAGCCAACGATTCCATCGGAATCTCCGAGCTCTGCACGTGGGTAGTGGAAATAAAATAATGACTGGAACTTGTGTCTATAAGTACTGAAAATAAGGTGGTGTCAACAGAGATCGTACCTCATATCATCTACGGAGTGCCATGGTCGTAGGTCTCACCTGCCTAGAGATGAGATCACACCTATCAACCTGCTCCCTGTGGTTGGGGTGGACCACCTGGTGGTGGTGGTAGTAACACCAAAAATCGTCACCCACCGCAAGCTACACGACCATATCCTCTTCCACATCTGCCTACTCCCTGTGGAAATCCCCAATCGAACCTATTTCTCTGCCTGGGAGGTTATTTGACACTCTATTGATCCTCCATACAGTGGTTCGGATAGTCACGAGCCACATGTTCATACCTGCCGCATGTGAAACACTACATGTTACTCGCATGTCTGGCTATGCCTCCAGTACCCCACACAACCGATCATGAGTCATGCAGTCATCCACCTGTAGGTCAGGTCAACTTGAACCTCAGTGACATATGTCTGCTTATAGCCACATAAGACTCCTCTATGGGACGTCCAGTGGTGGGTCTCTCTACTGGTGACTGCTCAGCAAGAAAACTCTCTACTATGAAGGCACTCTCTAACACCCCCACCTACGTCGGGATGCTGAGAGAAATCATCGATGCCATGATCTATTGCCTGAGTCCCTGCTCAAAGGTCTGGGACCTAAAAAATGGGTTTCAAATCATATCAGTGGTCTAGTGTGAGAGTTTGGTGAACGTATCTATGTACTGATCCATAGTCATTCTTCTCGCCTGCAGATGGAGAAGCACTTTTATGTGTACTATGTGAAAAGTCACTGGGACAAAATCTACCCGAAACAGGCTCTCTAAGTCTGTCCAGAGAAGTGTCACCTCATCGTGAACATAGAGTATCAAGCCCCACCATATGTCTTCAGCGGTATATTGAAGATTGGAGGCAAGGATCACCATGAGATTGGATGTTATCCCTACCAGTCTGAAAACTCTCATCACAGCCTCTAGCCAATCCTTAGCAGCATGTGGGTTTGTCTAATACTAAAACCTTATTGGCCTCTGGCACTAGAACTCGTGAAATGTGCTCAATCAGCATGCACCCTTTACTGATGGGGCTAGGGGAATCAATGGTCCAATGGGTAATGGCACCACTGGTGCCTCCATTGGTGCCTCTACTAAAAGTGGGCCTTTCATCGAGGCCTCATCGCTCGGTGGGATATAAATATGTACTATACCTGAAACCCTAGCTGGATGTCTGCGTGGAGGCATCATAAAAAAGAAACAGGTGCGCCATAATCAAAAAGTTATACCTGGCGAGCTTACTCTATGAGATCACAACGAAAACTCTTCAAAACACATAGGCAATCAGTGTTTTCGTGCACTGAGTTGGAAAACAGAAGTCAGGGTCCTGGTGTATGGATACGCCAGCCTCCACATCAACACTTTATTCCCTAAATTGATAACCACACTAACTACACATAACACTATTTTTGTTAAAAGATCAAAGTCATATATTTTACGGTATAACTGACTCCTCTGATACCAATTTTTCATGACCCATCCACCAGGGCTCGTGCCGTGACTACCCCAAGTACGCCTTCCATAGGCTTGGGGATAGCGACTAGTAACGAAAAGATTATTCCCTAAAATAGGGAAGTCATTGCCATTATATCCTATAAACACACTCAATTAATTAAACATCAAGATACAAACACAGTTAATCTGTATAGAAAAAAGAGTGCTGAAGGTAAGAGGGGCTGGAATTCCAGCCCAAAAGTAACAGTACAAGTACAACTAGAATTATAATATAAATGAATAAAGGGAAAGACATATACTGAGTCATCCTTCGATGTTCCTACATTAAAGGTGAGTAAATATTGTCTCCTCAGCACTCCACATCCTCCCGTTTCCTCTGCGTACCTTCACACCGAATGGTCTACCTCTTGGTACCGTCTAGTCCTGATACCCTCCGCCTCGATCTGTGCTATCTGTCATCTTCACCAAAAACAAAAATGTGCGGACGAAGCCTGTGTAGGGTTGAGTATAACAATAATTAGTAGGGACCCCGAGACCCTCAAGGTCTCACAAAGTATAGAAAGGTTAAACCTATAAGTATGTAAACTAGTGACAACCCTACTTAGGAATATTCCCATACATATTCTTACGTTATCAAATAAACCCATCTAAGTCGTGAGAAAAAATAGGGTCCATCTCAAATGCCCAAATCTCAACTATTCCACAAAGGAAAAAATTCCAAGAAGGGAAATACCACATAGGAACACACACAGAAGAATACCTCCAAGGAATCACCATGAACGAAAAGACTCAGCTCATACCAGATATTATCTTAGGTATGGTAGTAAAGATGACTAGATGTAACTATTGAATCATCTTACTCCATTAAGAGGCAGACCCACATATGTTCATATATCATCATTAGACCGACATATGATCGTAGTACACATCAGAACCACATAGGATCCTAGTACAACATCAGACCCCCACAGTATCCTAGTGCATAGTCAGACCCACATAAGATCCTAGTACTGCATCAGACCCACATAGGATCCTAGTACATCGTTAGACCAACACAGGATCCTAGTACTACATCAGACCTAGAAAGGATCCTTTTACATAGTTAGACTGACACATAATCCTAGTACTAACTCAGTACCACATAGGGTCCTAGTACATCGTCAGACCCACATAGGATCCTAGTACTACATCCGACCCACATAGGATCCTAGTACATCCTCAGACCCACATAGGATCCTAGTACTGCATCAGACCCACATGGGTTCTTCGAGCGGATCACAAATACATACCCATGAAGGATCCCTTTCTCATGTTGCAGCCAACTACTGGGTTCCCGCATTAAGCTCAATTGATTTCGAGAGGATCCGCTCCTCAAGACACTGGTCAATTCTTCAACTACCACAAAGTCTCTCAAAGAAGTATCCCAAAGGACCAACACATAATAGGGGTTTCAACGCAATAGACAGTGTGTCAATCGATCCTATGGTCTGTATGTTATTATACTTTTAGTCCTGAGGGCCCAGTTGGATTCATGCTCAATCCAACCCAACCATACCCCAACATTATCTAAATCTCAAGTGGGGTATACCAAAAGATCCATTTAGCTCCAAGTTTGCTGGCACCGCAGACAGATCATCAAACGGACGCTCCGTTCCAATGTTATGGCCAAAAGAATGTATAGTGGTGAAATTGGTCGGGGTCCAACCCAGCCTGCGCTGGGCGACTTAGCTTGGATGCATGCAGGGGGTGGGGGGAGTCGCGCACCCCCACCCACTAACATCGAATGACTGAAGCCATTCGATCGCCAGAAGCACGCGGGACCCACCACGGGTCCCCCTCGGTCCATCTCGACCGCCTGAAACGACAGAGCCTTGGTCCTCTCGGTAGTGCATCGTGTGCCGCTGCTCCACGGCCGTTCGAACATTGGCCCCACTCCGCCATCCATCGCAGCCTGTAAGGTCGCGACCCATTACTTCGATGGCGGCATGTCGTGCACCGCCCATCCGTGGTCGGCTGAACGCCGGCCACCCACCCCTCACCACTGCGGCACAACCCAGGGTATTTTCCCACCAGGTGGCACAGACGCGTGCCGCCGCTCCATCGTGTGGTCGGCCTCCACGGGCCACCCCCCTTTCTTTGCCACCACCGATGGGCCGCTGCCCTTCTCCGGGGGCACGGTTGTGCCATTTCCGTCCTTGCGGCTGACCGTGTAGCCGGCCACCGCTCACGAGTTCAACCAGTGCCAATTTCCAGCACCGGAAACCCTCCTCATCCATCACGAAGAACACCAAAAATATTACACTAGATTTGCGGAGTGGTCGGGCCATGTTCGTTTGGCCCACACCCTCCACGTTAGTGCGGTAGCAAACAACTCAATTATTTCTTAAATCACAATGACTTGTCAATAACAGATAAGTAGTAAATTCATAACATCAAAACCTACCTTGGAGGTTCCATCAGAGATAGTCCATGGTTGTAGCCAGATTGGCATTTTTCGATCCCGAAGCATGTTTCCTTCAAAGACGTCAGTGAAGAGGGAAGGATAGATGTTGGTTCTTTGTCTTCAAAGATTTATGCATTCATCACTTCTGCAAGATTCCTCCAATCCGAGTCCATGTGTCGTCCTCATTCTTCGTTGGAGATGGTGTGTTCTTCATTCAGAGATAAGAGTTCCTCAAAATTTCTCTCACAATTCCCCTTTTCCAACACATTCCACAATTCCACCAAAAACAATGAATAACCAACATATTAAATTATGTTTTATTAATTTAAAATAGAGTTGGATATTAATTACGATGGTTTTGGCCTAATTAATTTAGATGATACTAGAGGTCACCTCCATCATTAAATAGGGAGTTCAAGAGTCGGGTGGTCCCCAACCTTGAATTTAAATTCGGGGGTTTAGTTTGGGTGATCCCCACTTCGAGAACCCCATGTAGAGATGTTTCAAAAATTAAAATTATAGTATTTTTATTTTTCTATTCCTCCACAAAAAAGTGAAAAACTATCATTCACCGTCGAAGTACTACGGTCGAGTTGAAGGTATTCTTATGAAAATACTGGCGTTGTGAGTTCAACTATGACCTCATATATAAATTCTGAGCACCGGTTCAAAAGTTACAAAACCCCAGTCGCACGTTTACTGAACGTACCCGAAACAAATGTTCAAAATTTAATTTCAGGTACACCGGGCCTCAGAATCACATGCCTTCAATTTTCACGGACTTGTAAAATTCTAATATAATTAAAAACAATTACATGGAATTTCCAGGTCTTTACATGAATTTTCATGTTTTCTTTTTGAATATCTCAATAAATAATCCATATAATATTCTAAATTAAAAAATATATAAAAGTGTCGTTTCATTATGTGTATTTTCATATCATCTGTGGCTTCTCATTATAATTTGGAACACCTATGAACTTATAATATGAAAATTAATATAGATAAATTGTAATATTTATATATCATAAAAGAAAAATAATTTTGTGATATGATATATATTTATATTTTAGAAACAGAAACTATAATGTAAATTTGTTCTATAGAAACACCACTAATATATTTTCACTCAAACTACTACTTGATTTTAAAATATCTCAATAAAATAAAATAAAAAATATATTTATTTTTCATGTAAGGTATCAAAATATACGTTGGGCCTTACACATTTTTTCTTAATGGTTATTCTCCTTAATAAGAGCCACGTCCTTGAGAAAAAAACATTTCATGATATCCTAGAGTATTAAGGTTTTTTCCGCTATCATAAACACGAAATCCTCGATAATATAATGGTTTATGATGATCATATAAATATTTTACGACTTTAGAATATTATATTTGGATAAATTTATGATCTATAATATATCACATTGAATTACATACTAATTTATTATTTGTATATAAAGATATAACATTATTAACGTATATAGATATAGATACCAATAGCTTGGAATAAGATTCTATATCTTATTTTTGTATACTAACACTAATATAATATCATATTTATAAAAAGTAATACTTTATTTTTATCCCCTTGATATATAACATTAGAAATTATCCATATACTATGGACATATACATAATACCTTTTCAACTAATATTGGATTTTTATAACATCTATACTATGCAGTTATCTTTGTTTTGTTTGATATATTAATATTCTAATTAATTTATAAATATTATTAGATTTTAAAAAATATAATGAAATGTGTGATAGATCTAGTATATTAGTTCTATGAAGCACAACTCAACATAATAATATACTATTAGTCCTTATAGCATCGTATGGAATTGATTTTGACCAAATCACACTAATAAAATTTCACTCTTGAGTTGTAAAATATTTTATTTTTCAAAAAATCATCAATTTTTTGCTATAAAATTATCAATGGAAACCCATAGATATGTATTAGTAGATCATGTTCCATTTAACTAGGCTCACAACATTAGTTCATTCTTCGGTGGATATCATTCCTCTTGGAATTAAATAATAATATTACTATTATAAAATTCACAATCTTAATAAGTTTTACATGGAAAACATGAAGCTACTATTAACCTCTAATCGAGACAAGGATTTTATTAATTCATAATAATTTTTTTTAAATCATCAATAAATAAGCTATTTTTTATAGTTTCTTTAAAATATAAATTTTTCTATGAAGCTTTCATTTCATATTATCATTTTTCGGATTCATAAACCATTCTATTTCTTTCATGTAATCTTATTACATAAAAATTATGTCAAGGAAATTAATCATCACATCTATTTTCCTGATTTCATAATCACAGATAGTGACTATGAATATAAGGATACTAATGTAGTTTTTTTTGTAAACAGTGAAATGTTTTCATTATGGTATTTACCAAAATATTTCATGGAAATTATAGTTAATAACCATGACTTGTATGATCTAGATTTTCTATAAACATAAATATTCACATGATTACCCACAAGTATATATTAAATTAACTATAATCCCCATAAAAATATAGAACTAGATTTTGGTATATGGAATCCATTTTTTATTCATTGGATATTTATAATTTTAACTGAAATCCTTTTATTACTAAAATATTGGACACATACTCATTGTTCTCCTGGAATATTTTTTCCCTGATCTCATTGATTATAAAAAAACATATGTGATTGAATCTATCTTAAATAATATGTTTATCTAGAATAACTCCCCCACTATGTCTTTTTATTTTTATATTATATTGTGAAATCTTAAGCATCAAGTGATTTGAATTCATTAAAGCAATGCATTATCTCACAAACTCCAAAAAAGGAACCATTCTATATTATTGAATTATTGTATATGAATTTACTAATACCATTTCAATAATATTAATAGATAAATATTAATAAAAATTATTATTATTAATGTAGTAGTTTCGTAAATTTAATTGATGGAAATTTATTTAAATTATTACCCTTTAACAAATGGTTTTCACCCAAATACATGAGTCTATAACGTAATGGATTCTTTTTGTATAACTACTTAATGGATATCCAAAATTAAATATATGTTTATTATTATAATTATTTTTATTTTATTTTTTCATAAATATGTACAAATGGAAAAAAAGAATACATTCGTTTTGTATGAGACTCATTTTCATCCCCCTAATATGTACATCATTAAAATAATATGTATAATGTATTTTGAGTTTTGGATAAAAGCCACTCCAAATTTAATGATTGATGAATACCTGGTTAAGATATTATCTCACTTACATACCAAAATAATTTCTTTATCATTTAACTAGAATATTATCTTTAGTAAATTTCATTATTAAAACCCCTTTAATGAATCTCGTGATGTTAATGGGTTTCCATGGATACTCTACTAATTAAAATTTAATTGTAACAAAATGAAATTATCTTATATGCTTATTGTACTTATTAAATTTAATTTATAACGGATTGTTTTTATAAAAAACTGAAAATAAATTATGTCAAATAAATTTGAATTTTAATACCCAAAGAATCTAAATACCTGACTAGGTATATCCATTATATTAACATTCTTATTTACATGATCAGAATTATCTTCAACGAATTTATTATTGTTTTAGTATTGTAGATTATTTTTTGTTTTTATTACTTGTATTAAGGATAAATGTTTCATGTATAATGATTTTTTAAATTAAGTACATAATTCAATATAAAAAATATTATAATACATTATGTAATATCCCATTTATTTCTAAACTTGAAGCTAAGATAAATGTTTTGTTAATACTAAATTCTAAAAAATAATTATTTAATAATCGATTAAATTTGTAATATAATGTTGGGATGTTTATTTATTGGGCTTATGAATCAACCATGAATAGATACATATAAGAACATTAAATTATGTAATAGTTTTTATCTACCTATTTTAATATATTTTGATTGATATATGTTTGTCACAGGTGTTATTTAACACCACAAAATAGAAATTTCATAAGAAATATTGAATATACCTTGATTCAAATATTATTAATTCATTTTGAATTCATTAAAATTAGTATTATAGTAGCCATTCCTGACATATGTAAGGAATAATTTTCATGACTCCCTCCCATCAAACATAGCATAATTAGTGGAGAGAGATAATGGACCATGCGTCATACTTCTTGTAGCCCCTGAGTTGGTGACTACAACCAGGGGTAAAAAATATCTCAAAATGGGAGGCATTTTCCTATATATTAATATTGGATTGTGTGATATGATGGTTCCTCAAAAAGTTAATCCAGGAAATAATATAAAAAGAAACCAAAATAACCCTATAATGCATGAATAAATAATATACATAAACAAAAAAGTAACTAAAATTAAACAAAAAATAAATTCTTAATTGATGACTCGAAAACTATCCTAAATGATCAATGGAATGCCATCCATTATGATCTAAATAATCATTATATAAACCTCAAAATAATCTTATATAATGGGTTGGAAAACATGTTAACTAAATATGAAGAGGAGTGTCTCTAATGAACATTTGAAGATATAATACTAATGCATCAATGGGAAAACATTAGAACCAATAAGACCTAAATAGGAAAACTATCCACCCAAAACATACTAAACAACACTTACCAAAAAACTAAATCCATGTATATAAATTGAATAAGAATCATTTTGATGATGAGGTACCTAAATAATAATTTTATTTATTTTCCTCTCCCACACCCAAACATCCCATTTCTTGGTATAGAGATCACTTCCAAATAAATTATACCAACTCCCATTAGCACATTGACATCACCTCATGGCCATAGAAACATGGGCCATGACCCATATCATGGTCACATATCATCTCACACAAATTTACTTAGGCTATAAAATCCACATCAATAAAATAAACATAGTAGTAGGGTATCATAAACAATACGGACATTAACATTGTTCCCTCTACCTACCATGTGTGTCCTGCACTATTGGATGCGACATAGCATGATCATATTGATTCCACCTAATGACACTTAGGTCCCCACCACATATAAAAGCCATATCACATTCTTCTTATAGGAACATGGGATATCACCACATTCACTAACTGACCCTTGTAGATGAAATTCAATGATTCTCTACTCACCATGAATATAGAGTAGGAAAGAGTTTCTTAACATTCCATCCATCCTCATCAGCATGATGTTGGGAAAAAACACCCTCCCGTGAAAATATGGGTGTCAGAGCATATTTTACGACAAGGGTGGGGTGTATATTTAAATGAAAAAGAATATAAAAGTGTGTATATATATATATGGTACACACACAGGACAAACTTATCTGTTCAAAAAAGATTAACTAACTCACAACACTGCCTATATCATTTTCACCACTAAATGAATAACATCACCCAAACTATAAGACATATCACACCTCCAAACATTTCCATTATCCATTCCATTCATTTAATTATAAACCAACAACCACATTAAACCACATATCCCATAATTTTATAGTTCATTATTCTTTTACATCCTAGTAACCAAACGTAACCCAAACCATTTAAAAATTTATTAAAAATGTATTCCATCGCTACTCAAGAATCTTGGAAAATAAAACCACACATCAAAACATCTCATCATTCCCAACGAATCATCATCTTAGTTCCCATACTGAACATCTATAAAAAAATACCTTGCTACCCCAAAATATTGGCCAGCCAAACCATCACAACTCTATCCAAAAATTAATGGACAAAAAACCATATCCTGATTTCCCCAAAAGTGTGTCCAAACAGATCATCACCATTCCACTCTAAAATTACATCCAAACGAACCATCTCATCACCACCCCAAATAAATGACCAAACAAACCATAACCTTACCATCCCAAAAGAATGACCAAAAAAACAATACATCACCACACAAAGTATCACAAACACACATCACCTCCCAACAAGAAAAAAAAACACATAAAAATACATCAAACACCATTCGTCAGATTTTGAATATGGAGTATATTTCATTTCACATTTTTTGGGGCATTATATCAGAATCCATAATCTAAGAGAAATAATTTCACATTCCAAATATAACTATTTAACCTATTTCCATTTTATAGTGAAATAAAAACAGGTAACCTAGTTTTCATATCACAAAAACTATAGTACAAGAAATTCCTATCAACAATAACGATTTTCAATGTGGAATTTAACCTATTCCAACACAATATCACAATAATTTCATTTCTATAAAATAATGTTATTATAAAAACTTTCCCTTAAAATTTAATAAACAGAGTAATTTTTCTAGATTGGGTAATATTAAAGAATATTATATATAATAAAAAGTGTAAAACCCTCATTTAGGATTCAAAAAATTGAGAAATAAGTGATTTTATTCCTCAAAAGGACTTTATAATGTCACTACACACCATTGGGTGAATAATAAACACACATAAACAATAACTATAGGATGACACTTGGGATCAACCTAGACCACATCATTGGTCATG
Source organism: Viscum album (assembly GCA_963277665.1). Classification (NCBI taxonomy): domain Eukaryota; kingdom Viridiplantae; phylum Streptophyta; class Magnoliopsida; order Santalales; family Viscaceae; genus Viscum; species Viscum album. The sequence continues at coordinate 351,998,728 of OY728130.1, read as the reverse complement.
AAAAAAATATCCATACATAGAAAAAATACCAAAACTACACAACTATAGTGTATAGATGGGGGGGATAATTCAAGAAAACAACCATTAAAGAGATATGGGCTTACTACTAACTTCTAATAAGAAGCTAATGGATCAAAAAGATCAAGGTGAATTAAGGATGGATAGTTATCCACCAAAATCTTATGCTTATTTCTCATGAAAAATGAGAGAGAGGTATAAATAAATGATTAAAAATAGGTTATTAATAAGGACTAATAACCTCGAATCCGACACCTTTAAAGTTGTGTAACCCATTCATGTTGTGAAAATGATCGGTATCCAAATATTAAAACGTCATCAGAAATTCATGCGAACTATAACTTTATTTAATTTTAGAGCATAAATTAATTTAATGTTTTCAATACATTACATGTTTCCTCACTCAAATGTATACATTCCATGAAACAGGAAGGATACATATGATATGAACGTCCCATTAATTTCAAATAGACCATTCATGATGTGAATATCCTATAGCAGCCCTGTTGCTCATCCAACCGACACAGAACCACACAAAGCCTCATATGAGACACCACTAACATTAGAACCAAAAAAAGTAACAAGATGGGAAGGAATGGACCATTACATAACATACCCCTCATCATATTTATTCCTTTTAGAATCCAAAACCAATGAAAAAAATAAAGGGGCCTGAACAACCACATTGTGACATGCCTCTCAAAGATATAGTTACTACTCAATGCTACAACCAGGTGATCATGCCATATAGAACACCCAAAAAACAAAATTCATTGCTTAAACATGAATACTTCACACAAACATTCCACAAACATATCATAAATTATGAATCCAAAAAAGGAACAAATAAATCAAAATCAACGATCCTCCCAAAACAAATAAATCATATAATTCCATCATCCATGTCAAGATATTATCAGCTTTATAAAGAACTAACTCGCCTACACTAGTTTGAGGAAAACATGATAAAATGGATCTAAATTTGTAATCTAGTCCTACAAAAATTATATATTGTATCATTATTACACATCATTCATCAAGAAAACAAAAAATCAAATAACAAAACAAAGTACAAATATCACATACTATGAAAAACAGTTTAAGGAATAAACAAAATCAACAGTGGGTACTAGGAACACAATTACATATCTCAATACCAATTTATCTCTTATAGTCCACCATTTATCTACAACATGTGAACTATGGGAATGGTCCATAAATGAATTCCCATCTCTTAGAGATACTAGTTCTCTACTAGCCGCTCCAAGACCACTATATCATCCTCAATATCTGTCTCTACCCAGTATATGACATGTGTGTCATCACGAATATATCATTGAAGATGATATATATAGATGACTTCATGGATTCTCTCTAGCCACAATAGAAACTATAACTGATATTCCAACTTTTCAACTATCCTAAACACTACCCTGGGACTAACACGGCTAGGAGAAATCATAACCCCCATCTAACCTCTAATTCCCTAATTGAGGGTATAAAAACAATTATAAATGTCCCCATTATCAATCTCCATGGGCCTCCTCCTATGAAGTTAATAATACTTCATTCAGTCATGTGATTCTTTCATACTCTAAAAATCAATGTGAACCTACTCTAACCTGCTCTACATCACGTCAAGATTATTTATTGGATTTTTTATAAATCCTTCAGTTAATATTTTTATAGTATTTTGATTATATATCATGATATTTAATATGATTTAATCTTATTATAATACTTTAAAAAATTATATATTATAGTATTTAATGTTAACTAGAAAAATTACTAATCATTATATTTCAACGGACTAAAATATACTAACAATTTGGTTTTCAACTAACCACATGATCAAGGTTTAATGAACATACCGTAAGAAGACGGTTTTTGTTAATTCCAAATGTTGTGTATTCTATGTGACTAAATGTTGTTTTTCTCAAGTGTCTACATGATATTTCTTCACGAGACCACATGTTGTATTTTTCAAGAGACCAAATGCTATGTTTTACAATTAAAACCATGATTGTTTTCCAATTGACTGGATGTTTTCATTTCTATGTGACCTCATGCTGTGTTTTTCAATTTACCAGATAGTGTATTGGATTATGGTTTTAAATAATTATTTAAGCAATTGTTTCATGATTTTTTTTGATATACATCTTCCGTATAAATTTAATAGAGCCTTAAAGAACAGATAGACAATAAAAATAATCTTTTTCATGTATAAAGACTTGAGGTTAAATCCAATAGGATCCACATCCTTAGGCCACATTAAAATATTGAATATCATTTTAATTTTTTGTTCAGTATTTCATTTTGTATGATCCTCATGTATTCATCTATTGAATGAGTTTCATAGATATAATAATTATAATACAAGTTCCTTTGTCATACTATCATGGTTTTTAGTTTATTTTCTTAGTATATTTGATGTTTTCCAATAAATTTCTAATGTATTTATATAAAAATGTGTTTTATCTCATAATTTATGAATGTATTATATGTTATGTATTTCATTATTATACTTATCATCCCATATATTATCATCTGAAACCAAATATACATGTTTTGGTTGGAGTTGTAGTGGAGAACCTCATCTACAATACCAAATTTTGGATGACCAATGAATTGAACACATGTTATGAAAATCATCCATGTGTTATAGTCATATGTTAATTAGAGTTACAACATGTTGAAATGACGACCGACAATGCAACACAATGACACATGTGACAATACGTTCACGACACAATCAAAATGGTGACATCATGTTATATTAATTGATTGAATAATATAATATTCTCAATGTCAGTACACATATAACAAGACTATTAGAAATGAACACATAAAACTGTTAGATAACTAAATACACAGTGCATACCCCCTAGTCAAATGGAACGTTTGGTTAGTTCTATATTTTATTAATATATTTTTAATTATGTATTTTATACCATTCACTATTTTTATATATTTTTAATACGTTTATTAAATGTATTCTTATGATAAATATTTATGTATTGTATTTATCTCAATATTTCATAAATACTATATAAAATAAATGAGATGTTTTTTTAAAATATATTAATCAATAATAAATTTTGAATTAATTCTTTCTTTATCCACATATAAAAATATATCATATATTTAAAATATATAGATTTTCATAATTTGGGTTAATTTCAACATGTATTTATTTTTTACTTAATATTTAGTGACAATGAGGTATTTCAAACATATATTTCTTTATTTAATGTAGTAGTTTTTTATTAATTAAGAACTACTGGAAATTTGATTTTATTATTAAATTTTAATATAAATAGACTAATTACAATATTTTATTTATATAACTTCATTGAATAATTAGTATATAGGACATTTTAATAATTTAGCTAAAAAATTAAATAAGTATGATTTAGTGTTTTTATTTTGAATCCAAACTGTTTTTGTTATGATTATTCTCGAATGATAATTTTCCATCTCTAAGAAATTTATATAGTTAAAATTTGAATTATTTTAACCTATTAGATAATTTATTGTTAGTTTTTACAATTCTTAATTAATGAAAACAGTCTATATTCAAAGGATAAAATTATGAGAACATGAAATTTGATGATCCAAAATATCATTAATATTAACACTGAAGTGTTTTGCCTCTGTGATGAAATTTCATTTGTGCGACAAAATTTGAAGTGTTGAATGACATATTTGTTATTTTTATCGAAATTATAACATGATCTAATTTTTTTATAAACCAATAACTATTATTTTGTTTATTAAAATATACTTCATAATTGTTACTTCTGACTATAACACTTCATCTGAAGACATGAATTCTATAATTAATCTATTTATGATTTTAAAATAAAAATATTTTATATATCATTTCATGAGTTTGTGGCTCATGGATTCTATTGTCAAGAAAATTTTCTTTGTGAATTCTATTGTAATTTTTTTTATATAATTGGTTTTAGATCCCAACTAAAAGGCCTCGTTTTATAGTTATTCCTAAACTACAAAACATTTTTTAATCATTTTATGCCATTATGTTAATAATTTGATTACTGCACAAGGTATCCCTCACTGAATATATGGGTTTAATAGTAGACTATTTCATCAATGGAATGAACTAATATAAAAGCACAATTTGATAATTTATTTAACATTTATTTCTAATTATAATTAGTTTAGTTACTTAAATATTATAATCAATCTAGATTAAATATCTATTTCTCATTAAAAAAATTTCGTTATATTTATCTAACCTTTATAGACTATAATAAATTACCAAAATATACATAAATGTTAGTACAAAAAAGTAACCCCATATGTAATTTTCTATCTAAATTTACTGTGTATATTTTTATACCAACAATTGTTATTAGTGGTATCTTCTTTTATAAACTTCTATTTTTAGGTTAAATTTTTTTAACCCATTACTAGAAATATCTATATATGGGAAAGATTATTTGAAGCATTGAGTAATCATAATTTTTGTTTGGATACTTCCAAATACACCTCAATTTGATAGAATTGAATATATATACATCAAATCCATAATGGAGGTATTACTAAATGAATTATGAATAGGACCCTAGAAAATCATGAAAAAAGCATACATACTATTAAAAGATGACCTGTAAATTCGTAATGGAAAACATCCTATTGAATATGTTATAAAATTAACATTTTATAGAATTTTATATTTATCAATTAATATAAAAAAATTATTCTATTTTTTTCTTACAAGACAAACAATGAAAATTTTAGTATTCTACAAGTTAGTTACCATAGCATATGAAATTTGATTCTTAAAAAACATGAAATTCTTCAAGATAAGTAAAAACAAATTAATATGGATGATGATTAAGCATTTAACTAAATATTCCACAGATTTACATGGTTTTTGAATATAATGAATTCCAATTGAGAATCATTAGAAAATCAGGAAAATCATGAATTGTTTTGAGATCTTCTGAAGTAATGGAACACAATAAATTCCAAAATTAATGAATGATTTAACATTAAAGATTAAATTCTTGGTTATTATATTAAAAAATTCTCCCTTATGGAAAAAATTGAAGAGCATGACTGAAGTAGAGATAATGAAATGAAAAGTATTAGTGATTAAATCTATAAATTGTTTTTATAATAACTTTTCTAATTCTAAACTACAGTACATTATAAATGTTGATATGTATAAAAGTATATATTTAGTATATACACGAATAAAAATAAAAGGTATGTATAACCAATTTATACAAAATATTAAATGGGATAAATTTAAGGGACATAATATAGTTAGTGATAATTATTCTACATAAAATGCTACTTTTTTTGTGTGTATAAATAAAGGGAATATAAATTCTAACATTCCACAACTAATGAATATTGAAAAATAATAAAATAATTAAAAAATATAATTGAAAATATGTTGTTGTATTACTGATAAATATGTTTCTACTCAATAATCTTATAATGTGAAATAATATACTAACATGTCCATTATGAATTCTATGAATAATGTTAATGATTTATGATTTTATTATGTGTGTTTTGATTCTCACTATGATTTTGAAAATAGGATTAATTTTTAAGTTAAAGGATGATATATAATTATTGGGTAAATGTTTTTTCAAATATGATGATATATATATTTTATGAATATATATAATAAAAAAAATCATGTTTTGGAAAAAGAATCTTTTATAAGTGAATTTAAAATATGGAATATTTATTTTAATTCTCATTCAAATGTTCATATTGAATTTTGGTCTATATATTACTTTGAAAAAAATGAAAATTATGATAAAATTATTAAGAAAAGTTTGGTTTATCTTATTTATGATCATTAAATGTATTATGAAAAGAATCATTAAATGAATAATTTTAATAAAAAATAAAAATAATGAAGGATTTAAATATAATAGTTTATTATCTGAAATTTTTCACAATAATATTTTTCAATTAAAATAATAGTTATATTAATATAGTTATATGTTTTCAGTGTGGAATGAATGTTCAATAGGAAAATGAATTTTATCTTATATTAAAATAGTCTTTGGTATTTTTAAAGACTCATATTTCTAATTATTTTTTTATCTGGGAAGATATACTATAGTTGAATACATTTTTTGGGGCCCCTAAACAATTTCATACTAATCTAACAAGACCCAAATTTACATGGTCATTAAATATGAAAATTAATAAATTTTTTTGGTTAAATACATTGATATTTTATAATTTAATTATATATGTGGATTGTGGAATATCAATGAATATTATAACAAATTCATCATATTTTATCCCTTAAAAAAATAATGGTGGAACTGTTAAAATTGGAGATAATTCCAAAGGTTAAGTAAAATGTCTTATTAAACTAGGTATTTCAAAATATAATTTTATTTATTATTATTTATTATGTTTCTACGGTTAAAAAAATTAACTATTATTTATCAATTATTTTGAGATTTAATGGAACAAAATTTTAAAAATGACTAGTTTTTTGTTTATTTTGAACGATTCACTATTATTTTATGTTAATCAAAAGTAAAATATTTATACCGATTATTTTTATTAAATAAAAATTTAACATGTAGAGTATTTTAATTCTATATATAGTGAAATGATTAATTTGATATGATGATTAGGTCATATTAATTTGAAAATTATTTAAAAGATCCACGAACATGATAACTTGATATAATCACATGTTTTCTTTTATGTGTAGAGAGAGGGGGAAAATATTCCAACTACCTAGTCTCGGTTTCCTATACTATATCCCATAGTGGCATTGTAATTTTTTCTAGCATGGCATCATTTCCCCTAAAAGTTATTGATTGAGTTATAATGGATTCCCTAGAGCTCCATTACTTTCACCCCCCATTCTCACATATATATTTTTCTTCCTTCTCTTTATTATATTGGAACTCGATATTTATTCCCTGAATAAAATTATTTAATTATTCTTGTAATATAGTTGAACTCTATGATGGAATAACATCTTAATGTCCATGAGAAAATTATAAAAGTGATTCATCGTAATGATTCATTCAGACCAATCAATGAGATAAGTAATTATAGTACATTACTATTAGTTTATATTAATCTATTTTTCATACTGAAAGTTCAAGACATATTGAGAAGAAATATACATTATTTTTTTGGATGATTAAATTATACTAAAATGAATTAATTAAAATTCACAAATCAATGGTGCGTTAAATAAATGGACAACTTTTTTTGTAATTTTTTTAATTTAATTAAAATTTAAAAATGTTGCTTGATTTTTCAATTCATATTGATAAATTAAGAGAATTTCATAAATTATAATTTAAAAAATCTGTTAAAATAATTGTTATTTTCATAATCTTACTGTATATAGAATAACTAAAAATGGTTTTCTATAATGAAAAAAATTGATTTCTTATTGAAAAGGATCAAACTGCCTTACGTGAATATAATTATCCTAGATAATTTTTGGTTGAATCTATTTTTCCATCTTGTTATATTTAAAATATAATTCTTATTACACTATTGTAAATTATAATTTATAATGAATTATTAAAGGAAAAAACTACAGTTTAATATTTTATTGTTTTTTGTTATAAACGTTTTATTCTGAATTCAAAAAATAGTTAAGATAAATTGGATGATAAAATTTATGATTCTATCTTTCTTATTTACTCTATTTTTAGTAATTATTATATCAAATTAATAAATGTTATATTATTATTGATGAATTTTTAATTAATATTTTTATTAAAATAATTTAAGATATAATTTTGATTCAAATTTTTTTGTTGGTGACTGTATTCATTTTAATTTCGGTGAATGAAATCATTCAGATAAGGATAAATCAACTAATGTGTAGCATATTAATTCATGAATAGATCTTAGATAGTGTAAGATTCGCAGAGATCATCATGTCTAAAATCTTATCAAAAATATCTTTTTTGGTAACAAAACTATATATTATTTTTTAAATTTTATTTATTAATTCTACTTTTATTTATGATGTTCTTATTAATAATGATTATGATAATTTAAGGGATTCAAATTCGATTATAGATATGAATTACAAAATCTATTAATATTTATGAAATATTAATTTTAATTTGTTGTAACCCTATTTATATAATAATATTATTTTAAATAAATGGATTTTTAGAAAATTTGATATATGAATATGGATTGGTTGTTATTAATAAATCATGACATATTTCTTATGGGTGATTTTCTAGAATAAGGTATGAATTTGTATGAATATTTGAAGATAAATCTAGAGTTCAATATTTTATAATTTATACATATTTTAATATTTTAATATTTTTAATTTATTTCATATAGATGTAAAAGTAAATTTATATATTATTTTACATACAAAGAGGTGCATTTTTATGAAACCCTGGGTTTTGATAATGTGAAATGTTTATATCAGGTTTCTATATTCTCAATTTTTTATGGTTTGATGTAATAAGATTTTGCTTGATATGAAATAATTAAATTATATTTTTTGAAAAATTACTTTTTTGAAGGTAAACTTTATCCTACTATGATTATAAAAAGGATTTGAAATCATAATTTATTTATTCATATTATTGTTAGTGATATTGTATTTGGATCTTCCAATAGTTTTCCTTCAAAAATTATTCTAATTCAATGGAATGTTTTGTTGAAATGATTCTACTGGGAGAATAAAAATTCTTTAGGAGACATCAAATTATTCAATGAAATGATGGAATGTTTTTTAATCAACATAAATGTGATAATAATTTGGTTAAACATTGTGGTATTGATTATTGTAAATATTTTAAAATAATTATGACTGTCAGTTATAAATTAAATTCTAATGTATTCAGAACAATTATAATTTCTATGGTATTTTGATGTATTATTGGAAGTTTTTTATATTTTAATTCATCTATAGCTGATATAATGTGTATTATTATTTTATATCCCATATTTTAGTATGCTCTTAAAAAAACTTACATAAAGTATATTTGGTTCATTATGAAATATATTAATGCGTATTTTAATTTTGAAATATTAAATTAATGAAATATTTTTATTTATTTGAATATATACCATGTCTCTTATTTTGGAGGGTTTCAGCTTTATAGAAGAAGAAACGCAGGTATGTGACACCATCTTGATTAAAATATAGTTTCTTGGATATCATGAAAAGAAATCTATTTATTTTACAATTGCAGAATATTAGTATATCTCTAATGCATCATATTACTAATAATCATTAGGGACTAAAAAATTTATTTGTATTTGAATTTAAATTTCACATGACTTTTACTTTTTAAATATTTATTCTACTATTTAAATTTCAATGAAACCACTAATTAATTCAATAACTAATCATACAAACATATTTATTCATTTTTTGTAATTATAAAAATAAATATCGTATTATTCTTGATTATATTCTATTTTACATTCAAATGTATGATATTTTTACCAAAACATTATGTTTTGAAAAATTAAAAAAAAATTATATATGATCATGGTATGATATAAATTTATTTAAATTTTTTTTATATTAAATAGTTTTTAACATTGGCTAATATGAACTTAATGTGGGGGATATTTTTTATTTCAATGTAATGTTTTTCATATCATTCTTCAAACTGTATGTATTTATATTTCCTAATATTTTCATTAAGAAAATTTTTTAAATGGGGGAGAAGATAATAAAATCAGGTTTTAGTTCCATAATTTTCAGAAAGGGAATATTTTATGTGGGTTTCGTTATAATTTTATTGGAATATTCTAATTCAATAAACAATATTTTTTTTCTTTTGAAAATTAGTTTTCACTATCGCATTATATTTTAATTATATCATGAAATATAGTTCCTGTATGTTATAATTACTATTTCATATGAAAGATAAAAAATATTTATTTTTTATTTAAATCTGATTATATATAAATTATTCTCTAAATTATTTTCAGTTTTAGTGTGAACATGTTAGTTGTCTTTAATTATAAATCTATTTCCATTTTAGAATTTTTTTAACAATATAATTACATATTTATATAACTTGGATATTCACATGGAGGTTTTATGAAATGTATTAGATTTAATTACAATTCATTAATCTTATCGGATGTCTAGAATTTCTGTTTTTCAGCTAAACATTTTCCATGGTCTTTGTAATATTTCTAAATTCATACAATTTATAGAATTTGATATCATATTTTTCACTAATAAATCATGCTTTAGACATCATAATTTAATGAATGTTGTTGTGATGCATATCTATGAATCTTAGCTCCAATTCCATAAACTGAATAAAAATATGAAATTTCATTTTAGATACTCAAAAATTTAGGCGATGTTTTTCAATATTTAATTGAATTTTTTGAAACATTATTTTTTCACTATTCTATGATGATCTATTTAAATATAGAAGTATAATTTATTTATTTTTTTATTTTATATAATGATACAAGGATTATGAAAAAATATTTAAATTGGAATAATTATTTTTTTGGATGTTTAGATGGTCTAAAAACCACTGAATCATATATTATGAACTTACATAATGATGGGATTTGATAAAAAACCACATGAAGAGGATTTACTAAACAGATATCATGTTTTTTTTCAAACATGACCAAATTTTGTGTTTTTTGAGTGACCTTTTAATAGTTTTGAAAGTGAATGAATGTTTTTTTTCGTGTCACTACATCATAGTGTTGTAAGTGACCACTTGTCTTATTTTGTATATGACAAGACATAGTTTTTTGTAAGTTACCACATAAATGTTTTACATGTTACCACATGGTGAATATGATGACCTACAAATAAATTCCTAATGTCATGTTTTATTTACCTCAAAATATGACTCATGCTTACTTATTTTGCAGAACCTTTGAACCGACATGGTGAATAGGGAGCATCTCTAGCATGCATAACCATTGGTGCATAGTATGAATAAGGGTTGTATCCTTTTTCAATTGTATAACATAAATTTCCCTTTCATTCTTTCATGTTTTTATATTTTTTATTTAAATTTTTTTGTCTAATGAAATATTTTATATTCATATTATAATGAGGAACATAACCATGATTATTATCTTACATGTTAATCTATCCAATTATTATGAGTTTATATTTATTTTACACAATGATATGTTGAATAACTATAATACTCCCTATGTTTTACATGAAAATGAACCATTTATCATCATTTAGGTATGAATGTCATGTTTTAGATATCATAGATGGTCTCCCCCTCAAATATAACAGCACCTAAAACAAATTGTTCATGCATTGTTTGAAGTTAATGTGGAAAACCATTATCACTAAAATGACCATATGACGACCAATTATAAGACCGCATAGAACGTAAAGATGTCATATATTATTTTCACATGGTATGTATAGTTTGTCATGATGAAATTGAAACTAAACATGCCTCATGAAAACAAAAGTTATCACACACGTTTCACATGACCAGTATAGTAGCCCACTACAACAGATTGTAAAATATCAGGTGTTTCTAATTATTTTCACTATAAAATGGAATGCTAAAGGTCGTATGTTTATCTACACTATAAAAATGAATAAAAAAAAATAATTTCTAAATTTATAAATAAACACTATTAAAGGACCCCATTTATTGTGTATTTTTAGCATTGATAAACGTTCATTTATCTCCACTAAAATAACACTGATAAAGTGGTGCTTTTTCTAATTTTTTGAATTGATAAAAGGAACCCTTTATCATCAATTTTTTATACTGATAAAAGGAATGTTTTTAAAAAAAAATTATATGTCCTTGAAAATAATATATTAATATATATAAAATTAATATATTGAAATAAATATAATGTTTCCATTAAATATTATTTACATAAGACAAGAATATTAATTTACAATTAAAATATAATATATTTCGTGATAAATGGATTATTAAATAATTAAATAATTAAAATCAATTATAATTCATAAGTTTATAATTATTATTAAGTAATAGTCATTTAATTACAATTTTTTAAGAAAAAATAATTAAACTTATGAACTATATAAGATAAATTGAAAAAATTACTTCAACTTTAAACAACCATTACTTTTCATCTTTGTATTTGATGACTACTACCCATATCAAATCTAATCCTGCAATCAATATTCACAAATCCCTATTTTTCAATATAAAAAAAGGTTATAAAGGTTTCCAAAAATAGGATTTTAGTTGGAATATCCTAATTTTTTATATTTTTAATATTTAAAATGGAAAATTATCAATTTTTGTACATTGGAAAAATTCATTAAAATGATATATATATATATACATTTACATGTAATGTTTATTTTTAAATATATGTTTTTTAAAATTTCAATATTTATTTATTTATTTGTATATTATAATATAATAAAATAAATAAATATATTTAAATTTTTGTGTGTGTACATGTGAAATATATGTGTACATGTATGCATAAATAATTATCAATATTTTCTAAATACATTGAATATAAAATTATTTTTATAATGGTATCATTTTCATCAAATATATAATATAAATGTATTTAATTTAAATATTTATACATACATTATGAAACATTTATATATAAATATTCATTTATATGTTAATGTTTATAAATTTTTATATAAATATATTTTTACATACAAATTTGTCTGAAAATATATAGGAACATTTAAATACACATAAAATGTATAAAATTTATATATAAATGTAAAATATATATTCATATTTTGGAAATATATTTAAATACAATTACATAAATCATATGTAAATAATTATTATCCATTTTATTTAAACAATTATCTAACCATTCTTTTACATTAAGACAATATATGAAAATATATAAATAATTATACAAATATATAAATATTATTTATATATATATATATGTGTGCATTAAAAATAACATAAATGATTATATTTATGTTTGTATATTATTATATTTAAATGATATTAATTTATAATATATTTCAAAAAATAAAATTATATATTTACATCATACATGAACAAAAATATATAATCAGGAAAAGTATAAAAAATAATTATAAATATATATAAATACTAAAAATATTTACATAAATATATGTAAGTAAATAAAAATATCATGAAATATAGAACAATACATGATTGGGGCAGTGGTAAAGGAGTTCAAATTTAAAAGGGGAGGTCACATGATCGAGTCCATGAACCAGTAGAGGTTAATTAGATGTTTGGAAGTGGAATATTTTTGAAAATGGTGAATCTTGTGAAATAAGAAAAGGAAGTGTGTCTGGGAGTGTGGAGTGGTGGGTTAAGAATTATAATGAGCGGTTCAGAAAATAATTTGTTTTTAAAATTTTCTCTACGATACGAAAAATTATTCTAAAGGAACTATTTATTTATTCTTAAATCAAAGTGCTGATAAAGGCACCCTTAATTAACATTTTTTAGCATTAATAATTGGGGCCTTTATCTGTGATTTTTTAAGGCTGATAAAAGGACATATTATCACTATTTTATTTGAACTGATAAAAGTTAAGGATTTTAATATAAAATAGATTATCATTATTTTTAGCGTTGATAAAGACCATTTCTTGTGCTTTAAATATAATGATCTATATTAGTGAACCCATGATAATTTAGGTGAATGACTGTTATATTTAGTTACCATATGTTATAATATTATCATGGTCAGTAATTTGACCATAAGACTACTTGAACCTACCATAGGACATGATAATTAAACTGTCTACAAAGCGTATATCCAATGGTAACTAGGTTTGAAAAATCAGTTTGTTCAATTATTTATTATTTCATAAATATCAAAATTTTAGCATTCTCTATTTTTATGTTTTTTTTAAAAGAAATTTACTTACATAATGCTCATATTTTTATTTAAAATCAGTATTCAAATTATATAATTCTTATATATTATATAAAATCCATTATAATTGTTTTAGAAATATTATTATTAATATAAAATTGTAATCAAAATTTTTCATTATTCACACATAGAGATACTATATATATTTAAAATATCAAATTCTATCCATATTAGTTTAATTTTATTTTATTATTATTTTTAAATTTAATATTTACTGTCTCTAAAATTAGTAAAGAATATTTTTTGGTATTTAATTAATGATAATTAATTTTGGAATAATTACACACTATATGAAATTAGATGTTTTTTTAATTTCAATAAAAACAATATTGTATGAGTTTTTTTAATTTCTTTATCCTCTTATAATAAAGAATGTTTGAATAACATAACATGTAAATTTAATTAATTTTAATCACTTGTTATGTTTTTAATTCATATGAATTTAGATATGTTTATTATGATATAATGATTTTATCTATCAAATATAATTATTTAGATTTAATTTGAAATTTATTTCCTTAATGAATATAAGCTTGTTAGTTTTTATAGATCATATTTACAACTATTGGGACATATTTAAGATAATTTATTGAGTTTGTGAATTTTCACGAATCAAATGAGATTTATTATAAAATTTGTTGTTGTTTATATGTGGGATCATGATTACATTTTATTGAAACTCTTTAAACAACTATATGAATAATTCTACGACATATAAAATAAAGTTATGAGTAAATAAAATAAATTTATTATGAACTAATACATCTGAATATCTGTTCTATCTATTTATTTTTTCATTTTTCTTAGGTTTATAACACATATTCTCATCTTGCATATGTTTTCAGTTTTCTATTTATTATTTAAAATTAAAAAAAATATTATTTTATATATTTGGGTTTTGACTACTAGATTCAAATAACATGATCATTTCGTTGTGAATCCTATTATCAAATGTCGATATTCTAATGAGGTTATGAATCCCCAATCAAAAGATTGGATTCTTGTTAATTATCGCTCTAGAAATATATTTTGTAATCTATTTATGATTCCCCTTCAAAACATAAATTAGTAGATAGTCTATTTCACACAAAAAAGAGTGGTATAATAGTAGACTAGATAAAATTGGGACTTAAAAATTATAAAAAAACACAATTAAGTTATATTATTTATCATTTTTTATTAAATATTTTAATTAAATGTAACGAATAATTTATATTATCAATCTATATCCATAAAAAATAATATTTTCATTTAACCCCCCATTTAGCCTATCCACCATAACAATTCCGTACATAATAGATTCCACTACACAAATAATATCATTTAAGATCATAGTACATCTTCATACATCTATAATTAATAGAAAATGGAGAGTAATAAGATTCATTGAACAATTCCTTCTTTAATTAAGAATATATTAACAAACACATCAACATTTAAAATCTAATAAAACCTTATTTTACAATGTTAAATTCAGGAAAATTTCCCTTCTTTACCAATTACAACATTTAATTCAAATCAAGATCTTTTTTTAGAAGTATTAAATATATCTAAAAAATATGACAACACTGAGGCATGATCTACCAGAGAGGGATTACTAAATGGTAATTTCTTACTCCAAAATTTATCAAATTATTACCAAAGTATCATGTTATAATCATATCATGGTTAGTGATATTTTCATTAACACTATACAACATTTACAATTTTCTAATTTTATAGAAGACAACGAATCATGTAATTATAATCCCTTTTTAGATTCAACTATATTATTTTTATCAGGATCAATTGTTTTTTATGAATATAAATATTAAACTTTTATGGTATGCATATATTTCACATGTTACCCTATATAAATTTTACCTATATATTTTAAATTAAAAACCATCTTTTTATGATCATGTCCATGTGTTGGGTAATTATACTCATATAGTTCAAAAAACAATGAAAATATGTATTCATCCAATAATATTATATTATAGAACATACAAGTCGATATAATAATGAAGGTTCTAGGAGATTCATGGTTGGGACAAAACTCAACTTTGATTTTTACCTTGATCAATAATTATTCTCATATTAATACGACGATGAATACTGGTCTCCACAGAATAGAATCAAAGATTTAGATAAAGGAGGAAGATGCTAAAACCCTTTAGAGAGGATCTTGTACATTAGGTTTATAAATAAATTAATTAATTTCAGAATGATAAAAAACTATACTTTTTCCTTTGGTATTTTTCTTTGTTGATGATGTTGATCATCTGTAATGACCCTTCCATAATTTCACATTGTGCTTGTAAGGTTCCAAATTAAAATCCCTCTAGTAGTGATCCACATGTTCTCTAAAGGACTCTGATTGACACTACTCGTTCTCTAGGTGCTAGGGAGGTGAAGTGAGTGTCTTCTGTTGGTCATTCTTGGTCACTTGTTCATAGGACTTGAAGAACGTCTCTCATTCTTAAGAGGGGTGGGAAGAGGATACGAAAGAGAAATTGTTTATCTCAACTATTCTCAATTCACCGGGTGTACGAATCAGTGTCGTGTGGTGTCTGGTGCAATAGGCATTCTTGTCTATTTATAGGCATGGAACATTAGTTACAATATTTAATTTCATAACAGAAATTAAACACATTCATTAACTTAGAGGAAACCCAAGCTCATAATAATAATATCGCATAATTATTTATAGTGCGCCAACTTGTGAAAAATAAAATTATAAATAAATTTTTGTGTCACAAAATAATTGCAGAGTCATTATTATTTTAACTTGTTCCATCTAGTTAAATAATTATTTACCATCTTGTAAATATTTATTGAAACACCAGGCCAGCCTTGGTCTGCTCGATCTCTACTTTCAACTATCTAACACCCAAATAAATATTTTATTCTATTTAATAAATATTGTATTTAAAAAGTAGTTAATAAATATTTATTAAATGTTCAATAAAATAAATAAAGAAATAATATTTAATTTATGTGATCATTTATCTTAAATTAAATTATTCCATGGTCTATTAAAAATTATTTATTTCATTAATTAAGTTCAAAAATAATTTATCCAAGAACAACAAAAAAACATAGTGTGTGACCCTCTATGATTCATTCTCATTAGAATTAGGTGGGCTTGCCTAATGTCCAATAGTACTATCTAGTAATCGGTCACGGAACCCAATAAAAATAATGTAATGTCTCAACAATTAAATCTACATATGAAAACTCACTATGTAATATAATCCCTTTATCATAATATCTTATCAATCAGGTTTCGTGATACTATTATCAATGATTGATGCGTCATTCTTGGACTACCTAAAATAAACTCATCATTACACCATGTCCATGGAACTCTGTGTGACGATTCTATTTCAATAAAAGTTAAGAGATATCATCTTCAATATATGGAAGGAATAAATCCTTCATTGACTTATAAATTAATAGCATTCAATGAGTGACACACCCAATATACCCTGCTCCCCGCCAATTGTTTGTGTGATGGTTTACATCAGTAAATCAAAGTGAGTGAATCATGAATCATATTAAGGATAATCATAAAGTATAATTTTCATTACACATTCTTGAAGATATAAATATTCGATGACACCAAAACATGCAGAAATCCTACTCGTGGGTCTGTTCTCATATTCGCTGGTCTTGGAGACTACCATGTACGAACATCATGAGAGGAAGTCTCATATACTTATGAGTACTCACACCTAATGGTCTACATGAAATGTGTCCCATAATAGAATGTCATCCAACTGTATAACTAAATTTAGAGATATTATTATAGCATTTACAGTTTCTCATCATTGCAGGGAATAACAATGACCATATCAATGAAACAAATACACTACGACATTATTACATCATAGTCATTAAGAATAGTGAAAAACATGTAATAAGGTGGTTAATATTTAAATACATTAAATTTCTGTGTAATCAATGTACAAACAGTTGATTCTAGGACACAAACTCTTACAAACTCCCACTTAGACTAGAGCCTACTACCTGCGACAATCATTTCTCTAGGCCTGACATGGTGATCATTTTTCTACTAAGTTAAGGATTTAATCAAGGGTTCCACCACGTGGTCTTATGTGGAAATACTTCTTACAAAAATATCACCGATCTTAGAAAAATCACAAAATTGGAGATACATATGAAGTATGTTCATCGTCCACTGATGTGTCCTTGGCTCTTTTGCGAGAGACACCACTACAGTATTCTTATAGTACAATGTGATGGGTTCTTTTCTAATATGTATCACATCCAGGTCTTGGATGATGATTTTCATCCAAAATACTTCTTTAGTGGCATCATAATTTATGATATACTCTAACTCTACTGTTGAATCTGCGTACACACTCTACATTCCTCTCTTCTAGATCATTGCATATCAATTCATATTGAAGATATATCTTTTTTGTGACTTCATGCCATCTTGATCAGTCTGGAAACTAGAATTTGTATATACTCTGATGAATAGTTCCTCATCTCCTCCATAAACTGGGAACCTATCCTTATTACGCCTCAGATACTTTAGGATAGTCTTGATTTCCATCCAATTGTGGTCACCTGTGTCTGATTTATTTCTATCTACACACTCAATGCATAGGTGACATCCAGCCGAGTACATAGAATGACATAAATGAATGACCCAATCATTGATGTGTTTGGAGTTCTTTCAATTATATATATTTCCTCAGGTGTCCTGGGACACATTTTCTTGGCAAGATGAATTCCATTTGATAATGGCAACAATCATCTCTTGGATGATGCCATACTGATTCTCTTAATTATCTTAGAAATGTATGTACATTTAATTAGGTCCAACAATCTCTTGTATCTATCATGATGTATCTTGATCCAAATAATATATGAGGCAACACCCACTTCGTTCATGCAGAATAATTGATTCAACAATTCCTTAACAGATTGTAAGACCAGAATCATGTTTCTAATATGTAATATGTCATTAATATATTATATTAGGAAAACGATTGTACTCCCACTAAACTATTTTTTTACCCAAGGCTCACATTCATTCATGAAATAACCAAATTTCATTATGGCATCATCAAAATGAATGTTCCCAGACTGGGATGATTTCTTTAATCCATAAACATATTTTTGGAACTTGAATTCCGTATTCACATCGTTAGGAGTCATAAACCCTTTAGGTTGTGTCATGTTAACATCTTCCTAAAGGTTCACATTAAGGAAGGATATCTTTTCATACATTTCCCAAATATCATAGTCATGGTTAGCGGCAATAGAAAATAGAACTATGCTGGATTTCTGTATTGGAACTAGTGAAAAGGATTCATCATAGTCAATACCTGGATGCTGTTTGAACCATTTTCAACCAGTCATGCCTTAAAGGTGCTGAAATTTCCTTCCATGTACTGTTTCTTATTGAATACCCATCCCAAACCAAAAGGCATTACATCAGCTGGAGGATATACCAAAATCTAGGTTTTGTTTTTGTAAAAGGAACCCATTTCAGAATTCATGGCTTCTTGCCACATGGTAACATATGTTCCACTTAATAATTCTTTATTGGTTATAGGATCATTATTATCAACTAATAATGAGTCACCATCCCTAGAATGTAGAAAACTGTACTATTCCAATTCACTAAACTCTCTTATACTCCTACATGACTCTTGTGATTTTGGAACAGTTCTTTCTTCCATGGGGTTTGTGGAATCTATTTCAGTACCAACTCTTGTGTACCTTGAGCCTCAACTTCATATAAGTCTATCTCTATACCACTATATCTTTTGGATATGTGATCCCTCTAAAGGAATATGGTGTGTCGTGACACAATAACCTTTTTTCTGAGAGGTTGTATTGGTAATATCCCATTGTTTCCATAGGGTATCCTATAATGGTACAATTTGTTCCTCAGGGTACATGTTTGTTACCTGAAGATTCCTTAACAAACAAATCTCTTCCCCAAACATGTACATTTTATAATATGGCATTATTTTCACTCCAAAACTCATATGGAATAGGATTTATCAATTTATTTGGAACATGGTTTAGTATGTGCGTCGTTGTTTGTAATGCATATTACCAAAAAGATAGTGGATTACTCACAAGACTCATCATAGATCTTGTAACACCCCAAGCTTCTACGGTACACTTCTCTTTGAATAATGAAATAGCGTGTGTTGTACGCAACATCGAGTTCTAACACACACCACAACCAATAAAACTAGCAGTTATGAATAGTAATACCTACTTTCTAAAATTTTATACATTTTATATCTCAAAATGGACTTCATTTTTGGATTCAGAGTACCGAATTTAGACTAAGGTGAAATTTTTGTACTTTTCGGATAACTTTAATATCTTGATGAATAGTGAAAATTACATAATTTTAATTAAAAACAACTTTTTTAATCCAAATAATTAATAGTGATAAATTATGAATTTGAGTGTTTTTAAAAAATATTTAGAATATATTTTTACCATTTAATACAATTTTGGTCATTGGACATAATTTCACAATTAAACTGGACATAAACAGGTATCAATCTTTTGCTAGTTATTATATCATAAAAACACGCTTTTTGTTTTGACAACGGGAATTAATTTTAAATTAATTTCTGACACTTCTGTGTTTTGAATTTGGAAAAATGGATTCCATATTTGGAATTGGGATTTCCAAATTATGTAAATAGGTATCTTTTATTGTTAGACATTTTGAATAATTATTTCGGTAAATATTTTATTTAACATGGTTAATTGGTAAATCCGATAAATAAGGGTTAACAAATAATATTATAATAATACTAAATCACCCTAAAACGTGTCATAACCTTATTGGTGGATACATTTCCGACCATGGGAATCTTTGAGTCGATTTTGGGACCCCATGGAGCCACATGTAGGTGATAGAGACACATTATTTTAATTAAGTTAAAATAAATACAAAAATGACATAAGCATATATCTTTTAGAAAAACAATGTATACATAAGGTTATATATGTTTTATTTTCGACTATTAATATTAATTAGAAAGATAAAAAGATTTCATTCATAATTTTATTTTATTTATAATTTTTAGACATTATATAATTAAATTTATATATGACACAATGGTGATTCAGTAATTACCTAATTAATGAAAAATTAGAATAATTGATATTATAAATACCCAAATAAATGAAATTTGAGACTTTTTATAAATACCAATAATTTTCTATGATAATATTACGTGTAAGGATTGATTATTTTTTTTTGTTTGAATTAATCATTCTGTTATTATTTTTACAAAAATCAATTATTGAATAATGTCAAAATTGACAAAATAGAGTTTTTTAAAAAAATATTATATTATTAATTGATATTAAATTCTTAAAAATCAATGGTTTCTCCAAGAGACTTATATCATGATAGGTGTATCATTAATGGACCACATTTTTGTCACTTGGAGGTATATATTAAGTTTATTAAATATATAATATAAAAATACAAAGAAACATGGTAATTGTCAAAATAGTTAACTAAGAGTTAAAACTAAAAGATAAGGTTAATATAATTACCCAAACCTATCTAAATTATATTGGTTGAGTGTTATTCGACCCATCCCAACCTTAAACATTAAATAATCTACTTTGGCTCCATTATAAACTGAATATAAATTTATTATAAAATAATATTTCTAGCTTTTCCAAAGGTGCCCCTCAACACTATTATAAAAGGGCACTCCCCCTTCACATTAATTCACGCCTTCAAAACCTTTTGGTTCGTCCAAACCCTTCCCAAATACTCTCTAAACTTCCCTAAATACACCCTATAGGCCTTATTTTGATCAGAAAGCCAACCTAAGGAGCCCTTTTGATCAAATCAAAAGGAAGAACCCGAAGAAGAGGTAATATTTTACCAACCTTTTTCAAATTCATTTCTTCTTCTTCTTCTTCTTTCTTTGTTATTCCATTTCTAAAACAATGAATCCAGTATCTCCTATATACTGTAACATTATTATAAACATGGTACAACCATATTCATAATTCTATCCATCCTTTGAATGACATGTCACCATACGTGCGTACGTACGGTTTACCGTCTCCACGTCGTGGTATAATTGTTATTCAATATATTATTATATGGATGGGTATAATAATGATTTTTAATTCATGTAAATAATAAATATAACATGATAATGATTCTGTATATATGATATACGATCCAATTATATATTATTTTAATATCAAAAGAATCATATCGTCGCTCTTCCGTACGTACGAACTACCGACTCCACGAACACGATGAGACTCATTCCCCATCATATCCATTCAAGTGTAATTATCATTTTATTATTTAAAAATAATGTTTAAGGACTTGATATAATTCTGGATATGAATTAGATACAACCTATCCATGAAAAATGGCTTATGTAACAAAACATATAAAATAAAACGAGTAATTTAACACCCGAAACGACGATAATACTAAGATATTATTAACAAAGCAATGTTAAAAGATCATATATGATAACGTAATAATGTATATGATTAATGTATAATTTAATAACAATTATTACACCATTATACAGAAGGTTAACCTACCCCAACCAAGGAAAAGTACAAGGTAAGGTCTTATTTCGCAATCTCTTCATTATCTGAGGTTGTTTATACGTAATAATTTACTGTGACATATTTATCATACACATCCATGTTTCTTAAACATGTATTTCAATTTTTTTTCTATTTAATAGAATATGGGTTAAAGTAATTTATACCCTTTTGGCTTTTATCAGTGGTTTATAAAGGATTCTATCCGTCGTTTTCCAAACAAGGTCTTTTTTAACCTTTTCGACAGAATTAAGGTAAGAATGTTTTTTTAACATATACGGAGGGTGCGGCTATTTTCCGGCGTTATAAAAACGTTGAAGCATCCCTTAAAAGATTATAAGAATATTTTCAAAGAAAATGTTCTATTTTATAGATATATGACTCTTAAATGATTTCAAAATAGAAATAGATATTTCTCAAAAAAGAGTTTTGACTTCAGCTATGTCAACATCCTTTGATGGATTTTAAGCTTATTTGAAGTTGATATATTATGATACAAAACTTCTATATTGTATTGATGGTTTTGTGATATGTTTTACTGTGGATGTGTTATTTTTATACCATTCGTGGTTTATGGATGAAGTATTTACATTTCGTATGCTAGTTTTAATAAGAATGTTTATGTTATGTTTAAACCTTTTCATATGGGAATGCATTGGACTTAATATGTGACAGGTGGAGCCCACTATAGCTCCTCGATGCATCAATAGGTCTCATGAGACAAACTAGTGTCTTGGTATAAGGCCTTGGAAAAATATTATTTGTAGTCTTGGCACGAGGCCTTGGCTATGTGGTTATGATAGTCTGGCATTATGCATTCCATCATTATGAAAGTGGTTATTGATATTTCATGTGATTATTCGATTTTTAGAATACCCATGTGAATAAGTAAATGGCATTATTTCATTTTATTTTTTCCATACTATGTTTAAGTTCAAGTTTAAAAGGATTTTGTTTTAGTTATACATTGCCTTAAATGTTTATTCTTTTTTATGAAAGTTTCCGCTATATTGTTATCCTTACTGGGCATTTGAGCTCACCCCTTTTCTATGTTTTATTTTTCCCAGGATGTGAAGAAGTAATTTATGAATGACCTACAGGGATAGTATGAGGGGATAAGAGTGTGGTATATGGAGACTATATTATTTTAGTTTTCATTTTATGATGTAATGTAAACTTTATTAATGTATCTAGTTATTCCAAGGCTACTAAACTAATCGGTCTTTCGAGAATTGATCTTTCTTGTGATCATGCCAATGTTATGTAATAATGCACCAACTCTGGGTATCTAGGGCCAGGGCGTTACAGTTGGTATCAGAGGAAGTTTATTAGAAACCTTGGAAGCTAGATTTAGATAAACATTGATTAGAGCACATAGATTTAAGATGGACATTGAGGATTAGTATAGAATAACTTCCCAAAATTTTGGTATTGTAGAGATTTTGTGAGTTTTCCAAGAAATACATCTTTGTCTAGATACGAGCAGGTAGAGGCGGATCTGGAACAGATGTACCTATGGGTAAAACCCGAAAACACTGCTTTTTGCTAGAATCGAATGGGAACTGGAGCATGACAACGGGCCTTGCTGCACTATTGGTTATGACACTCGCGGGGGATATGCTTAGGATAACTCTCATATTAATAACAAATCATTATGAAGGGTTTATGAGTATATATTTCCTCAAACAAAACATTTTTACAATTATGGATTATATCCATAAATAGTTCAATTTATGTTAAGTGTTTTATAAGTATGGAATTGTGTGTTTTGATTCATAAACCGATCTACTTTATGCCATTGTTTAGAAATGGCGCCTAGTGGAAGAAATGGAAACTATATCAATGCACGCACTCCATGTAGGGTATGCCCTCCTGTTCAATATAATTATAGTGGAGCTGGTGATGCAACTGGTGCTGATCAACTAATCACCATACTGGGACAACTCACTCAGGTTATGAATAATAACCTTACCCGAATGGAGCACCCTACACCACAACATGGAGGATCAATGTTAGATCGCTTCATTAGGTAGAAACCACCAACAATAAATGGGAGTAAAAATCAATTAGTAGATGAGAAATGGATAAGTTCCCTAGAGAAAATATTTCAGGCTTTGGGAAGTAGTAAAAGGGAAAAAGTTATCATGGCAGTTTACCGCCTCACTGGAGATGCTGATCAATGGTGGTAATTGATTCAAGACATGAAACAAGATGATGAAGTATCAAATATGGAATGGAGGGAGTTAAAAGAAATGTTCTTAGAAAATAATTTCCTTGTGACCATCGAGCAGATATGGAAAGGCAATATCTGAGTCTGAGACAAAAGAAGGATGAGAATGTCGCAAAGTATGTGGCTAACTTTACAAGGCTAGCAATGTATGTTGTAGATTATATACGTAACCCAAGAAGTAAGATAGATCTTTTCTTTTATGGAATAAAACCATTTCTCCGTAAAGCATTAGTCTCACAATCCTTCTCATCGTATGAAGACATTGTCTCATATGCTATCAATGCAGAAAAAAAATTCTCTAAGTCTTATGACTTTAAAGAAAAGAAAAAGAAGAAGAGATTTTCTGATCAATCTGGGAATGGAAATATGGAGAATAAGGGAAATGTTGAATATCTATCTTGTGGTATATGTGGGAAGAAACACCCTGGTACTTTTGTGAAGGGAATGGGTGTTTGTTACAAGTGCGGTGAAAAAGGCCACCAAGATCGTGATTGCAAAGGGAAGAAGGAAGCTTCCGATGTTCATTGCTACAATTGCAGGGAGATGGGACATTATGAAAATGAATTTCCTAAGCGTGAGGGGAACTTACCTTAGAAAATGCCAAGGGATTAATTCCAAGTTTATGCAATCACTACTACTAAGGTAGAAGCTCCAAAAAACGTCGTGGCAGGTAATTTAATGGTTTCCTCATGTTTAGAAAATGCATTATTTGATTCTTGATCATCGCATTGTTTCATATCTTCCCAATTTTCTAAGAAAATTAGATATTTCCAATTTGATTTAACAAGGGATTTGTCAGTTAAAACTCTTAGGGGAAGTATCATTGAAAAAATGTTTTGTGAATTAGTCCCCATTAGAGAACATAAATGTTCTTTATCTGCTGATCTCATCGTCATACCTACGATTGAGTTTGATATAATCCTCAGTACGGACTGGCTTTCGGACCATGATGCAAATATTTATTGTAAGAAGAAGGAGTTTATGATTTTTGATGATGATGATAAAGAACACCTTATCATTAGAGCCGAATCATCACCACCTAATTCTTATCTAGATCCACCCCATTAGCTCAACTAAATTCAATTATTGGGGAGGAATAGAATGAAATGACTGTGGGTGAGGAAAGGAATGTTCAAATAGAGTATGTACTTATTGTGAATGAATATGTAGATGTGTTTCTGGAAGATTTACCTAGACATCCTCGAGAAGAAGAAGTTGAGTTTTCCAATGATTTAATTCCTGGATCAAGGCCCATATCGAAGTCCCCTTATAGAATGGCCACTATAGAATTAGTTGAACTAAAGAAACAACTAGAGGAATTGAGTAATAAGGGTATTATTCTCCCTAGTGTTTCTCCATGGGGATCCTCTGTTCTTTTTGTAAAAAAGAATGATGGATCTATGAGGTTTTGTATCGACTACAGGGAGATCAATGCTATAACAATAAAGAATAATTATCCCCTACCTCGCATTGATGATTTATTTGACCAACTCCATGGAGCTCAATAATTTTAAATGACCGACCTTCGATCTGGATACCATAAATTGTGTGTAAAGAAGTAAGACATTACGAAGACAACATTACAAACCATGTACGAGCATTACGAGTTTATAGTAATGCCTTTTGTATTTACTAATGCACCCTCTGTATTCATGGATCTTATGAATAGAGTTTTCAAGGAATATCTTGGTGAATTTGTGGTGGTATCTATTGATGATATCTTTGTATACTCAAAAATCTATGAAGATCATGAAAATCACTTGATCATTATCATGAAGACTCTGAGAAGACATGACTTATATGGGAAGTTTAGCAAGTGTGAATTATGGCTTCAAGAGATTTATTTTCTTGGCCATATTGTCTCTAAAGATGGAATCTCTATTGATCCTTATAATACCAGAGAAATCCATGAATGGCCAGAACCTACGAGTATAACAATGGTACACAGTTTTACTGGTTTGGAAGGTTATTATCGACGTTTCGTCCAGAATTTTGCCCGATTGGCTACCCCATTAACGAAGTTCACACATAATGGGGTTAAATTTGTTTGGAAAAAAGAGTGTTAAGAATGTTTCGAAGAACTACAGAGAAGATTATTAAATGATCCTATATTGACTCTACCATCGGGGAATGATGTGTTTGTTATTTATAGTGATTCATCGAAGAGATGACTTGGTTGTGTACTTATGCAGAATGATAGGGTTATTGCATATGCATCACGATAGTTAAAAATTCATGAACAAAACTATCCTACTCATGATATCGAGTTAGCATCTGTGATCTTTGCTTTGAAGATATGGAGACACTACCTCTATGGTGAAAGAATGTGACATTTATACCAATCACAAGAGTTTGACGTATATATTCTCACAAAAAGAACTCAACATGAGGAAAAGGAGATGGCTTGAATTACTCAATGATTATGATTTCATGATACACTACCACCTGGGGAAGGCAAAAAAGGTGGCAGATGCTTTGAGCAGAAAAGATCATGGAGTTTTGAACAATATGAGAATTGAAAGGGATATAGTTTTCATGGATCTAGTGACGATTGACATGGGAATAACCAGGAAAGGTGAAACATCAATGCTTTTTCAAATGGTTTCCAAACAATATTTACTAGAAAGGATTAAGAGTTCTCAGACCGATGATGAAGAATTTCAAAAGAAGATTAAAGCTGTGAATGATGGGAGATTGAGAGACTTTGTGTATGATGATGGAATTTTGAAATTTGGGAAGAGAATTTTTGTTCTCGATATACCTGATCTAAAAAGGGAATTGCTGGATGATGCACATACTTCCAATTTTCCTATACACCCTGGGAGCACCAAAATGTATAGAGATGTGAAGGAACATTTTTGGTGGGACAACATAAAGAGGGAGATTGCTGATTTTGTGTCAAGATATATGGTTTGTCAACAAGTGAAAGCTGGAAGGAAACAGCCTCGAGGAGTCATGCAACCTCTTCCCATACCGGAGTGGACATGGGACAATATTACAATGTAATTTTTCATGGGGCTACCAAAGACACCTTGAAGGAACGATGCAATATGGGTCATTGTTGATCGTCTTACCAAATCAGGACATTTTCTTTCTATAAGGGATGATTTACCACTTGAACGACTATCAAGACTATATATTAATGAAGTTGTGAGACTTCATGGAGTACCCCTATCGATTGTTTCTGATCGTGATCCCCGTTTTACTTCAAGATTCTGGAAAAGTCTTAAGAAATCCTTGGATACTGAACTTCATTTCAGCACTGCCTACCACCCTCAAACAGATTGACAATCAGAACGAACTATTCAAACCATAGAAGACATGTTGAGATCCTCCTCACTTAACTTTCAGGGTATGAGGGATCAATATTTACCTCTGGTAGAATTTTCCTATAACAATAGATTCCATTCGAGTATTCATATGGCACCATATGAAGAGTTATACAGAAAGAGATGTCTTACACCAACCTGTTTGGATGACATTGGTGAAAGAAAACTTGTAGGCCTAGAACTGGTGGACGAAATGATGTAAAAGGTGAAGGTAATCCAAAACCATATCAAAGCAGCTCAAAGTAGGAAGAAGAGCAATGCTGATAATCGAAGGAAGGATTTGGAATTTCAAGTCGGTGATCATGTTTTCTTGAAGGCATCTCCATTGAAGGGAGTCATACGTTTTGGTAAGAAAGTTAAATTGAGTCCCATGTACATCAGACCTTTTGAAATTCTAGAATGAATTGGGGCTGTATCTTACCGTTTGGCAATGCCACCAAATCTCTCCAAAGTTCACGATGTGTTCCACATATCACTATTAAGGAAATACATGCCTGACCCAATGAATGTACTCACCAATGAGGAATTAGAACTGGAACTCGATCCATCTTATTGCGGATAGGCCGTCAAGATTCTTGAAACGAGAGAAAAAGTATTGAGAAACCGGACGACTCATCTAGTAAAAGTCTTGTGAAGAAACCATAAGTTGGAAGAGGCAATGTGGGAACCCGATGAACTTATGATGAAGAACCACCTGAGACTTTTCATGCGGTAGTATTCTAGAAATTTATAGGATGAAATTATTTGAAGGAGGGGAGAATGTAACACCCCAAGATTCTACGGTACGCTTCTCTTTGAATAATGCAATAGCGTGTGTTGTACACAACATCTAGTTCTAACACACACCACAACCAATCAAACTAGCCGTTATGAATAGTGATACCTACTTTTAAAAATTTTAAAAATTATATCTCTCAAAATGGATCTCATTTCTGGATTTAGTGTATCAAATTTATCCTAAGGTGAAATTTTGGTACTCTTCGGATAAATTTAATATTTTGATGAATAGTTAAAATTACTAAATTTTAATTAAAAACAACTTTTTTAATCAAAATAATTAATAATGATAAA
The DNA here is from genome assembly GCA_963277665.1 of Viscum album. Classification (NCBI taxonomy): domain Eukaryota; kingdom Viridiplantae; phylum Streptophyta; class Magnoliopsida; order Santalales; family Viscaceae; genus Viscum; species Viscum album. Next base: position 351,969,628 of record OY728130.1, on the reverse strand, counting down.
TTATTAATTTGACTGGTTTTACAGTATATTTATAATATATTTTTACCATTTAATACAATTTTGGTCATTGGACATAATTTCATAACTAAACTGGACATAAACTATTATCAATCTTTTGAATGTTATTATATCTTAAAAACACGCTTATTATTTTGACAGCGGGAATTAATTTGAAATTAATTTATTCCACTTCTGTGTTTTAAATTTGGAAAAATGGATTCCATATTTGGGATCAGGATGTCTAAATTGTGTAAATAGGTAACTTTTATTTTTAGACATTTTGAATAATTATTTCGGTAAATATTTTATTTACCATGGTTAAAAGGTAAATCCGGTAAAGAAGGTTTAAAAATAATATTATAATAATAATAAATTATCCTAAAACATGTCATAACCTTATTGGTTGATACATGTCTGACCATGGAAATATTTGGGTCGATTTTGGGACTCCATGGAGCCACTTGTAGGTGATAGGGACACATTATTTAAATTAAGTTAAAATAAATACAAAAATGACATAAGCATATATCTTTTAGAAAAACAATTTTTACAAAGGATATATATGTTGGATTTTTAACTATAAATATTCATTATAAATATAAAAAGATTTCCTATTTAATTTAATTTTATTTATAATTTTTAAACATTATATAATTTAATTTATTTATGACATAATGGTGATGCAGTAATTACCTAATTAATGAAAAATTAGAATAATTGATATTATAAATACCCAAATAAATGTAATTTGAGACTTTTTATAAATACCAATAGGTTTTTAGGATAACATGACATGTTATTATTTATTTAAGTAACTTATTTAGAAGTAATCATTCTGTTATGAGTTTTAAAAAAATCAATTATTGAATAGTGTAAAAATTGACATAAAAGAGTTTTTAAAACAAATATTATATTATTAATTGATATTAAATTTCTAAAAATCTAAGGTTCGGCCAAGAGACTTATATCATGATATTTGTACAATTAATGGACCACTTGGTGGTCTCTTGGAGGTATATAGTAAGTTTATCAACTATATAATATAAAAATACAATGTGACATGGTAAGTGTCAAACTAATTTACTAAGAGTTAAAACTAAACGATAAGGCTAATATAATTACCAAAACCTATCCAAATTATATTGGTTGAGTGGTTTTCTACCCATCCCCACATTAACTTTTAAATAATCCACTTTGGAGCCATTTTAAACTCAATATTAATTTATTATATAATAATATTTCTAGATTTTCCAAAGGTTCCCCTCACCCCTCTTATAAAAGGGTACTCCCCCTTCTCATTAATTAACACCATAAAAGCCTTTTGGTTCAGATAAAACCTACCCAAATACTCTCTCAACATCCCTGAATACAGACTAGAGGCCTTAGTTTGATCAGAAATCCAACCTATGGTTCCCTTTTGATCAAATCAAAATAAAGAACCCGAAGAAGAGGTAATATTTTCACCACCCTTTTTCAAATTCATTTATTCGTCAACTTCTTATTTCTTTGTTATTACCATTATAAAATAATGAATCCAGTATATCCTATATACTATAACATTATTATAAATATGGTACAACCATATTCAGTATTCTATCCATCCTTTCAATGACATGTCAAAATACGTGCGTACGTACGGCTTACCATCTCCACATCGTGGTGTAATTGTTATTCAATATATTATTATTTGAATGGATATAATAATTATTTTTAATTCATTTAAATAATAAATATAACATGATAATGATTCATTATATATGATATATCATCCAATTATATATTAATTTAATATCAAAAGAATGATATTGTCGCTCGTGCGTACGTACGGACTATCGTCTCCACAAATGCGATGATATTAATTCTCCATCGTATCCATTCAAGTGTGATGATCATATGATGATTTAAAAATAATTTTTAAGGAATTGATATCATTCTGGATATGAATAATATACAAACTATCCATGAAAAGCATGGCTTACGTAACAAAACATATCAAAGTAAACGAGTAAGCTAACACCCGAAACGACGATAATACTAAGATATTATTAACAAAGCAATGTTAAAAGATCATATATGATAACATAATAATGGATACGATTCTTGTATAATTTAATAAAAATTATTTCGCCATTATACATGAGGTTAACCTACCCCCAAACAAGGAAATGTACAAGGTAAGGGTTTATTTCACAATCTCTTCATTATCTGAGGTTGTTTATACGTAATAATTTTCTGGGACTTCATTATCATCCACATCCATGTTTCTTAAAAATTTATTTCAAAACATTTTTTTAATATTTACTAGAATATGTATTAAAGTCATTTATACCCTTTTTGACTTCTATAAGTTGTTTATAAAGGAATATTTCCATTGTTTTCCAAACAAGGTTCTTTTTAACCATTTCGATAGAATTAAGGTAAGAATGTTTTTTTACTTATATGGAGGGTACGACTATTTTACGCCATTATAAAATAGTAAAAGCTTCCCTCACAAGCATATAAGAATATTTTCAATGAAAATGATTTATTTTATATATATATGACTATTTAATGATTTCAAAATAGAAAGAGATATTTCTCTAAAAAGAGTTTTAATTTCATGTATGTCAACATCCTTTGATGGATTTAATGATTATTTAATGTTGATTTATTATGATACAAAACTTCTATATTGTATTGATGGTTTGGTGATATGTTTGATTGTGGATGTGTTATTTTTATACCATTCGTGGTTTATGGTTGATGTATTTACATTTCATATGCTAGTTTCAATACGAATGTTTACGTTATGTTTAAACCTTTTCATATGGGAATGAATTGGAGTTAATAAGTGACGGGTGGAGCCCGCTTGTAGAGAACCGAATCTTGACATAAATTGACATTACATTACATTTGCGGAATACTTAGTACATAACAAAAACACACACACAAGGATCGTAATAGTTTAGTGTCTTTGGAAACTCGGAATATAATCTTCTAATCCTGGTGAAAGATCTTCAATATCTCCCATAAAGATCTTCCTTTTTTTATACCTAAAACAATTCTTTATAATCCTGGGGAAAAGAAAACATAAAAGGGTGAGGTCAAATGCTCAGTAAGGGTAAACAAAATAAATATCAATCACATCATATTCATAAGAACATAACATTTTGGAAATCTTAACCTGCAAAAGAGAGCATAATTTCATAACATGGGATAAATCATGGCTGTGAAATGTAATCACAATAATCATAACATAAAACATTAATCTTTTTTTCATACACACATAATCATAGAGAATCATTTCTTATTAGTCAAGACTCATTGCCAAGACTATCTTAGTGGACAAAGTCCCTTTCTGAACCGAGTCACCCTCGTTTCAGTCTTGTTTCACTGAACCGGTATAACCTACCATTCCAGCCATGTCTATCTCATGAGATATAAAATCTTTACCCAATGAATTGGAGGGAGATATAGGTCCCACCCATCTCATAATTATACCATTCTTATGTGTGCCACAAAATCATAAACCATACATCATTGCATAACCCATGTAATACAAATGGGAATCTTAAACATCATGACATCATAAAACAATTCATATAAGATAAAGGAATTCATAAAAATAATTCCATCACAACATAATCAAATCAATGTAATAATAGGGATAAAAAAGAACCCTTTATTATCTTAGATGGAAAATAATTTTGATTAAAAACATGAACTCCATTCTTCAGGAAAATATCCTTTCTTCTTCAAAAACATTTTTCATTTCTTAACATGTCATACAACGTTAAAATAAAAGAAGTTGATTAAAAATAAACTTGAAAACTTGTAAAGGAAGATTCTTGGAAATAATGTTTTAAAAATCCATTCATGTCGTATAAGTTAAAAAACATTCTTCTCGTACTTTTGTCGGAAAAGTCAAAAAAAGTACCTCGTACGAAAAACAACAAAAGATTCCTTTCATATCTTTTACTAAAAAACTCACCGAAGGGTAAAATTGGACATAAAATATTGTATAAAGATATAAATATTGAGGAAACATGGATGTGGATGATAAAATACACCCCAGTAAATACCAAAGTATAAACAATCTCGGATAAAAATGAGATTGTGATATTTCCCTTAACATAGGTTCGATTTGCTTCGTAAGTGTCCGAACCTACTGTATAATGATTTAAATAATGTCATTGAATTATTACAGAATCATATTCATTGTTATTATATCATATATTGTTCACTTATGACTTTATATTACCCGTTCTTTTGTAAATTCATATTAAATTAGCGTTTTGGGTAAAATCGTCTCATTTGTCGTTCGTGTTTTAACTTGTAATTATTCATATGATTACTTAGATCATTATTAATTAATTATAGAATATAAAACATGATTTATATATAATATATATTCAGAATATACATATATATAATGGATAGATAAATGGAAAGAAATACACCGTTCATGGAGACGGTAGGCCGTACGTACGCATGAACGCTGTTTTCGTTTCCTTATTGAATTGTGTGGAATTAAGTATATGACATACATATATATACACATAAATCCAGTAGCTTTATAATTTCATATATTTCATTATTATTTCTTATATATACTTTATAATCTTTCTTAAATGGTTAACATGGAGAATGAATCTCATCGCGTCGTGGAGATGGTAGTCTGTACGTATGCACGAGCGATGATATCATTTCCATAATTCTTGAATTGAATTGGAGTGGATGATACAATATATCAGAATCATTATGATGTTATAATAACTATGTATAGTTATTCTTTACACCATAATACCGATCCATGTAAGGTGTTGGTGGAAAAAAAGATTACACCACGGCGTGGAGACGGTATTCCGTACGTACGCACGCGCGGTGATTTCTTTTTCCGTAGGATGGATATATGGTGAATTAGGACTGTTTCATACTTATAATGACATATCAGTATATGAGTGATACTGATGTTATTACTTCATAATGAAACAACCTAATAAGAATAAGTGGAAGAAGAAATAAAGGTGAAAGAATTGGTAACAGAAATTACCTCTTCTTTGAAGCGCCTCTTTGAGACCTCCTCTTAGGGCACTAAAATTGGTCTTTGAGGAAGTCCAGAGCCTATAGGATGTTTCTAGTGAAGTGGAGAAGAGATTTGGACCGGGTTGGCCGAGCGTGAAGGCTCAAAGTTGTGTGAGGAAGAGAGGGAGGAGGTGTCCTTTTATAAGGGAGAGAGGGGCACCTTAGGAATATCTCAAAATATTATTTTATATTAAAGTGAAAATCGGTTTATAATGGTTCCAAAGGGTCTTATTTTGAAGGTAAAGTTGGGATGGATCGAAATACTATCCACCAATAGTATTTAGACAAGTTTAGGTTATTATTTTAACCTTATCAATTAGATTTAACTCTAAGTTAAATAATTTAACTTTTACTGTGACTTTTTGTTTTCTTACACTATATGGTTAATACACTTACTATAACATGAAAAACGAGCCCCAATTTGTTTATTATTAATATATATCCTTATCTAAGTCATTTGGCTGAATCTTAGATTTTTAGGAATAAAATAACAATTAATAATATAATATTTGATTTAAAAACTATTTTGTGTCAATTTTGACACTATTTGATATATGATTTTTGTGAAAGTCATAACAGAATTATATGTTCGAAAAAAGTTGATTAAATCAACACTAATATATCATAGTAACCTATAAAATTAGTGTAATCCATAAAAAGTCTCAAATAACATTTATTTTAGCATTTATAACATCAATTATGTTACCATTTCCTTAAAAGGGTAATTACTGCATCATCGTTGTGTCATAAATAAATTAATTTATATAAAGTCTAAAAATTATAAATAAAATATCCTTATGTAGGAAATCATTTTATCTTTCTAATGAATATTTATAGTCGAATTTATCTTTTGTATAACCCCATATTAAAAATGTTTTAGTTATTTAAATTTGATTTTAACTATTTTAACTATTCATTAAATAAAATAATATTAAATGTCATAATCTAATCCAAGTGGACCTAAATTGTCATATGATATTCATAAGGTTGTTTTTGGTCGAATTACACTTATCCAATAGAATTAGGACATGTTTTAGGGTAATAATAATATCATTTTTACCCTTAATTACCCTATTTACTTTTAACCGTGGTAAATAAAAGTAAAAAGTTACTATTCACCAAAAATTATTTTCATCTCATTGAACCACATTTTTCTTACTGACATCAACCGTGTCTCTTGGATTTTTGATATTCCACTCACAGAAGCGGTAAAATTAAGTTTTATGAAAAATTAAGTTTTTTTAACTACCACTTAGTGGTTTCACTATTCATCAAAAATTGAAAGTTTTCAGAAAAATACCAAAAATGAGGCCTAAGCTATATTTGATATTATGAACTCAAAAATGTTTTATATTTTACCAAATTAAAAACATATCAGTTGCATTAATTAATTTAAAAAATTAATTCCCGTCATCAAAACAAAAGGCGTGTTTTTAAGAGATAATAACTTATCAAAAGATTGACACTTGTTTATAACTTGTTTAAATGTGAAATTACATCCAATGACCAACATTGTATTAAATTGTAAAAATATATTCTAAATATACTTTAAATCCACTAAAATTAATAATTTATCACTATTAATTATTTCGATTGAAAAAGTTGTTTTTAATTAAAATTTAGTAATTTTCACTATTCATCAAAATATGAAAGTTATCCGAAAATCACCAAAATTTTACCCTCAGCTAATTTCGATATTACGAATCCAAAAATGAATTCCATTTTGAAAAATAAAATTTACAAAATTTCAAAAAGTGGTTATTACTATTCATAACGGCTAGTTTTAATAATATTTTAATAGCATATTGTTGTTTAGTGAAACTCGTTATTGCTTACTACACACGCTATCGAGGAAGGTCGCGATTGCGTGTAATGCAAGGCAAGTCAAGGATGTGTGTTGTGAAAGCTCCTTTTGGTGTAGGGTACAACACAAGACATTAGTGAAATTAAAATGAATATTTTTCATAAAATCTTGGGCTGTTACATTCTACCCCGCTTAAAATGAATTTCGCCCTCGAAATTCGTCGGGGTTATAAATGGTTTACTACTCGAAAGTTTCTTTAATAGAAACCCACATCGTAAAAAGGAATACCAAAACCAATCTTTAAAAACAAAAGTATGAAAAGTAACGGTTACCCAAATAAACTAATCACTGGGTTTCCACATAGGTGAAAATATGGATATGGAAGAGAAATCTAACCATCATGTTCTGATGGAGAGTGGTAGAGAACATGGCTATGGAAAATCTAGCAATCACAAATCCATAAATTTGTGACGATCTATGGTACCATCTAATTAATCAAATATAAGAGCACGAGGACAACATTTTTGGTTTTCAAGATCGTTTCCCTAAAGTTGAAGAATTTGAATTAGAATAAATACTTACTTTATTTTGGTACAATCTCACTATTGTTCGTGCCTTGAACAATTTCCACTTCATCTCTTAAACAAATGAAGTTGAATTTGTTATTCGTGAAGTGTTAACAGATCATGTGATAGAATGACGAGTCATTCCATCTGTCTCAAACAAAAGGTTATCAAAAGTTATTAAATATACATAAGTTGATCTATAGTGAGATTCATCATATAGGGTTCCTAAAATTGACTTATACTTCATATATCATACTGCGTAATATAATAAAAATAGTTTCTACTAAACAGGGACTTTCTGTAGGCCAGTGGTAGGCTGATAAAGGCTAGTTGCACTTCGGTTGTGGGTTCGATTCCCACAGCCTTGTCGGACGCGATGGGCTGTCGCCCGTCCTGCAGGTTGTCCTTTTTCTAAAACTACATTACTATAACATCACATAAATAATATCGAAAAACAAACAATACTAACTTATGTCCAACATAATCCATTCCAATATTTAGGCTTATCCATAATACTTCATTCCACTCTCAGAGATTTAATACCATCGTTGATCCCCATATATCATAAGATATATCTTGTTGGTCACATTCCAAACATTCAAAGTCCTTAATCATGTATTCTCTTGAATACCCATTGAACCATAGTGAAAACATGAATGCAGTTAAAAGTTAACACGTTTCACATACCAAAATCCTCAAAATTCTATATACTCAAACCATGATATCACTTAGTCTTTATATCAATCATGAGCTCATGAATACTATAAAACATTTAATTTTCTCCTTATCCCTTCATTATGTGCATATCATCTACTTTCCAAAAATATCTGAATAACCTTTCATGGATACCAGTACCATTAATCATACAATTTCAAAACTCAAGGAAAGAAAACAGTGTAACAATCCTTAGATGTCTCTTTATTCCATAGTACCGTGAGATTACTTATACACCTTTACACATGATAAACATGTAATCATTCCACTACATTCTTAAACCATTGACCGAGCTACAATAATTCTTTCATCTCACATATCATTTTTAGTCTCTTCATCATCATCAACATAAATACTACCCATACGACCATACTGATTCTCTTCATGAGACTTTAACTTAGGGTATTGGTTTGCATAATGCCCGTACATTCCACATTTAAAACATTTAACCATTGTTGATGTCGTAGCAATACCATTATCCTCATCCCTGGTGTTAACTGAACCTTTTCCTTTGCACTTACTGGATTTGTGTCCTTATTTTCCACACCCAAAGCATCTTCCAGTTCCTTTGAAATATTCTCCTTGATGCCTCTTCCCACATGATTTGCATAGGAAAAATTTAACTTTCTTTCCTCTATGATCATCATAAAAACCCATCTTTCTCTTATTAGCCGAGTCAGGAAACATACCAAATTTGAGTTTATTGATCATATTATGAGATTGGTGATTCAGCATAATAATGATGGTTGGACTTACAAATCCCATTTCATTTGGTTTCTCATGAAGAATATCCTTCCATTGTCCATCATATCCTCCATTATAGTGAATCATCTTGTTTCCAGCCATTTTCTAAAACCCAAAAAGAATAGTGTGAGAGGCAAAAATAATGCTAGGGAAAACAACATAGTAAAGGGGGAGTACCCTTAATATCTAACATCTTAGGTTAAATTCTAATATCTCTACCGTAGTTCTAGGACTATATCCTATACGTATACTTATCCTTAGGGACATCCCTAGACATACCTCAGAAATATCTCTAGGGATCTCACTAACGCTTTCGCATCCTAGTTTCCAAAGGTTGACTAAACCATTCCTCTGATACCAACTGTAGAGACCCGAATCTTGACGTACATTGACATTACATTACATTTGCGGAATACATAGTACATAACAAAAACACACACACAAGGATCGTAATAGTTTAGTGTCTTTGGAAACTCGGAATATAATCTTCTAATCCTGGTGAAAGATCTTCAATATCTCCCATAAAGATCTTCCTTTTTTTATACCTAAAACCTTTCTTTATAATCCTGGGGAAAAGAAAACATAAAAGGGTGATCTCAAATGCTCAGTAAGGGTAAACAAAATAAATATCAATCACATCATATTCATAAGAACATAACATTTTGGAAATCTTAACCTGCAAAAGAGAGCATAATTTCATAACAAGGGATAAATCATGGCAGTGAAATGTAATCACAAAAATCATAACATAAAACATTAAACTTTGTGGAATACACACATAATCATAGAGAATCATTTCTTATTAGTCAATACTCATTGCCAAGACTATCTTAGTGGACAAAGTCCCTTTCTGAACCGAGTCACCCTCGTTTCAGTCCTGTTTCACTGAACCGGTATAACCTACCATTCTAGCCATGTCTATCTCATTAGATATAAAATCTTTACCCAATGCATTGGAGGGAGATATAGGTCCCACCCATATCATAATGATACCATTCTTATGTGTGCCACAAAATCATAAATCATATATCATTGCATAACCCATGTAATACAAATGGGAATCATAAACATCATGACATCATAAAACAATTCATATAAGATAAAGGAATTCATAAAAATAATTCCATCACAACATAATAAAATCAATGTAATAATAGGTATAAAAACATAACCCTTTATCATCTTAGATGGAAAATAATTTTGATTAAAAAATTGAACTCCATTCTTGAGGAAAATATCCTTTCTTCTTCAAAAACAATTTTCCTTTCTTGACATGGCATACAACTTTAAAATAAAAGAAGTTGATTAAAAATAAACTTGAAAACTTGTAAAGGAATCCTCTTGGAAATAATGTTTTAAAAATCCATTCATGCCGTATATGTTAAAAAAACATTCTTCTCGTAATTTTGTCGGAAAAGTCAAAAAAAGTACCTCGTACGAAAAACGACAGAAGATTCCTTTCATATCTTTTACTAAAAAACTCACTGAAGGGTAAAATTGGACATAAAATATTTTATAAAGATATAAATATTGAGGAAACATTGATGTGGATGATAAAATACACCCCAGTAAATACCAAAGTATAAACAATCTTGGATAAAAATGAGATTGTGATATTTCCCTTACCTTAGGTCCGATTTCCTTCGTAAGTGTCCGAAACTCCTGTATAATGATTTAAATAATGTCATTGACTTATTACAGAATCATATTCATTGTTATTATATCATATATGGTTCACTTATGACATTATATTACCCGTTCCTTTGTAAATTCATATTAAAGTAGCGTTTTGGGTAAAATCATCTCATTTGTCGTTCGTGTTTTAACTTGTAATTATTCATATGATTACTTAGATCATTATTACTTAATTATAGAATATAAAACATGATTTATATATAATATATATTCAGAATATACATATTTATAATGGATCGATAAATGGAAAGAAATACACTGTTCATGGAGACAGTAGGTCGTACGTACGCATGAACGTTGTTTTCGTTTCCTTATTGAATTGAGTGGAATTAAGTAGATGACATACATATATATACACATAAATCCATTAGCTTTATAATGTCATATATTTCATTATTATTTCTTATATATACTTTATAATCATTCTTAAATGGTTAACATGGAGAATGAATCTCATCGCGTCGTGGAGACGGTAGTCCGTACGTACGCACGAGCGATGATATCATTTCCATAATTATTGAATTAAATTGGAGTGGATGATACAATATATCCGAATAATTATGATGTTATAATAACTATGTATAGTTATTCTTTACACCATAATACCCATCCTTGTAAGGTGTTGGTGGAAAAACAGATTACACCACGGTGTGGAGACGGTATTCCGTACGTACGCACGCGCGGTGATTTCTTTTTCCGTAAGATGGATAGATGGTGAATTAGGATTGTTTCATACTTATAATTACATATCAGTATATGAGTTATACTGATGTTATTACTTCATAATGAAACAACCTAAGAAGAAGAAGTGGAAGAGGAAATAAAGGTGAAAGAATTGGTAACGGAAATTACCTCTTCTTTGAAGCGCCTCTTTGAGACCTCCTCTTAGGGCACCAAAATTGGTCTTTGAGGAAGACCAGAACCTATTGGATGTTTCTAGTGAAGTAGAGAAGAGATTTTGGCAGGGGTTGGCCGAGATTGAAGGCTCAATGTTGTGTGAGGAAGAGAGGGAGGAGGTGTCCTTTTATAAGGGAGGAGAGGGGCACCTTAGGAATATCTCAAAATATTATTTTATATTAAAGTGAAAATCGGTTTATAATGGTTCCAAAGGGTCTTATTTCGAAGGTAAAGTGGGGATGGATCGAAATCCTATCCAAAAATAAGATTTATACAAGTTTAGGTTATTATGTTAACCTTATCAATTAGATTTAAGTCTAAGTTAAATAATTTAACTTTTACTGTGACTTTTTGTTTTCTTACACTATATGGTTAATACACTTACTATAACATAAAAAACGAGCACCAATTTTTTTATTATTAATATATATCCTTATATAAGTCATTTGGACGAACCTTAGATTTTTAGGAATAAAATAACAATTAATAATATTTTATTTTATTTAAAAACTATTTTGTGTCAATTTTGACACTATTTGATATATGATTTTTGTGAAAGTCATAACAGAATTATATGTTCGAAAAAAGTTGATTAAATCAACCCTAATATATCATAGTAACATATAAAATTCGTTTAATTCATAAAAAGTCTCAAATAACATCTATTTGAGCATTTATAACATCAATTATGTTAACATTTCCTTAAAAGAGTAATTACTACATCATCGTTGTGTCATAAATAAATTAATTTATTTAAAGTCTAAAAATTATAAATAAAATATCATTATGTAGGAAAGCATTTTATATTTCTAATGAATATTTATATTTGAATTTATCTTATGTATAACCCCATATTAAAAATGTTTTAGTTATTAAAATTTGATTTTAACTATTTTAACTATTCATTAAATAAAATAATATTAAATGTCATAATCTAATCCAAGTGGACCTAAATAGTCATATTATATTAATAAGGTTGTTTTTGGTCGAATTACACTTATCCAATAGAATTAGTACATGTGTTAGGGTAATAATAATATCATTTTTACCCTTAATTACCCTATTTACTTTTAACCATGGTAAATAAATGTAAAAAGTTATTATTCACCAAAAATTATTTTCATCTCATTGAACCACATTTTACTTACTGACATCAACCGTGTCTCTCGGATTTTTGAAAATTCCACTCACAGAAGCGGTAAAATTATGTTTTATGAAAAATTAAGTTTTTTTAACTACCACTTAGTGGTTTCACTATTCATCAAAAATTGAAAGTTTTCAGAAAAATACCAAAAATTAGGCCTAAGCTATATTTGATATTATGAACTCAAAAATGATTTCTATTTTACCAAATTAAAAACATATCAGTTGCATTAATTAATTTAAAAAATTAATTCTCGTCTTCAAAACAAAAGGCGTGTTTTTAAGAGATAATAACTTATCAAAAGATTGACACTTGTTTATAACTGGTTTAAATGTGAAATTACATCCAATGACCAACATTGTATTAAATTGTAAAAATATATTCTAAATATACTTTAAAACCACTAAAATTAATAATTTATCACTATTAATTATTTCGATTGAAAAAGTTGTTTTTAATTAAAATTTAGTAATTTTCACTACTCATCAAAATATGAAAGTTATCCGAAAATCACCAAAATTTCACCCTAAGCTAATTTCGATATTACGAATCCAAAAATTAATTCCATTTTGAAAAAAAAAATTTAAAAAATTTCAAAAAGTGGTTATTAATATTCATAACGGCTAGTTTTAATAATATTTTAATAGCATATTGTTGTTTAGTGAAACTCGTTATTGCATACTACACACGCTATCGAGGAAGGTCGTGATTGCATGTAATGCAAGAAAATTCAAGGATGCATGTTGTGCAAGATCCTTTTGGTGTAGCGTACAACACAAGACATTAGTGAAATTAAAATGAATATTTTTCATAAAATATTGGGCTGTTACACCGCTATAGCTTCTCAATGCATCGGTAGGTCACATGAGACAAACTAGTGTCTTGGAACAAGGCCTTGGAAAAATCTTATTTGTAGTCTTGGCACGAGGCCTTGGCTATGTGGTTATGATAGTCTGGCATTATGCATTCCACCATTATGAAAGTGTTTATAGATATTACATGTCATTATTCAATTAGTAGAATATCCATGTGAATAAGTAAATGACATTATTTCATTTTATTGTTTCCATACTATGTTGAAGTTTAAGTTTTTAAGGCTTTTGTTTTAGTTATACATTTCCTTAAATGGTTATTCTTATTTAAGAATGTTTCCGCTATATTGTTATCCTTACTTGGCATTTGAGCTCACCCCTTTTCTATGTTTTATTTTTCCCAGGATGTGAAGAAGTAATTTATGAATGACCTGCAGGGATAGTATGAGGGGATAATAGTGTGAACTATGGAGACTATATTGTTGTAGTTTTCATTTTATGATGTAATGTAAACATTATTAATTTATCTAATAATTCCAAGGCTACTAAACTAATCGTTCTTTCAAGACTTGATCTTTCTTGTGATCATGCCAATGTTATGTAATAATGCACCAACTCTGGGTATCTAGGGTTGGGGCGTTACAGATCCCACCATTTCCAACATGGTGTAGTTTGTCTATTTTCTCACACCATTCCACTAGGGAGTGTATGGAATAGTGGGTTGGGATAGGATCCCAAACTCCCGTAAGTGGTCAATGAAGTCTTGATTAAGATATTCTCTACCTCAGTCTGAGTGGATTTTCTTAATCTTCTTACCAAGATGGTTCTCAACTTCATTCTTGTATTCTTTGAACTTATCAAAAGAATCTGACATATACATCATTAAATAGATATAACCATATCTAATAATATCACCAGTAAAAGTTATGACATATGATTACCCTCCCCTTGATTTAAATGGAAATGGTCCAAACCTATCGGTATGAACCATTTCATGAATTTCATTTTCCCTCTCACCTTTCCCAATATATGGGTCTTTGAAAATTTTTCCTTGTAAGCATGAATGACAAACACCAAGTGGTTTTAGTTCAAAAGAATATAAATATCCATCATGATGTATCTTTGTGAATCATTTATCATTTAAATATCCTAGCTGGTGATGCCAAATATGGGTGTGGTACGAGTCATGTGAAGTATCTTTGTTATTGATTTCCACTACATGGTTTGTGTAATCCCAAATGAATGGGCCATTGTATAAATTATCCATACAAAATATGATATCTTTTTAAAATAAGAAACATTAATTGCCAAACTTGAAAACAAATCTATTAGTATCTAACCTGGCAACAGAAATACTGTTTTTAGAAACATACAACACATAATAAGAAACCATTAACACCAAGATCATCTATGTTATAAATGTGAGCTGGTTGTCCCCAAAAGATATAACAGTAAGTCTGGCTTCATTGGATTCTTGTAGATCTACCTCCCCTTAGTAAATCTTCCTAAATCTAATTGGTTCATGTATCTGTATACATATGTGAGAACCACAAGTTATATCTAATACCCATTTTTTAGAAACATATAGATTCCATTTGATAGCAACTGCACCTGAATCATTCCCTTTATTCTTATACTGGGTTTAGTTCTTCTTCCATTGGCCACTCTTACCACATGAGAAATATACAACATAATGTTTCCATGCCTCCACTTTGATCTTCTTCTTCATGGAATTTCTTGAAGAAGCATTGGGGTTAATTTTATTAACCTCCCCTTTCCTCTTATTCACCATAAAAACATAAGTCTTTTCACGCTTCATATTTTTTTCCACTTGGAGAATGAGGATAAGAATATTAGATAGATACTTCTCAATGTTGTTCATATTGAAATTGAAAACAAAGTTTCAGAAGCTCTGAGGGAGTGATGCGAGTCTGAGATCAGTAGCCAGTTTTTCAAGGATTTTAAACCCTAAAACCTCACGGTTCTCAATGTAACCAATGATCTTGACTACATGCATCCCAACTGGGGATCCTTCTCCATGATTACTCTGAAAGAGTGCCTAATAGATATAAAATTGGTCTTGTCTTGCTCTTTCATAGTAAAGACCACAGTGGTGCTCGAGCTTGCTATAAGCATCCATGTTTTCATGAGACGTAATTATCTCACAATACATTGATGTCAGAATAAACCATTTTACATAGAACATGTAGTTCATATGTCATATACCAAGAATTCCTAATCACTCGCCAATTTGGAAGGCAGATCAGGTAATTTTGAATCCATCACGTAAGACTTTCATTCAAGGAATAGGATTACCCGAAGGCATCTAAACAATTCCTAGAAGTTACTACTTTTGAAGATGTTGTCTTTATCTTGAATTGATCGTAGTGATAGTCTATTTAACGAGCTTGTAATTTTTATTCTACAATTAAAAGATCAGATCATTATTATATTATTTATTACTTTTAAGGATAAATAATTAATTTTTATTAAGTATCCCACTCTTTTATTAGGTATTAATGGATCTCACCCTTGAACTATGAATGTATAGTTTACAGGACATTTTAGAGGAAAGGATCTATATTCGCCTTCTGATAACCCAAACAAGGGTTGGTCAAGCTATTAAAAGGTATTAAGGTAGTCATTTCTTTTTCAACATTGGGCTTGCAACACTTTGATTTGTTGAGTGGAATCCCCAATCCTAAAATCATGATGTTGTATTTCCTCAACTCTACCCTTGAATATTAAACTATATATAGAAAGGGATACTCTTCTTTATGTAATATGTTAAAGTCAACCTGAAACCTTTCATAAGGGCTTCATTTATAAAATTATGTTTCCCAACAAATGTTGGTCAACCACATAGTTTTATTGAGTTTTTCCCTTAGTCATGTAACAAAAGGATTGGTTTGAATTAATATTTTGTCTGAGGGATTTGGATCTCTTGTTAATGAATTGTTTATTATCATTATCACATTCTTGTTAATATTAAGTGGATTTTACATAATTGATTAACCATGTCTTGATAATATTTTCACATAAGTAGGTTTTTTTAGTTATATATTGCATGCTTATTTAATTTATTAATTATGTGATCGTGACAACATAGCCATAATGATAAACCATGAAACAGACAGAAATAAAATAAAGAGAATGATTATGATATTTTCAAATGGTTAATTTATCTAGCAGTTGATATAAAAATTCTATCATAGGGGAGAAACATCTTGAACCCTTTTGGATCTTGTTTATAGGTTTCCACATGTCCACCTCTATATCTCCTAGTATTGGTTTCGTCTCAGCTCCGGCTTGAACTTCCTCCACTAGATTGAGTGATCCATCCATTAAATATTTATTTTTTAACTCACAGGAAGGTGAGGGGTTAAATGGGGTTTTTCATAAAATAATCCTTGGACATGAAGGCCCTGAATATTAATGACGAGAAGTCATTCATGCCAATAAATTTAATTTGAATAAATAAATTAAAAGAAACCATCCATATACAAAGGTTTTGATCATGCTCATGATCATCCACACATGAAATTATATTTATGCATAAATAGAACTAAAATTAAATTATTTAATCATTATTGTTTAAGATAAATTACACTTGAATCCATTAATTATCATTTTTAATTAATCATTATTTTTATCTTAAACTCTTTTCTGAATTTCCCTAAGATTCTCATCAATTATAATTTAAGACAAGTAAATGTATTTAAAATTTTCATTGTATGTAACTTTTTCATTGGATGAAACTCGTTGATTTCCTATTCATAACTACCCAATGAGTATAAATTATCATTACACATATGTTAAATTAAACAGATATATATATAACATATATCACGTGTTGTGCCTCAGCTTTATGCTCACACGATGGTACACATCTCAATGGTTTGTGAAGTATAATATTAAATTTTAATAAATCTGTTTATTTTGGATGAGTACACGACATGTAGTTCAAAATATACTGCGTTCACTATTTTCACTATCCATCTGAAGTACACGCCCGGGGAAAATCCGCGTGAGTGTACATTAGAAATCATCAGAGTACACGACATGTTTAGTAGACCACACACTATGTAGTATCCGTGTTACATGTTATCCATCTCGAAAATCCATGTAAGGGGTACACAGTCCAACCCTAACTCTAATTGACAACACACTATGTCCAATGGACTACATAGCATGTAATCTTGAAACCGTGTTCCATCTCTTCCTGGCCAGCACATGGAGGCATTTATGACTAAAATTAATCTAACACACAGCTTGGTTTAGTGGACCAGTATGAGGCATTGAATCTTGACTACATGGAATGTACTACTGAAATCACATCATGTGTTCTATTTTTGTATTTCTAAGAAGCTTTGGAACCTTTAGATGAGATCATCTATTTTATATTAATTAAAATAAAAAATGATCATTTATGTAAGGAGAACGAGAAACAAAAGAGGAGGAATTGATCTCATGATTCAGATTTATAGAATGATTAACTTGAATTGATTAATCTATATTATTAAATGTGTAAGTCATCAAAAGAATATTCAAATAATTATAAAATATGATGTAACCCCTCTGATACCACGTAATGGTTCCGAGCACAGTGGAAGCTTGGTTGGGGCAGAACCCAACATTGATTTTTACCATGATCAGTGATTATTCTAGGATCAATATGAGGATGAATTCCAGTCTCCAAAAAATATAATCAAGATTTATATACAGAATCTAAAGGCTCAAAACCATTAGAGAGGATCTTTAACATCATGTTTATAATTAATTTATTAATTGATTTCATAAAGAAATAAATAATACCTCAATCATTGGTAATTTTATTCATTGATGATTTTGATCTTCTGGAATGGACCTTCAAAATTATCTCGATGTGCATGTAAGGATAAAAAATGGAATCCCTCTAGTGGTGATCCACACATGCTCTGATGGCCTCTGATCATCACCACTCATTCTCTAGGTGATAGCACAATGATGTGAGAGTCATGTGTCGGTCGTTCTTGATCTATTTTTCTTCCTCCTTGAAGAACATCTCTCATTCTTGAGAGGGATGGGAAGAGGATTCATGATAGTTATTGATTAGCACAACAATTATCAATTCACCAGGTGTATGATTTGGTGTGTTGTTGTGTCTGTCACAATAGGAATACTTGAATATTTATATACATCGAAAATTAGTTAGAATACTTAATTTCATAACAGCAATTACATACATTCATGAACATAGAGAAAACCCTTGCATATAATAATAATACAACATCATTTTTTATGGTGTACTAACTTGTGAAAAATAGAATTATAAATACAATTTTGTGTCACAAAATAATAACAACGTCAATATTCATTTAACATATGCGAACTAGTTAAATAATTATTAATTGTCAGGCAAATAATTATTTTACCACAGAAACAGCCTTGGTCTGCTCAAAATACTCTTCCATTTATTGAACACGTGAATAAATAATTTATTCTCTTACATAAATATTTTATTTAAAAACAAGAAAATAAATATTTATTAAATGTTCCATAAAATAAATAAATAAATTTTATTTAATTTTGCATTCATTTTAACTTGTATAAAATTATTCAACAGTCTTGATAATAATATTTATTTCATTAATTAAATTCAAATAGAATTTAACCGAGACCACCAAAAACACTTACTGTGTGAACCTATAGGATTATTTTTAATTGGAATTAGGAAGGCTTTCAAAAAGATCAAGAGTACTGTATAGAAACAGGACAAGGAACCCAAGAGAATGAACATAATGCCACAACAATGACATCAACATATGAATGCTAACTTTGTTATATAATCCCTTTGTCACAATATCGCATCATGCAGGTTTCATGATAGTGTCGTCAAATATTATGCTTGATATGTCATTATTTGACTACCAGAAATAAACTCATCATTACACCATGGCGATGGAATTTCCTGCGATGGTTTTATTTAAATCAAAGGGTCGAGATATCAAGTTCCATAAATAGAAGGGACAAATCCTTCATTAACTTATCCATTAATATCATGCCACTTGTGACACACCCTACTTCCCACCTACTGCATGTGTGACCGTTTTCACCAGTAAATAAAATTTTGCGAGTAATGACACATATTAATTATAACCGTATAGTCTAAAGATAATTACACACACTCACATATAGAAATATCTGATGACAACAAAACATGTGGAATTTATACTGGTATGACTTATCTCATAATCTTATATCATAGAGATTACCAAGTGAGAACTTCATGAGAGGAAGGCTCATATGCGTATGAGTACTCACACATTACGGTCTACATTCTATGTGTCCCATCATAGTATTTCATCCACCGGTATAACTATATTTAAGAACAGTTTAATAGAATATCAAGGTTCTCATCACAGTGGGGAACTGCCGTGATCTTATCAATGCAACAAATATTCGTGGACATTATTACATAATAGTCATGAAGAACAGCGAACAATATGTAATATAATGTTTCATATTTAAATACATTAAATTTCCATTTAATCAAAGTACAAACATTAGGTTTTAGGACACAAAACACATACAAATGAAGCATCATTATAAATATAAAATTATATTAAAATGAAAATGAAGTCTAAAACTATAGTATTAACTAATATTATATTCAATTATAGAAATAATTAAGCATATTTAATCGTCTAAATGAAATTAACTGCATTTTGACTTAACATAGTAAGATGGAAAGATAAAAAAGCACATATTTCAAATATATTTTTGTAGAAACATATTGATATAAAAATTAATCGATTCTCAATGGAATTTTTAATACATTCTAATCATTTAACAACTTTCATTTTAGATGGGTAAATGTTAATTCCATAATTAAAAAAATATGAGCACTATAAGAAATATTTTTTAACTAAAATTGATGTCTTCTATGTTTTCAATATAATTTAAATTATTTTTAAGTTTGTAGAACCTTTCATAAATGTTTCTTTTGTTCCAAAAATATTTTTTAATAATTCATAATTTGATCAATGAAAATAACTATACATTTATTCAAAAAATCATTGAAAACTCTTTTCATAAGTTATATTAACAAAATGGGTCCATTCATGAACTCAAATGCACATTTAAAAAATTCTAACGAAAATAACTTGTATAGGAAATGGTCCCTATAATGTATTCTCCCATCCCCTTGAGTCAGTGATCCATAGAACTATGAATTATCATTGAAAAATATTAATCATTTTGGGATGATATGATAATTCACCAATATGAGGAAGTGAATACTTGTTATTATAAGTGAGTTTATTTAAGTGCTATATAATTAATGAAAATGCACATAGAACCATCATTATTTTATTAAAAAATATTAATAATTTCACCCAAATTTTATTTGATAGGGATAGTTAAATTCTTAACAAGAAAATCTTGTATCTATTTTTCCAATTCAAAAACATCTACATGTTGCTTTAGATAATGGAGTATTCAAATTTTGTTAGAATAAAAAATTAAGTTACCACTAAATTCAACCTTCTAAAAATGAAGTAAAAAAAAACAAATTATGATGAACTAAATCCTTATATTCAATTTTATTGGAGCATAATTATTTTATAAATTTCTTTTATATTTGAAAAGACATAGAATAAAAATTTCAAATCTATATTTTTTTTCTTTGTTGTTTTACCAAATTTATGAATTAATAATTATTTAATAACTAAAACTCATCCATTAAAATATATCTTTTTTCCATGATGTATATATTATCATGATGAATGAAAATGATATCTGCAAACAAAATAACATGAATAAATAAAATATGTAAGATAATAGATTTTGTAGGAATATTCATTCCATAAATGATAATCGTTAGATTTATTAAAATTCAAATTACATATATACTATCCTAAAGTTTGATTATAATAAATATCATTCATTGATATTTTATTTCTTCTTTAAATATAATTATAGAATTTTTTAATGAATTTTTCGATACCAATTAAAAAATCCTTTTGAATAATATGAATAATTAAGCAATGTAAAAGTCACTAAAGTATTTGAGGGTATCATATATTTATAGTAGTAGAAAAATATTTTTTATCCATTCTATTTTGGATCATAATTACATCCATAATGCGTAACTAACATTAGACCATAGTAAAAAATATTACCCGATTAATTAATGTTAAAAAATTAAACTACTAGATGACTATTTTTTCACTATTAATTTTCAAATCCGAAATATTTTCCATGTATTCATGAGTCAAATGATGGATCTTAAATAATATATAACACATTCTTCATACATTAAAAAATTATTTAAAATTAATTTTACCATAATTGGATTGTTTGGGGGGCTTACCATCATATATATTTATTTTCTACGTATCCATTTAATGAAACCATTAGTGATGTTTTACCTTTTTAAAATGTATATAAGAAAAATAAAACACCATTTAAACCTTTTCAGAACAAAAACTAACCTACACCTAACATTTAATTTCATAAGAGGCTAATCATTTTTGCAAAAATTATAACCTAAATGTTCACAATATATTAATTTAACTATCATGGTGGATAAAATCATTCAATTCATACCCAAGAAATCTCGTAAAATTTCCTTTGTAAGAGGCTCTTGAGTCTTCATAATTTTCTATAAGCTCTTGAAAATTTCATTCCATTGTATGTGAATAATCTTCAAGAAAATTATTCTAATAAGATATATCCTTTAATACCGTAAACCCCATGGAATCAATATAATTTATTTTCCTAGTATTACTAGCTAGAGTTCACCATTGATCAATTTCAAACATAAAAAAATAAATAGTATGAATCAATTTTTCATGCTTAATATTTACAAAACATAAAACATCATGTACATTTCATTTATCCATCATTTATTATTAATCTGTTTTGATGATGTACTATAATCTAAAGGGTTTTGTTTCATAAAATGTTACACTCTAGAATTGATCATAGATAGAGAATTTGATCTTTCTATTTTATTCATTCCACCATTAATTTCATACATAATTTTAGTTATTGTTTCCAATAATAATTTAGAAAAATTTTACTTACATACTTCCAAAAATTAGTACACCTTTTATTCCTTACTACTTTAGAAAATATTTTTATTCTCTGGAAGAATATTTTAAAAAAAATAAATTAGTGATAAAACATATAAAACAAAAAAATATAACTCGTGATAACATATCCCTAAATTATAATATCATAAAAGTGTATATTAAAATTTTTTTGATCTCTAATGGTATTAAAACATTCTACTATACCAACTATAATGACCTATTACGTTTAAACCCCATAAATATAAGTTTAATAGAAACTATTTCACATTTTTAAATTATAATAATCGTATTGGGATTAGTGTTTCTGTGAATTAAAAATATAATACATAAAATAGTTGAAAATTCCCCACATTGTACATATATTCTACCAAAACATGGGAATCAAATTAACCCAATATTTCAATAGGTATATTTTTCATTTATGATTAATACAAAGAAGAATCTTTAACCGTGATATAGTTCTTACTAATCATTTTATCTTTTAAAAATATATGAAAATATGGGATGTGAAAAATATCAATAAGGGTTGTAAAAATAAAAATGTCACTTTAGTCAAATGAAGACATGAGAAAATTTTAAATGGTCATGTTTTTACAAATTACATTAAGAACATAAATAATAAATTTAAAAATATTAAAATAAATCTTTTCACATGGAATAAATTTCATAATAAACTATCAACCATAAAAAATCATGAAGTAATTTTGAGTCATGTGGGAACTTAAGAAAATATTTCTTTAAAAACAAACCTTTCACCCTTAAATGTTCGTAAACATTTCTTAACCATAGAAATCAAAAATTTTATTTTCTAGAAATAATGTCGGTATCTTAGAAAATTTTAATTATAACACCTTCTCAGATAGGTTTGAGCTCCCGTAGAGTAATGGATGCATAATTAATTCCATATGGGTAACTATCCCTATTATCTTCTTCATTTTGACATTGGAAGGCAAAACCTGTACTCAATTCCCGGAAGATAGTCATTTAGAACACTACTCATACTAATTCATATAGATATTTCTCATCATCACTTATAATTATCAACTACTATATAATGAATAATACTTTTTAAAATATATCAATTTAAAATAAAACTGTAGTTTAACCCCTAATTAAAACACTTTCTGTTTGCTCACAATTATATGGTGAAATATTTTTCCTTGTAAAAAAAATTAAAAATGAAAAAATCCTAGATTATTGGGAATATAATCTATTTGAAAAAACCATATGGATTTTTAGTAACCCTGATTATAGATAATTTCTATATTTTGCGATAAATGGTCCTCATGCCGTATATGATAAAAAAATAATTTTACAATTTTTTAAATTATAAAAAATAATCTATAAATAATATATTCAAAATTTAATCTTAAAAATATTTAAATTAAATATAAATAATGAAAATTTACATTATAAAGCATTGAATCATAAATAAGTATATTATTGAATGATTTAATAGAACATTTTCATGGAATAAAAATATTTGGATAAAACACATTATATCGATATATTTCAATGATAATTCCCTATCTTATATACCATCTATATTCTAAAATTATCATAATCATAAAAAATAATAATGTTTTATTTTTTATTTATATGATTAAGATCAATTTTTTATTCGTTGTAATATAATTATTCCATTTATTTCATATATTTTCTTACTAAAATAATTATATTCACATTTGGTGTTTTGGGTTCGTTTAGTTTATAGACTGAAATCAACATTGATGTATTGATCATGGTCAAAGGTAATATGGTTAAATTTTATATATAATATTAAAAAATATATTATTATCATATTTAAATATTATATATCATTTTAAAACCCAATATGTATTTAATTCATGAAAAATGAATCATGGAATTTTATAGAGATGATATTTCTTACCTATGCATAAATATCATCTTAATTTTTCAACTGGGAAAAAAATAAATATGATGATATTTTAAATTTATATAAAAATAAATGTGTTATAAATTATGTACTTATTAATTTTTAGAATATTTATAACCATCATTTTATAGGTGAATTAAAAATAAAATAGCATCACTTCATAGAGGTGATAGTCCGCATGTGCGCATGAGGAAAGTTATCATTTCTAGAAAATGGAAATATAAGAATGTATGTAATATAATATATATACTGATTCATAATTATCTAATAAATCTCATATATATCAATTTTAACTATCATTTTAACAAGCCTTATTATCTTGAAATGAAAAAACAGACACATCGCTTTATAAAAACTGTATCCAACATGGTTAAATATATGAAGAAGGGTTCTACAATGATTATAATAACATTTTCATATATAGAATACAACAATGATACTATTTTATAAAGGTTAAATAAATGACTCGTCAGATGATGATGATGATATATGGTTTTGGTGTTTAATAATTTGTATCAATGTCAACACATAAATTGAAGGAAAAGGTTCATATAGATGTTTAACAAGATGAAAATTGGAAAAAGAAATTATGGAAGGAGGAACCAATGGATAAATAGAATTTTTAGTTGAAATACAGATTTCTAAAATGAATCTAGATTTAATGAATAAAATTTGAGTTTAATGATTTTAAAGGACAAATGATAAGTATATTGAATTTCAAATATCTAAAAGCAGCCAATAAAATTAGACAATTATAGGAGTAATCATTATTTTGATTATTACTTATGTTTAAGAGTGTTGGACATCAATATTTAACATTGGTTGTCAATAAGTAAATTATAGTATATAGGGAGGTCATTGATCTTAATTTATATTATCAATTAATTTGATGGAGTACTGATGAATGTCACCCCAATGTTAAAAAACTCATAACAGAGTTTAACGAAATGATGATGACCAAATGGATGAACAATACCGAAGAACTGAAAAAGTCACTATAACTGATTCATAATAAATTTAAGGTGACCTTGACGTAACATTGGGGGTTATTCCTTAATTATTTAAAATTCATGAGTATCAACAACAGAATATGCATTCAATGATCAATCTTGTTGTATGTTTAAGAGTATGTTGGGAGACCTGAAATAATGAAGTGTTCATACTATTAAAACAATATTCCATAATTAAATTATTGTAGTAAAATTTGGAAAGAAAAACCTGAACGAATATAGGTTTCTATAGAATAATTCTATTGTTGGTAAACAATTTATTTGTTCGAATAATAATATAATATTGAAAAATGAACAACAATATTATATATACTAATTCTAAAATAGTCTTCCTAAAAGAATATTATAATGAACGTAATAAATCCTGATTTTTATGAATATGGAGAAATGGTAGGAAATACTCAACGCAGGATTGAACATAAATAAACCATACTCAAGAATGTCCATTATTCTTATACAACATTGTTAATGAAAATTCTAGTTTATTTGAGTTAATAACGTTAATTGTGACAAATATAATGTTAACGAAGCCCAGATTTATCAAATATTAAATTATTGAATGATAGAAGCTAATATAAAATAATGGAATTATGATTCAATGCTGATTAATTCCAAATGAATGAATTTTTGGGACCTCGAAAGATAAAAATTGATGTTCAATAGATGGAAATGATACGAACCCAAAATCCTTTTTTGAACTAAATGAAGTTGTATATGTTGTAAACCACTCAAAACACATGAAACAAAGAAAATGATTTTCTATGTTCTAAATTATGTTGATGATTTAATTTATTGAAATTCATAACAAAAAGGATAAAATTGATTAAACTAGAATAAAAATTTCTAGAAGAATTCCATAAGGATAGTAAATTGTTTAAAATTCCAATATTCTGATGATGTGGATCTAGATCATCATAGTGAAACATTAATTGAAGGGAAATACATACTCCATGCCATAACATAAGAAGGAGCTAATGATTCTTTATGATTTTTACTCAAGGGATTTTATATAGTGAAATCCTATTATCTAAAGAAGATATAATAGGCAAAGAACTAATGGGTAAAGATATAGTGAATATTAAATTTAATCCCACATATTTCCCATATCAATAAAAGGTTTATTTCCTATATAAATAGAGTATTTCCTATTTTTTTATAAATAAAGGAGAATATTGGGAGATTTATATTATATATCCAATAGTAGAAGTAGCCAACCGGTAATTTCTATTAAGAGATCAGTAGGGTTTGAGATATTATGTCCATAATATTAATTTATAAAACAGAATGAGTTATTAAAAAATAGAAGATTGGTTAAGGAGATCATGATTGTCTTTAGAAAAAAAAACAAGTAACTTCAATACATTAAAGTGTTAAGGCAATGGGATCCCCAAGAAAATATTATAATTGATGGAGGAAAAGTTTTATGTGCATAATTATTACATTATATTATCTTGGTTCATTCAAATAAATATCCATGGGAATGATCATGATGAACATGTGGATTTTGTTAGTTCATTTTTAGTAAATTCCAACATACTTATCATGATATTGGAGGATGCTTTTGGGATATATCTCTATTTAGGGGAAATGTATAAAGGCCCCTCAATTGAGTAGTATGCTGAATTATATGGGTTAAGATTATAACTTTTCACACAATATTGTAATAATTGAAAATGATTATTACTAGAAGAATTTTTGACTCAATGGGAGTTGACACAGAAATAAGTATTTTCTAACATTGTGTTAAAACATTGTAAAAATATAGCTTCTTTATTTACATTAAATTATATATATAAATTACGAAAGAAGTGATAAAGGATTATATGTTTTATTTATACATATTAAATAATAATAGAAGGTTGATCAACATACTATAAGTTAATAATTACGATTAATATATTTGGTAAAATTTGGACTCTCTTTATTTACCCCCACCCACACCCCCACACTTTTTGTGATTACTTTATCCAATTGAAATATTAATTGTTATCAACGGGTGGTTACCATTTTCTATATTTTTATGTTCATTCCTATATTTATCTATCTATATTAAATTAGATGTATATTTCTAGAACATCAAGAAATATATCATTCTGAAAATATGGATGTTATGACTATAGTGAATGATGTAATATTTGGTTTTAAGAAAGTAAATTTTTTTTGAAAATTTTAATGAAATTAAATAATGAAGTAGAAAAAAAGTAGTAGATTGTTTCCAAAAAATAATGGTAAGGGTGATAGACCACAATAGGAATATAATTTGTATTATAAGGATTGATGAAAATACGATAATATTAAACGTATGAAATAATATAGTTATAAATATGGTGAGTATGGGTATATTGAGTATGTTGAATATTTTTACTCAAAAATAATATATTCCTAGAAACATGTCCCTCCTAAATTTACCACATATATACTTTTATTTATCATGGTATTATAGAATGATAAATAACAACTATAAATGGAAGATTATGATACGAAAAGATCATTTGGGAATATGTTTTTGAGTGTGTAGAACAGTTACTAAACTGAATTAATGATAAAATTAGAAGGTATTAATTCTCAGGAAAGTTAATACTTTTATGAGAAGAATTGAAATGGTATTTTTTGAATGTTAATAAAATGAATGTTTTATAAAAATATTAAATGCCCTTGAAAATCTATATGGTGAATTTGATGAGGATAATAACAATCAAATAGAGATCAAGGTAAATCTTGTAATATAACATCATCATTATTTGAAATATGTGATTAATTTTTTTAATAAAAAATATTAATGTTAATAGTTAAATGTGTTGAGAAAATGATATGTGCCTTGAAAAATGGGTGATATTGTGAAATTTTGTAAGCTGATCAAGCTGAATCATTTTATAAATCTATGAAAAGGTTGACTACTTATGATTATATGAAAAATATTACTTAAAAAATTCCTCAATATAGTTGAAGGAACAATTTAAAAACAACAAATTTTCCCTCTTTTGATATGTTGATGAAAATGTAACCCCTTCTTTAGGTGAATCAGTTTATGCTATATCCCTTACTTACATTCGATGTTATAATTATGTATGAATATTGGTAGTGAAAATTAAGAAACCCACCTCTTATGTGATGGTAGATGTAAAAAAAAACAAAGTTACCTACATGAGATCCAAAATAATGAGGTGAATATTTGATGGATGGATGATTTAAAAGAACAATACACCATTCAATACTCAAATAAATGGATGAATCTATTGTTTATTGGATATTATTTTTTCTTTTGATTTTTCATAAACTTCGTGAATTACTTTTGACATAATATTTTATAGATAGGAATTAAAAAACGACCATAATTAATGGGGATGAAAATTAAAAATTCACCTAGGTACACCTAACCATCAACAAAAATAGGAAATCTACTCACTCACAAAAGATTTCTATATCTTCAAAATTTCAATTGGTGTTGTAGAAGAAGCTGTAACAGTGAGTGATGACTTACTTCCTCTATGATTAATTAAAACAATACAATGGAATGGTTTCTAGAATGTATGTACATATATAAATTCCAGATATAAAGCACGACCATAGTGATATAAAAATAATAAAAAACTACAAGGAATGTTTCCCCCAAGAAGAATGTTTTTGTAATGACCTAAACATTTATAAATAAAATTTCTTATGTGATTTAATTTAGTGAATTATTTAATGTTATAGATATGTAAAATAAATTCACTTATTTGGTTTTCTATATACAATCAGATTTAAAAGACCATTAAACATCATTACTATTGATAATTTATCCCTTGGACATTGATCAAATTATTATTATAGATTTATGGGTTTAAAAATACTATTTAAACAGAAAAAGGAAGTGATGGACTCAACAGGTTGGATAATACCCTAATAATCCCATTCATTATTGATTATGTGGGATATAACATCACTAGTCATGGCCCTTGACCAAACCCAAGATGATATCCACAACGTAAATCACTATTGAAACCTTTTATGGGGTAGGTTTAAGAAAATTGAGATCACTACTAAATCAATGTATTCTAAACCACCCTTTGAGAGTCTCTGTATCACATATATTACTCATAAGGCATTTTATAGTGTATTAATGATATATTTATCAACACCCTACCAATATTGATATGTATAATTTATAGAATAATGATAATGTTTTCATATTATTATTTCTACTCTAAAAATTATTTTTGATTTGTATATAATAAAATACAAAATATATTTTTATTTAATACTCATTTTCAATTAATATGTTTGTTTCAATGAATCAATGGATTTTGGAAATAACTAATATTTTAATAATATATTTATTATGAAATATTTTTTCTAAATATATATGATAATATAATTTTTATAAATTATAATGTAATTTTTATATCGGTTCAGAAAATACAATTAATGTAAAAATATTTTTACCAATAAATTATAGTCTATTTTAAATATTAATAATTCATATATTTTGACAAATATTTTCATTTTGTCAATATTATTTTTATAATTATCCTGTCAATATTTACCTATGGTGAATTTTTAATAATTTTCTATGAAAAATAAGTTTTTTGGAAAAAATTAAATATGGTATAAATGTACAATGTGTATTATTATATCATAATGACCAATTAATTTTGTAATATATATTATTAAGGGTATACAATGACAAAAATATTTTTTACCTTTAATATAATGAGATGTTAATCTTATTATATTAATTTTGTATTGCCTTTTTGAATTCACCATAACCAATACTATACTTTATTTTTTTAAAATAATTTCATTAAGGACATGTATCAATTCCAAAAAAACAAAGGATGCATTTTAATTATCTAGGACCTCGGATTTATAATTTAATGAAAACCAATCCTTATTGGTTTAAACATTGGGAAACCAACCATGGGAAGGATTTTGGTTTTGTTTATTTTATTATATAATGTCTAAAATCTATGTTTGAATAATAAGAAATAATACCTCTCCCTTATCCATATAATCCAACCCAAAATAACATTTTTATTCGCTAAACAACTATTATCATGTCCTAACTATTTCTTCACATCAATATATCCCTCTCATGGTCACCCAATGTCTTAGTAATATTCTCTAAAGTATTTGAAATTTCCCTATCAAGGCAATGGATCCTCTCCTTCTCCTATTTATTCATGATTATTCCATATCATGTGTAAATTAAATCCAATTAAAAATGATATAATATGATCTTTCTTATCCCCCTTATTGTCCATGTTATTTATGAATAATTAGATAACCCTGTGACACACATTAATACTTTCTATGAAAAATTTCACACCCCTATTGAGCTGTAAAAAATCCACTACAATGTTCCCTTCTAAAAATTGTGTTGTGAACACCCATACCCATTTCCTATCAATGGTGTTTAGCATAATGAACTTATAAATCTATTATTTGGTACATTAAAGTATTTTTTCAACACTCCTTGACTTTTAATTAAATGTTATGATATATTATTCACTGCTCTATGATTTATGTAGAACACTTAAACAAGAGAATGAAATAAGAGTGATGGGAGTAACCAGAATTATATAGCACTCTAATTCATGGGATACTACTTCAGTATCATGAGATTTCATGAAAAGGATTAGGGAGTTAACTATATCCATCATGGTACTTTTTCCATCTTCATGCCATTGTTTTTTTCCTTAATGTATGTTTATGATGCATGTCTTATGCTGATGACACATTGACCATGATGCCTTTAGGATTATCATGCTTTATCATGATTCACTGTTCATGTTTTTTATATCACCCCATTTATGCCCCATTGATTTTCCTATTTTAATACATGTATTAATTTATTCATGTTATGAAATATTTAAGGACTTATTCATATTTATAGCTCACCCCATTCTTTTGTATTTCACCTAGTTAAACCTTACAGTTTATAGTAAGATGTAATAATATGATAATTTTAAGGAAATTTCCAATAATGGACATGTAACCCCTATTTTATGTTGTTATGTAATGCACCTAATTCCCCAAGACAATATACTTCTCATTCATGAGGGATTTTTTATGTTTAATATTATGTAATAAATAATGAATTAATGTGTAATAATGAGTAGTTGTGTCATTGATGGTATTAAAGAAAAGGTTTTGTTATTTTTAAAATTACGGTTTCAAAAAATAGAAGAAGACATAGGTATATTATGAAGTATAATTAAATTTACATCAAATTTGGTGAAGTAGAGACTAAGTGTTTTATGAAGAAAATACATACATTTGAAGATACAACAAGTTTATGTGGCTTTAGAAAAATGAATATAGTTTTAAAACCCAAAAACACCACATTGAGCTGCACTCTACCAAGAATAGGTACGCGAAAATGAGTCGTGTTGCACACCTAGTTTGACAATCCATAGGGATATAATTTGGTATATCAAATATATCATTATAAAAAAAATTAATGGGAAAAAAATGGACACATGATTATATATATTAAAAAATAGTTTATGGATAAAATATATTGAATCCAAGAAATTCATATGTCAATAAATATATGTCATGTATGAGTTAACCCATTAATTTAATTAGATTTATAATTATGTGTTCAATAGTTTAAAAAACCCATCCCTAATTTTACTTTATTCTACCTAATAGATAGAAATAAATTGAATTCAGTAAACAACCAATGTGGAGGGAAATATGATGACTACCATAACGAGATACCCAATATGATTTGATTAGGAATTATGAACATTATAATGATACGATATTAGATAACTCAGGTACTCAATTGAAACTAGGATCAGGAGAATCTCTCAAATCCTGCCTATGAAATAAAGAGCTATAATTGATATGATTCAATAACAAATTCCTCTATCCTTTAAAGGATCTTCTAATCCCTTGATTATGGAAAAATGGATCAACTTAATTGATATTCTCTTATCTATCTTTCAATGTTCCAAGAATGAGATTATTCTACTTGTTGTTTATCATATGGCGGGAGATGCTGATTAGTTGTAGACATTGATAAAAAAATATGAATCATTAATTAGATATCAAATAGATGGTGTTGAAAGAATTAAAAAAAATGTTTCTCGATAAATATTTTCCTTACACTATCATATATTAAATTAAATGTTATTTTTGTCGCCTGAAGAAAAATAATGATTAATATATCACTCCATAAGGGGGAACCATCACATAAATTACATGACATGCCTCTACATTTTTCATTACCGTCAAATGAAAATTTGACCACATCATTTTTGGGATAAAACCTTGTCTATGAAAAACATGAGGGACTCAACACATTGATAGCTATGAGAAAATTTTCCAATGTTCATTAAAATTCAAAATGGTTACCAATTAATCTCTAGAGTATCACATGTATAATAAGAGGATGGTAGAGTTCAATTCGGGTTGTTTAATGGAGAAATATTATGGTGCAATGAAATTGCAACATATAAATTATCAAATGTGTGGAAAGAGGAAACACTTAAATTGGTTCGAGTGTATGATGAAACACATCAGGTATAGGAAGGACACATATCTAGTGATTATCGATAGGAGAATCCCACTTATGCAATAGAGAAAGGGAATCCTCCACTCAATCCTATAAACATTTTTCATTTTTTTCAAATGTGAGTAATAATTACACGTTAAAAACCGATGAACTAATCAAAAAAATTAAGATAACAACTGAAAATATCCATGGTATAAAGAATGATCATATTATATCACATCCATGGAGGTGGATACCAAAAAAAGTGGTGACATGTAAGATAGTTGTTGATTCAGGGAAACAAACTTACTTTTGGATTTCTCTTATACACTTTCATTCATATCTTGTTTGATAAGTGAAGCCATTAAAATGCATAAAAACGTATTCAAGTATATCTATAACACCATGAAATAATGTGAATTATTATTATTTTAATTAATTTAACATTCTTTATATTTTCCATTTCATGTATCATTGAAAATATATTTTTTTATATTAAAGAACATGGTTTCCCTGTGTAATATGCAACACCATGTTAATTTTGAACTACACACTACATAAAATTCATTTTCCTTATATGTAACATCAATGGTATTTTTCATTACATGCAATAGTGACATTCCTTGATGTCTTGTGTAACACACAAGACACAGTTTTACTAAATAATAGTGTATTATAAAAGTGTTATTATTTAATATAATAACATATAACATAGCCAATAAATTAGTTTATGAATATTATTAACTAAATTTTGAAAATATTTATTTTAAATAATGATTAGATGAATTTCTAGATTACAAATTAATTAAAAATTAATATGAATACTAATTGAATATAAAGGAAAATATTATAATTATTATGATCAAATTTTTCTTTCCGTATTAAATTAAATTAATTATTATTAGTGAGTGATATTATTATAATTTAAATATTATAAATTTAGTGACAAAAAATTATATCCATCCAATATAATCTATAGAAAAAAGATAATAAGAAACCCAATTATATGCATAAAAAGTTAATTTTTTTTATAATGGTAGTTCTACCTCATTTTAATAGAGAAACCTATTTAAAATCAAAATTATAACTGTTATAGATTTAAAATATCAAAATAAACTCTATCATTGAAATTGGAAAATAATTATTAGGTTAGGGTAATTTTTTTAAATTTTTCTATGAAGTTTCATTTTTTAATGAATACTTGAAAATACTGAATTTTAGTTCAAAACTATTATTTAATATAATTTATTTAAATGTTAAAATAAATTTATAATTGTTTTAATAGTTTAATGAGACAATATTTTCATCAATTCATTAAATTTAGGTAATTTTATTCAATTTAACATTGAAATTGGTTAAAAACATTGTAATATTTTGATCATTTTTCTTTTAAAACACAGCATTGTTGACCCAACCGCGGGATTAAGTTAAATTTAATTTACGACACCAAATTAAATAGAATATGTAAAATTTGATTCTATATTTGTAATCATAATAATTTATAATGTCTAATAAGTGAAACATAGTTTTTTTAAAGTGTATTAGTGAATTAATTAAATATAATCACATCCATTAAGGTAACATTAGGCATATGTGAGGACTAAACCTTAATCATAATAGAATAAATGAACCATTAACATGAAAATAATCCATTTAATGGAAATATTTTAACCTATTATCATATGGGACTACATTGAACCATTAATTTAACAACTTTCCATAGAAAAAACAAGGTTGTAATTCCATTTCCCAATATTTTTAGGAGTGTCACACCACCTCCACTATAAAAATACCTCCCCCTCCTCCCAGTTACTCATAGTTCTCATGAAACTTTGGCATGACCATGATCTTCCCAATGTTGAGTCAGTAAGGCTTTCCTTTTGAATTTTCCATTCATTCTTATTTTGAAAATCCCAAATACCTTGTACTTAAGCAAATCCATTTTTTTAATTCTATAGGGAACATTTGTTTCAATATGATATTTACCCTTACCGAGATTTTCGTATTCATATTGTAAATTTGTCTAAATATATATTTTGGTTTGAAGTCCAAAACCGTAAAATAATATAAATACTTAGATGTAATGTATTATGTTTCTCATTACGAATTATGATGGTGAATTCTCATTACGAATTCTGATGAGGAATTCTCATTACGAATTCTAGTGATGAATTCTCATTACGAATTCTGATTAAAAATTCTGATTACAAATTCTCATTAAGAATTCTGAGGACGAATTCTCATTACGAATTCCTGTGCAGAATTCTCATTACGAGTTCTGATGATGAATTCTCATTACAAATTCTCATTACAAATTCTGATTATGAATTCTCATTACAAATTTTAGTGCGGAATTCCCATTACGAATTCTGATGAGGAATTCTGATTACGAATTCCGATTAGGAATTCTGATTACGAATTCTCATTACGAATTTCTTAGAAAAACAGAATCCGAACATCTTATTATTATAGACACCGAATACCTTTTTGGTTAGACTACAAACATTATTTTTCATACATTCCTAACTTCATTTTTTCTTATGCTTACACTTGTTTCATTACAAAATGATGTGGTGAATTCAGTTATTGACTAACCATTGGTTGAGTGACACAAGTACAGGTCCCTCCGAAATTCAACGATAAATAGAACTATTGGAGGAGGGAGCCGACTGTTGGATCTTCGCCTATAAATAGAAGCTAATTTGAAAAGAAGTGAATACTTTTTGAATTTTTGTGATCTGAACTTCCTAAAGTGATTTCTAGAGAGAGATGCTCTTATTAACACTCAGGATTCATGCATAAAGTTTGAATGACTTGTTCAAACATTGCCTTGTGAAGACTTGCTTCGTGCAACTCCAATTTTTGGTGATTACAATCGAGGGCTTCCGTGGATAGGAAGACAGAGGTTCCAACACCGTGAAGTTGAGGGCTTCCTTGTTGAGGAAGACAAAGGTTTCGACTACCTGATAGTTGAGTTCTTGAGGGGATAGCAAGAAAGACTCCGATCTTCGTATTTAGGGCTTAACCTGGTGTGAGTAAGACATAGTTCCACGAAATTATAAATCAGGGGACCTTTATCAAAGGTTTTTGGATACCCTTATCTTTGGGTTAAAAGAGTTATTTTTTTACATGTTGTTTTACTACTTGTTTTTATACTGCATTTTGTATTACTAATGTAAGAATAACATTCTTATACTTCCTTACATGTACTCTGATATAGTCAGATTCTATACGCATTAAGGTAGAATCTCATATTTTAAACATTGGTTATGTTTCTTTTTCCAGATCCATATTTCCAGAACCTGTTTCCCGGAATCACTTTCTAGATTTAAGCAAGTGTATAGAACTATAAGTTTGTAACTTCATACATTGTCCCAATCTTTAAATCGGTGTCAGAGGTGTGTTTAATTGGATTAGTTTTATTTTGTTAAGCTTAGATCTTTCCTCACCTAAGGAAATTTTTAAAGTGTACAATTCACCCCCTCTTGTATATTGAGCATCTACATTTTTATTTCGATCCTACAATTGGTATCAGATGCGGGTTTCTGAAATAATTATACTCACATATAAGTTTTTATTTCTCAGTTTTTCATTGTTCTGTATTTTTCTCTCTTAGGAATATTCCCCTTGAATCCTAAATTTTGTTATGAACATGTTTTTGTTTATAAAGATTTTTTAGATGGCAGGAATGAATATTGGTTCCACCGACAACCTAAATCCTACAAGACCACCAATATTTTATGGCAGTGATTATGAGTATTGGAGAGAACGAATGAAGAATTTAATTATCAATACTACGGCAGATAACTTTGTTATTCTTATTGGAGGTTATCAAATTCCTAACAAAGAAGTTAGTACTTTCAAAAATAAAGAGAAGCATGATTATCAATTAAGCTATCAGGTACGCAATACTCTACTATGTTAAATGACTAAGAACATACATAACCAAATTTCATCTTGTGAAACAACTAACAGTATATGGAAGAAACTCGAAGTTACACATTTTGGTACATCCAAATCCATAGAGACAATAAGAACTATGTTGAGAGCTAAGTATCGTGATTTTAACTTTCCTTATGGAGAACCCATTTGAAAGGTGAAACAAAGGTTTATGAATATCGTGGATAACTTATAATCTATGGGAGAGAATGGTCTGGATGATGAAGCTCTTGTGGATAAGATTATAGATATTATTCCCAATGAGTGGGAATAAAAGAGAATAGATATTGATTAGAATAGGAGGGTTACTCAAATTTCTCTTGATGAACTATTTGGAACTATTATTCAACATGAAACAAGGATGAAGAGAGATGCTAACAACATGAAAAAGAAGAATACGAATGGTACTTTTTCTTTTACTACAATTTCAAACAACATGAAATCAAAGACTCCTGAGAGAGTAACTATATCCAAGTCTATGAAGGTTACTATCCAATCTGAATCTAGTGAGAGTGAAGTCTCAGAAAATGAGTTAGCTAATCTTGCTCGAATAATGAACAAGATAGATGGTCAAAGAAATTTCCAATCCAAGTTTAAGAAGAATGAAATGAAAGATAAAAATGATTCATAGGTCACATTTTATGAACGAAAGAGAAGTGGACACATATGACTTGATTTCCCTATGCTTAAAATGAAATAATGAAAAGAGAGGAATTCTGAAATGAACATGAATATGTTTTACAAACCTAAAGCTAAGATAAGTCTGAAAGCTAATACTACTTATAGTGCTAGCTGTGGAGACTCTTCAGAATATGATTCATCAGCTTAGAAGAATATGGGATAAATTTTTAATAGTACATTTCCACATACATGTCTTAGGGCCATGGTACATTCTCCCGAGGCTTTAACAAATTTATCTCTTGATAATAATTACTATTCTGAATATAGTTCTTCTAATGAAGATACTTAATCCTCAGAAAATGAAGAACCTTCATATGAAGAAGTATCTATATTTTCCAATATACCTGAAGCAAAAAAATTTAAAATTTCTATGAAATTTGACATAGAAAATACTAGGGAAGTAATTCTTACAAAAGAGATTTCAGATCTTACTACAAATCTTTGAGATAATGAAGAGTTTTTAGAAAAATATTCTAAAGACCTTGAGAAATAAAATTCTGATAAGGATGAACATTCTAAAGATATTAAGAATTCTATTTTAAAGATGAATGTTTTTGAGGAAAAATCTAACTCTGAGGAAATGATTCCTGAGGATTGGAATTTAGTCATAATACTGAAATCTGAAATTTTTTCTCTTAAGAAGCTTCTTGCAAAATTTACCTCTAGGATGGAAAATTTTGAGAAGATGTATTCTCAAATTAAACCTCACAGAAACACTATTTGAGTAGGTTATACTCACCATAAACTAGTTTTCAAAAACAACTCTTTTGTTCCTTCTAGAGCCCCTTTTTCACTAAGTGTCAAAGTGGTGGGCATTGGAATAAAAACTGTTCTTTGAATAGAGTTCAATCTCTTGGGTCACATAAAGCATATTTTTCTAAACAAATGTGGATACCCACACTTTTTTTGTTTAACAACTCCGGATCCAAGCAAGTCTGGATTCCGAAAACCTATCATGTATCTTATTTTCAAGAAAATATGGAAATTACAAACAACAATACTTGGTACGTGGATAGTGGATGTTCCCAGCATATGGCTGGTAACAAAAGGTATTTCGATAAGATGATCAAGACGAAAGGAGGAAAATTAACTTTCAGAGACAACGCTCAGAGAGAAATTATTGGTATAGGTAATATTGTTCTTCTTGGTAAAACATTGATTTAAAATGTTTTATTTGTCAAGGGTCTTAAGAACAACCTCATCAACATAAGTCAATTAAGTGATGAAGGATATCTTGTGAATTTTAGGAATGATAAGTTCTTAGTACACAATTCCAAGGAAGAGTTTATTCTCTCCACCCATAGGCAAGAGAATGTTTACAATTTGAACTTAGAAGACCTATAGAGCCAAGACATACCTTGTCTAAGTGCAATGGAAGATCATTCTTGGTTATGGAATAGAAGAATAGGTCACTGTAACCTTAGAAACTTATGTAAACTCTAATAGAAGAAACTATTTAAGGATCTACCAGAGCATAGATTTGATTCTTCTAAAGTTTGTGATCCTTGTCAATATGACAAGAAATATAAATCTAGTTTCAAATCAATTGATGAATTCTCAACAAATGATGAACTACAGTTGGTACACATGGATCTTTTTGGTCTAACAGAAACAGGTAGAATTTGGGGAAAGTACTATGTATTTGTTTTGGTTGATGATTACACTAGATTTACATGAGTCTACTTTCTAGAAAATAAATCTGAATCTTTTTCTTATTTCAAAAGTTTTAGAGACCAGGTTTAAAATGAGAAAATCCTTCCACTAAAAACAATTCATATTGATCAGGGAGGAGAATTTCAAAATTATGATTTTGAAACTTTTTGTAGTAAAAAAGGTATTACCCACACCTTTTCAGCACCTAGAACACCTCAACAAATTGGTGGTGTTCAAAGAAGAAATATAATTATTCAAGAGATAACTAGAACCATGTTGAGTGAGTATTTTGTTGCCAAGCATTTTTGGGCTGAAGCTATAAGTACTTCTTGTTATACTATAAATCGAGATTTGATTAGACATTTTCTTAATAAAACTTATTATGAGTTATGGAATGGTATAAAACCAAGACTTTACTACTTCAAAGTTTTTGGATCCAAGGTATTCATCCTGAATACTAAAGATAACTTACACAAATTTGCACCAAAATCTGATGAAGGAATATTCATTGGCTACTCCACAAC
The DNA here is from genome assembly GCA_963277665.1 of Viscum album. Taxonomy (NCBI): domain Eukaryota; kingdom Viridiplantae; phylum Streptophyta; class Magnoliopsida; order Santalales; family Viscaceae; genus Viscum; species Viscum album. The sequence goes on along the minus strand of OY728130.1, from coordinate 351,929,924 downwards.
TTCTAAGGCTTATAGAGTTTTCAATAAAAAAACTTGTACTGTTGAGGAAATAGTACATGTAAAATTTGATGAGTCTGACCCTTTTATTTAAACCATCCCAACCTATATCCTCGGATGTGTTTTCAAAAACTGATTATCAACCTTTGATAGAATATCCTTCTGATAAGGAAAATGTTCAAGAATATACTTCTGAAACATTTACCCCATAAGACATTCTTCCCTATGTTGATGAACTGGTTTTACAAAACCCAAGTCAGGTGTTTCATAAGAATCATCCTACTAATAGTATCATCAGGGATGTGATTCAACCTATAAGGACTAGAAGTTCCTTGATAAATGAAGTAGATCATCTATCATTCTTTTCCCAATTGGAAAAAAAGCACTGTGGAAGCTTTAGGTGATGATGATTGGATCAAATCCATGCAAGATGAACTAAATTAATTCGAAACGAATAAAGTCTGGACCTTGGTTGAAAGACCTAAGGCAACTTCTGTTATTGGAGTAAAGCGGGTCTTTAGAATTAAGTGTGATGAAAATGGAGTCATAGTTATAACTAAAGCTTGAATAGTTGCTAATTTATATAATCAACAAGAAGGAATAGACTATGAAGAAATCCATTCTCTAGTATCTAGACTTGAATCTATTAGTATCTTACTTGCCTTTATAGAATTCATCAATTTTAAACTTTTTCTAATGGACGTGAAATGTGCTTTTATTAACGGTTTTGTCCAAGAGGATGTTTTTATTGAACAAAATCTTGGATATGAAGATACAATACATCCTAAACATGTTTTTAGACTTACCAAAGATTTGTATGGCCTTAATCAAGCCCATGAGCATGGTATGATAGAATTACATGATTTTTGTTTCAAAATAACTATGTAAAGGGAAATGCAGATCCAACCATTTTTATAAATAAAGATAAGAATAACGATTCGATTGTTGAAATATATGTTGATGACAATATATTTGGTACAACCAAGAAATCCTTAATTGATTCCTTTGCGAATCTAATGAAATCTGAGTTTTAAATGAGTATGATGGGTGAGTTAATATTTTTCCTTGGTTTTCAAATTTCTCAAAAACTAGAAGGAATCTACATATCCCAACATAATTATATCAAATATCTTCTTAAAAAGTATGGGTATAACAAAACTAAGAGTATAAGTACTCCTATCGGTACCTCAAACACACTAAATCTTGATGAAGTAGGGAAACCAGTAGATCAAACATCTTTTAGATGTATGATAGGAAGTCTACTTTACTTGACATTTAGTTCACCAGACATAATGTTTTTAGTATGCTTATGATCCAGATATCAATCCAATCCAAAGAAATCTCATTTAAAGGAAGTGAAAAGAATTTTTCACTACTTAATGGGAACCATGGATCTAGGATTATTGTGTACTTCTGGAAATGATTTTCTTTTAAAAAGTTCTTCGGATGCTGACTTTGGTGGATGTAGAATGGATAGAAAGAGTACATCCGGAACATTTCATTTCTTAGGAGATTAATTAGTTTCTTGTTCATGAAAGAAGCAAAATTCTATAACACTTTCCACTGTTGATGTTGATTATGTAGCAGCTTGAATTTGATGTGCTCAAGTGTTGTGGATGAAACACACACTCACAGATTATGGCCTGAGTTTTACTAGGACACAAATTTTGTGTGATAACACAAGTACCATTTCCCTTAATAAAAACTCTTCACATCACTCCCATGAAAAGCACATACATATAAGGCATCACTTTCATCGGGATCACACACTTAAACAAGATATCATTATTCAGTTTATTGGAATGCAAGATCAACATGCTGACATTTTCACAAAATCATTACCTTCCGATAGATTTGAAGACATTAAATAGAAGTTAGGAATGATAACTATGAGTTATTCCTTATTTATTAACGTCTTGTTGAAAAATTCTCCTTACAGTAATAAAATCCTTTTCATAGGGGAGGTACATTTTCTTGTTAGCATAATCAAAATTTTCGTAGACAGTTCTTCAAACCTTCATAACCAAAATTTTTCGTATTGAGTTTTTGTTTCATAATATGATTTTAAAATTTTTCGTTTTAAAATATTTGAATTGAAAATTTCATAACGGAAATCTTCGTAATGATGTTTTTCAAGTAAAAATTTTTGTAATAAATTTTTAGAACTCGGAGTTCTCATAATGGAATCTTTCCATACTCGGAGTCTCTGTAATGGAAACTTTTCGTACTCATAGTTTTTGTAATGGAAATTTTCCATCCTCAGAACATTTGTAATCATAATATTTTGTACTCATAATTTTTCGTACTCATAATTTTTCTTTCTCATCATTTTTCATACTCATAATTTTTCGTACTCATAATTTTTCGTACTCATAATTTTTGGTACTCATAATTTTCCATACTCATAACATTCGTAATCATAATTTTTCGTACTCATAATTTTTCACACTCCTAATATTTCCTACTCATAATTTTTCATACTCATAATTTTTTATACACATAATTTTTCGTACTGATAATTTTTCGTACTCATAATTTTTTTCATACTCATAATTTTTTCGTACTCATAATTTTTCATACTCATAATTTTTTGTACTCATAATTTTTTCGTACTCATAATGTTTCTTACTCATAATTTTTCGTACTCATATTTTTTTTCCGTACTCATAATTTTTCGTTCTCATAATTTTTCATACTCATAATTTTTCATACTCATAATTGTTTTTGTACTCATAAATTTTTCGTACTCACTATTTTCCGTACTCATAATATTCATACTCATACCTTTTGTACTAGAGTTTTGGTACTCAAAGTATTTTACACATTATGTTTTTCATAGTGAGTTTTTCATAGTAATATTTTTCGAAGTTAAATTTTTCTCCAAGAAGAATATTTCCTATTACAAATAAACATCCTAGCCAATCCGAAAGGTATGACTTTCTTACTTATGTTTTCGTAACCACTTTTACTTGATGGTAGTTTCCTTTTATTTTAAAATTCTCGTACTCAAGTTTCCTTAAATTTGAATAGTTGTATTAAAACCTCAAAAGATCAGATTCAAGAATTCCCTACGGGTATGATTTCATCCATCATATCAGATCAAAGGGTTATCAACCATTAGATGGTTTTTGAAATTTCAAAGGTCACCTACATCACCTATATAAAGGGATCCCCTTTTTATGTCCCACATCGATTTCAAATCTCTCGCATGCCGAAGCCTTGCCTCAGTTCTTAAAGTCCATTAAAAGTTTTTAGTTCTCCATTCCAAATGTCTGTAGAAGACACCTCTCAAGAAATGTCTTCCATAAAACCAATATCATCTTGGTTAGTCTACAGAGAAAGGTTGGCCCACCCGAATTTCATCAACACGTATGATTCCCTTATCTCTAAGAATATCAAACTCAACGGTTGGGATGAATTTTACATATCAAAGACAGGGGGCCAAGATGTTGTCTACACAGATTTTCTTATAGAATTCTATGAGTCTGTATCCTTCTATGAAGAAGATGGCAGAGAAAGATTTTATTTTAAGTCATATGGAAAGACTTACAAGCTTTATTATACCAAGGCTTAGAGCTTGGTGGGATTATCTTATGATAGAGAGGCTGAATTGTGTTCACACAAACTGCCAGATGATCATGGAAGTTTCAAGAAAGTAAAGGCATTGAAATGCCTTGGCCACAAAGATGATAAAACAGCAAATATTTCTCATCTCTCCCCCAACAACTATATGTTTCAGTTATGGGTTCACGGATTTTTCGTACCGAGGAGAGGTGATATGGAAAATCTTATGAAGAGTGATATTTACATCTTGGATTTCTTGGTAAATATAAAGAAGATTAACCTGATGAGGCACATTCATATTACAATTCTAAATTTCAAGAATGGAACTTTGAAAGCCCAAATTATTATATATTTATCTCTCCTATGCAAGCTTATTATTTGATGTCTTGATTATTTCAAGGTTTCTTGCACCTCAAGGATCAAGAATTGTAAGGTAATCTTGATAAGTGAAGACACCTTAAAGAGAATGAAAATTGGTTTTTCAAAAGAGTCAGGAGAGTTCTACGATCTGCCACAGGAGGAGGCAGAAGCCGGTACAGAAAATGTAGAAAAAGCTGAACCGTCTAAGATGACATGGAAGAAGAGGATGCTGAAGGAAGTGCAAGATGAAGGAAAAACTCCTAAGTCTAAGGAAAACCAATCTCCACCATCCAAGAAAAAGAAACAAAAATCATACATGGAAGAAGTGGTAGATAAGTGGAGAGAGATCAAGAAGAAGAGAAAAAAGGGAACCCCAGTTCGGATTAGACCCTGTTAAGGATAAGGCCTTAAAAGAGAAAGCATCTGATGAGTTAGAGAGGCAAGAAAAAGAGAAGAAGATGAAGAAAAAGATGTCTAAAGCTGAGGTTATACAGTCTCTGTTGAGAGATACTGATTTAGCCTCTAACAAGATCCCTATTCCAGAAAAATTTGATGTCCAACCATTACCGGAGACCCCTGGGAAGAAGTATTTCACTCCATAAAAATCCAAAGAGAAAGAGGTTGTTAAAGTAGAAGTAGAGAAAGGAGCTAGAGAAGAATAAGTGGAAGAAGTTTTTGAAGAATTAGTATAAGAAGAAGTACTAGAAGAAGGAAGTGATGATCTAGATTCCATAATTAACCAAGTTAAGGATATTCAAGAAAAGGCCAAATCCTAAAGGTTTATCACTCTGGAAAAGGTAGCTCAGAAAGAAGGAAACAAATATGATAATAAAGAGGAAGAGAAAGATAATGAATTTTATGAGGAAGAGATTAATGAGAAGCATTTTCTTGAATAAGGTGAAGAGAAGGAAAACCAGATGAAGATAAAAATTTTCAAGTATTTGAAAGAGAGGAAGATTCTTATGATGATCAACCCATTATGAAAGTTGACAAGGGGAAGCATGTGCTTATGGATACCCTAACATGAGATTTTATAAGAAAGAAGGAGGTTGGTGGTTCTTATAAAAAGAAGCCAGTGAAAATTGAAGAACAATCCCCAATCAAAGTGACTGATTCGGAATCATCATCACTAGGTCATGACATTATTTTCGAGTCTTTGATGATATTGGTGCACACAATTCTGATCTTTCCCACCATAGACTCTAGATTCTAGATGATGCAACACAATATCAATCAGAAGTCAGAATCCATATCTATGGTGACAGATAAGTGTGTGGAAATTGAAGCAGATCTTAAAAATATCCTTATAAATTATGATGTTCACAGAAAATAATGCAGCAAAATCACTTTTTGGTTTAAGAAAGCTTAAGAATACATGGATAAGTTTGATCAATTTTAGTAAGATGTTAAAGATGCTTTTGACACTGAGGAATCCAAAATCAATAATTTTCAGGAAAATCTGACCATTGAGGAAAATTATCGGAATCAACTGGTCAAAGATCTGAATGGGTATCTTAACTCAGTTGCTCAGAACTGGAAAGGGGAAAGCGATTTCCGTATTGAGTTTCAAGAAAAGCTGCAAAACAATGATGAGTTGCTAAACATACTGGAAGAGGCCATGAAGGATCAAGTAGAGGTGCTGAAAACTCAACAAGAAAGGATCACATCTTTGGAGAAGCAAGCTGAGGAGGATCAGAATGATTTGAAGAAGCTAAAAACTCTCTTAAATAAGTTAATTCCAAAGGAGAAAGAAGAAAAATGAACTCAATCCGATCTTTTGTTGCATTTTATTTTCCTTGTAAAAATTATTTCAAATCTATTGAAATCTCTGGTTGTTTGTATCTGGTGTTATTATATACTAATGTTTTATGTACTTTATTACTTTCCCATTAACTCAATTATTTTTGAAAATCACAAAGGGGGAGAAGGAAAATGAACCACTAAAAAGGGGGAGAAGGAAAAATCCTTATGTAAGAACTATCCAAAGTAAGGGGGAGTTTCTCATTACGAAGGTTTTCATTCCCATGATAACAAAAACTCCATTCCAGAAATCCAGAATAAAATCTTTAGTGTTCCTAAGCCTAGGGGGGGTTATTTTTATTCACTATCATCAATAAATAATGGGAGATAAGTTTTAATTTCTAACCATAAAAAAAATTTCTAGGTCCTTATATTATTTTTCATAAGGATGTTTGTGCTTTCCAAAAGGGGGGATATGGTTGAGTCAATAAGGTTTTCCTGATGAATTTTCCATTAATTATTGTTTTGAATATCACAAACACCTTATACTTAAGAAAATCCATATTTTACATCAATAAGGAAAATTTCTTTCATTAAGGAAATTTACCATTACCTAGATTTTTGTATTCATATCATAAATTTGTCTTAATATAAATTTCTGATTGAAGTACAAAACCTCAGAATCATATAAATACTTAGATGTAAGGTATTCTGTTTCACATTTCGATTTCTGATGATGAATTCTCATTACAAATTTTGATTATGAATTCTGATGAGGAATTCTCATTATGAATTCTAGTGATGAATTCTCATTAGGAATTTTGATTACGAATTCTCATTACAAATTCTGATGATGAATTCTCATTACAAATTCTAGTGCAGAATTCTCATTATGAATTCTGATGTGGAATTCTCAATACGAATTCTCATTAAGAATTCTGATAAAGAATTCTCATTACAAATTATGATTATGATTTCTGATTACGATTTCTCGTTACGAATTTCTTAGAAAAATAGAATCTGAACATCTCTATATTATAGAATCTGAATACCTTTTTGGATAGACTGTGAACTTTATTTTTCTTACATTCCAAACTTCATTTTTTCTTGTGCTTACACTTGTTTCATTACAAAACGATGTCGTGTTTTCAGTTATTGACTAAATGTTGGTTGAGTGACACGTGTACAGGTCTCTCCGAAATTCAAGGAGAAATATGACCATTGGTGGAGGGAGCTGATCATTGGAGCTTCGCCTATAAATAGAAGCTCATTTGAAATGAAGCGACAACTTTTTGAATTTTGGTCATCTGAACTTCCTGACGTGATTTATAGAGAGAGAGGCTCTTATTAACTCTCAAGCTTCGTGCACAAAGTTTTAATTACTTGTTAAAACTTTTACTTGTGCATAATTTATTCGTGAGACTCTGATTGTTGGTGATTACAATCGAGGGCTTCTGAGGATAAGAAGACAGAGGTTCCAACAACATGAATTTGAGGGCTACCTTGCTGAGGAAGACAGAGGTGCTGACTACATGATAGTTGAGGGATTGTAGGTATAACAAGGCAGACTCTGATCTTTGTATCGAGCCCTTACCCTAGTGTGGGTATGACAGACTTTCTTGAAAGTATAAATCAAGGAACCTTTATCCAAGGTTGTTCGATACCCTTCTCTTTGGGTTAAAAGAGTTATTGTTTGTTACTTGTGTTTTACTACCTGTTTTTTCACTGAATTCTGTATTTCTAAGGAAATTATAACTTTATTATACTTCCTTACTTGTAATCTGATTTAGTTAGATTCTATTCACATTAAGGTAGAATCTCACATTGTAAACTTTGGTTATGTTTCTTTTTCTGGATCCATATTTTCGAAACCTGTTTCACGAAATCAATTTCCATATTTAAGCAAGTGTATAAGACTAGAAGTTTGAAACTTCATACTTTTTCCCAATCTTTCAATTGGTGTTAGAGGTGTTGTGAATTTTGTTAGTTTAACTTTGTTAAACTTATATCTTTCCTCATCTAAGGAAATTTTTAAAGTGTACAATTCACCCCCCTCTTGTATATTGAGCATCTACATCGTTATTTCGATCCCACAACAAAACAGGTCATAATCATAACAAAAATATTACATGAGACCTATATTTTATCATAAATCCTTTCTTGTATTTCCCCTGGATTTAACCAATAGTATTTACCCAGTTAAGAGGTAACATCCTCCCTCAAACCCATCTATTTTATTTTCATTACCCACATCCTCACATCTTATTAATACACACTTCTATAAAAAACTAGTTATTTTTATAGGTTGTTGTTATGATACTGGTATGACCTAAACTTACACACACATCTATCTAATGGGTAATTAATATACTGTTTATGTGTACGATGAACTACCACCTCACTAAATGATGATTGTTCATTTTTCATTTATGACCTCTCGTTGTGGAAATTACAATGGAAACTATTATTCTATATATTATATATTATATTAATTATTTATTTAACATCCATTAATCATTTTACCACATATATCATTATACTTTCTATTTGGTGTAAATATAATAATTTTTTTTGAGGAAGTGTGGACTACCGCCCCCACAAAGCGATGTGATTTATTCACACACTAAATGAAATGTATTAAAGAAGATCTTAGTGAACTAATATAATATATATGATATAATAATGATACTATTAGAATGATATATATTAATGTATGATATTTACACTCTTTTATTCGATAGGAAAATTAAACGAAAACATCTTTCATGTGGACAAACGACCAACATTCTCCTTGAACAGTGTATTTCATTTCATACTTCTGTATTATATAGATTATTATAAAACATGAATTAAGAATATAAATGATATTTATATCTCATTTTATATTCATTAAAGAATGATATTAGTATAAGGACCAATAAAATAAAAAATTAAAACACATGTGAAAAATAAAATTCAGATTACTCTTTGCATAACCATAACATGGAATTATTATGAAGAGGGTAATTGTAATGGCCCGGACCTCTCCGGTCGATTACTTTGTAAAAACATTTTTTTTGATGTGGTCAATGCAGCGAACATCAAAAATAATAATAATTAATAATAATAAATGGTGACGTTTTAATAAATTTTATTTGGGGTTTTGTTATAAGTGTTATACTAAATAATTATAATAATAATGTTGGTTTTTTTATAGAACTGGTAATAATGATTTAATGAGAATTATGTTTTGAATTAATTGCAATGAGATTTGAGATATAAGGATAAATAAGAAATGTTATTATATTATGATAATTGTGTTTAAAAATAATAATAATAATAATAATTATAAAGATTTAAAATAGGTGTGTGTCATGTGGGTTTTGATGGGAGGTGATCTTGCATGTTTTTTAGGGAGATTCAATCATTATTATTGAAAATAATTATGATAAAAAGAATGGAACTAATGGTGTAAAATCAAGGGAGGCGCCACTTTGTTGGGGAGGAATGAGATTGAAGAGAGAAGATGAAAAATATATTAATAATGATATAAAATAAAAGATAAGATTAAATGAAAAAAAGAGAGAGAAGGAATACAAGGTGGGGCGTTTTGGGCATGGAATGAGGAAGAGAGAGGCGCCACTTTTTGTGGAAGAAGGTAAGAAGATTGGAGAGAGAATGTGAGAATTTAAGAATTAAATTAAATAATATAATATAATAATGTAATTATTAATTTTGGATGGGAAAACTGAATTTTGACGGTATCATCCTCATGCGACCTCGGTTTCACGAACCACCAGTGGCAGTGTGACCCTGACTACGAGACGGAAATTATGAGTCCAATATTGGATGTCTTTTTCGGGTTTTCAGATTGGGTACCCGAAACGCTCATGAATTAATTGAACATGAGGTTTTCCTTTATTATAATAATAAAAATATTTGTATTATATATTTATTATGTTAATGAGGAGCATGTGGTTGAGGCGCTATACATGGACCTCCCCATGTATATTATAATAATAAATGATATGGATTAAATGAGATAATAAATTAAAGTAAATAAATGGGGAGAATAAAGGGGGTGTATGATGAGGTTAAAGGAGGTGTAAGGGGGGTTTTTTCTTCTTCCCCTTAAATGAATAATATTCATAATAATATTATTATCATAATAGAATAAAAATAAAGGTGATTGATTGGTGGTGGAGATATTTGGGCGTGAAAGCAAAAGGGGACCCAATTTTTTGAGCGTATAAAATTCAAGGAAAATAAATAAATAATAATATTATAAAATTTTAGTATTATTTTTGGGTTTTATAATCTTAATTCGACCGTAACTTCTTCATATGATGTCGGAATGACGAACTGTCAGCGGCAGTGTAATCCTGTAATTAAGACTGTCATTTTAAGACCAGTGATGGATACCTTTTTATGAGTTATGTCTCGGGTCAACGAAACACACATATTAATAAAATTAACGTTTTTTATTAAAACGCATGGAAACCGCGTGACGTGTTGTGTGTTAACCAATCAAAACATGTAATGTATGTACGGTCACATCGTGTATTCATTAATTCACGCTGAATACAGATTTACCTATTCGTTTCCTATATAAGAACGAGGTCATGTTTTATTTTCCATATCGATCGCTTCTTTGTCGCACGACGACGCTCTTGGACAATCGAGAAGTATTCCTCCTCTAACTTCTTTGTCCGAGCTCCGAATTACAATCCGTCAGTGGCCACAGGATCGTAGCGACGAGACGAAGCTTCTAAGACTGGACTTTTCACCTTTCCTTCCAGCCTTCCCTCTCCAGCTTCCATCCTAGGAGGCGTTTTTCGGATTTGGCGAAGGCGGAGGACACCGAAGGACGTCGTCGGAAGCGATGTGATCGGGAACTTTTGAGGTAGGGGTTTACCTTCGTCTCTCTATTTGGTGCAACATGCAGGGTGGGATATTTCTCTTTTGTTCCATGGGATGCAGTTGAACTTTAAATAAAGATAATAACCAGATAAAGAAGGGTTTGGGGTTTTGTGCTGTTTCTATTGCCTTCCAGTTTCTTTATCTTCTGATTGTGATTTTGGATTGAAAGGCCTTTGCATACTGAAAATCATGGCCGTTGGTGGCCTTTGCGTGCACAATTGATATCAGAATTGTTTGTGGTTGGTTTTGTTAAAACATGGAAATGGATAAGCACGTAAGACTGGCTGATTAAATGAGAATGAAAACCTTGTGTGATCACCCCGGTTGAACAAAATTGGAATAATGAACATGTTGGGGGTTTGGTTGTTTTGTGGGAAATGTTTTTGTAAACGATGGGGTTGAAATGGGAAGTGGTTGGTTTTGGAAAATTCCTTTATTTATGAAAAGTGTTTTGATTATGAAAAGTGTTTTGGAAGTAAAAGGTGTTTTCAAATGCGGAAATGTTTTGTGTGTGGAAAGGGTTTTATGTGTGGAACTTTGAAATAAATGAATAATGGAATGTTGTATGGTTGTGATAATCTTTTGTAAATGAAATGGCATGTGGTTGCTTGCGTTTTACCTAACCTTGGTTGTGGATGGCAGGGATATGTTTTTGAAAGGTTTTGTCTGGATGATAGTTTCCCAGTAGTAATAATTTTGTTAAACCATTGCATGAAACATGAAAACCTAAATGGGGTTGGGGGATGATTGTTTGGTTGTTGATGCATGCTTCGTGGTAGCAGTGCCGAGGCACATGCTCAGTTTCGCTTTTTAAGAAGCCATAGGTTGGGCTGTGTGTTTGGTATATGTATATATATAATTGTATCTTTGTGTTTTGTCGCACCACACCCATGTCAAGCACCTAGTGCCGAACAATCCCATTTTATGGGAGAGGGTGTTCACCCTTAGTTACTAGCTCCTTCCTGCTCCTTCTTCCATAGGCTATGATGGCTTGAGGTGACCTTAAACCCAAGACTCTTCGGGTAGGTCTCGGAGGCTGTGATGGCTTGAGGCGACCTTTAGCCCAAGACTCTTCGGGTAGGCTTACCGTTCCCAAGAACCTTCGGGATGATGCCCAGGTGTCTGCGGGAGGGTTAGTGGTTGTGGCCCAGGTGTGTGCGGGCGAGATGCGTGGTTGTGAGGCCCAGGTGTGTGCGGGCGGGATGCATGGTTTGGCCCAGGTGTGTGCGGGCGGGAAGAGTGTGGTAGCGTTAGGACGTTTTCCGTTAGGAAGAGCATCATCTAATTAAGTGGGAAATGGTGCAGGGTACCCAATACTTTTGTTCTATATATATATACTAAACTTGTTTGTGTTACTTGGTGAGTGTGACCAGTGAGGCTGGGTGGATAGTTTTTCCTTGTTAGTTTCTGGTTCTTCTGTTTTCTCACGGGACCTTAGGGTGTCTCCCCACTTGTGCACGGGAGCTTTAGGTTTCCCTACAGAGTATACTTGTATGCTCACCCTATGTTTACTTTCAGGTTTCCAGGAGGACTACCAGGGCCGTGCGGGACCCTACTAGTCGGGCAGTTGGAGTTGTTTCAGTTGTTGTTCTCTTATTTTCTTTGGCATTGTACTTTTGAGCTTCCTTGTACTTGTACCTTGTTATAAAAATTGTTTAGACATGCATGTGGGCTTGGTTTGGGTTTATTTATATACACTTGTTCTTTTCCCTTTTTGGTGGTTGACTTGTCCTATTTTCTGATCCAAAATAATAAAAAGGTTAATGCCTCCCATATTTGTGTAAACTCATACCCTTGGTGCTAGTCGCCACCCCGGGGCCTACTGGAGGCGGGACTCGGGGGTCATTATCCCTTTTTCACCATTTCCAGCTCAGGAGGGGCATCTTTGATGGAAGGGGGTCGTGACAGAATGGTATCAGAGCTGATGGTTGAGAGATAGGATAAAGTCTGGAGTTAGGAACAGTGAGGATAGCATGGGATGGTAGGGAACCAAGGGAAGGTACATGCATCATCATGTTTGTGTTTTACTTGATTTGGGTGTTCTGGGAATGAAATTGAAATAAAATGATAATTAAAACTTTGAGTTTTTCCTTACTACTTGGGCTTAGGCGATCCTTGTTTACCATACATCTATGGCACTTGGACGTTAACAGAAATGCAGAGGAGTGGGACGCGGACAATTTCACGCAACAGAAGTGGCAACCCCAGCAAGGCGAAAGATCGAGAGAGATGTTTCATTTTTTACTTAAATTCTCTCGTTTATGTTTTGTTTAAATCCAGGAGCATCACACTCAATTGTTGAAACTCATTCTCGCCCATGCTTTGGGCCTGGACCTTGTTTTTCATGAGTCTATAATGCTATGTTGTTTCCAGGATTTCTTTAAATGTACGTGAAGAGCCCTATCATGTGGGGAGGGGAAGACCTAATCCCTAATCGAGACACATTAATGTGGATGCGATTTAACCTGTCCAGGCGAGTCAGTGCCGCCTAAAGCGGATAATATCTCAACATGGGAGAAATAATTCCTCAAGCCATGTGTCCGGGCAGTGTGTGGGTTGTACGTTGTTGGGTGCAGTGTAATTTGAAAAAAAAAACCAAATATATGGGAAAAGAAAAACCTGATCCTTAATCAAGACGCATTAATGAGGATGCAATTAAACCCGTGCAGGCGAGTCAGTGCCGCCTAAAGCGGATAGTATCTTGACATAGGAGAGGGAATTCCTAACTCATAGAGTTTTTGGTTGGTTCCTTGTCATGACGAGAGCCCTGAGAGGTATCTTGTGGAGTGGTTCTTCAGATCCTTTCCTTCTTCTGGGTCAGTTTTTAATTCTCGAGGACGAGAATGTTTTGAGAGGTATCTAATGTAATGGCCCGGACCTCTCCAGTCGATTACTTTGTAAAAACGTTTTTTTGATGTGGTCAATGTGGAGAACATCAAAAATAATAATTAATAATAATAATAAATGGTGATGTGTTAATAAATTTTATTTGGGGTTTTGTTATAAGTGTTATACTAAATAATTATAATAATAATGTTGGTTTTTTTGATAGATCTGGTAATAATGATTTAATGAGAATTATGTTTTGAATTAATTGTAATGAGATTTGAGATATAAGGATAAATAAGAGATGTTATTATATTATGATAATTGTGTTTAAAAAAAATTAAATAATAATAATAATGATAAAGATTTAAAATAGGTGTGTGTCATGTGGGTTTTTATGGGAGGTGATCTTGCATGTTTTTTAGGGAGATTCAATCATTATTATTGAAAATAATTATGATAAAAAGAATGGAACTAATGGTGTAAAATCAAGGGAGGCGCCACTTTGTTGGGGAGGAATGAGATTGAAGAGAGAAGATGAAAAATATATTAATAATGATTTAAAATAAAAGATAAGATTAAATGAAAAAAAAGAGAGAGAAGGAATACAAGGTGGGGCGTTTTGGGCATGGAATGAGGAAGAGAGAGGCGCCACTTTTTGTGGAAGAAGGTAAGAAGATTGGAGAGAGAATGTGAGAATTTAAGAATTAAATTAAATAATATAATATAATAATTATATTATTAATTTTGGATGGGAAAACTGAATTTTGACGGTATCTTCCTCATGCGACCTCGGTTTCACGAACCGTCACCGGCAGTGTGACCCTGACTACGAGACGGAAATTATGAGTCCAATATTGGATGTCTTTTTCGGGTTTTCAGATTTGGTACCCGAAACGCTCATGAATTAATTGAACATGAGGTTTTCCTTTATTATAATAATAAAAATATTTGTATTATATATTTATTATGTTAATGAGGAGCATGTGGGTGAGGCGCTATACATGGACCTCCCCATGTATATTATAATAATAAATCATATGGATTAAATGAGATAATAAATTAAAGTAAATAAATGGGGAGAATAAAGGGGGTGTATGATGAGGTTAAAGGAGGTGTAAGGGGGTTTTTTTTTTCTTCCCCTTAAATGAATAATATTCATAATAATATTATTATCATAATAGAAAAAAAATAAAGGAGATTGATTGGTGGTGGAGATATTTGGGCGTGAAAGCAAAAGGGGACCCAATTTTTTGACCGTATAAAATTCAAGGAAAATAAATAAATAATAATATCATAAAATTTTATTATTATTTTTGGGTTTTATAATCTTAATTCGACCGTAACTTCTTCATATGGTGTCGGAATGACGAACCGTCAGTGGCAGTGTTATCCTGTAATTAAGACGGTCATTTTAAGACCAGTGATGGATACCTTTTATGAGTTATGTCTTGGGTCAACGAAACACACATATTAATAAACTTAACGTTTTTTATTAAAACGTGTGGAAACCGTGTGACGTGTTGTGTGTTAACCAATAAAAACATGTAACGTATGTACGGTCACATCGTGTATTCATTAATGCACGCTTAATACGGATTTACCTATTCATTGCCTATATAAGAACGAGGTCATGTTTTATCTTCCATATCGATCGCTTCTTTGTCGCACGACGACGCTCTTGGACAATCGAGAAGTATTCCTCCTCTAACTTCTTTGTCCGAGCTCCAAATTACAATCCGTCAGTGGCCACAGGATCGTAGCGACGAGACGAAGCTTCTAAGCCCGGACTTGTCACCTTTCCTTCCGGCCTTCCTTCTCCAGCTTCTATCCTAGGAGGTGTTTTTCGGGTTTGGCGAAGGCGGAGGACACCGAAGGACGTCGTCGGAAGCGACGTGATCGGGAACTTTTGAGGTAGGGGTTTACCTTCGTCTCTTTATTTGGTGCAACATGCAGGGTGGGATATTTCTCTTTTGTTCCATGGGATGCAGTTGAACTTTAAAAAAAGATAATAACCGGATAAAGAAGGGTTTGGGGTTTTGTGCTGTTTCTATTGCCTTCCAGTTTCTTTATCTTCTGATTGTGATTTTTGATTGAAAGGCCTTTGCCTACTGAAAATCAAGGTCGTTGGTGGCCTTTGCGTGCACAATTGATATCTGAATTGTTTGTGGTTGGTTTTCTTATAACATGGAAAATGGATAAGCACGTAAGACTGGCTTATTAAATGAGAATGAAAACCTTGTGTGATCACCACGGTTGAACAAAATTGGAATAATGAACATGTTGGGGGTTTGGTTGTTTTGTGGGAAATGTTTTTGTAAACGATGGGGTTGAAATGGGAAGTGGTTGGTTGTGGAAGATGCCTTTATTTATGAAAAGTGTTTTGATTATGAAAAGTGTTTTGGAAGTAAAAGGTGTTTTCAAATGCGGAAATTTTGTGTGTGTGGAAAGGGTTTTATGTGGGGAACTTTGAAATAAATGAATGATGGAATGTTTTATGGTTGTGATAATCTTTTGTAAATGAAATGGCATGTGGTTGCTTGCATTTTACCTAACATTGGTTGTGGATGGCAGGGATATGTTTGTGAAAGGTTTTGTCTGGATGATAGTTGCCCAGTAGTAATAATTTTGTTAAACCATTGCATGAAACATGAAAACCTAAATGGGGTTGGGGGATGATTGTTTGGTTGTTGATGCATGCTTCGTGGTAGCAGTGCCGAGGCACATTCTCAGTTTCTCTTTTTAAGAAGCCATAGGTTGGGCTGTGTGTTTGGTATATGTATATATATAATTGTATCTTTGTGTTTTGTCGCACCACACCCATGTCAAGCACCTAGTGCCGAACACTCCCATTTTATGGGAGAGGGTGTTCCCCCTTAGTTACTAGCTCCTTCCTGCTCCTTCTTCCATAGGCTATGACGGCTTGAGGTGACCTTACACCCAAGACTCTTCGGGTAGGTCTCGGAGGCTGTGATGGCTTGAGGTGACCTTTAGCCCAAGACTCTTCGGGAAGACTTACTGTTCCCAAGAACCTTCGGGATGAGGCCCAGGTGTCTGCGGGCGGGTTAGTGGTTGTGTCCCAGGTGTGTGCGGGCGAGATGCGTGGTTGTGAGGCCCAGGTGTGTGCGGGCGGGATGCGTGGTTTGGCCCAGGTGTGTGCGGGCGGGAAGATTGTGGTAGCTTCAGGACGTTTGCCATTAGAAAGAGAAGCATCTAATTAAGTGGGAAATGGTGTGGGGTACCCAATACATTTGTTCTATATATATATATATATACTAAACTTGTTTGTGTTACTTGGTGAGTGTGACCAGTGAGGCTGGGTGAATAGTTTTTCCTTGTTAGTTTCTGGTTCTTCTGTTTTCTCACGGGACCTTAGGGTGTCTCCCCACTTGTGCACGAGAGCTTTAGGTTTCCCTACTGAGTATACTTGTATACTCACCCTACGTTTACTTTCAGGTTTCCAGGAGGACTACCAGGGCCGTGCGGGACCCTACTAGTCGGGCAGTTGGAGTTGTTGCAGTTGTTGTTCTCTTGTTTTCTTTGGCATTGTACTTTTGAGCTTCCTTGTACTTGTTCCTTATTATAAAAATTGTTTAAACATGCATGTGGGCTTGGTTTGGGTTTATTTATATACACTTGTTCTTTTCCCTTTTTGGTGGTTGCCTTGTCCTATTTCCCGATCCAAAATAATAAAAAGGGTAATACCTCCCATATTTGTGTAAACTCATACCCTTGGTGCTAGTCGCCACCCCGGGGCCTACTGGAGGCGGGACTCGGGGGTCATTATCTCCCTTTCACCATTTCCAGCTCATGAGGGGCATCTTTGATGGAAGGGGGTCGTGACAGTAATATATCACAATGAAACATATATGGTATTAGATGTAAGGATATGGTTGTGTGATATATGTTTAATTAATTTATATTTATTATACATATGATTTTTCTGAGTACGACAGGAGTCAAGACACATGGTATGGGAATTTAATCTCACTTTTTATTTATGTGAGATACATGCATCTGTCACCACACACTCAATTTGTGTAGTGTGAATGCTACCCATGGATGTATTATATGATTAATATAATATTATTTTTGTTATTTACATATCTATTTTATTATATTTTGTTCATGGGGACTAGTTTTTCAAAATTTACAAAATTGATAAAATGGTTTTGTCTCAATTTTCTTTCTTCGGGACACATGCCATGTTATAAAATGATATTTTTTCATGAGGTGTATATAATAACATTGAAATTTTATAAAATTAATATATTTAATTTAATGAAAATAAAATATTTATATAATTTAATATTCTTATATGGTGTGTATCATTCAAGATTACAATGTAGTAAGGGTTTATTAAAACAATCTCATCACTTTTCAAGTTTGTTTATGATTATATCTCCATTGATGAAATAATACGATCCATATCTCAATAAAACTCAACAAATTTATTCTCATATTGTTATCAATTACATATTCATATATTAGTACCATTTTTCCACTTATTAAATAAGAAATATTAAAGAAAATATTTTTAAGGAATTCAGAATTTATCTTTCTCTTCATGAAGAAATTTGAGTTATATTAAATCCATGTTTTCTAAATAGGATTCTGAGTAATATTATACTATTCTCCCATAATAATTAATATAAAAATTTTGAACATTTTTCTTTTACCAATTTTTTAAAAGTACTATTTTTATAAATTGTTAAACAACGAATTTTTCTCACCTTTATATAGTGAAAGACTAATATTATTTTTGAAAACATATGGTATGCCAGGATTTACCGTCCATCATTTTTGTGTGGCATCCATTATATGTTTAAATGATTAATTTCCATGAAAATGTTTTTAAAATTATTTTTGAAATAAATGGGTTTCAACAGATGTTCAATATTTATATGTTTTTGATATAATTTTCAAGGAAAATGGTTTTATTTTTTCCAATTTTCATTATTGGTTTTCATAGAAAAGGGGATTGAAATGATTTTCAAGACATATTCAATAGTTTTTAAATTATTTTCAAAGAAATAGGTTTCAATATTTTTTAATATAACATTATGTTTATAAAAATAGGATTCCAAAAGGCTTTTAAATCATTATTTATAATCATCCATGTTTATTTTCATGAAAATTTATTTCAAATGTTTTTTGTTTTAAATGTTAGTTTTTAAATAATAAAGGATATTTTAATCATGAAATGTTTCAAAAATATCCTTCCATGATATTTTCCAACAAAAAGGAAATCTCTTTATGTTACTCATTCCCTTCAAGGAAATAATCCAAGGGTTTCATTTGTAACCTTTCTTGAATAGTTTCTGGTTTTATGGAATGATGCTTATGAAAAAAAATTATATCACATGGGTTATAGGATTTTGAAGATACTTCATTTCACGGGTTATGATTTGATGAAAAGATTATGAATCCTCTCTCTTTTGTATAGGTTATGATGTGAGGAAATGTTAATGATAACCATTTCATTTCATGGGTTATGATACAATATTTATAAAATCCTTTTTTATGGTCATGATATAATGAAAGATTGTTTATCTTGGAGAACATGTATAAATTATTTTATTATTATATTGGTGGGACCTATATCTCCATATAATATATTGTGTAATGAATGGTGATCAAGAGTATCAATGTTTTTCATTAACTTTATTACATGTGCACAATGTTATTTATGGTCCTCCTTGTATATATAAAAGTTGAAGCTTGAAGATGATTACATGTTAAAAATTGTATGTCTGTACTTTATTATATGTTCAAAATTTTAGGTGTGTCCCTTATTTCATGTTCACAATGTTTTACATGAACCTGATTTCATGTTCACAATATTTTGTGTGGAACTAGTTGCATGTCTATAAGATTTGGAGAAGGCCATATTTCATGTCCTTAACTTAATGTGTGGACCAGTATCTACAGATATAGGTTAACTATGTTATACATTTAATTGTATTCCACCATTCCATGTCTTATTACTATGTTACAATTTCATGGATTTGTATTATAATTTAGTTATATTAATGTCTTATGAACTAGAAATTATTATTCCATGACTCATGTGTATGATCTTTAATATGTAGGTTATGGTCTTTTAATAACCATGATGATGTTCATATACCCTTATATTCATCATATTCACACACATTCACATTATTTATGATTATTGATCATTTGATCCCACCCCTTTATTATGTATCCATTCCCATGGTAATAAAGAAAGGGTTTTAATTAAAATTAAAAAGGGGTAGGTTCTTTGTTAGAAAAATTAATGAATGATCACTGAGCTAGAATATTTTTCCCTATTTCCAAAGGAAATAAACTAATACAGTGGGTGGACATCTATTTGTATAATGTTTTTAGTATTTTAAAAACTTTATGTAACGTCTATGTATAATAATCTAGGGTCGTTATAGTTAGTAATTGAGAAAGGGTTTAGTTATTCTTTAGAAACTACGATGCTAAAACATTTGAAACATCTATATGTATATTTTTGAGGATATGTTTAGCAGTGCCTCTATGTATAAGTATAAATATTGGTTAATATTTATTAAAATGTTATATAATTTTGGTAAAGGATTGAGTGAGTGGTTTCTTCACCATATATCCATATCTGGATACTACATGTGGATGTGGGTCTGGCACAAATGTACCTAAGGGTAAAAACTAAAACAAAATATCATTGTCATGACTTGGGGTAATTTTGTACATGACAATGATCCTTTCACCACACTCGGTTTGACACTCCTAGGATATATTCATTGGAAATACAGAAAACTAATCACAACCCATAAAAAAAGGATTTAAATATATTTTGTATCTGAATATTCAAGGATAAAAATATGGTGTAATAGATTAATGAAGTAGGATCCATAATTGTGGCATCGTGTATATACATTTTCTTTATTATATGGTATCCCATTATGATAATAGTTTCTCACACTATGATTTCAAATTTTACTAAATAAGAAGAATAAGAAAGGACATGGTAAGTATTGAATGTTTCAGATGTCTGAGAATTATTAAAACTGATTTCGCATGTGGAGATCTCATACAGAGAATTAAGAAGGTGGTATAACTATTGATTATACTTCTGAAGATAGAGATACCCCAAACAACACATAAAAGTAATGTGATGTTCTTCCAATATTGTTTACATTAAACATAACAATCCTGATTAGATTGAGTTTTTGGAACCATCAAACTAGATTTATATTTTATATTCTATGAAAGAGTTATTAAGGAATGAGTTAATGAATCCCAAGTAATGATTTTAGTATAAGATGGGATGAATGAAGAATTTATGTTTTTGAATTAAATGATATTGTTATATGAATCATGTAGTATAATGTTTTTTATTATAAGTCTTAATTTTTTATTGAAAATGTAATGTTGAATGGTGATGAAGAAATAGAAATGTGATTTCAAGGAAAGGTGATATATTGATTAAGGGAAGATAGCCCTAAATTAGTTCATGATGTTGATATAAATATTTTTTCATGACGATATGTTGGATATGAATGATTAAATCTGATGCTATAGATTCCCCTAGAACCGATTCTCGATATTGTGGTCTATGACATCATGGATGAAGTTTACAACTTAATGTATTTAAATATTGAATATATTAATCATTGGAAAAATTAATCATTCATGTTTTTAAAAAATATTTATATTAATTCAGGTTATTTCTATGTTTCAAAAGTATTTATGGTGGGGGTAGTCAAATACTTAGAATATGACATTGAAGTTTGATATTGTTATATATGGGAGATCAATGTTAAGATTATTTCATGACTTACATTCTAAATATTTTAATTTTCTTCATTCATAATGGTTATATAGATAACCATTAATGTAAATTTTACGTTAAAAATCTAATAGAGTGAGTATGATTAATGTGCTATCTCACAATATGAAGATTCATGCATATTGGATACACGGTTGAATCTATATTGTGTTGATGATAACTGATTCCAAATGGGATTTAATATCATGGATCTCATGATATATTAGTACTTTATGAATGGAAAAAAATAAACATTCTTTTTATAAAAAGAAGATAAGTTTATCATGGAATCACTATGGGTGAGGTTTTTCTAAAATCATGTAAGTATAAATTTTCATTAAAATTACTTAAATTTAGGAAAAAGGACCATAAAAGAAAAAAAATTATATCCTAGTACATTTTTATGATAGATCTTATGGACTTTTAGGTTATCATAGATTTCTATGATTTGGATTCTTAACATTATCCTAATAATGTTCACTATCACTTTCCATCATAACATGTTGGTATGATTTCTCTTCAATGTACAAATTTTCACATCCCACCAATTTTATAATATAAGGGAAAATTTTTATGAGTTGCATTGAGTAACCATTCTAGATCAAACATTCCCTCATTTAGTAAAGTTTTTTTATTAAGTTTTATGTTGAGGGTTTTGTTGAATGAAAATTTCAATTATTAAACCTTTAATAACCTAGGAATATTTTGGGGGATAAATTCATTTTATGGAGGGTATAATGTTATTCCCTAAGATTTATATTATTTTTATAACACCTCATAAAAATAAATCTCAATATAAAATAAAATAAAATGAATTGTACCTGATTTTTAAATAAAAAACTTACTCTTATTGAAGTAGTTTTCTTTATATATACGAAAATGGAAAAAATTGAAAAATTAATAATTACTAATTTTTATGTCTTAATAAGTAATTTCAAAGAGTTTTTGATAGTCAATTATCTTCTTCCAATTAGTTTAATTGAGTTTTTATAAATTAAACTGTATATTTTTTATGTGAATGTTATGCCATTGAATTCATGTTCTAAATCATAGTACTATGTTTTTGGGCTCAAAAGATTTTTCTCCTAGAATATATTCTATTGATGATTTTTAAATATTTTATTCTATTGTTTGGATATTATTATGAATCATTGATTTAGTTTGTAATGACACGTTTTTAGGATGATTCCATTAATTGTATGAAAAAAATTAATCTAAATTATGATTTTGTTTAGATATGTGTATAGAATTTAATGACGTTCTTGGGAATGAATTTCAATTAATATTCTATTAAAAAATTGAAATTAATTTGTTTTCGAAATATTTTATTAAATCTGAATAACTATTTGTTTATATGGGGTGTCTTTTTTTAAAATATGTAAAATACTGAATTACCCAATTTATGAGTTATAACATTGAAAAAATGGAATAATTCAGGATGGCGGGATATTTTTAAATGAGTTCCTCTATATTCATCGTTAATTTTTTTTATTTTTAAATATTTTTTTATTTTTTTATTTATCTATGTATGATTCGTGAGGACATCAATGATCTATTGTGTGGGAGTTGTGGTGGTATTCATTCTTGTTAACCTTTATTATGAATTTTCCTTAATAGGTAATGCTTCTCTCTGTTACTATATATTTGCCTCCCTCACAATTGATGGTGTTTCTAATTATGGAAGTGTTTTCTCATTTCTTCCATATTATCCATCCATTCCATCAATAGTTTTTGTCATTAAACTACTATTTTCAATATATTCTTACTATTTAATATTTACATCATCTCCTAATAACTATGAACATTTAACTCCACCTAGAAGCTAATTATTTACAATGGAGTGTGGAATCTGCATTGACCTCATCCCAAACCCTTATCTTTTATTTCAGTGGTGGATAATATTGTAGTCTAACTGATCATTGATTTTATGTTAGCTTTTTTGGTCATTTTAAGGTTTTTAATTCCTTGAAATTGTTGTTTTTATATGATTTACTTCGCATGTAAAAACCCTTGAAGGATAAAATATGGATATTTCCCTCACTATGGGTGGAGTGTATTAGAGTTTTTTGTATTTTTAAATAAATTTTCACAATTATCCATTTTCACCTCATCATTAAATCAATTAATGAATCTATATTATTATTTATTTCTTTTATGGTCGATATGCAAGTCGATATAAGGTAAGAAAACCAATATTCCATAATGATTATTTCCTCCTTCATGATGAATACATCCAAAGTGTATGGTGGTTTTGTCCAAGTCACATATCTTTATTCCCATCATCAATGTAAACACGAAAAGGGATGTAGAGATGAACTCAATATCCTATCAAAAACAATGTACAACCCAATATTCGTTCTTTTTTTATGATATAAAATAAAATAGTTTTCTACTACCTTGATGAAATATATCATGTGAATTATTAAGTACGTCATATATTTTATGGATTGTTATTCTTTCTCGTGTATAGTAATACGAAGGGTCCCAACAATATTAATAATACATCTGTAGTATATATTTATATTCTAGGTTGGATACTTTGTCTTGTTATCCTAGATAAAATATCTGATGTATATACGTAACACTTATTCTCTTCTTATCTGATATTTTATATCATTTAATCAAATCATAGAATTATTCCATGGAATTATTCTCTTGTATACAACATTAGTCTTCTATTTTTCTTCTCTTTAATCTTTCAAAATATTCACATGATCTTGTGTGGTATCAATATCATGAAAAAAATGTTTATCATTAGAATAACGGTGTGGAAGTACAAAATTACATTCAAATTCTTCTCATATTTATACTCACTATATGTTAATATTATTCAATAATTAATGAATCTTATTTATCAATATTAATGATCTCTTTGAATAACAGTCATTGAGGCTATAATATTATCGATATTTCAAAAATATTTAATCTTTAACCTTCCGTATTAGAATTATATCACGCAAAGTATATCATTTAAATACTCCTAAGTGCTTCTCTTGAAACTCAATAAAAGTCCATATATTTTCCTATTTATTCTCTTAAAGGCCCACATGTTTCATCCACATGATATTTAATTAATCATGTACTCTCTATAATAGTATCTGATTCTATATTATTCTCATTGATTTAATCATAAAAAATGCATGAATTCATATCATATTTTTTATCATTGATAATTTTTATATTTTTATTTACTTTTAATTATGTAATAAGTCCCAGAACTTATATTATTTTTCCTTTATATCATACATTTATAGCTAATAAATCCAATATATATATATATCTAATTTTTTCCAATTATAATGGATTAATCATCATGATACATTAATCATAAAACCTTAACTTTTCATCACAAAAGTTTCCCATCCACTTTCAGTATCATTATAATATTGGACATCCATAGACATGGATTCAATAAACTCTAAACATGCACAAGTTTTATAACATGTCATGTTCTCATCTAACATTGACCAGTTTGATCATAAATAAAACCTATATTTCATTGATTCCATAGTATTTCACATATTCTTTACACTATTAAAAATCATTTATATCCATTAATGAATTTTTATTCATTAGTTTAAATCACATCATATCCAACTACTTACATAGAATAAACATACTATAAAAATATTCTTTGATTGAAATTGTATTCACTCTCTCTTCCATTATATTAGATTAAATTTTAACTGCAATATAAATATCGTCCATACATATTCATGGTATCTCAGTATGACATTAGGATTCATTATATAAAAAAAATCATGGAATACATGAAAGTAGAAATTGAATGCACAAATATATTTAGACCAAACAATGATAGCATGACCTCACCTTATAAATTCACATTATCACTCTCCATAGGTCTATTTTAAAATAATGATTTATGTAGTTTATCATTGATTAGATTTATTTTTGACACCTCAATATAATTCATT
Source organism: Viscum album (assembly GCA_963277665.1). Classification (NCBI taxonomy): domain Eukaryota; kingdom Viridiplantae; phylum Streptophyta; class Magnoliopsida; order Santalales; family Viscaceae; genus Viscum; species Viscum album. Next base: position 351,904,805 of record OY728130.1, on the reverse strand, counting down.
ATACTTCGTGAATTTTGTTCCATATTCATATATTCATCTTATAAAAGTCATGGTACACATTGGGTCATATCTTAACACATGTGGTCACATCTCTAAAATACATGATATTTTAAACAAAATTCTTATAATCATTTGAAATTATTCACATAATGTTATTTTAGTTGATCCTATGGTTGGTTTTTATTTCTCAAAATTTCAGTTTGATTTTTTTCATGTGCTTGGTGCAGTTTTGGTAATGCGGTCAGTTTAAGATATTTAAGGATGGTCCTTCCATGTGAGGTTAGTAAATATTACCATCCTTTTTATCCTTTAAAACATTACTAATAAAATATGGAAATTCATGATCATACTGATTTTGAAAAATTGACACTTAGATCAATCCTAGAAGATGGTATTTGGAGTTACATATGAACTTTTTGAACTCAGGCAGATGGATTTTAAAGATGATGTGTGCTTGATCGAACAAAAATAGGATCATCAATTAGAGGAAACAAGTTATATTCATAATGTTTTAACATGGTAACAATACCATTGGGAATTATTATCCCACATCTAAAATAATATTGGTTGGGAACCTTTGTAAATACATATACAGCCTCCCTCAAGGGAAAAATAATCTAAAAAAAGTTTCTAATGTTTCCAAATAGCCTCATCTACCTCCTCACATATGAGATGTTAATGTCTGTTGGATCCACTATTTTCCTTCCCATGTCAACCTGTGTGCACCCTTTAATTTCATACATCTACTTTCAGTTTTTCTACTTCAATGATCCTTTGACAATCATCATGGTTCGTCCTATGCATGGAATCCCTTAAGCTCAGATTGAGGTAATCCTACACTACATGGGATTATTGGATTTGACATCAATTTATTTTTTGTTCAACTCATAGTTATAATTATTGTTAGTTTTATCCATGAGATCCATAATCTATATCATATGAATCTCAACAATGATATATTTTTCTCATAGTATTCTAAAACATAAATTAAAACCATATCATATCATCAAAATAAACCGAAAATATTAAAATAAATCATTAACAACTCTTATAAATATTGAAAATGTTTTGGATGATGATCACTTCAAAAAACCCATTATCACATATTCTTATGTATTAACGACCACTTATCTAATAAAATTTATGTTCCTGCTTCATCCATGTAATAGATGAACCTTGTACATCATAAGGATAGAACATCATCATATTCATTCATCAAAGAGTCATTAAAATCTTTATTATAATATCTTTAGTGAACATTAACTCCTAAACTACCTTTTTTCTTCAATAATTAACAGATCTCAAAATCACTAGGGGTATGATGTTCTTTAAATTATTCATTTTAAAATAGAAATTATGATTTGAAACATCAATCTTCATGATAATTTAATGAACATATTCCATTTATTCACAAATTAACACATATTTGTAGATAATAAAACACAATACAAATTGGGTTCAACAATGTGAAAATGATAGGCAAAATGATCATTATAATTGATAACATAGATCTTGATTTAAATTATTAAGATCAATTTGTTAATTTTTTTACTTATTTGAAATCATATATTTTTTTATAATTTATGAAGAAAAACAGGTTGAGAGGTTGGTATGATTGTTTAATTTATTATTTTTTTAATTCCTATAATTTAATATTTTTTCCTTCATTCTATTTTTGTATAATAATTTAATTAGTGGGATTGTAAAAATATAAATGATTTCATATTGAAATATATAGTCATTTTTTATGGCATAGAATATATTATTATATATCCTTTTTAAACATTATTTTTAATCTTGATAATTTAAAAACTGTTATGTAATCATTAATGATATATGGTATCTTATAAAATATATAATAATTTACAAATTGGTCTTCAAAGAGGTAATGGGTTTAAAAATAACAGTTTCATTACTTATTATTTATTTGATAAATATCATATTTTATTTATTTTATCTATGATATATGAAATATTTTCACCATTTATTTATGAACCATTGCTTAGTTTGAAAAGTATTTTTATTTATTTATTTTGATCTATTTGATAGGTTTTCTTGGTAGAATGATTTGTTAGAGGAAATATATGGGGATTTCTTATGGTGAACAATAATGTATTAAATTACCCCATGTGTTCCTTGGTGCATATATAGATTCTTTTCTAAATGATTATTAAGTGAAACATAGTCATTTTTTCATTGTATTTATCAGTTATGAGATAACATTACCACTTGAAGAGGTTGGGATGGTTGGTGGCCCTTTATAATGGTTTCATCCATAACCAAGGACATTTTTTTAACATTATATATAATTTATATAATTTTAAAATATATATTTCTTGATGATGTTATGTATTTTTATGTTATAAAATATTTGGTTTCATGTTTTTAGAATTTAATTTTTATTGTATGATTTGTCTTATTTTGGATGATTCATGTGCGATTTATAGTAAGACCCATTATTTCATCATGAGGGTGAAATTATTCCAAAACTCTATTTTGTATTACCCAAAAACAAATATCAGTATATACTGATCTAGAATAATACATTGGGCTTATTACACACTAAATCAAGTAACTGATCAGAATATCTAGGTCAGTAAGTCACATATAAAATTAATGTCATTCACACTAAACCAATCCCTAGAAGAGACCACAATACCTCTATTGTGGATAATAATAATATTAATAAATACAATACACAAAACTCAAAATTAAAAAATATTAAATAAATAAATAATAACTTATAATGTCTGATCATGGGTATCCATCTATATGGGATGAGAAAGAGAACCACAAGATATCCGGTTCATCTTAATTTATGTAAAATATTTTTGATAGTCGATTAATGATTGTAACAAAACCTAGTGAAATTTTACCCTCAATATCATTATAAAAAATAATAGATAGATTACATAATAACTATAATGAAATTTAATGTTAATGTGAAACTGTTAGATTTATAGCAATAAGAATACCACTACAATTATAATACCATAAAATAATAAAATGTCACAATGTATACAAATATAGTAAAAACAATCCAAAATAATTACCATGTAGGATTAATATATAAAATATAGATGTAAAATAGAAAAATATTAATGGGTATGTCTCCACTTCCCCACCAAACTCCTCAATATCTCTCACGAATACTATGCCTCTACTCAGACTATCATGAGAAATATAACATTTTCTCATACATTAATGGGAATGAGAATTCTATGATAATAAAACGTAGTAGGATACTTGAAATAATAATCTTAATAATAAATATATGTAAATGAATTTAAAATTTGAAATATACGTTGTAAAAAATAATTAAAAAATACCAATCATACCATTAGGTGCTTACAAATTCCCCCATACCATTGACACGAGCTTTCTTTGACTAGGGATGCAATGTGGAATAGAGTTACCAATGGAAGAAAATCATCATCTCAAATGTGGGTTATCAAATAATTCATCAACATAGTTATAAACAGCCCATATTACACAGTTAAATATATCCAAATGAAGTGTTGCGATTTTAAATGTCAAAAAAATGCAATATCATGTTTTCCCCGAAAATGTTATGTATATCATTTACTAATGTTTTCCCCTTTGAGGTTAACTTTTGGGTGTTCCTAAAATTATATTTTTAATTTTTTACCTCTATATTTTAATATGGGAAATTATTAACATGAATTTAATAAAACTAATTTTATAAACGAATGAAAATGAAAACAAGAGTAAAAATTATGCACTGCAATTAATAGAATAATTTATAAGTGTCCATAACATGTAATCATAATGGTTCAATATAGACCCATTATTTTAAAATAACATCACAATTAGAACTCTATTAATGGATAGATTGATATATTAAACCATGTGAATCATTCAATTTTATAAATTTAGGACCAAACCAAGATGCATATCATCGGCTTACTTTTATTAAGTTCCAATCAATATATCCAATGATCTCATAATAGAAGGACATAGTCCAATACATCTATACTCAAATCCCTCAATCACAGATTATGAGATTTAAAAAAAAGATTTGATTTGAATATCCTTCTTTGTTTGAACATAGAAACTTCATTATTATATTTACACACTTTAAAATGTGATTTAACATTCTTAGGTTTGAAAAAATAATTAACGAAGTTTCCAAAGGATCATACAAAAATAAATGATCTCATTTCAATGTTAAATAACTATAAGATATTTTTTTTGAAATTATTTAATGAAAACTAAAAAATAAATCACCATTTAAATCCCTTAATTCACAGACACAAATATTTCATCCTGAAATGGTTGAAGAAAAGGATAAAACACTAATCTTCATCTTTATCATGATGGTCATCAACAGATCCTATTCGAGCTCTATAGATGATCTAATGGTTCACCTCTCCATACCATGTTTTGGTTTCACTTATACTGTTTGTCTTACCCACTTATGTCCCATTTCTGATGTGTCCACTTTTAATGAAAAATAAAATTATAGAAAAAAACTCTTTAGAAATAATATATTATATGCCTAATTTCTAATGTGTTATTCTCCATATGGTCTGTCATCTCTATATCTAAAACATTCACATGATTCCAATTTTCCACATCAAACTATATTACTTTATTCATGTTCAATTGAATTTTGAAATGTAATATTAATATGATCACACATCTAGATTGATTATACCTTCATCATCAAATGAAAATAATTCTATAATCCTCTCCCGGAACCTATATATCACCATCTCCAATATCATACATGTGATATCCTATTCAAAAATCCAAACTGAATCCACATATTATCCTATTTTCAAATTCAATGTCTTGGGTGTTTTATCCCAATACATTGTCATTTTCTAGATCTTATATAGTTCCTGGATAGAGTATTAAAGAAAAAACATGTGTAAATCTCTCCTTCTAGACCCATATTCATCACTCGTGTGGAGTTGGGCCTATGAAAATAGAAAATCAAAGCATATGAAGACTTGTGTCCATATTTTAAATGTTTGGATAACTTTAACCAACATTTAGTTAATCATCTTAAGTGGGGTTCACCAATTTAGGTTTACTCATATTAAAATTAGGTTCTCAAAACTAATAAGTGAGATATAAATGTGGGGTTCATCTTAGAAACACAAGGTCCCTCTTATAAATTTAATTTTTTTGAAAACTATCATTCAACTTAATCTTGAAGATAAAATATTCCAACTAGAAATATTTATATATACCCTTTTCATGTTTCTACTAATCAAATGACCATATAGACCTTTTCTAGATATGTTACGGATGCAAGATGAATTATTTAAAAAATAAAAAATTTAATAAATTTTCAATTCATTAAAAATTTATTAAATAAATTATTATAAAAAAGTTATGGAATATTTTGTTCATGGGACTCAAAGATAATAAAATTTACTCTCTAACTATAAATATTAATAAATCATAAATATTATAATTTACATTAATTTACACTATTTCTATAAATTAATGAAAAACTCTAGGAAAACATTTAAAAAATAATTTTTTAATTTTTATCATAGTAGGGGAAACAATGATGTGGAAATATATATGCAAAATAAGACACATTAAACCTCTCCCATTAATCTAACTCATTTTCTCAGGGAAATTATTATTAAAATTCATTATCATAACATGAATCATTTAACTAAAAATTCATAATTCTATAAATAATTGGTTACAATAATTATTTTTCCTCATGGATTCTTTCAATAAAAGTATGTATTCCCTTTCAAATTTATGGATCTTAGTGTGATATTGGTTACAATCTTTCCAAAATAAATAAATTTAAATTTTTATAGAAACTTTAATCAGTGTAAATTGCTATCTAACTATATGTATGGATTTCTATGTATGTTTAGGATAATAGACCCTCACTATTTATGAATTCATAATAATTAGAAACATTATTTAATGTTTTTATAGGATAATTTATTCTTGGAATGAATTTCCATTATAAAAATTAATTTAAAAATATATAATAATAATATTTATATAATATAATATTTTTATTTTCATTTCCTAATCCATTTAGAAGCATGTCATATGAGTTAGTAAAATTAATAAGTTCAAAGACAAAAATTATTGTATAATTTTTTTAAAAATGACTGAATAAGATAACATTTTCAAGAGGGAATGAAGATTATATACTTTATTAGATTAGTAAAGTAATAAATATTAATCACCTCACTATGGACTTATAGATTTCAATTTTAATAAATCTTATAATCCAGTAAAAAATTTATCTTTCATGCTTAAAAACTCAAATTGCTATAAATATTGTAAATATTTTTTGTCATTTAAAATTTAATCACCATTAAGAACATTATATATCCCCTCAATTTTTTAAATTAATGAATCATAATTATTAATTAATAGTTTATGAAACTTTTTACGGGATTTACTTTATATAAATTGCTAATTCAAAAATTCAGAACCATGACGATTGTTCATAAAAAGAAAAACATATTTTTCCAAAAATCACTATGATTTTAAAATATGATATTAATGGTATATTAATTTCCATAATAATGATTCAAACCAATTTTAAAATAAAATGATTATAGGTAACATATAGATAAGTGATTTCATATATAACCAGTGGTTAAATTCAATGTAATTCAAGAGAGTTAATAAAAGTAAAAAAATATTTGAAAACACTTAGATGATAAAATAAGAACTAATAAATCCCTTTATATATAAGTTGAATTTTCATTTCATATATATAAAAACTCACCTTACTTATTTGGATTTGTTTCTCTATCTGGTTGGATAAATTTATGACCATAAATATGAATAACAATTGGAATAAAATTTCAGAAATATAAATTAAAGAGAAATAATTACTAAATTTCAAATATTAAAAGAAATAAATCAGGTTTATTATGTATATACCATCACATGATCCTATCATATGAAAATGGTTTTGATAAATTGAATCTCCAAATCTTCAGTAGTTCCTTAGGGGATACTTCATGGTAAACAATAATAAAATCATCTACTTCAAAAATGTAAATATTTATTCAATGGGAAGAAAAATAAAAAAATCAACACTAAAAATGAAATTCACCCCCACATGTATATTAAATGATCACAATGGTAAATAAAATATTGATATATTAGTGTTATTAATATTTTAACAAAATTAACTCCTCCTATGGTGGGTCCTTAATGAATTATATAAGGAGCTTAATCCTATGACTATTTTATATGAATAAATCATCTTTCGCCATTTTTCTAATATTAATAGAAGCAAAAGAAAAAAGTCACAATTATAGGAATAAAAAAATTGGATAGAAAATTAATTTGAAAAAGATTAATCAAGGATTTTTACATTATCATGTTGTTTCCAATTTCAATGTTTTGGTTTAAAAAAAATTCATGAAAAACATTTTTAGCTCTTTAATGATCCTCAATATTTAAAAATAATCATTTATAATTTATTCTAATTACTAAACACACAAAACCAATAGTCTTATAGCTTCAACAATATTCAAACTAAATAAATTAATATAATGAAATTTTCTATCAACAAACACCAAAAGAAAATTAAAATATATTTTAAAAATTATTTTGTGGCCTGACATCTCAATTGGAGTTATAGATATTGACCAAAATTTCCATTATATATATCTATTACCTAATCTCTAATCATTTATTTTGGAGTTAATAATTTTTCCAAAAATAATTTTGATATTTCAATTTTAATGATTACCAATCCAATTTTTTAAGATGATATGGTTAATAAACATAATAACCGACCCCTTATATTTTCAACAATTACTAAAATGTATTATTATAAAAAAAATTTATAGAAATGAACATTGAAATAACATATCAATAGAAAATATCAATCTTGATATGTCTAGAAACCACTCTAACATCAACAGTACTAGTTGGGACATCTTCCATCCACTTAGACACATAGTCTATAGTATATCAGATTTATGAATATCAAATGAAATTTGGAAAAGGGACCCATAATTTATCTCAAAATAATCAATGATTTGAAAAAATAAAAAATATTTTTGTAGAATCTTTCTTTGTGAAATGTCTCACAGTAATTAAAAAGTTGTATTAGTCCTACATAACTCATTAGAATATTTAATTAATGCTTATTAAAATGAGTGTGTATTTTTCACATTCCATGTATTCGTATTTGGATATTATTGAATAAACAAGACAATATCGGCATTTTTAAAACTAGGTAAAGAGGGGGTAGGGCAGTTTCATACTAGCTGATTAGTACTGTTAATAGAAGTATTTGGTTCATTAACCTGTAGAAATTTTTGAGAGGTACTATTCGATTAACTCATATCCTTTGTGTGTGACACTAGAGGATACATTGCACACTCCAACACTTTATGAGGAGTCTATGAAGGGTCAAAATCCATTACCAGTTTTCTAGGATAATAATTGTTTGAGTCCATTATTGTGGATTTAGGAGTTGTTTGAGTTTGATTAAGATCTTTCACTTCAATTTCATTAGAAATACATTGTACATCAGTCTCATTTTCTTATTCTTCCACTAAATTAGAAAAATATTTTTTCACTTCATAGCGAAATGAATATATGCTCATGGGTTTAATAGCCCAATTTTTAGTTTTCTTCTTAGAGGTTTCAAGTTATTCAAAGGTAGGGCCTTCATATTTCTTTTTTTAGACCCATTCCATTCAATGCCACTAGGTTGAGAGGTTGGTTTGTGAACTACTCTATATTTTAGTATTGAGTGGCCTATAATTTTACATGAATCGTAATAAGGAGTTTTTCTCTCATACTCAATCATAACTTCACCCCTATAGTCTTTAGCATTAAGAGTAATTGTGTGCAATAGTTTAGTTTCCATGTTCACATCCACCATAACACTAGAAAATTATATTAACTCTCCAGTTATTGTTTTTTGATAAATCTTGAGGGGGTACTGATACAAGTTGTTAAATCATTTAAGTTCATAGATTGCCAAAAACCCAATTGCTATTATGTAATATATCCCATAACTGAGCCATATTTTTCCTATGTCTATTCGGATTAAAAGAAAAATCCCATTTAGAGATGATCATGATTCTATGTTTGAGTTGTAAATTACCTCTTCTCCATACCCAATCTAATTCTTTCTGCGAATAAAGAAGTATATAGAAATAAACCTTACCAAGTGGGACGAGTTTCAAGTTCAAAAATCCCCATCCTTGGGAAATATGAGGCTTTAGATCAATGTAAAACCAAGGTTTTTATACCATTAAATATGTAATGACGCCCATGATATAAAACTTAAACATTTGATTCTTCTGTTGAATCACTTCGAAATCAACCTCCATAGAAAATCTTAAATCATATTATTTTAACACAGGAGGCTTTGTAAGAGCTATTTTGTGAAGTTCTGTACCCTGCAGAGCCTTGAGAAAAGAGATAGAAATATATTTATCATTCGGTACATGTACCAAGTTAGGCTTCGTGAAGTATTTTTCCTATTTAATGAGAGTGGTTGTTGAGATGAATGAGCTCCCCCATTCTATATCGAAGCAGGCCATGATATAAGTGATTTAGAGAGGAGATATTCTACCATCTAAAATATTCTACATCTTCATGATTGTGGTTCGAGGGTTCTTCGGGACATTCAAAGATTCACTATACATCTCCAATATTTTTCAACTTCAGGTTTGAAATTACGTCTTACACTGAATGTCACCCTACATACCATTTTTTTAAAAATTCCAACACTACCTCGGTTATACAGGAAACTGTGAGCAAAACAATGTCTGTGCAGGGCTGTAAAACCAATTAGATGGTCATCTCTAGTAAGAATTGTATTTTAAAACCTAGATTTGACAATGGAAAACTGCAGATTACTAATGACACAAGGAACACACATCACACAACAGTTTCAAATGTTCAATCTTTAAATACTAAACTGGATATCCAGAAAGAGTCACCATTTTATGCACCGAATAGTCAATTGCTCTCACCTTCAAACACAAAAATGGAGGACACAATACAAATGGATTCAACAGAATCAGGAACTCTTTCTCTTATGCTTATCAGTGCTTCTGTAGGTGGTTCTAAAACTATTAACAACAATTATATTTCCCTAAAAACTGAAAAACTGTTTACTACTCAAGATGTAGATCATAATGATATTTATATTAGGAGTTCTCTAGATTCACCTGTGAATAACTCTTTTCATGACTCTCCCAAAAATAATTCTAAGGAATTATTATTAAACATCCCCTCATATTATCCTAATACTATTAAGAAACATATCACCAACCTAGATAATGCCAAAATCATAGTAGATCTTCATGGCCAAAGTGTTTTAAAAAAAATGGGAAGCTCTAGCTGCAAACATAGGTTTAAATGAAGATAATTTTCTATAATTGTTAGGGTATTTCTAGATGGTACACATCTATAGTTTTGAATAGAATGATTAACACTCATCTCCCCATTCGGTTTTCTATTATTAAGCCTAAAGTTAATTTCTCAACTAAGTACTCCCATTTATGCCAGAATGATTTTTATTTATTAGGTGCAACAAATAATTAATCTAATGTTGAATTTCTTTGGGTTTTCTTGCACATAAATATTAAAAATATCAATGTTTTCAATGTATCTTTGAAATCATTTACTTGTGACTTAATAATAGATGGTTCTCATTTTTTACGCTCCTTTGTTTATGCTAAGAATATATATTAGGATAGGAACCCCCTTTAGAACGACCATACTTGTTTTGGTAAAAATATCAACACACTTTGGTTTTTGATTGGGGAAATTAATTCTATACATAACTATATGGAGAAATTTTTCTTGTCTAATGATTTTATTTCCACAAGTGAAATTAAAACTTCCATTGAAGGCAACAACCTAGTAGAAATTAATCATATTGGTGCCAAATTTACTTGGCATAGAAGGAATTATAATAGTGTGGTTTTAGAGACACAAATCTTGACGTACATAGACAGTACATTACTTTTGAAGAATACTTAATATATAACAAAAACCAAAACTCAAGTATCGTAATAGTTTAGTGTCTTTGGAAACTCGGAACATAATCTTCTAATAATTGTGAAAGATCTTCAAAATCTCTCATAATGATCTTCCCCTTTTGTTTTGTTACCTAAAACCTTTCTTTATATCCTAGGGAATAGAAAACATATAAAGGGTGAGCTCAAATTCTTAGTAAGGGTAAACATAGAGAACATAAAACAATCCATAAACATTTGAATGTAAAAACATGAGAAAAAAATCTATACATCAAAATCACGAGCAACGACATAAAACATGGCAGTACATAAGGCATAGATCATAAAAGAACATTAATCGTGATAAAATAGCATAGGAATAAAACTTTTAATTGTGGAAAAACATTAATCACATGATATGATTTCCATAGAATCCAAGGCATTTCTGCCAAGACCATCATAGTGGACAAAGTCTCTTACTGAACCGGGTTTACATTCCGTTCCAGCCCTGTGTTACTGAACCAGATTTCCTTTTCGTTCCAGCCATGTCTATCTCATGAGATATAAATCTTTACCCAATTAATTGGAAGGATATATAGGTCCCACCCATCTCATAATGAAATCATTCTTAATTTTGCCACAACATAAACATAAATCATTCATCATAACCCAAAGAATAAAATGGGTTTCAAAAACATCATCCCAACATCACATAATCCATGTAAAACAAATGGATATCATTTAATCCTAAGAAAATTGAAACCATTTAAATCATAGAGACATTATATTTGAAACAAACACATATGAAATAATATAACCTTAAAAGGAAAACGGTTTTGATAAAACAATTTATATGAATTCACAAGGAAAATATCCTTTCTTTTTCTAAATCATTTTCTTTTCACAAAATGCCATGAAAATTTAAACGGAAAGGATTAGGTTGAAAATAGTCATGAAATCTTGTAGAGTAATCTTCATGAAAATAAGGCATTATGAAATCTTAAAAATCCATTCTTGCCGTATAAGTTCAAAAAAACATTCTCCTCATACTTTTGCCAGAAAAGTAAAAAAGTACCACGTGCGGTAAACAAAAGAATGATCCCTCCTATAACACAAAGTAAAAGTAAAAGCGGGGTAAAAATTCCATTAAACAGACATGGAATAATATTAAACACATTATGAAAAACATTTTATGGTCATGGATGAAAAATATAACCCTATTAAATACTTACGTATAAGCGATCTCGGATAAAAATGATATTGCAAAATTATCCCTTACCTTATGGCTGATATGCTTCGTATGTATCCGGACCTCCTGCATAATGATCTAAATATTGTAATTTACTTATTACAGAATCATATTCATTATTATGTTATCATATATGGTTCACTTATGACTTTATACTACCCATTCTTTTGTAAATTCCAGTTTAAAAAAGCGTTTTGGGTAAAATCGTTTCATTTATCATCCGTGTTTTGACTTCAAATTATTCATATGATTAATTAGATCATGATTAAATAATTCCATAATACAACCCGTGATTTATTTATAATATAAATTTATAATATATATATATAATAGATCGATAAATGGAATGAAATACACCGTCCAATGAAACGGTAGGCCGTACGTACGCATGAACGCTATTTTCGTTTCCTTATTAAATTTAATAGATGTAAGTAAATACCATATACATAAATTCATTATCATTAATATGTCATATATTTCATTATTACTTATTATATATACTTTAAAATCATTCTCTAATTGTTAACATGGAAAATGAATCGCATCGTGTCGTGGAGACGGTAATCCGTACATACGCACGAGCGATGATATCATTCCTATATTTATTGAATGGAATTGGAGTGGATAATATAATATATTAGAATCATTATTATGTTATAATAATCATATATATTTATTCTTTACACCATTATACCCATCCAAGTAAGGTGGTGGTGGAAAACATATTACACCACAGCGTGGAGACGGTATTACGTACGAACGCACACACGATGATTTCATTTTCTGTAAGATGGATTAAAGGTGAAATGAGGTTTTTTAATATTTATAATAACATATAAGAATATTATTTATACTTATGTAATTACAATATAATGAAACAACTAAATAATAAGAAGTTGAAGAGGAAACAAACATGAAATAATCGATAGAAGAGATTATCTCTTCCACGGCACACCTCCTTTAAACTTCTTCTTAGGGCAATAGAGTTGGACTTTTGGGAGGAACATAACCTATATAATATAACTAGTTTGTTTTAGAAGTGTAATTTTCTGGGGTTGTACAAGCTTAAAGGCTCAAAAGGGTGTAAAGAAAAGAGGGAAGGGGTGCCCTTTTTATAAGGGAGGAGAGGGGCACCTTTGTTAACAAAAGGAATATTAATTTATAATAAATTCATCCTCACATAAAAACCTCCAAAAATGAATCAAATACAAATAATAGATGATATATGGTTGTAATATCATCAAACAATAAAATTTAAACATGTTGGGAATTTATTTTAAACATTATAAACATGATTTATCTTTATTTAATCTATTTAATTTTATTTGTGGTAATAAGATTGTAATTTATAAAATGTTATAAATAATTAATTATGTGTTATGAATTGTCCATAATTGGATAATTTATGTCATTTTAGACTATATAAATTTCAATTTATAATTTTTAAATATTTTTGTGATTGTTAAACAATTTTATAATATGTTATTTTTATAAAATAAAAATACTGTCAATTTTGACATTATTCATTTATTTTAATTTAAATAAAATCCACATAGAGGATATATTCTAACCAAAATATTTAATATATACATAACACGTAAAGGTTTTCTTTAAAATTCTTGTATCACATTAAATAGTTCATAAAATATTTATTTAAATATTTTTAATACCATTTATTTGGTATATCTCTTAATAAAATAATTAGTACAACATTTTTTTATAATTATTTAATATATTTATTTGTTGCATAAAAATTAAAAATAAAATCCTATTATGAAGATAAATATAAAATATTTTATAATAATAATATTACTTGAATTTATCATCTTAAAATAACAACATGTAAATTGTTATATTTATTAAATTATGAAGGTGACAACTTTGGAATCATTTATAATAAAATAATATAAGTGTCATAATCGCCTTAATAAGGATCCAAATGGTCAAACATTCGGCCAGTGTATCATTATGGTTTATATATTCACTACCAATATGATTTTTTTCAGATTTTTGGGCCTTTTATTATGTATTACTATTTCAATAAAAACTATATTATTTATTTTTCACTAAATAAATAATTTCTGCATCATTAATGTATAAGATAATAAGGTAATTAAATAACTCTTAAAAATTAAAAATAAATTGCCATTATAAATTAAGAAAATTTAGCTTTAAAATGATTATTTATAAACGAATTTATAATTTGTATATCCTTATATTAAAAATACTTTCATTATTAAGGTTTGAGTGAGACATATTTCACTTTCCGATAAATAAAAGAAACTAAATGTCATAATCAAATACAAGTGGGATCCATTTGATTCAATTTCGACCCAATTCTAATTTAGGGAAAAATATAATCAACCTATTATATTAAAAAAAGTGTTTGGGTAATTTTATAATATTCTATTTCTCTTTAATTACCCGATTTACCTTTAACAATGTTAAATACAATTTACCGTAGTTACTATTCATAATGCCTAAAAATAAAATGTAGCTTATTAAAAAAATTTGGGCATACTGATTCCAAATATGGAATCCATTTTACCTAATTCAAATCATAGAAGCTGCAAAAATTTATTTAAAATTAATCCTGTTGTTAAGAAAACGAGTTTAAAAAGTTAAAACATTACAAAAGATTGAAATGATTTTACCTATGAATTCAATGTAAAATAAAATCCAATAACATAAATTATATTAAATGGTATAAATATATTCTATTTATACATTAAAACCACTCAATATTATAATTTAACTATATAAATTATTATGATGAAAAAAGTTGTTTTTAATTAAAATATAGCGTGTTTTTACTATTAATTAAAATATGAAAGTTATCAGAATAATATGAAAAATTTATCCAGTGTAAATTTTTATATCCTGATTCCAAAGAAGAATTTTATTTTGTCAAATTGAACTTATGAACTTGTAAAAAACTAGATTTAAAGTGGGTGCGCTATCAAAGGTCTGCAAAACTGTATTTTTTGAAAAATACTTATTTTACCTGAAAATTTTATTTTGTTCTTATACCATGTTCTAGAAAATGCGTAAGATGAATAATAATGTTATAAAATTAAAATTTTAGTTTATACTATTCATAATGGCTAGTTCATAAAAATATTATAATAATATATTGTTGTTTAGTGAAACCCGGTATTGCATACAACACACGCTATCGAGGAAGGTCATGATTGTGTGTAATGCAAGCCAATTCTGGGTTGCATGTAGTGAAAGACTCCTTTGTTGTTGTGTATAACAAAATACAACCATATTTAATTTATACATTGAATATATATATATATGTGTGTGTGTGTGTGTAATCAATGTTGTGTTGAATAACTACTATCAAACAAACTTGAAATTGTCTGTAACACGATGCAAGATTAGTGTTGCGTATACTGAAAGATAATACAGTGTTGTGTATAGTGGCATATAATCTTGGTGTATCATACAATAGAATATATGAAATAAATTAAAAATAATATATCTTATAAAATATTGTTATGTTACATTTTACCCCCATTAAAATGAATTTCTCCCTCAAAATTCGTCGGGGTAATAAATGGTTTATTACATGAGAGTTTCTTTCATAGAAAACCACATCGTAAAAATGAATGCCAAAACATAAATTTAAAAACTAAAGTATGAAATGTAACGGTTACCCAAATTATCTAATCACTGGGTTTCCACATAGGAGAACATAGGTGAAAATATGGATATGGAAGAGAAAACTAACCATCAAAGACTGATGGAGAGTGGTAGAGAACATGGCTATGAAAAATCAAACAATCACAAAGACATAAATTTGTGATGATCTAAGGAACCATCTGATTCATGAGATATAAGAGCACTGGGAAAACAATTTTTGTTTTCAAGATCATTTCTCTAAAGTTGATGAATTAAAAGAAATACTTACCTGATTTTGGTACAATCTCATTCTTGTTCATGCCTTGAACAATTTCCACTTCATCTCTTAAAGAAATGAAGTTGAATTTTTTATTCGTGAAGTGTTATCAGATCATGTGATAGAATGATGGGTCATTCCATCTATTTCAAACAAAAGGATAAAAAAAGATACCAAATATACATAAGTCCATCTATGGTGAGGTTAATCATATATGATTCCAAATATGAACTTATACTTCATCCATCATACCACTTAATAAAATAAAACTCATTTCTACTAACAAGGGACTTCCTGTAGGCCAGTGGTAGGTGATAAAGGCATGTCACACTTCGGTTGTGGGTTTGATTCCTGCAACCTTGTTCGACGCGACGGGTTCTCGCCCGTCCTGCAGGTTGTCCTTTTTCTAAAAATACATTATTATAACATCCCATCAGTAATATTGAAAAAAGTTCTAGCCTTAAACAATACTAACTTATGTCCAAAATAATACATTCCAATCTTTATGCTTATCAAAAATACTTTTGTCCAAACTCATAGTATAAAGAAAAAAATTAATAGAAATGTCATCAATAAAGCATGTGAATACCATCATTTATCCCCCATATATCATAACATATATCTTATTGGTGACATTCCAAACATGTTAATACCTTAATTATTTATTCTCTTGAAAAATGTATACACATTGAAACTTATTGAAAACATGAATGCTGTCAAAAGTTAACTCTTTCCACATACCAAAATCCCGATGATTCTATATACTCAAACCATGATATCAGTCATGAGTTCATTTCATTTTCTCTTTATCACTTCATTATGTGCATATCAACTTCTTTCCAAAAATATTTCAATCATTTTTCATGGTTACCGGTACCATATAATTATTGAAAACCAATACATAGATATTCCAAAATTCTATGATACCATAAATGAGATTCCATGATACTATTTTAAATCCCATTACATAAACACTTAATCATTACACAACATCATTTTCATACTCAAAATCACAAATAGTAATCGCATGTGACTCCCCTTTATCCTTGTCCTTAAGTAGTTACTCACGTTGATCATCAATAACCCTTGGATTAGGGAATTGATCAGCATCATGCCCCATTTCCATACAATTGAGGAATTGAAGTATTGGTGGTGCGTTCTCTGCATTCATTTCTTTATTCACATCATTAGCAACCCATTTTCCATTACTTCAACACTCAACTACTCGATGAAATTATTTTCCACACATAAAACATTCTCTAGTCCCTTTATGATAATCCCCACCATGCTTTTTTCCACACTTTGACCATAAATAAACATTCATCTTCTTTTCACCATTATTTTGAGATTTCTCTTTGAACTCCATCTTTCGTTTCTTGTCAAAACCATGAGATGGATATGTAACACAAACATCCATTTATACCTTGATATAACAACACACAATTTCTTCATAGCTACTGAAGTCTCTTATAGCTAATTCCCTTAGAACATTTTGTTTTAAACCATTGAAGAATCGATCAACTTTACTTTCAGTTTGAATAATAAATCTAGATGCATATCTTGAAAGCCATGTAAAATTCTCTTCGTATATACCAACAGATTCATCATCCTTTTTCTTAACCTCATGTAAATCCTTTTGCAACTTTGTTCGAAGAATACGAGGGAATTACTTATTGAAAAATAAGTTCTTGAACTCATCCCATTCCATAAATTCAATTTCAGCTCTGGGCCTCGTATTCTTAATTAGAGTCCCCCATTGATCTACTTCACCTTCTAAATGGTAAATAACCATAATGACTTTTTCATGTTCCGAACAGTGAAGTATGGAAAATATCTTCTCAATGGTACTGATCAATTGTTCAGCAACAAGGGGATCATAAGACCCACTGAAAGAAGGTGGACGTTGCCTCATGAAGGACTCAATAGAATATTGTTCCCTTCTCTTCTCATTTGGAAGTCCAGAATGATTCATAGATTGTGTAAGTATAAAAATAATATTTTTCACTCCATCTCCCATTAAATTGGATTGTTAAGGAGGAAAATCATTGCATTGTCCATTACATTGATCAGCATGGTTCCTTCAGGTTCCAGCCATCGCCTACAACCCAAAAAGAATTGTGTGAGAGTAAAAATCATGCTACAGAAAACAACATAATAAAGGGGGTGTACCATTAATATCTAACATCTTAGGTTAAATTCTAAGATCATTACCCTTATTTTAGGACTAGAACCTATAATTATATTTATCCTTAGGGACATACCTGGACATACCTTAGAAATATCTATAGGGATCTCACTAAAGTTTTCACTTCCTAGTTTCAAAAAGGGTAACAAAACCTTTCCTCTGATATGAACTGAAGAGACCCAAATCTTTACATACATGGACAGTACATTACTTTTTCAGAATACTTAATACATAAAAAAAACTAAAACTCAAGGATTGTAATAGTTTATTGTCATTGGAATCTCGAAAAATAATCTTCTAATCATGGTGAAAGTTCTTCAAAATACCCCATAAAGATCTTTCCCTTTTGTTTTCAAACCTAAAACATTTCTTTATATCCTGGGGAAAAGAAAACATACAAAGAGTGAGCTCAAATTCTCAGTAATGGTAAACATAGATAACATAAAACAATCCATAACCATTTGAAAGTAAAAACATGAGCACAAAATCTAAACATCAAAATTTTGAGCAATGACATAAAACATTACTGTACATAAGGCATAGATCAGAAAAGAAAATTAATCATGATAAAATAGAATTGGAATCAAACTTTTAATTATGGAAAAACATTAAGTAAATGATATGATTTCCATAGTATCCAATGCATTGCTGTCAGGACCATCTTAGTGGACAAAGTCCCTTACTGAACCGCGTTTAATTGTTGTTCCATTCCTGTATTACTGAAACAGATTTAATTTACGTTCAAGCCATGTATATCTCATGAGATATAAATCTTTACCAAATGCATTGGAGGGAGATATAGGTCCCACCCATATCATAATGAAATCATTCTTACTTGTGCCACAACAAAAACATAAATCATTCATCATAACCCAAAGAATAAAATGGGTTTCATAAACATCATCCCATCATGACATAATATATATAAATCAAATGGATATCATTTCATCATAAGAAAATTGAAACCATGTAAATCATAGAGACATTATGTTTGAAACATACACATATGAAATAATGTCACCTTAGATGGAAAATGGTTTTGATAAAACACTTGAAATGAAATCTTGAGGAAAATATCCTTTCATTTGCAAAATCATTTTCTTTCCACAAAATTCCATGAAAATTTAATTGAAAGGGATTTTTTTAAAAATAGTAATAAAATCATGTAGGGTAATATTGATGAATATAGGGCATTATTAAACCGTAAAAATCCATTCATGCCGTATAAGTTGAAAAAAAAATTCTCCTCGTACTTTTTCCAAAAAAGTCAAAAAGCATCACGTATGGTAAACAAAAGAATGATTCCTTCTATAACACAAAGTAAAAGTCAATGATGGGTAAAAGAAATACATTATAAATACATGGAAGAATATTAAACACTTTATGAAAAACACTTTATGGTCATGGATGAAAAATATAACCCCAGTAAATACTTACGTTTAAGAGACCTCAGATAAAAATGTGATTGCAAAATTATCCCTTACCTTATGTCTGATATGCATCATATGTATCTGAACCTCCTATATAATTATTTAAATAATTTAATTGACTTATTATAGAATCATATTCATATTATGATATCAGATATGGTTCACGTATGACTTTATACTACCCGTTCTTTTTGTAAATTCCAAGTTAAAGCAGCGTTTTGGGTAAAATATTTTCGTTTATCGTTCGTGTTTTGACATGTAATTATTCATATGATTACTTAGATCATGATTACATAATTACATAATATAAACCATGATTAATTTATAATATATATTCAGAATATACATATATATAATAAATCGATAAATGGAAAGAAATACACCGTTCATGGAAACGGTAGGTCGTATGTACGCATTGTAACACCCCGAGATTTTATGAAAAATATTCTTTTTAATTTCATTATTGTCTTGTGTTGTATGCTACACCAAAAGTAGCTTTCACAATACGCATCCTTGAATTGCCTTGTATTACACGCAATCGCGACCTTCCTCGATAGCGTGTGTAGTACGCAATACCGAGTTTCACTAAACAACGATATGTTGTTAAAATATTATTAAAACTAGCCGTTATGAATAGTAATTGTAAAGTCTTGTAAAATTAAAGGGAAATTTTTTCTTAATTTTCTTTGGAATTTTACAAGAGCGCGGTTTCTGACAGCACCTGATTCCGAGGCCCGGAGTGCCCGGAATCAATTTCCGAAGTTTGGCTCGGGTACGTTCAGTGAACGAACGAGCGGGAATTTCTATCTTTTGAACCGGTGCCCGGAATCAAATTCAGAGGGTATCGATGAACTCGCAGCGCCGATATTCGATTAAGGAGACCTTTTCCGAGGTTACGTTTATTGCGAGTTGAGAGTTAGTTTTTGGGAATTTAGAATAAGTTAAATAAAATTGTGGAATACAAATTTTATTTTAACTTGTTGGTTATTTTCTCCCAAAGGGAGTTAGAGGTGGGACCCACATCCACTTAACCTCCCTTGGGAGGATTAAGTGTGTTGGGGCCCACACAAAGCATAACTCTGCACCTTCACTTTTTAAACTCCCAATAACCCCTCTTTAATTAACTTGACAACTTGGGTTATTAAATGGGTTGAGTTGTTTAATTTAAAAGCTTTGAATTTCAAAATGGTTTGGTTGTGTAAATAAAATAAGACCTTAGCTTATTTTATTTGGGTTAGAATTCTCTATCCACCTTGATAGATTTTGGCGCTTTCTTCTTCTTCTTCAAACTTTGACGAAGAACGCGAAGAACCTTCAGACATCGACGAAGAACGCCACGTTCTCGGAAACCGTCTTCCGCGATGCCATACCCGCGACACTGACAACGTCTCCTTCCACGTCATCTCTTATGCGACGGTTTCCTGAGACAAAATCGCCGTCAAATAGCTTCGAATCCTCGCTTCACGACGTCGATGTCCTTTTCCCGCGACGCCAACCACCGCGACGCTCGTCTTCCGCGGGTTGTTGACAATCATCGTTCTTGAAACCGAGGTAGGGGTTTGTTGTTGTTTAATTTATTTATTCTCGTTCTTGGTTCTAGCATGACAATCTTGAGGATAAATGATTATTTGTTATCATCTAACGAGAGGGGGGCCGGACCGCACAAACACGGCTGAAACCCCCTCCTTTGTTCTTGATTATTATTTTTTCCATGCGGACGAAACGAGATGGCGTGGTGCCGTCGCACCACGCGGGAATCACACAGTGAATATTGCGCGGAGCCGTCACGCCGCGCCGTGGAAAGATTATCATGAATGCGACGCCGTCGCGGCGCGTCGAAGGAAACCGAAGGCGCCGCGGCCGGAGCGGGGCCACGGCGGAGGGGCGCGGTGTCGTCGCACCGCACCGGACGACGAAGTCCGTGGCCGGTTCCGGGCCGCGGTGGGACGTGATGACCGGCGGCCAGCTGGGCCGCCGGTGCCGGAGATGGAGGAGGACCGGCCCATGCCGGTCCTATTGAGAAGAAGCCGGCCGGCCAGGTTGGACCGGGCGGGACGGTGCAAAACCGGGGGAATTAAATTCCCCCGGGCGGTTAATTGGCCCCCCATAAAGAGGGGGGCCGGTTTCACAAAGGGGGGGGGGGGTGCAGGCGCCCCCCATTTTTCTCAAAGGCAGGCCCCCACGTGAGGGGGGCCGTTTTCTCCAAGGCGCGACATCCAGTCGCGCCGCCAGTTGAGGAAGGGCGGGGGCCTTGCCCCCCGCGCGTGGCACCCGAGCAGCGCCTCGGCCGCGCCGCCAGCCGGGCCGGGTCGGACCCGGGTCGGTTCGACCTGGTTCGGGCCGACCCAAGGAGGGGGGTCGGGCCGGGACGTCCCGGACCCGGACAACCCATTTTCAAATCGACTTTGGTCTTTTGCCAATAACGCGAGCTACGGACCTCCTATTGACGAACAGTCAGCGGTAATGTGATCCTTGGATCGAGACGGTCGTTTCAGTATATCACACTAAAGGTTTCAGAATACTTTGAGTTCGGCCGGGTTGGTTCGTACACGAAACCAACCGGGCCCTCGGAGCGGAAACGCTCATATCTTGAGCTACGGACGTCCGAATGACGTGCCGTCAGCTTTGTTGTCTTCCTCTTAGTGAGACGGATCTTTTGGAATACTCCGCCTGAGGTTTGGACGCAGGTGGAGTACGGTCGGGTTGGTTTTGCCTTAAAAACCAACCGGGCCCCTGGGACGAAAAAGCTAATAACTCTCAGACCGGGAGTCCGATCGACGCGACGTCTGTTGCGTTGAGTTCCTGTTGACGATACAGAACTTTTGGATACATCAACTCTTGACTTAGTGACAGTTGATGTATCAGCCTCTCGGCTCGTGGAGCGGACCCTCCCGAACGAGCTTGCTGTGTGCGGGAACCCTAGTGCTGGCTGCGACTGTGACTACTGCTGCTACTGCTACTGCTACTGTGACTGCGACGACGACAGTACAGAGATCCTTAGTGGATTCGACGACGACGACTACATCACTCAGCGATCCTACGTGGATCAGTGCTACAGGTCCTGTGTGGGCCCGATCCTGTGTGGGCCCGATCCTGTGTGGGTCTGCGCTCAGCGGTCCTGTGTGAACCGGTGCCTACAGGTCATGTGTGGGCCCAATCCTGTGTGGGTCAATGCGGGGGTTAGTTACCTATCGATCCTTCATGGGTTCGACGACTTATATGGATCAGAGATCATCTTTATCGTCTTTCGAAAAAAGTATACCTGTGTGAGCTGAATCCTGTTGCTTTCCTGTGTGGATTGTGTTGTGATATCCTGTGTGGATTTCGATTTGCTTTCCTGTGTGGAATACGTATACTTTCCTGTGTGGACTGAGTTGTACTTGGGCTCGGAGGTTGGAGCGTATTGGAATTGATGACTTAGGTATATGTATGGGCATATACCTAAGCAGTGTCGGTTGTTACTTCGTGATTGTATCTTACTTTGTGGTTTATCCTTTGTGGATTTTGGGAGACCTTCTGGGGTCTCGGGGTCCCTTCTGAGTAGCTTATACTCACCCCTGCACGGGCTATTCCCACACTACGTTGTGTTGGTTACAGACGACAGACATCGTTGATCGTGGCTGAGGCTTGCAGAGCAGAACGGTACCTGGAGGTGGACCACTGGGTGGGACGTGCCCGGAGCGGACGGCGGAACCCGAGGAGCAGTGGAGCTATCTGTACCCACCCTTCAGGTGGGATTTCCAGTGGACAGCTCGGTGTAGTGGCTTTTACTTTACAGTTGCTGTTTTCCCTTTCGATTTTTACTTTACTTTCAGTTTGGGTTTGTATACTGGCCCATTTACTTTTCCGCACTTTAGTTGTACTATGTTCTTACATAGTGTTTACTTTTCCGTTGCTTATTCTGTGGTGTTTGTTTACTTTACAAAGGCAATGCCTTCCCTTTTTACCTGGATTTACGCCTTTGTGCTAGTCGCCAGCCCCTGGCCTATGGAAGGCGGGCTTGGGGTAGTCACGGCACGGACCCCGAGGGCGGGTCGTGACAAATTGGTATCGAAGGAGTTCGGTTCTACTGCGAACTCTGATCTTTTCTATGTGAAGCAATAATGTTTAGCGTATTGAGTGTGGTTATCAGTCCAGGGAGTCTAGTGTTGGTGCGGCGGCTGACGTATCTGTACACCAGGAACCTGACTACTGATTTCCGACTTAATGCACGAAAACATTGATTGTGTGTGTGTTTCAAAGTTTTCTTTGTGATTACTTTATATCAGCTCACCAGGTATACTGTTCTGACCGTGGCGCACCTGTTCCCTTTTCAGGATGGCCCCACAACGACAGCCAGCCAGGGTTCGGAGAGTCGAGCGTGACGACAGCCCACCGAGCGACGAGGCCTCGGTGCAGGGCCCTTTGTCAGCAGTGGCACCGGCGGTAGCTCTACCCGTCGAGCCACCGATTCTTCCAGCACCAGCCGCTGACGATGCACGTCGCCTTGGAGCTCTGCACGAGTTCAAGCGCCAGCGACCACCTAGGTTCCGTGGGGAGATGGACCCCCAGGCAGCAGAGGACTGGCTGGAGGCAGTGGTACGAGTTTTTAGGCTAGTGAGGACACCTACAGACCTCATGGTGATCCTCGCTGCGAGCCTACTTCACGCAGCAGCAGGACGATGGTGTAGTTTGATGCTCCAGGTGCACGATGAGGCATATCTACTTTGGACGGACATTGAGAGCCTCTTCCGCTCGGAGTTCGTCCCAGCCACCATTCGTGCGGTGCGTATCCAGGAGCTTCTTCAGCTGCGGCAGGGCAGCATGACGGTCGCTCAGTACTCTGCGAGATTTACTGATATCTCGCGCTACTCGAACGACATGGTACAAGACCCATTCTTCTAGGACCGGACCTTTGAATAGGGTTTGAGACACGAGATCTGGGCATCGCTGATCTCCCTCAGCATACCGACTCAGACATGAGTACTAGAGCGGGCCCTTTTGTTCGAGAGCTTCCTTGCTGAGTCTACACCAGCGCCACGACCCACCGCAGGGTGGCACGTGGCAGAGTCATCTGCAGAAGGCAGTCGACGGATGACTCAGGGGTCCAGGCAGACCATACCTTCAGGCAGACGACCTCAAGAAACGGGCTCAGCAGTGCGGGGCACACAGCGCGGAGCCAGTCTTTCGAGAGGCAGACAGTGCTACTCGTGCGGCGGGCAGGGCCACATGGCTCGTGACTGCCCGACCCGCCGTGCCGAGGAGCAGTAGACAGTTGAGGGACCACCGAGGCAGAGGCAGAGGGTTGACCGTGGCGGTCCGCAGGGAGGAGGCGGACGAGGAAGAGGAGCTGGCTGAGCAGCAGGTGGTGGGCGACGCTTTGAGGCTCTGCCACCACCACCACCAGGAGGTCCACCCCGACCACAGGGATCTGGCGGGCAGAGACAGGCACAGCTCCAGGCAGCAGAGGCTTACGACCACGGCGCGCCAGAGATGATTTGAGGTACTATCTGTGTCTATTCCACCCTTGTTGCAGTACTTATAGACACAGGAGAGAGTCACTCTTTCATAGCCGCTGCCCTTGTTCGGAGCTCAGAGATTCCGACAGAGACGTTGGCTCGATCCTTACGGCTAGAGACTCTTACGGGAGTAGACTCGATGATTACACACTGGTGCCGGCAGTGTGAGCTTACTCTAGGACGCAAGAGTTTCGGCTGAGATCTTCTTGTTGCAGCGTCGAGGCCTTACGACGTCATCTTGGGCATGGATTGGCTATCTACGGTCCATGCGCAGATTGACTGTTTTAGGCGCAAGGTGCGATGTGTACGCACCGACGGGAGCAGGTTCACCTTCACCGACGAGAAGGGAGCCTTGGCATCATAGGATGGACTTCCGCAGAGGAGAGGACATCCCATCACTCATCAGTTAGCTAGCCTCATCCTTGGAGTAGTTGACGTGCAGAGTCCTGGTTTTCCTGTAGTGGTGGATCAGTTTGCGGACGTTTTTCCCGACGACGTTCCAGGGCTACCTCCTCGCAGAGAGGTAGACTTTTATATTGACATGTACCCCAGGACAACCCCGATATCCACTCCAGCATATCGGATGGCCCCCGCCGAGCTTCGAGAGCTACGGGTACAATTGGAGGACTTGCAGGGCAAGGGGTTCATCCGACCCAGTGTTTCACCCTGGGCTTCCTTGATATTGTTTGCCAAGAAGGTGGACGGGAGCTTGATACTTTGTGTTGACTATCGTTGCCTTAACCAGGTGAAGGTGAGGAACAAGTATCCGCTACCAAGGATTGATGACATCTTTGATCAGCTTAAGGGAGCACAGTGGTTCTCGAAGATAGAAATCAGGTCAGGCTATCATCAGCTCAGAGTCAGAGACGAGGACGTGCAGAAGACGGCCTTCAGATGTCGGTATGGCCACAATGAGTTCTTGGATATGCCTTTTAGCGTAACCAATGCTCCAGCAGTGTTCGTGTCCCTCATGAACAGGATATTTCAGCCATACCTCGATCGATTTGTCGTGGTCTTTATCGACGACATTCTGATTTACTATACGACTGAGGAGGAGCACGCCTATCACTTGAGAGTTGTACTAGACACACTCCGAGAGCACCAGATTTATGGTAAGCTCTCGAAGTGACAGTTCTGGATACGTGAGTTCCACTTCTTGGGACACGTTATCTCTGAGGCGGGAGTTGCAGTGGATCCTGCGAAGATCGAGGCAGTGTTAGCTTGGGAGCCACCCAGGAGTGTGACGGAGGTGCGGAGTTTCTTGGGACTAGCTGGATACTATCGGAGATTCGTGCCAGAATTTTCTAGAGTCGCGACACCACTCACAACTTTGACGAAGAAGGGGAAGTGTGGTCAGACAGATGTCAGCAGAGCTTCCAGGAGCAGAGACAGAGATTGACCAGCGCACCAATCTTGAGGTTTCTTGAGGAGGGAGTAGGGTACGTAGTCTACTGCGATGCATCAGGGACTGGACTTGGATGTGTTCTGATGAAGGAGCGGGCAGTGATCGCCAATGTATCACGTCAGTTGAGGCCGCATGAGCAGAACTACGCTACCCATGACCTTGAGTTAGCAGCAGTGGTCTTCGCTCTGAAGACATGGCGACATTACCTGATGGGCGAGCACTTTACAGTCTTTTCTGATCATCGGAGTCTCAGGTATATCTTCTCATAGAAGGACCTGAACCTGAGACAGTGGCGATGGCTCGAGTTCCTCCAGGACTATGACTTTGAGATAGTCTATACTCCTGGGAAGGGGAACGTAGTAGCCGATGCCCTCAGCAGGAGGACGGGCATTCAACTACTTGAGGAGGTGACGGAGCAGCTAGCCTCTATGCAGATATCCTTCATGGATAGAGATGGAGCAGCCTTCCTTCAGTCTCTCACAGTCACTCCTCCACTACTGCAGCGGGTCAGAGAGGCACAGCGAGGGGATACTGACTGTGAGACACGTCGTGCACAGATATCCTCGGGACATGCACCTGATAGTTTCTCTCTTGGAGGAGAGCACGACATCCTTTTCAAAAGACGTACCATGGTACCAGTCGCTTTGCGAGAGGAGGTGCAAAGAGAGTTTCACACTTATCCTTTGGCGGTACATCCAGGAGTGGCGAAGATGTACCAGGATCTCAGACGACAGCACTGGTTTCCGGGCATGAAGAAGGCTGTAGCAGAGTTCGTTTCCCGATGCCTCACCTGCTAGCAGGTGAAGGCAGAGAATCAGGTACCAGCAGGCTTGGTACAACCCTTGGAGGTCCTAGAGTGAAAGTGGGACAGGATATCTATGGACTTTGTGACTGGACTTCCACGCACTTCCAGAGGTCTCGACTCCATCTGGGTGATTGTTGACCGAATCACTATGTCGGCACACTTCTTACCTATCAAAGAGTAGGGCTCAGTGGAGAGCTTGGGAAGTCTCTACGTTCAGGAGATTGTGCGGCTCCACGGTGTGACATCATCTATCGTCTCTGACCGAGATGCTCGCTTTACATCCCGGCTTTGGAAGGGGTTACAGGAGGCGTTCGGGACGTAGCTACGTCTGAGCACAGCCTTTCACCCTCAGACGGATGGTCAGACGGAGAGGACCATTCAGACTCTCGAGGACATGCTCCGCGCATGTGTCCTCGACTTTGGTCGTAGCTGGGAGGACCACCTACCCTTGGTGGAGTTTGCATACAACAACAGCTACCACTCCACCATCGGGATGGCACCGTACGAGGTGTTGTACGGCCGACCTTGTAGATCTCCTTTGTGCTGGACAGACCCTGGGGAGTCATCATTTGTGGGACCGGAGATGGTCCAGGCCACGACAGAGGAGGTCCATGTCATCCAGGAGCGGATGAGGACAGCTCAGAGCCAGCAGAAGTCATAAGCTGACAGGAGGCGGAGGCCACTAGAGTTCGAGGATGGTGACCACGTCTTCTTGCCGGTCTCACCTCGACGTGGTATACCGAGATTTGGCTGAGGCGTCAAGTTATCTCCGCACATCATCGGACCCTTCCAGGTCCTCAGCGGGATTGGCGAGGTGGCTTATCGCCTAGCTCTACCACCTCAGTTGCACCGGGTGCACGACGTCTTCCACGTGTCTCAGCTGAGGAGATACATGCACGACCCGACGCACATCATTGACCATGGGGAGCTTGAGGTTGACAATGGGACGACATTTACAGAGGTTCCAGTGGAGATAGAGGATTGACAGGAGCGGGTCCTACGTGGATAGTCAATTCCTCTAGTGCGCATCAGATGGCAGCATGGGAATCTCCAGGAGAGAACTTGGGAGCGGGAGGCTCAGATGCCTGCTCAGTACCCTCATTTTTTTCCCTATTTTTTGATGTATCTTTATGGGGACGTAAAGCCTTGAGGTGGGAGCAATGTAAAGACCCGTAAAATTCAAGGGAAATTTTTTCTTAATTTTCTTTGGAATTTTACAAGAGCGCGGTTTCTGACGGCACCTGATTATGAGGCCCGGAGTGCCCGGAATCAATTTCCGAAGTTTGGCTCGGGTACGTTCAGTGAACGAACGAGCGGGAATTTCTATCTTTTGAACCGGTGCCCAGAATCAAATTCCGAGGACACCAATGAACTCACAGCGCCGATATTCATTTAAGGAGACCTTTTCTGAGGTTGCGTTTATTGCGGGTTGAGAGTTAGTTTTTGGGAATTTAGAATAAGTTAAATAAAATTGTGGAATACAAATTTTATTTTAACTTGTTGGTTATTTTCTCCCAGAGGGAGTTAGAGGTGGGACCCATATCCGCTTAACCTCCCTTGGGAGGATTATGTGTGGTGGGGCCCACATGAAGCATAACTCTTCACCTTCTCTTTTTAAACTCCCAATAACCCCTCTTTAATTAACTTGACAAATTGGGTTATTAAATGGGTTGCGTTGTTTAATTTCAAACCTTTGAATTTCAAAATGGTTTGGTTGTGTAAATAAAATAAGACCATATCTTATTTTATTTGGGTTAGAATTCTCTAGCCACCTTGAGAGATTTGGGAGCATTCTTTTTATTCTTCAAACTTTGACGAAGAACGTGAAGAACCTTCGGACATCGACGAAGAACGCGAAGAACCTTCAGACATCGACGAATAACGCCACGTTCTCGGGAACCGTCTTCCACGACGCCATACCCGCGACACCGATGACGTCTCCTTCCGTGTCATCTCTTCCACGACCGTTTCCCGCGACGAAATCGCCGTCAAAGAGCTTAGAATCCTCGCTTCATGACATCGACGTCCTTTTCCCGCGACGCCGACCACCGCGACGCTCATCTTCCGTGGGTCGTTGACGATCATCGTTCTTGAAACCGAGGTAGGGGTTTGTTGTTGTTTAATTTATTTATTCTCATTCTTGGTTCTAGCATGAAAATCATGGGGATAAATGATTATGTGTTATCATCTAACGAGAGGGGGGCTGGACCGCACAAACACGGCTGAAACCCCCTCCTTTGTTCTTGATTATTATTTTTTCCTTGCGGATGAAACGAGATGGCGTGGTGCCGTCGCACCACGCGGGAATCACACAGAAAATATTGTGTGGCGCCGTCGCACCGCGCTGTGGAAAGGTTATCATGAACGCGACTCTGTCGCACCGCGTCGTGGGAAATCGAAGGCGCCGCGGCCGGAGCGGGGCCGCGGCGGAGGGGCGCGATGCCGTCGTACTACACCGGACGATGAAGGACGCGGCCTACTCCGGGCCACGGCGGGACGTGATGACCGGCGGCCAGCCGGGCCGCCGGTGTCGGAGATGGAGGAGGACCGGCCCATGCCGGTCTTGTTGAGAAGAAGCGGGCCGGCCAGGTCGGGCCGGCCGGGACGGTGCAAAACCGGGGGAATTAAATTCCCCCGGGTGGTTAATTGGCCCCCCATAAAGAGGGGGGCCGGTTTCACAAAGGGGGGGCTGGCGCCCCCTGTTTTTCTCAAAGGCAGGCCCCCACGTGAGGGGGCCGTTTTCTCCAAGGCGCGGCATCCAGCCGCGCCGCCAGCTGAGGAAGGGCGGGGGCCTTTCCCCCCGCGCGGGGCACCCGATCGGCGCCCCGACCGCTCCGGGCTGCCGTGCCGCCGGCCGGGCTGGGTCGGACCCGGTTCGGGTCGACCCAAGGGGGGGGGGGGGGTCGGGTCGGGTCAGCCCGGACCCGGACCCCCCATTTTCGAATCGACTTCGGTCTTTTGCCCATAACATTAGATACAGACCTCCGATTGACGGACCGTCAGCGGTAATGGGATCCTTAGATCGAGATGGTCGTTTCGGTATATCACACTCAAGGTTTTGGAATACTTTGATTTTGGCCGGGTTGGTTCGTACACGAAACCAACCGGGCCCTCGGAGCGGAAACACTCATATCTTGAGCTACAGACGTCTGAATGACGTGCCGTCAGCTTTGTTGTTTTCCTCTTAATGAGACGGATCTTTTGGAATACTCCTCCCGAGGTTTGGACGCAGGTGGAGTACGGTCGTGTTGGTTTTGCATTAAAAACCAACCGGGCCCCTGGGACGAAAAAGCTAATAACTCTCAGACCGGGCATCCGATCGACACGCCGTCTGTTGCGTTGAGTTCCTGTTGACGATACAGAACTTTTGGATACATCAACTTTGGAATTAGTGACAGTTGATGTATCAGCCTCTCGGCTCGTGGAGCGGACCCTCCCGAACGAGCTTGCTGTGTGCGGGAACCCTAGTGATGGCTGCGACTGTGACTGCTGCTGCTACTACTACTGCTACTGTGACTGCGACGACGACAGTACAGAGATCCTTAGTGGATTCGACAACGATGACTACAGCACTCAGCAATCCTACGTGGATCAGTGCTACAGGTCTTGTGTGGGCCCGATCCTGTGTGGGTCCGATCCTGTGTGGGTCTGCGCTCAACGGTCCTGTGTGAACCAGCGCCTACAGGTCCTATGTGGTCCCGATCCTGTGTGGGTCATTGTGGGGGTTAGTTACCTATCTATTCTTCGTGGGTCCAATGACTTTGATGGATCAGAGATCATCTTTATTGTCTTTCGAAGAAGTATACCTGTGTGAGCTGAAACCTGTTGCATTTCTATGTGGATTGTGTTGTGCTATCCTGTGTGGATTTCGTTTTGCTTTCCTATGTTGAATACATATACTTTCCTGTATGGACTGAGTTGTACTTGGGCTCGGAGGTTAGAGCGTATGTGAATTGATGACTTAGGTATATGTATGGGTATATACCTAAGCAGTGTCGGTTGTTACTTCACGATTGTATCTTACTTTGTGGTTTATCCTTTGTGGATTTTGGGAGACCTTCAGCGGTCTCGGGGTCCCTAATGAGTAGCTTATACTCACCCTTGCACGGGCTATGCCCGCACTACGTTGTGTTGGTTGCAGACGACGGACATCGTTGATCGTGGCTGAGACTTGCAGATCAGAACGGTACCTGGAGGTGGACCACTGGGCGGGACGTGCCCGGAGCGGACGACGGAACCCGAGGAGCAGTGGAGCTATCTGTACCCACCCTTCAGGTGGGATTTCCAGTGGACAGCTCGGTTTAGCGGCTTTTACTTTACAGTTGTTGTTTTCCCTTTCGAGTTGTACTTTACTTTAAGTTTGGGTTTGTATACTGGCCCATTTACTTTTCCGCACTTTAGTTGAACTCTGTTCTTACTTAGTGTTTACTTTTCTGCTTGCTTACTCTGTGGTGTTTGTTTACTTTACAAAGGCAATGCCTTCCCTTTTTACCGGGATTTACGCCTTGGTGCTAGTCACCAGCCCCTGGCCTATGGACGGCGGGCTTGGGGTAGTCACAGAACGGACCCCGAGGGAGGGTCGTGACAGTAATAACCACTTTTTGAAATTTTGTAAATTTTATTTTTCAAAATGGACTTCATTTTTGGATTCGGAATATTGAAATTAGCTTAGGGTGAAATTTTGGTAATTTCGGATAACTTTCATATTTTGATGAATAATGAAAATTAATAAATTTTAATTAAAAATAACATTTTTAATCGAAATAATTAATAGTGCTAAATTATTAATTTGAGAGGTTTTAAAGTATATTTAGAATATATTTTTACAATTTAATGCAATGTTGTTCATTGGATGTAATTTCACATTTAAACCAGACATAAACAAATGTCAAACTTTTGATAGTTATTATCTTTTAAAAACACGCTATTTGTTTTGAAGACAGAAATTTATTTTTAAATTAGTTAATGTAACTGATATGTTGTGAATTTCGTAAAATAAACATCATTTTTGAATTCATAATATCAAATATAGCTTAGGCCCAATTTTTGGTATTTTTCTGGAAACTTTCATTTTTTTTGATAAATAGTGAAACCATTAAGTGGTAGTTAAAAAAACAGAATTTTTCATAAAACTTAATTTTACCGCTTCTGTGAGTAGAATTTCGAAAATCCGAGAGACATGGTTAATATCAAGGACTAAAATGTTGTTCAATGAGATGAAAATAATTTTTGGTGAACAATAACTTTTTACTTTTTTACAACGGTTAAAAGTAAATAGGGTAGTTAAGGGTAAAAATGATATTATTTTTACCCTAACACATGTCCTAATTTTATTGGATAAATTTAATTCGACCAAAAACAACCTTAGGAATAAAATATGACCTTTTAGGACCACATGGATTAGATTAGGACATTTATTATTTATTTATTTAAAGAAGGGTTAAAATAGTTAAAATCAATGTTTAATAAGTTGATAATTTATAATATAGGGTTATACATATGATAAATTCGACTATAAATATTCCTTAGAAATCTAAACATATTTCCTACATAATGGTATTTTATTTTTAATTTTTAGACATTAATGTATTTAATTTATTTATGACAAAACGATGATGCATTAATTATCTTATTAATGAAATATTGACATAATTAATGTTATAAATACCCAAATAAATATAATTTGAGACTTTTTATGAATTCCACTAATTTTCCAGGTTCATATGACATGTTAGTATTGATTTAAGTAACTTATTTCGAATTAATCAATCTGTTATAATTTTCACTAAAATCAATTACTAAATAGTGTCGAAATTTACATAAAATAGTTTTTAAAACAAATATTATATTATTAATTGTTATTTTATTCCTAAAAATCTATGGTTTGGCCAAATGACTTAGATAAGGTTATATATATTAATAATATACAACTTTTGGGTTCTTTTAGATTGTTATAGTATGTTTATTAGCCTTATAATGTAAGAACACAAAAAGGCATGGTAAAAGTAAAATTATCTAACTTAATGTTAAATCTAAATGATAAGGTTACAATAGGAACCTAAACTTGTATAAATTCTTTTTATGAGATTATTTCGACCCATGCCTACCTTTTCTTTGAAATAAATCAATTTGGAGCTATTTAAAACCGATTTTTTCTTTATAATAAAATAATATTTTTGGTTATTCCAATGGTACCCCTATCCTCCCTTATAAAAGGGCACCTCCTCCCTCTCTTCCTCACACCATTTTGAGCCTTCAAGCTCTGCCAAACCCTACCAAATTCTCTTCTCCACTTCCCTAGAAACATCATAGAGGTCCTGGTATTATTCAAAGACCAATTGTAGTTCCCTAAGAGGAGGACTCAAAGAGGCACTTCAAAGAAGAGGTAATGTTCGTTA